>OY829472.1:23882493-25132493 GCA_963691745.1 Ditula angustiorana
TGACGGGCGGCCATATATATGAGGCTCATATTTGGCGGAGGTACTTAACCGGGTACAAGGTATCCCCTAAATCCCCTTGTATATGTATTAATCTGCCACGCTTCAGTAAATCCCGAAATCCCCGCTTGGGCTCCCTACTATAGGTGTCTTTCATCCCTCAGTGAACAATCTACTATTGAAGTTGTGTATTTGAAAAATAAATTACAAAATACAGTCTGGTGTTAGGTAATGTAAAAAGAATAGTACTAAACCGTTTAAGAATGAAAATGACAATAGTATGACAAGATATTTGAATATTTGACGTACTATTTCAGAGTGAATGACGGTAGCTGTTTCTTAAGTGACAAAAGACTAATCTGTTTCGGAATTAGATGGATATGTGCTTGATGTGACGACGTGACTCACGTGTCGAGTTATGGGCTGTATGATGGAAGGCAGTCAGGATGACTGCAGATTTTTGCAGCAACCCTTTGTTTATGTATAAGTAAGTATTTATATTTTACGTACCATTCTTGCACCTAGAGCCATCGCCTTATAAACATCGTTTCCCGTTGTAACGCCGCCATCCAAATAAACTTCAACGTCGTAACACTTCACGGCTTCAATGATTTCTGGCAGAACTTCAATCTGCATAAAGAAATAAATATCATATTGGCATACGCGCCTATCATGGATACATATGAAGATAGTGTAAAGTTCCTTTTACGGTTCAAGACGCCTAATTATACTTGGACTTTTTATATAGATTGCATAATCATGAGACTACCTCCATAGGTTCGGTGAGATGTCGTGTTATTTCCTATTCATTTCTACACAGACATATGTAAGAAACATACAACATATTTATAGGCTGTTTAGCCCGATCTATTTTAACAATGAACGATCATGTGCGAGCTCTAAGGGAACGCGGACCCATAATACGTGACCCATTTCTTACAATTTTTAACCCCTCTCCCCCCCCCCCCCTCGGTGACCACCCGTAGCAAATGCTAAGACCCCTCTAGTTTTACGTAGTTATAAATATGATTTTAAATAAATTTTTGCCAACAGACAGTTTAAAAAATTATAATTTGGATCATATTTGTCCTTATTAGTACGTCGCTTGTCGCGTGACCCCAAAAGTGCGTGCATACGTATAATTACAATTTGAAAATAGCTTGAAAATACGCGAAATTTCCCTACAGATATTGACCCCCCGCCCTAGTGACCAAGCGTGGTATTTTAAATCCCGCGCTCATGGGTCACGTAGTACGGGTACGTTCCCTAAGCTCTAACTTTCTTCTAACCATAACCGTCGTAGACCGACGAAATTGTATACTACTAACGTTACTGTGAGTACAATTTTTTTGTTAAACCCATCTATAGACAAAGTACCCAGGAAGTTTTAGTATGAACGCTAATGTCTATATAGTCTACAGCAAAACACTGTGTGCTTTGACGTTTTTAACCGGCTTAAAAAAAGGGATTCGATGCATAAATTTGTTTTTATTAGAAATACATATTAATAGAATGTAGTTTTGGTAAGAATAAAAGATCTGATTTTTTTAAATAAAATGCGACGCAAGAATGGCTCTATTTTACTGCCGTATTTTCAGATACATTTTGTAAATATCTCATCTTTATCAAAATATCAGATGTCTTAATATCGCTATCTTTGATTGTTCATGGGCTGCGAACGCGCCGTGATTCCAGCACCGCGAGCCCAGCACGTTCGCTGTGCCGTGCCGTAGTCGGGCAAAAAACGTCTCGATAGCGTTAGCGTTAACTACTAAATTGTATGGAAACATTTTGTTGCAAATACGCGTCGCAAGAGGCGCTGTCGTTGCTTCCATAGTAATTGAGAAGTTAACTCTAACGCGTTTGTTGCGTTTATTCTGACAAAAACTTACACTGGACCTTCTCACGAGCTGTAACTGTTGCAACAGTTACAGCTCGTGTAAGTATCTACTTGCACCCAAAGCTGATTGATATACATGATGTTGCAGGGGGAGCACATCTGTATTTTATTATTATTAAACATGTTTGCTACGGATTATGGGCGACATTTGTTAAGAGTAAGATAATTCATAATGTATGGCTAGTTCCCACGAAATCTCGAAATTCAGCCCTGATAAAATAATGAAAAATATAGGTAGTAGTGAAATAGATTTTTTTCTATGAATTTTGTTGTAGTTAGTCATAATGCTAGATTTTATATGTATAGTGGTCTCTAAAAAGAAATGTTCGCTCCTTCGTTATCTCATTCTCCACACTATACATTTATATGAGGGAATGACGAAACAAAGCATAATTTAAAAATCTCGTGAATCTTAAAATAAGTTTTTTTCTGTAAGATCACTTGTCTTAAAACCCTACTTAACTGTGCATTTAATAATTGTGAATGTAATTACCATTCCTTATTTTAGGATGTAAGATAATGAAGTGCCACTGTTGCCAGAAAGGAAAATTTTAAATGAGGTAGCAGTGCTCGTAAAATACGAATTTTCCACAAATAATGGAATTTCTAATTTTAACATTTATAGTGACTTAATAATCTTACTTGTTTTGAATTGATTAATAGTACAAGGCCAGATTCGAGCCGATTATATAAGAGCGAAACCGCGTTGGTCTAGGGTGAAAGGTGGATCCATGCTCAAAAAGGCGAAAAAGCAGTGTATCTGGCAACACTGTGATGGACACAAATGTAATCTTACAATATTTGAATTAATTGAATGAATGAGTTCAACATGAGTTCAACATTCTAGTAACTGAAACTCTATTACGCACACGATAAATACGCCTTACTGTAAAACGACAGTCCTACCAACTGTCAAAAACTAACGGTAGCGTTATTTTTTTACTAAACACGCGTACTATTTTTAATCTTAGTAAAGGTGTGACTTATTTTCATGGGTCAAATTCTTGATCAACTTTTTTTTAAATTCGTGTTTAGCTTTACAATCCAGATAAAGAATATATTCATATAAACATTTTATTTACAACTAGCTGACCCGGCGAACTTCGTACCGCCTAATTATTGGAGGCATATTTGCTCACCGTTTAGACCTACCCTGGACTACGACAAACATTTTAAAACCAAAATCAGCTCAATCGGCCCAGCCGTTCTCGAGTTTTAATCAGACTAACGAACAACAATTCATTTTTATTTATATAGATAGATAGATAGATTACCTAATCTAACTTGAATCACTGTTTTTCTATTATCTTTTTATTAAAAAAAATAATAGTGTTTCAATCTAGGGCTTGAAATAGTGAGGGAATGATTTTAGCGATATTATTTATTATTTGTTTTATTTACAGATATGATTAAAAAATAATAACCAATACTTAGCCATAGTAATGTTTATAGGCGGCGGTGCCTATTATTTCCTTGCAATAAGTTTATTAGATTTTTGTAAAAACTCAGAGGACAAGAATTTCCAAATTTCAGGATTTCGTGAGACTTACCCTACTTATATAATACTTATAAGACTTATATAATGATCACAAACTTACTGTCGCTGGCACTCCATCGAGTTGCCTGGCGCCATGGTTGGACACCAATATACCAGCACATCCAGCTTGAACGGCGCGAACGGCGTCATCTGCCCGCATTATACCCTTCGCCACAATTGGTAATTTTGTGATACTAAAAATCAATGGAATAATTGTTTCGTTATTACCTATCGTACATGCTCGTGTCGAGAATTGAAGTGCGAGAGGCAGCAGTTATTAGTGCACGATACTGACGACCTGTGAATCTTTAAGTCAGATTAGAATTTGTCTTATGTCGATTACTAGGCATTACCCTTCGCTATATTCGTGTGTAGATGAGCTATTTGCTCCAACAACAATTTTCTCTACAAATAATCACAATGCACTAATTTGAATTACTTTAATTGATGTATAAATAACCTCTTTAGGGTTCCCAACCAAAATAGTAAAAAAACGGATGCTCATTAGTGTCTCCGTCCGTCTGTCTATCACAGCCAAATATCTCAGGGACCACTAAAGCTCCGATCTTAAATTTGACACAAGGTCATCTGAAGCTCCCAACTTATAAATTTGTAGAAAATATTAAAAAAATTATTGAAAATGGTTTAGCAACAATAAAAAAGTTACAAACGTTCAAAGTCAGGATTTTGTAAAATGTAAGTTAGTTTTAATTAGTAAAATATACCAAGTTTGGAAAAAATTTAGATATACAGAAAAAGAGTACTGTAAGTCATTACAGTTATCTAATTTAATTAAATTTTCATTATTTTAAAAAGTGTATTGAATGACATATGACATTTATCCGTGTGTGTGGTCTTCTTCGACCATACAACTCTGGTACGATAGATAGATGCACGATTGCTGCTCAAAACATGGACCCGCTAAAACACAGCGGCAGTCAGTTGATAAGCTGTGTTTTGCTCTGATTCGGTCATCTACCGACCAAGTGGAAACATTCTGTCAACTGGTGTTAACGCAGTCAAAGTGTGCTGTCAAGAAATGCAAAAAGTACATGTTCAAAGTGCAGAAATAAAATGAAGCGTAGTACTTTCTGTAAGTAGACCATTGTATTATCATTTATAGTCAATGCCGGATTTAGAGGGATGGAGGCCTCGGGGCAGCAAAGGAGTGGAGTCCCCCTGGCGCCAAATAATTTTCCAAATAAAATGGTAAATTTTTCAGTCAAGTTTTCCAATAAATAATTTATTGTTAAACCAAGTATAGATTCTTTTATTATAATATTAAAATATAAAACAACATTTAACATTTAAATATAATCGGAAACAAGAATTGTCTCAAATTAAATTTTAGCAAAAAGTGATGTACTAGTATTTACTAGCTAGTCTGAATTTGTTTTTCTTCCGAAGTCTCTATTGTGGGGGCCTCTCTTTTGTGGAGGCCCCGAGGATGTAGCCCCGGTGCCCCCACCTCCCCCCTAAATCCGGCCCTGTTTAAATTTCGTTAAATTTCAATTAATTAACATATTTAGCTTTATCGCGCACATAAAGACATCCGTGCCTCTCGCACACACGTACTGGTTAGAAAGGGGTATATGCTTTATGTCAGCGATAAAAGCTAGTGTGCCAGGCCCTGTAGAACGAAACTTAAGAAATAATTATTTTATACGGAATGACATTGCAGTAAGATTGGAAATACAATAATACTTAATACAAGTAAGTACTTAAGAGTGATGAAATTCAAACATTTTAAAACGACATTGCTCGTCTATAGATTATAGATGTCATGTCATCTATTATTAATCAGTGATGCACAATACATAAATCCCAGGGCATGACTGACATGACGTCTCTGGGTCTCTTGACCTCTGATCGGATTCTAGGTCCGTAGTCCGAGTAGGGCTACGTTATATTAGAAAAACAAAAAATACATTACCTTTTTAACCATTTAATATCATCCCATGTTAAATTTTTGTCAAATAAGTTCTCGACGTATTCATTAAGGCCGCTACCTCCTCCCTTTGAGTTGTGGATTTTGTTAGATAGATGTCCGTCGAAATTAGCCAACCTAAAAATATATTTTACTTTACTATACAACAGTATTGTCAATGTGCTGTGACATCAGTCACTCAAAATAGTTGTTTAATACTTTATCTACACACATATCATAAGTGCTCTATAACGCGTTCAATAACCGTAGGAAATGACCAACATTATTACAACCAATTTTATTATGAGAACTTTCTTGTCGGTGGTAATAGGTAAATCTATCGTACTTGAATGAGGTAAACTTTGTTTGTTTGTTTGTATGTCCCTATTTATTATATATTATATTATACTAGCGGACGCGCGCGATTTCATTCGCGTGAAATTAGTAGCCTATGTCCGTCAGGGATAGTGTAACTTTCTATCTGTGAAAGAATTTTTGAAATCGGTTCACTAGTTCCAGATATTACTCCCTACATACAAACAAAGTTTACCTCTTTATTATATACTAGCGGACGCGCGCGACTTCGTTCACGTAAAATTAGTAGCCTATGTCCGTCAGGAATAGTTTAGCTTTCTATCTGTGAAAGAATTTTTGAAATCGGTTCAGTAGTTCCAGAGATTACCCCCTACATACAAACAAACTAACAAAAAAACAAACAAACAAAGGTTTCCTCTTTATTATATTAGTGTAGATAAGTGTAGATTATATTATTAAGTGTAGATTAAAACGTAACTTACGACGGTTGTATAGAAACGCAGCTTACTGTGGCCCTAACATGACTGGCTGGCTAAGGTTAGTTTATCTAAGCGAATTATTTTATATTTAAGTAAGATTCAAGTTAAGAATAATTTATTTACCTTAAATGGCTAGGTAATGTAAACTTATTCTGAACGTCGGCACGACGAATTCCGAACAATGGGGTATCAACCGTTAACGCGATTGCTTTAAACCCAGATTTCTCGGCTCGCAAAACTAAATTTCTTGTTACATTCCTGTAAATATAGACATATTTCAAAACAAAAAATCACTTTTCGGCCATATTTGCCAAATTGTTAAAATGTTCGATTCATAAGAAGTGGCACCGAAAATGTATTAAACCTTCATTAATTTCATAGGCATTCGGTGCCAGCTCTAATGAATCGACCTCTATCAAGTAATTGCTTGACCACTTTTGAACGTTATCCCTTTGTAATACGGTCGAATAGTCAAGCTATTTCTTGGTGGACTATACTTAGGTAATTTTTTTTTTTAAGTTCCTTCCACTTATAATACCCGATAAGAAGACTATTTTTGTCAAACATGCTTGGTAATATTTGCACTGCTTTAAAAAAAAAGAAGACGGCTGTACCTTAACAGCTCGCGCACTTCTTTGCTAGGCTGGCCAGCAAACTAGGTGAGCATAAAAGTGTGTAAACAAACTAGGTCTGCTGGGGATACATTTTTGAATCTCACTGATGATATCGAAATCACCCGTTTCAAAAATATCACCGGTGATTTTGATATCGCCGTTTAGCAAAAGTCCTATTTTTGAAAGTCATACTGTGTCTACCAACGTACAAATATTTCATAGGATCTGCCACGTTCTGCCATAGATATTGATCGTACAGTTACGTCTCATTTAACGCAGATAAAATAGTTCCGCCCTTTATTTTTCATACTAAAATCTCTATGAAAAACGGCCATTTTGGTGAACTTAAGTCACCCGGTGAGATTAAAAAATCGCACTCCAGCTATATGTAGTAGCACGCTAGCGTTTGTCGCTCCTATAAATGCTTTGGTCCCTCTAGCACACGTGTACTGGTTAGAACGGGATAAATTCTTTATGTCATCGATAAAAGCTAGCGTGCTAGGCCCTCAGGTCACAGTATACATATAACCAGTAAAGAATCTACGTACAAACGCTCGGAACCGACATACTCACACAGACGCACGCTCAAAACGGCCGCTAAGGCTTTCACGGTCCGTCAGGTCCAGTGATGCCAGGTCTCCTGATTTTTCGGGGGATTTACTGATTTTTCCAGAATTCTACTGATCTACTGATTTTAACTAAAAATCTACTGATTTTTTTCAAATATTAGCTTTTCTTTAAAATATGATATGTAATATAAGAACCTGAGTGAAATGACACACAAAATTACCATGGTTTGGTTGGCACTATAAATTTGTCATCGTAAAATGGACTTAACGGGGTGGACACATAAGTTAATCTTGCTCCACAGTCAGCGAAAAATGATTACATGACTAAATTAAATATCACTTAATGGGGTTCACGGAGAAAGCGATACCATCTTTTTTTCACTTATGCGTATTTGTATATGATATATAATTTTTTTTTATCAAAAATGCATCTACTGATTTTTTGAAAATTTTCCCCATACATCTACTGATTTTTTCTAGTTGCATCTTCTGATTTTTCAAAAATGGACCTGGCAACACTGGTCAGGTCAGGCGCGGCTGCCGCGTCGAGACGGGTGAACGCGCTTTTGCGTTTATCTTTATTGCGTCGTAATAATGGCTGCTTGAACTCGAGTTCTTCAAAACAGGAGCTTTAATTTTTTCTTACTTCTTAAAATGTTGAACTTTTTTTAATAACCCAATTTTATTTGTAAACTCGTTTATTCATTTCATTATTTCATTGTTATAGAACCCAAGTGAACGTTGTTATAAATAATAATATCATAACTTATTTTGTACCTGATTGTTTTTGTTTTGTTTTCATTTTATTATTTTTTGCCTATTTTGACATTTTCACCGTTTGTGACTTTGAATTTATATTTGTATTTTTATTGTGACATTTAAATTTTTTATTTTTGAATTTTTGACATTTTTCTAGACGTATTTCTAGATATTTTTATTTTATTGTTTTGTTTACCTTTTGACGATCTTATTGTGAATTTGTTATCTTTGACATTCTAAATTTAATGTAATTTCCAATAAGTAATAAACGAATCTATCTATCTATCTATCTATCAATTTTACCAAAAATTAAGAGGACAACCCTAACGCTCCACCGGAGCGTAGGTATCTATCTCAACAAACAGGCCCAGTTTTGGTACTGCTGTATTTATATACTGTGCCCAGGTGCTCACTTAAGAAGTAATCATTTTTCGAAAGGGAAGCATATAATATACAATACACTATTAAGTTACTATATCTATCCCTCTCAAGCATACAGAATTTATCTCAGTTACTTCTATAGTTAAGTAAAATAACTGCAAAAAGCAGTCTTCACTGTCTTCATTTAAAGTGCGCCATGTACTTAAGGTTCAAAATCACTTTGCTGCTTACTGTTGCTTTTAATGTAAGTCGACATTGTCGATCATATAGCTTGGTGTTAATACACTACATACCGATCGTTGTAAATGTAAAGCTGGAACCATTTAATGGCATTAGGGGCGGCTTCTGCCACTTCTTCTATTGAACTCGTCGCGATCGTGCTTAAAGTATAAATTGTCCCCTCAGCTTCAGCCGCTGAAATCAACGACAGGTTTTCTTTAAATTAATTATATATATAAGATAGATATATATATAAAAGATTTAAAATTTTTGTCAAACTATTAATGATAAGTGGACGTCTTATCCGGAGGGATTAAAGGTCTGTAACCATAAATATTTTTTAGCTTGCAGCCAACCCGTTTTTAACACCAATTTAATGAGACGGATCTTATTGTGTCTTACAGCCAACTTCCAGCCTCTAGTTTTCTGTTCTTATGTTTGGTTTTATTAATTTGCCAAGTTTGTTGGTTTTTCAGCCTAAACATCAAATTTAACTTCAAAATATGGGATTTTCCAAATGAACTTTTAAGCCAAATTATTACACCCAGACACCTTTTCTTCGGAAAGTTCGGAGAGTGGTTCGAAAATGTATTTGAACTCATGGCTAATATGATTTATTTCGTTAGTAAAAATACGACACTCAATAAATTATAAGGTAAGTATTGCCGTCGGGGACAAACAAAAATTGTGGAACATTTTTGACTACCACCAAGCATACATTTTGTTTATCCCCGGCGACAATACCATAATGACATTTAAGACATATTTAAAAGGCTTTGAAGGGGTTTCTTTCTACATTGCCCTTAGTTTTTTGAATCATAGGGCTTGTTTTTATTTATTAATTTTATGCACAGGCGGGTTTTTTGTTTTTATTAATTTCATTTATTTTTAGTGTTCCGTACCTCAATAGGAAAAACGGAACCCTTATAGGATCACTTTGTTGTCCGTCGGTCTGTCAAGGCCATTTTTCAAGAACGCGTTATTTAGTTAAAATGAATATCATGTACGTTGCAATCTTTTAGAGCTGTAAAAAATCAAGCTTCTAAACGCAATCAAAGACGGTCGTTTATGCCGCATATTTCATACATTTCAAAGGATTCGAAAACCTATACTTTCCGTTGACCTACAATCATCTTCTTCTAAACCACGCAACGGATTTTGATGCGAGTTTCACTGTCATTTAGAGATTTTTTTTACGGAAGGTTTTTATATACCTATATTATGTACATCCCGATTGTACCCGTGCGCAGCCGGGGTGGGTCGCTAGTGTATAAAGATAAAGAAGAATAAAGGAAGCTAGTTTTGGCTCGGACTAAGACATACCTAATCAGTAACCACTTATTACATACCTTTTACATTTGCCAATTCTCCATCTGGATGTGCCATGCGCTGCATCGCCGATGGTGATATGCCAACAGGAAAGGACACTTTATGTCCGAGAACGGTCGTGCAGAGGTTATTAGAGCCAACTCCGACTAAACACTTGGGATGTATACGTAATCTAACAAAAAAATAATACTATAATAATGATTTATTAATTGATACGAAACTTAAAAAGTAAGCGTAGAATTGATACCTTTTAAAAGCTTCTTTATTCTCAGACAGCGTTTGCTCATCAGTTGCGCCACTTTTGTAATAATCTCTGGTCGCTTTCGGCAACAGCGCCAGAGCAGCGTCTTCCAATTGCTTGACACTGATATACTTTTCCATAATGAGCAAGAAGCCTCAAATACACTCTGTAAATATATACTCGGTCAACGTTTCCTACCCGCGTTTACGGCTACTTTGAATTAAGTAAGATATATAATGAATGATAATGCATTAAATATTACGGTCACAGGTCAAAATACTGTGATGTCTTGCGAGTATATCATTCATTGGTGCGCTGTAATTATTCTGTGATAAACGATTCTTATCATGAAGATAATTGTCTCAAAGGAAACCAAAACAAATAATAAGCGACGTCGTTTTGTATGTCTTTGTCGCCAGTACTAATAAAATAATTGCTTACTTTTTACTTACGAGTTCATTGAAAATTAATGATAATAAATAATAAATTATGATATAATTAAGTGTACCTTAGACCCATCATTATAATAAAACAGCAAAGTAAAATTTTATTCATTTTAATTCTTGATTTTAATATTATAATATCTGTGAGAATGCTATTCTTAAACATTCTTTAATAATTTCAAATGCTATTCGTTACATATTCGCCATAGAAATGTTATATAAAACTCAACTGTTCTTATAATAAGTCTATTAAGTCATTTTACACTGTTCAGACGACACTAGCATTGCGGTCTATAATACATAGAAAAATAAAGAAGTTAAAATACTATATGCCAAATAAAACTAGCTTAGCTTCAGTGATAACCAGCACTCACTGAATCTTAGCGTGTAACTATTTAAAATATTCATCAGCAAACTACCGGGACCCTTGGCCGCTCGTTTCAATTTATATTAGGCGAAATCATTTACGAGTTTCAAATACAGTAATTTAAAAGTCAATGTTTTAATATAACTTACAAGCGGTAATAATAATATTTACAAAGTTTTTGAAACTCGTAAAATAGGTACCTGGATGTTAATATAAAGCCTGTATTAATAGACGGTACTTAGTCAAGAATGAAACCTTCACTCAAGTTAGCCGACTCTCTCGTCGTACGAAGCTAACTCGCGTGCAGTTTTCGTCTTGAGGTGTATCCAGCAGCTACTAACAGGGGCCTACATGGCCACGCCTCGGCGGCTTGATTTCTACAGATCAAGTACGTTTTCACCTATCTAAGCCTAAGATCAATCACATTTTATTCCATTCAACAAAATATTGTTAACGTCCACATTTTATAAAAAAATACAAAACATTTTAATTTTTATGCTATTAAACAGGGTCACCAAATCTCCCCAAATCTACGCAATAATTCGATCTTTGGTAAATAACGTTTAAACAATTAGCTATCATGACCAGTTTTAATTATATTTAGTCATATTGCCGTCAAAATTAATAACTATGATGCATTACTGTCAAATTCTTATCCTCCTTATGTAACAAATCAACGCTCATTTTATTTTAACCTAGTTTTAAAGCCCAAAAAAAGATCAACCAGTAAGCCTGGTTAAACTAGTAAAAGTATAAAATCTGAGGGTAATCAAATTTGTAGGCTATCAGGAGAAAGGAAATTGAGCAACTAAACGTACAAATAAGGCACATGATCAATATGACCAAAACTACTCCTTTTCAAATATTAAGAATTACGTAAGTGTATAATTGTCAAAATTGAAATAGAAGATAATATATATAAACTTACTCAGTTGGGTATAAATAGATGTGTGCTCGGTGTTATCTGAGCGTGGATTGACTTTATTTATGTTTTCATTCTGGTTTATATATTACGTGCCTGATAGCCATTATACGAGGATGTTTCAGATGGGGTTTTATGTTAAACAATAAAAATGACAAAATAATTAACCTCATATTACGAAGCAGAACAATGACACAGTGGCAAAACTTTCCTGTACGACTAGGCATTTATAATACTTAATGCTAAGTTTGAGATAAGGGTCAAAACCATAAACATTGTACTAACCGTTAATAAATTATTATTATCAGTTTAGTAACAATTTCAGTACTAAACTGATATAAACCGTAAAGAAACTGATACAATTTATTAATAACGGTTAGTACAATATTTTTGGGTTTTGATCCATAAAAACTTATTTTAAAAATGTTAATTTAAATAAGAACGTAACCGGTAAATCACTCTCTCGTTTGTCGCATTATGCAACTGCTGTCGACTCCCTCGATAAGGAAGATTTAGGAATTCAATCGATGTTGTGAGAGAGGCAGTAGCATTTGAACAAATTGCTATTATTCTAGTCCTCTTTTGCGACTTTCAAGAAAGAGATATATTTTGCTTGAGCATCAATGTGAAGTTAGTGTCAAATATATCGCTTCGTCAAAACATCTGAACACTTGTAACAAAAAAGAGGTATCGCACAGTGTTCGTTACAAAGTCTGACTTGCATTTTCTGACTATAATGTTAACGTTACATGCTAATGTAGTAAAATACCTACAATTCGCTATGGATAAAATCCAGCAAAGTGCTTGGATATTTTTACATTACAAAGTAATTAGCTTCCTAAGTAACCCCAAATAATATCAGATTTTATTGGTTGTCTCATTTAAACATAAAAATAAAAACATTTTATGACAGCATCAACAGCTGAAATACTCACATATTTAAAAAAAACTAAGACAGATATGCCATTGACAGCTTACTTGTCCATGGCGGCGTTCCGAATCGCGCCTACACGCGCTGACACCCGTTCCAACCGCTCTGACCGAAAGGGATTCAGATCGCGGCCAATGTCACTTTTTAAAATTAGTGATAGGCAAAGGAAAGATGCATATTAAACTGATGCAAATTTCATAAAATGTTTTTATAAAATACAATTATATGACGCAACTAAAAAAATCTGATATTATCTGGGGTTACTTATGAAGCTAATTACTTTGTAATGTAAAAATATCCAAGCACATTGCTGGAGTTCATTTATAGCGAATTGATTGTAAATCATGTTTAGGTATAACATAAAAAGATAAATTATTTATTTACCCTGATAATGACACCATTTAAAACAGCTGTATTATACAGAAAATATATGTTTACCCTTTACTTAATAAGGAGAGTACCTTATTCACAAAAGTATTAAAGGTTAATAAACCTATATTGGCTAATATTTTATTTGTTTTTATGTATTTAAGGCTTCGAAACATATTTTAGCTAAAATAAGTTTAGTACTTACTACGCGTTTTTAAAAATGAGGGTTAATAAAAAGAACCATTTACCTGATTTCATCCAGTAGTCTGTTAGGAAGCATAGATATTACACTAATACGACGGAAGTATCAAGAGGTTTTGCCCACGCAGTCCATTAGTTAGTCACTTTTTTTAGAAATAGACAGACATCAAGTAGAATTAACAAGGAATATGGGTATAGCTGAGTTAACCCGACATAATGAAAATTAACAACATTGCATGATAGCATAATTGTGTGTTATGTAATTTAAAAATCATTGCCATTTATGTAATAATTAATAACCCTCCATTGGAATAGGTTATTATCCGTAAAATAATCTTAAATTTAAAATTTACGTGTTAGCATGCCATGTGTTTATTTTAAATCAGCAGTAAATATAAGGGGACTAGACAAGTGAATAACAAATAATAATAATCGTAAGAATAATGGGGATTGCGTTTGGTCTGCTACAGTAAAATATATTATTAGGAAATGTGCTACTCAAGTACTGTTTTCAAAAGCAATAAAGCGTAATTAATTACGCTAGTTAAAAATATGCAAGTCTTAAAAACGTACAAGTCAAAAAATGGTACTTAAACACACGCAGTAAATATACGAAGTTTCACAAATCTCGTTTTCTACCACTCGCAGTTACGTTTTCTTTATTTCGAAGCAGATAATGCGTGCGTATGTATCTTTAGCCTGCAAACTTCAGTAACAAAATAATTAAAAGTACCAACTTCAGTGCGAACGACTAATCGTAATTTCTTTCTACACGTTCCTATATGTGTTAAATGTCATCGAGTCTATTAATTCTCATACGATCAAGTGAATAATCCTACTAATATTATAAATGTGAAAGTTTGTATGTTTGGATGTTTGGATGTTTGGATGTTTGTTACTCAATCACGCAAAAACAACTGAATGGATTTGGATGAAATTTGGCACACATATAGTTCATAACCTGGATTAACACATAGGATACTTTTTATCCCGTAAAAATGCATAGTTCCCACGGGATAGCGATACGTGAGTTATACGCCGCCGTGACGTCATGAGCAGCAAAGCAACTAATTCTCATTAATTTGTCCAGTTAATATTGCAGATTGCATGTTTCAATTAAACAAGTCTACGCGGACGAAGTCGCGGGCAAAAGCTAGTAAATAATAATACTTGAAATTTAAGGGGTATAATCTAGGCTAGATTTATTAGTTTTTCGTCAAACTCCTAATTAGTCTAGTTCTGTTTTGGTCACTGCTTCTTCATTCGTCACATTCGTTGGTAATCATTTTATTCCGTTAGCATCAAACGTCTATGTATGAAAGTGAACAACACATTAGATGGTTTATGGAGCAAAATGTCATTAATCATAACGTGAAGATACAGAAATCGTAAAAAATCCAATTCGCATATAGTCCATGAAATGTCACGGATATGTAGCAACAGGTCGAAATGCATAAAATGTCGATTATTCACAAAAACCAAAAACACAAAACAATTTTTTTTATACATATAATAGAGCGGAAAACGAGCAGACATTCCACAGTGCTGACATACGCGGTCAAAAGTTGCTCTTACAACGCCATGATAGACCACCAACCATCGACATGGTGAGCGAGGATGGAACTAAAGCGTGTTTCGAGTTATACGGTGATAGAACTTCGCTGCTAGTATTAACAATTCCTCAGACGGTCATAATGTTCCTCTTAATGACGGCCATAAACCTAATTGCCTTAGTATCCAAAAGTAAATAATTGACTATGTGCTATTTCGATGATCAGATTTACGCCACTTCTACTAAATACTACAAAGGTCGTTTCAAAATTCTATTAGAGCGCTTTACAACTTGGTCAACTTACCTAGTCGGACATTACTATATATAGCTTAATTTTGCTATATACTTAGATGTTTTGATATTAACGGATTTTGATCTTTGGTCACATTTCTTGTGTCTCTCACTTTATTCTCGTTCAATTAATTCATAGAATGTTTAAGTACGAGGCAGGCCACTGTCATTTTTGCTTTAGTTTGTATAGATCTTTTTTTTTTTCAAATATAAAGGCAAAAGAATGTTAGACTAAGTTAAAGAGTTCTCAATTAATATTCAAACGTGTTGTTAAACATCCGGGTTTTTTACAATAAACCTTTTATAAAGAGAATTACAAACCACGGACTGCACTGAAAAATCGAGCCGACACATGAGCAGAATAAAATAAATAAATAAAATAAATATCTCGGGACAATTTACACCAATTGACCTAGTCCCAAACTAAGCAAAGCTTGTACTATGGATACTAGACAACGGATAAACATACATATATAGATAAATACATACTTAAATACAAATAACATCCATGACTCAGGTACAAACATTCATATTCGTCACGTTCGTCACACAAATATTTGCCCATACCAGGATTTGAACCCGGGACCTCTTGCACAGTAGGCAGACACGTGTGCCACTGTGCCATACAGGTCGTCGGAATTTTTTTTAATACTTACATGACATATCCCGAATGACGAAATGGGAAAAACCGCTGGACTATGATGTCAAAAATAAATAAAAGTATAATACAGTCCTAGTCAGGCAAAAAGTAGCATTATGCCTGAAACGTCCAACTCCGCGTTATTTTTTAATGGAAAAGGGTGGAAAACTAGCATGCGAGCCATAACGATATGATGGAAAGTAATTATCGCCGCCAATGGGTATCAGCGACCAAAATAGACTCGTCTATCATGTATTATTTAGGACTTGAGCCAAAGTACAATAGAGAAGAAAAATATCTGTCAAAAATCGGGGAAAAAGTACAAGTTGGGAAATCAGGGAACGCTTGTTGAAGTCGCTATTTGCTACACAATACGGTTGATTTTGCTTTCGCCATTCCCAAACTAGGTACTTATACACTTGCGGGTCCACTCATGGCATAGGTACCGGAAGTGCAGATCCGGGGTGGCGTGGCATATACATATTTCTTCCAGAAGATACAAGCGATCACTGCCTAAAACATATAGAAGTCTCTAATTGCAAATGAACAAGCCGAGATTTAAGTACATAAGATTGGTAATGATGGAAACTAACAAGTCATTTATTATTATTACAATTACGAAACCCTAAACTGAAAATGTATGAATAAAGAGCAACAGGAAGAATAAATAACATTTATCTGCACATATATCATAAATGCTCTATAATGCGTTCAGAAACCGTAGGCAATGACCAGCATTATAACAACCAATATTATTATGAGATTTTTTCTAATTTGTTTCTATATTTGTTCAAATTAATTTTTTATTACTTTATTTTAATGTGTACAGTTTATAGATATTTAATAGGTACCTAGCACTAGTAGCTAGTAGCAATGCAGGTCATTGCCCTATGGCTTCTGAACCCATCATAGATACTTATGATATATGTGTAGATAAAGTAATGTATGCAACTGTACATAATAAGGTCTTAAAACACTCGTGTGATCCGATTATGAAACTCGCTGACGCTCGTTTCATAGAAACACACTCGTGTTTTAAGACCCCTCATTATGCAACAGTTGCATAAAATACCATTATCAACACACATATCGTTACTGCTCTAGAATGCGTTCAAAAACCGTAGGAAATGACCAGCATTATTACAACCAATGTTAATATAAAAAAAATCTTGTCTTTGGTAGTAGGTAAAACTGTACTTCAATGGTCATCACATTACCGATATCTCTAACGTTATGAATTTAAATTTGGAACAGCTGTCAAAGTTCAAGTGGGTCTCTGTTCTAGTATCCAGTATTTTTTTAATATGACGCACGACATTTGCTATAGTAGCACGCTAGCGTTTATCGCACACATAAACTCTTTGGTCCCTCTCTCACACGCATACTGGTTAGAACAGGATAAATGCTTTGTCATCGATAAAAGCTAGCGTGCTAGGCCCGTTGATCTCGAGTGACATGAGAATATGGACTTTATTCGTTTGTCTATGATTAAAAAAAAAAACGTTCGGATGGATCGAATTTCGAATTTCATAAAACCACACTCGTGTTTTAAGGCCTCTCATTATATAGCAGTTGCATAAACTACTATTAATTTCCTACGCATAAACTTGGTTGTCGTTATCAGATTCTTATCTATTTAGGAGTTCTAATTGAGTTTTACACCTATCTAGGATAAAATACTCGTGCAGTTCACTAAAACTTAACTTTTCTATAACATTCTGCGTATACGGAAAAGTGAGAGTTGTAGGTTTTCCTCTTTTGAATACCGATCGCGGTTTGACATCCAACTATATAGAGAGTGATTCCATACATTTTAGAGTTGGAAACGTGTTAACCACATTGTCGTCTCACTGGGTAAAAATAAGAGTAGGTACGACATGGAAGTGGTGAATCTATCGGTGACTCCAAATTACGTTAAATGAAGGTAAATTGGCTCATGGAGTATCGCCAAAGTAGTAACGGGTTTTTAACATGACTGTAAGGTATTGCACCTAAACTATACACCATATATTATTGTACGTGTAACAGGGTTCGAAAGGATAATTATCAATGATAATTATCACGATAATTATCACGATAATTATCATGATAATAACAGGTTGATAATTATCAATTGATAATAACAAAAAATTGCGCCCGTGAAATAGAACTATATTCTAAGTATCCAAACGTGTATTTCCGCACTTGTTGGCTTTTAGAAGAACAAATAAGTTCTAGTTCTACTGAAGCTATAGCAGCAACAATGCCAATGGAAATAGAATCATCATCTGATGAAGATATTCCTTTGGCTTCTTTTTCTTTGGTCAAGTAGTTTAGTTGCAAATCTGTCAAATCTGACGAACACCGATTTCACCTTTAATTAATGACATTAATGTTGATTTGTATTGTATTATGTTATATAAAAAAAATTAAACATATATTTTTGTTTGTTTTGAGACAATAAACCATCGATATTTCTTATGAAACAATTTAACAAATGATATTTTAATAATGGTGATAATTATCGGATAATTATCCGATAATTATCGGATAATTATCGGATAATTATCACGGCTCGTTATTATCTTGATAATTTCGAACCCTGACGTGTAACTATGTACTGGGTACAATAAAAAATAACGTAATTTGGCTGCAGAACCAACATTTTATTATAGTTACAATAATATCACTATTTAAGGCCCTTAAAAATTGTGTAAATTTTCTTTCCTGTCAATCTTTAAACGAATGTCGACCTGTAAATTATATCACCAAGAATTCTAAAGAAACAACTCGATTTTGCCCGCGACTACGACCGCGTGGGAAAAAAGGGGCGATATTTTTGATAATACCACATACTTATCATCATGCGGATCATTTTGTCTTTATACCAACAAAGTTAAGACCAAGTTGGCTCTTTTTCACGAAGTGTTCGTGAAAATGACATTAATATTAAAGAAATCATAACAAATCGAAAGACTCTAGGCTTCGCATGACTCGAATCGAAATTGTATATAACTGGGAATCCTCTCGGAAGATGTACAATGCGCGTTTGGATACACGACATACACGTAAATGCGATAATCAAATTTTCTAGCGTGAAATTCGAAATATATCCTACTAGTGACCCGCCCCGGCTACAAACGGGTATAAATACTTAGGACGTAAAGAACATTAAAACTTTCTAAGACAAAATCACTATATGAAAGTGAAAACCATATCAAAATCCGTTGAGGTTTAGAATAAGCAAACGGCCGAAGATATGCGGCAGACAGAAACGAATAGCGACTTTTTACTATGTAAAGAAGATAAAGATGTAGTCAGGAATAGGTACAAAACTTTCTATTGTATACTTAGC
Source organism: Ditula angustiorana (assembly GCA_963691745.1). Lineage (NCBI taxonomy): Eukaryota > Metazoa > Arthropoda > Insecta > Lepidoptera > Tortricidae > Ditula > Ditula angustiorana. The sequence continues at coordinate 23,901,811 of OY829472.1, forward strand.
GAAAAATTCTTAGTAGTGATCCAATAGTTACAGAGATTTCCCCCTATATGCACCGACATCTATGTTACCACTAGACACGCTGTACGGGACAGAAACTCGTCACACTGCGGTACGCTACCGGCAGCAAACTACATTTAGTCGCTTGTGCGCAAGCGTAAGAAGCAGACGTTGTCCCCTCGTTGGTCGTGGTCTACCTGCTTAGTTCACCTGGGTGGACTATGGGCACTTTTTCTTGCCGATGGTTCACTTAAATTATGGGTAATATACAAATCAAAAATGACTGTACAGAGAGGTAATGCTGCCAGTATCGTCGGTGCCATGCCGCGGGGGCCTTCTTTTTTTGATAAATTTTAGTTATAATTTTAGTATTAATGTTTAGTTTTAACGTAGTTTGATTGTTTTATTATATTTAGTGTTGAATTTCATAATGTACATAGTTTTCTTGTCCCTGTAGGTATAGTGGTACCATATCATTTTGTTATTACATTTTAATACTTAATTCTGATTGGCGATTTGATTTTTACTTTGTTACTAATGAAGTACTTACCTATTGTGTTTATTTTAAAAATAATTATAATGTATAATTATTCCTCTATTAATAACTAAACATAGTTCAAAAGGAAAGGGATTTGCAACATTATTTTATTTATTACTAGCTGACCCTGAGCAGATTTTTGATTTTTTCTTTCATAAGAACCTTCTCCTGATAATAACGAACAGAACAAAAAAAGAATTAGCGAAATCGGTCCAGCCGTTCAGGCGTGATGTCGTGACCAAGGGAAATAGGGATTCATTTTTAAATATATAGATTATAAAGGTGGGCCACCAGCAAGAAAAAGTGCCTGTGGTTCACCTAGGTGTACTGAGGTGGACCATCGGCCTACGAATAAGTAATGGGAAGAAAGGTAACTACGCCTGAAAAATGACAACGAAATTGTTACCGGAGAGGCCGGGGCTTAAATGGATTAGTCAAACGTTGTCTTTGATGACGGGCACATGTCAAATTCTTGGAAATTTTAGCGTTAAATACTAGTGAAAAAAAAACTGTTGGCGGCTGTTGTTCACTTCTAAATATGCCATCGTGTGTCGTTAAATGGTGCAGAAGTCATTTAGATTACAAAAAAAACTGGAATTACATTTCTCGGGTAAGTCAAACATTCATTTACAAAATCGTCCTGGAAAAGTGTGGCAATTGTTATGCAACATGTCATTGTGTTCAACAGTTTTTTTTATTATTACCATGGAGTAAATTAATGACAATAGCAATAGTTTAGTAATGTAGCAAAATGATGTATCGACACAAATGTAGCTGAATGTTTAAGTACTTATCAAAGGAAAACATGGAAAGCACTGAATTTACGTTTAACTCCAAAAAAACATCTCAATCGATGCACGGATGATTATCACAGGTTTCGAATGAAATAAAAGTAAATATAGAAACCAATAAAAGTCAAACGTCATCTGTAAAGTCACAGCAAAAATTTGATTTTCTTGTAAGTAAAACACATATTATGTACCTACTCTTACCATTTTCTAACAAGTTTTTAATATTTACTTAACGAGTGAATGAAACAGATACGCTTAATTGAGTAAATTATGAATTAGAGCATGCTTATTAAAGTATGACTGATAGCTAAAATATTTTGTAAACATTTTAAGTTCTACAAATACTACCAAAGTTTAGCTTACCTACGAGTACTATTAAAAACAGTTTCTTTTATATTGTTACAGATAGAAATGACCGAAGTAGAGCAACCATCATGAACTTCTTCGCCAACATTCCATCTTCAAATACTGGATCTATTTTTAATAGCCCTAAAACACGTAAACTGAAAACGGATTTCAAATTAAATAAATTGATAATTTTTCATACAAATTAAAATGTGTTTTTTATTTTATTGTCTAATTACTTTTCTTCTTTCTCATGTAATATTTTATTTAATACTATGTATTGCATGTAAGTTCTTAAGGCGAAAAGTTTAAAACATTAAATTTTTTAAACAAATAAATCTAAGTAAATTAGTAATTTAATAGAACATTATAACGTGTTTAAGTTTATGATGCCCAAGCACAATATTATGCAACGCGAAGGTATTTTTAAGATATGAGATTGAAAACACTAAACTTTTTATTAATTACTTAATTCATAAAGTGGCCATCACTGATTTTCATGAAATATCCAGAATTTAAAAATATTTCTATTGTTTAATGTGGCTTTGCATAAAGACTGGTTAAATAGGATATGAAGTTAGCAGTGTTCGAAGTACTAGTGTGCAAATTCGTGGAGAAATGTTGGCTGAAATGTTTGTTAACATTTTCCACAAGTTCTATTGATCACTGTATGTCACTGTCATTAATATGCCTCACCACGCTTTTAATACGAGTGTACGTTTTTGCTAAATAAAAAAACCTAGTTATACTCACAAGGTATATTAAAGAACCATAACTCTTCGATCTTCGACATTTGAGAAAATCCGTTTTAAAACAGGTAATACAATTTCTGAAACTGACCTAGTAGCGAAATAAATATATAATTTTATTTAAATTACTGGCTCTCCATGGTATAATATCATCCTGTCGACTTTGACTGTGAAGTCGACGCGTCATATGACAATGTTGTGAAATGCCGTTCTCGCTTGCACTTGCGGGGTATTAGCGGTTCTCGTTCTTTCCTAATGCCTTGCCGATTTGAATTGGTCTCCGAATGTAAATTCGGATAGCATATTTTAAAGAGTCTTAAATTGGTTTGAGTTTTAATTTCTGCATGTGTGAGTGCTACGTCGCCTTACATGTTTAGTTGTGTTAGTGGATGTGCCGAGTCTGAGGCTGACTGTTAGAGGGAGCTATGTTTCTTCCCATTACTTATTCGTAGCCATCGGCAAGAAAAAGTGCCCTTGGTCAACCCAGGCGAACTAAGCAGGTGGACCACGACCGACGACGGACGTTATCTTTTGAACCGTCGAAAGCGGTGTTGTTGAAGATATTCACATATTTGATCAAGTGTGAAACAGAAGCGATTAACAATTACTTGCGCACATAATAGATGGCATCAGAGGTTTATTTTCAGTAGGTAAGTAACTAATTAATTTGCTATTGGCCAATGAAACAAAATTCGTCGTACATAAATACGGACCATTGCCACGTTGATATTGCTATCTCGCTTACTCTTACTATAATTCGGCGTTGGCTCTCCCCACTACCCTAATTAGCGCGCTCCCGAAAGTTGACGTAGTTTGTATACTGAGGACCTTGTCTAGTGGATATATGTCGTTGCCTACATGCAAACAAACTACTTTTACGCCTTTAGACATATTGTATGTGTCAAGTTGACATTTACAATACAGTGGGTTTATTATATCAGTTTTGGTGATATAACACGAGGTTTGAGTTAAGAAGCCAAACATTCCAGATCATCACCTAAACAAATGTAAACAAATAGGTATATCGTTTACGCATTATTTAATAAAGAACAGAATTGTATGATGCAAGTAAAACCTACGTAGTTCGAGTTGATTCAAATGATTATTGCTGGCTTACTACTTAATCTTGGAATTTTATATTGTACTGACAACCTCAAGGATTGATGCGACTCGGCTTGACTCGCGACTTTTTTTGCTGTTATTGCGTGGACAAAAAGCTTTGTTGACCGGCTTAAGCTGATTCCGCGTCGATAGTTATCCTTAAGCCGCTTACCACAACCACACGACACGACACGACACATGCAGTTGGTAAGAACTATTGATTAGTGTAATAAACTATAAGCACTGTCATTTTAACAACGGTTTCGTCTCACGGGTCTATCATACAAATTTAGATGTGAATCGGCGATTGAAGTCTGAATGCTAAACTAGGATACATAAACCTAGGTTATGATAATGATTACAGTTCCTACCTACATTTTCAACAATTAGCGCTGAAACTAATTTTTTTTTGGTGGTATTACATTTCGAACATGTATAGGCGTACCAGAAACTTGTCGACCTGAGGCCCTACTTTATAAATGCATTGAAATTATTATACTAATAACTTTGTAATCGAAATTTCTTTAGATTTTTTTATTTTTAAAGCAGATAATTCATATTATCAATAAACTTTTTAACGCCTAGAACACCTAAAGGTATTGTGAGCTGTCGAGACTATCACACCGCCGACCCATATAGTCATCCAACTAATGAGCGTAATAGTGCCCGGCGACGCGTGTACGGCGTTCAAATTAGCGTTCGACATGATGACAACGTAGCGTGTGCGTGACAATTTTCTATTCATCATTGGCGTTAAAAATAATGATATAAGCAACATAAAAAAAATCTTTCCGTGCCATGGCCAAGATTGGCGTGAAATAGCGGAGGCAGAGGGCAACCTAACCTGGACCTTAACAGGGACCATGCAGCGATATAGTGCCAATCAAGAAGTTGTCATTAAATTAAAAAAAAAAATAGTAAAATCATGTTAGCAATATTAATTCACACTATCCGACATAATGCGAATTAATATTGCTAATACTATACTGTAGTTTTTTTGTACTTTGTACCTCCTTTCGCTGTAGTTTGTATCGAGTAGTTGACTATTAAAGTTGCATAGCAAGAAAAGAAATATATTCTTTGCAACTGGTTGCGAAGCTTAGTTGCGATGGTGGAAATGGTTTACATCTTGGTAACTGGTTGCGTATTAAGACAAAGATTCTTCCTATCACAACTAGTTGCCAAAAAGGAGAAAAATGCTTCCCTTGCATTTGGTTGCGAAACATACTTAGTTGCAATGACAGCTGGAAGGGACAAAAGCTAGCGTTAACAATTGTCCCTGGTAGACCTATACTCTTTATCATTATCACAAAATAGATTTTTTGGGTTTCAAACTGATAGATAGAAATTTTGCTAAGAACGTCAATTTTGTAATATACACGAAAGCACGAAACTTCTCACAAACTTTCAAGAAAAGAGCGATTTGACGATCTACATAAGAAATGCATAACCACCAGCTCAAGACATTAGTATTGTTTGATATGTATACATATATAACTCGAGATTTACCAATAACTCGATAGTCGCTGAACAAATTTGAATGTTTATGACATTGATAAATTGGATTTCCCTGAACATTATACAATTATATACATAAACATAGCACGTGAGAGTTGTCGCGGCTAACTATTAGTTTTATAATTGAGAACGATTGGCTAACGACGTTACTGTTTTTTGTTAACGGAAGGTCAAACAGTTTCATGGTTTATATAAGCCGGATCAATAATAAAACACGTGGGTGTACAATCGACATGATGTTACCCTGATCCCCCATGGAACATGTCAAAGTGTTGTTGGGGTTTACTTCTGTAACGGTTAGCTATCGTCATACGACTGTATAGTTCGTCTTTGTAACTTATTTACTTACTTGCACTCATTCATAAAAAATGCTTTTATAATATACTAGTGGGCGCCCGCGACTTCGACGCTTGGAATTAGTAGCCTATATCGGTCCGGTCAGGGATAGTGTAGCGTTCTATCAGCGTTCAATGTTTGGAATCGGTTTAGTAGTTCCAGAGATTACCCACTACATACAAACAAACAAACATTACTCTTTATTATGTTAGTGTAGACTACACAGAAATGTTTGCGTATAGCGCCCTGCTTATATCATCCACCCCTATGTAACAAATATTAAAAGAAGATGCTGAAGCTAGCTCTAATTATCAAAAACATTTCACATACTAAAAAAATCCGTAAGGTTAGATTAGAAAATCAATCCTATTCTTGTTTGATCTAATCAAATAAGAATGTTTGACTAGTTCAAACAAGAACAGGATGTCATGAAAGTTTAATTTGCCGATAAACACTGGATTGGTGTAAGGATACCTACATAACTAAACACTTTCCAAACGTAACCACTTGATTACTGAGTTCAAAATTACCAACACAGACTAGCACTTTTTATGCAAAGTTAAAAAGAATAAAAATAATTTTTTTTACACGGACTACTTTCACTGAAAATTCCTGATTGCACACTTAATCGGATGAACAGTTTACCAAGGTCACTGGCTCAAGAATTTTTAATTAACGGCAAATAAACATTATGTTTGTGAAATCAAAGGCCTTAGCCTTATTATGTTATAACACTATCGTGGTTGCGAAAAATATACTTCCAAAATTGCACTTATTTGAAAATGAGTCAGAAATTGTTCGGCGAAGTTTCGAATATTTACTTACATTATTAGATATTAAATACAGTATACATAGGTAGCTAGGAAAACAAAGAATATTAATAAACCTTAATTAAAAATTAATAAATACTATGGTACTTTATAAGCGCGACGTTGATTAACATAAAAAATAAATGTCACTTCGACGAAGCTTTCAAGGCTAAATGCGTAATCAATCACTTCGTGAGTTACTCGAATTATCGCCAAAGCGACAGCAGCTGTACAGCACGGGCCACAATAATTTTTGACATAATACTTAATAATAAATGCCCTTGTGAACGAACTTTACACATATCGTTAACATCACAGAACAAAGCTACGGCTAAGCATGTATCCTGGGGCCCGAGACCGCTACGAACGCGTGGGGCGAGAGCTCATTCCCGCGGCTATGTACAACATCTGAAGAAGTAAAATAAATACTTGGAGTTCGCGAGCAGTGAGCGAGGCCCAACGGCGGGGGACTGGAGGTGGCGGTCCACAGCGCGACTGCGGCAGCCGCGGCGGCAGGGGCGGAGCTCAGAGGTGCACGTGCGAGTCCCGAGTTGCCGGAGCAGCCGGCGCGGCGGGCGCGGGCGGCGCGGCCGGCGGCGGGGTTGCGGCCGGCGCCGCGGCCGAGGTGGGGGCGACTAGCGGGGCGGGCGACGCCGGCGAAGACGGTGTGACGGGAGAAGCGGGCGCTGGCGGCGCGGTAGGCGCGGAGGGCGCCGCGGGAGACGGCGCGCGCCGCGGGCCTGGCTCGGCGTCGACGCCAGGCTCCTCTTCGGCGCTGTCTGCACCAGCCTCCACCTCGCCCTCCACGATATCCCGCGACTCCTCTTCTTCGTCCTCATCCTCAGGGTACAGCTGATACGCCCTATAAATTGTTAGAGTTAAAAAGTATATTTTTACTCATAAACGTTTACTATGCCTAGTAAATTTGAAACATTTTTCGTTTTTTCTGTCATTGTAATGTTTGCCTTCGTATTTGTGAAGCTTTATAGAGAAGCAAAATATACATTATTCAAAAGAGGTTTTGAACTTTAATGATTCCTAGGGGTTAACTCTTCACTTGGATTACTTTTAGACGAATCAAATCTATTTGGCAACTGGTTTTTACAGGTCTTGAAGATAAATTATAGGATTGATACAACAGTTTTTATCTTACTTTTCCAGCGTTTTACGAGCAGAATTACTCCTTTCAAGGAAATAACCACTGGAGGTTTCGTTAGAAGTCCCTGGCGGTGACCATGTACCATACGATCCGTAACCTCCAGGTCCATATTTCTGCAAAAAAGGGACTTTAATTAACTACTGATAAAAAAATTGTTTATTGTTTTATAAAACAAATACATACATACATAGAAATATGCATGTTAGTTTGTAAGGTATTTATCTATGGGCCTTTGTAGCCTGAAAATAAATGATTTATTATTATTATAAAAACATCTTGAAGACCAATCTCTTTGGCATAGTAGCAAAAAAACATACTTTTGTCAGCAGTCTAGCGCAAGACTTAAGAACCTAACAATTAGTTAAGTACATTGTAAGGTGCAGTTGTTTATGGATGGGATGTGATGTTAAGGCAACGTTACAAATCATGCACAGGAAATTGTTGTTTATTTTCACTTTCATGTATGAAATTGAGCGTTATATATAGTAAATAAAATAGCAGAAAATAATATGTGTACAACATGCAACAGTACATACCGTGTCGACAAATCACTCGCGATCGATTTATAACATTCGTGGTTTAACACGTTCGACGCCAGCACCATTGCACTAACGCCTTTCACTATGCTGGCTGGCCGAAATTATTGCGGTCACACAGGTGTGTCACCGGCAAGGAGTAGAAAAAACACACGGTGTGCTATCCGAAATTGCTTAAATGTAAAATAGTGAAATGTTTTTGTTTTGGTCTTACACTACCTAATTTACAAGGGTATTTTACATTTAAGTAAACCACACACAAAAATCACACTGAGTGTGTCACCCGGCATAGAAGTAAGAAATTAAAAATGACACCGTGTGTGTGCTCCGGTGGACACTCCATATAATTTGATTTGTAAAATTACAAATCTAAAGAATTGGAAACCACGGCGGAATCCTGTTCATTTTTGAGTAATAGAATTAATTAAAAAAAATTATATCATGTATCGGCTAAGAAACAGGCACAAACATAAAATGACATACCAATTCACACCATGTGTCACCGGCATCGAAGTAAGAATTTTTTGGTCACACCGTGTGTATCACCGGCGCCGAACGTGTTAATAACATTTACTATTTTACAGTCGCATATATTCCTTCTCGTAAACTATTAGTATAAGTTATGTTATGAAATGTAATACGGGAAAGCGATCTGAATTAGGAATAGATATATCAAATAACTAGTTAATTACAAATACATAACTAGGTAGGCACTCACGCGGTCGAGCTCGTCCTGCAGCCAGGCGAGCAGCTGACGCCAGCGACGGCGCGCGTCAGGCTGCGCGTGCACGGCGCGCACGGCGCTCGGCGCGCGGCACATGACGCCCACCACGAGTTTCACGCACGCGTACGCACGCTTCTGGTAGTGACCGCGCGCCCGCGACGCCGTCTCCAGCAGCCCGGGACGCTCCTCCGACACGCCCTGCATACAGAAATAGACAATATTACTATTTTTCATATTGTACTAGTGTAATCCAATATACTCGTATATTATAAATGTCAAAGTGAGGCTTGTATGTGTGTTCCTCAATCACGAAATAACGACTGGACGGTTTTAGATGAAATTTGGCAGACACATAGATTATGTCCTAGATTAAAACATACGAGGTGCGCACCACAAGTTACTGGCCGGAAATGTTTAGGGGTTTAAAAAATAAAAAAAATGAATATTTTAATTGTCATTTATTGTGTCTTTTTTTCATCATCTTAATATGTTTGTGGTTTTTTTTTATTCTCGGCCTCATAAAATAGAAAGAACTAGAATGTATTGTACATAAAAACCTTCCGTAAAAAATATCTAAGTGACAGAGAAAACGGTATCAAAACTCATTGCGTGGTTTATAAGGAGTAATCAGCATAATATACGATGAGAACAAAAAGAAACGGAGAGTTTGTTGTATACCGTGCGGGGTGAAGATAAGGATTACTCACGACTCAAAGTTTGCTTTGGTTATCAAGAAAAGTAAAACGATATTCGTTACACAGCACAGCCTTTTCGAAATAATCAAAAAGCCTTCAAAACTTCGTTTTGTGTTCCGATTATTTTTTAACCCTTTATAAGGCCACAATCATACAGATATGCTATGCGAAATACAAATACAGTTCCATGTCTGCAACGCACTGGAGAATCATTTAATAACAAGCTACTTCTCACGTAATTACTAATTAAATTTGTATCGTACAACATAGTTAATAGGGTTCAAATTTCATATACATGTATGTGGTCGATAAATCGCCTATGCCTTATTAAATATATTAAAAACATATATATACATATATTGCGTGGCAATATATCGTTACACGAGTCTAACTCGCAATTGTCTGTCTGTTTGTAGGCAATGGTTGTCATATAATATTTTCTTCTTTTTGTACGGTGACGGTGCTTCAGAATGCAGTATCTTTATTGCTTCATATACACATTTTATAAACGTAGTGTATTGGTATAGTAAGAGTGGTGGTGTCATACCTTGATGACGTTGTGTATGCGGTGCTGCTGCCAGCTGTCCTCCATGAGTAGCAACGCGGTGAGCGCGTCCGCGTGGCGGCGCAGCTCGTGGCAGTACGCGTACGCCATCTGCCACAGCAGCTCGGCCAGCGCCATGCGCGACCAGCCCGCGTGCTCCCAGCACAGGAACTGCAGCAGCCGGATGCTCTCCTCACACACGCAGCACTCCTCTGTCAGCTTCTTCATGTAAGTACTGCGACACGATTACCATAATGCTTATACCCAATTTTATTATAATAAGCATGTATGTTGAATATTAATAATAGTACAAGTATAGTCGACCAAGTAATTGCTTGACCACTTTTGAACCTTATCCCTTTGTAATACGGTCGAAAAGTGGCCAAGGAATTTCTTGGTCGACTATACATAAGTCATACTTCAAACAAAAACGGCATTTAGGTATAAGAAATGTTCTACTGTATCTGTGTCTATCCTTTAGCTCGTATTCATTCGTATTAGACTGGTCCAGTTTTCGGCGTTTTGCACTTCTAGCGGCATTTTGGGAAACATTTGGCCAATTGTGTTTTTTTTACTAATTCGGACCTGCTGAACACGAATATCGAGGTTGGCATTCCCGAATTTTGACCGGAAGCTCAGAATTCAAGATGGCGGCCAAGATGGTGAACGCTTTCTTACTAGTACAATTTTTTTCGTGTAAATGCCGTTTTCGGGGTTATTTTTATCATAGAATGCGAAAACAATTGTTTTAGAATGTTCAACCAATTATTTAGCCCTGGCAGAAGCTCAGAATTCAAGATGGCGTCCATGAAAGTGAACGTTTTCTCAATTTTTCGATTTCGGACCGACCTTTCGTTTTAGGACTGTTAATCGGGTTATATTTGTCGAATAATTCGATTATGGTAGTTACACAGTGTTTAAGCAACTACTTAAACGTTAGAGAATAAAAAACTACCCCCAAAACATGAAATTATTTTCGGTGGAATGCCCTTACATTTGACTAAGTTCATGTTTTGATATGATGTTGCATGGATAATCTTTGTCTTTTTATTGTATATATTTGCCGATATTTCTGGTTTGGCCCTTAGTTTGACGTTTGATGTGTGAAAATAGGTTGTTGAAGCTATTTATTACTTTTAGGTAAATGCAATAATATACAATATGTGCCGCGAGAACAGGTAAACTACGTTGCCCGAAGGTAATGACGAATGAAATATCTATTATAATACTAGACTTTTATAATTTATATTAATCATCATCCTCATCATCCTCATCATCATCATCTTTTCACGAATTTGCACAAAGTCCGGAACAGAAACACATTGAGGTACACTTAACATAGCCTTTCGGAATTTGCAAAACTTTGTTGAAAAATCTTTTTTGCAACCGCAAAGAACAATATTTATTGGTAGCAGCCTTTAGAATGGGTTCCAGCGTGATGAAAATGGGGATGTAGCCGTCTATTTCTTTCTTCCATTTGTCCTTAAAGACCCGCAAACAACACTGATTTCCTCCCTCGAAAGTTTTCACGATAAAGGAGACACATGAATTGTTCTGAACGCAGTGGCAAGTACTGCAAAGCAAACTGTTGTGTCTGCTATACACAATGTCTTTCTATTGCTCCATTATCAGTTGGATAAAATACATGCAAATGAAGTATGGGTTAATGAGTGGAAATGCAAGAAAGAGAGTTTTTGTACCTGTTCATGACTTACATAGCCAATGGAGAGTTTCTTACCAGTTGCCTTACCAGTGAAGAGTTTACCGGCCTTTCAAGCGATCACCGGGAGTGATGACACATCATCTTTACATAGTTTCTATTACAAGACAACAGCTTTTCAAGTGTTTCAAAAGCAATTCTCTGTGGTCCTCGCTTGGCACCGTGCTTTTCAATCTGAGAAGCACGGTGCGATTATATCTTATACGACAATATTGTGCAAGGTTTGTATTACTTGTAAGTTCAACTTACTTTGTTATTGTTACCGATGTTGACTTGGCTCGTACAATTTTATTTGGTTTCTATCTTCTTTAGGTAGCTGACTCAATAGTTTCAACTAACGTTGCGCTTATTTGGTCAAGTAAAAAACCCAGAGTCTGTTTCGCTGATTATAGACCATATTAAATTAAATTACTACCAAACTTCCTAAAGGGAGAACGCTCACCTGCCAAGCTCCTTTCTGTCACCAATTACAGACTGCAGATATAAGAAAGAAATAGACGGCTACATCCCCATTTTCACCAAACTGGAACCCATTTCAAAGACTGCTACCAATATTGTTCTTTCCTGTTGCAAAAAAGATTTTTCAACAAAGTTTTGCAAATGCCGAAAGGCTATGTTAATGTGTACGTCAACGTGTTTCTGTTCCGGACTTTGTACAAATTCATGAAAAGATGATGATGATTAAATGATTAATATAATTTTTGAATAGTCTAGTACTATAATAGATATTTCATTCGTCATTACCTTCGGGCAGCGTAGTTTACCTGTTCTCGCGGCATATATTGTATATTATTGCATTTACCTAAAAGTAGTAAATAGCTTCAACAACCTAGTTTCACTCATCAAACGTCAAATTAAGGGCCAAACCAGAAATATCGGCAAATATATACAATAAAAAGACAAAGATTATCCATGCAACATCATATCAAAACATGAACTTTGTCAAATGTAAGGGCATTCCACTGAAAATAATTTCATGTTTTGGGGGTAGTTTTTTATTCTCTAACGTTTAAGTAGTTGCTTAAACACTGTGTTACTATCATAATCGTATTATTCGACAAATATAACCCGATTACCAGTCCTAAAACGAAAGGTCGGTCCGGAATCGAAAAATTGAGAAAACGTTCACTATCATGGACGCCATCTTGAATTCTGAGCTTCTGCCAGGGCTAAATAATTGGTTGAACATTCTAAAACAATTATTTTCGCATTCTATGATAAAAATAACCCCGAAAACGGCATTTACACGAAAAAAATCGTACTAGTAAGAAAGCGTCCGCCATCTTGGCCGCCATCTTGAATTCTGAGCTTCCGGTCAAAATTCAGGAATGCCAACCTCGATATTCGTGTTCAGCAGGTCCGAATTAGTAAAAAAAACACAATTGGCCAAATGTTTCCCAAAATGCCGCTAGAAGTGAAAAAATGGCCACTTTTGAGAAAAGTGAACCAGTCTATATGTGCGACAACCTTAGACAATCAAGCCTCAGGGTCTGGCAAGCGCAAGCATTGCACATGAAGACCGCAACCGTCGTTTTTAGTCATAACAGTTCATAAAAACCGCATATCACGTGTAATTTTGCTTTAGTCCGTACCGCAAAAGCGATCTCTACAAAAATGGTTAATTGTGCCGTATTTAACTTCAAACGGCTATCAGAAACTTCAAATTTCACTAAAGACGGTTTTTTTTTATCACACGTAAGCAATTTTCTTTACTAATTATTTATTATTTCCAACGCAAAAAACATTTTAAATGTACAACCTTTTTGACAAACAACGTAAATATTTCAAAATATTACATCATGGTACTCGTGGCAGTGTTGCCGACAGCATGTTGTGATTTATTTCGATATCTCATCTGAAAAGTTCCGATAAGTTCCGCCTGAGTACATATAATTAAATAAAAACTGGCCTAGTGCAAGTCAGATTCGCGCACCGAGGCTTCAGTACAAAATTAATGATATCTCCAGAGCTGCAGAGGCCTGGGGCCTGTACCACTAAAAAAATAAGTGCTACAATTTAACATATTTGTGATATTTTTGTATGCAAAACCCTACAATTATTTCAAATTGTAGTACTTGTCATTTTTGTGGTACAGGGGGCTGGAAGAATGCAGTTGCCGGACGAGTATGGGAAAGAAGGTCGAGCGCAAGCGAGGCCTTTTATAATACGAGTCAGGCAACTGCTAGTTCCTGCCGAAATATGTATAGTGCTTTTCTCATACAATGCAAGTAACTCAAAAGGGCGGGGAGTTTTTTATTGTCCCATTTGCCATTTGGCTATGACGCTTAGATAAAAGTTAATTATAATAAAAACATTAATAACTGTTTCAACAGCTTCAAATAAAAAAAAACAGTCTATTAATCAGACTTGCTATTTAAAATATCGTAAAACCAACTTTAAACATACATATGTTTTTACGTAATTTAATTGATGCCATTCAAATAAGTCTCAAAGTATTTGGTTCTTTAAATTCACTTTTGCAGTTTTATCCATTTATTTAAAGTCTACAGTAACCACACGATGCAAACAGGTGCAAGAAATGCAAGAAACGGCACTAGAACGTCATTGATTGTCAGTCGTACTTTGATTACTAATTTTAATCGAAACATGCAAGATAAAAATAGACAATGTAATAATTTCGACAACAAAATGCGGCTAACGTATGTTGTGAAAAACAGAAGTGGCCCCTTTTTTGTTTTAAGTTTCGTTGAACGTGTTAAATTTAGTTCATATGTCGCTTAAGAAACATCAAACGGGACAATAAAAATCTCGCCAACTGTACTGATGATAAAAATAAAATAAAAAAGTAATATTACCATTTCCACCTCTTCTCTCAATTCTAGTGGTCTCTTCTCTTAATTAATTTATTTTTATATTATCTACCGCGGAGGTATTCGAGAATCATTATTAAAAATTTAAAGCAAAAACAACAATACATTGTTTTTTTTTAATTTTTTGTTTGCCTCTACTAACACCGGTGGCCGGCTGGCTTATGGGTTTTTTTTTGTCATTTTTAATTTAATATGTAAATTTAAAAATGTAAGGCAGCGGTCAGGAATGGATTTCCATACTTTTATTACCGGCAAGTCAGTCAAGAAACGGCGTCGTCCGTAAATATTAACTTAACTTACTGCCTTGGTTTTTTTAAAGTAACACGTACATTTCCGAGCATGTTTAAAAAATAATCTTTTTTATCACGGCTTGTTTGGTCCAAGCTTGAACAATCGGACCGCAGTGATCGCAGCTGACGTTTTCGAAATTGGTGGCAAGCAAAATAAGTGGCCTTTTCTCGAATGTTCGTGTTGCTTTAAAAAAAGACACTATTATTGCTGAGATGGTACAAACGATATTTGCCACTTGTCTATTGACGTTTGTAGTGACGAGGTTAAGGCGTGTTGATTTACGTATCTACCGATTATCGACTAAGGGTGGCAGGTTATTGCAATCGATTATAGTGACGATTTTTAAAAAAAAAATTATCTGAGTTACGACGATGAACCTCGTGCAGGTTCCGCCCGGATTGGTACCATAATCTGATATTGTTTCAGTCAGAAATCTATGCTTTGAAAATTCAAAATACGCTTTTTAGTGAGTCTGGTTGTTTATCTAAGTTACACGCCTAATGTCAATTGCTCACAACCCTTAACAAAATATTGCTTTTCCCAAGGGACGTTAATTCTTGAGGAGTTCTCCTGGAGTGCGATTTTTGAATCTCACCGGGTGACTAAAGCTCACCAAACTGGCCGTTTTTCATAGAGATTCGGCCATTTTTGTGAGCTTTAGTCACCTGGTAAGATTCAAAAATTGCACCTCTTCACCATCAGCCTCATTTAACCAAATGCATTGCAATGAGCATAAATTGCCTTAGCAACTAGGTATATTAAAATAACCGCGCGTATCGCCACCCGTGAAATGCTTATTATTGAGTGGTTCCGGAGGATGTCTGTATTCACCATCAGGTCTAGTTTTCCGATAGCAAAAGTACAAGTTACTATAAA
Organism: Ditula angustiorana; assembly: GCA_963691745.1. Classification (NCBI taxonomy): domain Eukaryota; kingdom Metazoa; phylum Arthropoda; class Insecta; order Lepidoptera; family Tortricidae; genus Ditula; species Ditula angustiorana. The sequence continues at coordinate 23,917,371 of OY829472.1, forward strand.
AAATATCGAAATCGCTACAGGTGTGCATATATTTTTTAAATATTTCCCTCGATTTCTCCAGGATCCCACCATCAGATCCACCACCTGATGACAATGGAACCAACTTGAAAGTATACCCTTTCCAACAAAACAAGAATTTTTCAAATCGGTCCAGCCGTCTTCGAGTAATCCCGGAACATACTCCTCCTTTTTTTGAAGTCGGTTAAAAAGGGCGCGTTCTTAGTCATGGGGATTTTTTTGGTTCATTTTAATGTTTGACTTAATGTTTTGATATCTTACTGATTTTGTAATAAATTAATCGATTTCAACAAATTTACGAAAATGTTATCTGAATCGAAACGAAGAACTTGGTCACTACACTAAGTTTAAGAAAAAAAAGACTTAATATGTAACTGTTTACATGTTGAGTTGTTAGTATGAAATAGTTTATAATTACGATAGAAATAAATGTAATAACCACTTAGTTGCACCTCAAAAGAGCATATACATAGCTTTTAGGTTTCTGTGAAGCTCAAAAGTTGTTGAATATTTTATTTATAATTTCAATGGATAATGCACATTTACGTTATATGGGTGTTGTCATGTGTCAAATGATGGGTCTTACATATATACTTCTGTAATGTTGATGTTTATGGACGACGCCGTTTCTTGCGAGCCCGCCAATGCAGAAATGGAAATCCATTTCCATTACTGTCCGCTTCAATATACTCTTGAATCTAAATATCAAAATAAAAATTACCATAGAAAAACCCCGATGCCGGCCACAGGTGTTAATTGTGGCAAATGGAAAATTAAAAAAAAAAGATTGCAAGGTTTTGTTGTTTTTATATGTATAAGTTATAAAAAACACTAAGAGAAGCGGCAAAATTTGACACTTTTTATTTCGTTATTATGTCGTTCGTTTCGTTATTATGTCGTCCTCACCTTATTTGAAAAAAGCACTATACATACTTCGGCGGAAATTAGCAATTGCCCGACTCGTATTATAAAAGGCCTTGCTTAGGCTTGGCCTTGTATCCCACATTCGTCCGACAACTGCTTTCTTTCTGGGTTCTGCAAAACACATAATATAAAACAAACTACTGTTTTGGTTTTACCAAAACAAAAATTCTTCAGTACGGATTTCTTAGCGAGCGCCAGACTTGCCCGGTTTTAAATAATTGTTGTTTAACTTAGCACGCTATGTCACATAAGTTTAAAGATTATTTTTTTCGATAGAGCAAAACAACAAAAACACTTTAAAAAGTCACGTGTCTTATATGGGCTACGCAGAGAAGTCACTATTTAGCGCACCTCCAAGTTTATAATAAAAACTTTTTACTTTTATTAAGTTCGTGTAGCTATTTACAATAAACGGTGGTTGGCTAAGCGAAGAAAACGCAACCGTCAAGTGGTCTTATTTTATACCCAGTCCGATTGTAGAGTATATCGGCGGCGGGCGTAGAAAGGCAGGGGCGCGGCGCGGCGCCGGCGCCGGTCGGCGGCGGGTCGCAGAAGGGGTTGGGCAGCGGCGGCGCGCCGTCCGCCGCGTGCGCCGACTGGCAGCGCGCGCTCACGTCGCAGCTGCGGACCAGCAGCGACACCAGCTACCGGCACACGTGGCGTTACAACAAACAGCTCTATTCAACAGTTTCAAGACAGGAGCGATTCTAGAATTGTAAGGGGCCGTTCAAGTATTACGTAAGCACTATAGGGGGGCGGGGGGGTCTTTGCTTTGCTTATTTTTGATAACATGGGGGGTGGGGGGGTCTAGATGGTGATTACGTCAGCAGTAGTTATTTACTTTTTTACACATATGGCACTCCACCATTTTTACACATATGCAACTGATGTGCATTATTCAGAATCTAGAGCACCAAGATGTTGAATGGCTCGATGAGAACGATGTAGGCATTCCAAAATCGAATCAAAGTGAGCAGACATACAACATTGAGCAGCAAACATCCAATGTCATCGAAAACTTAGAATCTTAGATTCCGGTATCATGGACTGAAGACTGTTAATTTTAATTAATATGTATACCAAAAAAAAATAACGGTGTTTGTTTTGTACGGACCTAACTTTATGTTGAATACCGTGTCAATAAAGTTTGTTAAAATTAACATTATGTGGTTGCGCCGTGCTGTTGTGGGCCATGAGGCTGGCGGATTCCTTGCGAGCTGGCCGCTAACCATAGATGCCACATGGGCGCGGCGCATGCGTGAGTGGTCGCATAACGACAAACATTAAGTTGAAAAATAACGTGTCACCGTAAAAGAAGTTATCTTTCAATTCCGCTCCGCAACGTGTGTGTATTGTGTGTGTACCAAGCTATTGCCCAGCTGGTGCCAGTTTACCTACGTGTGCCGTGTTTCATCGCGTGTGGCTTATTCTGGAGGTTCGGCGGCGGACGAGGTAAGTCCGTCTCCTCTAAGCCTTCGCGGCACGGCGCCCAACCATTATGTGCGTTAAAATCCTGTATCCAAAGCCTATTTTCATATTTCTAGAATTTTATCTGCTGATCTGCTGCTCATGAATCAATAAAAAAAACAATGCATTTAAAGAAAAATGCACGTACCAATGTTTACGTAAGCATGGCTTGCCATAAGCTTTGGCATAAGCTTTGATTACTTTTGCTGACAAGGGGGAAGGGGGGGTAAAAATTGTCGCAAATCTGCTTACGTAATACTTGAACGGCCGCTAACCGGAAAACCATGCCAATCGTGTACAGTCAAGGGCAAAAATGTTTGTATTCAGTTTACTCCCATTTACATCATCATCATCATCATCATCTCAGCCACAAGAAGTCCACTGTTGGGCATAGGCCTCCTCCATGGATTTCCAAAGTGACCGGTCTGAAGCAGCATGCAACCAGCGCCTTCCTGCCACCTGTATGAGGTCATCGGACCATCTTGTGGCTGGTCGTCCTACGCTGCGCTTGCCAATACGCGGCCGCCATTCGAGAACTTTTCGACCCCATCGGCCATCAGTTCTCCGTGCTATGTGTCCTGCCCACTGCCACTTCAACTTGCTAATCCGCTGGGCTATGTCGGTTACTTTCGTTCGTCTGCGGATCTCCTCATTTCTGATTCGATCACGCAGAGAAACTCCAAGCATAGCCCTCTCCATAGCTCGTTGCGTGACTTTCAGCTTTCTTATAAGGCCCATAGTAAGCGGCCACGTTTCAGTGCCATAAGTCATCACTGGTAACACACATTGATCATACACTCTCGATTTCAGACACTGAGGTATATTGGACAAGAAGACGTTCCCATTTACATGTCTTGTCCTAAAAAGTGTCTGTGCATTTTTACCCTCGACTGCATAAGCTTAGCCACAGAAAATTAATAACATCATGAGGAAAAAATCGTGTAGTTTTGTAAATTGGTACAGTTATACCATAAGGTGTCCAGATGAACATACTAAAAGTCGTCACTGGTGGGAACTGTGCTAATAGCGTGTGTGTGTGGGGGGGGGGGGGGGTTAAGGTCTCTTTTTTAGGTTTTTGCTCATATCTCAAACATTTGCACAAATAGCAATAGGGTTACTTCTGATAAAAGTTTCTACATAATATTTCCTGTAAATTTGATACTAAATATTCATTTTTACCTGATGAATTTTCGCAGATTCTGGATACTGGTATTTTCCTAATGATGATGACGAGTCTTCCATGCAAACAGACAATACAATGTCCAGAATCCTCAGCTGTAAAAACAGAACAAAATATTCAGTGGGTAAAGATAAGATTAGTTTTGAATAGTTGCATATGACATTTTACGATTATAGTCAACGTCTTAGCTTAGGTATTGATAAATTATAGCTTTGTTTTTATTTATCTCATTCTTCCAGTGAATTTTTAGGAAGCGTTGTGGTTTTATGTCAATCATTTTACTTTTAACCTTAGTCGTTATCTATTGAGAATAGTTACCTAGTGGTTAATACCGAAAACCTTCGATTCACAACTGTTATTATATACTTAATTGACTATCAATATGCACCGTGGGCCACGGCAATCCGACAAATTATAACCATCGATTCCAATGGCGAATTGAAGAAGAAAAATTAATACAACACTTTGTCGAATAAACCTTAATTTTTAAGATATTCAATATTTTTGTAAATTTGCAAAATGAAAAATCTCTAGTGTAACAGCCCCTAACGAATCTGATGTAACCACCCGAAAGCGGAATGTGTCAGACAGTTATTTGCCATCATTGTCAATAGGGTTTTATTACATTAAAAAAAAGTTTGGTATACAAAAAAAAAGTATATTGTAACGTAGGCTGACTGACACGCAGTTTGTACTTTAATGACATATCATGTTTATATCATAGATATAAACATATTCTTACTCCTTCAATCACAAAGAGTACTCATGATCCTAATCATTATCAGCTTGAAATTTATTTCTAGTTCTATTCCTAACTAAACTAATAAAACTATCCTTGCTCTAATTGACTGTATGGTCATAGTTTTAAATTTCAGTCACACAAATGTCTACAAAATAACAACTAACTTTCACAGAATTTTAAGACAAACTGGCTTTATTTAATAATCATAATTTAATTCATTGCAATACTTTCACTAAATCACGATATTTTCCTTGGGATCGCAATAGCAAATATTCATTTCGAGATCTACGGATTGTGTAACAGTAATTTGCACAAAGCTGTTGCTGAATAAAGAAGATTTCCTGGTCGACGCATATCGTAAATAATATTTTTATTCGAGATGAAAGTATCTGCGGTGCATTTCACGTGACGAGTGAAAACAAAATTAAAAGGTAATTGTTAGTTTACATGACCTTCCGTTATTTTGATTGTGTTTGTTATTTAGAGAAAAATGAACCTTATCAGTAACCCTTTCAATCTGCATCATAAAATATGGCATGTTATTTTTTGTCGCATTTGACCGGGTCGAGTCCCGACTAAGACAATAGATTTTTCATAAATACATAAGTGCAGAATGTCTTGTTTTTAAAAATAAAGGAAAATCTCCTTTGCACAGAATGTGCTATTTCCAGTATTTAAGGTAGTTGCCATCCATGTGGCATTCACACTTTCCACCCTGTATACTTTGTGGTTGCCACTATTGTCTAGACAAGCTCTTTATCTTGGTGGTCAGTCGTCGATCAAAACACCCAGTACGTGTATGTTTATATTGGAAACTGTTGCTATGTTGTTTTTTTTTTAAATTAAACTATTTGTGGAGTTCTAAGCATTTTTTTTCTTTAAGTGCTGATGACATGACTGTATGAACTATAGAGCATGCTCAGTCTTCACGCCTTATGAAATCAATGTTTAACATGGATTGCCATATTTTGCCCAAACCTCGAAACTACATAAAAATTTGAACTCTTTAAAAAAAACACTTAATATGGGTTGTTAATACGCGCAATATCGACATGACTCCAATGCATATCTTAGTCTGTTACTTGCCGCAAATATTAGGAGTTTGTGAAGAGTATGGTGGCATTAGTCGCACCCATTTTGAAAGAATATTACATCCCTATATAAATCTGCTATAGCAAAAGTGTTATGGTAGTGGTTTTTAAATGACATCGTTTTATTTGCTATAAAGTTTTGGCAGCACTTAAGGACCGCCTAAGTATTTTGCCACTGCTTATATTTAATGCACACACCAACTTTTTAGATGCGAAATATGCGTCGTACATTGCAGCAACATTACAGCTTATGAGCCAGCTTAATCCTTTTAATCAGCAGCAACTAATTGGCCGTATGTTTTGGTTAGTACGTGACCTTCGGCAGGGAATGTGTTGTGTTACCCGCAAGAGCTGATGGCGCTCGTTGAGGCCAAGCATGGCGTAGGCGTGAAACAGGTTGAAGAGCAGCGGCAAGTGGCGGTGCGTCTGCGCGTCTGCCAGCTGCGGCGCAGCCAGAGCGCGCGCTGCGCACAGCACCTGCTCCGACAGCGACGCGACCTCGTCGCGCGACGCCCACGACCCGTACCCGCTCTTTACTGGAGACAACACACGACCTCACATCATGCCACGCTTAACGCCCTAAGACGACTCCCTGTGACCATTCATAAAATAAGAGTATCCAGACACTAGAGCTCACGAGATGTACGTATTTTATGCTTACCTGGTGGGTCTTGAATTGAGAAGTGCGCCAAGAAAACAATGATCTTCATAAAAACTACTCGAACTTCAGCTGAAGGACACGAGAGCAGATAATCACATAACCTGCAATAAAGAAGACACTTTAGTTTCCGGCTATAACATTTAAGTTATAAACTGCTTTATGTCTATTTATAGAGATAAACCAGTTTAGAGCGCATGCAAACTATTGCAAAAATGCTCAACATTAACCTGAATACAGAGAAAACAGTGACCTTTTCTCTCAAAACAATTATATTAATCTGCTTAGCATATAGTTGGGTGGGTAAAGTTTTTTTGAAGTGGTGTAAATAATATTAGGCCTAAGGATAAGGCCGTTGGAAGTGACGATATTAGTCGTGCCATGATACTGCCTATCCTTGACTATGTGCTTCCAATTATTACACATATAATTATCTCTTCCCTACTTTCCGGTGAATTCCCGTCTGACTGGCGTCGAGCCTTTATCATTCCTCTGCCCAAAGTGAACAATCCCAGTTCTCTTAATAACTTTAGGCCGATTTCCATCCTCCCGTTTCTGTCAAAAGTTGCCGAAACAGTCGCTCACAAACAACTTTCTGAGTTCGTCTTTGCCCAGAGTATTCTCAGCCCCTTTCAGTCCGGTTTCCGCCCTTGCCACAGTACCTGTACTGCCCTCCTGAAAGTCACGGAAGACATAAGGTGGGGTATGGAGGATGGACTGGTAACGGTCTTAATTCTTATCGACTTCTCTAACCTTTAATATCGTTGATCATGATATTCTCCTTGCCCTCCTTGATCGTCTTAAAATCTCGTCCTCTGCCCTCAGTTGGTTTTCTTCTTATATTCGGGGTCACCGGCAAGCAGTTCGCGTTGATCGTAATTTGTCTGATTGGTGTGACTAAGCTACTGGCGTACCCCAAGGGGGTATACTCTCTCCTCTTCTCTTTTCAATTTTTATAAACTTTATTACCCCCGGCCCTGGCTGCAAATACCATCTGTACGCCGATGACTTACAACTTTACGACCTATGCAAGGTGACTGACATTGACTCGACTATTGACAAGATTAACAAGCATGGATTATCCGCGAAGCGGCCAATCCATTGACATCCGAAGATTTGGTTCAATCTTTGCCTCACTTGAACAGCAACATGGGGCGGTACTGCATCGTGCTGGTACCATGTTTTTCTAAATTAGGCCAACAGTAAATTGTGCACATAGCGGCTTACTGATTGATTCAGCACTTCCAGGTATTTTCGCGAGTTATTCGTCCCATTAATAATCACGAGTCCACTAATGACGTTATTCTTTATTCTCGCCCAAACATTTAAAGACCAACGAGTCTGGTGGGCCAGTTCACGGCCGAGAGGAAGGTTTTAATTTTTTGGTCCACCAGTTTCAACCGGAACCGCTCTTTCATTTTTACGCAGTCTGGAAACCGCCCTTACAATTATTCGTGAGTCCGTAGGCTGTGTTCGTCGCGAAAACCTCTCGGCGTACAATCGAAGTGATGCCGCACCATTATTTCTGCATTCTCCCTCAATAAGAATCGTATCACTATCTCTTCAGCACTAAATTTCTACGGCATCATGAATTACATGCATTGTTTGCAATAAAGAAACGTCACATTGAAAATTAAGTAATCTTGTCATTTGATTGCTAACCAAACTTTTTTGTTGGAATAATTAAGAAAAAAAAATTGACAACAAAGTGACGCCAGTGACATTTAAATAACATAAATGGCATGGATTGATGCTGTTTACATGATACAATTGAGAATAATTTGGCTGCCACTTTTATTTATTTAACAAGATCGTAAAACAGGTATGAAAGAAGTTATTCTAAGAATAAATAATGAAATTTCATGTAAAATTCCTACATGACACGTACCTGCGGCCATCTGTCACGAAGTAAACATTACTTCACAGGTGATACATTGAGAGTTAACCGACTTTGAAAAAGGTAAGATTTTATAATTTTTCGAAAATGATAAAATTAAAAATATTAGACTAGGGAAAATGTGGTAAAACACTAAACTCGACATGAGCATCGACTGGTTTAAATAAATGGTTTTAGTAAGTTGACATACTGTTTAGGCTGATAAACACATTACCCTCCTTTGCGTCGCGCAGTCGGGTAAAAATGTACGTAAATTATAAGACAGTTATAAGACATTGCAGTGCCCTAACACGATGCCATGTGCACACTTTTACCTGTAACATCATATGTAAACCATGGTTGCAATAAATATAAATAAATAAATAAAGGTTCCGTGCAGAGGTTGTCGTTAAAAATATTTACAAAAGCTAGAAATGTTATCTGATACGATAACTTTTCTAGCTTTTGTAAATATTTTTAAAAATAAACATTGAACTGTTGACAGTTGCTTTATAATTTCTTTTTTTTCATTGGAGAACATGGCACAAAGCCATCACAAAGCTCTAATTAGCCGTATAGCCACTACAGCCACTAACTGACATTTGGCTGATTGTAAAATGTTTTAGGAATAGATATAGCAAATAAAAACGAAAGAGTTTTAGTTACTAAATCTCTAAGATGAGGACTATCGAATAAAAATATAATTTACACCACTTCAAACGATTCAATTTGAATAGCAAACATTGCCAGGGTCACATGATCGTGTGACATGATCAGTTTTCATTGTTAGTTTTTATCTACGTATAATAGGCAGCTTTAGCGTGGTGGTACCTCATAGAGTCTAGCAGGAAGGAGCTCTGGTCCACTCTAGTGTCGATCAACAGCTTGCCCCTAATAAGGGAATACGCCATTTTTCATCCATAACCACATTTTTTTCTACATCCAATGTCTAAAACCGTGGCATTAAATATCTATGAAGTATATTGAGCAGGAGTAGAATACAGATAATTTTTTAATTATATGGCATTTGATCCTGCTGAAATAGTAAATTTCAATTTCTTTTTTGTCCCTTTTAGGGTCCATACCGAAAAGGTAGAAAGAACCATTAGGGCCTCAGCTAAGACGCGCGGGCGCACGGAGGGTGCACGCCTTAGACAATTAAGTGCACGCCTATAGAAAAAATAGTATGAGAGCGTCCCCTAACTCGCGCGGGTGCGGGCTCATACTATTTGTTCGATAGGCGTGCACCCGCGCGACGTACCGGACGCTTTTGACGTGAAACTCCGTATATTCCCTAATTTTCCTCACAGGGGGCCAGAGCTTCATCCTTATCCGGTTTGACCCTTTAATCAACTTAGCAACCAATCTCACCTGTGAGGATGTTTGAAAAGATCTGTGGCAAACCAAGCTCTTACAGCCTGGGAACATCGCAAGTGCTGGCATAAGATTTCATGCCTGAAAGTAAAATATTTTAAATAAACGTTAAGTACCTATATGTATACACTAAGTTACATTACTTTGGGCTAAACTCCGCGTTCTTACCAATCAGAAGCCGGGCCGCGCAAAGTCTTTTTGGTGTGGAATCCAACTTGGAATAAGAATTTTGTTGCCAACTGCACTGTGAGCATTGACATCTCTTCGTGTTCTGGGCCCTGTTATAAAAATGCAAACATTGTATTAAATTATGGAGTATTGGTAATAGTATATTACTACAGAGGCCAGGAAGATAGCACTTGCCAGACGAGTAAGGGATAGAACAACTGCTAGTTCCTGCCGAAGCATGTATAGTGCTTTTTTTGTCAAACAATGCAAGGAAATCAAAAAGAAATAATGAAACTTATTATGTAAAAAATAAAATAAAAAAGTAATATAACAAGTTCCGCCTCTTCCCATTATCATCATTTACATTCTCAGTAGAACTTATTTCAATCTTTGTAAAATACGAAACAAACTTACGAGTTTTTTGTATTTTGCCGCTCAAATGTTTGTATTATCTACTGCGGAGATATTCGAGCATCATTGTTAAAAGCAAAACAGCAATACCTCGGAAGTTTTTTTTTAAATTTTCCGTTAAATTTTACCACCAGTCGGTATGGGGTTTTACTATGGAAAATTTTAATTCAATATGTCGATTTAAAAGTATAACGCAGCGGCCAGGAATAAATAACCGGCCAAGTCCGGCAGAAAAGGTGTCGTACTTGTCTTGGTTTTTTGAAATGAAACACAAACATTTCCGACCATGTTTGAGAAAAACTATTTACATAGTATCAACTTGTTACTTACCCAAATAGCACTCGTAGTACCTGGTGGCACTTGTAGCCGTAAGAAACAAAGCTTCTTCATAAAATTAAAATGTTCCAGACTGAATTGATCTTGATTGTGTGAAAAAGCTATATTACCACGACGTACAGACATCCAGATTGGCTTTGGAATAGAGCTTTCCCTAAAAAAAATAAAAATTGGTAGTATTAAATTACTAGTTCAGCGAGCATATTTGCATTTCCTAAAACACCCGCTGCCATTGAAAATGAATTTGGATGATTTGGATGATAATTCGTAGATTGCATGTTTCGTTTCTTTTGCAAAAGTGTCTTGAAATAATCGTGGCCTGGCGAAAAGGTTCGTAATCGAAAACGTAAATTGAATGTACAGTCTTACCAAATACTCTAATAACCCAGCCTTCTGGTGGGAGTCGGGTAAAATCCAGTACTATCTTTACTATACGAAAAAAATACGAAATATGTGATTTGAGGTATAATACTCGTATAGCACTTTTACATGGAAAAAAGATTCTGCAATCGACTTCACCATTGTAACCATTACAGTTCTACACAAACTCATTTTCAGAAAACTGACAACAAATGTTGAATCGTGTCTGATCATATTAACACCTATTAATTAGCAAGTATTTTAAAGCAAACAAGGCAACACATACCACGTGTACGCCATTCTATTGCCAGTGGCGTTAGAACGTTTTGAGATATTTTGACTACGATATAATTTGTCTACGTTCTTTTAAAACTTACTTAAAGTTCAAGTTTCTCATTGACTGTACAAGACTTGTGTTTTCTATCGTATCCTTCCTCGTATAAAATAGAATGTAGGCATTCCACCATCTCTTTTGGCGTTTGTATGATACCCTCTTTATCATTGGATCGAAAATCTGGAACAATGTAAGAGATTACCACTTCACGCGTAGATTGCACTTCAGCTCGGATGTGGCTGCACTTATTCACCGTGCAGCAGTGCATCCAACACTTGGAATGACGAATAAACCCAATCTATTATAAACCTATATCTACAAAACTAAAGAGTGTGCTACTTAAATAATACATCACGTACACTGATATAAAATGGAGTACGCATTATTAGCCAAATAGACATGTGCGCATTCTTAAGCAATGTCACTACATTACATAAACATCGTATCGTAAGTCGCTAATATTGCATTGTGCAGCTGACCCTCCGGCGCGAATAGACGCCTTTAGCGGTCTAGGAGAGCCTACAACTTAATTTTATTAGCAGCCTTCATAAAAATCGGTCTTCTAATTTCAGAAATAGCCTTCTAACATCCCTGTAAATATTTCTTTGTAAGCATTTAGACATGTTTTTAAAGAACAGAGACCCTTCATAGAAGAAGTATATTTCGCACGGTATGCAATAATTCATTTAACAATATGCCAAGCTCACTTAAATTAACTAAAATAAGGAAATGAATATTTATGTTTTATTATTTATTATTTTTACATCATACTGTAAAATGCTTGTTAAAGGGAAACTAAACCTTCAATTCCATACAAAATGCTTTCCTAAGACTAGTCACAAATTCGAGCGGCTAAAAGTTCAGGTATAATTTCTAAAAGCGTCAAGCAAACATTCAAGAACATTGTTTGGCCAGAATAAGTGACAGGCCTTAATGGTAGGTTTGATTAAATTTATCCTGTACTATTTATTGCATGACCAAAATTCATATATTAGTTTATAATCCCGTTCTTAAACTCTCGCGCTATAATGATTTAGATGAAATGTTCTATATAGGAGTTTACGGAGGGCGAAAAGTCTAGTCAAGTCTAATTTCTGAAAAAAAAACAGTTTTTTAAGGGGTTCCGTACTCAAAGGATACTAACGAAACACTATTACTGAGCCTATGCTGTTCGTCCGTCCTTCCGTCCGTCTGTCATAGTCATAGGGCTATATTAAAGGTGGTGCCTACACAAGAACCGTGTTTTCTTCGGCGTTTTTTGTATTTGATTAAAACGCCATATTTTGTCCAGTATCAGTATTATCTGATTATACCTTTGTTTTTGAGTAGCTACATTTTCAACGTATTTGATTGGTTTTTTATACGGTGCACGGAACACTTCATGTGCGAGTCCGACTCGCAGATGGCCGGCTTTTTGAAGTCTGTCCTAAAACAGAGCTTGCTCAAACAGGTATTTATATATTGTTGGAAATTTTATTAAATTCCAATATCAAAAAAAATAGATGTTCAAGAAAAAGATCTTCAAAATAAATCGGTAAACTAAGAAGTAATATACAATAAAATATTTGGAAATAAATCGGTAAACTAAGAATTAACACACAATGAAATATTTGGTAATAAGTAGAAAAATTCACAACAAAAAATTATAAAAATAATCAAAAATATCAAAAGCAGTCCAAACATAAGAAATTAATAATAACAACAATAGCTTCAATAAAATAATACAATATGCAAATGCCACAATAAAAAAAATTGTTGAGGATGTCAAGAGCTGTGCTTAAAGAACCATCGCTGGTGAATAGCCAACCCTTTACAGAAAACCGTATCTAAAGGCCGACCCACACCGCCGCGCGCAACGTTAATGGCTCGAAGCTAGCTGGAGCCGTGTCACATACGCGACGTGTACGCGACGGGTGTGGTTTGGCCTTTAATTGATTAAACTGTTTTGGAGATAAAGGGGAACATTTTCTTGCATACAAAAATAAATAATCTCTCACCCTAATCGCATATACCTTCTCAGTTTCGTCGTGGGTAAAACACACACAAAACACAAAATAAAAATAATTTTAGAAGTACAGAGAATAAAGATAGATTCAAATATTATTAATAACAGCTTCACAAGTTTACAGAGACTGCAAAAATTCATAAAGTGATTGATGCTTCTGAAAGAACTCATAAACAGAAGGATTTCCCATAGTAAAACTGAATCGAAAAATTACCAGAACTAAAGCTAAATTACCAACATCTCAAAAAGTACTAGATGACCTTTTTATTGCAAATGGGCTCCTCTTTATCCCTTTCAAAGGATTACACCTAGCTTCCAAGCAACCTGTACATAGGTTTTATTTCAGTCGCACTACTGAACCGATTGACTTGTTGCTTGAAAATTTTTGGTATATACTTTCAGTTACTTAAATATATATAAAAAATGACTCCCAGGTTTTTCAAATTAATTACGATGAAGTAATGACGATGGGTTCTGAAGGATGACCAAATGAGTAGAGGCAGACCAAAAAAGGAGATAGCGGAAAGACCGAAATCGGTGTTATTTGGTCTGACGCAAGCGCTCAATTTCATAGTTCAGTAACTTGTCTAAACACAGACAATTATTATTTATTCGCAATGCAGCAAGCTTTCGCATCGTGCTCGATAATCTAGACATTCGTAGGATCATGCACAGTGTCCTACGAATACACCTGAACTCAGATTGACACACACTCATAACCAACATAAATCATATATTACATATACATATAAAAATATGGTCTGTGGCAAGGGGTAAGCGCTGTGTAGCGAGCCAATAGGAAACATACGCAGGAAATGAATCTGGCAAATGAGCAAAATTATATGATAGTAAAAAGTAAACACCCAGAAACTAAAAAAGTGAAAAGCAAAAAACTAAATTAAAACAATTTGTTGGATTTTATTAAAAATGCGAAACAAAAGTATTCTACTTATTATAAAATATTTATCATATTATTTTAAATACTTAACGAACATGTATAATAGTATTTTATGCAACTGTTATATAATGAGAGGCCTTAAAACACGAGTGTGGTTTTATGAAACGAGCGTCAGCGAGTTTCATAATAGGATCACACGAGTGTTTTAAGGCCTAATTATATACAGTAGCATACATTACTTTATCTACACACATCATAACTGCAAAAAACCGTAACAGCAAAAAACCAACAAACAGTCATGGCGGCCATTCGATCTATCCGCCAAGACGAACGTTTTTGTTAAACCATAGACAAACGAATGAAGTCCCTATTGTCATGTCACTCGAGATCAAATGTCGTGCGTATAAACCTGATTTTCCCGTGAATATGTTTCCCTAATTTTTTATTTAAAAAAAAAACAAATTTAACGAAAAACTTGACGAATGGCAATGCACAAGTCGTGCGGTTCCAGAGAAGAAAAAAAATTAAAAAAACATACTGAGTTACAGTTATCGATACGAAACGTCAACGTTTCGTATCGATAACTGTTTTAATATCTGTGGATACTAGAATAGAGAGACCAACTTGAATTTTTAGTTCCCTGGAATTTTGACGTTTCTTGGTATTACCAGGCAAAAAAATTATTTTGATACTGGTGAGAAATGCAAAGAAAAATAAATGCACAACATAAATGTTGTAGAATAGAATAGAATAGAATAGAATATTTTTATTTCAGACCATTATTTGCGATCCATAATTTTGTTAGTAAGTACAAAGAAACTTAAAAAGTACGGTTAGTAAAATTACAAAACTAATACTAATGAATAAATGACCGAATAAATGACAGAAGTCTGCGTAACTGACAGACCAGTCAGTTACACAGACCCTCAATACACGGCAATCTCACGTGTAACCTATTCCAGTGCCTAAGTAGAGGTTGTAATCGAAATACTTAAATTTACAATCACTGCAACTTAAAACATACTTGATTTAATTAATAATTATCATTGTAAAAAAAACAAAGTTCAAACTCATTTCTGAAGCATTAAAAATAGACTTTTTTATACTTATGACAAGGTAAATAAGCACACGTATGAAACCTACACTATAAGTCAGGGGAGATTTTAGTTGGAAGATCGGCTAGACCCTTTGCAAAAATAGTCACTCTCCATATAAACTTGTTACAGTCAGCGTCATATAGGATGCTCAGCGGCGCTGTGGTTGTAACGGTACGAGCGGCGTCTTGAATGTTATCAACTATTTGGCGTTGTGTGTTCTCCGGTATATTTGAGCACTGTGGATGACCTGAACAATTTGGTCACTTAGGCTGCGTCGATGTTAATGAGCATTCTGGATGTTTTCAACTATATGCTTGACTGTTACGTACTATAAGACGCTGACTGTACCAGAGGCCCTGCAGGCCTGCACTTGTTGCGGAAACAAACGTTTATAACCTAGTTAGGAGTCGGCTATCGACAGTCTCACCTCGCCCGTGTATTCTCCGCCGAAGCACTGCGCCTTCATCTCCTCATCGTCATGCATGGCGCACTCCGTTACGTCTCCATCGTCGAGCTTGACCCACCGCCCCGTCTCGCTACCGTTGTCTCTTTAATAAGCAAATTTTATTATTTAGTCTTTCGTCAAACTCGTTTAAAATTCCCGTTTAATACATTATAAATTGACTAAACTATTTGCTATTTGTGGCGGCGGTATTAATTGATGGATAAACTACAAACAAAATTCAATATGTACCTTAATAGGACATATGAGTAATAATGACCCCCAGAAGCTTGGCCTGAGTGGACTACGATACCGCTCAGCTGATAGTGGGTCTCGGGCGAGCGCTCTTCCCCTCCTTCCCAGAGCGAAGCGTCGCCTTCTGCTTGCGCCAACCCCCGAGCTGTCAACACCAACAATCAATCTTTACATAGTTTAAAGTAGTCTGACCTGTACCTATTTTACCCAACTAAAGATTTGTTACAAGACAATAAATGCAAAATAATCTGTTCTAAGTCTGACATAAAATCGAATTTATGTAGTTCACCAGCTTACCTGTGTAAGGCTCGATGTCCAAATCTCTCGGAAACTCAAAATAGTCGTTGAATTTGATCGCACATACTTTTTCGAAGTCGTATTCGAATCTTTTCAATTGTATAACCAGTACCGGTGGCAGTTTGTTCAGACATAACCTCTTTACCGTTACGACCTATAAATAGGCATCATTCAATTAGTACAATAAGATTTTCATGTTATTCGTTTCGTATATAAGCTTACAGTACCTTTTTATTACACTTGTCACAGTGGTAAGCATCAGCGCCCTCTAACAGTTCTCCCCGGACATATGCCTCTAAAGATTCTTGAAGTCGCGACATATTTCTGATGTCTAAAGACACAACGCTGAATGGTTCTTCTTTACAATACCTAAAAGCATATCTGGATATATAAAAACCGGCTAAGTGCGTGTCAGGCCACGCGCAGTGCAGGGTTTTAATTTAGTTATATACACTGCTTCAAAGGATTTTTTCAATACCCATAAACAACAATTTAGCAGGGGGGGTAGGTCTCTGAGCTAAGCTATACTATAAGCGAAACTATAAGGGTTCCTTATTGACTGTGGAAGCCTAAAAATACAGTACAATTTTGGTCTAATTGAGAACCTAGCGGGTTTTGCGGGTGGTAGGATCTTGTGCGAGGTCCGTCCGGATCGCTAACACCATCTTGCTCGCTTATCCTGCCGCTAAGCAGCAGTGCTTGCACTGTTCTGTTCCGGCGTGGAGAGCAAGACAGCCGGTGCAATTACTGGCACAAGAGGTATTCCATCTTAGCCCTCCGGGTTGGCAACGCATCTGCACTCTCTTTGTTGTTGCAGGTGTCTATAGGCGGTGGTGATCACTTACCATCAGGTGACCCACTTGCTTGTTTGCCTTCCTATGTTGTATAAAAAAAAACCTCTTTGTTCGAAGTCTGTTAAAAAAATACTGAGAGTGGCGATTATTTAGGTCTTAAGTCTTACCTATGAGGGCAGCCCTTACAGATCTTCTGGTCAGAGTAGGTGCCTCCTAAGGTTTTGGCCATTAATTGTTCTTGTCCTAAAGATTTCAGGGCTTCGTCTAAAGATTCGACCAGTGACATGAAAAATTCTACAGCGTCTTGTTGTTCACGTAAATTTACTGGTTCACCTTGAAGCCTGAAAAATCAAATTGGTTTATATTCGGAATGCAATGCTTCGCTTAGGAGCAAAATACACAAAACGCAAAATGTAAATAATAAATATTGTAAATTTTGCTATTGGTTACATTTTGCCTGTAGTGTACATTTCGTGTTTTGTGCATTTCGCTCCGAAGCGCAATGCTTCGTTTATTACTTTAACAGCAAGAGTACAAAATGGCACGTTATCTCGCCATTTATCCCGTTTGGCGCCGCTGTAAATGGAGATTGGAAACCAGTCAATATGGCAGGTAAAATTAATCACCAAACTTTCTGTGCTTAATAAACAGAATTGATGCATCAAACAACATGAAGACGTCGTTCTTACATACAATACACGACACAAAAAAAAAAATGCTTACTTCGCTAATCCTAAAAAAAATAGCAGTCAAGTCTCCATTCACAGTGGCGCCTATATGCTGTGGCATTTTTAGAGCTACTCAGATTAGTTCTAAATGGTTAGCGGAAAAAATATTTCCATTGATTATATTATTTGATTCGCATATTTAAACAGTTAAGTCAGCTACATATATGTATCCTAAATTACACAATATTTTATTTACGACCCTGTGGTCGTATAAAAATGTGGTGCGAAGTAGAACCGATTGAGAGGTTAAGCAGGAGGAGAACGTGTATTTTTCAATTTTCAGGAGACTTCGCC
Organism: Ditula angustiorana; assembly: GCA_963691745.1. Lineage (NCBI taxonomy): Eukaryota > Metazoa > Arthropoda > Insecta > Lepidoptera > Tortricidae > Ditula > Ditula angustiorana. Next base: position 23,935,120 of record OY829472.1, read on the forward strand.
CTATTACGCCCGAGCCGCGGCGAACGTATGTATGTATTGTGGGTTTGTCTGTATAAACAATTACATGAACAAGAAAAAGTCCATTAAGTTTCTAGCCGACTATGGCAAGCCAAAAGGAAAGCATGTTTTTAAATTACAAAAAATTACATGTAATGATTACATAGATAAAACATTTAGTAAATATACTAGACGTCCGAGGCGTGAAAGTGTGAAAGTAATGAGCCGTGTTTATGAATGACAGATCACCTCAGGTAATCCCGCTATACTTAGTATGAACTTTCGCAATCTTTTGAACCTTCGACTGATCAATATGGTTACATTTACACGCGAGCTAGTTTTTTGTTCGTCTACAACTCTACAAGCTAGTGCGATCAGCCTCAGAAGTAGCTGAACATTTTAGTACCTTGTCGCTGTCATAATGTGACAAGTTCGAGACACTCTCATATTATATCATACGTTTCTACGACAAGGTTCTTAAGTGTTAAGCTACTTCTGAGGCTGACTATAGATACTACGTTAATGATAGTGATATGCATTAAAATGTAATGCGCTACATCACGCTAACAAAATAAAATGGAATGATTATTCACAAGAACATATGGTTCAAATGATGTTACATATATATTAGAGATCCATGATACATTCGGCCGTTAGGCATGTTTCCTAACGAAGTTTCCTAACACGGACGCATAAATACAACTTTCAATTTTCATCCTTCGGACTTCGGTTCCCAGGCTAAAACCCGCCTGGTGAGAAATCTCTCAATTGTGACGTACCTTCCACATGTTCATTCTTATGAACCAGTTTTCTGCCGTAAGCAAATCTATATTAGATATATTTGGGTTTCAATTTAAAACTTTTTTATCTGCTGAGTGATTTGACTAACCTGAAATGAGCCCACAGACCTCGTGGTACATAGTATTGCAGTTTACTGAAATGCAAATGTGCAAAAATTGCCTGCACTTGTTTCAAAATTGTTATATTATAGTCTCCGGCAGTCTGAAAAAAAAATAATAAGGCAAATTAAGTCCTAAATAAATTCTCCCTTTCTACTACAAATCGTTACAGAATATTTTTATTTTATTACTTGTTATAAAAAAAACTTTTTATGACTTACCTCTGAATTTTCCACAATTGAGTGATGATTTTCACCTGAAAAATCTTCATGCGGGTCTGTTGCTGCACCTAAAAGATTAATCAGTTATATCAGGCGAGCAACACTAGTGAATTTCAAAGACTATTTCAGTTTAAATTCTTAATTATTGATGTAACACTTATTTGAGGTTAGTTGCGTTGTGTTCACCTTGCACGGCGAGCAGCGCGTCGCGCACCTCGCGCACGCAGTACAGCTGCTGCAGCACCGAGTTCATGTAGCACGTGGCGCCGGCGTTCTTGAGCCCCACCAGCCCGGCCGCCGGCCGCGGGCCCACGCACGGCATGTACTCCCACTCCGACAGCGGCACGCTCTTGTCTGCACACACACCATTTACAATTATCAATCAATGTCTTAGTCCGAAGTCACACGGTACGAGTTCTCGCATGCGAGTTGCGTCACATTGCGGGGCTCGATCGATCGCTCACATTACACCACGATAGCTATAATAGTATTTTATGCAACTGCTATATAATGAGAGGCCTTAAAACACGAGTGTGGTTTTATGAAACGAGCGTCAGCGACTTTCATAATAGGATCACACGAGTGTTTGAAGGCCTAATTATATACAGTTGCATACTAGTATTTTATGCAACTGCTATATAATGAGAGGCCTTAAAACACGAGTGTGGTTTTATGAAACGAGCGTCTGCGAGTTTCATAATAGGATCACACGAGTGTTTTAAGGCCTAATTATATTTTTTTGCAGTTATGATATGTGTGTAGATAAATTACTTTATCTACACACATATCATAACTGCAAAAAACCGTAACAGCAAAAAAACAACAAACGAGTGACAACAAGTAATGGCGGCAAATCGATCTATCCGTCAAGACGAACGTTCTTTTAAATCATAGACAAACGAATGAAGTCCCTATTGTCATGTCACTCGAGATCAAATGTCGTGCGTTTAAATTGAAAAATCATACTGAGTGGACGTTTCGTATCGATAACTGTTTTAAAATTTATGGATACTAGAATAGAGACCAACTTGAATTTTGACAGCTGTTCCAAATTTAAATTCATAACGTCACGAGATATCGATAATGTGATCACCAATAAACACTACTACTACGACTACTAAGAGATACTACCCAATAAAGAATTGATTACCTACTACCACAAACAAGAAAAATTCTTATAATAACATTGGTAGTAGTAATAGTGCTGGTCATTTTCTATGGTTTTTGAACGCGTTATTGAGCACTTATGATATGTGTGTAGATAAAGATAATAATGCGAACTCGCATACGAGAATTTGGATCATGTAGCTTTACCTTTTTTTTAATACTCTAATCGCTACGGGTGGCATATAATTTTTAAACAGTTCCCTTGATTTCTTCAGGATCCCATCATCAGATCGTGATTTGGTAACAATGTGGCCAACTTGGAAGTATGCTCTTTCAAATCGGTCCAGCTGTCTTCGAGTAATCAGGTAACAAAAACCCGACAAATTGAGAACCTCGTCATTTTTTGAAGTCGGTTAAAAATAGAACAAAACATGATTTAATATAACTCAGTTCAGTTTTAAGGGAGCGTTGGTGGCCTAGGGGCTCCGAATAAAGAGTTAAGAGGATGATATAGAATAATGATATGGATGAGCACTTTTTTCCTTACTCTGCATGGACACAGCCAATTCAAGTTAAAATAGTTCTAATCTAAAGACTACGAAGAACCCAAAGAAAACAAACCAGTATTGGTATTCATAGTTCAAACGCTCCAATAGTTACTTATAAGTTAATAATAGAATAGTGGTGGTACAGAGATACTTGAACACTCACCGCCATAGAACATGAGTTGCAAGAGATGCGCGAGCTCGGCCATGTTGGGCACGCAGCCCTGCACGAGAGCAAGCAGCAGCTCGGTGGCGGCGGCGGCGGCGCCGGGCGAGCGGCACAGCGGCGCTGCGGGCTCGGCCTCCTCGCCCTCCTCTCCGGCGCCCGCGCCCGCACCCATGCGGCACCATGCCCACGAGTACGGCCAAAGCATTTCCGTCGTCACTTCCTGTGTGCCAACATCGATACCTAGTTATGCCTAATACGAATAACCATTCAACAAACCATGAACAATAGTAGATTGTTCAACGAGGCCCGAGGGATGAAAGATATCAATTTCACACGAGCTATTAAGGCGCAGGAGTGGAGTGAGGGCGTCAAAGTGTGTGAAATTGGTATTTGTACTACGTAAGACACTCTACTTTTCAATACGACTATGATGAAACCAAAAAACCAGCAAAGTTCGAGTCGGAAGGGTTCCGTATATATAAAACACCGTAATCCGTTATACGAAACATCGAGCACCCACCCATATCCAATGGTTTGTGCTCACTTCAATTTATCGTTTAACAATTGTTTTTTCAATCTATCTCGAGTATTAATAATAAAAAAATAATAAAATCGTTTATTGCAGACAAAGTCCATATGGTGTTAGTAACAGTAATAGCAGTAACTAGTAGTAAAAAGAAACGAGTATTGAGGACGAGTAATATTTTTCATGGAATATTTTACCTTAATGAGTCCACGGTCCTTGTGTTCGGGATGTGCTCCGTACTGATACTTGACTTGCGCCGGCACGTGCGTGAACAATTCTTTGGTTAGGTTAAGATGACCCTCGAGAAGCGTGTCGTCTAGGATTTCTGGGTTCGCGCGTACTGCTCTCAACCACGCCACCTGAGACATTTTATTTTGTCAAAGCGAACATAGTTTCCTTTTAAAGTTAAATAAATGAATACGTAGGTACGCCAAAAAAACATTCTATAGCATTTCGGGCCATGCTCAGTGTAGACTTCTGTAGCCGTTATTATTAACAATAAAAAAGATTTTCACGGTTCAGCTAAATTCAAATTTTAAATAAATCTAAATTTTAAATAAATATCTTAAATTCAAATTTTATTGCTTAACCTTTTTTCTATAACTGTACAGGTCTTAAATCTCTATAATGTGCAATATATATGACACTTAGTAACCTCAACAGACAAATCTTCGAGCGTTCTCGCCGTAGGTCCGGCCAGCGATACGAGCCTACAGAGCAGCTGCAAGAACTGCTGTGCGTGTCGCGCGTGGCGCTGGAGGCGCGCGCCACCGGCGCCCCACGCGCCGCGAGCGCCCTCCGCCCCCGCCGCGCCCACCGCGCCGCCCAGCGCCTCCAGCGCGGCGCGCGCGCCGCCGCCGCCGCCCCATGCGCACATCGACAGCAGTTGCTCGGCGCACGACACACGCACCTGCGACAACCGTACCGATTATAATGCTGCTGAATACACAACCATAATCAGCCATTTACATTCAGCAAAACTTCAAATATGTAGACTTCCAAGGTATTCAGAAATGTCATCCACATCCTCAATAATATTTTTCTAGATCAATGAAAATGTTATACTAACCTGGGGGTTAGGGCAGTCGATCATCAAGAACAACGCTGCGTCCTGCCACCATGGTTCATTCAACAAAGCTTCCAGTCTCCCTCCTCCGAGAGCTAAGCAAATTGTTACCACCTCCATGCATTCTCGGACAACTGGAATCAAAGAGGGAAAATACATTTATTGTATTTAGTTGAACTAGTAATTAGTAAATTACTAACGAGGCCTGGTGCTGAGTTTCAGTTTTTATGTTTTTTATTTAAATGTATGTTTTTATTGAATAAAGTTTTAATATAATTAGTAATTGGTAAGGCGACTAACGCGTAACGTCATCAGGGTGCACGAGGCTGTTGGCTTCCCCTGGCTGAGCGACGGAGTACGCGAGCCCGTACAATGCGCGCACTGTCGCCGTCGTGGGCACGCACCACCACACCAGAGAAGACACAGCGTCGCTATCTTCAGTACTTTTCACCACCTAAGAGGTACACAAAATTAGACAGGCTAAAATTTATTCTGTTACTCGTGATTTGTTAACTAAAGATGGTTTCCACTTAATTTAATTACCTGCTCGCCCAACGTGTTCGCCAGTTTCTCGGCAATCGCTTTTACTATTAACTCACAATTATGACTGGGTACTGTCTGAAGGGCTTCCCTTAAAATTGTCACGTCCATTCTGAAATCGTGTCAAATTGAAATAAGATCAGCCTATTTCTATGACAATAAACAAACGTCTTCTAAGTAAAGAGAAGCCAAGTCCCTACTTCTAAGTATTCTCCCAGAAGTTAGCCCTGCTAACTTTTGGGAGAATACTTAGACGTCTCCAGGGAATTTGAGTTTTTTTAAATTTGAAATCAATAAGTGTCCAGAAAGTAAGTGTGAAAATCCGTAACCCTGAACCTACTACCCAAACAGGTAGTAGGTTCTGTGACATTGATGACAGAAAGAACGGTCAGAGCCACGAAGCTTAGTTCCGAGTCTTTTTTTATCCACACATAAACATAAACACTCACAACAAGAAATACCTATTAAACACTTAAGAAGAATCCATAGCTGCATTACTAGTTCAAGAATTATATTAGGCACAATTCCTTATACCTTTTACAGAAATGTAAAATATTCTGACAAAAATAATAATAAATGCGATAGCGAAGCATCTATTATTATTCAAAAATGCTTAGGGTTTTATAGGTTAAAATACTGTCTGTAATTATTTACCTGAAGTCTTTATCGACAGACGTATCCGAGCCATCTGGAGCCAGTATTTCGAAAAGGTGACCCAATGTGTACAAAACCAGTTTACCCAATCTGACTAAAGATAAATAGCCAACTCTGAAATCAAAACATATCTAAATAAGTACAAATTAGTACAATGTTAGAAATAAAAAAAGGCAGCGCAACGTCGAAAACGTTCACTATACCTTCTCGTGTGTGGCGCAGCTCCCTGAAGGAAATCTTTATCAGACAAGCACTGAATTAACAGTGGCGCTTTTTTAACACAAGCTAATTGGAAACTTCGACTCCGGTCCAGTCTGGTGTCTGACGATGGCATTACCATGCTGTAGAGTACCTGCAACATCCATAAAGCGACTTAATACAGTGCAGTATTCACAAGATTATTATAATTCATTTGAGATATAGTCATACCTCAACATTATAAGCTACTGTAGGCGGCGCTGGGCCATATAACATATCCCTCAACTTCGTGTCTTCTCGGCTGAGCAAGGCTTCTGTCAGTTTATCCACCTAGACAGAAATATACATCATTTTGTCATCGCAATATTTTATTCTACGCTTACAGTTTAGATAAATTGATGCTTACAGTTTGTTTATGCGCTGGACAAATCTGTGAGAGCAGATGAGCTGCTTCCATTAACTGAGGATGATTCTGCACAACGCCAATATGTTCAAGATCCAGTATAAACGGAATATACCAAGTACCTTGCGCAAAAAGCTGAAACCAATCATATTACTTTATTTTGCGAAACAAAATTTTAATAAAATGCCAAAAGTTTATATTTGGGTAAATGAGGTAAAGTTCTATTTAGAAAGTAAAGTTATTCTTTCCTAGCTTTACTTTTTTTTTCTCGTTAATTACGCCGTAGTAGCTGGTGAAAATATATGGAAATATTGCTTGTGTTTATTTGTATATAGATACAAACAAATTCTCGTGATCCTATCTCGACGCCACTATAAAAAATAAGCAATTATCTATTGTTCAACAACAATAGATAATTGCTTATTTTTGGTGGGAAAAGACATCGTTTTGTTTTAATTTGACGATAACCCTTGCTTAAGTTACAAAAAGTCGAAACTTTAGATTAGATCTTGTTGAAATTATGAGACAACTATGGATGAACAGACTTATAAGTTATAACACAAATTTATCATAAAGCTGATCCGTATTCGAATAAGACTTTCAGTTTTTTCTCAATTTGTTGTGATACCACAGTAAAGTAAAAGAACTGCGTAAATATAGTACAAAAATGTAAAGAAATTGATGCTAATCAATATAATAAGATAAACTAAATAAACTAATAATAATAAGATAAATTTAAAATTATTATTACCTAAATATAGGCGTCTTAGTGGATAATGTTCGACCAAAGACTAGCACGATCAATTATTATTATAGTAATACAATTCTACTAGTATTGTTAGAATCCGTCGATATAAAAAAATAGTTCTGATTACTTGTTCTGATTGTAACAAGCCCACTGTAAAAGTTTTGCGACGGGGTGAAGGTTCAACTTTGAACCTTATTGTAAGTGAACAATGTGTTTTGTAACTAGCAGCAACACTCGCGTCGGATAGAAGAACTAAAAACAAGTCTGCTCGTGACCACGGCCGCTGCAACGCGGCCGAAACGTCGAGGTAAATAAATAAACAGTTTATTATCGCGTTTAAGTCCCGATAAACATAATAAGTATGTAAAAACAAGACGTCAAAAATAGAGCTGTAACTATGGTGGTTATGTAATATCGATATCGATGAATCAATATAGCTACGTATTACTTTATATTTATAGTGTGATATAGATTTAAACTACCGGCTAAACCCATGGACCGATAAAATAAATATTAAGTGAGATAAGAGAGAATACACTAACTTCCTAGAACACGTGAACCAAATAAAGGTAAATTTCCGTGGGCAGCGGTCGTGGCGACTTATGCGCGCGAGTGCGGCCGATGCAACGCCATTTTGTCGAAACGATCGATATTAGTCCTATTAGTATTAGTATAGGGTACATTATTTATTATTAACATTACAAACGCAGGTTTGCAGGTGGTGGTATGACCTTGTGCAAGGTCCATTCGGGTTGCTACCAATATCTTGCTAGCTAATCCTGCCGTGAGGCAGCAGTGCTTGCACTGCTGTGTTTTAGCGTGGAGAGGTAGTCCATCATAGCCCTCTAGGTTGGGAACGCATTGCAATCACTCAGGTGTTGTGGTGTTGTCTATGGGCGATGGTGATCAGATCACTTAACATCAGGTGACTCAGCTGCTCAATGTTATTTCTTTAAAAAAAAACAGTGTGCCAGTTCAAGTATTACGTAAGCAGATTTACTACAATTTTTTACCCCCCCCCCCCTTCCCCTTGTCAGCAAAAGTAATCAAAGCTCTTACCCCCCCCCCCCCCCCATGCTTACGTAAACATTGGTATATGCATTTTTCTTTTAATGTATTGTTTTTTTTATTGATTCATGAGCAGCCAATTTAATTCTAGAAATAAGAAAATAAAAAAGTGCTCCTCAATGTATGTCTGCTCACTTTTATCCGATTTTGGAATGCCTACGTCGTTCTCATCTCATCGAACCATTCAAAATCTTAGTGCTCTAAATTTTGAATAATGCACATCAGTTCCATATATGTAAAAAAGTGAATAACTACTGCTGACGTAATCACCATCTAGACCCCCCACCCCCCATGTCATCAAAAATAAGCACAGCAGAGACCCCCCCCCCGCCCCCCTATACTGCTTACGTAATACTTGAACGGCCCCAGTCCTAATAAGTCAAAGTCAAAATATTTGATTCAGATTAGGCTTACATGTAGCACTTATGAATGTCAAAAAATTTACCACCGGTTCGGAAAAACCTCTGATGAGAAGATACCGGCAAGAAACTCAACGAGGTGTAATTTTTTAAATAAATCAAAATTACAATGTTATTTTACATCTCAAATATTTCAAAATTTTACAATTTAACACAGCAGGTGTACAATCTTTGGAGCCGGGGATCGCCAAAACAAATCGGGATCATTTCCAAACATCCTTGTCCAAGATATAGTCATTGATTTTATAATACGCCCGAGAAATTAATGTCTTCTTTACAATCGATTTTGTATCATTTAGTTCAGTTATGTTTTTTGGAATTTTGTTGTAAAATCTTACGCAATTTCCCATGAACGACTTATTGGTTTTAGCCAGTCTGTAAGTTGGAACTTTAAGCTTTCCTGTATTTCTAGTAGCCTTTGGCTCATCGACGTTGGTAGGGAAATTGCATATATTTTTCCTAACGTACATGAATGATTATTTCAAAAATATATAGCGACGGTAGGGTTAAGATGTCTATTTCCTTGAATAATTCCCTTAATGACTCACGAGTGTTATTCCTAAAAACACAGTTGATTTTATGAATTCAATCGATTGACCATCTAATTTGATATTTGAGACTGAAAGTATATTAGTTGAATTTAACAATGAAAATTTAAAACATTTAGTTTTATTAGGATTTAATAATAAGTTATTGGCAGCAAACCATTCAGATACCTTGGACAGGGTGTCGTTGGGTTCAATGAATTCAGTATCTTTCCTATTAACCTGAAGAGTAAAGAAGTGTCGTCAGCAAACATGACGATGCCTGATCTTTGGCTCACCATATATGTAAGGTCATTTACATAAACAAGGTACAGGAATGGAGCAAGAATTGATGCCGATGATATTGCTCCATTTATCGCTACCTTCTGATTTCTCTGCACTAGGTAAGACTTGACTAGATCTAAAGAGATGCCACGAATGCCATACAAATTTAATTTACAAATTAAGGTGCCATGGTCTACACAATCAAATGCTTTGGAAAGGTCGCAAAAGACACCTATGGCGTCATGCGACTCTTCCCAAGCTTGCAAAATAAATTTAATCAAACTGTGACCTGTATCAATAATATCGACAAGTAATTTGAAATCCCCTGTTCCCAACCCTATGAGTAGCGCATCAATAGTCAAATTAATTTACTACGTGTCCCGGTAGATGGCGATGAAGCCAATATATTTGCTATGAAGTCCAAGTCTATAGGAGACATCTAGTATCGGATAGGGACATTGTTTGCAAAATAGAGCCCGAGTTCACTTTTTTTGTTAGAGGTACTTTAATATGGTCTTTTCACCAGCTTCTACGGCGTAATTAGTAGAAAAAACTAAAAACGAAAAATCGGAGAATTTTTTTAAATCTACTTCTGTAATAGGAAGAAGTTAAGTGCGTATATCCAAATGTGGAGCATTTAAGGCACTTATAAACAATATCAAATTTTGTATATATTTTATTTCCTGTCATGAGAAAAAAAAAACATTCCGTTACTGCGAATATATTTTTTTCAATAATGATTAAGTATATTATTATTATCATTTGTAATGCACAGGCAGCTTTAAGCTGATGCTACTGTCTCGGATAAACTGCATATATATAGCACAAACTATAAACATTTTTCACTCGGGGAGTGCTCGTCTAGCATTGAAAATCATAAGTTCTATCGAATTATCAGAAAAAAGGAAAATAGGCTTCCATAATACAGTGCTTCTGCGAAACTAGAGGCCTGCAATACGTTTAGGTACAGTGAGAGCATCGATATAAGAAGACAATAGATCTGTCTACTTGTTCGGATTGTTTTAAGCCTAGCGTCACCACTTTGCGACGGGGAGAAGCAGGTGAAGAGGGGCTTTCAATATTTAGCCATTGGTTCAACTTTGAATCTTATCGTAAGTGAGTAAAGTGCTTCTAAGTTTTCTAACTAGCAGCGACACAGGCGTCGGACAGCAGGACTAAAAATATGACGCCAATTTAAAACGTACAAAACGCAGAGCTATTTACTTGCAATTGGCACAGACAGTTTTATTCAGGTTATCCAACATAGTCTACCAAATGGACTATGGTCGGCTACTCTGCCACTGCGTTGTACACAGTTCTATAGTTTTCTCATTTCGATGAGTGAGAGGATGCGTGTCTGCGCTATGGTTTACATAAAGTGGTACTCACGGCGCCGGGCAGCGCGTGCTCGGGCGTGGGCGGCAGCGGCGGCGACGACGAGCTGGAGTCGCTGCTGGTGTCGCTGGCGCACGTGGGCAGGTGCCCGTCGTACACTTTGGCCACGATCACAGTTTTGTCGCGAACAGGAATTTGTGAAAGAATTTTTCGGTCGTGGGACGAATCTAAGAGTTCACCGTTCAAATACAATTCTACTTTATTTACAAACATTTCTAATTTGATATTACTATCTGAAGCACATTTCAGCCTGAAAAAAGAAAAAGGTCGTTTTATTCATCCTTTATTTCATTAACCCTTGAAATGTAACAACGATAATTATATAATACCTTCTTTGGATTGCCGCACGCAACGAATATAACGCCTCATTAAAGTGCGAAAATAATTCAATATCATCGAGTTGTCTTTGGCCAGTTTGAAAGTTAAATCTGACTATGATGGTGCATTGTCTGCCCCTGCCCGATCTATACATCGGTAAAATCTGCCTTTCGGCTGAAAATCTTCTATCACATTCATTTATGTATTCTTGTATGGCACGAATGACTCTACACATTCTAGTACAACATTCGGAAGCATCTGCAAAACAAACAAATTCTTAATGTAGAATGCCATTAAATAAAGATAAAATTTTAGTTTCATACATACACAGTTCACAAATATAGTGAACATACCAGTAACAGTTATTTGAATACAGTAAACAATTAGGTTTTTACAGTTATTTCTATGATAAAATATCTGGTTAAGCTATTTAGCCTAACCAGATATTTTACGATATATTTTATATGTGTTAATTTAAATTAACATAAGTTATAGACCGTGTTGTGAATTAGCCGTCGAATTATACGTAGTACGTGTTATCTTGAAAATTTCCTTCTGTTTTCGTTATCTTAATTGAGGTTGAGGTGGAGGTGAGGCGGACATTACCTTCCTGCAGCTCCATGTCCTTCTGCAGGCGCTGCGTGCGCGCGCAGCACTGCGTGAGGAAGGCCTCGTGGTGCGGCGCGGGCGCCACGCCCGGGCCCACGCACGTGCTCACCTCGCGCAGCAGCTCGATGCCGCGCGCCGAGATCTCGTCCTCGCACTCCGTTATTACCTGCGACCAACAAACCCGCCATCAAACCACCTCTCGCTCTCCTACTCCGCTCTTATTTATTCACGAACGAACACTCACCCTCCATAAATAATCTAACCCTATGAGATCTGCGTCGTTAAGTAGAAAGCTTCGTCGTTTTACTCGAAGTTTACCTTCCTTAGAATTCACAGCTTTAAAAAATCTGAAATGCATTAAAATGTTTTAAAATAATAAGTCAAGACTGAATGAAAATATTTAGTTACAACAAATAAGCAAACGAATTACCTTTCGAAACATTTGATACCGGCATGCGTTAATAAATTTGGCGATAACATCATGATATTTCGACGAAAAAAATGCAGATTAATATTTGGATCTAAATCTGGCTCTTCGCCCATTAGTTTACTGAACCACCGAAAACAGGCTTCGCGATCTCCCAAATGCGCCGGACGCTCCGCGAGACACGACCATATCTGCTTCGCCTAAAAGAAAATTAAACAGTAGGTATATGAATGAAAGTATGACATTAAATTGTTTTACTCATAATAATCATATTTACCTGTTCTGCGCAGAGCCACAACTGTCCGTCTTTCAGTAGAAACCTAAGAAAACTTAGCCGTTCCTGCACTTGAGCCGCGTGAGGATATCTGCCGTCTGGCAACCAATTATCCCAGTCAATTTCACCTTCACCTAAACAAAAATAGAGTAATTGACTAGCTGTTATCACGAAGTTCAACTGAATGTGCAAAGCGTATGTTTGTAAATTACTCGAGAGTTTGGTCCGCACGCCATCCAGGTAGTGCGTGAGCGAGTCAGTGACGAGGATGACGAGCGAGTGCTGCGTCTGTAGGCGGTCGATGAGCTCTTGGCGCGTCACGTGCGGCCGCACGCCGCTGCCCGCGCCTGCCTCGTACAGGCAACAAATCTCACGCATCATTTTCAGAGCAGGCAACACCCATCTCTCGTTTGTCTTTAACTCTTCGACGCACCTATGAATGAATAATAATCAAGAACGCTTTCCTTCTCAACCGACTACGGCAAAGCCAAAAAGAACGGCTATGTTTTAGCAGACTATGTATTTCTAAACGTTATTGGAGACTTACTTGTCAAGCCAGAGAGTTTTCTGAGCGTCACGATCTTGGCTACAACTGTAGTCCAGTATTTTAATAAGATTCGCCAAGGCTACATCCATTATCTCTGTGCATACTTCGTCTGAATGGGCCAAATTCCAAAATAATACTAGAACCTGTTGAAAGAACGTATCAGTAAATATCAACACAAGAATTCATTGTAAACTGCATTGAATCGTGTGCCTAGTACATGAGAACGCAATGGTCGTAATATACAGAGAGTATCACGTCGTACGTTACAAAGTAAAACACTGCCTTTCTTAAGTAAAGATAATACCTTATTTGCCATGACACCATCTTTATCATCCTCAGCGAGTCGCCGAATTACTTCCAGCAATTTATCACTCTGTTTTTTGCTAGAAGTTGCCCAACTTGCCTAAAAAGATAAAATGAAAATTAAGAAAAGATTCTACATAGAGCAATATGCCTATATATTTTTAAAATTACCTTAAAACAGTCAAAAAGGTGGTCTAGTTGATCAGGTGTGAAGTCCCAAGCTAGTTTAGCAAGCAGATCATGTAAGTTTTTCACAATCGCTTCATGTTTCCCATGCTGTGCTTTCCATATGGCATCCAAGTCCTCTCTAGTTAACGAGTTCTCCTTGATCATAAACCTAAGCATTTTCTCCAGCCTGTCGACGTACTGTGGTTGGTGGAGAGAGTCTCTTAAGACGATATCAACCACTTTGTTTTCTCGAATCCATGTCTAAAAATAAAAACAGACCATTTCTAAAAACAGCTAAAATTGATTGTGTTGGAAAGCAGCAGACAAAACATTGTTGTTATATTTAGTTCCTAAATGTTCATTTAAAAATAAGAATGCTGTTTACTAACCGTGATGACCACTGGTGTTAACCACTCTGGTTTTGGTTGCTGGGACATGGTGCTGATTAATTGATTGATTTCATTCAGAGCGGACATTTTACCATTGAAGGATGACATTTGTAACAAACGTAGTATCATTTTCAAACGAAACATTTCAAGAGCTGAAATTGAAGACAATTCATACAATAAAAAATTAAAGTTAAAATACAGTGTATGTAAACATACAAAATAGCTACATAGTAATTAACACTCGTGTTGCGATGTTTGATGATGATTGGAGGACAGTCGAAAACGATGTAGCAACTCAGGGGCGGATGGGCTGAACAGCGCCCCTAAGCAGCTACAGGGTTTCCAACCGACTCGTGATGTCTCCGCCCTCATTTTCAGTGCTTTTTGACTAGCTGACGTAGCTCTTCAGACGTGAAAAATATTCCAGAATGACAAAACCTGTGTGTATTGGATAAAAATAATTATACAGCAATAAAATAAACCTCTTTACTCACATTTGAGGAGGCTGTGATGATGAGGGGTTTTTACAGAAACACACTTGCAAGCTCGTATTAAACACGATACAGTATCAGTCTTGTTTTCGCTACCGCGGGCTTCTTTTTTTAATTCTTCATCTGTCAGACTGTCCAGTAGCGTAGGAATACATTCCTAGAAGTTAATAAATGAAATTGTAGCATCTCTAAGAAATAAGTAATCACAACCAACACACCAATTCAGAACAACATTTTGATATCTCGTACAGTACAGTACAGGCCGAAAAAAAAAATTTTCTTCCTTTTGGTTATTTAATCAATGGCAAGAGAGCATTGTTGTGACCCAATTCAGTTAAATTTTAAACAAAAAACTTTCAATTAACATCCAAAAAATGCAATAGTTCAATATCTTCACAATCCTTAGCCTATTTGCTATCAAACATACGAGTAGAACCTGAACCAGTGCAATGAACGCTGCTTGCAGATAATAAAACAGACTCACATACACACAGACACGCAGATAGAGAGACAAACACAAACAGGTTTTAAACTTAAAACATCCTTTTTTTGCACCAAGGGTTACAAATAATAAAAACTAAAAACTGAACTAATAAGCTAATGCCACGTTAAACAAACTAAAGGAGCATAACTTATTGGCTGGTACTGTAGAAACGTCTTATAAATAGGCCTGTAAATGTCTATTTAATACATTTATAATATTTTTATGCTGACCAGGACAGGTAAAAGATATGTTGTAACAGTGTGAGGTGTTAAGAGGTCGTGGCAAAGGCCGAGAGGGCGCAGCAATTGCCAAACGGCAGCAACGCGAGTTTCGCCGCTAGTGGACTGTTCAAGCGAAGAAGGTTGCTCATTCCTCACTCCTGACGATACCTAAAAGAAAAGCGAAACTTCAAAGTCTTATTCCCTAAGATGTTTACTATCAGGCAGTACAGTAAAGTCGTCATGAGAGAAACCTATATTTTTGCTGATTAACAATCATGTAAACTTTAACTTGCGTTTACTCACCTCACTATTATCTGCTATCATGAGGGAATTTACAGTTTGATTGATTTCATTGTTTTTTTTTTCATCATTATCTTTTTCTGTAATTTCAGTGGAAATTTTTTCTTCTGAATTTACAAGAGACAAATCTTGCTTTTGAAAACCCATTATTTCCTCAAACCGTCCTCGAAGTTTTACAAAACCGCCAGCTTGTCCAAATCTAAAAATAGTAATTGAGCTTTTCGTAAATTACCTGTCTAGTAAAGTACAGTACTAGACAGTATGCTGCAGTAGTTGAACACTTGAAAAAGGTCAACAAATGTACACAAGCTCTTATTGTCTAAAAAATAGAGTAAACATATACTGAACACGCATACACACAAACACACACACACACATATTTTACTTTGTTTTTTTTATATAACATAGGAAGGCCAACAAGCATGTGGGTCACCTTATGGTAAGTGATCATCATAGATGGTTCTGTTTATCATGCTGTGTTCACATAATTGTGGAAAGTAATCGAGTACGCAAGCTATACTATATGTACTATGCAAGTATGTATTGTGTATTTAAGTTGATTGTGTGATTGTGTGTTTTGTGCATCTAATGCAATAGAATATTGTTATGTTAGTGGATCACTAGCAGAAGATGCAGTAGCAAAACAATATGATTTTATTGGTCACATTCACAACAACCAAACATGTCAGAGTTAATGTAACCGATTTAAACTTCAGCCCCCTACGGATAAGAATAACTCTTCTTATTCATAGGCAGCCCCAAGCACACAGAATAAGTTTGAGTGTTGTGTTTGACGGTACGATTTAGGAATTAATACAAAGTACCAAAACCAGATCTAATTAACTAGTCAGGAAATACATACACATTGATCAGATGGACCAGCCATCCTCTGGGTGTACGATGATCCTGTGATCTACTAAATACTTCTGGCTCCTGTGTTGATCCTTGCCCCGCTGATGTTGTAACTGACAGACCCTCACATGTACATGAGGCATTAAAAGTATGAAATCTGCAAAAATAATGGTGTCATTTAAAACAGATATTTGTTTAACATGGTTAAAAATAATTCAACTTAGGTTAAAGGTTCTCGCAGGCTGATTATTGAAAAGCGCTTATTTTGCGTGAATAATATCTTAACTTACTTGTTGTTAGGATTAAAGGCCATAGACAATAAATGCAGAAATCTCGGATCATCTAACTTCATTGCACATAGTTTTACCAATTTCTCACAGTTAGATCGCACGCATTGCTGGATGTTGTTCTTCCATGATGACACTGCATCATCAGTCAAAATCTTTGTAAATGATACTGTGAGAGCATCATTATAGAATCGTTGGCATGCTATGTTATTCTCATCTTCTCCTGTAAAACCCAATGATGTGTATTTTTTATAGTAGCACAATGTAGTTGTGAATTGCAAGTAAACACATTTAATTATCAATGCTTTTTTTTTTTATGAAATAGGGAGGAAAACAAGCAAGTGGGTCACCTGATGGTAAGTGATTACCACCGCCTATAGACACCCGCAACACCAAAGACTACTAAATTACTTTATACTAAATTTTTTTAAAACAGTCTAAGTCCACTTTAAATCACAGTAGGGGCAAAGGGTTCATAGGGGTTTCCAACACAGGTTTTAACTCAATCATACCTTTTGCTGCCAGCTCTGTTGCAGCTACAAGAAGCACCTCCAGCTCCTGCTCCGGCAGCACTGGCACCACCCATCGGGGATGTGATATTTTTTCTTCAAGTGCCTTTAATTTTGCCTCAGGGAAAGCAATCTATAACAAAGTTCCAATCAGGAAAAGCCACGCAACATGAATGATAAATTCAAGACTTGCAGTTATGCCAAACTGAAATATATTTATGAAGAGGTAAGTTTAACTAGAGATAGAAAATGGTCTATAAATTTTGATTACTTATAACAAATTAATATTCAGTAGTAGAGAATGCCTTAAAGCATTCACCTGCAATTAAATTTTTTGAAACTGAAGGTTTTTTGTACTTAAAAATGTAAAGCCAAACATAAAAACCAATAATAATGCACCCAGGCCAACATGGCACATATTGTAAGAGTAAGACAAAGAAATCAAAAGCAGCTTGTGGATGATCAACATCCTATGGCAATATGTAGTAAAATTTTACAACTGTCTCAGTATAACACTAGAAATGTAGCAAAACACAACTGCAGCCAAGTTTTGCTCTAAAAGTTTGCTGGTGTCCAAGTAACTTTAATGCATCCATTGCCTGCAATGCATGTTGTGTTTCCCATAATTTTACAGTGCTGCTATATGGTACACATACAAAATAATCTCTCTTCTAAACGGCGTTTAGGTCTAAGAAGCGACCTAGAGTAGGTTTTTTTGTTTATCATATAACTCGTATCAATTCGGTCGCGCGGCAACTTAATTACGGCGGCCCCATAGAAGAGGTATGCCAATGTTCTCGTAGCTTCGCGAAGGGCGCCGGGCCAGCCTTTGACACAATTTTGCAACCACTTGAACAC
This sequence comes from Ditula angustiorana, assembly GCA_963691745.1. NCBI lineage: Eukaryota > Metazoa > Arthropoda > Insecta > Lepidoptera > Tortricidae > Ditula > Ditula angustiorana. Next base: position 23,952,921 of record OY829472.1, read on the forward strand.
AACTATACCGCCACTGAAGCATTAAGCTTGGTTATTAAGGTTCTACAACTTTGACATCTTTTTATTTTGTATTTGGAGGACAGTTGAATATAGTTTACAATTATTATGTATAACTTTTCATATCTTACAAAGGTAGATTTATTAAACAAATAATTAAAGTTGATCTATCTGTAATGCTACTTGCTGTTAAGGAAAATTCAGCTGCCCACAATCTAGTAGCATTCAGGATCAGGACACTTATAAATATAGACCGGATTATATGCATTTGCATATTTGCATATGCATCTGTATATTTAAGCCATCTTCAGCGATAATAGCATATTTTTCCTTAGGTCTAGTTATGATGCATATTATTGGTAGATTTACAATATTTTTCAGAGTGCTGTGCAATCACCCTGCATTCCAAAATGCGATAAAAGTGATAATATCGCGAATATTTTAAATGATCGAAGATACAATATTACCACTGAACACTTGGAACAATACTTGATTGTTTATGTTTACAAATATATTAAATACTTTTTATGTCATGTAATGTTACTGGACCTATTATAGCCTATCAAATGATAATTTACTAATTGTATGCTTATTTAAAGTAAAAAATGAAAACTTACTTTTCTTCTTTTTTTGTGTTTCTAAAATTTATCATTTAATTTCGCATATTCTGCCAATTTTTTGTGCATTATTCAAGCATTTTTGATGCATATTTGCATGCATATATCAAGCTTATTATGTTTCATATAATCCTGTCTCTACTTATAAACATTCCAAAAATAAAAATTTGCTTATTTGAATAAATTAAATGTTTAATGGCAGCAATAAAGTTCGATATTCATGTTCAGGTATTTTAGTGAATACAACAAAAGCACAGAATTGTTTAAGTGAAACATTATCTTGAACATTCTTGTGAATACCTGAACAGAAATAAATAAATAAATAAGTGCCACTGCTACATTTGAGAGTCTATACATAATTTTGTCCTGCTCCCATCTAAATACAACCCACTTATATTATTTTGAATAGACAACCAATTTATTGACTTTGAATTAAAGCTTACATATATGTAGAACTCATTTACATACCAATTTAAACATTTGTTTTGACCTTACCTCCCCGGGCATCTGATCCTGTTCCTTCATTGATATTGTCATTATTTTATTATAAATGTATTCATTGCCTTTCCTGAAATAAAATGGAAAAATATTATCCCACTTTTTTTGCACTGTAAAATTCGTATAGAAAAAGTAATTTTTAACAAGATATTAAGCCATGACTTAATGCTAAATCAACACAATTTTCAACTTTGTTATTCATCCTAACACAATAAGAATTCATTCTGTAAAGTATAATATTAGAAGCCGAAAACTTAAAGACAAAATATATATATATACCTGTAGCTATGTTGGTAGGATAAGTGCCGAACAGCACTGCTGTAAATATAATTCTATATATTAATAATCAATACGCGGAATCTAAATGCTGCATATATGTTTCAATCAATCAAAAACAATCAAAAAAATTGTCGAACTAGTTACAATACGAGAGAACTGAAATTTTAACCAAATTGCGATGTCCATAGAAAGGATAACAAAAATAAATTCGTCCGGTAAATTTATATGTCATTACTAATTTCGTTGACTTCGAAGCACTTTTAGCAACTTATGTAATAATTCATATAGACTATCTTATTGCTAGTTTGAAAAACAGACCAATTTAAAAGCACTGTAGAAATAATAGTGAGAGCTAAGTCGGCCCTCAGGAAACTGATCAAAGAAAAATAATAAATCGTAAGTATGGATCAGCCGGCGCGACAAAATGGCGTCATTACCTTAGCTAAACAAGGAACAGAAAAAAAACAACTGTCCATACAACTTCAAACACTCATTCACAATGGAACACTAAAGAACACTATAATTATCTTACCTTAGACATAAATTCAAATTACAAAATATTAGTCAATTCACAAGTAAAATTCCGCACTACCGACACTTTTTTGACGTTGGACAGGAAAATTTGGTTGATGTATTAATATATGTGTTTATATATATATATTTATATATATCATGCTGCAGAACATATAGGTAACTACTATACTTTTAACTAGGTCCGAATTGCGGTGTCCGTATTAATATTCATTTAATTCATGTCAGTCAACGCATTTTAAAATTGACTTCATGTAGGCAATATGGGACTTTAATGTTCTTAAGCTTGATTCGGACCGTAAATGAAATCATCAAAATAGTTCGAAACAGTTCGAGTAGACTAAAATTTCTTGTCTGTTTATTTATTGATTTCTTTTGCTTTTTCGAAGTTATTTAAATTGACTGGAATTAAAATCTTAGACTATTTTAATGATTGACGAATTCGTACTTTGGACTATGTTACAATAAAATGATCTACAAATTTGACAAACACTCTAAATTTCAAAGAATTAAAACTATTTCCAACTGCTAAAGAGTTTCGTGATCAATTTTGACATTCAGTTATCTTGCATCACATGGTCTAAATGCTGAATCCAAGGATACAGCAAGCTTTGTCGGTCTACCCATTATATGTCTATGTAAAGAAGCACGCAACGACGACTTTCTTTGTATCAAAAATCCATATATCAATAATTAAATGGGTATTTTTTACCAACATGGTCACACCGTATAAATGACGTTACGCTTGTCATATTTTAACTGTGGTGTGGTAGCAACATTGTACTTAGTTCCGGGCTTGGCCGCGAAGTGGCGTCCCAAGCGCCCTTTGAGCTAGGGATGCCCAAATTTTTGATTTGAATCGATATTTTAGATCGCAATGGATCGTAACCCATTGAATCGATCTACGATCTAGATAGCATGGGTTTGAATCGTAATCTATACTTCCATTATTCGATAGTAATATAGTAAATCCGAAAAGGAGTTACTTACTGGAAGTTTCTCCAGTTTTGCTTAAACTTTTATTTACATCACTAATATCACTATAAGTTTTCTTGTGATGTCATTTTAGATGGTTTGTCAAGTTGGTGGTATTTTCTTTTGTTCTAACCAATAGTTGGTATAATTTACATTTTCCTCCCGTGTCACTTTTAGTAAAAAAGTTCCAAACATTTGACTTTACTGGCGGATCCATTTTAAAAACACGTCACGCTTTCAAGACTATAATTCGTTATACAAGATCAAACTATGGAAGCGACGGGCAATAATTAATCATATTATTATTGAGTAGCTGTAACTAACATAGATTTTTAATTACGTTGTTGTTATTAACATATATGGACCTTTATTGTCTTAAATAAAAGCTTCTGATTTGATTTGAATAAAATAAACGAAAAATTATCACCTACCTTCATACTACCTTTCTTTTTTAATAGTGTCCGTTGAACATAGCCGCAAAGATTGTTAACAGTAATTTATACTATTTCACTTCATGTAATAAGAAACAGACCTCAATGTAAACTTTAGTCAAGAAATATTTACGTTTTGCATATCGTACTACGAGAATTTAATAATAACAATCATTCGATTTTTTTTCATCCGTTCTCTTAGGCATGCGATTCGATCTTGTGGAAGATCGCATCCAAGTGAATCGATTCAAAAAATCGCAGATCGTATTGCAAAAGATCGATTCAGATCGGGCATCCCTACTTTGAGCGCCCTCTTGCAATTCATCCATTACTGTGCATTCCTCGTAACAGTGCTGTGGTAAAAATGTTAAAACTATTTAAAATTAATAATACAATCCATGTGGGTATTTAATTCATCAAGAACCGGCAACGACCGCTACATGTAAATGTACGCTTGGCATGTATTGAGGCTATAGTGTAAGGTGCAGCCCATGTGCAGCATATTGTACTCTATGGGTTAACCAAGGGTTAACCTTTTAACATACTATGTCTATGCTATTAACCATAGAAAGAGAATTATACTATGTCTATGCTATTAACATTCTCTTTCTAAGCTATTAGCACATCAGACATGGCTCTATGGTCTTAGTACCTTTGCCTAGCCGTAACTAAGCAAAAAAAAAAAAAAACTTAAACATAACCTAACTTTACCAAACATTTAACAAAAAGAAAAGAAAGCCATCCACAAACCGTAAAATCAGATTGACAGTACATCAACAAATCTTTGATTAACTTCTTGTTATAAGTTTAGATTAGAATACACACTGGTTGCTTAGATTAAAAAAAATGAACCCTAAAAGTCCGGAGGCTAGAAACCGCGACGACAATCCTTTTGAAGGAATGGTAATATCAAGTGCTAATGTTCTTGATTCATTACATACAAGGAGTCCATGTCCAGTTTGTGGCAAATCGCGAATGTATTTTTGCTACAGCTGTTTTGTTCTAGTATCACAACTCAAAGATAAGGTGCCATTCTGCAATGTAAGTACTTAAAAACAAAATGCTACGAACGTGTTTAATTCTTTTCAAATACAGTAAGCATTACTGTTATCTTGAAATATCGGTATCGGTACCAATAGCTTGCCGAGCGGCCATTACCGGTTTCTGACTGCAGTTACGGATCGGGATTGTATAGGTGTCTCGCATGCCAAGCCAGTCCAGAATCACATTAAAAATTAAAATACAAAATATTTTGTGGCAATTTACACTACTTGACCTACTTTCAAGGTAGCCAAGTTGTACTATAGACACTACACAAATTATCAATATACATAAAAAGATAAATATTACATGAATTAAGTAAAACTTACCAAAGATTTACACATATTCATCATACACAAATTTGGCCCCTGTGGAAAGTAAACCTGCAAGCTTGGTAACCAGGTTCCCTGACAACTAGGCTATCCAGTCGTAAATAATTAGTAATTTTAAGATAATGGTGTCACTGACATGGGAAACCACACAATTTCTAAATACTTAAGTTTATAACATTATCGGGAATTTAACGCGATAAAACAACAATACACTTTAATCGCGTTAAAGTCCCGATAATGTTATAAATATTAAGCATCTTTTCCTCTGACTAATGCCAACTGATTTCAAAGGGACATACTTTATGTCCACGCCAAATGTGACATCATAGCTAGCTGTGTGAATTGTATGCTTCTGCAGTCGACTGCAGGCAGCTACTGCTTTCAATACTGCTGCTCTACCTAGCTCTGATCTCATCAGACCAAAACTATAGCTTTAATACTTTGACTTTTGTTTGCAGTTGCCAATAAAGGTTGATATAATTAAACATAAGAGAGAGATAGATGGTAAAAGTACAGCAGCCCATGCTGCAGTCCTTGCCCCTGAAGATGTGAACATCTATACTTACCCTGAGGTACCAGAATATGAAATTGATGGAAGAACAGTCTTACTTTACCCGGGCAGTGATGCTAGATCTGTATATGAACTGTTTGCTGATAAACAAAATGCTCCCACATACTCTGAATACCTACTATCTCAACTACCACATGGATATAATGTGGGAACATTAATGACTAAACTGATTATGAGTGATAATAAAAGTACTAACACCATATTTCATGTAGAACAGCTGCCTATTGATCGAGTAGTCCTTATAGATAGCACTTGGAATCAAAGTCGTGGGATATATGCAGATGAAAGATTACAACGGATACCTAAAATTGTTCTACAAAATCGAGCTTCACAGTTTTGGCGCCACCAGCGGGGTAGCCCGCGCTGGTACCTGTCCACCATAGAGGCCCTCCATCAACTGTTGCTGGAGCTTCATGTGTGCGCTTGGGGGTGCAGCCAACATTACAAATGTTATCTTACAACGCAACTCCCCAAACATAGTACACTAGATGGTCATAGTCAATGCAGACCGTATGAAGGCCAATATGATAACTTATTGTATTTCTTTAAGTATATGTATGAAAAATTACATACTTTGTATAAACATGAAGACTTACTAGCTTATAAAAGGCCAATGACATAGAAATAAAATGTTATATCTAACTTTTTATTTTATTTTCTACAACCCATCTGGAATTTGCACTATTGACACCAAAACCAGCTGCAGCCAATAATATTTTATGTTATGAGCTCACTGGCTGCAACCATATGAGTAGTTACCTTAACTTTTTGAAATCCACTTTAAAGGTAATAAAAAAATAAAAATAAATAAATTAATAAGCCATTTATTGAGACATTTCTTTACATTTATGTAACATATACCATACCATATAATTTTTCATTACCATTGTATTGGAATTGTTCTTATTGCCTTGTTGAATTTACATTTAAATACTCTTAAAATTAATCTAAGCATTTATATTTTACACTTTAAAGGATTATTGAAGGAATGTCGAATGGATTTGTTGCTAACGTATTTAAATACATATTGAAGTTAAACATCGAAAATTAAAATAGTGAATAGGTGTTCCAGTAAAGTGAGCGAGCGCAGCCAGCGAACAAGTCTAAGCAAGGCAAATCTGACTCTGTTAGGTTAGGTTACATAGATTTTATTTTATTTAGAACTAGATGTTGCCCGCGACTTTGTCCACGTAGCATTCCTTCATAAAGCGTAATTTTGTTAGTAACCCAGTATGGATTAATAATCTGAAATAAATGTATTGAATCGAATTGAATTGATACAAATAATTCTGAGTATCTTGCGAGCCCGAAGGGCGAGCGGCGGTGTGACGTTAGCAAACAACTCCTACCTCCCTCCCCTCTAGCGAACCTGAAGTGCGGGCCCCATGTAAGGGCGTGCGATGATGCAACCCGTTGTTACAAATACTCTTGAGTAACTTGCGAGACCCGAGTTCGAGCAGCTTTATAACGTTAGCAAGCGTCCCCCTATCTTTGTTCCTGCTCAAGCGAGACCAAGAACCTTAAAGTAGGAAAATACCTCGTGTGTTCATAAGTTTTGAAGTTTTGAGACGAATTTAAAAAGGTGAATTTGAAATAAGAACATGCCCACAGCTTGCTTCGAGTGTTTCAAATTTTGAATTTGGAACCTCTTTATTTGAAAAAAGAAATGTTATTCGATAATTTGTCATTCGTTATCGAAATGGCGGGAAAGAAACAATTACAGTCAACGGTGATTTCGTTGTACGAAGCTGGAGCAAAACCTATGGAAATTTTCAATCAGATTAAAAGTATTGGAGCTAGTCGCAATTTTGTATATTATACTTTGAAGAGGTACAGGGAGAACCAGTCAATTAATGATCGACCAAGAACCGGCCGTCCGCGATCGGTAAGGACTCCAGCGAACATTAAATTGATCAGGGAACCAGTGACTAACGACTTCGTCGAAATCCGTGCCGCACGCAGAAAATGGCTCTTCAAAATAAACATATCACGTATATCGGTAAATAGAATTCTTAAATATGATCTTAAAGAAAAGGCCTACACTCGGAGAAAAGTGCATTATTTAAATGATCGCCTTCCTTCGCAAAATGCGGCTTGATCGATGTCGGATGCTGCTGAGGACACACGATCCTAGAAAAAAATTATTTACCGATGAAAAAATATTTACAGTAGATGAAAATTTTAACAGACAAAATAACAAAATCTATGCCAAAAGCTCGAAGGATATCCCCGCTAACGTGCGAAACGTCTAACGTGCCCATCACCCGGCTAGCGTCATGGTATGGTGGGGCGTTTCATATGAAGGGGTTACTCCACTACATTTCTGTCAACAGGGGGTCAAAGTCAAGACACAAAATTATCAGAATGATATTCTAGAGAAAGCTGTAAAACCCTTATCTACAACTCTATTCACTGGAAAAGACTGGATTTTCCAACAAGATTCTGCCTCGTCACATAAAGCGAAATCGACAACGAAGTGGCTAAAAGCGAATTTACCAAGCTTTATTAGTGCTGAAGAATGGCCTTCGTCAAGCCCTGACTTAAACCCGTTGGATTACGCTTTGTGGATAGTATTCCAGCTCAAAGCATGCCGAAAGTCACATCCAAACCTTCAGGACCCCAATTCTCGGTTCATGCGAGATGCATCTCACGTGCGAGATCCGTCAAAAAGTGACAGATTTCCAAGGGATTTGACAGTTGTTTTCGTGCGAGATGCATCTCGCATAAACCGAGAATAGCCCCGCAGGCCCTTAAACGCACGCTAGTGAGAGAATCGAAGCGAATCCCTATAGAAAAGGTGCGTGCCGCTATAGACGAGTGCTCACGCTAGGGATGCCCGATCTGAATCGATTTTTTGGAAATCGATCTTTTGCAATACGATCTGCGATTTTTTGAATCGATTCTCTTCAATGCTATCTTACACAAGATCGAATCGCATGACCAAGAGATCGGATGAAAAAAATCGAATGATTGTTATTATTAAATTCTCGCAGTACGATATGCAAAACGTAAATATTTCTAGACCAAAGTCTACATTGACATCTGTTTCTTATTACATGAAGTGAAATAGTACTCTTTACTGTAAACAATCTTTTCTTTTATTTTATTGCCCAACGGTTCCTTAGATTGATCTTGTATAACTAATTATAATCTTGAGAGCGCGACGTGTGTAAAATGTTTGGAACTTTTTTTATTAAAAGTGACGCGGGTAAAAAACGTAAATTATGTCAACTATTGGTTAAAACATAAGGAAATACCACCAACCTGACTAACCATCTAAAACGACACCACAAGGAGACGTATAGTAATGACGTTGATCATTATACTACCCACTGTATACTTCGACTGCCGCCAGATTGGCTACAACTATCCTTCTACAAAAAATAACAAATGATTCTGGCTCTTTGTTACGTACGACGTTAAGGAAGGACAAACAAAGTCCTTTTCTGATTTACAATATTACTATGAAAGAATAGTAGTATGGATTACGATGCGATTCATTCGATCTTTGCTAGATCGATTCAAACCCATGCGATCCATATCGTAGATCGATTCAATGGATTACGATCCATTGCGATCCAAAAGATCGATTCAAATCAAAAATTTGGGCATCCCTAGCTCACGCACACTTAAAGCCAGCACGAGTCAGCACGCTTAAAGGCCTGTATAAAAAAAAGAGGTGGTCATTTCGAGTAAATATTATTTATTTTTTATTTATTTAAAGTATATTTTATTATGTTTGTTTTATTAAAATAAATTGTTTCTGTTTTTTATAATCTGAGTTATTTTCTCGTCTCAAAACTTATGAACACACGAGGTACAACCTATCTTCTTGCCAAAATACATCAAGATTATTTGCTGCTCATAACGCGTAGAAGTCGTTAGCGTTGTCCCGCGGGCATTTTGCACCTTTACGGAAAACCCGTTTTAGGGTGAAGAAGAAAACTGCCCACAACTCATTAATCGTTAGCCTACAGGAACTATGCATTTCAACGCAATAAAACGTATGCTATGTACTTATATGTACCTATGTTTATCCAGGGTAGAAGCTATCTTCGTTTCTCATCCAAATCCGTCAAATAATTAATGAACACTAAATAATTAATTATTTAATTATTAGTGCGAAGTGAAATTACGGAATAAAAATATTCCTGTGTTTTACATACCGTTATCGCGATGCATTTAGTATTGCAAGTTCGGCTACTGAGAAAAAAAATCTTTATTCCACTCTTTTGTTCAAAGTCGACTTTAAAAGCGTATTTCGAGAAAACTGAGAATTTGTATTCATCTTTATTAGATGTTGATTATAACGTGCTATAGCACGTTTTAAAAGTCACGCTTTATTTGTTTCTAAAATATAGTTGTATTAAGTATTTTTAAACTCTAATTTCACTTTTTTGCTTTTCTGAAAGCGATTTGAAAAAAATAGGTACTGAAACTTGTATTTCTTCATTTTAAATAATAAGTATGAATTCTGATTTTCATGAGTCTAAAACAATCTTTTAATTTTTTCCATACAAACATCACCACGCCCTTTCCCCCCCTTCAACCCCTTTTTTAAATTTTTTGTAGCCTAAGTTGTATTCTGGACTTATTTGAATAGGCCTGTGAAAATTCCATCAAAATCCGTTCAGCGGTTTTTACGTGATACACAACACGTAAAACAAACAAAGAAACAAATAAAAATTAAATGCTCTTATCGTGTTCAGCTACTTATTTTAAGTCGCCCTGGGTGGTTTTTTTTAATCTTCCAATGCACAGACTTTTTTGTCTCAACGATTTTATTATATGTATAGATTTCAACCTTACTACCTACATGATATTATGATACAAACGATAAAATTGGAATGTACTTTTTCATTAGGTACCTACCTATCTAAATTAATTGAGCCTGAAAAATTATACCTACGAATATTCGTAGGGTTATACTTATAAAAATAGTACATAAATAATGTTTTTGATAAGAAAAGTGAACCAAGGAGTATATTAAGTAGTGTTTTTGGTATATATCAAGACTAGTTTTGCAGGCATATAAAAAAAAACCTAACATCGAAGTCTAAGGCGGGAGCTTCGCTACCATCGATATCAGAAGACAATAGATCTGCTTACTTGTTCGGATTGTTACAAGCCTAGCGTCACCACTTTGCGACGGGGTGAAGCAGGTGAAGAGGGGCTTTCAATATTTATCCATTGGTTCAACTTTGAATCTTATCGTAAGTGAATAAAGTGCTTCTAAGTTTTCTAACAAGCAGCGACACAGGCGTGGGATAGCAGAACTAAAAATATGACGCCAACATAAAACGTACAAAACGCAGAGCTGTTTACTTGACAATTGGCACATACAGTTTTATTTTATTCAGGCTATCCAACATAGTCTACCAAATAGATAATGGTCGGCTACTTACTCTGCCACTGCGTTGTACACAGTTCTATAGTTTTCTCATTTCGATGTTCGCTACGCTCAATGCTACGCTACACTCCCGCCTCAGCCTTCGGAACCTAACCCGAGTCAAGAGAGAAGAGAAAAGAACCCGAGTAAGAGTCAGTATGCACTTAAAATTTCCATACCTATTTCAACCGTAAATATTTTCTTTTTCGACAGTTTAATACGGTAGAATGATTTTCGATATTTTAATCGTTCGTCTTTTAAACTTTCGATATTTTGAAGTACGATATTTAAACTTTCGATAAGTATATTAATTGTGGATATTCAGTTACGTACCCTAACGTACCCGCTTAGACTCCTCACATCAAGGCCCCGCCGTCTCGACGGCGGCGACAGGTAATTGTCGTATTCAGCCTTGAAGCTCGAGTACTATTGGTGTGCTTCAGCTTTGCCGCATTTTCCGCCGCGGTACCCGATGTGCGCATCGTGTGAATTTCTACTTACACAAATTGCATTTATAAGGGACAAAACATAGCAAGCGCCCGAAGCGTTCGGAGCGCTGCGTACTGTCCGGAGCGCTCCGTTAAATTGTATAGAATTATATGTGACGAATTATAGCAAGCGGCCGAAGGGGCCGTCGCAAACGAAACGCGCGGCGGGCGCGCGGTTTGCGAGCGCTCGCAGCTCCTTATGGAGGAACATGGTGGAAGTAAACGCAATTATTAGGTATGTTATTATTATTAATAGCATACCTAAGATTTACGATTACTTCAGCTAGCATGTTGACGGCTCCAAAGTCGGCCAAAAAGTGGCGTCATCCTAGCCGCCCGTTCGCGCTCTCGTTGCGCATCGGGCGCTGCGTATCAGTTCGGCGGGCGCGCGGATACGAATTGCTGCGCTCGGGGCGCTTGCTATGTTTCGTGCCTAAGTAAATAATCTACGTACTTTAGCCCACAGAAGAAGTGTGAGTCCATCAGGATCTTCATCATGTCTTGGGTCTTTTCCGCTCTGTATGGCTCAATCCCCGATTTTCCAATATGGAAGGTACATTGGCCGACGTGATAGCCTGTTGTAAAGGCGATTATTCTATATGGGACTAGATTTATGGAAATATTGAGGAACAGCATGCTAGCTTTTATCGCCCACAAAAGCATATAAAAGTATATAAGTATATAATCTAACCTGCAAGCGTGTGCGAAAGGGACGGATACTTAATGTCAACGATAAATGCTTGCATGCTATTATGGCTGGGATATACCCAGATGCATGCAAGTATCTAAATTGCTATGACATCGCAATTATCTATACAAAATTGTCAAAAATTAACCGTGTTATTTCAAAACAATTCCTTTGTTCCAAGGTGTCCCAGGTCACTGAAACATTTATTTGTCTTTTTTAGTTTTGTATTCTCCCATGTACAAAAAGGTATGTAATTTATTTACTCTAAATCTCATCTGAAGTCAATCTCGAACAGTGTAAAAATCATTCTTAATTTTTTGCCCAGTTTCATTTGTATTTAAATTAGTAACTATTGAAAACAAATTAAATTCGCAATGCAATAATTAGCAACACAATGAAGAATTTTAAGAATTTTGTACAATAAAGAATTTACATACATATGTACATACTTAGTGTTCCTGATTCAGTTCACCTGCAGAAATATAAACAAATATTCCTTCACCGTATCGGGAAATAAAACAAAAATCGACAAATTGAGAACTCGACTATTTTTCAAGTTGATTAAAAATATTTATTTTTGCTTTTAAACACATTAGTCTATACATCAAATTCAGTAGAGATACGTTAAAAACTATGTAATACAAGGATTACAATATTTGAGTTAAGCCTGAACTGGGACGTTTGGCCCGTGAGTAAGTAGTCACAGGTCAATTTTTCATGGGGATCTGATTACCACAATGAAAAAGTTAAACATACACACAGGATTTCTCATTTATTTGACGCTCGAAGAAAGGAAACCTCTTGCAGCAATTTTACTTATTGTTTGTTATACTACTGTAGACAAATATACATTCAATATTCGAAAAGTGAAATGAGTCGTAAATGTCGCTACAGGCTTATGACGGTTATCTACATACACAACAATAATGAAACGGTTCCTTTAATGAGGTTTTTACTTGTAAAACTTTATTCTATCAACTCCCAGATAAGATGATTTTACATTAAACATCGATCGTAAGTACTAACTATACATTAAACGACCAGTAAAAGACAGAAGCGTCGACTTGTATCCAATAAGAGTAGATTCATTTGTCGATGGATACGATATAACTATGCAAATGGAATAAATTAGGCGTGATAAAGCTAGACGCACACTTATAGAGCAAATTTTGCCTTAATTGCTCGAGTCGTTACTTACTATGTTAACATCCATTTGCGCATAACGTTGAATTTCATATATTTATCGTCGCTTTCAGTATACTATACAGATAGATATCATTTATAATATTCATACGTACATCAACACTTAGATTACTTATTCCAAGCATTAGTCATGAAACAAAGTCGTCCTCACAACAAATATAGCAAATTAAATCAAGAAAAGAAACTGTTAAAAATTAGTTAATTTATACAAGAGGACCATTTGCTTCAAATATAAAACACTTAATCAAGCGTCAGAATGCGCGCACGGTGTGAGGAAGTGAGAGCGTTTCGCATTCACAGCGCATGCGACAAGGCCTGTATTCGACAAGCGTCAGAGTGGAATCAGCACTTGGAAACCTGCTGCATGTGCGCACGGTGTGAGGAAGTGAGAGCGTTGCGCATTCACAGCGCATGCGACAAGGCCTGTATTCGACAAGCGTCAGAGTGGAATCAGCACTTGGAAACCTGCTGCATGCGCGCACGGTGTGAGGAAGTGAGAGCGTTGCGCATTCACAGCGCATGCGACAAGGCCTGTATTCGACAAGCGTCAGAGTGGAATCAGCACTTGGAAACCTGCTGCACGCGCGCACGGTGTGAGGAAGTGAGAGCGTTGCGCATTCACAGCGCATGCGACAAGGCCTGTATTCGACAAGCGTCAGAGTGAAATCAGCACTTGGAAACCTGCAGCACGCGCGCACGGTGTGAGGAAGTGAGAGCGTTGCGCATTCACAGCGCATGCGACAAGGCCTGTATTCGACAAGCGTCAGAGTGGAATCAGCACTTGGAAACATGCTGGGCGCACGGTGTAAAGGCATCATTTAAGCCGCAAATACGGAATAAACAATCATTTTATCTTTTGTAATCTTAGTAAGGATTATTTTTTTATATCTTGCATTGCGGTGTACATAATTATATAACCATTTACGAACATTTACCTTAAGGTGCTTTGGCGGATGTAGGAAATGTTTTGGAGGGCGAGATCAGTGGTACTGACTGAATACATATCTATAGACGATAATTTTAATATACATAGCTGGCATGAGTGTCCTTTCTCTGTATCTGCCTCTAATTATATATATTATTTGTTATTGAGACGTAGCCAAGTGTTCCGGCGTCAATAAATTATACTTAATGGTATCTATTCTTTTTTGTCGCGATATTACAAATAATACATTTATCAGTATCGAATTATACCATAATTTTACGTTGATTTCTATACGAAATAGCAATATAGTAACTAAATTCTACAAATATTTCCTACATACCTAAGCAGATAGAATGTTACTAACATTCGCTTAATAGGGCTCGTTCCACTTAACAATGGCAGAAGTTGTGATCCTTCGTAGGTACATCATTACACAGTTCGTCCACGTTGGTAAAAAATATTGATGTGGGTGTTCAAAATACAAAACTTATCTATATTTACAGACAAAGTATAATTTGTTCAAAATCAATTATATGTTACACACGAAGTAATTAAAGTTCCAATAACGTAGACGCGAGTTAATTCCGAGTTCGTGCTCGCTCCTTAATGCCATGAACATAAAAACTGCGTAGATATGACGACCCGACGACGAATGAGGATCTTAAAACTTGAAACTGCCTTAAACGTCAACCTATACATCTGTCATACAACGCGCATATGAAACAGTACACCCTTTGATTCGCAGTTAAGACTAGTATAGTGGTAAAATTCTATTATGGCCGGTGCTCGGTGTTGTTTTAATACTATTAGCAGTCATCGCTGATATCTTGACGAAAGGTGTTTTGGCATGCCGCGGCAATTCTAATATCAGCAAAGTGTGACTGCTATTATAACATAACGTTTGAAAGGCTTCTAAACCTTAATTGCCTACAATGAAACCAAATACTTACTGCATAGGTAGTATTAGTTTCATTATCATCATATTATCAGCCGAAAAAAAACCCTGCTGGGCATCGGCCAGTTATGGCCATGACAAGTCATAGGTAGAGAATGCCTTAAGGCCGTCGTCGCCGTGACTTCGTACAGCGCGCCGCCGCGAGCGGTCGAGCCGCAACTCGTATGTCAACAGCGTTTCATCCCTTAATTTTTCAGTTGTAATGTCGTATATTTTCTTTAAGTTATCTTATTGGACGATTTAGTGTAGGCTGTAAGTCCAGAAGAATATTAATGAAGAAATAAAGAAATAAAGAAGAAATAAGTTAAATTAAAATGAAACCAACCTCAAGTATAACCAATTCAATTCAAACCTGCCAAGTGAGAGTCGGACTCGCGCATTGTAGGGTTCCGTAGTTGCCTGATTACTCGGAAACTTGTAAAGCCTACTAAGCTGTGACCGTTTACCTTTTAACTTCATTATATATAGGTACTACTACGTAACATGTATTTGTTACATATCCAAAAATCGACCCCCGAGATGAAATCTAAGGCACAAGGCCACGCCGAGGCGCGCCGCCGCCGGCGAAATAATTTTGACATTACACTGCCGCCGTGGGATTGGCCATCGGCGCTCATATCTACTCTGGTTAAGTGTTAAGTTGTATATCTACTAGTATTCGTCTGATTTGCTTTGTCTGATTAAAACTCTGACAAAGGGCCCTTGCTGCATTCGAGCTAGACTTGAGCGTATTTACTCAGCTTGTTTGAGTAATTAAACCCAGCCAGCAGGCCATTCTGCATTTCAGAGGGTGTACTTGCTTATATGCTATCAAGTTGACAGGTTAATGACGTGTGCGTCGACGCGATTGTCGCGACCGTCAAGTGGAGCGTGCCCTGGTTGTTGTGCCTTATAGTTTGCGTAAATCCAATACAAAAACACTGCCGTCACTAGCGCTAGCTCCTACCTTCGTGCCACGTGAATTCCAACAGACCTCAAATATACCACCTGTACCTTTATAAGAGTGGACCAGTCCCCCTGTCTGAGTTGACCAGATATGCACACACTTATCAAAAGAGCCGCTGGCGAGAAACTTGCCATCTGGGGAAAAGGCTACGCTGTAAACCGGTTCTGTGTGCTTTGTCAAGGTGTGTATACATACACCTCTTTCAACATCCCATAAACGAACAGTAGAATCGAAAGAAGCGCTTGCCAAAATAAGATTCATATTTGGGTTCTGCGTTCCTGGTCCAGTGGGAGACCATTTTATGGTATAAATTTCTTTTGAATGAGCTTGTAGATCGTGGACGCAAGTATCTTGTTTCATAGACCAAATCTTTAGGGTCATGTCGTCTGAACATGAAGCCAGCAACTGTCCTTGGGGGTCCCATTTGATGGCGTTGACTTCATTCTAGACAAAATCATATTAAATTGTTTGAAACCATCTGACTCAGTGAAACACTCTTGTTTAAAAACTTGGGTTAGAAAACACAGCTGCCTATATTACATTATATAGTCTTCTGACCATAAAACCCTTTCAGATTCTTTTACACTTAATTTAAAACAAACATGCACAGGATTTTGTGATCATGATCACAAAGAATCTTAACAAAGTATAAAACCAAAGTTGCTATCCATTCCTGTCTGTCTTGCTCCTTCTCAACCACGCAACGGTGTTTGATACGATTTGCACATCATTTAGAGATTAATTACGAAAGGTTTTAATGTAAATTATCAATCAATCAGCTACGCTATAATGATTCCATCAATGTTACATGAGAATAGCTCTCATATTTTGTCTCTGATCGCAAACTTATAAAACATTCAAATAAACCTTAGATATTTTCATACAAATTTTTATCCCCTATTACCTATTGTTATTTTACACCCTTAAGGGTAAAACTATTACAGAATTTGAATGTCATACTTATTTATATCGAATCAACAGCCTAAAACGTAAGTTTCAAGCTTCTACCTCTAAAAATGACGATACTTCCATACAACTTTTCACCCCCCCTTTCAACCCCTTATAACCCTTTTTTCGCATCAAAAAGTAGCCTATGTCCTTTTTCAGACTCCAGACTATCTGTGTACCAAATTTCATTAAAATCGGTTCAGTAGTTTTGGCGTGAAAGCGCGACAGACAGTCATTGTAAATAAAAATGACGTAAAAACAGAAACATAATTAAATTGTAAATATTATTTACTATTATACTCACAGTGTGTCCTTGGAAACTCTTGATTGGTTTATCAACGTGAAGCCTGCACACATGGATGCACTGATCTGTGGAGCACGACGCGAACGAGGTATTTGTTTGCCAGTCAACATCGAGGGCCGGAGCAGAATGGAAGGAGAACTGTTGAGTGCATTGCCCCGAAGCTGCATCCCATATAATAGTGGTCTTGTCGACCTGAAATGTCCAGTAACATAATAAGTCAAGAGTATCAAAGCATAAAGTTAAATACCTTCAGTAACTTACCCCTGCACTGAGGATATAATTCCCGCGTTTATTCCACTTCAAAGCAAAAATAGGACCCTTATGTTGTCCTAATGTAGATGCCAAGGTCCCATCTGTTGTCCAAATGCGAGCATAGCCATCATACGATCCTGTGGCTAGCAGGTTTCCATCACACTAAAACATAACAATAAAAGTTTTATGATGTTGACAAAGTTAAGCATTATGAGTAAAAAAAATAATAGACACATTCTATTGATACATACATTCCAGTCCAGTGAAGTGACATCTTTGTTGCTGGGCACTTCTGCTCCACCTTTCTGGATACAATGTCTGAGTACTAACTGGTTAGGTGTAGTAGCAGGGTTGTCTGACATATCCCAAATCCTGAAATGAAAGCAAAGACAATAATTAATAAATGAAACCGGACGAGAGCATGTAAAAATAAATACTATTTTCTTAAGCTTTGTCAAGGTTTAGCTAGATTTATAATCACAGTTATTTGTAGCTTACTTCTATGATTTTCAGTAGGTATTAACATTTTAGTCTGCTATTTATTTTAATATAAAAACAGTTGGTATGATTTGCTATTTGCTGAATATTACGTCTATTGTACCTATACCATACTAGCATAGTCTGCGTAGTCGGGGCGGTTGCCCCGACTACGCAGGGATGCAATTTACTAACTAGATTTACATTTTGATAATTTATTGGTGATAAAAATATAATTATATTACATGTTAAATGTACAACAATGGAAGGAAAATGAGCAAGTGGGTCACGTAATGGTGGTGATACCTACCGCCCATAGACACCCACAACACCAAGGAGATTGCAGATGCATTGCCACCCCAGAGGGCTAAGATGGAATACCTCTTGTGCCAGTAATTGCACCGGCTGTCTTGCTCTCCACGCCGGAACACAACAGTGAAAGCACTGCTGCTTAGCGGCAGGATTAGCGAGCAAGATGGCGGTAGCGATCCAGACGGACCTTGTACAAGGTCTTACCACCCGCAAAACATAAGTGTGGTTTAACTTATTTAAATTATCAACAGGCACTTGTTAGCAATGTATTGGCTAAGTAGTGATAAGGCTATTATTACTTTGAGAGCAAACCATTATACCAGTCTG
Organism: Ditula angustiorana; assembly: GCA_963691745.1. Lineage (NCBI taxonomy): Eukaryota > Metazoa > Arthropoda > Insecta > Lepidoptera > Tortricidae > Ditula > Ditula angustiorana. The sequence goes on from OY829472.1 coordinate 23,971,407, forward strand.
GCAACGTGATAGCAACATCTATTTGGTCTGGCATTTTTATAAACGTAAATCTGACAATATAAGGTATTAAAAACAGTTTTTTTCAACTTTTAGAACATAACGTTAATTTCATGTTGGTTTCAGTCACTTTAAACCAGTCTGGCACTGACTTAGCAACCAGTAAATATTCTGGCGACACTGATTTTGGATTGTTTCCGTTACAAACTAATAGAAAATAAAAAATCAATCTTTAAAAATTACGAAATATTGATGAATTTTACGAGTTTTCATCCCCCGCCCCTACGAGTACCAAACGTAACGGCGCCCAACAGCCAGACTGCCATAATGGTAGTCCAGAAGCAGGCCAGAACACGACTAGAGTAATTGAAATCGTTAGAAAATGACGTGAAATTTTGCTGCTATCTCTTAGTCTATTAGCCTAACATTCGCAAAAATACATTAATTCACTTAATTATAAAATTCAATTCTTGTATTATTTCTAAATGTCATTTTTATTACATTAACGTAGTTTCCATTAAAATCATTTCATTCATCACATGTCAAAATAACTAAAATACTGTTTGAGCATTTGACTAATTAGAGTGTATTGTACATTAAAACCTTTTGTATATCAATTCTTTAAAGTACAGCACCCGCACCCGTGTCAAAAACGATTTAGAAAGAGTAAGCGGCCGAAGATACGACAGACTGACAGAGCCGGATAGCGACTTTGTTTTATACTATGTAAACATGAAGATTTTAAGAAATAAATCATCTCTATTAAGTTCTATTCTATGGTAAAAAACATTATTTTTTTGGTGCATGTGAGCGGAGAATAGGAGAATATATCTATACGAAAAGACATGTTTCAAATTTAAGAGGAGGCTCCCGAAATGTTGTAGGTTTTACAGACACCAAATAAATGTAAAATTTATGAATAATGTTGATTTGAAGATAACACTTTTCTATGCATAAAATAAACCGAAACGTAATTTATGTTTAAATTACTTTTCGATATTCAACTATTCAAATGTTTAATAGTTGAAATCAAGATTTATACAAACATTTATAATAGAACATGTATTTGCTCAGTACTATTAGTTTGTGAACATGATGCCTTTTTAAGTATTGCTCCTGAATTTGCAACCTTTATCCTAGTAGCTGCACCTGTACTAAATCTCTAGCGCCGCGTAGCGTCTGCATCATTATAATCCAGCAGCTTTTTAATATGTAATACTTAATAAAAGGTTGTAAAAATGGGAAATTTGATAGAAAGTGATAGAACAAACCTCGCGGTACTATCGCCGGATCCACTAGCCAGTAGGTCAGTACTTGGATTCCACGCGCAAATGAATACCTCAGACTCATGGCCTCTGAGTACTGTAGCCTTGCTAGCTGGTATTTCTATCGACTGGTCAACTTCCATGCTCTCGGGGGCGCTCGGCGCGGCAGCGCCGCCTGCTGCTGTCGGCGGATTGCACGTTGTGCCCTTGTCACATTAATTTAGGTTTTAGTTGTGTTAATAAAAGGTGAATGTTTCATTAATACTAATTGACATGATAATAAAAAGAAGACACACTTGTTATGGACGTATTTTGGGGGTACTGTTATATGCATTCTGATAATATATTGACATCGACTTTAGGTAGCCAATAAGCTGATATATATACAGTAATTTTACCATTGATAATAAAATGCGCCAGATCAGGGGAATCAATCATCAATTATGACATTATGAAATGAAATGAAAATTAGAATATCATATGCAAATGAATCGCGAATAAAAAAGGTGTAACACACACTCTGCGAAAACACTATACAAAACGTCTACACAGGTATGACAGTCATGAGTATGCATTTCATTTATCATATACTTACTAGCAACCCGCCCTATTTTGCACGGGTGCAATCGGGATGTGTGTCATAAAAACCTTCCATAAACAAATCTCTAACTGACAGTGAAAACCGTATCAAAATCCGTTGTGGTTTAGAAGGAGAATATGGCCAAAAATACACAATAAAAAGGCGTTATCCATTCCTATCTGTCTTATATTTATACTGTGTATTTTCGGCCACCTTCTTCTAAACCACACAACAGATTTTGATACGGTTTTCACTGCCATTTAGAGATTTGTTTACGGAAGGTTTTTATGTACATTACATGCAGACTGTACCCGTGCAAAGCCGGGGCGAGTCTCTAGTATTTAGGTACTATCATCATCATTGTATCAGCCATTTGTTAACAACACTATTTTGTTAAATAATCTTGTTAAGACCATTTATTTAAGTAAGTGAGTAACTCCAACCTATTTTAAAAACAAGAGCACAACATTTTCATAAGATTATATGGATTGTTTTTTTACCCCCCCCCCCCTTCTACCCCTACCGCCATTCAACCACACTCAAGTCAAACTTACATGGCATTCATGTTGCACCCATGTAAGAACTTTGGTGTATTATTTCCAAACTCTAGCTTTCATAATATTGATGTAAAAACGTATTTCACTTACTTCTACACCATTTTGTTCACTCCCAGAGCCCTGCTCTGCTCTAATCGCTTGCTTCTGAGCATTATGCGCGTTTTGGCGAGCAGCAACAATGTCTGGCGTAACTGCGTCAATCAAACTCAGACTCTCAGTGAGCCGTATTTCTGGGCCTAGAATGTTCCATACAAGTTATTGACTATTTTAGAAAATGTGTTTCCAACTTTTAATAACCAGTGATTGGCAAAACCCATGTACACACATTTTGTTAGTCAACAAAATCTTAACATATTTTATTTGCTACAGAGTGCAAAAATGTTGTCAATCAATAGCATTGACAAATTGGTCTTTCCCATCACTGCTTGGTATTTGCCATCAAAATAGCAAGCTAGGATATGGTGATGATGATGATGAACTTTACTCACCATCCTCGCAGTAAGTTATTTCTGCCGTGGTGTATTCCAAACCTTTTTGCAGAATACTCAATAAGGCTGCTGGGGGCACGAGAGCGCCATTGATGTTACTTTGAGATATGTGCGACTCAATACCAAATGTGTAAGCTGAGTGATGGAATCCTGAAAATTCATAGATGTTTGGAAGGCCTGTATATACACAATACAAGCATGAAACTAAAGCGTCTGCAAATTGTAAGAGTTCAATGAACTGTACCTGATTCTTGTAGATAACGATACACGAGAAAGTTCACTTCATCACTAGAATAACTCATTTTGCCGCACTATTGATGTCCACACTTAAAAGTCAGTATCGTACAAGTACAGTATTTATCAAATTTCCATACATTAAAAGAATTTATCGCCAATCCACAACCCAGCTAAAATAATTGACGGAACGGAGGAAGCAAGCGAGCCTGTATGTATTGAACTGTCAAACATGTCAACATTTTTTTTAGTTTATTCCCTTCCAGAATGGCAATGAGATCTGAGCCCCACAGCTTAGTCTTACGTGAAAAGGTCTAAGTATCTTTTAGGGTTTCGTAATCTCAACAAGGAACCCTTATAGTTTCACCATGTCGGTCCGTCCATCTATCCGCAGTACCAGAAACTGTTAGTAGTTAGTATTAGAAAGCAATTCTTAGTAATTTGGTATACTCTTTGAGTATTTAACCAAAAATTTTATAAAATAATATCTTGAAGAATTATTCTTAAGGTTTCCCCTTTACACATGAAGAAGGGATGTTTTTTTTCACGTTTACTATGGTGTGAGGTGTCATTGCATAGGTATTTTAAAAATATTGCTGGTTTGTGACAACAATTTTTCGATTAAGGAATCCGTTTGTAAAATATTAAGCGATAAAGTGCTACTTTTTGTAAGAGCCAAGTATCCTCTCCCCCCTGCCAGGGGCGTGGGGTATGGCGTATGGGTCCTAACATGCTAGCTTTTATCGCAGACATAACCCATATATCCCTTTCTAACCAGGGTTTCGTAAGAGGGACGGATGCGTTTACATCAGCGATAAAAACTAGCGTGCCAGCGTGTCTTAGTCTGTGTTATATACATATAAAACGAAATTAAAAGGACAACTATCACAGCTAAGTAGGTTTTGCAAGTTTATGAGTAATTGGGACAGCTACGGAACCTTACATTGAGCGTGGCCCGACTCGCAATTGGCCGGTTTTTTAAATTGAGACTAAACTGTGCAAATTGTATTCTCTTTGAGACCAACGACGTTGCTTTGGCCTGTCCCGTGGGGTCAATAATGGCTCAATACATGGCCTGACATAGCCATTTTTTTTTAAATTTAATCTTGGCCATGGGTGCAATGCAAAGCCCTTTAGCCGCGACATAGCCAATATGCGCAGTGTAGCCAGCCAAAGTTTTAAAATCTATGTCCAAGAAAAACTTAGACAATTTAACCAAGGGACCTCGCAAGGCACGCATTCCCCTCTGCCAATGCATATGACCTAAAACTGTGAGTTAAATCATAACGGTTTATATAAACCAGTTCGTCGCGATATCGTGTGTCATTTTGCTTAAGCTCGTATCGCGAAAGCGATCTCTGCAAAAATGGTTAATCGTGCTGTATTTACCTTCAAACGGCTATCAAAAACTTCAAATTTCACTAAAGAAAGGATTATTTTATCACACGTAAATAAATTTTTTCACAATTTATTTATTATTTACAACACCAAAAACATTTTAAATGAATAAGCTTTTTGACAGACATAACGTAAACATTTCAAAATTTGACATCATGGCATTCGTGGCAGTGTTGCCGACAGCATGTTGTGATTTTTTTCGGATATCTCATCTGGAGACTTCCGATACTGTTTACAGTTTTCAGATTTTTCCTTTTGAGGTAAGGAACTCTGAAAATATAGTAACACTCGAAGTCCGGGACTATAAAGTACACTACACTTTATAGTCCCGTACTTCGAGTGTTACTATATTCCTGGACACGGGACAAGACACGTAATTCCAGGACAATCCCGAATTTTCCAGACATCTGGCAACACTAGACCCGTCTCCCCCGCTAAAAGTGGCAGAAAAAATTGTTAAGTGATAATACGGCTTGGCATCTCAATTGGTTAAATACTCAAAGAAGATAAACAAAGTTTACGAAAAATATTTTTTTGTCTGTCCCACACTGCTGCATGTACTTTTTCAACTTTGACTCTTGTTTTACTTAACTGTTATTGTATCAATTTGTCGTTTTTATTATTTATTCACCAACCAAACCCAACTTAATTTACGTAAATTGTGTATGTATTACATCAAGATCATCGGATACAATGGCTACGAAAAGTGAATTCGAAGCTTTGGACGAAGAGATTAAAGAATTGTTACTAAATTACAAGTTCAAAAAAGCAACCGTTTACGAGCCATGCACACACGAAAACTTAAAGGAATGTTTAATTGCGCTTCATGAAGTAAGTAACTGCTTTTTAGTGCATTATTTATTTACATTACCATGCCATACATTTAAATAAGTTGTTTTTCAGGAGTTTGAAGTTCTTAACATAAACTACGTGTTCAATCCGTATTGCGACATGGGGGAGCGAACATTACATCCTGATGCACTTGTAGTGCTTATAAATTCAATTTGGACTTTATTGCACTATCACAAGGCTGCGGTGGAGAAGGCTAAACATTTGGAACAAGAGAACCATGCCCTTGAACATATGAACAAGCAGTTGAATGTAAGTTGCTTTGACTTATTTAAATGTAATTCCTAAAATAGCTTACGTACGCAAGATCGAAAGTAAGGACTTACTTTTTAATAAGTAAGTGGTTCAATTGCTAAGCCAGATATCCCAGCAGCCAAATTTGAGGGTAGGTTGATGGGTTCGCTACCTAAACTAAAACAAATATTTAATATTACATATTTTCTGCATAGCCCCCACGGCGTTCAAAACCCTTCTTTAGGAGCCACAACACCACTTTAGAAGAAGTTTTCCTCTAAGTCTGCAAAATAGCTTAGCCTCTGCGTTGTTTGAAAAATGTAGACTACTGATAAGTTGGTTGTTCTTTTCAAGCATTTTAACTGCTACCCCTCTGTCACGCCATAACTGACTCCATTGACTCCATGGAACAATAAGATTTAGATGCTGGTTCTGTTGCAGATTCTTGCATCAAAAGTTAATTCAATACACACTATGGGTATTTTTTTTTAAACACTCGAGAAGAACTACCCAAGTATGTTTTTTAAATTGGGGAATAAGTTGAAGTAGGATGGTGCTAAATTGGGCAAGTATTTAGGGGCAATATTTAATGTCAACAAATATGAGTTTCCAGCCCTTTCTGCAAACATAGTTATGACCCTAAAATCGGACATCTTTATTCTAAGTGCTACTAAGGCATATGTTTAAGTCTTCTTTTTGTAGTTATAAACTGTAGTTAGGTAAATATTCTTCGAATGATGTTTACCGGCCGGTGTCGTAGTGGTGTCATCACAGGTCCCACGACACTGGATCAAACCGGCTTGAGGAATATAGTGAGGAGGTTTATCGGATATTCCCCCTCATGGGAGCGAGTCCCGAATTTCGCCTCTCTTGGTTAAAATATCGCGCGCGCGCATGTTGTTCACAATAAATAAGTTAGGTACTAAACTAAATCTCATACCATCTTGCGTTTTGTTACGCAAATAGTTACTTTCATGAAACGATAATTTATCAATATGCCTTTTATTTTTTCACGTTTTAATTATAATTATGGGTACGTATTCAGTTACGCCAGTTACCTAATGTTATACGAATTAATAATTATGCGAAATAACGTTACTTATACCAACTTAAATTAGGCATATTATGGTAGCAAATTAATATAGATCAACAACTTGGGTATGATTAGATTGCAAGGCGTGTATGTATGTATGTAAGCTTCAAAACATCGTAGCCTATTTGGATTGGCATACCTTGGGAAACCAAGACACACCAAATCAGGTGTTGAATTGCTCTTCTTGAATCCGATTGTATAACCACCTTAATTTTTCCCGATATTATGGGCATATGTATACAAGGGCTTCATACAGGGCCACTAGTTCAGATCTCATAATGCGTTTGGGGGGGCCTAGCATGCTAGCTTTTATCGCTGACATAAAGCATACATCCCTTTTTAACCAGTAAGCGTGTGCGAGCAGGACAAACATGTTTATGTGTACAATCACCGCTAGCGTGCTACTTAAAGCTGAATGTAATTTAATCCATTTAGAGGTATTTACTTGAGGATCAAAATATGCAGCACCCACACTTTTACTTTTGGATTCATCAGTAACTTTTTTTTAGGCTCTACAACAACCTTCTTTATCAAAGAGAAACCAGCATACTTTTGAGCTATCAATCCAGCAATATTTCGTCTTGGACAGTCAATTTGTACATTTTATTTTGTTCGGTTACATCATCTATATAAAAAATTATTTACACAGGATTGAATTGAATGTTTAAATATGAGACCTACTGAAAACAATTTCAAAATTGGGCTCCTATGCAAGTCTAAACTTTTAAAGAAATCATGCACCGTAACAAGCACTGGTTTAGTTTTGTTTCTCCAATAACTTCGTTCATATTGTACGGTCAACTGTTGTAACAGCTCAATAACTTCATAATTTCATGAACCAACCTTAAGCCAGTACCTTGAAGCCAGCCACTCTCTGCGGACAGAGAGAGGCGGCAAACGTAGTTCGGTTACCCGTTGCGCTACAATTCATGAATTTCTTCGTAATGTTTACATTTCTTTGTTCAATCCAAGACACATATAAGTAACCATTAAAGACGAAACTACGAGAATGTGTAATTTTTCAAGAGGGAGGCATATAGCATGCACTATGAAGTTGTTTTATCTATCCCTTTCGAGCATAGACAATTGATCTCAGTACCCTCTTTAATGGTCCGCTAAGTTTGTTGCCGTTTGTACGTGTTAATTGTATGTATGGAAAAAAATATTTTTGCAGGGTCTTGTTGGCACACTAAAAGAAAAAGTTAACGCAGAAAAAAATGAATCCAAGGCGTGCGTGGCTTCAGCCCAAAGGATCTCTGATAGTTCTGATGAGCTTAGTCGAAACTTGACTAAAACCAAGGCCAAGCTGACACAATTGAGTAAGCAGAAAGAAGCTTTAGAGAAAAGTTACCGCAATGAAATTACGAGATTGAATTTAGATAATCAGAAGTTAATGGACATGCTGCGGAATAAAAGTGGTATGCTGATTTAAACTTGTTATCTTTTTTTCCCAACTAATAAAAAGGTGAAACCCTGCTATTTCCACATGGAAGTACGACCAAAGCGTGGAAGGAGTCTTTAAGCATGTGACTCCTGGGTCTGCTTCTTTTTTCCATTAATACCGCCCACGAGACTTGTGCCAAAAATCTTAGTACCTACCTATAATATAATAGCACGGTACGGGCAGGGGGTTCCACTCCGCACTGTAGGTGCGCTCGCCGCACCACCCATGGCATAGGTTAATCGCAGTAGGTTGCCGGCTTGCGCGCGCGCCCGCTCACTCTGTGTCGCATGAGATAGTATTATAGTAAGCAGCCCAACCCTAGCGGTGCGCCAGGGCATTGCGGGTGGAAGGCGGGCGCGGGCGGCGCCTTCCTTTTGACGCACGCCGCCTGGCGAATGTTTATGAAGTAATACGAACTTTTTGTACCTGATCATAAAGTTGGAATTCGTTTAATGGTGGTCGAAAAAGAGAAGTTTCTGTACGTTAGTACTATTATTTATTCTGTGGTACGGGTAAGAAGAAACCCTACACGCACCTCGACTTTGGATCTCTATGAGGAATTTCTGACATACTAGTATTTAACTTATTAGCTTTTAATACCCCAAAGCTATTTGAGACAAGAAAAACATGTTATATGCTGCCATAAAGGATGTATCCCTTTCTAACCAGTAGGTATGCGTGCGCGAGAGGGACGGAAGCGTTTATGTGCGTGATATACGTTAATGTGCTACTAGTGCAGAGGCCAATCACGCTAGCTTTTATCGATGACATGAAGCGTTTATCCCGTTCTAACCAGTAAGCGTGTGCGTGCGAGAGGGACCAAAGCGTTTATGTGCGCGATAAAAGCTATCGTGCTACTATAGCAGCTACTAATAAAATGTTAAGCAAAATGCATGTTCTACTTATATCTCAATTTTTATTTTTGTCTCATGAAACAGGTAGCTTCACACCATGCTCCGATGTGTGTCATTCCACAATATTGCAATTAAAAGAAAAAGAAAAGAAATACCAGGTCTTGATTGCCCAGCTGCAACTAAATGGTCAGAAGCTGTTGGAAGATATTCTAGCTATAAAGGAGAAGATAGTTCTAAGTGAAACTAATAAATAACTTTCGACTAACCGTAAGGACTGATAGTGATAATCTACTAATCTGGTCAGTATTATTAGTTTTTAAGCTAAAGTGCCTTTTTAATTTTAATAAGTTACAAAATATAATTGTAGAACGCCATAATATAGCTATTAAATTTTGGTATGTAAAGACCCTTCAAATACCATATTTTGAGTTAAGTATTCAATGAGCAGGGTATGGTAGCGGTAATGTGGCGAAACTGGAAAACGCAAGGCACCGAATGCTGATGTTGTAGGTTCAAGTCCTGCCATTACCCTATGTTTTCTTTGTGTTGCCATTACATAACATTTTAATTCATGTATTCAAGTCCTAGGGAAGGCAAAACCGGTTATTTTATTAAGGAATAACCGGGTAGAACCGGTTTCTTTTTAGAGAAAATAACCGGGTTTGCATTCCCTATTATTTACACAAGCGACGTGTACATACGCGCCCAGTGTGGTTCAGCCTTAATGTAGGTTTACTGAGAGAGCGTTTATGAATAAGGAGGTAAACATACCTAAGTGTGATTTATGAAAACAGATTAAATGCTACTAAGGTCAAATTTATTATTCCGTGGAATTCTGACGTTTCTTGGTATTACCAGGCAAAAAAATATTTTTTGAAACTGTGGTGAGAAATACAAAGAAAAATAAATGCAAAACATAAATGTTGTAATTGAATTATATAACTTTACAATCACTTCAACGTATTATGAATTAAAACAAACTTGATTTAATTTTAAATCGCACGACTGAGACATAATAAAATATTTAATTATATTCTGGGGAAAAAATAAATTGTTGTGGGTATCATTCTGATATTATCACATATTACAAACCTTCGGTTTAAGATTATATTTAAATATTTTATCCACACACAATTTATTTCGTAATAACATTCCATTATTTAAAATCTTACAAAAATAGACCGCAAAACGTCAGCTATCAACTGTTATTTTCTCATCAAACTATACAAAATTATTGTATGCTATGTCATTCGAATTCTTATTTTAATTCTAGAATAAGCTTGGACTTCTTTGTCCGTGATTTTTTTGCAGTTTTCGTTGATTTTATTGCTGCTAGTCCGTTGGTTTGGTTTTTGTTATGTTTCTGTTTTCTACCAATAATTTGTACAGTAGAAAAAATGTTTCTCATCCCTGAAACGTCTTATAATGACAGGTGCCAGAATTCCAGGGAATTAAAAAAGCGAGTGTAGGACTATATTAACAAATTGGAACAAATGAAGGGTCCACGGAAGTAACATGTCTAGTCATTTTTTTAATGAGATTGAACTAACTACGTTTAGAGATAAAAACCTCATTTAAAAAAAAATGAGTTGACATGTTTCCGTGGACCCTTCAAATTATCTTGCTCCCTTAGTAAGCTCTGGGCAAACCATCCAGTGAAATCAAATTTTGATGAGAGGAGTGTGTACCCATCCCCAAAAAGCGCTCCCCATACAAACGGCGATAATGTTTTCCACCCTCTATATCTTATCCTATGGCAATGATATATTGGTATGTTGTCATCGCTTCAGAACTAGGTTTGTACGTTTTGATTTTTTTATTTTTAAACAATGATTCTTTTACTAATCACAAGCTACACTATCTGGCGAACACAGAGGAGGTACTAATTTAACGCGAATGAAGTCGCGCTCGTCCGCTAGTTTTAAATAATTGTATTTGATTGCATTTGTGATTGAATACGCGAAAGTCGGTTAAAACTTTTAAATGAGAAGTTAACCAAAGACGTTGAACGCCGTAATGTATTTATAAAGAACTTACTGGCCAGTTAGATTTTGGATTTTAAGTTTTTGAATAACATAATTATTTGTGTTCTAGTTAGTCTTTCAACTCATGATTTTATACATACGAGTTTCAAGACGTAGTTCTTTCTTTTTCTTATAGTTAGTGATGAAAAAGTTATTAGTGTTACAAGGGCACAAAGTAAAATTTTGTTACTCGAGGAATTGAACATACACTAAAATATTTTGACACACACTATTTATACCTATGATAAATGAAAGAACTACGTCTTGAAACTCGTATGTATAAACTTGTGGTATAAACATTGGGTTGAAATACATTGAAACTTGAAAGTGCAAATAAAACAAGAATAATTAATTTTAGGTCCGTCCGGATAGCTACCACCATCTTGCTCGCTAATCCTGCCGCTAAGCAACAGTGCTTGAACTGTTGTGTTCCGGCGTGGAGAGCAAGACAGCCGGTGTAATTACTGGCACAAGAGGTATTCCATCTTAGCCCTCTGGGTTGGCAACGCATCTGCACTCTCGTTGTTGTTGCAGGTGTCTATAGGCGGTGGTGATCACTTACCATCAGGTGATCCACTTGCTTGTTTGAAAATCTAACCGGCAAAGAAGACGGCTAGTATTTAACTGTTGCGAATATTTTTTTCCAACGGACCAATCACGGCCTTGCAGGGTTTTGGAATTTGGAATTGACCGCAAGCACACAGCTTAGGTTAACATGCGCACCGTCCGCTTGTTGCTTGGCGACTGAGGACACTGGTGCTATTTAACTCCAATTTGGAGCTCGTTACCGGAGCGCTTGTTACCTATCTACCTTTTTTAATATCATTTTCGGTACTGCGCTGTATTTATATACTTTGACGCGAGTGAGAGTAGCAATGCGGTAATTCGTTCCAATTTGTTGATTCTACGTTGTTCCTACTTCCCTGAAAGATTTTAAAATCTCAACTGTTTTCAGTGTAGTGAAGAAAAAGCTATAAATGCCATTCTTGCCATAATCAATGTTTACCATACAGTAGCTTGGACAGAACAACCGGGTCTTCATCTTCTATTTTCTTCAGAACTAAAAAAAAGATTGTTTTATCGCCACTCAAAATTAGTGATAAGTTGATAACAGTGAAACTTTGTGCCAACTTGCTAAAAGCTTTACTATATTGTAAGACTAACTTATTACCAAACGCCTAAATTTATCAGCAGATTATTTTCTATGGTGAACATCAACTGTACAAGTGCTACTACTTGTACAGTTCCCGAGCGTACAGAAAATGCATGGTGCTTAAAAATGTACTAATTTTGCCTCAGAAATATTGCTTCTAAGCGTAACGTTTTCATGTGCTCGTAATTTGTATAGGAAATGCAAGCGTAAATACGTGTCTTCGTGTGGCAGCTTCACTTCAAGTTTACAGAATATTTTGAGAAGCGTTAATTTAACATCTTCATTATTTGTTTTAGTGTCCTATCAGTTTCTTGTTTAAATAGTTTTAAGATTTAATTTTTAAAAATGATTCCATTAAAAAGATTCTTAGAATTTTTACCCTAGTTTACTTCGGAGGGCCTACAACCAACATGATCTGATATGATCTGATCAGATCAGAAGCAATATGTGATGTGGAAGTTTACAATCAGCGGCCCTAGCACGCTTGCTTTTGTCGAAGACATCAATCATACATCCTTTTCTAATCAATAATAAGGCGTGTGCGTGTTGGGCGAATGCCTAATGTCCGCGATAAACGCTAGTGTACTACTAGTGCTGATGAATGTTATGGCTCCTAAGATCATCTACCATATGCAGTATTATTCTTTCGCGTAGGTAAATAAATTTTTTTTATTGAGGTCATATTAGTTTCAAAGGACAATAAACTTGTAAAATTAAATTGATACAAATGTTAAATTTCATGATCTTCCTTTCTTTTAAAATGCAATTTTATTTGAATTAAAAAAATCCTACAGAAGTATATATGTAAGACCCATCATTTAACACATGACAACACCCATATAATGTGAAAATGTGCATTATCCATTGAAATTATAAATAAAATATTCAACAACTTTTGAGCTTCACAGAAACCTAAAAGCTATGTATATGCTCTTTTAAGGCAACTAAGTGGTTATTACATTTATTTCTATCGTAATAATAAAGTATTTCATACTAAAAACTCAACACGTAAACAGTTACATATTAAGTTTTTTTTTTCTTAAACTTAGTGTAGTGACCAAGTTCTTCTCTTCGATTCAAATTAAATTTTCGTAAATTTGTTGAAATCGATTAATTTATTACAAAATCAAAAAGATATCAAATCATTAAATCAAACATTAAAATGAACCAAAAAAATCCCTATGGCTAAGAACGTGCCATTTTTAACCGACTTCAAAAAAAGGAGGAATATGTTTCGCGATTACTCGAAGACGGCTGAACCGATTTGAAAAATTCTTGTTTTGATTGAAAGGGTATACTTCCAAGTTGGTTCCATTTTCATCAGGTCACGATCTGGTGGTGGGATCCTGGAGAAATCGAGGGAAATCTTTAAAAAATGCACGCCTGTAGCGATTTGGATATTTTTTTTATAGTAACTTGTACTTTTGTTCTCGGAAAACTGGAACTGATAGTGAATACAGACGGCCTCTGAAACTACTCAATAATAAGTAGGTATTTCACGGGTGGCGATACGCGCGGCTATTTTAATATAGTTGCTAAGCAATTTATGCTAATTGCAATGCATTTGGTCCAGTGAGGCTGATTGTGAAGAGGTGTAATTTTTTAATCTCATCAGTTGACTAAAGCACACAAAAATGGCCGAATCTCTATGGAAAACGGCCAGTTTGTTGATGAGCTTTAGCCACCCGGTGAGATTCAAAAATCGCACTCCAGGAGAACTCCTCAAGAATTAACGTCCCTGCATTGGGAAAAGCAATATTTTGTAAAGGGTGATGAGCAATTGACATACCCGTGTAACTTAGATAAACAACCAGACTCACTAAAAAGAGAGAAATGGTTTTATTCATCGAATTTTGAATTTTCAAAGCATAGATTTTTGAACGAAACAATATCATATTATGGTGGCGGAACCTGCACGAAGTTCTATCGCCTTAACTCAAATAAAAATATTTTTTTAAATCGTCACTATAATCGGTTGCAATAATCTGCTACCCTTAGTAATCGGTAGATACGTTAATCGCCACGCCTTAGCCTCATCACTATAAACATCAATGGACAAGTCTCAAATATTGGGTCTTACATATATTCTTCTTATAATGATTGAGCCTTTCAATCGGTATCGTAAAATTATGTGTGTTTTGTTTTACATTTGGCAGGTACAGTCGCCAACACACTTAACTGACATTTCGGGAACTTTATCCTTGTAAGAATAAGGTGCACGAGTGGTCAGTTGTCTGTGTTGGCGTTTGTACGATTCCCGATTCCGATATTTGAAAATCTTGGAATGCCATTTAAATTGTTTTTAAAATCAATAAATTAAAAGTAAAGTAGGAAAAGTTTATTTCATTCTTTTTAGCGCATTTAATAAATAAATGCTTGTTTTTAAAAGTTTTTTTACTTTTAATTTATTTTAAATTTCTAGTTATTTTTTAAATACGAAATCCTACAAAACTTAGTCTGCCTTATTAAGAAGTCCGCTTAGACAATTTAGCCACTGGACGTCGCAAGGCACGCATTCCCCTCTGCCAATGCATATGACCTAAAACCGTGATTTAAATCATAACAGTTTATAAAAATCAGTTCGCCGCGATATAGTGTGTCATTTTGCTTTAGTCCGTATCGCGAAAGCGATCTCTGCAAAAATGGTTAATCGTGCTGTATTTACCTTCAAACGGCTATCAAAAACTTCAAATTTCACTAAAGACGGATTTTTTTATCACACGTAAATAATTTTCTTCACAATTAATTTATTATTTACAACACCAAAAACATTTTAAATGAATAAGCTTTTTGACAGACATAACGTAAACATTTCAAAATTTGACAACATGGCATTCGTGGCAGTGTTGCCGACAGCATGTTGTGATTTTATTCGGATATCTCATCTGGAGACTTCCGATACTGTTTACAGTTTTCGGATTTTTCCTTTTGAGGTAAGGAACTCTGAAAATATAGAAACACATGAAGTCCGGGACTATAAAGTGTAATTCCTGGGCACGGGACAAGACACGTAATTCCAGGACAATCCCGAATTTCCCAGCCATCGGGCAACATCTAGACCCGTCTCCCCCGCTAAAATTGGCGGAAAAAATTGTTAGGTGATAATACGGCTTGGCATCTCAATGTTAAATACTCAAAGGAAGTCCGCCATATTGGAATAGAGTGACTTTACTTTATTTTTTGCGTTATCACACTATTCACAGCAAGCTCTTTCATTTGATACCCATATTGTAAAAAGGCATTAAATAAATAAAAAAACTATTAAAAATAACTAGTCCGCCAGCTTGGGTGTTCCGCCATGTTGGACTTAGAATGACGTCACATAGCTTACCATGCATTGTCATCCAAAGTAAACATGTATACAAAATTTCAGCTTAATCGGTTGAAGATATCTGCTTCAAAATTAAGTTCCAAGAGTCCACCCGAACAAAAATACATCGCAAGTTAAATAAAACCTTGTAAAAAAATTAAGTCTTCTTTCAGTCAAATTTTCTATTTTACAATATTTAAAATACTTTACCTCATGTGGTAACCACCTTGTTACAAGCTGGAAAAAATAAATTGGCCGTGGAGGGGAACTCCCTTTAATGCTTAAGATAGCTAATTTTACTAAAAGGAAACATTATTTTATTTTTCTTAGTACAAGTAACTTCTTTCTTAGATTTTTTAAAAATCTTTTAAAAGCCGTTAATCTAATCCACTAAAAATGTAAAAATGAACTCTCACTATTTCCCTAAATGTTCTCAGCGATAATAGCAAGAATTAAAAATTTACTTTCTTTTTCCTTTCTTACAAACAGGAAAAGAGTAGGCGTTAGTAGGTACTAAAATTTTTGCACTAATTAGTGTTTACTTGTCTAGCGTACCGTTCAGAAAAGTGACATGTCCCACCGACTCACATCAGCGCACGAGTCTGCATTCCAATCCACCATTCAATACGTCCTTCCTTTTGAAGCAGGTCAATGTTCATCCGACTAAAATTGCGCCAAAGAAGTGTTTTAGAGTTGATTTTAGGGTTCCGGATTTTATATGGAAGGCAAAGCAAAACTTGGTAAGGAAAGACATTATAACAGGGCATTGACCAAACTTAGCAAGGCGAGCAGATAAGAGACCGGAGAATGATCTAGCAACGTAAAACGATTTCAAAACGAATGCGTTGCATTCGAAGGAAGGATATTCGTGTTGCAAGCTTCCATTATTCCGCAAGTAGTGTGTACGTACATTTAAGATAATTATGTAATACTAATATGTATACCTACTTACTTTAGCATTTTATTTTATATTATTAATTTCCTAAAAAATATTTCTGAAGTATGTAAGGCCACGCTCGTTACGTACTATCTAATTACTGGTTAACGACCGTTGCGTTTGATTTGCGCAACGTGTTTTTTTAATTGAAATTAACCTAGAAAATAACAGCGAGTTTATACTTGCGTATAAGCCGATTAGTTGATGTTTGAACTTGGTGCGCACAAGTTAGAAATAATAATGTCGAGACATTTAGTTGTTATGGTTGTGTGTAGAGGCTAGGCGGAAATTTGCATCGGCACTTGCGCAGGCGCCGGCAGCGTGCTGCGACTCGTGCGTCGCCGGCCCGCAGCCTCTGCGCTCGCAAATCACTCGGCATTCGACCGCGAAAGTGCGCGCGCGCCTCTTTGCGTTAAAATAATGTTGCCTTATCACTAGTGTTTTCACAGGATTGATAAGATTGTTACATCATTGTGCGATAAGAAACGTATACCTAGGTCCGATACGTCTCTTGGGCGGACAGTTCATGGAAATGCTGCGACTGAAGTTAAATTAAGTGTGGAGACAATATACATCGTTGGTACTAGGTACGATAAACAGTAATAGTGCGGGACGGTTTGTCGAATGTCGCACCATGGGAACGTCGAAAAGGTTGAAGATAACAGTGGTGGGCGACGGTATGGTCGGCAAAACTTGCTTGCTGTATGTCTACACCAAGAATGAATTCCCCGAAGAGTACGTGCCCACAGTGTAAGTACCGTCTTAAGTTTTTACTTGATCTTTCGTCGCGTTAAGTCGTGCGTTGTTGATATTGGCCAGCAGTGCGGAGCGCTGGTTGCTGGATAGGCACTAGGTTCGACGTGAGGTCGAGCCACAAAATTAGCGAGTTAACGTGGTGTTACTTTTGACGCGCCGGCTTCTCAATGCACACTTGAACTAGTTCAATTCGGATATAAAAATTTGATTCTATATCAGTATAGCACAGACAAATCGTTGATCAGTAAATTATGTAAGTTGATGGAAATTCAATAGAAAAATAAATTCAAAAGGCCATTTTTGCCAATCGCATCAAATGCTACTCCTCTGGGATAAGTTCCTGCGTTGCAGCAACTTTTTCATCAAAAGTTGTGACTAGGTTAGTCATATCGTTAATTATGCTTTAGAGAAGCAGCGGTTAAAACGCTTGACTTTTGTAAAGGTCAATAAGTGTCACGGTGAAAGGAATAAAACACATGGAATGAAAGGGGTGTACAAATGATTGACATATTATATGTTTTGCGAAAAGAGCCAAGGATCGAAACAACGTGAGTTGACATCAGATAAGCCTGTTATACTCAGCTACTGCAGTAATGAATGTGTATGCAATAGAAATGTAAATTATGTACTTTATCATTGAAACTTTATTTAAAGAGACATAAATTACTCCCTAAATAAAACTTAAACCGAATTTATTTTTCTTATATTTAGATTATTTATTTTTTATGCCTATAAATAGTCTACTATTATACTTAGATCAACCTCTTTTTGTCATATAAACAATCAATAGGTATGTAAGAGACCATTTACATGGAGCGAGTTCTCGTATGCGAGGTGCATTGCATTGCGGGGCTAATTCTGTCGAACGATGCCATCATGCCTCTGTAGCCCGCAATGCAAGCATTACATTACAAATCGCATGCAATGATCAAAAGAGAAGTATACTTGATTAAGCAAAAAGTATTTAAATATTGTTGTTGTATGACTTGCCCCTATTTTTAAAATATAATTTTCCGCTAAGATCATGATACCAGTCGTTTGTGAGAAACGAACGCTTTACGTTTAAATCCCGAACTCAAAACAGCGTCCCTTTAAAAAAAGGCCGCTAGAAAGGGAGAGCGTAATTTAACCCATTAATAATAATGCTATGACATCTGCACGCTAATTATTATAGCGTATCGCGGACATAAAGCACCCATCGCTTTCGCACACGCTAACTGATTAGAAAGGGATGTGTGCACTGCGTCTGCGATAAATGTATGCTATAACTAGTATGCCAAGTGGCCAACCAACGCTGGTAGAGAATCAAACTGTAAAGAATGTAGGGATGTGTGTTTCCACCCTTATAGAACCATAGAGTCTAACCCTAAACTATTGTATTGTTTCGCTTGTCTGTAGCTCGCTCTCTTGTCTACGACCCTGTCTCCGGTAATGGTGTACTTTCTGTTGCTCCTAATTAAATCTAATTGTATTAAGTTAATACTTTGTATTGCGGCCATTATTGTGTGTCCAATAAAGACCATTACCAGTGAAGTACCTATCTCTGGTTTTATTTGTTTTCCACTGCACGTCGGTAACAACCGGCTTATCAGGTTATGTAGCCCCAGCACACCAGGATTGGTATTTTCTGTAACCTGTAAATTGGATGAATGCAGTGAGAAATCGGAGGGAATCGTCGCGGCGCAATTTCGGCGTGTTTTGTCGAACCGTTCGTCTGCTTCTGCCCATCGTACTCGTCGTGCCGTTGTGGAGCCCGAGCTCGCCCGCGTGTTCGTGTTGGCCGCTCAGTTATTATCATAAATGGCTCCCGTACTTCCTGATACTGACGCTTCGGCTGCAACCAGCTACAGCAGTGCGCATATTGACAAATTACGTGGTGCTGAAAATTACTCCACGTGGAAATATCAGATGAAAATGTTGCTGACGTTGGATGGCTTGTGGGGAGCGGTTGAAGGGACGGAGACCGAGACTTCTCGAGTTAATCGCGCGCTTGCCCGCATTGGCTTAAGTGTGATGTCATCATGCCACCAACACATACGTAATGCTGAAACAGCACAAGAGGCGTGGACTAACCTTAAAAATGTTTTTGAGAACAAAGGCTTATATAGGCGTGTTCTTCTGCTTCGCCAGCTGCATCGCGTCGAATATAGCCACTTCAACTCGATGTCTCGCTATGTAGAAGCCGTTATGACTTTAGTACACCAGCTAGCAGATATTGACAAAATTATCGCAGACAACGAAATCGTTGAACTATTGCTTAGCGGTTTACCGGAAGAATATGATGCTTTAGTGAGCAACTTAGAAACCGCAAGCATTACTAACACCTTATCAAGCGAAATGGTAAGATCGAGACTGCTGCAAGAGGAGACGAGGAAGACTGCAAGCTGTACCAACAGTGAAGAAGCTGCTTTCTTCTCTACTTCAAAAAGTCGTTCAACTGGTGCAAGTAAGGCCGTGAAGAAAACGGTGTGTCATTACTGCGGCAAGATAGGCCACATTAAAAGCAAGTGCTTTAAATATCGTAAAGACAAACATAATGACAAAAGCTTTAATAAACATCACTCCCTTCTTGCTACTGAAGAAACGACTTCAGCTTTCTTTGTGAAGAGCACTGGGTGGTATGTGGACTCAGGGTGTTCAAACCATCTGTGCAACGACAGGAACTTGCTTAGCAACTATCAAGATCTCCCTGGACATGGCAGCAAGGTCGTGTTGGCAAACAACGAGGCACTGACCGCTGTCGGTGTTGGTGAAATTCAACTTGATGGCGTTGTTGATAAGATTGAACAGGTACTGTATGTTCCGAATTTATCTGCTAATTTATTATCTGTTAGTAGACTGTGTGAGAAGGGTCATATTGTAATTTTTGATAAAGACAAGTGTAGTATTTATAACAATTGTAAAATTCATGGCAATCCTATTACCTCTGCATCAAATTTTAAGGGACTTTATGAATGGCATGGGTGTAGTAAAGGTAAAAGTACTTCGCAAGAAGTGCATTCTTCCATGTTCTTGTGTAATAGGCAAGGAACACAGAGTGCTAATGTTGCTGCTTCTGTGTTGCCAGCACAGCTCTGGCATAAGCGGTTAGGGCATTTAGGTTTCAGGGATATGTGTGCTCTTAAGGACGATCTTGCAACTGGAATATCATTTCAGGTTTGTTCCGATGTCAAGTGTGAGACCTGCCTACTTGGGAAGCAAGTTGCCTTGCCGTATCCCGTGGGCGAGGCTACACGAGCTTCTAAACCCTTAGAAATAATCCATAGCGATGTAGCAGGCCCTATGCAACAGTGCAGCTTTGGTGGTGCGAAGTACATGGTCACGTTTACAGACGACTACACGAGGAAGTCCTATGTGTACCTGATGAAGAATAAATATGAGGTAATTAATCATTTTATTAATTTTAAAAATGAAGTAGAAAAACAGTTGGATTTGCCTATAAAGATTTTACGTTCAGACAATGGTTCAGAGTATCGCAACAATAAGTTTGCTGAACTTTTGAAAAAAGAGGGTATCATTCACCAAACCATTGTGCCTTATTGCCAACAACAGAATGGTATTTCTGAAAGATTAAATAGGACGCTCTTGGAGAAGGCACGGTGCATGATGCTCGAAGCTGGTCTCTGCACGCGCTTTTGGGGGGAAGCGGTTATGACCGCCTCGTTTTTGAAAAACAGGAGCCCTACAGCCGCTTTAGCAGGACATACTCCTGAAGGCCTTTGGACTGGATCAAAGCCTGATCTTGGTCACCTTCATGTTTTCGGATGCATCGCATATTCGCTAATTCCTAAAGAGAAACGTCGTAAATTAGATGCTAGGAGTAAGCTTTATATTTTTGTTGGTTATAGTGACCGAACAAAAGGTTTTAGGTTGTTGGACCCTTTGAACCCTAATAAAATTATATTGTCGCGTAATGTTGTGTTTTTAGAGAATAAATTTTATAAGGATGTAGACAAATTGAATTTTAATGAAATTAATAATGAGAATTTATTTTATCAATATGATGTGACATTGAATAATAATAATATTAATAATAATGGTGTTTCTAGTCAAAGTGAAGCAATTGAAATGTCTAGTCAAGATATTAATGATGTTTCCATGGTTTTTTCAGACGCGGAAAACTTCTGTACCGACACTGAGAGAGACGAGTCAGGCTGCGCTGCTTCGGGCTCGAGTAACTCGTCGGGCGAGTCTTTAGGGCTGTCGCCGCGACCGTCACACTCAGGGGAAGCCCTGCCCGCGCATAGTGCGCCTGTCGTCGAGTCTACTAGACCTGTACGCTCTACTAGGTCTCAACCACCATTAAGGTATGGTGATTATGTATCAGACTTCTCTCTGGTCGCGCATGATGCACCTTTGGAGGACCAAAGTGTACCTCAGACCTATAAGGAGGCCACCACTGGCTCACTTAGCTCAGAGTGGACAGCTGCCATGAAAAGTGAGTATGATTCTCTAATGGCCAATAGAGTATGGACATTAGTTGATAGGCCTCAAAACGTCAACATTGTAAAGTCAAAATGGGTTTATAAAATAAAAAAGGATGCATCTGGTAACTTTGATAAATATAAAGCGCGTCTTGTTGCCATGGGTTTTACCCAGGTTCATGGTGTTGATTATAAGGAGACATTTTCACCCGTTGTAAGGCATAGTACAATGAGAATACTTTTTGCCTTGGCTTGTCAGTTTGATTTGCAAATTGATCACATAGATGTGGCCACAGCCTTTCTAAATGGCGATCTCCAAGAAACAATCTATATGGAGCAACCGCCAGGTTTTGATATTGATCATAAAAATAAAGTATGTTTATTACAGAAAGGAATATATGGCTTCAAACAAGCCAGTCGAATTTGGAATAACAAAGTAAATAAATTATTGTGTGAAAATGGCTTTTTACAGAGTAAGTGTGAACCTTGTATTTATATAAGTAAAGGTAAAAATAGTCTCATAATAGTAGCATTGTACGTCGATGACTTCTATGTATTTTATAACAATAACTTAGGCAAGGATAAGCTTTTTAAATTGTTAACCAATGAATTTAATTGTAAAAGCTTGGGCACTTTAAAGAACTGTCTTGGTATTAATGTTACTAGAGAGAGGGACACTTTAAAACTAGATCAGAGTGATTATATTAAGCGTTTGCTTAAGCGGTTTAATATGGAAAGTTGCAAGCCTGTTTCGACACCAATGACTGTGAATTGTAAGTTTGATAATGATGATGAAGCTTTGTGTGATGAAACTTACAACTACAGAGAGCTTTTAGGGTGTCTAATGTACTTAGCTGTATGTACCAGGCCAGACATTGCCTATGCGTGTAGCCAGCTAAGTCAGTATAATTCAAGGTTTGGCAAGAGTCATTGGCTTGCAGCTAAACGAATTGTTAGGTATTTAGCAGGGACAATTAACTATGCTTTATATTTTATAAAGAGTAGGGAATTTAATTTGACTGCATATGCTGATGCAGACTGGGCCAATGATACTCTCGATCGACGTTCATTTACTGGCTTTGTTGTAAAACTAGGTTCAAACACTATCAATTGGGAATCTCGCAAGCAACGCTGTGTCGCACTCTCAAGTACAGAGGCTGAATATTTGTCAATTAATGATGTTTGTAAAGACATATGTTTCATTAAGAACTTTTTATCTGAAGTCTTATGTGTGAAGCTAGACATCACTGTGTTCAATGATAACCAGAGTGCTCATAAAATATTACTTGCTAAAGAGTACTGCCATAAACGCACAAAACACATAGATGTTCGCTATCATTACATAAAGGACTTGGTACATAATAATGTATTATCAGTTAGGTACTTGCCAACAGAACAGATGATTGCCGATGTACTTACGAAACCGCTGAGCTTTAGCAAGCATTCCACATTTGTTCATAGCATGAATGTTAAATAATGCAAGCATTATAAGTAAATGTGAAGTTGTATTGTATAATAGTATGCAGTTTTGTTGTCTATATAAATGTAGTCATGTTCATGTGTTAAGTTGGCATGCTATTGTACGATCATGTATAGAGTCGAAGTCTCTACATAGGTGTAAGCATTGTTTATCAATCTACTTCAATATAACTGATGTTATATAGAGTCGTTCCTTTTAGTAGAGATGCTCATAAATACAAATGATTGTTTTGTTTTCTGTTTGCTTGGAAAGTGTTTATTTCTATCTTTGTATTTGAGCATGTATGTAACATGGTTTTATAAGCTGTGAGGGGAAGTGTAAAGAATGTAGGGATGTGTGTTTCCACCCTTATAGAACCATAGAGTCTAACCCTAAACTATTGTATTGTTTCGCTTGTCTGTAGCTCGCTCTCTTGTCTACGACCCTGTCTCCGGTAATGGTGTACTTTCTGTTGCTCCTAATTAAATCTAATTGTATTAAGTTAATACTTTGTATTGCGGCCATTATTGTGTGTCCAATAAAGACCATTACCAGTGAAGTACCTATCTCTGGTTTTATTTGTTTTCCACTGCACGTCGGTAACAACCGGCTTATCACAAACTCATTCGTGCCCTTGAAATATTCGTCAGCTAAGCTATGGAACTACTTAATAATAATGTATCATAAAGTAAAATCCACACTCAACCAATCGGACATTATCAGTGACGTCATCTTTATACTTATTCAATACCTGACGTGTCATTGCTTAAACATCTCTCATGACTAATATTTTTTTACCCAGAAATGTAAAACTCAAGCGAAGTCGTATTTAGTATTTACTCCAGATTATTTGCACCGTTATGATTATGTTTTGTATCATAATGGTTTGTAAATACTCAGTCACGCTTTGAATGGCGAGTTCTAGGCGGGCAGTCGGCCGCATTTAAGCATGCAGGACTAACACGACACGTACATCGCTGTGACAATTTAGGCTGCACTATTTATAAAGTCAAATGTGCTATGCACGTCGTCGTATTGTTGTATTGTGTCGCCGTCGCTTCCTCCTTCAGAAACAGGACACTTGTACGCCTACAACGACTTCCGTGCGATCCGATCGCGACAAATTGCGTCCCACGCATTTTCCCTCCAGTAGACTAAATTGTTTAAGCTAACGATCCTAGTTAAGCATATACTCACGCTATTTTTTATTATAATACTTACAAAATATGTCAATTAGGTAAATAATGATTAAAAAAAAAACGCCTTAAAACTACCTGTAATGAACTAACTTAAGCTAAAATGTAAAAAATATTGTTTTTCTATTATTTTATTACAAAATTACTTACATTTAAATATATACTTTAAATCTAATCAAACGTTTATTTTTGCAATGTGTGTTATCCAAGTCTTGCTAGTTTCTTTCCTACGAACTTGGCTGTCTTTCACATTTATGTTTCTGGTGGGATTTTATTAACATCAACATCTCATTCATAGGTTGTGTTAAATTGATTAGGTACAAACATTGAACAAGGTCAGGTCAGGTGTTACAAGTCACAACACTTCAAGTTCATATGAACTTGAAGTTATGCTTGTTGTTGTATAACAACAAGCAATAAACAAACATGATTTATTAAGAAATGTATAAAAATCTTATGTCAGAGGCCCTAGCTCACTAACTTTTTTTCTAACATAAAGCAAATATCCCTGTGTTACCAGCCAGCGTGTGCGAGAGGGACGATGTCCGCGTATAACGCTAGTGTGCTATTAATATAGCTTATAGCAGCACTAGTAACACACTAACGTTTATATACTTACGTCGCGGTACTTGTGACTGTGTTGTTGTAAATATTTAAATTAACTTTTGTCATTGTGTGTGTTTTTTGTAAGTTTATATTTAAAACAGACTATGTCCTGCAGGTTCGACAACTATGTGGGGCATATCACCGTGGACGGCGAAGAGGTAGAAATGGCGCTGTGGGACACCGCCGGACAAGAAGACTACGAGAGACTGAGGCCGCTATCTTACAGCAACGTAGGTAGCATTTGATAGCTAACAATGCTTCATCCACTGGCACTTCACATGTTTCGGCCATAGGGTTTCCGTCGTTTACGTGACAACAGAACTCTTCGGAGAATACGGCAAATTCAAATGCAAGCGTGCAAGCGTACGTAGGTGCTTTCATGTGCGTCAACATCCATGCAGCCAACCTTTCAAAATTATGCAATAATAAGTTTGATTTTACGTATATTTTAAGAAATTCAGGAACATACATTGGGACTTACACACTGTGGCGCTCTTGACTGACCAGTTGCCATCAGATATATCGAAGTATGTAATCAAAATGGAGACAGTAGGTATAGTCAAGGAATTTAATTCCCTACCCATTTCGTTGAAATGTCGTCTGACATTCGCAATGCATTAAGGTCGATATGTCAAACTAACGTCTTGCTCTATAGCTCTTATGGTGACAGTTTGCTATATGCTATTGAACCTTAGGTGGGTTGGAAATTTAATTCCTTGACTGTACATGTGATATTTTAAATGTACCATATTATGGTTCGTTTTACCAAACTGGACTGAGCTACTAACCTAACTTCGCATGTTAACAATAAAATATTTGCCTACAATTTTTCTCCATTTAAACCTGTTCCAAATTTTAATCTGATATCATTAGTATGGCTGAAATATGCCGCTATGACTGACAGACAGACAGAGTCGCATCATCACCAACATAACGGATCCTTATTTGACATTTAAATGCTGAACCGTTTCAATTTTCGGGAAGACCATATCAGAATTGCCAAAGCAGTACGTTTGTTACTTTGCGAATTTTGTTTTTATGAACAAACTACCGGTATGCCTTGGCTTTGCTCGTATACTCATTTGACGTTTTTAAAAGTGAGAAAATACGCAGCTTCACAGACATTTTGTATTTTGTCGGGAGTCCAGACGAATGCCGACCATCTGGCAACCCTAGATGTATTTCTTCCAGGATATGCCGCACGTACATATGATCGCCTCAAAAGCGTATCAATAACAAAACTAAACATCGAGATTTCTTTACTATCTATTGTGTCTGTTATTCTATTGTTTGTTATATATTTGCTGGAAAGAAATGCTCTAAATGATAGTCAGTAAATCTATTGTGTAATAGCAAGTAAGTATTAAAACGAACTATTTAGAGAAATATACTGCTAGCCGGGCGAATGGATCGAAAACCTCTGCGTACCCCGGTAAAATAGCAAATATTGCAGCAAAGCGAACGATTTGTGTCACTTAACCACAAAATATAATTAGTTATGAGAAGTGAGCTACATGTTGTACAGGTTAATTTCCAACAAGAGACAGCAGTATGCCCCTTCCATAAACGTTACTTTTAAGTATATTCTGTGGTCAGGATTTATATTCTGATTTGCGATAACTTTCTTAGACTGAATTCACAATAAGTATTTACGAGCGATAAAAACGCAAAAACGCGTTGACCAATCAGAGATAGCCATTGCCACGTTTTTGCGCTTTTATCGCAAGTAAATTCGGATTGTGAACCCAGTCTTACTCCTGTGGCCCGAACATGTCTGCCTAAGTTTTATTTATTTTTCTTTGCGTTCTTTTTCTATGACACTCGTTTGATAGACTCGCTCGGAGGGATCAATCAAAATTAAACTTTTTAGGCCTTTAGGGCTAGCGCGCACAAGCAACTTAGTTCCTCAGCATTTTTTGTCGCTGTCGCTGTTTCCTCACCAAGATTTGAATGATGCGCACATGAGAGCGACAGCAACACAACTTTTTCTTTAAAATATTCCGCATTCATCAACATGTATTTCGAAGAGACGGTTGTGGTCTTTGCACTTTTCCTTGGAAACCGTTGTCCGACCGTCAACTTTATGGTCGCCGTGCGCGCACTTGCATTAAAACCAATAGACAAAGTGACGGTTGCGTCACGGGCTTGTCTCCAAACCCGCGGACAAAAAAGTCTCCCGGTTGTCGCGTCGCTACTTGCGCGCACTTTCATACTGGACCCCAATTCTCGGTTCATGCGAGATGCATCTCACATGCGAGTTTCGTCAAAAAGTGACAGATTTTCTAGGGAATTGACAGTTGTTTTCGTGCGAGATGCATCTCGCATAAACCGAGAATAGCCCCCCTGGCCCGTAGACTTAGGCACTAAAACATGGGTCTAGAAAACTCGGACCAAATTCGAATATTGCTTACGCACTAGTCCGATCCAAACCCGTGAAAATATGGGTTATTTTCAACATTTTCAATTAAAAGTAAAAACATCGTAGGAAAACATAATGCAAATAACAACGTGCGGATGCGAAACTGCCACACTGAACTAATACACTGAATGCCTGCCGCTTCACGTCACCCAGCCGGATACCCTGTCCGCCCAGCTGCCTCTCTGCTCGTACGCAGCTCGGCTTTAACTCGGACGCAGTGCGCGAGCGTTCATACAAATAATGCTATGGCTATTTCGGTCCGTCAAAAAACTTGTATGAAAACATATTTTTATCATAGTTTTTTTTTGTTTTCACACGGAGGATATAGAATTACCGTTCTTATTCAAACGTGTCTTTGAGTATTTTGTCTATAAGAAACGTGTATAATAAATGTTAGTTTTAACTCAAAGATGTAGGTACTAATTGTTTTGCGCAGCTGGTGTTTAACCTCAAAACATGAAATGATTGAGATTATTGTTTAATGCCTAATCGATGTGCCACTCCTGGGTGCAGCATCATTTTCCTTTTTATCAGACACATCGGTGAAATCTTAGGAACTCATCTAAGGGTGAAATAATACAAGGTTTTTTAACAATTTCTTTGAGATATTAGATAAAAGTTCGTGTCAAATAATTATTTCATTTTATTTATCATTAAGATTTTTGATGTTTCAACTATACTTATGTGTAAAATTTATGTAAGTAGATATTGAAAGCAATACACCTAGCTCCACTATTGAAATATGCCGGATTATATTTTAATTCTATTTTGTTGGGTGGTTGTTTCATTTACTTTTGGTCAAATAATCTTGTCCGCCAAATCGAACTCGACGGGTGCTGCTTTATGCCATAGAGTAGAGTAGACAATACATACTAGACGTAATTAACGATTTTCCAAAACTTCGCAGTATTATCCACTTTCTGTGATATTAAACTATTTGGGACACCACAAGTATATGTCTACCTACCTACGACAAGCGACCTACGCTAGTAGCCCGCTAGCGTTTGTCGCGCAGATAAAGTAGGTATCCATTCGCACACGCCAGCTGGTTAGAAAGGGATATATGTAATGTTTATGACCGCGACAAAGATAGCGGTGCTCGGGCTTCTGCTATGTTTTTGAGTTTGTTTACTTACGCAAAAGCTAGTCCCTGCATTATCTCATAAACATATTATTTATTTATTACTATCTTTTGCCCGCGACTTCGTCCGCGTAGACTTACTAAATTGAATTAAACAAACGGACACCCAACATGCAATCTTCAATATTTCCTGGACGAAATAATGAGAATTAGTTGCTTTGCTGCTCATGACGTTACGCCGCGGCGTATAACTCACTTATCGCTATCCCGTGGGAACTATGCATTTTTACGGGATAAAAAGTATCCTATGCGTTAATCCAGGTTATAAACTATATGTGTGCCAAATTTCATCCAAATCCATTCAGTTGTTTTTGCGTGATTGAGTAACAAACATCCAAACATCCAAACATACAAACTTTCACATTTATAATATTATAGTAGGATTATGAAATGTATATATCGCACGCTTAGTATTAAAGTGACTATTCTGAATTTGATATTTCTCTGTCTTTTAATTAAGGTGATATTTTGGGACGTGTATTATTCAGAAATGGGTCACTTTAATACTAAGCGTGCGATATATAAAGTCCTGACTGACTGACTGATATATCAGCGCACAGCCCAAACCGCTGGACCTAGAAACTTGAAATTTTGTACATAGATACCTTATATAGTGTAGGCATCCACTAAGAAAGGATTTTTGGAAATTTCACCCCTAAGGGGGTAAATTAGGGGATGAAAGTTTGTTTGAAAGTTCGTCGGTTTTGAAGTTAGGATCTTGATATTTTGTTGTTAGGCTTACGTAAAAAAAATAATTTATACGGGTCTCAGTGTTTTTGATAATTCCACCCCTGAAGGGGTGAAAAGTGGGATAAAGTTGTGTATGGAAAAGCCTTCGTTTCTACAGCAAAAATCACTATATTTCTTACTTAGGCTTATAACGCGACGTGTATATCGGGTGTTATTGGAATTACAACCTTTAAGGGGGTGAAATTTAGTATTTGAGTTGTTTGTTCACAATTTTTTTGTATTGAAGTAAAAATAACGTACGTGGTAACGTGTTATTACTAAGCCTCTATTACCACCCGTCTATCCGTCTGTCTGTCTGTCTGTCACGCGCAAACATGTACTGACTGATTTGCGATCATTGTCCAACCGAAACTATTGAATCAAGAACGCTGAAATTTGGAATATAGGTTTATTTTCTAGCGTCGGCATCCGCTAAGAAACATTTTTGGTATTTTTTACCTTTAGGGGGGAAACGGGGGGTGGGGGTTGAACTTTGTATGAAAGTCTTTGTTGATTGAAGTTATAAACGTGAAAATTTGAATTAGAACTATTGATCATAAATACTACTGATTTTAAGTATTATAACGTTTTTCAGGATTTTTGCATTTTTACATTTAAAGGGGGGGGTGATAGTTTATAAGGACGTGTTGATTATTTTTTAATCGAAGGTATCGGGTTTTTAATAGGAACTTGAAATTTTGAATTTTAGATACCTACTTATAGTAAATAAACAATGACGTGTCACAGGGTTTTTGGATTTGCAAATTTGTAGGGGGAAACGGGGAGTAAAAATTGTATGGAGGTATCGGGTTTTTAATAGAAATTTGAAATTTTGAATTTTAGATACTTATCATAAATAAATAATTATGTGTTTCAGGGTTTTACGACTATCGATTTTTAGGTATGGGAAACGGGGGTGAAACTTTGCATTGAGTGGAAGTATCGGTTTGTTCAAAAATAGGAACTTAAAAATGTTTGTTTTGGAAGGGGGTAAAACGGGCGATGAAAATATGAGAGGGAGTGAGAGCACATAAGTTTTTGATTAAAAAAAAAGTCATTTGTTTTCTGTAGGCCACGCGGGCGAAGCCGCGGGCAGAAGCTAGTACACGACATATACTCGTACATATAGGTGCATAGTTATGTGCCGATGTACAATTTTCCACGGAGAATAAGAACTTCTCTGTTATTTCTCAGTTGATGAATTTAATCTTCTTTAAACTTTCGATGAAATTCTGAGGTATTTCCTTGTTTGAGTAAAAGTTCAGAAAACTTGTCAAACCCTAACCCCAATAGTGCGACAATAACCTTGTCTCTCATGGTAATGCCTACACGTGCGTCAACATCTGAACTTTGGTACCTACCTATCTAAGTTTTGTCCGTCAAAAAAATATTTACCACACTTTTCGAACGTATTACAGGGGAATAGGGTTCAAAAGTGGTAAAGCGATTGTTCGACTATACCTACGGTTGAATTTGCTTATCAATTGACACTAGTTCATCAGCTTGGAGTCTGTAATTATTTCACATTTTGGCAATGCTAATTGAAAATTTAAACAAGCTTAAAGCAAGTTTTATTCTTTCCACTATGCAAGTTGTTTACCTCATCAGTCATCAGTTCATAATGCTACTGAACAAACGGCTGTGTTTAACACCAATATTTACTGTTTCAGACGCACTGTTTCCTGGTATGCTATTCGGTTGGCAGTCGTCCTTCTTACGAGAACGTGGTGCACAAGTGGTATCCTGAGCTGAAGCATTTCAGTGAATCAGTGCCTATAGTTTTAGTAGGTGAGACTAATATCGCGTTCTTTTCTATTATTTAGGTATTGTATCTCTATTATGTTAACTCTCTTCTAAAGCAGATGTGATGCTTCATACTGCCCTGACATGACTAACCAAGTTTTTTTTATTATTAATAGTTGATGCTCTCAGTGCATTCCTTTCTTATAACAGTAATTAAAAATATCCACATCATCTTAGGGCCGATGACGTACTTACTTAGTACAAGTCACGAGCTCGAATATCAGAGCAGCCAACTTTCCAAAAAGATGTATAAGTACCTACGCAGCTTTATGCGTCTGAGTATAAGTTCGATTAAAAAACCTGCTAGAGTAGCACGCTAGCGTTTATCGCGCACATAAAAGCTTTGGTCCCTCTCGCACACGCCTATTTGTTAGAACGGGATAAATGCTTTATGTCATCGTGTGTTAATGTGGCGAACCGAAGGCACGGAATGCTGAGGTTGCAGGTTCGAGTCCTGCCACTACCCTGATTTTTCTTTGTGGTACAGAATTTAAATTAAATAATTTAAGTATCTCGTCTATCTATTAGTTCAGTAGATAAATGCAATCGTGGAGTGATGTCTTATCAAGTTATCAAATCGATATTGTGTCTCCTTAGATACCTTGTGCAAGTTTAGTGTCAAAATCAAATAAATTAAATATTCTCAAAACGTGTTATAAGTCTAAAATGTTTTTTCCACTAATGTGTTTGAATGCGGTATCTATCTATAACAAGTTGTTTGCTTACAAATCGACTAAAATAAATGTGCTAATTAGCCTAATGGGGATAACTAATGAGGAAGAAAGTAATTGCTAATTAGTTGTCTCTGAAGACCGGAGGAACAAGCGCCGACTGTAAAATACATGAGAATTGCCATAAAAACAAATGCTCCTGTGGTCTAACAAGAGCGCCGAACGTCGTGGCGCGAGTTAGAGAGCGTCGCGGCGGGATAACTTACACATTGGCGGTCACATCAGGGCCATTAAGTTAGTTACTAATAAGGCATTCATAGTTAGCATGTGGAATAATAATTTTATTCTAATATGACTAGTTGATAAGCAATATTGTATCCCGGCTCCGTTTACTACGGCTACTGGTGCTTGAATTGGCCTGGGCCCGCTGTTTTGTTGGCTCCGCAGTTCACTCAACTACCTAATATGTATAGTTTTGCTGACAGAATGAAAGATTATTTAACTTTTAGCCGTTTAACAACTTATCAAATACTGTGGCAGCAATGGTAACTGTGATAAAATGATTTTGCTGTGTCGGTAACAAATAATAAATAGTGGGTCAAGCACTAGTAAATCACTACTATTTTGGGCGTTCTCACATTTTATTACTTTCCATTTCTACCTGAACTCATTTTTGTATTTTTAATTTTTATTTCAGCAACGAAAACTGATCTACGCGCATCAGATAAAGCAGTAATTACTACTCAAGATGGGAAAAAATTAAAGAAAAAAATTAGGTAACTAATACATTTGCATTATATTTGAAATTAGTTTATATTGTGTGCCTAAAATAAGTAATCTCGTTATTAATTAAACAATTTTAAGTGGAAAGTGACAAGAGTTATCATGCGCGCGCGCCGGGCGCAATGCTAGCGTGCTTATCTCTGCCTGATAAGGCCTTCAGCCGCTGATATGACGACACATTTTGTAAAATAATAAAATGTTTATAAAAAATGGTCCGCAGACAGGGCGAGCACAAGTGTTTTTCCTCATTCCTCAGCGGCACCAGCAGCCACACGACTGACCAAGTTACATTGCCCCTGAGTATATCTATGTCTCTCTCTCTCTCTCTTATGTCACTTGGTTACATGGAGCTGCACTGAATGATAACAATGAACAACAATCCTAGTCGAGGTCGAGTGCGCCACGGGCCCTATTTGAATTTGAAACTCGCTTATAGTTTAAATAATGCATTAATTGTATTTGTAACTGAAGATGAAAGTACCTTTGAATTTCCGTAACAGCTACTTTTATTTCTCTTTACTTGCGTTATACATGTATTTGTCAATGGATACTTTTTGCACTTTTATGTAAAAGCTTCGCCTGCGTGACATTTTTCCAGGATACAAGGTTTTCTTTTTGTAAGGATAAAAGGTAGCCTATGTGTAGGGTTGCCATAATTGTTGGGAGCTCATACGGGACTAATTAGTGCCAAATAAATAAAAACTAAAAAGTAGTAAACTAAAAACTGTAAAGTAGTAACGGATTATTATGATAAAAAAAAACAATGAAAAACAACAATAAAAAAATATATTTACTCCAGTCATGATAAATTTATTAACTCTAGTTCAATTACTGTTGAGAAGAACCACCAGAAAGAGGTTCCTGGTGGTCGCTATCCAACGAGCGCGGAGGCGAGCGGCCCTCCCCGCGCCCCACCTCTTGCAACCGCGCGCCCCCGCGCCATTAGTACGTGTATATTGATAAACGGGACAAAAACGGGACAAGTAACAATACGTGACACGATACTTAGATACGGCGACAGTCCCGTATATACGAGACGTATGGCAACCCGATCTATGTGTTAAGTCAGGCTTAAGCTATTTCCGTTCTGTATTCTGTATACCACCTTAAACCGTCCAGCAGTGAAAAAGTAACAAAAATACTACATATGTCACACACAAACTTTCATTATAATATTAGTGTAAATAAATGCGCACGGAAAGTATTCAAAATGTAATGTCATGCTTGCCTTATTCAGTTACTTTTTATTGCTAATTTATAATTAATTAAGACTGACGATAAATGTACTTTAAACTGTTAGGCAAATAAACTAATTCGCTAAGCAATTGCGTCAGTTAAAATTATAGCAAGCAACGCTCCTGGGTGATGATTCAAAGTTTCAGGTGTGTAATGCAAATACACATGTTTTATCCTCATATACAGGGAATATTTGTTGAAACTGGGAATGACCAGAGACCTGATTATTATTTTTTCTACATAAATATATTGGAGTTATATGACATCATGATGGAACAGGAAAACCACTAAGTTAATCAAAAGGGTTTGACGTTGGTAATGGTTACGGAATAGGATTAAACGAAAATGATAGCTGAACAATGGAACATCTTTTCACTTTCTCGCATAGAGTGGGCTATTGCCATTCGGGGTGATTTGAAAAAAAAACAGCAAATCCGCTTCTTAAAACCGGCCGCACTGAATACTGTCCCGTCTACTAAAAGTGTGACAGGTAGCGAACACAGTATGACTAGTCGGGGACAAAGGCTTTTTTCCTGGCCTTTGTAGTAATGTACTATTACCGCCTTAGCATCATAGCATGTAAAAAGCATTTGATTTCAATCGATAGCATAGTTCTTTCGCAACATTACAAAAAATTTTATTTACAGAATTCCGAAATTTAATGTCGTAGCACCCAAAAGGCTGTTCCAGGGTATCAAAAATCATGAGTTTTATAAAAGTGTCATTATCTCGAAAACTAAGACATTTCCATTTAGGTAAATTTTTCCAAATCTCATTGCTTGTGAGCTGCTATATTAGCTCTTGAAGGTTTGCGTTGCTTTTAGGGACACCCTGTCCCACCCATTTATCAGTTTAATTGGATTTTGTCACACGACATCAAAGATGCCATTATTTACATCAGCGGCCCTAATATGACAGCCCAGGTTTAGTTTAACCCCTCCCTGCGTCTCTAACTAGTGTCATAAGAAAGGGCCGCAGATAGAGATAAACAAAACTTGGCCAGTTAAGTTAGAGCCTCTGGTTCCTTTGAATCTTTCGCTACCTTAAAATTCTAAATCTTCACTCGCAGTAAAATTAACTTATCTCTCTTGTTGCCCAAATTGTGCGTGATTGATGAACGATAGTGACCAGAGGCGTCCGGTATTATTTCAGGGCTGCTCAACTCGTGGAGTGCTCGGCGTTGGAGCGCGTGAACATGGACGAGGTGTTCGAGGAGGCGGTGCGCGCGGCACTGCGCAAGAAGCCTGTGCGCCGGCGCACCTGCCAGTACCTCTGAGCTTGTGTGCTGTTCTAGTTGCAGCGCATATGTTATGTTATGTACCTCCAACGAGCTGCCGTTAAACTCGAAAATTAAATTAAATGCACTGGCGGTAAAGTCTTGACAACTTATTCGTCGAACAAATTACGTTACATATAAAGCTAAAATTGTATTGAGATTTTAATATACTTATTATTTACCTAGCTGTAATACAATTTAATATATTGGTGTTATGTTAAGACGGCAGTTACAAAAGCTGCGCTGGAAATATCACATTATTCGTTTTTCTCTTAATTTATCTTACATTTTGCTCAAATTCACATACAATATGGTTTCACCATGACAAAATATTGAATTAAGCATATACAAAATACACCAGATGGAGAATGTGGGAAAACTAATTAATAGTTTCTTTCAATTATATTGAAATAATCGAGAAAACGATAAAAATGCGATGGTGCGAGCACAGCGTTGTAACAGCCCTCTAAAGGGTAGTAAAAAATGTTACAAAGGTATTATAGAATTACAAATCCAAGTATTATCTATGCTATTTATTATAAAAGCGTGTCTGTACATTGAAGATATTTACAGAAAACTGTTACAATATGCTGTAAGTTAATGTGTCTCTGATTACAAATCCCTATTTTTTTTATCTGTAAGTTAGTTTGAGCATCACGAAAAAACTACTTGGCCAATTGTGATAAAGCGCTTCGTGCTGTAAAGCTTATGATTAGACTTAAAACCTGATTTATTAAATTGATCACACTGCGATGATCGGAGTCATTTGAAAACATTAATTTCACGAAGAACTGTATTCAATACTAGGAGGGCTAACATTTCAACCAAATTAACATTCTATAGTTGTGAGTGGTCCGACCACTAGACTGGGGTGGCCAATTGTCCTGTATTTTACAGGATGTCCCGTTTTTCAGCTATCATTTCGGTCGTATCCTGTATTTAAAAAAATACAGGACCACACCATACAAAAACTACTTGTTCCCGTAATTTTTTCATGAATCCTGTAATTTTAGATCATATATCCTTTAAAATGAGTTTGGTCACCCTACACTAGACGGCAAATAACATGGTCGTCTGAAGGTCAGCTGCCCCTACCAGGACTGAATGGTACTACTAGGAAAGCTAGAAGACGAACAATCAAACAAATATTCATTTTCAATGTATTAGAAAATATATAAAACTATTTTGTGACTGGCTCACAGACAACGCACAGTTTGTACTTCTACTCCAGGCCCCCAATTCTGGCGCTCATTGAGATTCATTTGACGATCGAGATGTGTCAAAATATGACAGATTTTGAAGGAATTTGACAGTTCTTTTTGGCTTATCTCGAGTGTGACTTCATCTCTAATGACGGGAGAATTGCCCCGCGGGACCTGGATACTTGTTTAGAGGCGACAGGTCTAGGGGTCGCAATCCCGAGATTTTTAGTATGGAACAATACCGGGATTCCCGGTATTGGTCATACTAAAAATCTTGGGATTGCGCTTGTAATAGAAATCTAGTGTATCATATTTATCATGAGAAAATATAAGTGGAATCATTTATTTCATTAAGTACAGAATATTTATAAATAAGATAGTCATATTAAAATGCATATTAATTAGCTTCATGTGAACAAATAAACATTTAAGTATTTGATTTTCTTTTCTTCCTTTTATTATAATTCCTTATATTATAAGCAGTAACCATCAGTAGATTATTTATTCTTAAAATATGTCTTATATTCAATTACAAAGTGCATTGGATAAAAATAATCAAAGACGTATGTACGTAGTGACAGGGTGTTGATGAAGGGGTGGATCAAACGAAGGAAATAACATTTATGGAATTGTATGTGAATAAACGCGAGTTTATGATTTGTTCGGAAATTAGGTGTTAGATACCTACCTACCCACTTAACGGATTATTTCTTAAAAAATCAAAACATACAAACCTAGTTCTAGGGCATAGTAACAACGTAAAAAAAATCATGGCTAGAGGTTTTATTTATTTAGGTGATAAACGGGCTTCGTACCTTTGTAACATCAGCCCATAGGGCAAGGAATTACTAGGACACGGCAAATACAATTAAGGAGCGTTGGCAACTTCAGCCAACCTGAACAGCATTATCGCCGCAACCGTGGCCTATTAATCGATATCGATAATTTACGTCTTATTTTTAAGAAACATCACTAGATGTGTTATCTTTATGTTGATAGCATTGTTGGGTCCACAGATCATAGACATACTATCCACAGATGTTATAAAGATTACGCTTGTCACAGATAAACTATGATAAGATTCCTTGTAATTAAGACGAAAAAAAATCAATATACATCTCTCATTCTTGGTTATGGCATCGTCCCGTGTGAAAAACAGGGGCAAACTTATAAGAATGACACCGTTTTGAACGGTAGCGTGTTACATTCCGAGTCACTTGTGTAACCAGCTGGTTACACACTTATGCTTATTTTTACATTATTCCGCAAGTTGGCTTCAATTTGCAAAGATTTTTATAAAAACCATTTCTACATGGTTCATGACTTGTCGCACGCTTAGAATTAAAGAGACTCAATTCTGAATATGACATTTCCCAAAATTAAACCCTATATCTTTTAGTTAAGGTGATATTTTGGGACGTGTATAATTCAGAAATGGGTCGCTTTAATTCTAAACGTGCGTTGTGTGGTCACTGGATGCAATAGCGCAATCCGAGTTTTGAAAGAATATAACCATATCCTGGCCTGGTTATATTCTTCGTATTTGCTATTCTTGATAGTTGTAGTTGACGCACGACCAAATCATTGGATTTGAATTATTACGCTGCCAAAAGACTTAAACAGAAGTAAATTAACAGTAATATCTAATACATCAAAAGACATGCCTTACTCTATAGGACAATGATAGTAATCAATCAACTTATTTTTTACTTTTTGGGTTTTTCCGTAGTCGGGTAACAGTTTTTAATTGGTTTTTAAACTTTTATTTTTTTATAAGCGAGTTTCTACTCTTCAAACGTAGTGCTTAAATTTTCTTTGCCGGGTGACCAAAGCTCACCAAAATGGCCGAATCTCTTAATCTCTAAGACAAACGGCCATAAAGCTTTAAGCACCTTACTCACCATCCATCCTGCTGTACGTCCAGCCAAGGTCATGCACGATGTAACATACACACTATCGTACGCGCATCCAGCGTGCTAGATGTAATCGAACGAATTCAATGAGTGGACGTATTTTAATTATTTAAATTGTCACTAGTTTTATCAAAACGTCAAAAATGGGAGTTCTTCTGATGTTTTCAGCAGCAGCAGTAGGGAGGAAAAATATAGAAAGATGTTCTAGAATTAAAAAAATCTATAAAAAAAAAATCCTTTTAATAAATCTTTCCCAATCAATTTTGACACATTACAAGTATTACAACACAAGCTTTAAATGTCAAATCTGCTGTACAGCAAGCCTACCCACGATCCATCATGCACGACGCCCGATGGTTTTGACGTACAGCAGCGCTACTCACCATCCATCTGCCCGACGTGCGCGGTGGTTAGGGGGGCTCCCTAGATCTGAAGCACCTTACTCACCATCCATCCTGCCCCTCTAGCACACTAGCGTTTATCGCTGACATAAAGCATTCGTCCCTTTCGCACAAGCATACTGGTTAGAACGGGATAAATGCTTTATGTCATCGATAAAAGCTAGCGTGCTAGGCCCCCTGCTGTACGCCCCGCCAAGGTCATACATGATGCACGAGTGTGAGTAGGCTTGACGTATGTCAGTCATTATTATTAATTGCTTGCTGAACTTGCACGATCAATTTTAAGCACCTTACTCACTACAAGGTGTAAAACCTGCAAATTAATAAGGAAAACGTAGATTATACTACCTTAATTTACACCGAAATTAACTATTTTGTCCATGAATGTGTCTTCAGGGTGTCAATTGAAGAGGAGGTTTAGAGTATGTAGTTGTCTTTTTTGGCACATTGTATTGCCATTGAAAGTGAAGAGGTCAGCTACTAAAATATCGCACTAATTTTTAAATCTCTTGCTATATTATGTCTATGCTTGCTATGCTTAGAGCAAGTTGCTATGCTATACTATTTCTATGTGTAAACCATGTAAACGTTATCGAAACGCGGCCCTAACCTGTGCAAATCGGGTCTGATCGTGTCAGACGTCAGGTCATATCGTCTGTAGACTGCAGTTTGCTTGCTATTGCTTCGTGTCAATCAATGTCAAACGCTCAAATCAACCTCAAAGCGTACGTAATGGAAGCTGTACTTCGAGTGCTGTGTAGTTAAATAAAGTGTCCGAGCTCATTCATTGTTCTTGTATTTATTTATATTGCTACACTTTTCAAGAAAACATAATTGAAAATGAAACGCGGTTACGACTCAATGAGTTCTTCGGTCGAAATTAGCTCTTACCGTGACCAACATTTCAAGGTACGCAATGCAACCCCTTGTTGTTCAATTAGTTCACGTTAGAAGGGACCCTGCTGTTTTTGAAGTGATAAGCTTTTAATAAAGTATAATTCATTTTATTGCAAACAAACTTACTGTGTTGATGGCTTATTTTGTCTCAGGGATCAAGAAGTGAACAGGAGAAGCTATTGCGAGCTTCGGCTACCCTTTATATTGGAAATCTATCCTTTTATACAACTGAAGAGCAAATATACGAGCTCTACTCTCGTTGTGGTGATATCAGAAGGGTGATCATGGGATTAGATAAGTACAAGAAGACTCCATGCGGTTTTTGCTTTGTTGAGTACTATGCCAGAGAAGATGCAGAAAATTGTATGAGGTATAATATAAAAATTAAAAAGAAACTATACATTTTTATTTAGGATGATTGTAATACTGACCTCTTTTTTGCAGGTACATCAATGGAACAAGACTTGATGACCGGATAATCAGATGTGATTGGGATGCTGGTTTTATTGAAGGAAGACAGTATGGCCGTGGCAAAACTGGTGGACAGGTGTGTACCAATGCACTTCTAACATAGTTCATAGTTTAAAATTAGGTGGCTGATTATGAATACCAGAATATGATACTGCAAAGCCACTTGTAATGCAGGGTAAATGTCATGATTAAAGTAATAATATGTACATAAAATAATGAAAATGCAAGTTCAGACACATTGCTGCTTTGAATTTGTTGTCAAATACTTGGATAATTAATCATTGAGCCATTAACTTAAGGGCCCAGGAACATTATTTCACTTTCTCACATCACCTCTCAACAATTATGCGGTCTGATGAGAAAAATCAGTGGCTAGTGTTATAGAATTTTTTCTATGGGCCTATGCAGCAGGAGGTTCTCAAGTAGACCTGTATATATTTTATTTATTTATGTATGACTAGCTGTTGCCCGTGACTTCGTCCAC
Source organism: Ditula angustiorana (assembly GCA_963691745.1). Taxonomy (NCBI): domain Eukaryota; kingdom Metazoa; phylum Arthropoda; class Insecta; order Lepidoptera; family Tortricidae; genus Ditula; species Ditula angustiorana. The sequence goes on from OY829472.1 coordinate 24,011,691, forward strand.
GTAGCATTACTTGATGAAGCATCCTTTTGTTACTAATCCAATATGGGTTAATAATCTAAAGTAATCTACATGTACACTATCTACTCTACGCTAATGTAATAAAGAGGTAAACTTTGTTTGTTTGTATGTAGGGGGTCATCCTGGAACTACTGAGGCGATTTCAAAAATTCTTTCACACATAGAAAGCTACACTATCCGTGACAGACATAGGCTACTATGACCACGCGAACGAAGTCGCGATCGTCCGCTAGTCTGAAATAAATATAAAGAGGTATTTCATCTTAGCCCTCTGGGTTGGCAGTGCATCTGCAATATCCTTGGTGTTGCGAATGTCGAAAAGCGGTGGTGATCACTTACCAACAGGTGACCCACTTGCTTCTTTTCCTTTCTATATGGTATAAAAAATTATTGATGCAAATAATCCTGAGCATCTTGCGAGCCCGGATCGCGAGCGGCGGTATGACGTTAGCACACAACTCCTATAACCCCCTCCAGCGGGCCTGAAGTGCGGGCTCCATGTAAGCGCGTGCGATGATGCGTCCCGCTGATATAAATACTCTTGAGTAACTTGCGAGGCCCGAGGGCGACCAGTATTATAACGTTAGCAAGCGTCCCCCTATCTTTGTTCCTGCTCAAGTGAGCCAAGAAGCCTAAAGGAGCAAAATACAACCTATCTTTTTGCCAAAATACATCAAGATTATTTGCTGCTCGTAACGCGTGGAAGTCGTTTAGCGTTGTCCCGTAGGAATTTTGCATTTTTGCGGAAAAATCCGATATTGATCCAAGGTTTCAGCTATCCCCATTCCAAATTTCGTCTAAATCCGCCCAGCCGTTTTAAGGTGAAGAAGAACCGCGCACAACTCATCAATCGTTATCCTGCAAGAACTATGCATATTTACGGAAAAAAAGGATGCTATGTGTTAATCCAGGGTAGAGGCTATCTCCGTTTCTCATCCAAATCCGTCAAATAATTAATGAACACTATTAAATAATTAATTATTTAATTATTAGAGCAAAGTTAAATTACGGAATAAAAATGATCCAGTGTTAACAGGATGATTAGACCGTAACATTATCGCGATATAGTACTGCAAGTTCATGTACTGAGAAAAACTGTTTTTTTGTGTTGTACTCTTTTGTTCAAAATCGCTATTTAAAGCATATTTCTGGAAAACTGAGAATTTTTATTTATCTTTATTAGATGTTGATTATGTGTAGCAAGTATCAAAATTCACGCTTCATTTGTTTCTAAAATATAGTTGTATGAAGTTAAGTATTTTTAAACCCTAATTTCACTTTTTTGCTTTTCTGAAAGCGATTTAGAAAAAATGCTGAAACAGGTATTTCTTTATTTTAAATAATAAGTATGAATTCTGAGTTTCATGATTCTAGAACAATCTTTAAAAAAAATCCATACAAACTTCACCCCCCCAACTTCCCCTTTTTCAAATTTTTTATAGCCTAAATCCTATTCTGGACTTATTTAAACAGATCTGTGAAAACTTCATCTAAATCTGTTGAGCGGTTTTTACGTGATTGGCGTACAAACAAACAATTTTTTTTTAAATGGTCTTACCGTGTTCAGTTACTCATTTTAAGTCACCCTGGGTGGTTCTTTTTTTTTTAACTTCAATGTACAGACTTTTTTGTCTCAACGATTTTATATATGTATAGATCATTGATCACACATAACTTTTTACTGAGTAGTCTGATTTTGATTTTTTTTATGGGATAGAGAGATATAGTTCAAAGGGGGTCCCATTTTAATTTGAAAAGAAAAATCCACCCCTCTGTGCATTGTAAAACCAGGGATGACTGATTGTTGACACACTGAACTTTTTACCTGTGAACTGATGATTCTAATTGCAATATACAACATGATAGAGTCCTGAAGTTGATCTGATGAAGCGGCAGACAATTGAAGGAACTCCTCGACCGTTAACAGCAACTACCTTGCGTTTGGGCTTAATTCATTCATCCTTATAAGAATTTTATACCTAACCTGGTTAGAACTGCCGTGGTCTGATGATGGAGACGGAAGGCCGTGAGGCTCCGCGTAGGCGCACTTGTGGAAGCCTCGAGTAACTTGCGAGCCCAAAGGGCGAACGAAAGTATAAAGTTGGCATCCTCCTCTCACCTTTCCCCCCTCCCAGCGAGCCCGAAAGACTTTTTTTGAATTATCCAATTTTATTTGTAAACTCGTTAATTGATTTCATTATTTGATCAATATGGAACGCAAATGAACTTTGCTATAAATAATAAAAATATAACTTTTCAATTTTACGAAAATTAAGAGGACAACCCTAACGCTTCACCGGAGCGTAGGTATCTATCTCAACAAATAGGCCTAGTTTCGGTACTGCTGTATTTATGTGACGGCTGTCTATCTGTACGGTCATATAAATGAAAATTCCGTTACTGACTGACTGAATAACAGATATCGCCCCCCCTAAACCACTGACGAAGAAACATGAAATTTGGAACTCATGTTCGATCAGGGGTGTAGTCAAGTGAGAGATAGCAGCAAAAATTTCACGTCATTTTCAAACGATTTAAATTACTCTAGTCGTGTTATGGCGTGTTTCTGGACTACCATTGTGGAAGTCTGGCTGCTGGGCGCCGTTGCGTTTGGGTGGGGTGGGGGTTCAAAACTCGTAAAAATCATGAAAATTACGTGATTTTCTCAAGGTTGATTTTTTGATTTTCTATTAGTTAGCAACTTAAAGAATCCCAAATCAGCTTTGCCAGACTGTTTACTGGTTGCCAAGACCGTGCCAGACTGGTTTAAAGTGGCTGAAACGGACATGAAATGTACGTAATTTTCTAAAAGTAGAAAAAAACATTTTTTAATACCTTATACCATCGCATTTTCGTTTATGAAAACGCCAGACCAAATAGATGTTGTTAACACGTCGCCAGACTGGAACAATGGTTTGTTCTCAAAGTAATATAAGCCTTTTCACTACTTAGCCATTATATTAGTGTGTAATGTATTCGATCCCGGTTACTCTTCATACTCTACTCTCTCAGTTCAGCGAGATCTTTCCGACGAATATTATACTTTGACACAACTTTTATTTAATGCTGCTTGCAGGTGCGTGATGAATATCGAACCGACTATGATGGAGGTCGCGGTGGCTACGGGAAAATTATTGCTCAGAAGATTACCCCCAATACGATGGAACGCTGATAACGGCTTCATATAGGTACAGGATTGTGTCTATTCAAACATAGCTACTTAAGTGTGGAAGTTGACTTGAGAAAGACTGTAATGGTATAATAAATAAATAGTTATAAACATTTCTTTAAGTAAAACAACATGTTTTATTGACAAATATTTATTAAAATCTGTATAAAAAGCATAGTGACTACAAAATGCAAAAATATTTCCTAACTTCATAAGAGAAAATAAGACAATTGCTCAAAGTTTTTTGATAGAACACATGTAACGGTTCCAAATTAAATCATAAGAATGAATTACAACTCTCATACTGTAATGACATTAATGACTCATGCATTTGTGTTTATTTAAAATAAGTTAGGGAAAACAATTATGTTTAATGAATTATTTAGAAGAAAAATTAAGGTTTTTATAACAATAATAACAGGTGTAAAAATAGATAAACATGTGTATGAATAAATATATTGACTATCTGAAATTTCGTAAACAGTAAAGTTAATAAATAACTAGAACAATGCTTGACTATTTATTAGTTTACAACACAATTAAACACACAAAATGCATAAATGGTTGCTTTTTAAGCGATTTAAATATAATAAAAGCTTAAGATGCGATTTAACAGAGTTAAATACAATACTGTGCGACTTGTAACACCTCGCGGTTCCTCAAGCTTAGGTTCACGGTGTGTAGGTAACCTATCATGGCTACCAGAATAAACTAAAATCTTATTGCTGAGCGAAGTGAAGAATACTTCATTAATTTTAATTTCACCTGGAGGTCCGTTGCGAAATCTACAATTTTATTTCATTTATTTTAGCTAAACTATCAGTTACATTGGGCTAAGCGACTAAGCAATATTCTTATACTCAGTATTCTATAATTGCAATCTTTTTTAACAAAATTTAAGTGTATAAAAATTTAACTAGTAACTCTGCAGGATTTTGATAGTAGCAGTAGCTCGACTTGGTTTCTTAAAATGATACAGATCCATGGAATTATGGCAATATAAAAAAAATATATAAATGCAAACAACATTGAGATTTATTACCAAAGGCGATCCATATAGGAATACATAACTGAGAATACAATTATTCTCTTGGCGATTCTGGCAAAAGGTCAAACCATAATGTTTTCGCTTCAAGGAAGTCATATTGGTTGAGATGCACTATTATCTGAAAATGAAATATTTGGAATCGAATTAATTATGGCCTTATTGTCACCGAGTTACACGCCGAAGCGAAGTTTCTATTTGTAGCATGTAAATGGACGTGCTAGAAGAAATCATTAGTAGTCTATTGTTTTACCACTCACCTGACCAATAACCGGGCTACCGCCTAAGAAACCCTTGTGCGTGGCAACGGTCACCTCCACTTGCCGGGAGTGTAGCTCGGCGTGTGGAATCACCCACTCGAATTTTTCGTCGAACTCTGGCATGCAGCTGTCTTTCACCACCTACAGCAAACAGCGTAATACTTTCCGCGTCATTGAAAATAAGTTATTTGACAGTTTTTAAATAATAAATATCACGAGGAAGTACTACATGCACACGAGCAGAATGCAATGCTTAGGAATCTATCGTATTCCTGCGTATTCTACAGTACTTCCTCATGACATTTAAATAGCCGATTGTTGCGACCTAATTAGCGGTAGTTTATAATCATTTTCCAAACATGTACTCTCTTGATGATATAAATATTAAGAAAGTCAAAGAGCGTAGCCGTGTTTTCATGGAAAAGCGGCCCTTCCACCAAATGTTTAGTGTATTTTTTTTATTAAGAGCACTCATGACAAGTATTATTTCCTGTAAGCTTCAGCTATCTTTGTCATTTTCTAAGATACGTTTTTTTTTAACTTTTCTTAAAAATAAAAATAAATCCCACACTGGCTAATGCGATTTATGTAAAATTTTTGTACAGTAAATCTATATATAGAGACTCATGTATTCTTTAAATAATATTTTAGTTTTCCAAAAATAAACTTTGATAAATGTAGGAAATAAAACTTTAACATTTTTTTTCTAGCTTTCTAGAAGAGCAACACCAACAGTACTTCGTTAGGTTATTGCTTATATAAAGGTCTGCAATATATATTTTTTCAAAATGACCCAGTAAGTATATCATACTAGAAAATAGAAAAATTTAGTTGCGTATGTTATGTTACAGTTACTACATGGCGAACAAAATAGTTATATGGGTGCGGTATGTTTTTATTTTAAAAACGACTCCTAAGGGGTTGAACGGGAAACGTTTCACGATTTAGTTTTGTTGAGAAAAACATTGGCCAATTGCTTTTTTTATTTTTTACCAGGGTCAACTAACATCCTTACTTTTGGATTCTGCCCAAGCATGTATCCAGAGGGGGGGGGGGGGGGGGGGGATAACTAGGATTTAACCTCGCGCAATCTGGTGACAAACACGAGACAGAGAATGTATGACCTACAGCGATTACATTCACAGTTCACATTGTAGGTTATTTCAATTTTTTCTCTTGTCTCTAAACAGTGACGTAACTATACCATCTGGGGCCCGTGGCAAATTCTTTTGATGAGGCCCCCCTATCAGTAAAAATGGTTACGTTGTAAAAAAATATTTTTGAGCTCGCGGCCTCTTGGGCCGGAGCCCTCTTTGGTCGGGGGCCCGTGGCATTTTGCCAGCCCTGCCACCCTATTGTTACGCCACTGTCTCTAAACAAAACCTACAAAAAATTCAACGAGCCCGAACACGGTATCTGTCACGTGGTCTTAGTTTTTTTAGGCACTAACTTACTATTCCTTTTTTGTGTGTAGAGGCTTAGAAAAGATAATATTCGAAACATTACAAATCCACTCTACTCCCATCTCCCATAATACTCAATTTTACTTCCATCGTTTTTTTAGCACTAGCATCACACATTCAACATAGCTAATGTAATAAAGTGCTAATGCCACGCGAACGTAGCCGTGGGTATAACAGCTAGTTACTAATATTTGTTATCATCTCTCACAAAGGCTACTGAACTTACAGGTGTTTTTCGTTTGGAGTCCTTGGAGCGTCCGGGCAGCAAATATAATTTCACGTAGGGGTCGGGGACATTGGTAGGGTCCTTCAGAGGTATGTTCCTGTGGAGAAATATGATAAGTATTAACATTGTTACAAACGCAAATTATGAGGATAAATACAGAGCAATCACGAAACACGTCGGTCAAGCTGCGGATTCTTAAATATCGTCACTGTGGGTGCTACATCTTTCTCACTGCTTTTTTACACAGTTTTCTATAAAATTGGGTTTCATTATTTGCAAACGCTTTCCTGTAAAACCATAAAAAAATTTAATGAAAGCTGGTCAGTAAAAATAATGCAATAAAGATTCAGCCACGCCCAGGTAACTATGAACACTCGTTAATCTCATTTCCCTTTACCCCTTCAGACAAATGGAAATATGCAAAGCTATTCGGCGTCAATGTTTTGAATTCTTGAACAAAATAATGAGGGTTGCTTGCTATTTATCCCGCTTGGTGACGCCACTCTCAAAGGAGTCATGTCAAAGTCGCTTTATCCCTCGGGAAAAAGAAAGAGAAGTGCCGCACCAAACTGTTATAGCACTGCTGAGCTGTTGCTCAGCATCGTCAATTAGTAATGAAAAATACATTCATCATGACTTATTTTAGCTATCTTACACGTACAGGCTGCGAATAAAATGCCTGGACATCGGGATCCCGTATTTTCGAAATTCCAATTCAGACATTTCGGCGGATTAGATTGAATTTGTCAGTGTAACCAACAAGGTGTTTTTCACGTGCGTTAATACCGTGAGGTAAGCAACTAACCTGCGGCATGGCAGTGGCGACTCGGCGGTACTCACATGATTTTGTGTACGACCACGATCAGCGTCTGATTGGGCATGCTGTAGCGCAGCGACAGCAAGATGCGCCCGAGCCCAGCCTCCCCGGCCGACCTGCGACCACACCAACCGTCAAGTCTATACAAGTAGTTTCGAGTTCCCATACTAAATAGCCTAGTCTAGTGACGTGACCCTGACCACTAAACGTGGTGTTTCGGGTTCGAATACCAATAGGGGCAAATATTTGTATGATGAATAAGAATGCTTGTACTCGAGTACTTTCATTTGTATTGGAGATGTAGATGTAAACAAGTTTTCGTATTTCTGTTCATTTGGGTATTTGAAGTAGGTGTAATTAAAATTGTAATATCCGTTTAATGCGGTGAATAGCATAAACAGATCGATAAGTAAATTCAATACGATTGTGTCAGTCATTTTTAACCGACTAAGTAGTTCCCAGGTGGTTTAGGATTTTTTCGCTCTAATCATTCTCTAAAATTTTATTAGCAGTAGGACAAATGCCATATTACGAAATTAAAAAGTTTTAAGTTTTGTTTTCGAGTTTTGGGAGTTGTATAACTTGTACAAATATGTTTTAAGTATGTATTTTTATCTATTTAAGTATGTATATCGGTTTTCAACAACCGATAGCACGAGTAGCTTGCGTTTCTTAATTTGGGACTGGGTCAATTACTATAAAATTGACACAAAATATTTATTTTTTATTATACTTTATAAATAATACAGATGACACATTTTCTGGCAACGTGTAACATATAACAGTGTAACTCGAAGTATTAACTATAAAAGCATCGAATCAAAACTGGAATATTGCATGCAGTTTGTAACCGTAGACTAGTACATGAAAAGTCAATAACAAAAATAAACTATTCAAGAAGGTTAGTTGTAACGTTTCTTACGTTGTCAACGAAGACGTCCTGTGGACGAGTTTTGGGGAGTCACGCCCGGACGGCGCTTGAGATTCTTGAGAAACATCTGCAACATTCAATTAAATAAATAAGTTGCTTTAAATTTAAAACAAAATCATGAAAGTAAAATACCCACCGACTTCCTTTATGATCTGTTCGACTGGAATTGATTTTTGAGAGGCACCATCAGTTCCGTCGATATCTAAATTAACCAATTCCTGGGTGGCCGGCTCTGAGAAAAGTTTTAATATTGATTGCAAAATATTATTTAACTTGATTAAATAAATCAAAAGTATGAAGCATAATTACTAAATTTTGACAACACTGTAAGGAAATAAGGAAGTCCATCATACTATATGAATTAAAATAATACTTAAACTTACAAATAAAACAGTTGTTCCAAATCGCTGCCTAGTGGTAGGGTGCCAAGAAGACTGGCAGCATTGCCACGTTGTATGGCAATGCTGATTCTTTGGGCAAGGAATGTTCCCATGTATTAAAAGCTAAGAGCATATAATAAATACCTTGAGACGACATGCACAGAGTTCTGAATAGCCAATGGGCGCGAGCAATGGAAAGCTTAACTTAACGACCATAAAATCATATATTCTGAATGTTTTGGTTGACGGCGTTTCGGTTGCTTAAGCACACCCCTTCCGTATGCTTTGCAATTATATTCTACCGTGCGCTGATTGTTGCCAAAAGTATCAGAAGCGTTAACATGAATTAAAAGAATTTAAGTAATAAAAGAAACTAACTGAAGTTGGTACAGAGGCTTCATAAAATAAAATGACATCTTATGACAAGCCAAAGATAAACGGAACACCCACTGCCGTGCCGATACCTTGTGCAACAGTGACGGGCGGCAGCGGCGGCGCCGGCGCGGCCGGGCCGGGCTCCACGGGCGCCGGCGTCGCTAGCGGCGCGGCAGGCGCGGCAGGCTCGCTCGACCGGACCAATGGCTCTTCTTCTGTATCCTCCTCTCTAATGGCCTCTTTTAGTATCTAAATATAAATATAAATATAGGAACTACTGTGGTACAAGTTGGGAAAATATCAGGTATTTACCCTGATAGGCTCCATGTATTATCGATTAGGTTTTATTGTTAAATTGTTAATTCATGGATACAATAAATAATAGGTAGCAACATTTTAACGTTAAATTTACGATGTGATGATGTAGCTGTTCATTGAAATTGTTAGTGGTAATTTTTGTCTTTTTTCCTTAGGTTAGTTTAAATTCTTCAGAGAAAGATTGCTCACCTTCAGTTGCAAAGACAAAAGGATCTTCGACTCTGGGCCTGATTTTTGCAACATTATCGGCTGCGTCAGCATGCTCAGATCTTTCTGCTTCAACAATAAGGCGATTGCATACGTCAACTGGCCGAGCGTACTGCTCGTCTTCTGATCCAACACCTACCACACAAAGGCCACAATAATGTTACGCCGAATAATTTTCTAAACGAGCTGATGCCGCGGCCGTTCCTTAAAAATGCTACCCGCAAAATGTGTTCATTATATTAGGAGCGATGTTAGAAGAGTCCACTGAACTTTCACCTTTATTTCAAGCGTATTGATCTCCGGGTTCTGCACAAGGAAGGAGTAGCCAATCTCGTAGACGGGGTCTCCGGTGCGCATTTGGACGGCAGTGTTCTCGGTCTTCTTGCCAACAGTCACTGTGAGGTAGGGGTCGGGCCGCGACGCCGCGCGGGCGTCCTGTTGCGAGTGGTTACTGATTAGTTATAAAATAACCAACGATTAGTACTACCAACATAGATACAGTAACTACACAAGAACATAAAAACACAGAATAGTAGCGCCGCAGTTTACTTATACGAAATTGCTCGTTTCATTTTTAACTTTGCGTTTGTCGCTTTCTGACGTACCGCACTTGCTTAGGCAAAGGTTATCTTTTTATAAAACCTTTGGTGTAGGCTTAATGCTTGATGTTACGACTATAGTCGCATTAAGTTCATCTGACCACCATTGGTACGCACGCTCATACCTATGCTCTTCCGGGTTACGTAGCATAACATCTAAAAAATCAAATGTCATAAACTTGATACACATACGTCTAGAATGTCTAAAGCCTATTTAATTTTGTATTATTTTGTGTAAATTTGAATTGTAATTATTTATTAGAATAAACTTTATTATGACGTTATATTTCATATTAGATATTAATTTTTGGTTTTGTTTTGTAATTATATTATTTGTAAATGTATGTACGTTATTGCTTTGCGCCTAGTTGTCTGAAAATAAATAAATGATGATGATTGTGAAAGCCTAAATGAATAATGTTCGTAATCTATAACGTTCGAAATACATACAATACGACTGGTCGAATGAATATAATATCGAAAGCCACAAGCATAGAACACGACTGTTTGTATTTTTATATAGCTCAGAGTTGGTTGTTTTATCTAAAATAGGCTCTATCTTTAAAAAAAAAATCAGAATCTTTGACACTGGGTGGTTTTTTTTACTTAAACCTAATAAAGAAGCTAAGCTATTGTCAAGAAAAAATAATCACAGGCGAAAATGTTATATATAATAATGTTATACATAGTGAGCAGTATAGATTATAAACGTATTGAAATTAGATCATAGACATTTTAAACTTATACACGATATTATCAATTTCGTACGTTATGTAATTTGGATTAATGTATTTTGATCGTATGAGAAACAAACTTATAACTTTTGATTTTAGATATTTTACTACGTAACCATCAAGGATAGTACATGGTGTGGGTATTACAAGGTGAAACTAGGGTCAAACAAAAAACCCATTATAAACACTTCTCAGAAGACAGGTGTTGTAGTTTCGCGGTTTACATTTGTGGGAGTGGTAAGCTTTATCGGGCGGGCAAGTGAGCACGTCAATTGGTAAAATCCATTAACAGCTAATTTCTTAAACAACGGTGTAGATGAGCACATTAACAGAGAACACTTGTTGGAGTTTTTGATGTACCTATATAAAACTTAAAAAATGTAAATAGTATTAGAATAAGGAACTTTACACTTACCGGGAGCTTTTTACAGGAGTCGATGTAAACTGAGAGCACAGCAGAGCTTAATTCCCCGTTTTTAATCAGCTGAGTTTCAGTAATAGCCTGCGAAACAAACACATTTATATGAAAACCAGTTGTAATTCAATTGAAAATGTAATTGAGAATATTATTTAGTGTCGAACTTACACGCGACAGTTCAGTCAAGTCTGTGGATAGACGGTGCCACGAGAGGCGCAGTTCCACTTTGCCATGCTTGGCTTGTTGAAGAGTTTGCCACTGTGTGCACAAACAAAAAGTAAAGTCCAATGAACAAAATTTTCATAGACATAAATGTTTTATATCAAATACTACACGGTTCATACCGTATCCAAGCGACCCGAGCGCACCACTTGTGATATATCTAAAGAGCATCTGAAATTTGACAAACATTAATTATTAATAATATAAATACAACGAGAATACAAGTATAATTTAATTTGAATTGAAAATATTAGTTTTATTGTATTAAGCAAGGCAGCTTTGTTAGTGGCGTTAAGACACAAACGTTAGCGAGACACAATTACAGACCTACTAGATACATTACTTCCTTCAGCTGTTAGAGGAGTTGTGTTATTTGCGTTTTAGGTAAAGCAAAAGCTTTCAGTACATCACAAATTACATTGTCTTGTGACTTGTGATAGCTACAAGTGACAAGCAAGTTAATGTTTTTTTTAACCATTGATAATAAACACTCTAGATGTGCCCTCCTCATACCGTGAGTGCGCGTTGAAATGTGTAATCTCACAAATGTGCGCGGCACATCTTTGACTACAGATATTAGTTATAGTACGAATAAAAGAGACATTTTAGTCTGTCAGTTTATTTACAGGTATGTATTATTTTCAATATTAAGACAATGACACTAATTTTTACTGCTGGGGCCCATCTACGTTATTTACATCGATGTTTCTAACAAGTGAGTTTTAAGCGATAATGTCAGTGCGATCTCTACCGCATGAGTTAGTCTTACAATTTTTATTTTTATTATAACAAGAAGATTCCTAAATTTAAGTTACGTATGACGTCAAATTGACTGGGAGTAACGAACAATTTAAAGATTTAATTTTACAATAACTAGACATATATCATCACTTTATCGTACCTACTCCGCACTCTTACTGCTTGCTAGCGACTCGGATCAGTCTCACTATGCCAATTTAAAACATTTCATGAAATTTTGTATTAGATACGTATTCCGCATTAAAATGTGTATATTTCTTTGAAAAAAATAACATAACATAAATTTAAGCTTCTTTTCATGTAAAAGTAAAGGATGGCGTGATCAAGACTCTGGTTAGTATTAGTTTCTTAGCACTTAATGAGTAGATACTAAAGGTTCAATTATCGTCTTGCACTTGTGGTCTTTCAAGACGACGTGTGGCACGAGGTCTAAAAATGTGTGATATCAGTGTCGTATGTACAATATGAACATACATAAGGGACGGGTCTTGTGTGCCGATCGCAAGCTCGGTGCAGTGACAGACGCAGTCAACAGTAGGTACGGAGGCGAATGCGCTCGTGCGCGTCTACTTGTTAGTGTCGTGAGAGACGCTTTGTACAGTTGTCGTAGGAATAGAAGAGTGCAAGGCTAGAGTGCATGTTGAGCCGACCTGCCGAGCTTATCGTCGCGCCCTGTGCGGTCCCAGTCGTATATCTTGATGACCGCCTGCGACGCGCTGCTAAGCAGCACCGACTGTTGCAACCCACCACATTACACACACATATAAAGCTTTGTTACAATATATAAATCTGTACATAAATTAATAAGCCAATTATTTAGTTTATTAAGTAAATATTGTGTTCATTTTGTACATTTGGGGAAGTTAATAAGTAAGTAGGTAAGAAGAAATAAGTATCTAAATTTGTAAGTATTATACTTACATAAAAATTATATTTAAATGGTTAGATTATCGCTGGTTGTTAACAGTACGGTATAATTACGATCGCACCTGCCTGCGTAATAACAATGACCTAAATACATCAATAAAATATAATATATCCACACACAAGAATATGAACAATACAAAATGATGTGACACCCAACTGTTGATGATTAAAATTTTAGTTAAAACGGACACAAAATGACTCTAAATATTACCAGTTCACGTTATCGGTTACTTCTCGAGTGAACAAATTAAGTCGAATTATGATAGGTAAGATGAAAAGTCGAAAGTAACGTTGTTAGCGAATCAAATAATAATAATTCGGATATGAAATTATAGCAAGTATGCGACTACTAGACTACTCGGGAGCGACTAGGGATGCTTGCGAGGCAATATTAAGAGTCAAACATAAAGTCACTCAAAAACGAGAATAAGGCGCCGCTAGGGTGAGGCACCCGGGCGGCGGCGCAACGGACCTGCCGAGGTAATCATCGTTCTGAATGCCCATCCCCGGGTCCCAGTCCCACACCTCGCACTGCAGCACCTGGCTCTTCCGTGAGCTTATTATAGCCTTGGGACAAACCACAATATACATTAGTTCACAATCTTTTGTAATCGATCGACGTTCATGGAACAAACTTCCGATGGAACCTGCTCGCCTACGATGAAACTGGTCGACGTGTACGGACTACTAGTTAAATGAAATAAAAATACGTATGTTAACAATGAGGAAAAGATGTACTGAAATCAGAGTCTGAGTATACTAAATAAAAAGAAGAAAACTAAAATATGTACGCACATTGTTTCAAATTCAACTTACCAAAGCAGTACAAGTCCAAAATCCACACCTGTCTATGATACGTTACAATACAAGCATGGTGCAGCTAACATAGGCACTGAAGCTCAAAGCCAGGGCTACACTCATTTCACTGCGCCATTTTTAAAGAGTAAATAATAACTTCCGTAAATAAGCACTTGCTGAAATGAGAGTGGCTTAAAATTATTAAAAAGCGTGTTCATGAGAAAGCGTCATGTAAGTTAAAACGCCTTCTAGCCGACTGCAGTAGTTTGGTAGCAACGCCCTGTGTGGGTGCTGGCCCGGGCAGCCCGGCTGGAAGGCGTGCAGTCGCAGCGTGCCCGCCACCGCGCCGCCCCGCCGGCACACGCATGCAGCGCCCGCGCCCCGCCGCACTCACCTGCCGAGCTCGTCGTCGTCGTTGCCTTCGTCCTTGTCAAACACCTCTATTTCCAAAGCTTGACCGAGAGATTGCATTATACGCGCCTTTACGCCAAACGCGCAAAGTCCCACGTAAACATAGTAGGGAAAACAAAATCATATGCACAAGAACTTCAACTAAGTAAGTTATCATTGTTACAAAGTGGCCAAAATAGCACTCTGAAGCGAACACTTATTAATAATAATTAGCGAGGCAAAATAAAAAATATATAAGAAATCTTTCTCATTTATTTCAACCACTTCATAAGATAAAATAAATAATAAATATTGCAGCATTATAGCAAATTTAAATTACTAATAATATTTCCCATAAAATATTACTAAGTACCGAATCCATCTTTAAAAGATTTTCGGATATGGCATGTTTGCCGTTGTGTTTGCATTACGACTACTGTATCACCAGCAATAATTTATTAATAAAAGGATCAAGTGCAATATAAGTTCATACCCTTGAATTAAAATCACCTTTAAAACATGACTACCTATTAAACAAACTACTCCCAAAATAGTTATTGTAATCGAATTATCCCATCAAAAACATAAATGTGAAATGAAAGCCAAGTTCAATATTATGATATGTCTTGGTTGTTGACTTAAACGACAAAAGAAGTGAGATCTAAATGGGTGCCAAGTTCAATGGTCAGTCCTGAAATTTATTTATAACAACATCAAATATTCTTCCTATAACTTAGGATAATATATTGTAGCCTAAGGTCTGACTTGGCCAGTTCTCATATACAGCCAAATTTGACACGTTTATGTGAAATGGTTTTTGAGTTACGAAGGGGTCAAAAGTGGCTCCAAATGGTTCGTGTAATATTTCACACGGTGCTGCTCGCCAGTTCTGTTAGTTGAACTTGGCTTGAGACGTTACCGCGTGTCCAGATTAACATGGATCGCTTGATTTACAGATTTCAGACAGACCTTAGCGGGCAATGTCCTTTAAAATATTCTTATTAAATAACTGCAATGCACAGTTCGGCTCATACATTTTCAAAGGTACCTTATAGCATGTGACAAATAATTAAGGATATGCACTTATTATTGCACGCGACTACTTCGTTTGTAAAAAAACGGAATACATGCTTTTTTCCGAATGAATTTAATTTCTGAACAGCAAAACTAAACCAGTCATATTATTAAATCAAAATTATTTCAAATTAAATATAAATAACACTATCTCAATCCATACTTTTTAAAATATTTGTAACAAAAGGTCCAAAATATAACCTTGCGTCTGTGAAATGTATGAGATCAAGACACGCCCATGCTCATGATTATGCTCGAGTGAAATGACAAGATGGTCCACTCATGTGTTCTCCAATTATTAATAAATGACTGAGTCGTGAAAAACAACGAGTGTATTAAGCACAGTACGAGTAGAAATATAACGCGCATAGAAATCTTCGCCATACTTCAAAACCAAATTATAATTAAAGGTCGTTTCGGACAAGGCACCCGATTAGAGGGCACCTAGTCCCACGTCCCATACTGAACTGTCAACAGTCCCGCCATTAGTAAATCTTTATTGCTTTTGTAACTTTGTATACATTTCCTAAAACATCGTTTAAGTTACATTTTCTTCTTATATTATTACAATTTTACTCTTTTATACCATTAAATTTGTGGTAAATTTTGTCTGTTAAGCGTATTAAACAGATCTTTCGAGTTTCCGGAACAAAACCTTTAACGAAGCGAGGCGATGCTTTGTATGCCTCTTCTCTTTTTACCGTTCTTTACAGTCCATCGCGTGTAAATTGACTGTCTTATTTTCTATTCTGATTCTGGAGCACAGCCCAACACTTGTCATTTCAATCAATTGTAGGAAAAATGTATGTATGCAAGTCTCGCTGCAATGAGACTCTGTGTAGCAGTTTGCGTGTGGCGTTGTGGTGAGAGCGCACGCATGAGAGGACTTAGAAAATTAACATAACTTTTAAATCTGACTTTCTAGGCTGTGCATTTAAGTTGATTCCAAGATCATCAGCGAAGCTTTGATTAAGTTACGCTTTATATTCCATGCCACTTTAGCCGGAAAGTCCGCTGACTACTCGTAAAAACACCTTAAAATTGTGTGGTGTACTTACCCCTCCGAACAGGAAATCCCAGACAAATCATTTAATTTGTAAGATCTATGTATGTAAGTTCAAAAACGAGATACATATAGTGTTAATATCAATATCTACGGAGTAGAGATAAAAATGTGCTGTACCCTTAACCAGTGCGTTTTTAAAGAGAGTTGTGAAATATTAATGGCGGGCTCACCTCGCACCAGTAATCCCAGCGCGGGTTGACGTTGTTGTCGATGTGCTTCGTCTTCCAGCGCTGCGCGCCCACCGTGACGACCGCGTACGGGTCCGACTTACCCTTACCTGTGCATAGGTAAACCAGAGTTTATTATATTAAACAGCCCTGTCTCCCCACTCTCTGCAATACAACTCAGCAATACCGCACAGGCTTACGCGCGGCGCGCGCGCCATCTTACGTCTTTTAGGGTTTTATCGATTCGCGTTTTAATACACCGATTGCGTATTTAGTAGGTAGTCTCATTTTGTCCGATCCTTTATTTTTTGTTCCTCAACATTTTAATTATAATAAAATCTTTATGCATAACTAAATAACGGCTATAATAAATATCAATAAGCAAGCAAAAACATCCATATAATTGTTAGTGTACCTATCTTATTTGTGTTATATGAGTGTGTATTGCTTATTGTGCGGCTTAAGAAATTTATGTATCTATCAATGTCAACAGCAGCGACAAATATTGCTCGGAGCAGAAAATCTTTTTAGATTGTCTTCTATCGGGGTACAATTCGAATAGATAAAGCACTGCCTGCAAGCTGCAAGTGTTCAGTGCTTTTGAGATAAATGTTGGAACTATTTCTTTCTTTCCTACTTTTCGGTCTATTTGGAACAATTTCTTTTACTGGCACAGTTACAATACAACTACAAGTTACGTTCATTGTTACTTATGTAAACAACACTTTGGCGCGCCAAATAAATAACGATAATATGAATAAAATATTTTGAACCATATATTAATAATCAATATATAATTAATAATAATTAGTATTTAAAGTGAAAGAAATTAGGTTTAAGCATGAGGGTATTAAAGTCTATTGTGATAAAATATCAACATTGACAGTGTTGTTTACATGATGATACGGCGTAAGAAGACTTGCTAATCAAAAAAAAAAAATTATTACAATTAAAACAGTTATTTATAATATTGACAAAGTTAATATTGCCCTAATGATCACCGACCTCCGACAGGGAGTGTTACAATAAAAAGAAAATATTTAAAAAAATCAAACTTACCTAGCATAGAAATGTCTTTCTTCATAAGATTTTGGGCTTGCACCAGATGTATGCGGAGCACTCCCTAAACAAATAAACCAAGATACAAACAGATACAAAAAGACTGCATCGATGCTCTGCAGGCTGCGGGCTAGTCCCAACTCCATCCTGAAAACTGTGGCGGCAAGGTACGAGTCACCATGCATGCGCCACTTTGCCCAAGTACTGGTCAGCAGAAGGTAACCCCTCTGTTGTTAGGTTAATTGTCTAGAATTATAAGTTGCCGTACTAACATAGATATAAGATTGTCTGTCTTTTTGTTTGTTTACTAAATAATGTGGACCATTTTGTAGTCTGTTTCTTTGAATAAATAATAATAATAATAATAACGCAATGAAGTAAAACTTATTTTGCATTGATGTTTCTTTTTCAAATATTTTTATTTCACAATAAATGGAAACCAGTACAGACACAGCATACTGAAGTAACCCGCTCCCAAAATTCCAACAGCGGTTAGTTACCTATACCTACCAACAGTTAAATTCTCGCACTTTTTCCATGAGACATCTGTTAAAATGTAACGCTGGTAGGAACCATTATCTGTTATTTGAATGTTAACGGACTGAAGGTGTAGGTAAGATAGGTACCAAGGTCGCTCTAGAGATATCTAGAAACTCTTTGTTCTCGAAAACCATTTCTAGATGAGTTAATTTAGATTTTCACGACAGGATACACAAGAAATAATCTCACCTCTGGTTCCGGCATCCGCAAATCGACGGTTGGAATCTCGTCGCTCAGTTTTATCGGCAGTTTGTTTGGCAATACCATCATGTTGGCTATTTGTTCCACGATACAACGACGAAGTATGTCACTGCAAACATTAAAATACAACCTTTACAAAATATACAATCTAGCGCCTTTCCGCAAAAATGTGTACTTTTATAAGAAAAAAACATTCTCAGTCAGCGACAACTGAGTTACCCACGCTGTTAGACACGCTGTAGACGCAACAAAAGCACTGCCACATATCGGTATGCTACCAGTAGCGTACCTCATTTACTCGCTTGTGCGCAACGCAATCGTAAGAAGCAGAGGCAGTTCTTTCTATTTTCCAATGAAACCTAATTCGTCGTACATAAATACGAACCATCGCCATGTTGATATTGCTATCTGGCTCGCCTACTCTTACTATAATTCGGCGTCCGCTTTCCCAAATACCGTAACTAGCGCGCTCCCGAAAGATGGTGTAGTTTTTATACTGAGAACCTTGTCTAAAGGATAAATGTCGTTGTTCTCATTATCTATTCTGTGGATTTAGGTATCTAGATTTTAACCCCAGGGTCGCAGGAGTCTATATTTCTATCTCCTTCTAAAACAGCTGATTTGTTCTGCCAGACCGAGAGGTTCTTTGTTTTCACATACTGTGAAAGATGTTCGATACAAAACGACAGCTTTATGGGTCATAATCATAATTATAGCCATAACTTGGCATGCAACGAATTTCTTGATTTTTGCTGCATTGATAGCAGGCTACCGTTTATCGCGGACATACATCATCTATCCCTCACGTACTCATATACGCCTATTGGTTAGAAAATGTATAAGGAATTTATGCTTTATGGCCCTGCCCAGGTGGTCGAATACGAAAGATGTCGGTGGTTGATAAGAATGACTAGTTGTTCACCTGAGGCCGGGCATGTCGAGCACGTCCGCGGCGCCGACGAGGTTGAAGTCGATGGCGGGGTTGTTGAGGAAGAACACCTGCAGCCCGCCCACCAGCGGGATCTTTGTTATCAGCGGCTTCATCACCACGCGGACCATGCCGTGGATCTGAACCGACACACATGGACAATGATACATGGTCGCACCGTTTCGATCATGAGCATGCATCGCTAACAATGTAGCATTGTGGTGGCTTTTTAAATCTATTGTCAAGAAGACATTAATTTCTCGGGCGTATTATAAAATCAATGACTATATCTTGGACAAGGATGTTTGGAAATGATCCCGATTTGTATTGGCGATCCCTGGCTCCAAAGATTGTACACCTGCTGTGTTAAATTGTTGAATTGTAATTTTTTCTAAATATTTGAGATGTAAAATAACATTGTAATTTTGATTTATTTATAAAATTACACCTCGTTGAGTTTCTTGCCGGTATCTTCTCATTAGAGGTTTTTCCGAACCGGTGGTAAATTTTTTGACATTCATAAGTGCTACACAATTGCCTTTTCGCAACAAATGCCATACCGACTTCCTTGGCAAGCGTTACCGAGTGACATTTATTGTAAAAAAAATTGTAACACAGCTAGTCGACATGAGCGTCAGCCAAATCTCTTCTTGGACTGAGGTTCTGCGATACTTGACCTTTAAATTATTGTCAACACTATCTACTGCAGGTAATGAAATGAACTATCTACTATCGGTAAATATTTCACTAATACAGTCAAATCGTACTTTTTTATGTAATAGATCTATCCAAATGGAATTAACGAAAAAGACGTATAGATTTCCAACACGAGATTAAGCACTTAGATTTTAATATTCAGAAGTAATAAAATTCATTTCAACAATGTTTTTTGATTTACCTGCAGATCTTTTATACCTCCTCGAATACCCTGAAGGACGAATGAAATATCACAGTCTCCGGCGTAACTACAATCAAACAGTCAGTATTAATAAATATTATTATGAAGCATGTATAACTGTTTTACGTATCTACAACGGGTTCTACTTACAATAAGTCGATGTCCATTATAATTTCGTCCCTAGAGAGATTTTTATCATATACTTTCACGCCCCCGACGCGAGGCGCCTGCAAACAATATTGCAAAGTACAATTCGTAAGTGAAAAACGTGGTAGGTAATTTTTTGAAATAAAAGCATTTTTATTTAGTTTTAGCCACAAAAACATAAAGAAAGTACTTTTATTGTCTATATTCTACTTCCCTACATTTTCGGGTAAATATTCTTACATAATACAGGCACGATAAAAGTCTGACAATGGGAAGGCACTAAAAATGGGCCAAATAATACTCTCTTTTGACTTAATAAGTAGATTTAGTTACTATTTATACTCACAATAGTCCCCAAGATCATACGTTCAAATTTGAAGCCATTCATTTTAAAGTTTGCTAAGCTTTCAGCAACGGCAGGTTCAATGGTGTCTTTTAATAAATTTCGCGCATAGTGATTCACATTCGGCCAGACTTGTAGCAGTATCTGTAAGAGTGCGACAAAACATTCTTAAACTTTATGTTGTCCAGTACGGTCTGTTGAACTCGCACCAGTCGCAATTAAACTGCCTTTTCTAATCCAGGACGACTAGCACGCGTGGTCATTTTCTCGCTTGTCGCTCAGTCCATCTTTCTTCTACTGGACTAGTGAGAAAGAGATGGCCTGTACCACGAAGCTAATCGCGATGTGCAGTGCTAAACAGGCAGGATCAATGGATAATTATGTAGCTTCGAAGCTTACGCAATGTAATTTTTTGCGAACTAATGATTTTGGTTTTCCAAATTTTTAATTTTATTTGCACGCTAAGCCTTGTATATGTAAATCTTAGCAGCTTGGCAGTTTAGCAGACTTTGCTCACAAATAAACAAATATTATAAAGGCAAATCTTTACGCGTTTTATTCGAAAATTTGTTTAATATTATTACGTCACCCCGCGGCCCCGGGAAGTAGCAATTTACCGCCACCTACGCGAGCGAAAATTTCCACTTCCTGGCCAGGGGAACACGTAAAATTGTGTATATACCTCGGGCGGTCATAAAGAAAGCCTTAGGTCGCATGTTTATCGCCTTGGCTCGTGCAACAAGTCTCTGCGATCTGAGACATTCTTTATTTCACCAGAAATGTAATGTTCTAACAATCTGGCTGCATACACGATTAATTGGCTTTTTCATCATTTAAAATTGTTCCCATAGGCATGATGACTACAAGTTTTCGATTCTCAACATTCAAGGAACTCGTCAAGAAAAACTATATTTTACTAAACTTTTATTTATTTTTTACGAGCACTATTGGTTGAAATACTTATCGCGAATAGAAAACAGCGTAACTCAAGTCCTGCTGAAACGCTCTACATATACATAGTTATGTATGACGCCACACCTATGTAATTTTACTAGTAAATATAATGAAGTATGAAACTAAATCGCCTCTTTAACAACAATAAGTGCGGGTATATTGTTACTCTCTTACACGTATATTTTGAAACAAAAAGTTTTTTTTTCATAACTTTCGTACCTTCAAATCGCTATGGCCCCCACAATACTTCTTGTAATGCATTCCCAAATTGTCCAAATGCTTTTGAAAGCTGGTGTTTTACGAATTCACTTTTTTACATTTGCATCACAAATATCTATTCTGGAAGCATAGGAAAATAGAACTTACCCTGTTCAACCATTCCGCACGTTCTACATCGGGAAAGAATACCTGTAAGCAAATGTCTGTGTCATTTGACTTTTAACTATAGGCACAATGTCCTTAGACTAACCCTTTGCATTCTGTAGAGTGGCGTAGCAATGGGGCGGTAGGACGCCACATCCCCCGGGCTCGTAAGGGCAAAGGACGATCCTAACATATATTGAGGCAGCGCCCCCATCCATTGTATTTGCGATTGACTCCAAAGATATACTATCTTATGCTACCGACGTAGAAGCACCATTCAACATTAACTACACCGAGTTTACAAAAAGTGCTGCTTTTACAAGGTGTTTTTCTTGTAATCCCATAACTTCAGTGTATTAATAGGCTCAACATATTTAAGTATCGTGACAGATTTTAATTTTTCAAAGTTATAATTTTATTAAGATTTGAAAAAAAAAAACTGTGTACCGGACCAAGCAATAACCAGCAAATAAGTACAAACTTTGACACCGCACATAGAATTTTATGCATTGTATCCAAAACCGTACATTTTAGGACACATGTTTATTTTACTATTTTTATCCTTTAATTATAATCTTCGACACCCCGCGACACCGCGTCCACCATGTGACAGCTGAAGGAGCAGCTGGTGGGGGTGACGCTCGACGGGGATCTGATTTCTATTTGCTGGTTTTAGTTTCTACTTTTAGTTTTATTTCACAATAAACACAAGTTTTCTCTAAGGCTCCTGCCCAGAGACTGCTGTTTGGAACACTGCTGCCCTCTATTTCTTGTAATTCAAAATTATACATTTTTATTATAACGGGCAGTATTCCAAACTATTACGATAGAGGCCCTATTATAATATTCTGAAACGTTACAAATGTATACGTACATTGGGGTGTGGTGATAATGGTTTCTTTAAGGTTGATAATCCTTAAATCAATTATACAAACTTATTGTTCGCAAAGAAAACCAATTTTGTAAGTACGGGGTCCGCTTAAACTGCGATTTTAAAATCTCCTATTCAACAGTTCTGAAAGGTTTAATTTGAACCTCACCCAGGCAGGCAGGTCGTCGATCCTCGCGAGGACGACGTCTTTCTCGGACGAGACGGCGGCGGCCTTGGCGAGGTTGCGTCGGTACTCGCTGTCCTTGCGCCACTGGTCGCGCAGCACGGACAGGACCACGGGCCCGATGAGCCAGGCCACGCTCCACTGCATGTAGCCCACCAGGTATACCGCGCCCACCATTGACACCTGTGTGCATGCCACGGAATATATCATAGAACAGTGCACAAGCATATATTATAGTATTTCATAGAGAAATGCCATGCACCGCCCCGCGCCGATTTTAGACCACGCCCACAGGGCAAAGCCTCTAGATAAGACTAGATCAGATCAGCTATATTCAAAGTGAGCGCCGCGGAGCCCTAGGGCTCCACAAAGCCTTTGTGGGGGCTCCGCGTGAGTGCTGGTTACAATGAGAAAAAAACTGAAATCTACCTCTCTCATGACAGTAGTTCAACGCTGTGCAACGCATTTTATTTAAGGGCTCCGTCAAATATTTCGCTTTCCAAAAGGGTTCTGTTGGGAAAAAAGTTTGGGAACCACTGGTCTAGATTGATCGAAAATCGACAACTTTTAGTACTGCCTGCACACTAGAAGCGTATACAAACGTCAGCTTCTCATATATGTATAATACGCGTAAAATTCAAACAAAAATATATATAATATATGAACTTCTACTTATACATGTTTGGAAAGTAGCGTTTTATTTTACTAATTTCATATATAACAATTAATAAAACCCTACTTTAAAAATGTGTTTTTAACATACCTACATATTTTTCAACTTTGTTTTATGGAGAAAAATCGAGTGGGTCTTTTATTTTGAGTACTATAAAGGACCACGTATTTTTATACCACGCGATTGGGGATCATTATTATGCATTAGCATTAGCATTATTATGTTTGAGTCTAAACTCAACCCCTACGGCCTCCAAGCATTGAGTGACTTCAGAGGCATAGTGGCAATTTCGTCTCTAATACGCCCAGGAGTGCGATTTTTGAATCTCACCGGTGACTAAAGCTAGCCAAAATGGCCGTTTTTCATAGATTTAGTCACCTAAAGAGATTCAAAAATTGCATTTGAATCTCACCGGGTAATCAAAGCTCACCAAAATAGCCGTTTTTCATAGAGATTCGGTCATTTTGGTGAGCTCTAGTCACCTGGTGAGATTCAAAAATTGCACCCGTGAACACAATGTCTTTCCTACGATAAACTTGTCTTTAAAGGGAATTTATCTTTTGATTTTGCTTTCATTCAGATAAACACGTAAGTTCATAGAACCAGTACAAGTATTATGTAGTAGGTATTGCTAGTTTTCTATGCATGGCATGGCAGTCGAGATATTTGTTGAAAAGCTTAGACTTTGGTATTTGTGCAAATAAAAGGCATCACTACTGGGAGCGAGGAAATGTTGCTTGCCAGGCACATCGCTCGGGTCTACTGGCACATTGGTGTTATTATAAGCTTACGAAAAACATTGAAAAATAATATTATAAATATTATTTTTCAATGTTTTTCGTAAGCTTTTCAGCACCCTCTTTTACCACGCACTTCCTGGTCCTTCTAATATTTAGGAGCAGATAATCTTGCAAAGACTTTAATGTTAAGGTCCTATTGTCTTAATTTTGACTAAAGTTGACTTGGATAATTTTAATTTATCCGCCGCAGCGCAGCTCTAACCAGATATCGAGAAGTCTGCTCAAAACAGTTTTTCTCTAGTTTGTATCGCAAGAGGTCAAAACTGTGCGTTGTCTTCCCGGTAAGTTTTTGACACTAACTAAGCTCTTCTGTTTCTTCAAAAAATTTTATGATTCGATACAAGCTCGTTCTCTTTGGTCCCTCTGGCTGGAGGAAAATGATGTGTTGTGGTGGTTTTTCCATAACATTCATAATAAATTGAATAACATTTATACTATCTAAATTGAATACATTTGAAAATGTCTCTTTACTTCTGGAACACTATACGAGGCTCACTAGAAGCTCTATACAAGAAGTCGGTTTTTAATTCGAAAAAAAGTTATTTTATACTAAAGCTGTCACACGGGTAAGCATTTTACTTGGTGTTAAATGATCACCATCGCCCATGAACAACTACAGCACCATTAAGACTGTTCAACTGATTCCAGCCTTGTATGCATCTCCGTCTATCGTGTAACTCCATACATTCGCACGCGCAACATCCCACAAGATAGGTACTACTTGCTGATGTACTTTCAGTTTTGGGCCTAAAATGCGGACTGCGTCGATCCTGACAGCATTACCAGAGACCCTAGCTTGCTAGCTTTTGCAATCACTTTCTAACCATAGAGTGTGCCAAAGGGATCACCTCAGGTATAAATGTTTTATATCTGTGATAATCGCCTATATTGGGAGCATACTAAGTAAAGAGGATTGCAGGTCAGTTCTAATATGAATCAATAGGCTATTTCCTTTTGAATTAATTATAACCTAACATTGAATTTACCAGCCACAAATTTTCAAAGTTTAATATCTCTACAACTCCTAAACTGTTTGCTACCAAACATGACTAAGAACTATGGCAATGAAACATGGTGTTAAATAAAAAAAAGGATTCTAATTAGTCCAGCTGTTAAGGAGCTACAATGCCACAGAGAGACACTGGGCTTCAACTTATAACATGCCTATTTTTTACATCAAGTGTTAAAAGGTCCTTTTAATTTTTTTAATGTAATCATATGAGCAGTTATTAATCATTTATACATAATAATTCATAAACTGCTTATCAGCCTTCGAAGAACCAGCCATCACTTTCCGCTTAATATCAGACTAGCAACCACAAAATATATATATACTGAATTACTGATACTGCATGTTGAGAAATAATTCCGCAATGATGTCACCCTTAGCAAATGTAGATCGAAATACAAACAGTAACTTCATATCTTGTTAGTTAAAGCTTGTCACCCTGTTGGAAATGCATTATCAATTGTTTTCAAATAACATTATAAAGGAACTAAAGCAGAATTTCTGAGTAAATCTATAAGGCTGATAGTTACCTTTGACCTATGGGATGGCTTAACATACTTCAATGTGAAAAATCAGTTTTGCTAATTTATTGTTTGTAAAACTAGCAAGGATATTAATATTATTAATTTTAAGAACATTAAGTAAACATTTCCAGAACAAATCAAAATAAAATCATTCATAACATGTTTCATTTTAAGGTTAAATTCTTCAAGGTTATATTCTTCAAGGCAACATTCTTGTTCCATGACTCAGGCACTGCGAGTGCCTGATGTAGTGTAGTTGTGACTCATTGATGCTGGCATTATGCTGCCATTGGATTTAAGATGTATGCTTATCATATCACAGTATGAAATAACACGGAATGTAACACTAAAATTATTAGTTTCCTCATAATACATGCCTGTTTTACTTAGTCAATGATTATTACTGTGCCGTGGGACACCACAGGTTGTAGATGTCCTTGCACTTTCATCTTTCTAATAGTTATGGAATGAGCAAAAGACCTCTTTGCCAGAACAATATCGCACATATTATGCAACAAATAGTGCCTATGACTCTTTTCGCAAGTATAAATAAATTTATTTTCACATAAAAAGTACGGAGCTGGCTTCTAAGCCCAACTCTTTCACCTGTCTTATTAATCTCACCTTTTTGAAAAATCTGTAGATCATTGACAGCACACTGACACTGTCATCGCTGCTCATGGATGGCTTGCTTGCAGATACCATTTTGTTATCCGTTGCCTGCAACCAATGGTAGACTCGACTTAGAAAAAAAATGCCATCAGATGCACCTACTTTCCCATCCACAAACAGCAACAAATGTGACTATTTAGTATTAATAAATGGAATCATGAAGATATAGATGTGTAATGAGAAACTTTTTAAAAATATCATTATAGTTAAACACCGGACTTTACAACAACAAATTTACCTTTCTTATTAGGGCTCAAAGTTTCAACTGTATTGTTGTTAAATCCTGGGTATAAAAATAATTGTGTCCAAACAACAAGAGTTTTAAGTATTTTTAACTATGTTACTAATATTGGAGCTTCATTCTACTACTTTTAAAATTAAATGTATCAATGCATAGTTAAAAACTGCAGTAGTCCTCGATAATAAACCCCAGAAAAAAGTGAACCACACTTGGTAATAGTTAAAGAACTTGGGATATAACAATAAAAAAAAACTTATGCATTTCAAAATAAACACATATAGTGGCCAGAATGAAGCTTAAATTAAACATAATAATAAATCAGAAAAACAAACTTCGTTTACTCACACTTATATATAGATTGACATTGAGAAGAAAACAATTTTATTGGCTATAAGGTTTGTAAAAAATCATAAACATTAAATGCATGTAAATTATACTCGGAACATACCATGCTGCCGGGTAAAGTGTTGCGGACGTGCGAGTTGATGAAAAACTAAACAAAACGCAAAAATACTACGCACAGTGGTTCTACAAAAACTAACCGAATATGTCCCGAACGTCGAATTCTACCTTCGTAAGGCGGTAGTAGTATCAAACCATCGCACACCGTTTAATATTATCGTATATATTCATTTTCGAAACGGATAAACTGTTTAAGAACCCATTTGTAAAATAAATGCTGAAAAATTATCAATATTTCTTTCCACTGATGGACGGTAATTAAAGTAAGTGTACTACTATGTCTCTCTAATCTGTGAGTAAGTGGCAGAAATAGAAATAACGCCGCGGTCCGAATCAGTTTACATCGCGCAAAGCGCTCACATTTTCGGACCGAATCAGGCTCACAAGACTACCGTAACGTCACTACCAGGCGTAACGGGCGTAAGCAGTGTCTGAGCGATGTAAACTGATTCGGACCGCTGCCTAAAGCATCTTATTCACCATCCATCCTGCTGTACGTCCCGCCAAGGTCATGCACGATGCACGATGTAGCATACACACCATCGTGCACGCGTCCAGCGTGCTAGATGTAATCGAAAGAATTAAATGATTGCACGTGTTTTTCTTATTTAAAATGAAATCATTTTTATTAAAACGTCAAACAATTTAGATCTTCTAATGTAAGCAGCAGCAGCAGCAGAAGAAAAGAAAAAAAAGGAAGAAGTTTTGAATTAAAAATGTCTCGCTGGATCCAAAATTGATCGTGCAAGTCCAGCAAGCAATTAATAATAATAACCGACGTACGTCATGCCTACTCTACGGTCGTGCATCGTGCATGCCCTTGGCGGCACGTACAGCAGGGTGGATGGTGAGTAAGGTGTTTATTCTAAGGACCGGTTGTCAGCACGTCGTGAGTTAGAATCATAAGCGTGATACGGACCGCATCTATAGCCACCATTACCATTACAAACTAGCTGTGTTTCATACATACATTGACAGGGTTCGCTTTTTAAAAAGGGAGTTGCGCCAGCCGCCAGGCTACTACTATATCTCTCTAATCTGTGGCCAGGCCAGCCAGATTGCGCGGCCACTTGTTTTGTACATCATTCATCCATCTATCAAAATAGTTATTATCGATCAACTTTGACTTGCGCTTGCGCAATTTCTCTTTAAAATTGTTAATTAAAATTTAGTGCGGTATTTTATTCCTTTTACCGAAGAAGAATGGCTAACAATAACGCTGATCTAGCTATTGGCAGGCTGAGACATGACTACATACGATTGAAAAACGATCCTGTGCCCTTCGTGATCGCAGAACCCTTGCCAACAAATTTTCTGGAATGGCATTATGTTATGCGAGGCCCGGAGAATAGTCCTTACGAAGGAGGCTTTTACCACGGCCAGATCCTCTTCCCGAGCGAGTTCCCATTCAAGCCACCAACAATTTACATGATCACACCAAATGGTAGATTCAAGCCAAACACGCGTCTGTGCCTCAGCATTAGCGACTTCCATCCTGAAACATGGAACCCCGCGTGGAACGTTTCCACCATCTTGATGGGCCTGCTTAGTTTTATGCTGGAGAACACTTGGACTGCTGGCTGTGTCACTACATCAGATAGCGAGAAGCGCTCAATGGCTGTTAAGTCTTTGGAAATCAATTTATCAAACAAAATGTTTTGTGAGTTATTTCCTCAAATTGTTGAAGAGATTAAACAGAAGAAGACAAAGCTTACAGGGGAAAAGGCAGGTGCTGGTTCTTCGTAATGCTGCTTTGATGCATATTAAGACTGATTCAATGATTCTCACTACAATAATCTAATGATAATAATACAATTACTGTGATAGTATGATTAAGAAATGATTGCAAAATAAATAAATTAGATTTTTCATAAATCCTTTTAATAACTACATCTAATCTGTCCAACAAACATTTAGTACCTACTTGTCATGTTCCAATCTGTTATCTTTGTAGCTGATAAGAGATCTTACATGCCTTAAGTTAATTTTCGTAACAACTCTATGGCTGTAACCTTTACAATGAATGAATAAAAAACGGAGATGTTGCAAATAGTCAATAAATTTATTTAAATTATATTTTCCTTATGGCTTATGGTAAAAACCATCACTGTAGGCATCCTCATTAAATAAATGATATGACAGGCTTATTCATGTTCATTGAAGCATATTCAATTTCTCATGGACTAGCTATGTGGGTCTCATATTGGTATGATAATCTTTTAGCCAAAAATAATTCACACATTGCTATACATCATCCCAATATATCTGCAAAGTTTGGACTACTGCAAAAGAAGCACAGCATCTGTATCAGGGTCAGGCTGTACTTTAGAACTGAACTGCTTCTGAAAGTATAAGCCCTAGTATCAGCTGGCTGCGCTGGAGTCTGTAGACCACAAGGCAATAAGACAGATAGGTGATAATCACACTGATTTTAAATGGATTTGCAATGCATAGTAGCAAGTGATAAAAAGCA
The DNA here is from genome assembly GCA_963691745.1 of Ditula angustiorana. Classification (NCBI taxonomy): domain Eukaryota; kingdom Metazoa; phylum Arthropoda; class Insecta; order Lepidoptera; family Tortricidae; genus Ditula; species Ditula angustiorana. Next base: position 24,041,396 of record OY829472.1, read on the forward strand.
CCAATTTATCGCGCGTGACGCTATATTGCTACCTCTGATTGGTAGAAGGGAAAAGATCAGTGACTTTTTATTGCTTGCAACTTTGTATAGTAAATCCACTTTCAGTCTTAGTCTGGGACACAGGCAAACAAGGAGTTGTCTTTGAGAATGAGGCTGCATGAGTTGCTTCAGTGTACTTTTCAGTCCACTAAACACAGGGGTCATATCCCTATAGGATTGAGTTTCCAACTTGGAGTATGATATATTTTGCTTCATCTTCCTTGTTCTTGTAAAGAATGTAGGGATGTGTGTTTCCACCCTTATAGAACCATAGAGTCTAACCCTAAACTATTGTATTGTTTCGCTTGTCTGTAGCTCGCTCTCTTGTCTACGACCCTGTCTCCGGTAATGGTGTACTTTCTGTTGCTCCTAATTAAATCTAATTGTATTAAGTTAATACTTTGTATTGCGGCCATTATTGTGTGTCCAATAAAGACCATTACCAGTGAAGTACCTATCTCTGGTTTTATTTGTTTTCCACTGCACGTCGGTAACAACCGGCTTATCAGGTTATGTAGCCCCAGCACACCAGGATTGGTATTTTCTGTAACCTGTAAATTGGATGAATGCAGTGAGAAATCGGAGGGAATCGTCGCGGCGCAATTTCGGCGTGTTTTGTCGAACCGTTCGTCTGCTTCTGCCCATCGTGCTCGTCGTGCCGTTGTGGAGCCCGCGCTCGCCCGCGTGTTCGTGTTGGCCGCTCAGTTATTATCATAAATGGCTCCCGTACTTCCTGATACTGACGCTTCGGCTGCAACCAGCTACAGCAGTGCGCATATTGACAAATTACGTGGTGCTGAAAATTACTCCACGTGGAAATATCAGATGAAAATGTTGCTGACGTTGGATGGCTTGTGGGGAGCGGTTGAAGGGACAGAGACCGAGACTTCTCGAGTTAATCGCGCGCTTGCCCGCATTGGCTTAAGTGTGATGTCATCATGCCACCAACACATACGTAATGCTGAAACAGCACAAGAGGCGTGGACTAACCTTAAAAATGTTTTTGAGAACAAAGGCTTATATAGGCGTGTTCTTCTGCTTCGCCAGCTGCATCGCGTCGAATATAGCCACTTCAACTCGATGTCTCGCTATGTAGAAGCCGTTATGACTTTAGTACACCAGCTAGCAGATATTGACAAAATTATCGCAGACAACGAAATCGTTGAACTATTGCTTAGCGGTTTACCGGAAGAATATGATGCTTTAGTGAGCAACTTAGAAACCGCAAGCATTACTAACACCTTATCAAGCGAAATGGTAAGATCGAGACTGCTGCAAGAGGAGACGAGGAAGACTGCAAGCTGTACCAACAGTGAAGAAGCTGCTTTCTTCTCTACTTCAAAAAGTCGTTCAACTGGTGCAAGTAAGGCCGTGAAGAAAACGGTGTGTCATTACTGCGGCAAGATAGGCCACATTAAAAGCAAGTGCTTTAAATATCGTAAAGACAAACATAATGACAAAAGCTTTAATAAACATCACTCCCTTCTTGCTACTGAAGAAACGACTTCAGCTTTCTTTGTGAAGAGCACTGGGTGGTATGTGGACTCAGGGTGTTCAAACCATCTGTGCAACGACAGGAACTTGCTTAGCAACTATCAAGATCTCCCTGGACATGGCAGCAAGGTCGTGTTGGCAAACAACGAGGCACTGACCGCTGTCGGTGTTGGTGAAATTCAACTTGATGGCGTTGTTGATAAGATTGAACAGGTACTGTATGTTCCGAATTTATCTGCTAATTTATTATCTGTTAGTAGACTGTGTGAGAAGGGTCATATTGTAATTTTTGATAAAGACAAGTGTAGTATTTATAACAATTGTAAAATTCATGGCAATCCTATTACCTCTGCATCAAATTTTAAGGGACTTTATGAATGGCATGGGTGTAGTAAAGGTAAAAGTACTTCGCAAGAAGTGCATTCTTCCATGTTCTTGTGTAATAGGCAAGGAACACAGAGTGCTAATGTTGCTGCTTCTGTGTTGCCAGCACAGCTCTGGCATAAGCGGTTAGGGCATTTAGGTTTCAGGGATATGTGTGCTCTTAAGGACGATCTTGCAACTGGAATATCATTTCAGGTTTGTTCCGATGTCAAGTGTGAGACCTGCCTACTTGGGAAGCAAGTTGCCTTGCCGTATCCCGTGGGCGAGGCTACACGAGCTTCTAAACCCTTAGAAATAATCCATAGCGATGTAGCAGGCCCTATGCAACAGTGCAGCTTTGGTGGTGCGAAGTACATGGTCACGTTTACAGACGACTACACGAGGAAGTCCTATGTGTACCTGATGAAGAATAAATATGAGGTAATTAATCATTTTATTAATTTTAAAAATGAAGTAGAAAAACAGTTGGATTTGCCTATAAAGATTTTACGTTCAGACAATGGTTCAGAGTATCGCAACAATAAGTTTGCTGAACTTTTGAAAAAAGAGGGTATCATTCACCAAACCATTGTGCCTTATTGCCAACAACAGAATGGTATTTCTGAAAGATTAAATAGGACGCTCTTGGAGAAGGCACGGTGCATGATGCTCGAAGCTGGTCTCTGCACGCGCTTTTGGGGGGAAGCGGTTATGACCGCCTCGTTTTTGAAAAACAGGAGCCCTACAGCCGCTTTAGCAGGACATACTCCTGAAGGCCTTTGGACTGGATCAAAGCCTGATCTTGGTCACCTTCATGTTTTCGGATGCATCGCATATTCGCTAATTCCTAAAGAGAAACGTCGTAAATTAGATGCTAGGAGTAAGCTTTATATTTTTGTTGGTTATAGTGACCGAACAAAAGGTTTTAGGTTGTTGGACCCTTTGAACCCTAATAAAATTATATTGTCGCGTAATGTTGTGTTTTTAGAGAATAAATTTTATAAGGATGTAGACAAATTGAATTTTAATGAAATTAATAATGAGAATTTATTTTATCAATATGATGTGACATTGAATAATAATAATATTAATAATAATGGTGTTTCTAGTCAAAGTGAAGCAATTGAAATGTCTAGTCAAGATATTAATGATGTTTCCATGGTTTTTTCAGACGCGGAAAACTTCTGTACCGACACTGAGAGAGACGAGTCAGGCTGCGCTGCTTCGGGCTCGAGTAACTCGTCGGGCGAGTCTTTAGGGCTGTCGCCGCGACCGTCACACTCAGGGGAAGCCCTGCCCGCGCATAGTGCGCCTGTCGTCGAGTCTACTAGACCTGTACGCTCTACTAGGTCTCAACCACCATTAAGGTATGGTGATTATGTATCAGACTTCTCTCTGGTCGCGCATGATGCACCTTTGGAGGACCAAAGTGTACCTCAGACCTATAAGGAGGCCACCACTGGCTCACTTAGCTCAGAGTGGACAGCTGCCATGAAAAGTGAGTATGATTCTCTAATGGCCAATAGAGTATGGACATTAGTTGATAGGCCTCAAAACGTCAACATTGTAAAGTCAAAATGGGTTTATAAAATAAAAAAGGATGCATCTGGTAACTTTGATAAATATAAAGCGCGTCTTGTTGCCATGGGTTTTACCCAGGTTCATGGTGTTGATTATAAGGAGACATTTTCACCCGTTGTAAGGCATAGTACAATGAGAATACTTTTTGCCTTGGCTTGTCAGTTTGATTTGCAAATTGATCACATAGATGTGGCCACAGCCTTTCTAAATGGCGATCTCCAAGAAACAATCTATATGGAGCAACCGCCAGGTTTTGATATTGATCATAAAAATAAAGTATGTTTATTACAGAAAGGAATATATGGCTTCAAACAAGCCAGTCGAATTTGGAATAACAAAGTAAATAAATTATTGTGTGAAAATGGCTTTTTACAGAGTAAGTGTGAACCTTGTATTTATATAAGTAAAGGTAAAAATAGTCTCATAATAGTAGCATTGTACGTCGATGACTTCTATGTATTTTATAACAATAACTTAGGCAAGGATAAGCTTTTTAAATTGTTAACCAATGAATTTAATTGTAAAAGCTTGGGCACTTTAAAGAACTGTCTTGGTATTAATGTTACTAGAGAGAGGGACACTTTAAAACTAGATCAGAGTGATTATATTAAGCGTTTGCTTAAGCGGTTTAATATGGAAAGTTGCAAGCCTGTTTCGACACCAATGACTGTGAATTGTAGGTTTGATAATGATGATGAAGCTTTGTGTGATGAAACTTACAACTACAGAGAGCTTTTAGGGTGTCTAATGTACTTAGCTGTATGTACCAGGCCAGACATTGCCTATGCGTGTAGCCAGCTAAGTCAGTATAATTCAAGGTTTGGCAAGAGTCATTGGCTTGCAGCTAAACGAATTGTTAGGTATTTAGCAGGGACAATTAACTATGCTTTATATTTTATAAAGAGTAGGGAATTTAATTTGACTGCATATGCTGATGCAGACTGGGCCAATGATACTCTCGATCGACGTTCATTTACTGGCTTTGTTGTAAAACTAGGTTCAAACACTATCAATTGGGAATCTCGCAAGCAACGCTGTGTCGCACTCTCAAGTACAGAGGCTGAATATTTGTCAATTAATGATGTTTGTAAAGACATATGTTTCATTAAGAACTTTTTATCTGAAGTCTTATGTGTGAAGCTAGACATCACTGTGTTCAATGATAACCAGAGTGCTCATAAAATATTACTTGCTAAAGAGTACTGCCATAAACGCACAAAACACATAGATGTTCGCTATCATTACATAAAGGACTTGGTACATAATAATGTATTATCAGTTAGGTACTTGCCAACAGAACAGATGATTGCCGATGTACTTACGAAACCGCTGAGCTTTAGCAAGCATTCCACATTTGTTCATAGCATGAATGTTAAATAATGCAAGCATTATAAGTAAATGTGAAGTTGTATTGTATAATAGTATGCAGTTTTGTTGTCTATATAAATGTAGTCATGTTCATGTGTTAAGTTGGCATGCTATTGTACGATCATGTATAGAGTCGAAGTCTCTACATAGGTGTAAGCATTGTTTATCAATCTACTTCAATATAACTGATGTTATATAGAGTCGTTCCTTTTAGTAGAGATGCTCATAAATACAAATGATTGTTTTGTTTTCTGTTTGCTTGGAAAGTGTTTATTTCTATCTTTGTATTTGAGCATGTATGTAACATGGTTTTATAAGCTGTGAGGGGAAGTGTAAAGAATGTAGGGATGTGTGTTTCCACCCTTATAGAACCATAGAGTCTAACCCTAAACTATTGTATTGTTTCGCTTGTCTGTAGCTCGCTCTCTTGTCTACGACCCTGTCTCCGGTAATGGTGTACTTTCTGTTGCTCCTAATTAAATCTAATTGTATTAAGTTAATACTTTGTATTGCGGCCATTATTGTGTGTCCAATAAAGACCATTACCAGTGAAGTACCTATCTCTGGTTTTATTTGTTTTCCACTGCACGTCGGTAACAACCGGCTTATCAGTTCTGAACTTTCATATTCCACTTTCCATTAGGTATAACTAAGGTGGCCAACTGTCCTGTATTTTACAGGACGTCCCGTTTTTCAGCTATCGTTCTGGCCGTGTCCTGTATTTTGATAAGAGTTTTTTCTTACAGGACCATAACATACCATAAAACGCGTTCTCCCGTATTTTTTCCATTCTATCTGTAAGTTTAAACCACATGTCCTGTAAAATGAGTACACAGAGTTGGTCACCCTAGGTGTGACTAATAGTCAATCAAAATAACAAAATATAAATCTTTGTTAAATAAATAAATAAATAATTTATTTTATTATTATTTACAAAAACATTGTTACATATTTGTATGGAAACTTGAGTTTTCGAGAGCTTACTGGTGACTTTAGTTGCAATGAGGACAACTTCAATGGGTACTCAACTATTCATCATGGCAATGAACATTTGATAATATTTATTTAATTGATATATAATGATGCAAAAACTTGAAACAAATATAACAGCTATTTTAGATATTATTTATTCATAATCATACAAAATGTTCACAAAAGAAAATTAATTTTTTTTTCTTACATACTTATTAAAGATTTCTAGCAACATAACTAGGACTTACAAGTATATATAGTCTTTGAAGATTCTAAGGGACAACATGAACATAAATGTTGTTTCATCAAACTATATGTAGTAAATAGGAATTTGGAAGAATAAGATACAATAATATACATCACAATTTAATTAAAAACCGAAATTACATGTACCATAGTTGTACATAATATTTAATGGAATTATTTTTGACAAATATCAATTAAACCACTTTGTCTTAATTACATTTTAATGGCACTTAGGATATTATATAGTTTTCAAAATTGCTTAAAGCTAAGTTAATTTCATGATTAGTTGGTTCTCGGTAAGAACTGAACGCTTAGTAAATCATTACTAAAACAACGAAATGGAATGTGAAGGGAGGTTACATTGGTAACTGGTGTATTACAATAAAATCTTCCTGGAGACATACCTATTAACATTTCATAGTTTACTTCGTACTCTACATCTCTACATTTAGGTTTTAATAATAATATATTCAAATAATAAAAAATCTCACATTCATGTAAAAAAATAAAAATATAAAAATGGAAGACCAATTCCATATCGGCTATCAGTAAAAGTACTTGTAGACTAACATTTCTAGATCTGATTTAACAAAAATGCAGGAAAATCTTCAAACGCGAAATAAGTCTTGAAATATAACATTTAAAACAACTTATATTTGTTAATAAAGATTTCAATAAAAACATTAAATAGATATTTCAAAGTAAAATGTTTCTGCGTTGTTAATTGGTACATCTATTAATTCAGCTATTAAGATAAAATACCGCAAATGGCTATTTTCTAATTAAAAACATCAATGTATTGATGTGACATCCATTTTGATATTAGTAGCAACAAAAAAAGAATAGTAACATTTGCTTGTGAGTTTTTTTTCTGTTTGCGGAGGGTTGCCTCTTACATATGTAAATGTAAACAGGAAATTGAGAATAATTATTAATAAATACTATATGTATTTTATTGTTTAAATTTTTGTTAAGCCACAAGTTAAGGAAAAGAGGTAGCCCTACTCTTCCCCTAAGCAGTGGAAGAATCCCGGTTATGTAGGACGCCTCTGTCTCAACTTATGTTTCATGCACATATTATCGGAAATGTGGAGAAGTTCAAACAGAATTATGCAAATACCTGCTATGCTTCGTAAAGCTTGTCTCATTCTAATCTTCTTTATCTTTACACTAGCGACCCGCCCCGGTTTCGCACGTGCGCAAATACGATGTAATGTACCTTCCTCAAGACACTCTCTGACAGTGAAAACCGTATTAAAATTCGTTGCGTCGTTTTGAAGAAGGCGGCCGAACATACTCATTAAGGATTTTGAACAGGCAGGAACGGATAGCGACTTTATACTATGTAAAAAAGACAGTATAAGTAACGTCGCTATTCTCTTGTCTGTTCGGTGTATGTTCGGCCGCTTTCTCCTCCTAAACCACGCAACGGATTTAGATACGGTTTTCAGTCATTTAGATAAGTTTTTTACGGAAGGTTTTGATGTACATTGCATCCTGATTGTTCCCATGCGAAGCAGGGCGGGTTGCTAGTGTTTTTTAAAAGCATTTTTGTTGGTGGCATTCTTTTGGTTTCGGTTTTTGTGCTTTTTTGTGCTGTGTTAATATGCTCTTTTGAAAAACTTAACAAAGATTATAAATTTCACTAGTCGCTCAGATTTTAAAAGGACCATTGGTTATCGACGGTCATATGCCAATGAAATGTTGAACTTTCTTTTTTTTCAAATTAATAAAGAGAAGTTGATAGTGAACATCAATTCAAAATAAGCTTAATCCATTGTATTACACTTTTTTTTATTGCTTACATTAATGTGACGTGTTAGTGTCATCATTATGACGTTGTTGCAACAAAGTGTATCATCGTTTGTACAGTCTTGTCTGCGTCATATACATTTGCCTAGTGCATTGTCACTTAGCTGCTATAAAAATTTCGTGCAGTGACTTATTTATGATTTCAAAAAGACATGGTACTACAGTGTACTAATAATTGCAGATATTTATGACGCTAACGTAACGTAACACCAGAACTCGGTTTTTTAAGGGCTAATGGATGAACGTTATTTAAAGCATTGAACAATCTTCCGCTTGCGAAATAATCTTCTCTAACGTTTATGATAAAAAATGACTGGCAATTATAATTAAGAAATGACTGGTGGAGGAAGTTTTAGCAGTAGTAGCAGTTGACCAGCCATTTAGGCACCCTTTTAGCACAGTATAAAATGGGCCTAGTTTCCGCACTGCTTTATTTAGATACTATGCCTTTAGTTTCAGGTGATTTCTCGACTGACTCTTAATAATTGCTAACAGTGATGTCTGACAAGCTCTGCTTTTCATGTTATTTATGACTGAAAATGGGTTTTATTTACCTGTTCCTTGTAGCCAGTCAAGCCACGTGCAGTCTTTATTAAATCAGTCTCTAGTAAGTAGCCAATTCCTCTTGAAAGTTTATATTTTTTCCCTATTATCAAGCAGTACTTTTCGTAAATGAACTACAGAGTCGAGTCGCTTGGGTTTAGGCCGCGAGGTGCTTGACTCTCTCCAGCAAAGCGTCACAAGTCTTCTTAGCATCTCCGAGCAACATCGCCGTGTTCGGGTTGTAAAATATTGGATTATCGACTGCTGCGTAACCGACTCCCATCGATCGTTTCATCACTACCACCTTTAAATTAAATTATTTATTGCATTAAACGATTTTACGAGCTATAAGATTCCAACAGAATCGATGTCATTAAAGTATGTACTATTCATCCTATCTATATATAGGTTGCCTTTTATATTTCGGGATTTGACTGAATTAGTGCTGCCATCTGGCAACTGATGCGTGATGTTCCTGGAGTATAGTTTGAACTTTTTGGAGGCAAAGTAACTGAACCAAAAAAGAGTTTGGAGAGTGTTTAAAAAACAATAAAGCAATTTTTTGTTAGCTAATAATATAATAATATCTCGAAATATAAAACGAACCTTCATATTGATATTAAAAATGCAAAAGTAACTCCATCTCTCTGTTACCTCTTCACAACAAAATTTCTGAACCGATTTTGAAGAAATTTGGCATGGCAATAGTTTGCATGTTGAATATAGTAGACTACTTATGTATCGGATGTATAGTTTTCACGGAATAACGTTAACAAACTTTACGCACACGAAGTGGCGAGTAACAATTAGTTATTTTATAATTGTTAGTTACCTGCTGCGCTTTCCACACTTTAAGAACAGGCATTCCTGCGATGGGCGAGTTAGGGTCGGTTTCGGCAGCACTATTCACCGTATCGTTGGCACCTGTAGATGTCAATTACAAGTTATTAAAATATTCATTATAATCCAAATAAGCATTGAGATTATTTTCGAGCTTACCGATAACCAGAACAAGGTCGGTTTCGGGGAAATCATCGTTGATTTCTTCCATTTCCAACACATCGTCGTACGGGACGCCGGCTTCAGCAAGCAGCACATTAAGTTGCCCAGGCATGCGACCTGCAGGTTTAGTACAAATGTTACTTAATTAATCCTTAATGTGGGTAGTATTTGCGGTTTTCCGAACAGACTAAATAGAGCATTGAATAAAACCTCATTACTTATTAAACACAATTTTACCTGCAACAGGGTGGATTGCAAACCGCACTTTTTTGCCTTGCGCTTTGAGCATATCTACCAACTCTGCTATCGGGTACTGCGCCTTAGCCACGCATAAACCATAGCCTGATAAAATAAATATAATTAAATGTTATACAAAAATCGTAGGTTTAAAAAGAAAAAACTAAAATAAAATAAATTTACCTGGTGTGATAATAATATTGCCAGCTCTGTGAATCAAATCAGCCACGGAGTCAACGTTGAGCTCGGTGTGTGTTGCGCCGGAGGGCAGCGCTGTTCCACTGCTGGTTACTCCGTATCCGCCGAGAATCACGTTTGGCAACGAACGATTCATCGCCTAATGACAATTTTAAGGATGAAGTAGAATTTACTGTCAGAACCTACATATGTACAAATACCAAATTTCATGTCAGTCCAACTAAAGAAAGCAGGTAAATAAAAAAAATTTGAGAAAGTCTAATTTGCTGGCTTAATTATTATTAGCAAATAACTATTACACTGTCGTCGAAAGGCAAGCGCGGTAGGATCATTCGCCAAAATTATTCGTAGTCCCGTAGTGTAATGCACTCAAATATGTTAGAATTGGCCATTAGGATTGCACCTATTGACCCCACTGGGCTTAGGCTACGAATTAATTTGGGTTAAAAATCAACTTGCAAAATTGAAACAAAAAAAAAAACTAAATGAAGCTAGTAGAAAAACTTTGCAAGACTTAACTTAAATATTTAAATAAAAGCTTGTGAAGTGACCTTGCACATGATGTAGGAGAGAATGGCACCAGAGCTGCCGATGAGCGCGCCGACGATGGTCATGAGCGAGTTGTTGAGCATGAAGCCCTCGGCGCAGAGCGCCCAGCCGGAGTAGCTGTTCAGCACAGTGATCACCACCGGCATGTCGGCGCCTGGACACACACTTGCATCAGACAATGCATACTTGTGCTCGCTTCAACTAGGCGCTACACGGTTTTCACGGTACTAAGTATGTTGGTTGGTAGAAGTCATCCGAACAAGAGTGTTTCTGAATTCACGTATCTTATTTTTAATATCACGCTGATATAGCTAATCTAGCTAGATCAGTCAGGTCAGGTCAGGTTCAGGTATCGATCAAAGAATCATATTTAAAGGACTGATAGTGTCGAGCATTACTTTGCAAAGGTTCGTAAACTGGAGGCACTGGAGCGAAAAACCTTGCTACTCCGCAAAAACGAATACTGCACTAAGCAGTTTGTTTTCGCGGTGTAGTGTAGCGATGTAATTTGTTCCAGTAGCAATGTTAACCTCCGATGGCCGCAGTGAGCGTGAGCCCCTGGATGCCGCTGAGCACGGCGGCGGCGGTGAGCAGCGGCAGGCCGGGCGCGTCGGGCAGCGCCAGCAGCGCGCCGCCGCAGCCCAGCGCGCCCGCCAGCAGCCCCGCGTTGAGCGCGTGGCGTCCGGGCAACAGCAACGGCGCGGACGACAGCGAACCTTGCAGCTTGCCGTAAGCCACTAGCGACCCTCTGGAAGCATAACTTGCGCTGCTGAATACATCTTGGACACTCTGGAGACTAAATGGGCGACTTTGCCGTCCCTTTCTTTACTTGTTATTATAGGGATGGTATGATAAAGCAAAACAGCGTTCTTAAGCAGACCTAAGTATTAAAACAGGAGCTAGAAAATAACTCTGCAAAATCGCTCTTTCATCCTGCAACTGCAGAAAAAATTTCTTATGATATAAAAAGTCAGATTTTTATTTCATTAACCAAAGATCAAGATAATGAATGAAATTCAAAAATCACTCTTAACGTTAGCGGTAACTTACGTGAAGGTGATTCCACCGATGTAAGTGCCGAGGAAGAGCGAGGTCTTGAGCGTGGCGGCGGTGGGGTCGAGCGCCATGGCCGGGAACTCGTGCATATACGTGGCCAGGCAGGTCAGCACCGCGGCCATGCCCACCAAGCTGCAGGTTTCAATGGCCCATTTACATGCGGCCCGCTTCCGCAGAACTAAGCAGCCTAGTTAGCATGGAAGTGAAGTAGCGCACGCTTTCAAATTCCACGCTAACTTCCTCAGTTTCACTTCTGTTCGATTAATTTTTGGGTGATTTATTATTAATTTGGAATTTCTATTGAAAAAAGGGACCTATAATTCCATACAATTTGTTTTCTGGGAACGGTAATAAAGGCGTAGGTACAGTTGTACCTACGCGTTTTTCGTGAGACTTGCTGGCTCATGTTATTAGTTGAGACGGCTGACGTTTGTACATACATCTATGTGTGCGGCCCATACTAATCGTAGTCAGTTTTCCGTCAATCTAAGGGCCGGGCCTGTGGTAAATTCAGTAAGTGGCCGTTTTGTATGCAATATTACAACATCGTGTAGAGTGGATGAAACCGGAGTCAAAACCTAGAATATAATTCCATGAGGGTGACAAAAGCGCCGCTAATTTGCGATCATTGATACTGATGGTGGATTAGTTCAATTATATTTATTTCGAATTTTAGGCACTAAAACTGGAATGTTCTTAGACAACATTACACGCTGGCTTATTCAATGCACAACAGGGTTATGGTTACCTGTGGAAACCGGCCACAAGCTGTGGTAAGTCCGTGATCTCGATTTTCTTGGCAATCGTGCTGCCTAGCAGGCCGCCGATGCCGGCCACCCCGAGCATTTGCGCGAGCACCTCCGCGCTCGGCGTGAGCGCGCCGAGGGTGGCCGCGATGCCTCCCGCCACGCCGATCTGACATATAAGCATCTCAGTGTTGCTGCCACTAATGAGTTTCTTATTTAAACTGGTTAGCAAGTCTAGCAACCTCATATTACTAAAGAATCGTCAAATATCCAATAACAGTGATGAGCTAAACCCGAGTTGCCACTTTAAAAATCGATAAATGTATGATTACTATGAACACTAACTTAAGCTTGAAAATTAGTAAAGGTTCATTAATAATCCAATAGCCTATGATAAAAATACTATACTGTAAAAATCGCGAAATCGTTGTTATTACTAGTACTATGTAAAGCAAAATATTTAAAAGGATTTGAATGACTACTTATTTCAAGTAATTTTAGTTAACGAAGTAAAATAGTTTTATCATGAGCCCATGCTGTCTCATTGGCTTTACAATGATCATTAGATATAGACTAAAGCCATCAAGATTACAATGAGCGGGTCTCGGGTAGAGTCATTGGCTCGAACACTCTTCATGGAATGCATTACGGATGCCTTTTCTAATCATCGGTTGCTGACCATTGAAAAAAAAAAACAAAAATACGAAAGCTTTTACCATTCCAAGGTAGTTGCCTTTTCGCGCAGTGCTTTGAGAACTAAGGCCAGCGAGCGCTCCTACGCAGCACAGGGAAGAAGCCAGATACGCCATCTGGTGCACTTCAGCGTAACCCTGTCGTTGTAAACATAACAATTAAAATCAATCAGACGCGGTCAAGTGGGTATGGGTCTCTCGCACCTAACATATTAAGACTAAATTCAGTAGAAAATATGATGATTCACGGTTCAATAAGTAATCCAAACTTCAAAATTACATTTAAGTTTTTTTTACAACTTCATAGTTATTAAATAAAGATTTGACATTATACAAGTGAAGATATCTCTTAGAACTAAAATAGTTTTTGTAACTTTCGTCAAAACGACGAATAAAGATGAAACATATTTTAACTAAAGCAGGAAAAGTGAGTTTGTGGGAAACGGAATTAAACCTGCAAGCTTTCTTTTGAGCCTACCTGCAAAGCCGTAACAAAATAGCCTCCAAGCAAGGCTGCTGCGGGAATGGCATAAAGGTATCCATATTCCGGTGGGTCGGTAGGTCTGAAGCAGACAATATTATATTATTATAATGGTGCTATAAAGTCTAACACTCAATGGATACAATCAATCTAAAAAATAATACCTTTTAAACATGTCAAGCATGCGCTGAGTGACCAAGAATCCACCAAATACGTTTACAAACGAGATGAGAGCTGCCGTGCTTGCTAACCACTACAAAAACAAAAGAAAACAGCATGTAAAAAAAAGTTAAAATCTGTATATGTATGCACTGTTATTTCATGCAAAATAAAAACCAATCAAGAGCATGTCAGACCATGCTTATATCGGGTCCCGCAGTCACTACATAAAGAATAATTCAAGTCAATTACAATTTTTCAGATATATTTACTATTTTATTAATAAGCAAGATTTACTTTGTCAGTCTTCATCCTAATCAGATTCAATTCCTTATGGTGATTTAAAAAAAAAAAACTATAGACATTAATGCCTTAAAAATGAATTTGCCCTTTAACAAAAAATCCAAACCATCGTCTATTTATAGAAGAATCGCTACAGAAAAGGTTATTATTTGAATCACTCTTGTTTTATGTCTTAAGAGGGTTGTTACAAAAGTTGTGCTGGCAACGCCGTATCTTGGCTTTTGTTTCGATTATTTAATGACATGAGGCATTTAAGAGGAGTGTGAACCCACCGCTCTCCATACAAACGGCGATAACGTTTTCCACCCTCTAAACCTTAACCTATAGCCATGATTTTTTTATATGTTGTCATTATGCCCTAGAACTAGGTTTGTATGTTTTGATTTTTTAAATATTCTTAATAGTTTCAAAAATATTAACGCTTTTTTGTTTTGTATTAAACTCCTAAAATGCAAATATTGTCAAATCTATGAAGAATATTAAAAAAATCAAAACATACAAACCTAGTTCTAGGGCATCATGACAACATACCAAAAAATCATTTCCATAGATTAAGGTTTCGAGGGTGGAAAACGTTATCGCCGTTTATATGGGGCGCGCTTTTTGGGGCTGGGTTCACACTCCTCTTAATATTTGAGCCAAAAACCCTTTTAGATTTCTGCTTAGATAATCAACTATACGCCTTACTGTAAAAATCTTGCATTGTCGAAAAATAAACTAAACACACCAGATGAATGACGTGTCAAAAATTTAGTGATTTTACTTAAATAATCGATGCAACAAGCAATGCTACCAGCTTAGCTTTGTAACAGCCCTGTTAAGCCTTCATTTGTTTACCTGTACAGGGGTCTCGGGCACGTACCCGCCGCCCATCAGCAGCAAGCCACCGACGGCTGTGATGCCGGAGACGGCGTTAGTGACGGACATCAGCGGCGAGTGCAGCGCCGGCACCACGCCCCACACCGTGTGGTAGCCCACCACGCCTGGACACAACGCCGTGCCGAGTTACACGGGGTGCAGCGCACGAGCGCGCGAGACCTTCGCTTGCTTTATTTATTCAACATACTCAAAGGCGACGCGCACGCTTGACTCGAAGTAATTATTTCTAACAGTCAATGTCAATATCTTGAAACTCATGTATACTCGTATGTAAACGGGAACGCCTACTGATGATAAACCCATTTAAATGGTTTTAAAATACCATAGCTTTTAATATTCAATAAATGCGACATTTTTTTTACTACAATCGGTTCACCAAAACGCGTAAAATTAAAAAACTATTAAAATTGTAAATACCTGATAGGGCTAGTGTCGTTGTCATAGTTGTGAACGCTGGATTCGGTGACGCCATTCCTAAACTTATTAGAGACGCCAGTCCTAAAAATCAGGAAATATATGAAGAATTTGTATCATTGAAGAGTTTTATAAAAAGTAACCCAGGAGTGAGATTATTACTTTATATGGACGTCATCATCAGATTTAAAAAAAAAATGGAACTATGCTTCATAAGTAACAAGGTGTAAGTTCCCTTTATTTTTTTAAATATTGGTTAAAACAAAATTCTTCCAATTGTAAGCTGTCGAAACTCCTCTTTTGTCGAACAAAGCCAATAAAATAATATTGAAGAATAATCTTCATTGTTACCTGTAGAATACAAGAAGGAGTCCTTGAGAGTGACGCTGAAAGGGCTGGGCGGTTCGAGCTTAACGGGCTGCGTGGCGGCAGGGGTCTGCGCGGGCGCCATGCTGGGCGGCGGCGGCGCCGGCCACAGCAGCTCGCCCGCCTTCAGCACGATGGCGCCGCGGGTCACCTCGTCCTCCAGGTCGATGTTGAAGTGCTCGTTGGTACCTATGCACAAAACACGGATATTTGAATTACGGCTGTATTTGGCTTCCTTTCATAATGTACGGTAAAATAACACTATCGCGTGAATCACATTTTAGCTAATATTATACATGTAAACGAGTGTTTGTCAGCCTTTACCTCAAGGCGCAAAGTAGCAATGGATTTCCATAAAAACGATATAACATATTAGACCACTCTTACTCCGGAACAAGGCATTGTCCCCGCAGGCTAACGATAAGTATGGAGTGTGCAACTAAATAACGTTCATTAGAATCACAAGTGCGTTTATATGGTTACCCCATTAATATTTTTTTATACTACTGAGTATAATTACTACTAAGGATATTTTAAAACGAAACAATAAAGTTTTTTTTTTTAGTTTCAAGAAACTAAATGTTTACTAACCCATGCTGAAGAGCAGTCCAGAGATATTGTTAGCGTAGAGAGTGGAGGCGTGTGCTGGCATACGGCTAGGCAGGTCTGTGAGCCCCACGTGCGTCACGCCGTGCACCTTCGTGATGACGCCTTTCTGCGTCGTCTGCACGTTGCCGCCCATCTCCGCCGCTAAATCCACGATAACACTGCCCGGTGCCATGTCGCGAACCGCGTCCTGATGTTAACAAACCCTTATATATACACCTTAACCTTAACCTTATATATACACTTTAATGGAGACAAATGTCATCTTTTACTAATGTGGTCATCCCTTTATAGCCGGGGTCTGTATTTAAACAACGGATCGACTTAGCTACCAGCAATATAATTTTGACACATTTTAACGATAGGTATCCTTTGCTTCGATATAGAAACACAGCAGTAGTGGATAATGGCAAGGTATTTCTCACAATACGTTCAAAATGTGTTTAGTGACCCACGTGGGGACAGGAAAGTCATCATGAAAAGATCCGGCAGCGGACTGCGAAATGAGGGTTACCCACGATCTTTATGGTGTGTGGCTACCATAATGGCAGTAGACTATAAAGTGAGTTTAAATCAATGACTTGAAACAAATACTTTGCAGACATTACTGGGAAGTTATATCGTGTACCCGTCTGACAAGACGACTACTCTCACTTGGGAGAAAAATCCTTCGAATAATCATAGGAGAACTAACTGCCCATCGCTCACTAAACAAACGTTTGTATGTTAAAAGCATAAATGACAGCTATCTCTGCAGAGGGTGTCTGAAGGCCGAACAAACGGCTCTCCCACGTCATCCTAAAAGGCGAAAATATTGCCGCACAACGGGCTAAAATCCTCAGAACCCTTAGAAACCTTACCTCTAAAATGAGCAGCGGTGCTGGTTTCCCGGGAATAAGAGCAGTGGTGATAACCACATCAGAGGTCCTTGCTTCTTTTCCTAAAAGAGCGCGTTCCGCGTTAAGGAACTCTTCGCTCATTTCTTTGGCGTAGCCACCTTCACCAGCTCCATCTTCCTAAGATAACAATTTATGAAAGTACATTATTTCGTGTGCACTAGGTATTGATCTTCAAAAACACACGATAAACTATTAATTTATAGTATGGTAAAGGTGTCATGGCTGATGGCAGCCCAAGGAATACCTAAGGAACAATTTTACTTCCTTGAAAAAAAAACCCGGCCAAGTGCGTGTCGGGCCACGCGCATTGCAGGGTTCCGTAGTTTCAAGTACATTTTATAAGTTGGTCGACTATTACTGGTAAAATTAATAAATTACATATTTCTATTTTCTATTTGTAAAGCCTACTTAACTGTGATAGTAGTTTATTTTAACTTTGTTATATGTAAGCTAATACCGTACTTTTTTTCTCATATCACATCAAAAAACAATCATTTAGCTGGAAGGGAGGGGGTCACTTGACTCTAGCATAAATTAGCACTAGCTAATAATAATTAAGCTTAATAATACACAAAGGGATTATGGAATAATTATTTTCAACTCCCGCAATATTTTTGAAAGACCTATCCAAGGACACCTCATACCATGGAGTAGACGAGAAAAAAATAATTTCATTAACCCAAAAAAATACCAGTTTATCGACGTGACTAATATTTTATATTATCAATGCTAAATTTCAGCTTTTTAGTACTAAAAGTCTCTGAGCTAAGCTGCGGACAGATGGATGGACGGACACGGGGAAACTAAAAAGGTTCCTCGTTGACTACCGGACCCTAAAAATCCCAGTTGTTAAGTTTTCAGCTGTCGAGAGAACAATTTTGGCTCTTACTTATTATTGCAGCAAATGCTATCATCAAGTAATCAAAAATCAGTTAAAGCACTACTTGAGTAAGAAAAAACTTATTACATCATAACACTAGCTTTTGCCCCTCGACTACGTTTGCCCAGAAATGGACTCGTTAATTAACGTTTTTTAAAATTTAAATAAATACTACGAAAGTTTCGCTTAATCCCATCCCGTCCATGGAACAGGACGGCCAATACGTCCTTCCCATCCATCCCTTTCGTTTTCAATCACAGTTTAGTGTGCAAGCGAGAATGTTGTATTTATTATGGCAGTTGTACAGGTAAAAAAGAGAAAATGAGCACAACGCGATTTGTAATCCCAGTTTAGTATGAACTTTCGCATTATTTTGAACCTGACAGCTCAACGATGGCCACTTGCCAACGAGCCCTTTATAGATCTATGCAAGTGGTCCGTTTTTTTTTATCGTAGACCTCTTATCAGTTTTTATAATATGTATTTTGCGTAGATCCCTCTACAATAGCAATATTTTTTACAAATTAACTTTAAAATATGGTTTTAACAGTTGACACAAGTTAAACCTACAATTCTGTATTAAATTTTTCCTAGCTTTGTGAAACTGTTGTCCCCGTACATACCGAGTCAAATAAAAGACACGGGACAAGACGCGTAATGCTGGGACAATCCTGTATTTACCGGCGATCTGGCAGAAAAAAATGTTAGGTGGATAATACGGCTTGCCATCGCATTTGGTTAAATACTCAAAGTTGCAGGGAAACGTAGGAACCAGCAGGGAACTTTATGCTACTTTCAGTCATGTTTCATGAAAATCAGCTCAGCCTTTTCCGAGTTGCTATACTTTTATTTCCCGAGTGATGTTTGTTGAAGTACTATACGTTTATAGTTGTGAAATAAAAAACCGCAGTTTAATCGCGATTTGGTAAAATTTTCGCAGTTGATAAAATATTATGACTAGATTATGACGATCAAAAATTCGATAATCAAAACGCTACGAGATAATAATGCGGCATAAAAAATAGCTTTTTGAATTCTCATGCATTTCCAAGATTGAAAGTTTACTTTCAATTATTGTAAAGATAAAATTAAATATGATTGATAAGTTGTTAATCAATGTTACTTTTATTGTAATCAAGTGATATAATGGGTTATTTTACACATATTTTTTGCGCGATACTGCGCCGACCTTGTGGGCGTAACAAAATTTGAGTTATAATTTATACAGCATTGTTTAAACAAGTTACTTTATCTTTGCTTGATTGTGAGTGCGTTACAAAGTAAATATTAGGTTATGTATACAGAGTCATGAGAAATATTTTTTTGCGCAAGCACGAATCGCAAACAATATGTGTAAATTTTGTAAATCATTAACAAGCTTCTCAAAGCAAAATCAAGTTCTTAAAACGACATCAAAACATTCGCTGACCATTAACACCAATACGCAGTCGTTTATTTCATTAATTGATACTATATGTATAGTATAGACTACGATTAATTGAAGGTCTTAATTGAAGCTGTTTACGAGCTCTTAATGGGGCCGAATTTTTTTGAAAGACACATCTCGACGTTCAAATAAAATAATTTTATCAACAAAACACTTATCAGGGCGTGGTTGTGTAAATCCATAAATGATAATTACGTAACGCCGGCTGATGCCAGTGACAATATCACTAATTGTGTGAATAACTAGATCAAACTAATGTACGTGACCACCGTATCTAGAGCACCTCGATATCGCTCGGGTTACATGCAGTGTCTATTGTACTTCACGCCCTCGTCATAATTGAAATAGTAAACTGCTAAGCATTTAGATAATGACACTACACACCAGAAATACCCCTATAACGAAACATTAATGAAAATGAAATACCGAACCGAAGAGGTTTTTTGGAGCTACCGGTGGGTACGTGTTTGACATGCGAACTACAAGTTGGCGCGATTTTTATTGTCCCATTTGATGTTTCTTGAGCGACATTTAACGTAAAATTAACACGTTCAATGAAACTTAAAAAAAAATATGAGGCATTTGTGTTTTTTAACATTGAAAATTCGGTAGAATATGCGCCAAAAAATCAAAAGAAGAAGAATGAAACATGCAAGTTAAAAATAGGCAACGTATTTATTTAGAGTACTCTTTTGATTTTTTACCGCAAATTTTGTTTAAAATTAGCATAAAATTTGTAATTAAAATACGACTGACAAGCAACGTTTTAGTGTCTTTTTGAATTTAGAAATGCACCCAATTGAATCGTATAGTTACTGTAGACTTCGAATAAATCGTTAAAACTGCAAAAGTTAATTTAAAGAATCAAATACTTTGACACTTATTTAAATGGTATTAATTAATTTCAATATGATAAGCTTATCACGTTTCAAATTAATTAAAAAACATATGAAATATGCATGTTTAAGATTGGTTTTATAATCTTTTAAATAGAAAGTCTGATTAATAGACTGACTTATTTTATTTGAAGCTGTTGAAACAGTTATTAATGCATTTATTACAGTTAACTTTTATCTAAGCGCCATAGCCTGAATAGTCGATTCCTTAAATCGACCGATAGCTAAATCGGATTTGGTACACGATCCTAACGAAGCACTTTAGCCTCACCCTACACATCACCTTTAATTGCGTCAGTTGACAAATGCCAAATGTGACAATAAAACACTCCCCCACTGTCTAAGTTATTGTAATTCGTAGTGTTTGATTGTCAATTTTGGCGTTTGTTTTACAAATAACACTCGTACACATCGAAAGTTTTTTTTTAATCGTAGACAAACGCATGAAGTCCCTATCCTCATGTCACTCGAGATCAAATGTCGTGCGTTTATATTAAAAAAAACATACTGGATTGACGTTTCGTATCGATAACTGTTTTAATATCTATGGATACTAGAATAGTGACCCACTTGAATTTTGAAAGCTGTTCCAAATTTAAACTCATAAAGGTACAGAAGTCGGTACTGTAATTACCATTACAGTACATAAATCGGTGCTGTAATGACCATTACAGTACAGAAATCAGTACTGTAATGACAATGACCAGTATTGACCATTACAGTACAGATTTGCCTACTACCACAGACAAGAAATTTCTCATAATAAAATTGGTTGTAATAATGCTGGTCATTTCCAACGGTTTTTGAACGCGTTATTGAGCACTTATGATATGTGTGTAGATAAAAATAATATCTATGGGCAGGCAGAAATGCCAGAAGAATCTCGTCAATCATGGAGGGACAGATATAGACAATTTTGACTACTATAAGCGATGCGAAACTTTGTATAGTGAGTTATTATTTATTGGTTATTTTTACTAGAGTAGGATCTATAACCTCTAAGTATGGTGTTGTTAAATGGGTACGTGAGTAGTGAAAGCAGCATCAACAATAACATATGTATCAAAACAGAAAATCACAATGGAGATCCTTATTACTACTACCGACGACGACGAGTCTGTCAGACAGACTCCGTCTCTGTATCTATGCACGTGTTAGATGGCTCGTCTGCACGGGTAAACTAAAACTGCTGAACGATTTTAATAAAATTAGTACACGAATATTCAGTAGCTATAACATTACCGGAACAGATTTATTTTTATCCCTGCGTCTCTGTCAAACTTGCGTCATAAGAAAGTGACTCACATAGAGATAAACTCAAAAACTAAACTTAACCATTCGTAGTGCGGCTGTGTCGCGTAATACCACTTAAAGTACCTACTTTTTTATTCGAAAACATTTTTAAAAATCCATACGCAAACGATGCAGTTAAGCGTGGAAAAATCTAGTCAAAACTTAAATAAACATAAATTAAAGCCATGAGAAACATAAAATTCTTACTTTACGCACGAAAAAGTCGATCTCTATGAATGAACCGGAAGCAAAATTAAAGAAACATGATATCATAAAGTCACCTTCCAAACACTAACAATACTGAGTACACATAAAAAAACTAATCCCTCCAACCGCAAATAGGACAATAAAAACGTGGTTCGCATAAATATTTCAGGTCGACCCCGCGCCAGGTAGTCCGAACCCGCCATACCAATATAATAATATATTATAATGCAAATATGGTGTGGATTAAATTATGTAATGTTTTCTTTAGCCTCTTACAAAGAGTTCATGACTATCGAAATGGTTTTGATATTGAATCAGTTACCATAAATTACGTGATTCATCACCCAGCTGCTATAACAACTTCAATTATAATGTGTAGGAGGACGATGTTGTGCCGTTTGTGTATCTAGACTAGATGAATTCATAGCCACAACAGATATATTCTATGTCACGTAATTATATTAATTATTAACAACTTTTAATTAAAAACTAGTTGTTGCCTGCAACTTCGTCCGCGTATTCGTTTTTTACTATCCCACGGGAACTGTGCTTTTATGCGGAATAAAAACTATACTATGTATTAAATTAATCCAGTGGCCCTAACATGACTGGCCAAGTTTAGTTTATCTCTATCGGCGTCCCTTTCTTATGACACTAGTTAGACAGAGACACAGGGAGGGGTTAAACTAAACCTGGGCTGTCATGTTAGGGTGATTGCATTGTCATCAGATCTACAAACACATACCAAATTTAGAAACAATCGGAACACTGCAAGTGTCTTAATCTATCTTTTTTATAATAGCCTTGCAAATTTTTTAATCGACAATGAGTTACATAACAACATAACAAGTTGAATAAAAGCCTGTAAAAATAGCTGTAACCTTAATCGAATTGATTGTAGATCACTGCATAATTATAATCATATATTCTATATCACTAAAATATATACATATGTACATAATAACAGTCTACACATTCGCATGCAAAAAGTTAGTGTGTGGAAGCGGATATGTAGCAGAGCATAAGTCGCACGTGATAAAAAAACATCTATGTATCTAGTTTTGCAATCTTGGAAAATTATAAAGTTATAAATAAAAAAAACCATAGTTTAGCGAATACAGAAGACAAGGGTTTCCACATCCATACGGACGGAATACCCAACAGCAATTGCAAACAAAAGCCAGATGACAAAATGGCGAATCTTCATTCAATAACTATAATCCTAACTTGTTACCTCTTGTTACACTTTTCACGCGCGACCTGAACAACCAATTTGGATGGTTTTTACTGTATTAGAAAATTTAATCATCCTGAATGTTATTTATAGGCTACTTCATTTTAAAAACCAGATAGATGTTTTGGCTTGATCAAGAGAGGATCTTTATCACACGCACAGATTGATATACGACATACATTATTGTATGGGAGTCGTGATTAATTAAAGGAAAATATTGTCCACTAACTCCTTTCTTTGTCAAACACTATTGTGAATAAACGCAATAGCAACGACTATATTTACCACGACTGTTATAGAGAATTGTAGATAGTATTAGCAAATTTATACGGAATTCGGTTCGACGCCTTCCCCTGTAGTTTGTGTGTGACCTGATGCAACAGTTCTGTAAACAAATGCGAGATCGAAGAGCCAGCAACAATGAGCTCACCTTGATGTCCATCGTGATAAACTGCGCGCCGAGGCTCTCGATCTGCTCGCGCACGGCGGGGCGCGTGTCGAAGGCGCGCACGGCGGCGCCCATGCAGCGCGCCTGCGCCGCCGCCGCCAGCCCGGCCACGCCGCCGCCCACCACCAGCACGCGGCACGGCGGCACGCGGCCCGCCGCCGTCATCTGCCCTGCACCCCACACGCAACGCCGTTAGCTCAACTCTACTTTGTATTTTTTCATTACGAGCTTCTACCCAATAACATTACCCATAACATCAAATAGCATTACATTTGGTTACAAAATGTAACGTCGGACAGTGACCCTAACATGACCGGTCAAGCTGAGCTTGTCTGAATAAGTCTCTACGTGCATCACTTTTTTTTTGACACTAGTTTGACAGAGGCGCTGGGTTGAATAAGTTTAACCTAGGCCCGGCCTGTTGTGGCCACAGTATTCAAATATGACTTAAGTTTAGCTGGACCCATGCTTGACTGTACTTCTACAGACGAAAATGCCCTGTCCCATTACCGGGTTTTTACATATAAATGATAGCACAGCGTAACAATGACTAGTATAAATACATGCCTATGCATTGATGAATTGCGATGATTTAATTATTAGACACAAAACCAAAGACCAGGGTGACCAACCCTGTTTGCACATTTTACAGGCCATGTGATTACTAATTACAGGATTCATGGAAAAAATACGGGACAACGCGTTAATGGTCCATACCATTATGGTTCTGTATTTTTCGTATTAAAATACAGGAAACGGCCAAAATGATGGTTGAAAAACGGGACGTCCTGTAAAATACAGGACAGTTGGCCACCCTACCCTACCAGACTTTTTTGTTAAAAAGTAATTTTGAATACAAGCTTTTTACATTAAAAAAAATTCAAGCCTGTCGGCTTGACCACTGTGTGGAACAATATCAACTTGCATTATTTTCGTATAACTCATGTAATGCATAGCTAATGGGCAATGGCAGATACGGTTCGAGTCGTAAGACTTATATCATTCTATATTTATGGTTTCAGTTTCCGATGCCGTCATTCTGAGTTCAAATCAAGTTCAAATAAAGGTTATTTCAGGGTTATTGTTTTTTTTTTCGCAAAACTTAGGCATTTTTGACCTACGAGAAACACTAATGATTGTCGACACGCTTGTTCCCTTTTTAACGCATCACATCGTTGAACTAACCAATCCCAAATAGTGTAAAATATTATATTACCCTAGAATTCATATTTAAGTTAATTTTCGTTCATAATTGTTCACAAGTCAAAGTTGTTTAAATTATTAAATTGGTTGATGATTTTACTTTAATCCGTAGTATCCACTCCCATCACCACATAATCTCCCCATCTTCCCACCGTCATATTAGTTATAGTATTTGTTTCTTAGTTAATAATAAACGTATCTGACGTAGATAGTATATTATTATAGAAAAGACCAGTGCCATTTTAACTAAAAATTAGTAACAGTATTTGTTACATACCAGAGAAGAACCGTGGGAAATTGGCCGCGGCCTCGATGACGGCGCGATACCCCGCGACGTTCGCCATGGAGCTCAGCGCGTCGAACGCCTGCGCGCGGCTGATGCGCGGAACGCAGTCCATGGCTGCCAAGGCAAGCTTCACATTACCACATTTACTACAATATATGTAATGGTCCTAAGGACCATCAGCACAGAGATAATTCATAAAACATCATACATTTTTGCAAATAGTTATATTTGAATTGAACACGCTATCGCTCGTAACAGAAGAGACTTGTTTTGTACCGTAGTCCGCTCCGATATTTGTTAGGCACAGTATGTGTCAAGCTCACAAATATTATACGTTCCCAAAACGCCAAAAATATCTGCACACCTCTATGATACTAAAAGGTTAGTGTTCACATACATTTGGCAATATGGATGTAAGTATAGATATTTATGACTGACCATACAGACAGCAGTAGCCCGTTTCATGAAGCTACAAGTTACAATTTTACAAGTCTAAACTGGCAACATTGATCATTATGCCCATTGCCATTGGTCATTATTGACCAATGTTGCCGGTTTAGACTTGTAAAATTGTAACTTGTAGCTTAGTGAAACGGGCCACAGGAGATATATCTATGCAGTCAGTGATCAAAAAGATTTAACAGACAGCAAGAACTTGTTTAAAT
The DNA here is from genome assembly GCA_963691745.1 of Ditula angustiorana. NCBI lineage: Eukaryota > Metazoa > Arthropoda > Insecta > Lepidoptera > Tortricidae > Ditula > Ditula angustiorana. The sequence goes on from OY829472.1 coordinate 24,066,960, forward strand.
ATTTTTGATCTTGAGTATTCAGCTACTTCTGCAGCTGATTGTCGTTAATAAAGTTTAAAATTGATAGTATTACTATTACACTGCCATGTTTAGTTTCTTTAATGTTTTACAATTATCTTCTATCAAAAATATTGTTCATTATTCACAGAGATAAAAAATGTTACCGAAAGCATTGATCCTTTTGCTAGCTAGTTTTTTTATCAGTTCTTGGTTCTGTGCGGGATACAGGAATGATATCAATGTGCTTTCATCCCTTACACTGGCAACCTCAGTATCTAAAATCGGACGGACTTTGAGAACAATATCTGAAAAAAAAAACATAATTGCTTTAACTCGTAACAGTGAGTAATTTATGAAGTCAAATAAATAACAATCAACAGAGTTAGTTACTGACATGCTTTTAAAATAATAAAATATTATTAAATACCAGATTGGAATGTGTCCTTCAATGTGGTTACTTTAGCCCCAGCCTCCTCATACGCCTTGTTGTTAAAACTGGCGGAAGCTCCGGCATTCTCCTCCACATTAACTTTAAAACCTTTGTTCACTAATTTGCTAACTACTGCTGGTACTATGGCCACCCTGAAATATTGTTGGTGTCACATAAACAAATGCAGATTTTGAAAAAAAATAACACACGAACATTTAAAGAGGCCCACTTTATTCCGGTATTTTCTATCTCAATGAAGTGTGTTAGAGGTTTTATTCATAATCAAAGACATAAAATTGCTACTGGCAGGCTAGGTTTTGAATTGTACGGGACTGTCAGCAAAGCTTATTATTATTGTCTTTCTAAATAGAATAAACTTACTATGATGTGTTTAAATAAATAAAATTACAAGAGGTCATGGGCCCAGCAAGAAAAATACAATGCAATTGTTGAGTTGTTAAAAAGTGAGTACGTTCCGTAATATAAGTACATGAATAAAATTAAAAAAATGGAAAATTTTAAGTTGAGAATTTTAAAAACTGGAGACGATTTCGGCTTGTGGTCAACGGAATTGCGATTGTACCTGGAGGCAAACGATTTAAGTGGAATAATAACTAAAGATGATAAAAAGGAAGTAGACAATAAAAAAGACGCAAAAATAAGACTGTTAATATTAAATTCGGTGGACAGATCACTGACAGCGCATATTATATGCAGTGAAAATGCGAATTCTATGTTTGAAAAATTATATAGAATTTTTAATCTAAACAAGGAAACAGAAATTACACGATTATTTGAGAAATTCTACACTTACAAATTTACGAATGATATTGCTGCGAGCTTGAGTGAAATCCAAAATATAGTTTACAAATTAAAAGATTATGGAGAAAAACTGGATGATATTCAAATAATTTCAAAGATTATGACATGCTTACCGGAACAATTTATTTTTTTCAAAATGGCTTGGAATTCTACAGCAAAATCAGATAGAACGCTAGATAATTTAACTTCAAGAATTTTATCAGAATTGGCAATAAAGCCATCTTACTCACAAAATGAAGAACCTATTCAAAATGCAATGCGTATCAGTGAGAAAGAATGTTTTAGATGTGGTAAACCTGGACATATAGCCAGATTTTGCCGAAATAATATAAATTTCAAAAATTATTCAAACAGAAACCAAAAGTTTTGTGAATATTGCAAGAGGAATAATCATACACAAGACGAATGCTTCTTCAAGAAGAAAAATGCACAAAACTTCAATATGCGAGAGGTAATATTGCCTGCAATAATAGATTCTGGTGCAACATGTCACATGATAAATAATAGTCAACTTTTGAAGAAAATTAGACCTATTGAAACAGAAATAATCTGTGCAAATAATAATATAATGAAAGTAGAACTTGTTGGGGAATTGGAAACAGATACAGCATATTTTAAAAGAGTTATGTATGTACCGGACTTATCGAAGAATTTAATTTCAGTAAATGCAATCACACATGAAAACGGAAGAGTGGAATTCTTTGGAGATGCTGCAGTAGTTAAAATTGGAAATAGAACACTATGTTATGGGAAGAAAAATGATTCTGGATTATATGAAACAAAGTTGAAAATTCAAATACCAGAGTGTTCTCTGCGTGCTGAAAATACCAGCTTAAGTAATTGGCATAGAAGATTGGGCCATATAGCTGATATACCGAAATTATCGAAACTTGTATATGGTATTAATGTAGACAAAAATGTCCCAATTGGTACCTGCGAAGTTTGCGCACAATCAAAATTAACACGGAATCCTTTTAAAGAAATTAGGACATGTGCAACGAAACCTTTAGAAATCATTCATTCTGATTTATGTGGCCCGCTTGATGTGCCTACTTGGGACGGCAATGTCTATTTTCTTACTCTTTTAGATGATTATACTCATTTCGCCTATATTTATCTCATTAAAAATAAATTTGATGTTTCAGATAAAGTGATTGAGTACATAAATTTTGCAGAAAATCATTTTACTGCTAAGGTTCAAAAGTTAAGATGTGACAATGGAAGAGAATATGCAAACAATAAACTTACATCGTGGTGCAAAAATAAAGGAATCGAAATGGACTTCACTATTCCGTATAGTCCACAGCTCAATGGAAAAGCGGAGCGCCTTAATAGAACTCTGATGGAAAGAACCCGTGCTTTGCTTTTTGACTCAGAACTGCCACTTGATCTTTGGGGAGAAGCATTATATACAGCGACATACATCACAAACAGAAGTTATACTACAGCCCATAACGTTACTCCAGCAGAACTTTGGTACAAAAGGAAACCAAATCTATCATATTTGAGAGCTTTTGGATCAGTTGCATACTGTAAAAGAAATTGTCATCTCAGAAAATTGGAAACAAGATGTGAAGTTGGAATTTTAGTTGGTTATATTAACGTGGGATATAAAATATGGGATCCAGAAGAAAGAAGGTGTTTCTATGCAAGAGATGTAGCCTTTGATGAGACAAAAGGAGCGAATAAGAAAATTTATAGAGAAGTAAAAACAAATTATGCAATTTTTGAACAGTTTTATGAAGACAAAACAGATGAAACAAGAAATAGAAGCAACAGAACAAATGAAGATGAAACTGAAAGAAGGAACAATATATCAAGAATAATGAATGATTCTCAAACAAAAGGAGATAGATCAATTGACATTGTTATACAAGATAGAAACAATGAACTTGAAGTGTTTGAAGACGCAGTTGAAGAGCTAATGCCTGCGAGTATGAGTAAAGAAAATACAATTGAAGAAGAAGAATATAATGATATAATTGAACAAAGAGTAAATGAAGAAAATGAAAGGGTGACATTAAATGAGGAAGATACTTTTGAAGAGACGAGAGAGAACTTAATTGAAGGTAGAGAAAATGAAGAACTTGAACAAACAATTGTTCATAATGGAACTGAAGAAGAAACTGAACATGGCGATGAAGAAGTGGAAAATAGAAGAAGGCTTCTAGAAGACATTGAATATGGCGATGAAGAAGTAGAAAATAGAAAAAGGCTTCCGAAAAGAAACAGAAGATTACCAGAAAAATTTAAGGACTATGAAATGGATTTTCAATGTTATTGTAATTTAACGTTTGAAGAAGCTGTAAAATCAAGTGAAAGAGAAAAATGGTTAAAAGCTATTGAAGAAGAGAAAAAGTCTCTTGAAGAAAATGAAACTTGGGAAATTGTTGATGCCAAGGAAGTGGGAAAGAGAAAAATCATTACAAGTAAATGGGTTTTTGCTAAGAAAGCTGACGGGAGATATAAAGCGAGATTAGTCGCTAGAGGTTTTGAGCAAAAATATATGGTTGATTATGAAGAAACATACAGTCCAGTGGTAAATACAACAAGCTTGAGAATGTTGTTAGCTTTAGCAGCACAAAAGGACTTAAAATTGAGGCAGTTTGATATAAAAACTGCATTTCTGTATGGTTCGCTGAATGAAACAATTTATATGCATATTCCAAAAGGTTATTCTGAGTTAAGGGGCAAAGTTTGCAAGCTAAAGAAGAGCTTATATGGGCTTAAACAGGCACCATTGATGTGGAACATACGGTTTACTGATTATTTGAAGACCTTGGGATTTAAACAACTAAAACTAGATTCCTGTATTTTTGTTTCAGATTCAACTATCTTAGCTATCTATGTAGATGATGGATTGTTAATTGGGGAAAGCTATGAAGCTTTAGATAAAGTACTTACAGACATTCAAAAAGAATTTCAAATGAGAGTTAGCGATAATATCTCTAACTATGTGGGATTTGATATTGACATTGGTCATAACTCTATCAAAATAAGTCAAAAGTCATACATTAAGAAAATTTTAGAGCGATTTAATATGTCCGAATGTAAACAATGTTCATTGCCAAACATTTTAACTGAACCTCATACAAAAAGGGAGGAGAAAGATGATTTGAATGATTATAGCGAAATAGTAGGGTCTTTAATGTATTTGGCAGTAAAGTCTAGACCAGACATTGCCTTCTCAGTGGGTTATTGTAGTAGACATCAATCGGACACAAATATCAATGATCTTAATAATTCTAAAACTATTTTACGTTATTTAAAGGGAACTATGAATTTGGGTATTGAGTTTGGTAAGGGTGATTTTAATATTGAAACCTTTTGTGATGCAGATTTCGCAGGGGATCCTGATACTCGGAAGAGTACTACTGGCTATGTGATTATGTTTGGAGGAGCACCTATCAGCTGGAGTTCTCGGAAGCAACCAATCGTAGCACTTTCAAGCACTGAAGCAGAATATATTGCGGCTGCTGAGTGTTGCAGAGAATTAATATACATTAAAAGCCTGATAAAAGAAGTAACTGATCATGATCCTCCAGCAACTTTATCTATAGATAATCAATCTGCAATCTGGCTCATGAAAAAGGGAATAATCAATAGAAGGAGCAAACATATTGATGTTCGGTACTATTACTTAAAGGAAAAGATAGAAGAAAATTCATTAAAAATTAAATTCTGTCCCACAGATCAACAGACAGCAGATATCATGACAAAATGTTTACCTGCTGTTAAATTTCAGAAGTTTCGTGACAGTTTGCTGACAGAGCTGGCGTCGTCAAATATTTGAAGTTTTGAGAAGTATAACTTACGATTTGGTGAGGTGCACATACTTTGTAGGAGTGATTTTGTGGCTTTAGTATATAAATGGATTACGGTTTATTTTAGCATAGAAAATAGTATGGTTGAGGTGTGTTTCAGACAGTGTTTTTCTTTTAATTTTAAGTCACATTGTGTGACCATGGTTTTGGTTTGGGGATTCATAATGAAACTTAGTGATAGTGTAGTTTATAATAATTGATGACATGATTTAAATACTATTTACAATTCATATTTATGGGATGCTATTGTATAAGGAGTGAAACGGAGATCGTTTTAATTAGTAAGTTTGTGTTGCGTATATACAGGTTGTTTCTGTAACTTGTAATACATGTTGTTTAAAGGGGTGCGAATACTTAGAGGTGTTTATCTATAGAGGTGACGTAGACATACAGGGTGATTATAATTAATAATAATATTTAATTGTGTTTTTGATAACTATGTAAAGTAACTTTTATGTCTTTAATTAAAGGGGTGTGTTAGAGGTTTTATTCATAATCAAAGACATAAAATTGCTACTGGCAGGCTAGGTTTTGAATTGTACGGGACTGTCAGCAAAGCTTATTATTATTGTCTTTCTAAATAGAATAAACTTACTATGATGTGTTTAAATAAATAAAATTACAAGAAAGTGTGTGAAGTACCTTGAGTATTTAATAGTTAGTCTAAGGTGAGGTAACATGACAATACAAAAACATTGTTGTTAGACAACTATAAAAATTCATCTAGTTGTTTCATGAAGGTTTCATTCGACACCATTTCCTAACTTTATATCATGTTTAAATATTAACATAAAATTATTAAACAATTTCAGTTCAAAACAAAACTTGAACACTGTCTTTCCTGTTTATTTTAACTCTATGTCGATTGACACTATAAAATGTGCTTTAAAATGACAAAATTTCAGTTGTCACCTCTGCAGCTTGTGCAATCTTTGCACATTATTTTTTAAATCATACATACATTATTTTTATAACATTTGCGGCCCTAACATGACAGCCACTTTATCTGTTTTTAACACTCCCATCGTGGATAAACTAGCCTTATCCCCGGTGGCTAACATGACCGCACGTGTCACGGTGTTAAGCACTCTTTTGACAGGTGTTAGGGTTAGTTTATCCTTTTGCCTAACATGACCGGCCACGTTCGGTGATAAACCTAGCGTCATTTTGACAGTTAATCGAGATAAAACGGGTTACTTTATCTGGGTCGTCGAAGGTGGGTATAAGATATTTTATTTTATTTAAACAGTGTCTTTACTTTGTAATATTAGATTTTATCATCACAAAAGGTTATTAATTCAGTGGGATAGTTACCAAACTGTTGTATTACGTGGAATAATTGACCAATGTTTTTGTGGAATGTGACGAGCACACTTCTTTACTTACTCTATTGAGCCGTGTGTGACCCCGTGATAATAGCAAATAAATAAATGATAAAAACGATACTACAGTGATTTGTTTATTTTATGGAAAAGACAGACGCATGCCAGTCACCTTATGGGAAGTGATCACTCCCGCTAATGGTAACCACCAACCCTGCAGTCGCTAATCCGTTGTCAACGTTTAGCCGCCCACCCTGTCGCTGGGCCTTCGGATCATCATTAATCGCACGACACGAAATGTATACTACTTCATGTCGGTATTCTGTCTAAGCAAGGTACTGTAAGGACCTTTAGGTTTCCTTACAGCCTCTTCCAGAGCTGACCACGGCAACATGAGTGGCAGTTTGTAGTAGAAGAAGAAAAGGGACTTATTTTGATTTTTAGATTGACATGCAATGTATGAATTGGAATATAAACTAGAATAAATTATAAAGTTCTTAAACTTATGCGCTAGCTTGTTATTTTGAAGCCCTAGATACCTCACGTCCCTATAGTACTACCCCAGTCAAGTCTGCTCATTGGTACTGAAATAAGCACACAGTAATAATTAATAATAATTGCCACCCACGTTTATAACTTTTATAAGGTTTGAGTTTGTAAAGAGTGTTTAAGTTTCAATTCATGATACAGAAAATTGCAGTTTGGGCTTGCAAAGGTTGATTTATTTAAAATAATGTACAACTTCATAGCCATAAAATATGTTTATTAAAAAGTACAATACAGCGAAGTGGTTGTGTATTAGGCTATGATAATAAGTTCGTAGGTGTGAGGTACTAATAATTCGAGGTACGCCGGCGCCTTGGTGCATATCTGAAAATGAAACAAATTGGTTACTATTTTGATTTACAGGTGATTTAGAATATGCTCTAGAACTGTTAATGCTTTGATTTTAAGAGTGGCTCAAGCTAAATGTGCTATACTAATAAATAATTGTTTCATTTACTTGTTTACTTTTATTCTATCTTATTATTTGATATGAGCACAGAATAAAGAGGGTTAAAGAGGTCTCATACATGGAGACATACTACATAAAATCAACAACATTGAAGTCAACAACCAAGGTATAGTATATCATAATATTGAAGCCCTCATTTCCCATTTATGTTTTTGATAAGCTCTGCCTGGAGAAATATGTTTATTATTAGCATTGGGAGGCTTAGTGCATAGAGGTAGACCCGTTATTGTGAGTTCGTGAGGTACCGAGTTCGTACCTCAGCGTTAGCCATGTATGTACCAATGAGTTTTTGCACCATTGTGCAACGCCTGAAACAATAATTTTAATAATCAATTATCTAGTCAATGTTATCAAGTTAACTGCATACAGTCAAGCACACATTTATTGATGAAGGTTGTCGACGATCTTCGGATGATTTTAGTTATCATTTGGGTCCTGCAACCATGGTTCCAGTTTGTCATTTTACCAAACTACCTGTTATTCGCCATAAATTCTGGAGCAGGTAAAATAAATAGAAAATATATTTACAGAATTATATAATACTTACACCTGTTTTTCTTTCGGCGGCATTTCGGCAACTTCGGTTTATTTCAGGCTTTTGCTTTCCTTTTGTTTACTAAAATTGTAACAGGTCTTCATGTCTGATCGCTGTCAATTTCAAAACTTTCAACTGTCAAGTGTCAAATTTAGTTGATTTTCGTTCGGAAACTACAGATGCAAATCGTCCAGGACTGTTTTTAAAGCTAGCTATGTATGTTTAAGGAAATCTATGCATGGTTGTTTCTGTCACATTGCGAAAATGAACGAATGCACTTTAATAATAAACAATATTTTCATTACTGTAGTAACACAGTTTTATCTTTTTTAACACCGTCTTAACCCTGGTGTTAATTTTATCTGTGTGGTCAGTCATGTTAGCGTTTGAGTTAAGATATGGCGGGGTTTAAAATTTTATCTCTCGGGGTTAGTTTAACACCTGGTCTATAATGTTAGGCCCGCTGGCAACTTTTAGTTTTAACCTATGGTTTTAACATAATAGGTAGTCTTCCTAAATAGACACATTTTATTAGTTTACAACAAACAAAAGCAGTGGATTTAGAATCACAAAAAACAGAATCTGATAGTCAATAAAGGGCAGTAACTAATGAAGGAAGTGCTATGGATCATTCAGAACCTGAAAGCAACTATGAAAGTTCTTGATGCCAATCGGAGAAAAAAAAAGTTCTTGATCAGTTGCTGAATGATGTCAAGATGAAGAAACAGGATGAAGAAACAGGAATAAGAAGTAGAAAAACAATTAAATTGCCAGCAAAATATAATAACTATGTTCTACTATCCTACAACAAAGTCATGAAAAGTCCAGAAAAGGATACTTGGAAAAGAGTTTGGACAGAACTAAATTCCTTAAAAAAAAAATGTGATCACATTTTTTTCTGGCATGCAAGTTATTTGTTCTCTCTTTTTTAACCGACTTTAAAAGAAAGGAGGTTCTCAATTCATCTGAATATTTTTTTATTGAAACACCATTTCATCTAAGCCATGTAAATTATAAGTTCAAACATCCTTGTGATAACATAGTTTAATTGCTTAGTGGAAATTAAACTAAAATGAAATGCTGTCAGTAATTTAAGGCCAAGATCACTGACATACATACAGGTATGTACAATTCAGTATGAAAGGTCATTTAACCCTTTAAACCTGCAAACCAAATTTTCGTTGGACACGCTCATGTGGCCACCTATACAAAAACTATAAGACATTTTTCTTAATTATAAGACTGTAGCGAAATGAGCTGCATACTTTGTGTCTTAAGACTATTGTGTACCTACCACTCTAAACGGCGGTAATGTTTTTCACCCTCTAACTCAGTGGTTCTTAACCTGTGGTCCGCTAACCACTGGTGATCCGTGAAGGCGTCAGAAGTGGTTTTGCTCGACGTTTGTGTATTATGTTGTAAAATAACTTTAATAGATAATCATATGAGGCATTACTATTGCTAAGACACAGATGGTGGTCCTAAGATGATGATGGTGGCAAGATCTAGACTTGGGCAAATGGCCCCTCATCTTTAAAAGGTTAAGAACCATTGCTCTAAACCCTAGCTTCTAGTCATGGTGTGGTCAAGGTTTTTAAGAAGGTTATTTATTTATTTATTCTTTGCAGGTCTGTAGATATTGTCACTTTTTTGTAAAAAACTCCAAAAGTGCAAATATTATCAAATCTATCAAGAATATTAAAAACATCAAAACCACAACAGTATGTTAAAGTTAAAAGAATGTAAAACGTTACCGCCGTTTGTATGGAGAGCGCTTATTGGTATACAATCTTCTCAACTATCAAACAAAACAATTAACACGATAATTCGCATGTTTAGAATGAAAGCGACCCATTTCTGAATTATACACGTCTCAAAATATCACCTTAACTAAAAGACATAGGGTTTAATTTTGGGAAATGTCATATTCAGAATTGAGTCGCTTTAATTCTAAACGTGCGAATTGTTTCATATGTGTATTATTAATTAGAAAATACTTTTTGTATTACATTTCACACCATACTAGATAATGTAATGACATGATGAATAAATGCAAATGTTAGCAAACACAATTAATGTACCCACCTCTTTTCTTCATGCCAGATTTCTTTAGGTATGCCAATAGTTAATTGTTTGTATGGCACTCCTGGCACTGCCGGTGGAGTGGCCGACGAGCTGAAGAGCCGCCGGTGCCAGGAGGGGGGCAGCGGCTTGCATACTCGAAGAATTCTGGTGCAGCCACACATCTTAACAACTGGAAACAAATAGATACTCTCTTTAGATTATAAATTATAACTGGAAAAAATGGATAGGGTGGGATTGCTAGGCATCAATTTGCCATAATCATTAAAATGTATGATAAGAGCTACGTAAGATCATTGTAAAATGCTAATTTTGATAATTATGATAAGGAAGCATTTATAAGTATGCAAAAGTATGTGACTAGTAATACAATTTCTCAAACTATACAGAGAAAATAGGTCAGGTGAAATTCCCATGTGCTAGACAGACCATCGAGACACAATTTTTAGCCCTACAAAGTACTAACCCACATTCAAATACTTTTTATTAGGTAATTTAGAAAACCAGATTACTATGCATTTATTTTACGAAAGACTAAATTTATGTAAACGAAAGTACCTACTTATTGTATTTATTTAAGTCATGGTGATGCCATTGATATGGTAAATTAACTTCAGTTCAGTTTTTAAATGTCTTTGTTGACAGCTACAATATTTATGTGTTCAGGATATTATTATAGATTGCTTTTGAAGTAATAAGTAGTATGTACAAGGTGTAATCAAATCATGTATATACACATGTAAACAATTAACTATGTAAGTTTTTCTAACATTTTGTCTCAAACTCCACTAAGCATTACAATACAACCAACCACTAATTCTAACTGGCCATTAATAAAATATTCATTCACATACAACATCCAGCCTTACATCAAATATTTGAAAAAACAGTTAACTTCAAGTAAATTTGAAAAAAGCACAGGCTCACATTAAAATTAATTAAACCCAAAATGGGCTTTACAGAAACGCATTGCCTTTGTTAAACACAGTGCACGGCAAAAAGACGCCGGCTCGGGCTGACTTATACTTGTTCGCTAAAAATAAGCACGTTTATGATTTAATTTCACCAAAAAACACGGTTTAGCACTCACTGGAGCGTAGCTTTTGCAAATCTAAAAATAACAATAAGGGAAGCTATTTTTTTAACTGCGAGTGTAAAAGATGTTAACACTTACCTTGACTAAAACATAAATTGGAGCTAGCTTACAATAAGCAGTAATTTTATTTATTCTGCTTGTCCACGTTGCTCTATCGATAACCAGAAATCCAAGCCAAGCCAGCGGCAGCCGGCCGATTGCTAAATTCCCGCTTCACTCTCGCTCGCGTGTCCACTGTGTCGCTAGTATAGCGACAGTAAAGTTGATTACTAGTGATGTCCATTAAGCATATCGAGTATCCGGCTCATCCATCGGCAGCTTGGTATCCATACAAAAGTATGTCCCGTATGTTGTACTTCTCACTCTACTAGTAAAGTGTCTCTCTCGGCTGGATGTGCATGTGAGACCAAAAGTAAATGGACTAATTAAGCTTTAGAGCATACATTGTGAATAATCATTAGCTATGTATATTAACATTGCCCCTTGGTAGTAAATTTGGCAAATGGATAAATATCATAAAAATTAGTTTCACATAAATAAAAAATGGTTTGAATAAGTATGGTATTAAATCTAAAAGACTATATAGTATTCACGTAGAAGGATCCAAGGCTACTTTTTATGTACTACATTGTTCAATAAAAAATATCTGCATACGACACAACCAGAGCAGTGGACAAAAGCTGGTTTGGAATTAAAATCATTGTATTACAAAGGATTCAGTTGCAATGTTATGCAAGTAATTACCTAAATACAGAAAAGACTAATCAAAACAAAATGTTTAAAAAATATTTACATTAAGCAAAAAAGGAATGTATATTACACTAACTAAAAATAACTAGCACAGCCCGCTATTAAAGAGTTGAGTGTAAATTAAATGAGGACATTATACCTCGTTTTTTTTACAATTAGCAATGTGTAAACAACCTTGATAATTCTTTTATCCCAAATGTGCTCGAGTAAAATATATAAATAGACTTTTTTAAATAAAAAATAGTTACCAAGATCGTTTATAACATTTCTAACCCTAAATAAAACGAGGTATAGAGTATGGCTGACTATAAACAGTTTTGAAACAGTTTTGTATGAAAGTGTTGCTAGATTCTATGTGCGTGTGTGTCCTCTTTTACTTTACTTTACGCTGATTTTTCCCTGTCGAATTGTAACGTGTATAAGTTACGTTTTCAGGAAAACAATAAGTACGTTTTTTCATTCCATGAAGATTTATCATGACACTCAAATACGATTATTTTAGTGAATGTGTTGCCATGCCCAGTAATTTCGATAGGCAAGTATGTAGGAGTTTCTTTATCTGTTTTCAAAACAAACTAATACGTTTATCTCCCATTTTGACAGATGTTAAAAATATCTATCGTAGTCGAAAATGTTCGTGAATTATCGTACGCGCATCACTATTAATCAGGCAACCGAGGCAACTCAACTTTAATTTTATCTCTGCTTCGATTGTACCAATTAAATAATTGAGTTCGCGTTGCTGTTCATTCATTCTGTGCTTAGTGCCATTTCAACTCAAAGCGGCGAGGGTGACGAACTACACTTAGGAAATGTAATAAGCAGTGAACTAGTTCACGATTTCACATTTAGAGCGTTTTGAATATTGCGGGTTAAAGTCCTATAGCCTTAAAACTTTAAACTTAACGCAAGTTAATTCAACTTCACTTCGGTCGTTGCAAGGGACAATCCGGTTTGATGGTATTATTTTTTTACAGTTCGGTCGTCCTGCCGCGACGTGCTCGTGATATTAATTCTTTGCCGGCTCACCGACGCCACGTAAACACCGCATCACTCTTTAAAGCCTAAAGAAATGGCCAGTAACAATACTAAACGTTTATTTAAATTTGTATCTGATAACATTACCTATTCCTCAAGACACTGTAAGTAAAAACCCTTATTTTTATTTTTATTTAGGTTAGATAAGATAACATAAGTAAAAATAAACTACCTATGTTGCAAAAATTTTGCTGAATGCTTTGGTTATGCAAAAAAAATTAAGTTAGGTGTTATTTTTATGAGTTCCGTTATAAGTTGACTGAAAATATTTTGTAATTGACTTTTATTTATTATTTTTAAGATGGTACCGCCAAAAGGGTTGTGGCATCAAAACCTGTTGTGGAGATGGATGGAGATGAGATGACTAGGATAATTTGGGCTATGATCAAGGAAAAACTTATCTTCCCATATGTAAAGGTAAATATTTTATCCTTATTATTTTTCTCCTTTTTACAATACTTAAACATATTTAGAAATTATAGTTTAATATCGAAGGCTCTTGTTGAAGTTGTTTTTTGATCTCAGGGACCTTTAATAATTAAGGACTTATTTTAACTTTGCACTGTGAAGGAATATTTATTGAATAGCAGAGAACTTAGTGCAAAGTTAGTATTTTTTTATTCGTAAATTACTTTCCAGAACCACTACATAGCTCTCATAAGTGAACAGGCACTAAGGCGGATTTTATTAATAAGATGTTAAGTCTAGTTTCATTTATTTTAACTGATAGAGGTGTAAATTTTAACAATATGGTAATTCAAAATTATTATATCTATTACTAAAATAAATAATATTATTTATTGTTTTAACTTTTTAAAATACAGCATATATTTGAAATGTGCTAAAATGACTATAGTCTTAATTCTGGTGTACAGTCAAAAGCAAAATATCCGTTGAAAAAGCCAAAGAAATCTACACAAGCTCTAATGGCTGGTTCCATTACTCAAACAACTGATAGTTTTGCCTAGCAACAGTTAAAATTTCACAAATTTTCTATGGGACATCTGTCAATATTTAATGGCTTTAGGCTCTTGACAGTAGAGAAGTGTGTAAATCTTCTTGACCTCTTCAACTGAGTAGATATATGTGCTGTTGACTGTACATTCACAAAACACTGGAAAATGTAATTTATGATAATTATATAAAATAAATAAGTAGAAGCTCATACATGTCTATTCTATGCATATATATAATTCTACAAAACTTCTCTTTCAAGCCTTTATATTCGTAGGGCCTAAAATGACAGGACTAACAGTATAATACATAATAATTTTGTCGTTTTAACTTTTGGTACAAAAATATGGGATACTTTTAACATTTTGATCCGGCACACTTCAGTTGTGATGGTCAGTACAGTGACGCTATTACCGCGAACATCAGTATTTTTTTTTTTGTTTTCAAACTATCTGAACTTTTATATTAATTTTGTAATAAGTTACATTGAAATATTATTGTTGGCTATGTAACACTGCTAAGTACATTTACATCAAGTTTGCAATAGTAGTTGTAAATTAGATGTCAAATTTAAATTGTAAATTTGATTCAAATGGGCAAAGTGGTTTTGCATGTTGAAGCACTTGATAAAAAAAGATGTAATGTAAACGTTTAGGTTCTACTTTGTATCATTTTTATGCTTCACTGTATGTAGTTAAAGCCCTTAGTAGATGGGGCGAAGAGACAAAGCCTAAATTTGAATAGTGTTATTAAAAAAAAGAAACATTTTTATTGTGGCCCTAAAAAAGTAACTGTGACATGCAGTCCAGACAGACAGACAGACAGGAAATTACAAGAGTTCTGTGTTTGATTATGGAACCTACATTATAATATCATTGATGGAACTAGTAATTGATTCTTAAGAATGTGTCGAATTCGCGGATTGAAAGGTGATTATTGCGATAGTTATTTAAGTAGGCGTGGCGAGCTCCTCGCATGTTGCAAGTTGATCATTTTAGTTGCAAACTGGGTGATATCAAGTGCATGAGCTTTTAAGTTTTGCATCATTTATTAATGCAGCGAAGGAATTATCATTGGGTTAATACTCCTAATATCTTGAGAGTCAATGCTCTTATATTTTTTATATGTGTCTTGGACGTTTTGATAGCATTGTACCTACAGCTTAGTTATCATGTGAAATAAAAAACAAGTAGGTTCAACCATCACGTTACGCGCCCCGTCTTTTCATAAGCTAGATGCAAATATGTGTCATTGTCATTAATAGGGACTCTTGATTGCATGTTATCTAATGTGTGACTTGCTTATCAGTTATCAAGTTATCATGGTGTTACTGGAGCAATGTTAACGTTATCTGGGCCAATTATCTACCGAACCTACCATTATATTATATCAATCAGAAAGATTTTTAACAGGATTTAATTTGCAATAGGTATCCACAAATCACTAAATTTACTATATTCATTATTCATCGATAAACTGTGACCTGTTTGTGTATGGACGAATCTTTCTTTTCATAAGCTAGATGCAAATATGTGTCATTGTCATTAATAGGGACTCTTGATTGCATGTTATCTAATGTGTGACTTGCTTATCAGTTATCAAGTTATCATGGTGTTACTGGAGCAATGTTAACGTTATCTGGGCCAATTATCTACCGAACCTACCATTATATTATATCAATCAGAAAGATTTTTAACAGGATTTAATTTGCAATAGGTATCCACAAATCACTAAATTTACTATATTCATTATTCATCGATAAACTGTGACCTGTTTGTGTATGGACGAATCTTCCAATAAAATAGATCACAATTAAAAGCGACATTACGTACTCATTATCTGAAGATGATGACCCTCGTTAGTGGGATCCTGTTATATTTTATTTTTTATTATAGGTATTGTAAATATTTGTCTGAAGAGCCGTGAGGCGCCGTGACGCACGCGCACTGCGCTGAATGAGAATTATATCAACGCGATAATGAGTTCAGTTGTGCTATTTTGGATTTGCCTACTTTCAAGTTATTGTTATCACTGCACTGGATTTTTTGTTCAGTCTTACGATAAGTTTCATTATTATTTTCTTATCTGAAATCTAATTATTGGTAAGAGGTGTGTGGGAATTCAGCCACCAGACGTCGATAGCGGAAAATATTACACGGTTAGAGGCCAGCACATGTACATTTAAAAGATTTTAAAAATAACGCCATCCTTTTTATCGTTCATCGTTGGTTCATCTTTTTGTACCGTTCATGTGATGATGCCATATATACAGACAAGTACATACGGACAGGCTAAGATTTCAAACTTATAAACCCTCTTTTTCTATCAAGGGTAGGTAACATCCTTGTAACATCAATGAAAGACAACTGGTCAAAGGTGCCAAACAAAACCGAAAACCCAGTCCCATGAAACATTATAGATAATGAAAAGCTGTTTTTACCTGCAGCAAACCTTTTTAAACAAAAGATGAGCATTTACACAGAATGTTGCAAAAACCATTGCTATTATTAGCTGCCGTGCCAACAATGGGCCAGTTGATAGGGGCCGCTCTTTGTGCAGCATTTGGGATTCCACATACCTAGACACCGTTTACTTTACCATCACGAGGCCGGTAGATGAATGATTTTTTTTCTCATTTGCGTAGCCATTAACACGAAATGAATTATTTTAAATTTTATTTTATTTGTGAAAGTTTTTTAAATATTTGTCTGTTTTACGTATTTAGGATCGAAAGTAGAAGGCTACGCCAATTTCCGTGTCTCTGTTTATGCCTGTGCAAAAAACATATTGTTCTGTTTCTCGTGTGGCCATTGCCTATTAGGATTGCAATAAGGAACATGCATGCTTAGGAAAAATATAAGTATTAAACTAATTTGGCTAAACGAGCATGCCTACGATACTAACGACGTAAATATATATTAAACTGAAGTCCTGAAAACGGATATATACTTTACGTCGGCGATAAAAGCCAGATTATCGGTGACGTAAAGCATATATCCCTTCCTTTCTTACCAGCTAGCGTGTGCGAGAGGGACAAATCATTTAGGTGCGCGATAAAAACTAGCGTGCTACTATTATAGCTGATGTTTTGATTTTTTTAATGCATACCCAAAAACTAACGTTGACAGCAGAAAAATTTCAATAAACAAAAGGTTGGGTTTCATCAATATTTTATTAACAGGCTTTTTACATAAACTACAACAATACATACAAGTATGGCTACATATACTACTACATTATACTTTACCTTAGTTTTTAGTTATATTACGCTTATCATATTGTTAATAATGTTTTAACCTTTTCTCCCATTATTTATTGGTTGTCTATCATTTTTACCTGCCATATGTCTTATTTGCTGTAATTATTTCCGAGTTATCGTTTTACAAACTTCGGATTTATATCCAAACTTTTTCTTCCTTATGGAAACACATTTGGTATTTTAGTTCAGTTTTTCAGTATTATTCAAAAACTACACGGCATTAAAAAATATAGCCCTGATTTGGAATGTGGAAATAAAGCAATATTTAAAACTATTCTGACCACCAAATCAATAGCATTATAGAAATACCTGAAATGCCACTGTTCTATGGTAGGCAGACCGACGGACGTACAGACGGAGTCACACCATAGGAGGTTTCTTTTTTACCTTTTAGATACGAACCCTATAAAGTTTAAACCTAGAAAGTTGGTAAGCTGCATCGATTATAGCGCTTTATGAAAATAGGGAAAGTTCCTTATTAAACAATTATTGTAACTGTCTCGCAGCTGGACTGCCTGTACTTCGACCTGGGGCTGCCGCACCGCGACGCCACCGACGACCAGGTCACCATCGACTCCGCGCACGCCGTGCTCAAGCACAACGTCGGTATCAAGTGCGCCACCATCACGCCCGACGAGCAGCGAGTTGAAGGTAAAACTGCCTGAGGATAAAGCTGGCTCTTCGACATGTTCGTTCAATGTTTATTCTTGAGTTCCTAGCCTCTTGACTTTTGTCGCAAACTTAAAGATACATCTCCCTTTCCTTTGTAACCAACCAATCAGCCTGTCCGATGGATGTTTAATTTATGTTGTATTAAAAAAAAACCTTAACGTTAGTCTTTCTTAATCATAATATATTTATTTGATTAATGTTCGTTTGAATTGAATTTAGTTTGGTGGTACACTCGCGCTCTGACTGCTCGCCATCTGTCCGGCAAATCTTTTAAATGCTACGGCAGTCAGCGAAGATCCGTACGAAAAAAACACATTGATGGAATCTTTTGGGCTTCCACCACTCCCTATTTGTCCTAAGTCCATTGCTGACCTGAAAATGTTCAATGAATGAACGTTAGTATTGTCTAATTAATTAGTTACCTATAGACCATTGCTTTGTGTGATGTAGTTGTTCCCTGCAATAAAATATGCAATGTTGCTTGTGTTTGCCTGTACCTACCTTTCTATTACTTACAGAGTACCTTCTGACTTCTAATAATAACATTTATTTGACAGAATTCAAACTGAAAAAGATGTGGCTGAGTCCCAACGGAACGATCCGTAACATCCTCGGCGGCACGGTGTTCCGCGAGCCGATCCTGTGCAAGAGCATACCTCGACTCGTGCCCGGGTGGACCAAGCCCATCGTGATCGGCCGCCACGCGCACGGGGACCAGTACAAAGCGCAGGACTTCGTCGTGCCCAAACCCGGCAAGGTAATGATGATGCGAGCGTTTAAATGACGACCTCTGCGCGTGACTAACGTTACCACTTACCCAAATAAGCGGCGATTGCCACTTGTTGCAAATAAATAGGAACACAACGACGCACACGACGCTTTATAAAAAATGATCGAGCTCTTAATGGGTCCATTGCCATTTTAAGTTTGGATCAGTTGTTGATTTTTGGATGTCTTTTTGAAGTTGGTTTCCTTATAATTTAGCGTGGGACAACTTGGGTACCCATGTTTTATTATTTATATTTGTATACAAAACTGGACCTTATCGCGTAAAAACATCGGCCAGAAAACATTTTCCACGTGATATAGCCCCGTTTTAGTACCTATACAAATAAGTAAACCTATGTGAGAACCGCAAAAGTTATAATTTATTTTATTTTATTTATCCTACCATTCTTTATTTTTTGTTATGCTTTCCTATTCACGTTCGTAAGAAGAGTTTTTTTCTTTGTGTCATGCATAGGTGGAATTAGTTTACACCAGTGAGGATGGCGCGGTGGACAGGCGCCTGTTGTTCGACTTCAAAGTTCCTGGCGTCGCGCTCGGGATGTACAACACCGATGAGTCGATTCGTGCTTTTGCACACTCGAGTTTCCAGGTCAGCATATACATATTAAGACTATACAAGTTACTCCTTGAGCAAATTACAGCCTATTGTTTTGTTCAATATTTTTAATTTTTTTCTGTTTACTTAGGTGGCGTTGCAAAAGAAATGGCCGCTCTATTTGTCCACAAAGAATACCATTCTAAAGCGCTATGACGGCCGTTTCAAGGACATTTTCGAAGAAGTATACCAAAGGTATTCTTTTAATATTACGCAGCGTCCAGTAACGCTAACTTGTTACTAAAATATCACTGACCACAGAGCGCACGACATTTGTAAATGGCAATAATAGTTCTAGCTGCAATGAATTTGAAGTGTCGGAACTGTTTAATACAATGAACCTGAAGATCCGTCATTAATGCACCGCGTCATTGAGTAACAAACATACAAATATCCAAACATACTTTTACATTTATAAAATAAAGTAAGATTGTGTACACACAACATTAATTTCATCATCATTCATTCATTAATACATTTACAGCGACTACAAGAAGCAGTTCGATGACGCTAAGATCTGGTACGAGCACCGTTTGATCGACGACATGGTGGCGCAGAGCATCAAGAGCAGCGGAGGCTTCGTGTGGGCCTGCAAGAACTACGACGGAGACGTGCAGTCCGACGTCGTCGCGCAGGTCTGTACGACGCTGCATGCACCGTGTATCGATGCCGGGTTCCAATACATACCTATTCGAACAACTAATCGTTTTACCTACCAGCCCAAATTTAACAGATTTCCTATAAAAATGTGTGAAGTACTAACTGTTGGTAGGTAAAACTTTCTGTTTGAATACAGGGACCGGCAACAAGTCGCGTCACCACGCTCATATGACGAAAAAAGAACAGCTGGCAGGCGCGAGCCCTGTGCACGGATCGGAAATTTTTATAACATCATTATAAAAATTTCCGATTCGAGCACAGGGTTCGCGAACCACGCGGTACCCAGTTGCCAGTTGCAGGCTGGCTCGACCGGGGTGGTACTACACTCACAGAACACCGTTAACATAACGGTACAGACACTGAATCAATTAATCAAATTATTAAATTCAGAACTGGTTATAAATGGCGCAGTGTTTGTCTCTTTCGTACTTGTACATACAACTGCCATATTACTGTCTCACTTACACACTTAGGACGTCTAAGTATATTGTAAGTTTTATGGTACAAGCATGTTTTAGCTTAGTGTTATAGGTGTCTTGTAGGATCAGTAGGGTAGGAACTTCAGTTTTTATCAATTTTAATGTATGCTAATGGTCATCAGGGTTACGGATCACTGGGCATGATGACGTCGGTGCTGATGTGCCCGGACGGCAAGACCGTGGAGTCGGAGGCGGCGCACGGCACCGTGACGCGCCACTACCGCATGCACCAGCAGGGCAAGCCCACGTCCACCAACCCCGTGGCTTCCATCTACGCGTGGACGCGCGGCCTCATACACCGCGCCAACCTCGACAATACACCCGACCTGGCCAACTTCGCACTCGCCCTCGAACAGGTAACTCACGTTTCGGTTTCTGAAAGCAATCGTACTTGTCACTGTAGTTTTTTTACGATAGCGAGTCGCCACAGATAGTTTAAGTCAGAAATTTACAATACTTTAAATTAACATTAAACTTCGTCTCTAACCATAACCTTTTTTTTTTAATTTTCATATCACAGTGTTAAATTCGGCAGAAGCGTTTACGTCGCTGCTGCATTTTTGAAAGTTCAAAGTCTTCGACCTTTTACTTACTCACGATTTTACTGGAACTGTACAGGCACAATAAGCAGGATACGTAAATGTAGTCTAAACATTTTTTTTGTTGTAACTTCGTATATTGATTGTATGTCATGTTTTCCACAGGCTTGCGTAGAATGCATTGACAGCGGCAAGATGACCAAGGATCTGGCCATTTGCATTCATGGCATGGCAGACACCAAAGAGGGAATGTATTTACACACCGAGGACTTCCTCTTGGCTATTGCTGACCAACTCGAGCGTAAACTTACAAAATAAACTAGATAAGTTACTCTAGGCGTCTGTCAATGTTAACGGAGCCTTTGCGGGTCCTGTTATGTATTGAAAAGAGAAAAAAAAGGTAGCAAAATGATAATTTGTTTTATAACGGCTTACACAGAAATGAGACTGATTGTTGCTCTATGCACACCTTACTGTAGGTATAATTGGAATTATTTGAAATGTCCGAATCTTATCGTACAGCCCATCTTCTAACACAATGGCTTTGTATTCATTGTGAGCTACTGGTCTTTAGAGTAGCATCAAAAGAAGGAAAGGAAAAGGATGTCTCGTTCAATTAGCAACCTTATTGCTTGGACTACATGGTTCAATTCGTAATGACTCTTAATTTGAGTTGCAACGCTTTGAATTGAACGCAGTACACAGGTAAACAAAACATTATGGTCACCCATAACATATTGATACTTGGTATTATATGTCCTTTGGAAGTTTCAAGGCAGGTTAGTTTTACGATGTAAATTGATTTCTGCATTTTGTTAGTAGGTATATTATTTCGACTTTATTTTCGATACTTTTGATTTTGTTTGTAAATTACTCAAAGAGTCCCCAAATGAAAAACCAAGAAAAAGCGCTAGGATGAAAACAATTAACAATATTATGTGAAAAAGACGCAGCATTAAAAAATAATTTGAATGATTTAAAAAGATGAATCGAGGATGGTTTAATCCCGCTTCAAACCATAAGCCACAAAGAGAATACCTCCTGCACGTGCACGAATCTATGCAAAATATGATTTGACTCTACCTGCAGCGGAATTGGTCCCAAGTCTAATCTTGGTTTACAGTATTAATAATAATACTTTTAAGTGAGAAAGCGGCAAGGACGTCTCGCTCATTATTGTATTGTGAACTGTATAATTAATCGAGTAAAATTGTGGTTCATTATACAGATTATATTGCTAATAAAACAAACATTGTGCCTTATTTGCAATTATATTTTTATCTACTCGTATGTTTTTTTTTCCTTTATGAATTGGCCACCATAATTGCCAGAAACAACCCAGTAGTTATTTAAAATATTGCACTTTTTCTTTATAAATAATTAATATCTCATTTATAATGATTATCGCTACAATAACTATTATATCAAATAATATTATAAGTGGCAAATATTGTTCTCAACAAGTATCAATACGTTGCACGCCACTATCACGTCAAAGTGAACCCTAACAGTCACTTTCAATTCATAACGTGGTTACTTAAACAAATAGCCATTCAAAATTGAACCTTCAGGATTTGACGGTAAAGTTGTTGTTTGAAAGAAATATCTTTTTGCTGGCGTCTTTTTATTTTAACTAGGATTAGGTGCTTAGGCTGAACAATGAATACAATGGCATTGTTTAAAAGATAAGCGTTCCAGTGGATTCGGACATTTGAAATAATTCCTAGTATAGATAAGCTTCTCATTTTTCTACATGCGCTGCTATAAATAGATGAGATTTAATTATTGAACATCATGTATTTTAAGCCGTTAGATAGCATATTTCCCAGCTATGTATCTAAATATAAGTTTTTATGTACCAGTAAGTTAATTGATCAAAATCGAATGGTTCTGAAGCAGTTTTAATGAATTTGATCAATCCTATTGTACTTGTATTGTGTACATCTAATGTTGAGTATTAGATGATAGATAATTCTTTTAATGTAGGATTCCCTTATGTAATGATTCCACTATT
Source organism: Ditula angustiorana (assembly GCA_963691745.1). Lineage (NCBI taxonomy): Eukaryota > Metazoa > Arthropoda > Insecta > Lepidoptera > Tortricidae > Ditula > Ditula angustiorana. The sequence goes on from OY829472.1 coordinate 24,089,835, forward strand.
GTGTAAAGAAACCATCACACAAGATTTTTCTTTTAGAAAATTTTTAAGATACTAATGTGTAAAAATTATACTATACATTATGTATAATAAGTATGAACTTATTTTAATATAATCCAGTGCCTTATTTTTTGTAATAAATTTAGTACTTTTGGTAATGACCACATATTTTTTTAATTTGATGTTACGTTCTACCCGTAAATGCAATAATGTCAAATTATTATGCATATAGTTGCAGGCAAACATCTTGAGTATAAATCATGTGGAGGGGGTATGTTTGCGCATACACATTTGTACTAGAAACTGTTACTGCGCGCGCAGTCAGGGTCGGTTTGTTCCCGTCGAGTCACACCTTCAACTGCCACACTGTGACTCGTTGGGAATATTTTTACTAAAAAAATCCTAACTAGTCACAGTGTTACTAGATGGGACAACATTTAATATTTATTCCCAACGAGTCACACCCGCAACTGTCACGCTGTGACTCGTTGGGAACAATTCTTGTTGCAAAAATCCCAACCAGTCACACTGTTACTAGATGGGACATTTTTTCATATTTGTTCAGGGTCAGTGATGAAGAAGTTTGCCGGGAACTGTACTTACACACCGCTGTCTCCACTTCGTAGTCAGCGATTCCCCTTAGAGTTTTCTAACTAAAGGCATTGTCCCGCTAACCACGTAACGTTAGCGATCTTGATTTGCTTACGCTAATGTTTGTGTTGGTCCTGATTTATTTATAATCTAAAACTGTTATGTGAACAATCAATCATGGATTAATAAAACCTTCTATTGTAATGTTTTTATTTTTATTCTATTTTTTTACTAGGTATAGAAAATTATGGGATCAGATATATTAGGCTTAGACTTCGGTTACACGCTAATTCTGGCGTCAGTTCAGTCCATCATTCCGGTATAGTTTTGACTGATGCCAGAATGATGACAAATGGACACGGTTACGACACAGAATAAATAATAGTACTGTTACGATCAGTTCAGACTGACCCGACACGAGACAGGTTACATGATTATTCTCTCGTCATTCTGACCAGAATGATGGACTGAACTGGCGACAGAATGAGCGTGTAACCGACGTCTTATAGGAATCACTTATGAATGTCTGAAAATCTACCAGCGTTTCGAAAAAACTTCTGATGAGACGATACTAGAAAATAGTCGAAAGATGCTTAACATATTAGACAGCCAGCTAGCACGCTAGCTTTTATCGATGACATAAAGCATTTATCCCGTTCTAACCAGTAAGCGTGTGCGAAAGGGACGAATGCTTTATGTTAGCGATAAACGCTAGTGTGCTAGAGGGGCAGTAGGCGGTTAAGTTGGTTCCATAGGTTAGAAGATAGCGATTTTAGCTCGCTCAAGATCGATCCGATGTAAAAACTCGCTTTTATCGCTGATGTCCGCGTGTGCGAGAGTGACATGCTTTTATATGCGCGATAGATGATCGAGTGCTACTATAGCTGATTCGGACCAAATGTCAGCGCTGTAATCGCTGTGAGAAATGTAACTATGATTCGGAACGTGGCCTGAAACGCCACTGTCGTGTCTGTTATGTCATGTCAGTAACTTCAGTAAGCTAAACTTCATATTGCTAATATTGCTATTGTTTGGTTTGGGTCTTTGGGTTGAAGCTGGCGCTTTAATTATAATTTTTTTTTTGTTATCCCTACTTTACTTTTAACCTTTCTTCAGTACATATTATACAGTTTTCTGTGTGCCCAACATTGGCATAAAATTAAAGTATTACTTTACTTACCTACCAAACTTATTAAATGATTGCACTAAGAAAATGATAAATGCGCGCCAGTTAATGCTCTTAATATTTTGTTTTGCTACTGTGACGACATCTGAGAACGATGAGACATGCTCGAGTCCTTATTCTAGTGCAGAAAATCACAACAAATATGACAAAGGTTATACATAGAAGTGCATCCATTATAATACATACAGTCGATGGAGTCAACTGTGAACACTTGGGTTATATTGAATGCCGTTAAAAATAGGTTTTGAATATTGCTTTTGGCAATATATTTGTGTTAATTACATTTTTAATATCATCTCCCTCTTGACTCATTGGTCAGAGTATAGCAAAAGGGGCCCGATAGCAGGATGACACTGTAACCTAACCTAAACCGAAAAAATTTGGTCGTAATTTTTTTAAGTCTTAAAATCGGGGCCCTTTTGCTACACCCCAATGGACACATCTGCCGATTAAAACTATTTAAAATTAGTTTAAGACCATTCAATGTTATTAGAGTGTTCAAACTGCAACGATAATGATAGTAAAAAGTAAGTTTTGTAATATATTTCCAGTGTGAATAAACTCTATATGTATTGACATTTGGTTTCAGAGAGTAATGAATGGACTTCACAAATTAGAAAAGATATAAGCTTAGCCATGGCAGAGTATAAACCGTGTGTGCAGCGCAATTGTAGTTGTCACAAGAATATAATTGACCAAGATTTAGCACCATTCAGGGATGGAATCACACGTGATATGTTTTTATTAGCTCAAGCTAAGGCTACTAGGTATCAGGTAAGATGAATACACTTCAGTGTCAATATACATTAGCAATTTGTCTTGTTTATTTATACTTGATAGCATAGTGGTACACACAGTACACCACTTTCCTATGATACTAGTTACATTTAGCTGCATTGAGAGAAAACTTAAACCTGTTCTGCCACATGTGTTCAAATGCCTGCTAAACTGTGACAGTGGAAGTACTCAAAGTGCACATTGCTAGCAGGTAATGCATTTTCAAGTTTAACTTGTAGCAATTGCATTGAGTTGCATCCATGAAAATGTCATCATCTGTTAATATTTTAAATTTAATCATTCTCCAGGGTAATAATTTTAGTATTTTGTTTACTATATTAATGATTTAATGCAAGATAAATGTTTAAATTCTGTTACAGATTATTGATGGTAAATTATATCGTCAGAAAGAGTGCCATTTCCCAGCACGCTGCTCTGGTGTAGAACATTACTTGACTGCACTGGCACCAAAGTTACCCAATATGGAATTAGCAATAAATACTAGGGATTGGCCTCAAGTCAACCATGCTTGGGGTCATATGAAGGCCCCTGTGTTTTCATTTAGTAAGGTTAAACATTTTTTACATTCTTAAGTAACAATATAATTCTGAAAAATTGCCACTTAGAGCATAATATTCAAACAACCCCCAAAAGCCTTATTTATGATGAAATTATTAAACTATATTTTATTTTTAGACTAAAGATTATTATGACATTATGTATCCTGCATGGAGTTTTTGGGATGGTGGTCCAGCAATATCACTGTACCCCACTGGCATTGGTAGATGGGATAGACACAGATTGAGTATCTCTGCTGCTGCAGGAAGGTATCTTGGATTTCTTCATTGGGCTGCTAATAAAACGTCAAATCTTCAAACGTCAGAAACAATATGGTTTACCTTCCAGGTGGCCTTGGAGCAAGAAAAAGGAAAAAGCTTTTTTCAGAGGCTCAAGAACAAGTGAAGAGCGAGATGCGCTTATCCTTTTATCTCGAGCAGAACCTACTTTAGTTGATGCCCGTTATACAAAGAATCAAGCCTGGAAATCTGACGCGGTCTGAAATCTTGCATTAGCTTCTAACTTACTTTCGTTATTTTAAATGCAATAATTAGTTACACAGGTGTTTACTAAGCGACGATTCAAGTCGCAAAATAATAGTGTTATAATTAATCTTAATTTTTAACTACCTTTTAACATTTTACTCCCGAAAATAATTAGTTTTATAATGATTGCAGGATACGCTTTATGCAGAACCAGCAGCTGAAGTGTCATTTGAAGATCATTGCAAATACAAGTATCTTTTCAACTACAGAGGTGTTGCTGCAAGTTTTCGTCTCAAGCACCTGTTTCTTTGCAAGTCTTTAGTGTTTCACGTGGGTAACGACTGGCAGGAGTTCTTTTATCCTGCTTTAAAACCATGGGTACACTACATACCCATGAGTCCAAAAGTTACACAATCACAAATTGCTAAGTATATTATTTTTTTTCGAGAAAATGACTCGCTAGCTAAGGAAATTGCAGACAGGGGATATGAAATCATTTGGGAAACTTTGTCTGAAAAAGTTGTAAAATGCTATTGGCGTAAGTTGTTAAAGGAATACGCCAAGTTACTGAAGTATGATGTTGTAAGAGATGAAGGTTTGATAAAAATTACTTAAGTGTAAATAATGGACGATAATAGCCGACCAAAGTAAATCTTTTATTAGTTTTGTTTGTTATATGACATGGAAGCGAAAACGGACCCTAATGGTTTATATGTGCAATTTGTGCAAATCACAAAGTGGTGTGATATGAATCCTTAGGTGGTAAAGCAATCTTGGCCGACTTTACACACTAACCACGATTGTACTGGTCCATTGTTGACGTAAGAAAGGAACAATAATAAACATTTAAAGACGGAAATTTATTGTATTAATTAAACGCGTATTGAGTAAGACTAGGGTATACACGTAAGTGGTTTTAACATTGCTAAGCTTTAAATATGCAATCAATTAAGAAGAAATAAACATATAACCACTTATTCTACACACTTAGATTAGTCGACAAAATATTTAAAATCATTACGGGGCTATAACATACTATTAATTTCAAATATAATATAGCAATCCTCTTTTCTTATTTATAAATTTAACGGCGTCTATTTAGCGATTACATTTTTATTTACTTGCAACAAATAGTTTTAAAATTGTATTAAAATATTATGGACTTTTTAACTGAAGTCACGATCTGGGAAGATGGCTGGGGCGACCATAGTCCAAATGTAGATGCCAATACAGAGCCATGATGAGGAGATCTTGATCCACATTGACGCAATGTTTTCTTTGGAAAGCTGAGAGCTTGGGCTGTTGAAGAGGAAAATACTTGTGTAATTAAAGTTGATAATAACATACAACAATATGAAAAGACTATCAATACCATAAGCATTAATTGCTTAGCCCTTAACCAGGTCCCATCAAACGAGAACTTTCCCCAAAAAATCGAATAGAGACGCATGTTTGTTACTGTTTGGACAACATTTTAGAAGCAAGTTGTTTTTCACTTTGACACATTCGAATTTGTATCAGAATATATTAAAATAAATATATTAGAATATATTATAATATATTAGTTGTTAAAAACATAACCCTTCCTTTTGGCTTTGCCGTAGTCGGGTAAAAATGCATTTTAACAACTATATATTCTGTATGTGGGAGACATAATTCCCTTAGCCTGGTTAAGGGTTAATTGAGACTGATTTGAGAAGAAAGATCCGGTAATATTAGACCTATTGTTGTTCCATTCATATTTCAGACGACATATCGGAAACCACATAGTCGAGATTTATTAGTAATATCTGAAGTCAATAAAATTACACATTAGAAATTACGAATTATTAAAAAATTGACCATTCTACTCACTTGTACCAGTTGGTCAATGTCATCATGGAGTACAAAGTAGCCAGAGCGAATACGACGTGGAAGAAGGTCCAGGGGTAGGCCACGGCGTCTCCCTCGTTGTCGAACACCTTCGTCTCGCCGCCGGCCTCGCCGCCGTCCGCGCCCGCGCCCTCTATGGAATCATACCCTGCGCTCAGTGAGCGAACAACACACGCAACGATTAGCATGGTGCTATTTATCGATGTCAAAACAATCAGAGCAATAACAAATTAGACACACTACATAGCATAATTAACACCTATTCGGTAGGTACTTAATTTCGTTTATAGGGCCTGTGCGAATGTGTTTACATTACGTGCTCATTCGCATTGGCGTAGAAACAGACTGCTAACGTTTGCGGTAATAATAATAAAAAAGTTCTTTATTTAGGTATTTCCCCATAACATTATTATATGGGTAAAGACCTAAATGTAAGAGGTAAATGAGAAGCAACGATGTGACGGCGAGATTCAAATTCAAAGAAACTATTAAGTCATCAGAAATAAGAAACAAACATGATCTTTAATCTATTATGACACTCAAGTCTGTTAATTTCATTGAAAATAAGTTATACATGCAAATTTAAACAATATGTATAAAAAGAAATGTTACACAGTAATGGATCTATAGTACCGTATGAAGTTAAACCAGGGCCACCTGGCTTCGGACTCATGCCCCATCTGACTATCTTCCATTGGGTATAGACAAGTGGTTGGCAACCCTTCTCCTTGGAGCGAAAATTATGAACAAGTGCGGCCTATAATTCGTTCGCCATTATGTGGCGCTTGCCTCCCTATAAGGTTGCCGACCGCTGGCATAGACAGTCGGTTATGGTCTAGGCATATATGTATGTATTGCCCTCTTATGGAGAGAGCCATGCTATGAATATCCTTGCGTAACCGTGTCAGGAACACCGAGCGCATACGCATGAGTGTTACGTACACGGGAATAGAGTGGTGAAGCCAAGATCAGTTAATCCAACAGGCTGAAAGAATGGGTGCGCAAAACCATCTGAAAATCGTGCTGGACAGAGTTAGGGAAGGCATAAAGGCAATACTGGACAAAGAGATGCTGATGAGAACAACCGCTGCCGCTATACGCTACATTCACTCTGGAGGCTTTGCGCTTTGTCGTAGTCGCACAACAACTAACACTTTCCTCCTAGCTTCGCACGTCGTCGCACCTATGAATTAATAATGGATGATGGCCAGGGGAGACAATTAGGGGGCATCATCCGGCTCTAAATATATAAAGTATAATAGAAACGCCGCGTGATAACATCGGTATTTTTCAGTGTAACCCATGAATGTGGTCCAGAACATCCGTAGTTAACCCTTTGAACGCCAAGAACGCGTAAAAGTGTCGCGAGCTACCGTGCTCATCACGCCACTAACACATATAGTTGACTGATAAAGAGTGCATAAGTGACCTGCGTCTATATCTTTAAACTTCAAATTTGTGTTTGACATTATGGCGTCCTGGCCTGGCGTATGGTGGCCTGGCGTGGCGTGTAGTTTGCGTAGTTGGTGGTGAAAAGGTTAAAACCACGAAACCACCACCACAAACAAATATCAATAAGTATTACTAAAATATTTACACTAAACCTCCAGCACAACAAGCTTCGCCCCTCTGATTGTAACTTAAATCTTTCAGTAAAATTCAAATTATAATAAAGATCAACACAAAATGTTATATTTTGGTGGTAAGGTAGCATTCATGATCATTCAGGGAAATCCCAGTAAAAAATATACTGAGTACTAATAAGCGGTCACATTTAACTAGGACTATACTAGGTATATACGTGTTAATCACATTCACTTGGTAAATGATCAATGGCATGAACAAGCGAGGCGACGGCATTAATATGGGCATATGTTACCTTCGTTAGCAATGAGCCCTCCTTGCCCTTTCGCCGCACCGTCGACAGCGCGTTATGTTCGCAAGAAATTCATAATCGTGCGTTAGTTGAGTCAATGAATTAAAAATATATTAGTCTTTATTTGAACACTGACAGGAGGGTTTAGTTTAATGTTTATACTCTGAAAAATAATTCCGCGGAATTCTGACAGATGACATTTTTGACATCAGATGCTGCAAACCTTTTTGTTGCTGTCTATGGATCAATGATCCAAGTATGTTTTTACAATTTTAACAAGTACTTTTGCCAGGACCCAGTAGTTATAAACGGGCATACTAACTGATTATATTCGAACATTCAAAGCATAGGTTTAGAGAAGCCGAATGACATAATGCATGCCGGCATTTATGGGTACGTTTTTCCATAGTAGTGAGGCATAGGGTATTGTACACAACACCATACAGCTTTGTCTAAAAAAAAAAAACATCTTTTTGAACTTTAATTCAAATCTTTTTTTAAAAAGATTTCAAATCTCTGAAAAGAGATACAATGATACTTATTACGTTTATCGGGACTTAAACGTGATAATACACTGTTTATTTATTTACCTCGACCTTTCGGCCGCATTGCAGCGGCCGTGGTCACGAGGAGAGACAACAGACGAGAGATACAATGATACTATAAATTGTTTTAAAGTTTCGCTATTTTCACACATATTTATAACGTTAACGCCGTAGAGATGCCACGAATAGTGAATTGGCCGAATACCGAATACCGAATATTCGGCAACGCTATCGGCCGAAGCGCCGAATATTCAGCCGCAGAATATTCGGCGCGAAGTACATGCTTGGTGGGGGCGCGTTAGCTGGAATAAGACAAGTCACAACCTGTTTTTCTCGTTGCGTCGCGTCACGGAGCGTTACAAGTGGTGGTCAGCAAACGAAAAACAATACCCGAACCTTTCGAAATTTGCAAAAGTTTATCTTTCTTCGCCTGGAAGTAGCGTTTATAGTGAGAGGTTATTTTCTGAGGCTGGTAACGTTTACGATGAAAAGCGCAATCGTTTGCTACCAAAAAATTCTGAAAAGCTCGTTTTTATCCATCACAACTAACCACTGCTTAATTTTAACTACTAAAATGTTGTAATTTGGAAATAAATACATAATTTTGAGTAAAACAACATGTCTCTTTTTACATGATTTGCTATTCGGTATTCGGCCGAATAGTACGTACTATTCGGCCAATACCGAATAGCAAAAAAAGTGGCCGAATAGGCCGAATACCGAATAGTTGCCGAATATTCGTGGCATCTCTAGACTTTAGCGCGATAGAATCATTGTTAATTTACCTCGACGTTTCGACCATGTTTCAACGGCCGTGGCCACGAGTAGACTGTCTACGGTAACAATACCAGTTGTAATATTTTAATCTCCCGTAATAAATGTTTCGAAGTTGCTAACTGTTAAATTACTTTACTTAAAATTATTGTAAAGCTGTAATAATTAGTATTTTAATTCCGTGATGCTACTTCGTGTCTTTAAAACGAAGTATCTACAAACTTAATGTAGTTTTTATTCATGTCTTTTTATGGGTATTTTTTTAAAATATGGAAATACACCAAAATGCCAGAATTCTGCGGAATTATTTTTGTGACTGTAGCGGCGGAAGGCTACTCAATGTGCTCCGTGGTTAGTATAAAACTTGCAACACACGTTGTAGGATTTAGTGTTGTAAAAGACTCGTGGTTTCGAGTCCTAATTTTGTAGACTCGTCTCATACAATAATAGCACTTTATGAACTCGAACACTTCAAGCTTAGATTAGCCTGAGTGACCTGTGTAACGACTCGGGTCGTTTAGCCTTTTAACCGCCGTTACCTGATTTTTAAGACAAACAAGATAGAGTTCATTTCGCCACAGTTTTATAATGTTATCAGTTTTGGTATAGGCAGTGACATGGACACGTCCAATGAAAATGGACTCGACGATTACAAGGTTAAATACCTAGTCATGACTCTTTGTACACAATCATCTTTAGCTTCAAAATACTTAGACCACAACTGCACTATCGAAATACGAAGTGTACGTTTTGTCGTCGAGATGAGATGGGCTTACACAAAGAAAAATTTCGAGTATGACTCTATACCAAAAATATTTAAACGCAGAAAGGTTTTCAGAGTCCTAATGCCACGCTCATTTTGTTCGCAAGACTAACAAATCATCACAATTTTGTATGAATAACGTTAAAATTGTAGCACTTGTATTTTTTTGAGGTTTAGGGGACTGAATTCGAGTCTTCTACAACACTAGCGTTAATTCACTAGACCAAACGTCGCTATTCTCAATAAAACTGAGCTTGGGCTAGCAAGAGTATTCAAATTGAAATACGGAGTACCTAATCAAAAGTAAAAATAAATTCTGCATAAAAATATTTATTACAAGCCAGTGTTTAAATAATGCGTGTTTGTGATAAACGGGAAGGATTCAAACAATTGATCGGTATATTATATGCATATTCACCTTGTGTTCCTTCCTTAGCAAGGATGTGCTCGGACATGGTGATCTTGGAGGAGGCGGAGGCGGTGCGCACGCACGAGTAGAGCACGCTGCATACCCAGATCACCATCCCGATGATCGCCTGCTTGTCGAAGGACGACGCCTGCGCACACACCACATATCAATCTGGGTGTCCATCCAATAGGCGAACCGCAACGCAAAGAGTTGCTAAAGTAAGTCTTCAAACATTCGAAACATTGCGCTACGTAGCTGGAAATATCCATTGAACGTAAAAACATACAAGTTAAGCAGTTCAAAGTTGTGTTCTGGCCAATTTAGAGTATTCTTTTGTTTATTACTTGTGCTTGGAGCATAAGTTACGGGTTAGAAGCTGGTTTTCCATGTTTTTATGTTCACTGGTAATAAAATAACGGACGAATGATATTTACAAAAAGTTACCTTTACAATTAACCCTTAATCAGGCCACACTGATTTTTAAGGAACTCTACCAAAATATTAAACAGGTTTAGGTTTTTCGTACAATCGAAGACAACCTTAAGACTATTGTGTACCAAGCGCCCAGCGCTCGCCATACAAATGACGATAACGTTTTCCACCCTCAAAACCTTAACATATGGTCTTTGGTTTTTTTAGTATTTTGTCATTATGCTCTATTATAGATTCAAAAATATTCACGCTTTCTTATTTTATATGAAACTCCTTAAATGCAAATATTGAGAAATCTATCAAGAATATTTAAATAATCAAAACATGCAAACTAACTCTAAGGCATAATGACATTGACATTTTTCAAAAAAACATTTTGGGTTTAGAGGGTGGAAAACGTTATCGCCGTTTGTACAGTCAAGGAACTTAATTCCCTACCCATTTCGTTAAAATGTCGTCGGACATTCGCAATGCATTAAGGTCGATATGTCAAACTAACGTCTTGCTCTATAGCTCTTATGGTGACAGTTTGCTATATGCTATTGAACCTTAGGTGGGTTGGAAATTTAATTCCTTGACTGTATGTGGAGCGCTTTTTGGGGCTGGGTTTACACTTCTCTTAACTGACAGTGAAAGACGGAACTGAGAAGAATTGTTCATACAATAATAAGGAATAGATATAATATCAACGCCACAATGTATATTAGTATAAATATGCCTCCCTCTCGAAAAATTAACTTTTTTTCAGTTTCGTCTTTTATGCGTCTTTGACTTTACTAATACTGTTTAATGCACGATATTTTCCACAAGTAGGTTATAATTATAAATGTAAGTGAGAGGCAACGTCCTCGAGCCTAGTTAAGGATTAGTGATTAGAACAAAAGGCCAGGCTATACCGGTTGCGTACACGTTGCATATGCGACATTACTCCAGCTAGCTGCGTAGAGCTGCATTACGCGCGTAACCAAGCTCTACGAAGCTAGTTGGAGCCGCGTCGCATACACAACGTATACACGGCCGGAGTGGTTCGCCCTAAAATAAGCACTAAAGTTATCAAATAAAACATGCCAGTTTTTTGTGAGACGTGGTGATTGCTAGAAAAATTAAAATGTAGTGCACAACACAGTAACAAAATCTCATAAGGAGGAAATAAGGTGACAATTGGTGACTAGCCTGCAGCTAAAGGGGTTGTCAAACTTTTAGTACAGGGGCATATATGATTTTCTCACAGTGTACATACCCAATAAACATCTTCCTTATGATCCTGGTAATGCATATTTAAATACAATAATTGGTCTTAATAATACATATAACTTTTATACTTAAATACATACGTATATGAATAAACAGCTCATGGCGAAGTTTAATTTTAATTTCTTATTAATTATATCTACCATATGAAAAAAAGTACATTCAGAACTTCTACAGTATAAAGCCAATAGTGTAAAAAGTCTTTCCATGTTATTATTTAAACCCAAAGTCTATAGTAGATTACTCGAGCTGCATTTGACGCGCACATCCCCTTACAGTATTCGCTACCACCCCTTTGCCCCGACACTTTTTCACGTGCCGCGAACGCACACGTATATACCAACGACTGCTAAGGCATGGTCCAATGACGAAAGTAGACGCGCATGTATGCGTCTGCAGCAATTGCAATTTTATAGAGAAAAAGACAAACTGTATAAAGAGTCAGATATGTAAGAAAGTGAGCTCACATTGGCGGGGTCGATCATGCTGTTGCAGGGGCCGGGCGAGTTGGCGAGGGCCGACCACGTGAGGTACGTGACGTACAGCGCCACCACCGACGACTGCAGCAGCCCCGAGTGCGCGTTGTGCTCCTGCACCGCCGGCAGGATCGACACCACGCTCGCGATCACCACCAGGATCAGATTGATCGAAATGAAGAACTTTGACAGGCCACAGCTGTCAGCCTGCGAGCACACCATGAATAATGCCATTTGGAGATTTATTTACCGAAGGTTTCTATGTAAAATATATTTGATGATTCCCTTGCGAATGCATGAAATTGAAAAAAAAGCTGTCTATTATGATTGTGACTTAGAAGTTTGATTTTGTCACAGCTCGAAGGGACTGCAGACCTGACCTATTTGATATTAATTTTAAATCGATACCTTGACGCATCCCTGAGAAAAAGAGTCTTGAAAGACAGACAGACAGACGGGCAACAAACAAAGTGATCCTATAAGGGTTCCTTTTCTCCTTTTCAGGTACGGAACCCTAAAAATAATGTTCAACACAAGTTTTTTATTAAAAGTATTTTATTATTGTATGTCATCGGATCAACATACTTACTTATTTTAAATTAATTACATGGCAATCAAACCATTCGGCAAAGCCAGAAAAAGCAAAGGTACCTAACGTGTTTCCTAAGCGATTTCAGTTTATTTATTTATTTACACTTTATTGCACAAAATATAAACAAAATATACAAAGGCGAACTGTTGAAAAACGAATGTTTAATTAATTTATAATTTTCTTAATCAACGGGTATATATTTATTAAGACCTTTTCTAAGAGTAAAATAAAAAGAAATGAAAGTTCATACCTCAGTGAAGTTAACATACAACAGTACGACGCCTGTGAGCGTGAGCGTGAAGCAGGCCAGCATGGCGAACAGCAGCGCGGCGTACCAGCCGCGCGACTCCGATTCCTCGTAGTTAGCTGGACAAGGGAAAACAATTTTCAATACAGTTGCTCAAAAAGTGCCCTTTTTTTGGCTGTTTTGCGTGCGCAAAGTTCGTTTTTGCGAACTAGTGCGATTTACTTTTCCAGTTTTTTTTTAATTTGTACTTGTTCCAATTCACAACTACTTACCAAAGAGTTTTTATAGTTTTAGTTTGTACCAAGATGTAATGAAACTAAAAACCTATTATTAATGTAAGAATATCAAAATATTGAGATTTTAAATTTTATTACTAGCCTGTTCATCAAAAAAATATGATTTTTTAAATAATAATAGTCCTAAAAACAGTTCTTGTTAAGGTGGCTGAATGGAACGGAATTCTCTGAGACAAAAACATTGTTGGCCTGTTTAAAGAGCAAATCGACCAATCACATCAGCACGCTGATCACTGATTCGACCAATCAGAACACGACTTGTGCTGCATACGACATAAAATCGACCAATCAGAACACTGGGTCTTTTCTGGTACCCCATATTTATTTACATAAAAAAATAAGGTTCTTTTTAGTTACACTTCTTCAGAAATAAATGGCAAAGATATTCAAACAATAAGCGATTCTGGGTGTTTTTAAGCACTTCGAAGCGCTTCGCTAAATTAAAAAATAAAACGCCTTTGAATGACTGGCCACTAAGAACGGAATCGTTAAAAAAAAGTAAAAATAGGCGGGCGAGTAAAAATATTAATGTTCCCGGCAAGAATATTTCGTTATCCTTTAATAATAAAATTGTCCTAACGCTCATATTAATATCTATTTGAAAAAAAAACTTTCATTGAGTTGGCTGAATAGCAAAAGCCATTGCCTTATGAAATATGACAGCTAACAAAAACGCGTTTAATTTGTCAAAAATGTTCACTGCTAAAGTTTGCACTTACTTTACTTTAATTAAGAGCTTCAGTAAAAGTCGCAAATTTATTGTATTTTTTTCGCAACTGTATTGAAAAACGTCGTTCGATACACGCGCGGAAATGTCATTCTTCACTCGTCCCGAGTCTTGCCACTTGCCTGCGGCTCGTGGCAAGATATCTCGGAACTCGTAAAGTAATGACATACCTTCCGCACTAGTATCGAAATGTACTATTTCAATACAGTTGCTCAAAAAGTGCCCTTTTTTTGGCTGTTTTGCGTGCGCAAAGTTCGTTTTTGCGAACTAGTGCGATTTACTTTTCCAGTTTTTTTTTAATTTGTACTTGTTCCAATTCACAACTACTTACCAAAGAGTTTTTATAGTTTTAGTTTGTACCAAGACGTAATAAAACTAAAAACCTATTATTAATGTAAGAATATCAAAATATTGAGATTTTATATTTTATTACTAGCCTGTTCATCAAAAAATATGATTTTTTAAATAATAACAGTCCTGAAAACAGTTCTTATTAAGGTGACTGAATGGAACGGAATTCTCTGAGACAAAAACATTGTTGGCCTGTTTAAAGAGCAAATCGACCAATCACATCAGCACGCTGATCACTGATTCGACCAATCAGAACACGACTTGTGCTGCATACGACATAAAATCGACCAATCAGAACACTGGGTCTTTTCTGGTACCCCATATTTATTTACATAAAAAAAAATAAGGTTCTTTTTAGTTCCACTTCTTCAGAAATAAATGGCAAAGATATTCAAACAATAAGCGATTCTGGGTGTTTTTAAGCACTTCGAAGCGCTTCGCTAATTTAAAAAATAAAACGCCTTTGAATGCAGTCGCCACTAAGAACGGAATCGTTAAAAAAAAGTAAAAATAGGCGGGAGAGTGAAAATATTTATTTTCACGGCAAGAATATTTCGTTATCCTTTAATAATTGTCCTAACGCTCATATTCATATCTATTTGAAAAAAAATCTTTCGTTGAGTTGGCTGAATAGCAAAAGCCATTGCCTTATGAAATACGACAGCTAACAAAAACGCGTTTAATTTGTCAAAAATTTTCACTGAAGTTGTAAAGTTTGTACTTACTTTACTTTAATTAAGAGCTTCAGTGAAAGTCGCAAATTTATTGTATTTTTTTCGCAACTGTATTGAAAAACGGCGTTCGATACACGCGCGGAATGTCATTCTTCACTCGTCCCGAGTCTTGCCACTTGCCTGCGGCTCGTGGCAAGATATCTCGGAACTCGTGAAGTAATGACATACCTTCCGCACTAGTATCGAAATGTACTATTACCTATCTCATTATCCGTCGCATCAGCTCGGGCAAGGCCGCAGTTTCCGGCATTCAATAAAATTTACTCCAGTTTCTTACAATACTGTCTTCGGGAGCAAAGTTGTTAATGGTATTATGCTATTAAAAGGAATGTTGATAGCTAATGAAAGTCATCATTAAAAGAAATTAAAAACAAGTAAGTTAAGTTTGGTTGAGGAACATAATGATTTAATAAGAACCATTTGAATTGCAAGACTTATTTTTGCATGTCATTGCTATATTATAAGTTTTAAATACGCGAAAACAGTATCCTACGAGTATGGGGACAGTGCCAGCTGTGTCACCATTAGCCTTTGCTAGGATACTTACAAACCCATTTTTCCGCCCAGGAATGTGCAAAATCAATAATCAATACGAGTTGAATAATGATGTAACAGAATCCGCCGATCATGCCAAACACCATCCATGTCGAAGCAAATGAGCCCTCGGGGATAAAGAAAGCGCCAATTACTCCAGCGATTACAATCAAGAACTTGATGCCCCAGAATCTGTAAAGTTAACAGTTTATTATTATTAACAACACACTAACAGTACAATATTTTCCAAAAAGATTAGTTTGATTTTTACCCATTCTGTATACCAGCCCGGGGATCCTTGGATGACTTCACTCCAATCATTATCAAAGCCATCAAAACGAAGAACATACATAGCGCGAAGCAAATCCTGAAAGTTTTTTTTTATTGTTATACCATAGAACTTTATGGCTAAAAGAAGGGAATACTTAACAAAATTAATGTGAAATATGACAATTTTAACATACGAGTGCTGAAATATACAATACAGGAATGATTTCAAAATATCATTATAACTATACTAAAATAACCAAGTATCTGGGAGCGTAGGAACATATTATTTAAACTAAAACAAGTAGGTAAGTACCTATACACTGCCAAATAGCCCACTGCTTGGTCGCAATCTACTTTGAAATTGCCGGGTACCAGCCCTGTTGAGTTTGCACAAAATGGGACCTGCAAAATGAAGTACATTTGTAAAACAATCCATGTGAGCTGGTTAAGGCCCAACGATTACGGGCATACGTGCCGCCGTCACCTCCACACCGACCCTCCGTTGGGTTTTGTATTAAAACAGAAAAGCACAATTTTTAAATGATTGAAAGACAATACTTTTCTTGAATGCATCATACAAATACTTTCTTACAGTACCAAGAAATTTTTTGGAGAGATTGCCTTTGTGAAGATTTTTAAGACGTAAAAAAAACCTCTATTTAAGGGCAACATTTTAATGTATTATTTTAATTTTCTATTAAATCCTCCAAACGTACGGCAAGAATTCACCTGTGGCCCTAACTTGACTGGCCAAGTTTAGTTTATCTCTATCTGCGACCCTTTCTTATGACACTAGTTAGACAGAGACACAGGGAGGGGTTAAACTAAACCTGGGCTGTCATGTTAAGACCGCTGTAATGTAATAAATGTTACATTTGCAGTAATATTTTTTGCACAGTCGTTGAAGCTTTTCAACGTTACTATTGCGATGTTGAAATCTCAGCTAATGCATTACGCACGATTCGCACGAGTAATACCCGGCAATAGCAATAGATACCTGAATTCTAATTAATATCACGAACATATTATACTAGCGGACGCCCGCGACTTCGTTCACGTGAAGGTCAAAATGGCCGTGCGCTGAGATAATAAAATATTCCTATTTATTTAGATGATGAATAAACTATACTACTGCCAAGTTACATTAAAATCCGTTCAGCGGTTTTTGCGCGAAAGAGTTACAAATATCCATCCATCCTTAAATTTTCGCGGGTTTAATACTTATTAATAATATTTCGATTAAGATAGTAGGATTATATTACTTGAGAGATAATTTGCCATTTAGAAACTTTTGCTAGGTAACTGAAAAACGAGTTAGTAAAGAAGATACCAACTAATTCCCAGGTAAGCAGCGTCGTCATCATCATAATTTTCAAAGTGCATACACAACTAGCATCCCAATTCATAGAAAAATGATGCTGTAAGACTTGCCTTTTTTAATTCATCATGTAGCCCCGGAGCGAGGGTAACACAGGCAGCCACCATGACCAGCAGCAGCATGAGTGTGTACATGAGGCGCGTGGAGGTGGAGTTGGCGCAGGACGGGCACGCCGAGCAGCACAGCGAGCACGCCGCGCTGCCGCAACAGCACGCCAGCTACGAGAACGGCACCAGTGACTTATTACAACGAATAGGCTGTGCATTACATGGCTACATTAGTGGTACAGTCACCTTCAGATATATCAGAATAAAAAATACATAAAGCTATTTTCAACGATTTAAAAGTACGTGTTTAGATACATTAGATAACTGGAACACATTTAACGCTCTGATTTATGTGATGGCAACTGTTCTTTTCGTTTATACATAAACAATAGAAGCTATATATCTCAGACAAATTACACCAACTGGGGCTTATTGCATAACAAAGTACAAGCTAGTAACTACTAGTGGTTTTGGTTGTAACTTGTACTTTTATGTTGCATAATAAAGTAGCAGTAATAAACTTCTTCTTCTAGTGCCCTCTCCTATCGGAGGTCGGCGATCATTAAAGCTATTTTTACTTTAGAGACTGCTGCTCGAAAGAGGGATCTGGTGCTCATCCCAAACCAGTCTCTGAGATTTTTAAGCCAGGAGGTACGTCTTCGGCCAGGTGGTCTGCGGCCCTGTATTTTCCCCTGGATTATGAGCTGAAGCAGGCCGTACTTATCATTCCACATTACATGCCCCAAATATAACAGTTTCCTTTGCTTGACAGTTCTTAGCAGTTCCAAGCTTTTATTCATTCTCTGCAAAACCGTTTCGTTCCTAACACGATCCGTCCATGATATCTTCAGCATTCTTCTATATACCCACACCTCAAAGGCTTCCAATCTCTTGCACATGGTATGGGTTAACGTCTAAGCTTCAGCTCCATACAGAAGACCGGAAAATTCATCAGTAATAAACTACGAGTGGCAAAATATCAGTACTAATAACTAATATAATTAGTGAATTTTACTAGATTCTGTTGCAATATGAAGCCCAAAATACAAATTATTCGCAAGAAACTTGTAATTATGTCGACGCACCTAAGGGGCACCATATTATTATAGTATTTTATGCAACTGTTGCATAATGAGGGGTCTTAAAACACGAGTGTGGTTTTATAACACGAGCGTCAGCGAGTTTCATAATAGGATCACACGAGTGTTTTAAGACCTAATTATGTACAGTTGCATACATTACTTTATCTACACACATATCATAAGTACTCTATGATGGGTTCAGAAGCCATAAGACAATGACCTGCATTGCTACTAGCTACTAGTACTAGGTACCTATTAAATATCTGTAGACTGTACACATTAAAATAATGTAATAAAAATGAATTTGAACAAATATAGAAACAAATTAGAAAAATTCTCATAATAATATTGGTTGTTATAATGCTGGTCATTGGTCACACGTCGCCGAAGTAACGTGCTAATTTTAATTATATTTTAGTCTATATATTTTTATGAATGTTAGTTTGTAAGGTATTTATCTATGGGCCCTTGTTGCCTGATAATAAATGATTTTGTTTTTTTTTAATTGTCTACGGTTTCTGAACGCATTATAGAGCATTTATGATATATGTGTAGATAAAAGTATTTATTATAATATTCGTTGTAGTATACGTTGATTGAAAATATACAGTTCATTGAATTCATCAGCAGACGAAGAAAAGATGAATTGCTCCTACAAACAAGGCGACAGCGTAAAATTTACAGAAGCCAAATAAATTTCACTTAATATTAAAATGTTTTGCAATGACAACACAAAGAAAAATTAGGGTAGTGGCAGGACTCGAACCTGCAATATTCGTATTCCAAAGTCATTGTCAACTTCAACTTAATATTAATATTAACAACTTCATTAATATTAAATTATTTTAACTTAATATTAATATTATCAAAATTGTTAACAATATTGATATTTTGTTAAATTAGGTTGCAATTGCTGCCGAATAACCGCCAATTTTTTTATTAAAAAAAGACATGACTAGGGCAAAAGCTTCACCCATTCAGCCAAGGAATTTACTTGTGATCTGTATAATTTGCTGATAATATTTACACCAATATTACTAGTTCGGATAAATACATCATGCAACAAAATATATATGTGCTAGTAAATTGAGATCATTACTACTTATAGTTTAGGAAAAATATTAGCAATTTATCAAACAGTCATAATATTCTTGTATTATTAGCAAAAACGAAAATTGTTATGCAACACAAATTGGTACGACTTGTAAACCATTAGCTTGTAAGTTGTATTATTTTCTTGTATTATTAGTAAAGTTATGAAATAGGCCCCTGAACTACTCGATTGGTCCACAAGTTCTGTCACAAAGTTTTTCGCAAATAATATTATTGTACATGTTATATTTAATTTATATACTAAGGCTTGTTCAAGCAAAAAAGCAGCCACATAAAAATGGACTTCTACCATTACATACAAAATCCTACTAATATTATAAATGTGAAAGTTTGTATGTTTGGATGTTTGGATGTTTGTTACTCAATCACGCAAAAACAACTAAATGGATTTGGATGACATTTGGCACACATAGTTTATAACGTGGATTAACACATAGGATACTTTGAATCCCGTAAAAATGCATAGTTCCCACGGGATAGCGATAAGCGAGTTATACGCCGCCGTGACGTCATGAGCAGCAAAGCAACTAATTCTCATTAATTTGTCCAGTTAATATTGCAGATTGCATGTTTCAATTAAACAAGTCTACGCGGACGAAGTCGCGGGCAAAAGCTAGTAATTCATATTTCCAACATGCCGCAGATCAATGCAAATGTTCACAATATAATTATTGTATCATATTATACAGAAAAAGGTAATTTCATGCGAGAACTCTCTAAAAGATACAAAATATCCAACAATGCATCCGCAAAGTTATAAAAAAGTTTGGAGAGCAGAATGCTGCGTAAGACCAAAACTGGACGAGGAAATTGTAGCGTCTTTCCGCAAAAATCCATCGATGTCTAATCGAGATGTGGCAAAAACATTGAAAACTTCGGTTGAGAATGGGCAAAATGCTAATAAAATTCAATCCCGAAAAGAACTGCTTCCCAGCTTGAAAGGGCGAAATCGCGTGCTTTAATACTACACAAGTTTTGCATCAAAAATCGCGACAGACGCGACGCATCTCAATGGACGATGAAACATGCGTAAAAAAGACATGAGAACACGACCGGGTCCCCAGTTTTGTACATAATGTAGCTGGCGAGTATGTCCCCAATGAGCAGAGATGTGTGGCTATTGAAAAATTCGCCAGTAAGGTCTTGGTATGGCAAGCTCGCCTGGCCTAAAAATTTAAGCTTTTTTCACAGTCAACGGCAACACCTACTGACAGGAGCGTATTAGAAAGCGCATTCTGCCTCTTAATTGAAAACACCCCCCCCCCCCCCCATATTTTGGCCGGACTTGGTTTCTTATCATTATACTCCAGAGACTTGGATTTGCTTGATAAGGAGAATATAGATCAGGAGTGGCCAACAAGGTTAGACCCAAGATCTACTATTCACTGACGACTTCCTGTGCGACCTACCAATAACATACTTCTTCGCAATCGCAATCGCAGTCTGTTCTATATTTTTTGCCTTGCCACGATCGACTGGACTAATGGTCGCAATCGACCAGTCGATCGCGATTGACCGGTTGGCCACCCCTGATATAGATTATGTCCCGAAAAATAGGATCCCACCAAATGACGAGAACTTTGGCCAATGGAGAGATATTGAGCAACCATCAAGCAATACTCGCTCAAGAAAGGTGCAGCTGCCATTCACTAATTAATGAAATTAGAAAGTATCCCACGCTTTAATCTAGGCTATGATCTAAATCCGTCATGTCATTAATGCATGATTGAGGAACAAACTTCTAAATATCCTAACATAATTATTTTCACATTTATAATATTAGCAGCACATTTGTAGGTACACTATTCATTCAAAATGGTTGGCATGATTGTCTAAATAAGCTCTTATCATAGTCAGTTATTAACTCATCACTCAAAACAAACAGTACAACACACACACTACATGCATGTTTACACTGGCAACCACTGCTAGGAACATTTTTTAACATTAAAGTAAGTTGTGTTCTGAGCAATTTTATTCCTTTCGGTATTTAATGCTGTTTAGTCTATACCTTAATATAGACAGGTATAGACTAAAGAGCACAGCTAATCTTCGTGGCTTCAAGGCCTGCTGGAAACTACATGCTGAAATCATTGAACAAAATTACTCACCACACAGTTTGTCAATATGGGTACAATATTGACATGAATCAGCGGCATGTCTTGGTCTGTGACTTGTCACTAATTTTAAGAGTTTGTAAATGGAATAGTAGCACCCATTGTGAAATAATATTGCATACCTATATAAATCTTTCACCTATTTTTCCAAACCAACATATGTCAAGTGACAACGACAATTCAAAATACATTATATAGTCATTATTTCAGCCCAGCAGTACAAACACTTCTCAGTATAGACATGTATGCTGAATTGTCATAGTCACATGTCACCTATAAGGTTGGCGAAACAGGGGCCTGCTATACTATACATTTTAGAATGATATATGAATTAAATCTAAAATGTTTGAAGATATTATGTTATCGTAATAGTTTGTGAAAAAACTTATGGATTGATTATGTACTCCCAAACTAAGCGGCGCTTGTAGTAAGGGTCCTAGACAATGGATAGTTACAATTAAATAGAAAAATATATATTGCACATTCAAATCAGATCCATACATTCACATCCTTTTTTTTTTTGAGGCTTTGGTGAAAATTGTCTTAATGTCTCTTGTCTAACTGTCTGTCTAGCCAGCCTCTTTTCTTTAGTATTCATGATACAAATATTTTCCCCTTATAGTCATCAAACCCCTAACCTATTTCTTCGTAGCTAGGGTCGATATCCGCTAATCTATACGGCCAATAATTTTAATTTGTTTTTGTAGTATAGAGACAATGGAAGGACATAGATGTCACTTAATTTATTTATTGACTGCAGTCCAAAACCATCAGAGGCATATTAAACAGACTTAGAGAGCTTAAGTTTGTTAAGATTAATTTGACTGGAAATAACTGTAAGTATATTATCATAACATAGACATATCATTACGAAATTGACGATTTTTTTTTGTTCTAGTAAACAAGTCAGATAAAGCTTACCTGTGCTGCTGAACAAAGACCCAAAACGGCTCCCATTGCTTCAAGATTTTAAAGAAATACCAGATATGTACTCTTCTTATGACACAGGAAAATAAATTAATTGCTAATTATACCTAAGACCAAACAAAGTAGTTGAGTATTGATTGACTTGAGCTTGACTCCACAGATTAGAGAGATATAGTAGTATAGTAGTGACGGACCATACCAGACCAAAGATAAAACATGGCAAGATGCCGTGTAATTAAGACGAAAAAAATCAATATATGTCTCTCATCTCATTGTTGGTTATGGCATCGTACTCTGTGAAAAACAGGGACAAACTTATAAGAATGACATCGTCTTGAACGGCAGCGTGTCAACATCCGAGTCACTTGTGTAACCAGCTGGTTACACACTCACTTCTGCTTATCTTTACATTATTACGCGAGTTTCGCTTTAATTTCTGATGATTTTTATAAAAACCATTTCTACATGGATCATGACTTGTGTGGCCACTGGATGCAGCGGCGCAATGCGAGTTTTGAAAGAAAATAACGAAAGGATATCTTTCCTTCGGTAAGTTATCGACTACGGTTTTTAAGGTTTCTAGTATTCAATAAATAAAATAATTTATTCTGAGTAAAGCTTTTGTCATTGTTAATGTGGTACATAATGTGAAGTTTCATTTCGGCTTGTTTCAGTAACTGAAATCAAATCATAAACCAAAGTCATAACTTTACCAATTAGTGATGACCCACAACTTATCGACGATTGCATAACACAAGTTTATTATATGTCGTTTAATACGATGATATTTATTGATTTGAGTTTATATCATCGAAATCTTTGTGATTTTTATCTAAGTGACATGAAAATAATAACATTGCCGTTGCTAGAGATTTTGTCTGACCATATATGACGTCTAATAATAAATCACAATATTTTTTCTTAGGCAGACAGAGGTTTTTAGGTTGGGTATTATTCCCCTATCCCCCCCACCTCCCCCAAACACGCCCATGCATATCAATAGTTACGGCAATATTTTAGATAACAACAGTTACCGATTGGCTGTTTGGTTAGCTAGCTTACGACTCGGCGCCAATTTATCAGAACCGCATCACTGTCATTACTACTCAAATATGATACCGAACTCAAGTGTAGTCTTAAGTATGGACAAACGGACACTTGAGAGCGGTGTTACACTTGAGTGTAGTTTATTAAAATGGGCCTTATAGTATTAGGAAAAGTACGCGTTTCCTCTCCCTTAGGGCCCACCAAAATAAACAAAATAAGAAATGCATCAAAATCGTTTATTCCTACTTTGATCGACAGTACCATATGAAGATTTTTTTGAATTTGCCGCTTTTTTGCAGGTTCAGCTTTCATTAGACAGACTTTATTAGTTTAGGTGTAGATGTAGATAACTGTAGACGTAGATTAGTGTAGATAACACATGGATAACACACAGGATAATACTAAAGACTGCGGCCAAGAGCGTTGCCGAAAGGGACATCCTTGAAAAAGCCAGCACGCGATGATGGACCAAAATAACATGCTCTGATTGTTTCTTTCACAAAATAAATCTCTTATTTTCGTGTAAATGAAAAGAAAGATGCCCAGCATCGTATAGTATTCTCTTTCTACGAATAATAATCTTACAACAGAGTTCGGTGATACCGTAAAACACCCTAACTTCGCCTGGTGATTGACATATTTTTGAAATTTTTTCTTAAACTACATGTTTATCATGGCATCACAAGTGTTTAAACGGTGTGCATTATGACTGTGCCTATATTTAATTTAAAAACAGCCAAATTATATTGATATTAAGGCCTAAAAAACGAGCTGAAAGTCAGTAGGCGACGTTTTGTCTTTTTGCCTAACTTCGCCTACCCCATCCAATATGAGTAAATATATGTACACGCCATCGCCATTAAGGAGGAAAGCTTTAAAACTTAATTAACAACAACAACTACTACAACAACTAATATTATTTTTTATCACTTAAGTGACAACCCTAGGGGTTAAATTTGGAGTATAGATTGAAGAATGATTGAAGTACTATGTAGTGTACTGTTTACTATGTGACACTACAGACAGAAGTATTCACGAGTAAAAAAAAGTGGTAATACTTAACACACTTCAAGACACTGAACCGATTCCTAAAATTCTTTCACTACTTAATAGGAAGCTACAGTATCCCTGACGGACATAGGCTACATGTTTCACGCGAACGAAATCGCGCGCGTCCGCTAGTTGGCTACTTATAATTTACATGTAAACTTGCGAACTGATGAAAATTATTTTGACAAGCCGGCCATGTACAAAATATTGGCTGCCACAATAATCAGATTGAATTAACATTTAATTCGGGGTTTTCCCTTCAGCAATTATGTGTTTTTTTTGTAGTACAAAATGTAATATAATACAATAACAGGAAAATGTAAGCCTTCAGTTAAATTATATATTTAGTATAAATAAATTCGCTACAAAATATCTTTACCACTGAATATAATCATCTTAGTCTCACATATGTACTTATTTAATTCAACATTAATTATAATTACCTATGTGACATGTGTGCTTGACTTCTTGTAATTATTTTTATTTTATTTGTGATTTTTGCTTAATTTAATATGGATCTATTGTTTTCCGAAAAAGAATAATTTTAATTTAATTCACATTTTTGTAACCGAAATTTTTATTTCTTAGATGTTTAACATTCAAATTATTATTAAATTAAAATGTTATGTAATGACTAATAACCGCGGTAATGTGGCAAAACTGGCAAACGCAAGGCACTGAATTTTGATGTTGCAGGTCAAGTCCTGCTATTACCCTATTTTTTCTTGGCGTTGTCATTACATAGCATTTTAATTTAATTTAATTGAATTTAAGGGGTTATTGCTTTCTGAATATAACAAATAATTACGAAGTGAGGAAAAGATAAAAAAACATAAACAAAGGTAGATGAACTCTTCTTCACTGCGATGTTCAGTTTACAATCTCCAGAGATTATATAAATTCCTTGATGCAACGTAAACTCCGCGAAAACCTCCATATATGGGTACAAAGGTATGACGTCACGTCTTGATCCACGCATGTAACTTTGCTAGTAAAAGTATGGAGTGTAAATCACGTTTATTAGAACAATATGTTAATAAGTGCGTTTTTAGGGTTACGCCCACAATAAATATTGTTGTATTTTTATCAGGGTTCTAATAAGTGTACCTATGTTGAAATGAAAAAAATTAAGGTACTTTTAAATTGCTATAGCCCCCACAATGTACGTATTTCTTAAATTACTTTTTGTGAATATTATGCCGTGGAGTGCCGGCTTCAGAATAGCACTCCACCAATTCTTCTCGTGGGTGTCGTAAAAGGCGACTAATAGACTTATGACCAAGTACACATCGGTCCCACCGGTGTCGGGCAGCAGCGATACCGGAGTGAATGTACTGCGATTGCCAACCCGCCTGCTCAGCGTGGCAATTAGAGCAAACCCTTACCAATAATGGCAAGTCGACATGAAGCACGGCCCCCAGTTCCCGGCCGCCCTGCTATTCCTGATCAAGGCGGCAGTCACGGTAACGGCAGGGCAGGGGGTGCGAAGAATCCCCGGGTTACGGAATGCCGCCGAAAACAATTGACCTTGGCAACGTACAACGGACGCACGTTACGGCTCGACGAGCATCTAGCACAACTCGAAGTCGAATTCGAGAAAATAAGGTGGCACGTTCTTGGGTTAAGCGAAGTCCGAAGAGAGGGGGAGGACACGGTAACTCTTGAATCAGGCCACCTTCTATATTATCGAGAGGGAGACCAGCTGTCCCAGGGCGGCGTAGGGTTCCTGGTGAATAAAGCTTTCTGTGACAACGTTGTAGAAGTGTCGAGTGTGTCGAACATGGTTGCGTACCTCGTAATTAAGCTAACCGAGAGGTATAGCCTCAAAGTTGTGCAGGTTTACGCACCGACCTCGACGCACTCTGACGAGGAGGTGGAAGATATGTTCCATGATATATCAAAGGCCCTACACTTTACCACCAAGGCCCACTACAACGTTGTCATGGGAGACTTCAACGCCAAAGTGGGAGTACAGAGTTGCGGCGAATCGGTAATAGGATCCCATGGCTATGGTAGCAGGAATCATAGGGGGCAAATACTTGTCAACTTCCTCGAAAGGGAGGGGCTATTCTTGATGAATTCATTTTTCAAGAAACAGCTTTAAAGGAAGTGGACATGGCGGAGCCCCGACACTATGACTAAAAACGAGATCGATGTCATCATAACGGACAAGAAGCGCATATTCAGAGACGTCTCAGTGATCAATAGGTTTAATACCGGAAGCGATCATCGACTAGTGCGAGGCTCTCTGACATGGATTGAGCTTGTCACAAAACGTCAAAGTTTGTTTATACCTAATTTATTTTAAGGTGATTAAAATGGCAGGTGTCACTTCATGAATGGTATGTAACTTTGTATGTAGGTAAGTAAAAAATGATTTTTTCGAAGTGAGAAATAATGTTTAGAAAAATGAAATCACCTCTAAAATGTGGATTGTGTAAAGACTTGAACTCGAATCTGCTAATAAAAGTCTAACCTGCTGCGAAAACACTCCGTAATGTTCACTTATTTTCTTTAGTGACCGCCTTTACAATGTTATGCCAATGGGCTTTAATTGCTAGAGGTGAGGGTCTATCGATAACAAAAAAATGATATTATATTGTGTAAGGAAATAAATATTTGGAATGTAAAGGTTTCTATTTCATGTAACTGTAATAATATACCTATCAATTTTTATTAGTGGCAACATAAATACGACCGATGCGCTTCAATTTTGTATTTTGGTGACGTTGCTTGTCAATATTACAATAAATGGTCGCTATCCGTTCCTGTCTGTCCTAAATTCTTATAATGTATGTTGGGCCGGCTTCTCTTTCTAGACCCGCAACGGATTTTGATACTTACAGTTTTCACCGTCATTTAGATATTTTTTACTGAGGGTTTTTATGTATGCATCACGTTTGTACCCGCGATCGGGGCGGGTCGCTAGTTAGAAATATATACTCTCATCTGTTACTTGACGATGACAAAGATTCTATGTTAGGTAATATTTCGTCAATTTCATTCAATTTTCGTCAGACTGGGAAACTGACTCTGCTAATGATGAATAAATTATTGAAATGCATACTATAAGCTTTCATTTTAATGGCGTTACATTTTCCAACATTTTAATGCTAGTATTGATGCTTTTAGTACTAGGAATACGTATACTATGCGTGAGAGTATCGATAGTTTGCATAACAATATGGACATCTCTAGTTACGTCAGGTTGACACCTCTCATTTTTATCACCTTAAAATAAATTAGGTATAGCATAGAAGTATGCTAAGCAAACTTGACCTTGAAAAAACTAAACATGCGATGAGGGACAAAATATATTAAGCTCTGTCTCTTTTTTTCACAAGCAAATTCATATTTATATCTTATTCTTGTGCAAATGAAAAGGAAGACGTCCAGCATCAGCATTCTATAGCTTTCTCTTTCTACGCTATGAAATATTTGTAAGTTGGTAGACAGAGTATGACTTTCAAAAATAGGACTTTTGGTAAACGGTGATATCGAAATCACCGGTGATTTCGATATAATCAGTGAGATTCAAAAATTTATCCCCTGGTTAACTTTAAACTGACGCATATTTATTAGTAGACTATGAGGCCTTTCTAATAGAAACACAAAGGTAGCTATTTAATGGTGTTTCCGACTGTCCGTTACGTAAACGCTAGGCCGATCTCTAATCGCCTAACAACGGTACCTCGTTGCACCTAGAGAGAGCGTCATCTGTGGTTATACAGGGGGAGTTAGCGCAAGTCAGTTAGTTTCCTCCGTTGTAAATTAGATGGCGCTGGGAGTAGCTATTATACAACACACTTAATAAAATTTATTAAAGATGTAACTACAAATTTATGGTTTTCGGATTTTTTCTTTATTTGTGCTATGAGAGCTTGCCAAATTTCATGGTTCTAGGTCAACGGGAAGTGCCCTATAGGTTTTCGAAAATTTTGCAATTGTAAACGCCCGTATCTTTTGATTGCATTGACTTAGAAGGTTTTTACACAGCTCTAAGGGACTTCAGACCAGAGTATTTGATATTAATTTCAACTCGATACCTCAATGCGTTTCTGAGAACAATGTTCGTGACAGACAGACAGACAGGTGGATAACAAAGTGATCCTATAAGGCTTCCGTTTTTCCTTTTGAGGGACGGAACCCTAAAAATCAAAAACCCCATGAACCATTTTTTTAAATATTTAAAGTAAGCACTTACCTACTTTTCCTCAGTGTGTCCTGACGTAGTTAGGCGCTGGTTACTTTACTGCATTCCGTCTGCTGTAGTGATGTAAAATTTGCACTTTGTTGAAAAAAAAATATGAAAAAAAAATAGCACCGTTGTTTTTTTTTCTAAATTGGGTTCTATCAACCAATCTATTGGATAGTAATTCTTTTACTTTCTTACATTTTACTTGAATTACAAATCAAATTGGACTAATTTTCACTTATTTTCCTTAGGTATTCTTTATAGTTCCACTTTCAGTATCACGCCTACTCAGGCTCAACCAATCAGCCAACTGCGTTAAAATAAATAAACATATAGCAAACGGGGATGCACGCATTTAACGGATTTGGGGATTTTCCTTTGGTTAATGTAAATGTCAATAAATGTTGAAAATATATTTATGAAATCGTGGTAGTATTTAACCAGAAAAGTATAGCAGGTTCAAGAATAAACCGAAAACTATAATATGAACACTTAAAGTATACATTTTTAATGGTAACTGCCTTAACAGTTTTGAATTTCGTACTCTTGAAAAAAACATGCTCCAGAAATAAAAGGGTTTTTTTGCAACACTGGTCTGCTGCATGGTGTCGGGCCGTACGCGACGCAGCAGACTACAGGGGCAGGTTTATAACTAGGTCAGGTAGATAATAATGATAATGCACATTAGGTTCTAATAATTAAAATATATATTTTCAAGACACACAAAATTCATTCTAAATGTATTGAGGTATAATATTTCAGGCAAATAGTCTATCAGAAGTAACACTAGCAAGTAGGTATTTTAACGTAATAACATCTGATATAGATTCGTGTCACTGTGTTCTGTGACAATATGATGCCAAGGTTGATAGGGTAGATACGTTTTGTTTCATAGTTTAACTTTTAATTTCATCCACTTTAAAATGCACAAGTAGTAAAGTACACAGTAACTACTTAGTAATTTTAGTACATTATAGAGAGCTCAGAATTGCAATTCGCAACAAGGCTATTATATTACACTTTATGATGTTTAGCTTCATTGCTTAAATACATATGTAATATTTAAGTATTTGTTTGTTTATATGACAATCTAAACGACCATATTTTTAACATATTAACGAAAACACCTTTATATATAATTTTTAATATCTATACATGACAAAATCAATTTATTTGGAACACATTCTGGACCTTTTTCACATTACAATTTATTACAAAATAACATTATCTAATCTTACACGATTTCAGTAATATAACAAACATGCTCTTTCAACTTTAATCACATAAATAATAATCTAGAAATGTAATAAATAAAAATATAAATATCACAATAGAATAACTGCCAGCTGAATAGTTCGTCCCGGTGTGCCTCTTTAATACCACAATAAAAATCATTTAGACTGAACAAGATGTTGGAAACAAGTAGCTCTATGTGAGTAAAAGATTACTCCATTTCGATCGGTTGGGGGCTAGAAAGTAAATAAGACAGTAGGAATAAAATGCCGAATACGAGCTGACAGTGTCGGTGACACTGCTGCGATACTGACGACCGACTGGCCACCTTTGATCGTAACGTAAATACCTTAAAACTACTGGTAACCATTCAAATCAACGCTTCAGTGGCTGGAACGTTGCCGTACATACTCGAGTACATATTTTCTTTGCCGGATTTTTAACCATAATTGCTAATATTAAGTAATTATAAAAAATGGTGTCCTTGTACAGGTATACAAGAACAAGAACTGTTTTCCTGCATTTGTAATGTGCTCGGATAAGTTTCTTGACGTATTCATGTTTGTCTTTTCCAATATGGGCTTTGCCTGCATAGTATAAAGAATACAAAATACTTTAATATAGCCAAAATTGCATCGCAGTGTGTTTTCAGGCCAAAGTTTAGTAATTAAGAGTAAGTGCGGAACACTCGACGTGTGCGCAGAGCGGCCCGGTCGTCGTCTTGACACTAGTGTGATAATTATACGGTCCTACTTCTACTCAGGAGACATATTTTCAAAAAAAATAATTGCCCACATATTATAGGTACAGACGACGTGTCGTTATTTGGGAACAGCAACATGTATATTTACAGATATACAAAATTAATTTAAAATTAAATCTAATTATACAATTAAAACTGTACACTTCTTACAATATCGTTTTTATGAAATAAAATTTAGTTCATTCATCATCTATACAGATACAGAGCAAAAATATTCTATTTACATAATTTTAACCGTATCTTCGAAATTATTAATCTTCAATATACTTATTAATAAACAATCTTAAAAATGTGTAAATGATTTCTTTAACTTATTTATATATGTATAGGTATAAACCATATAGTGATATACATAATGTGAAGCATATATGCTACGCATACATAACAAGACGTCGGGTGTCATACCAAAGAAAGAAAACAAAAATACTATATTTAAATTTTTAAATATATTTGTAAATTTGTAAAATCCTTACATCTTAGCTCAACTGGATTTTTTAAAGTTTTAAAATACCTCTTCTTATTAGAAAGTAAGGTCATATTTTTACTATTATTGTTGGGGATAGTTGAAATTTAGAGCTTCCTATTTAGGTACTTGATTGAAAATTATAATATCATCAAATATTATAAATAAATGGTACAATTAGTAGTAGTCGTGATGAGCTTTAGGCTTATGCGTCTCTTAAAGAATTTTTAATAGTTTTTTTTTGGTAAGAATTTCGACAACTCTAAGATCACTATTTTCGAATATAAACTACTTAAAACAAAATAGAGCCCACTTGGCTTTTCTCTGTAAAATTAAAATATGAAAATAAGTATGTGTTTCTAACAATTCACGTCTTGAAATTAGGGTTTTATTTCATTAATTTGATGTGAAAACAATTCAAAAAAATTCTATTATATAAATATGATTTGGCACATACATATTTTTTAATTTTAGTTTTACTTAGAAAAGTCGAGTAGGCCCTATTTTATTTGGAGTAGTGTATATAATACAATACTGAAATGTTCAAAACTTCTGTTATTTGGTGTAGTGTGTTACTTGTGCATAACTTCTTAATACCTCGTTTCCAGAAGCGCATTGCGACCCGGTACAGGGGTTCTTACGTTTACAAATAAGCGTAACCAGGAGTGTCCATTGGTATGCAATTTAATTTGAATAACACCCCCAAGATTATGCTTTTTGTACTGATATGTTAAAGTTATTTTTATAATATGACTTTGGTGTTGAGTGCAAAACAATTGAGCAAAATTTGGCTAAATAATCTAGTAAATAGGCAATATTATGTACAGATATCGCGATAAAAATAAAATTGTCTTTATCCAAAAATAATTATGATCTACTGTAAATAACAAAACAATTTCTTAAATCATGTATTCATAAATTTAGTAGCTTCGCGAAGGTATAATATTGAGATCGGTATACCATAGAACTACGAAACTAGCATTAGAATTACAAAACAAGCACGTGCGCCGTGAGGGCTACGGCGCCTAAGGCCCGGCGCCGGCGGCCGCCATCGCCCTTTCGAGCCAGCCTGCATCACTGCGCGACAGCGCAGCCACCTATGTATACTTCACAATAAAATAAGATCGCCATTTACCGAGCATTATCCTCATTACTGTTACCAATAGTTGAAAAACTCAGCGAAGTTTATATTGTGTTGAGTATTAAATGTGCACATGGCATTCTGGAGATACTACTCGTTCAATAAATACAAAAGAATGTTATAGGTACTTATATTAACAACGAAATAATATTACTTTGTACTGCAAAGTTTTCTTATTTATTTGAATATTATAAGTATGTCACTGACGCTGATATTGCTCTTGGAAGGTACATCTACATCTGATCTTTTTGCGGACCCGATCGCGGTCGTGATCGCAGACGCGTATAAGCATCGGCTAGTACGGTAGTCCAATTTCTGTCGGCGTATAAATCTTTACGCCGGTGCAATAATATGATCGGGCAAATTTGACGTCCATTCTAGCGGATCTTTGACTTCAGATCGGAGAAAGGATGTCGACGCGCCATAATGAGAAATTATTAGAAGATTATATGTATAGATTACGCGGTGCCGGAGACCATAAGATGCTCAGCACAATAATCTATGTCGCGCGTACAGTTTAATACAATCTTATTGTAGCTAGGCTAGCAATACTCAATACTATTATTATGACTTCAACTTAACATATTACTATAACTAATTATTTAACATTAACCGCGTTTACATCTAGGTCCTTACAATATGGCAGTTGTCAATTCGCTAGCTGAGTTGTTGCCTACATCTATCGAAGTGGGTGCGGAGCGCGGATCTTCGTTGTCTGCGGAACATAGCGACGGCGAGACGTCAAGTGGGATTGCGAAATATGACAAGTTATTGATGTTTTATCACAACCATTATTGCAATGAAATTCATATTTGGTAATTATTGCAGGTACGTAACGTTTAAAAATGATAGCACTTAATTGACATAAAACGTTAAAATGCCGAATATTGATGAATGAGCAAGCACCGATTGGGCAAGAAAATGTAACCTATAATTTATTTCTCTAAAAACATTTAACAGGTCACCAATATTCATTCAAATTATTTGAACGTACCAGTAGGTACAAGTTTATCAGATCTATGACTGTGACCCTCAGTTAAAAATGTGAGATCTACGTAGGTATGATATTTTTACTTTATAACCACATTTACGTAACAAAACAAATATCAAATTAAGGTTATTTAAGGAAATGAACGTTTTAATGATTTGGGTTCAATTTTAACAAATAAGTTCTATGTCCTGCCTGAAGCTGGCGTTAGCAAAAAAAAACTGTTTTAAAGGCTGGATTGAATGGGAACAAGACATTTAAAATATAAATTGTATTCTAATTTCTAGACTTTGCTTTTGTATGGTAAAGAGTTCGAGCAGAATGGCATGT
Source organism: Ditula angustiorana (assembly GCA_963691745.1). Lineage (NCBI taxonomy): Eukaryota > Metazoa > Arthropoda > Insecta > Lepidoptera > Tortricidae > Ditula > Ditula angustiorana. The sequence goes on from OY829472.1 coordinate 24,123,452, forward strand.
AATCTCGCGCCACTGTTAAAAGAGATCTGTCAAAATGCTTTCATTAGTCGGGTAACGTGTTTCTGTAGGTATAGTCGACCAAGTAATTGCTTGCCCACTTTTGAACTTTATTCCTTTGTAATAAAGTCGAAAAGTGGTCAAGCACTTTCTTGGTCGACTATACTTTTAAAACATTTGTGACTTTTTACGAAACCGTATAATAGTAAAAAAAAACTAATCACCTTTGTCTTGCACTTGACAGGTTTTAATAAAATCGATGGTTACAACTGTGAACTTTAGCTAGGGAAAGCCAGTTAGTTAGCCAGCCACGACGGACCACATAAGTTTAAATAAAAAATGCTTTAATACCGAGAGGTGCCAATGACATTACGGGTGAAGTGACGTGTCATACCGATTATATATTTTGTAACAGGGAATCGCATCACAGGAACCGACTCTATCGGTATAAATGGTACTATAGTCCAGTGAATAGTCTCATGTAATCTGTAAACTAAAGTATATATAAGTGCGCAATAAATGTAGTGTTCATGGTAGGTAAATCATAGTTATACGATAACACAAAACGTGTACCAGGTATACTCAACTTCCGGGTAAGTTAAAGGATAAACCTCAGTGCTACACTGGGATTTATGCTGTTTTTATTAAAAATCAATACAGTTTAAATGGTTTCACTCGACAAATGCAAACTAGGTAAACATACTTCTTTTCCTTACCTACTACACTATTATGCTTTAAGATTTAAAATATTTTAAGAATCAGCACCCGTATGATCGGTTTTTCATAATTAATAATGAAATCGAAGTCCCCAAAGTCATGAAAAATAATTATATTTGATAATGTTAAGTATTTCAATATTTTAATGTTACGTAGCATAGGAAGGCACAAAATTATTAATAATTTGATGTCGTGTTTTAATGGTAGATTATATCAGAGACTTAAACGGCCTACTTAGTAACTTATTGGTACATAAATTATAAAAATGTGGTAAAGAAAAAACTAAGTAAATCCGTACCTACTATAGTTGCAGGCAAACATCTTGAACCTAAATCGAGTAGAGGGGGTATGTTTGCGCATACAGATTTGTATCAGAAACGACTACTGCGCAGTCAAGGTCAGTTCAAGAAGTTTGCCGGGAACTGTACTGTAGTTTTAAACTTTTAAGAACTTTTTTTAGTGCTATGAAATTTTTAAAAACACGTATATATGGTAAATATACGAAAAAAAATTAAAACCCCGCTTTGAACATTGAATGCATTAGTATTTTATTTCACAATTATATTTGCATTATATTGCAGTTAGAGGCAGTAGTCCCTACCTTGAATGAAATTGTTTTTACTTGATGTAATCAATGACGTATACGAAACTGAATCGCCAGATCCTGAATACCTCAAGGTGGAGCTCTCCGTATGAAGAAATTTCAAAATGTTGTCAGTTTTTTTATTTATTGTGGCTAAATGATTTATCAATTCAAGTAGTTTTTTCGGTAATAAAACACTGTTTCTTAAGGCACAATGTTTTTTTTTGAAAGTTCAAGCTCTTATTTTAAATAATAGAACATTAAATGTGTTAAAGTCGGTTGAAACATAAGGTGTATCATTATTTAAAATTAGGTAGTAACTCGAATTTTCAAATTTGAACACAAATTTGTAAAAATAGTGGTTTACTACCGGAAAACTATTTGAATTTATAAAAAGTCGTACCATTTGGCTTCTATAAATAGAAAACTACGATTATTTCGAAATTCGTGCATCGTACGGAGCGATTCATCTGAAATAATAAGTAAACTACCTTCCTTCACTTGCAAACACGTTTACTAAAAACATTAGTAGCCAATATACTCGATACACAAAAACTATAATTCAACGTTTTAATGGACTGGAATTAAAAATGTAATGTTTTTGATTTTCGTGGATCGTGGAAGACTTATATTATAACAATGACTTCACTTTTGTCTCGATCATTTAGTGGCGGCGTATTCGCAATTAATGAACACGAAAGGTTGAACAAATGTTTTCATGCTTAGTCCTATCACTTAATTAGTTAGATTTTTGAAAGTTGGCACCTTCGTGCCCTATTAAACATAAGAAAATTAATAAAGCACTTAAGTCATTTTCGCTTCTAGAATTCCGTATCCAAGATTCTGGAACCTTACGACGCGATTACACGACGCTTCCTTTATAAATTAATACTTATTAAGTAAGGTCAGATTTTTGTGCAGCGCTAGAAGTTAGACTGAAACCATTAGAAGTTTCACTGAAACCTGCCACGATTATCAAGGGTCTTCCGGTTTATGATCTATCATCAATAAAGTTGACGTCCAGGCTCTGATCACTAATTAATATCTCTCGTCACGCATAGGTTATTCATTATACTTTTATTGTTGTCATGAAAATTATATGATATATGGAATTATTAGACGTGACAGCTCTCTTCGTTTTCCCTTCTCGGAAGATAACCCAGAGTTCGAACGGTTTCCCGTAATTGGCACATATAATGACATTTAACTTACACGTTTTCGAAGTAACGGCGCAAGTCTAGTTGCTCGTGCGCCATAAACGTTTTTTTCTTTTTTAGCAATTCCGCCGTATGTGACCGGCGGGCCGCGCTGGCCGGCACCCGCCAGGAACACGGCATTCTTCTACTTCATTTCATTTACGATCAGTAGCTATAGTTGTTGAACGTGTTCAAGAGTGATATCTACGATTTATATCTACAGTAAAATGTGTTTTCGTGTCAGGACTACAAAATATTCGACTCGACAATCTTATTAATGGTAATAACAGTTATATGTAATAGTTATTATCTTTATAATATTTTCAAATAGGTATAAACATTCCTTTCTTACCATGTTAAATAAGAAAAAAATGTATTAAATATGTAAGTGTACAATGTTAACTTATTTACAAATTTATTCTTCAAAATATATAATACTTATTTTTTAAAATCATATTGCTAGTCACAAACGCCCTAACGTTTTCTCTTGCCTCGAATGTCCTAAATATACATCTTTCTCAATCATACTTGCTTACGTTTTCAAGATAAGCCAAGCATATATTTCTTCTTGATTCGCTCAATTTGCAATGAGCAATTCTTGTACAATCCATTATATTGATCTACTGCCTCATGTTATTGGCAATATGATATCATTGTCCGGTGTTTAAACTGTTAGGCTAACCTTTGGCCGGGCCAGTGACGGCCACGCTGGACTGTTGTGATGTAAAGTCCCAGCTCCGCGATAGCCGCCCGCCCGCGGCGGCGCGGCGGCGCGGCGGCGCGGCGCGGTGCTGTGCGTTTGGCTGTATCGAGTGCCATCCTGAGTTACGGCGCACTGCACGAACGACGCTGAGTATTGTCTCCTTGTTCTGGTAGTACAATGAATACGACACAGATATGTTCATAAAATTTACTCTAACCAAGTATGTATTATAGTCTTTTCGTCAAATCAGCGATAACTTATGGCTACTTAAGACTAATTAATATATTACGACATTATGATTTTCTTATCATTATCTAAAATTCAGTCAATATACATCATTCATATTAAGTGATTAATATGACTAAAGTATTTATGTAATTATTTACGGTATGCTACTTGCCCTTTCAATTTTAAACAGTGTGAAAATATTGCTTTTCGTATGTTTCAAAAAGCACATTGGAAATGTGGACGGAATTTTCTGTCTTCAATCTTCTTCTCTTGAGTAATTGTGAATTTATGAATTGTAACATTTCGAATAGCTAATTAGAAGAACAAGTCTTTTACACAAAATGCGAATTAATAGGCAATTAACGAATTTTACATGTCCGTATGTATAAAAGATATAGGACTGGTCTTGTGTGATGCAATAAAACAATTATTTTCACACTGAAATATGTCAGTCTAATCTTAAATTTAGAACTTAGGAATAAGTAATATTCACAGTTAGGGGCGTCGCCGGCGCGGTGGGGCCTGCTCACTACCACTCTAGATTGAGTTGCATTCAAGGCGATTTTTACTGTTCTACAAAAATACGTGGGCAATGTCCATCTTGCATTTATATGACGTCCCAAATTCAGAGCAAAAATATGTCTCCTTTATATTTATATACTCAATAAATATTTTTATATTTTTATATCTATTGCATATACATATACTTATTCATCTGTCTAATTTTACCTTATATAAAAGTTATCTATCAACTAAGCTTATCACGACTCGCGCACAGAATTGTCCAAACGCCTCAAACGACACACGGGAACTGGTGGGTGTCAGTCGCGGGGGTCGCATGGGCCGTAAGAAGCAGTGACGCGTACTATTTGAGATGCGGGTTGGGTCTGCTGCTAGCGCGCGCGGCGGCGAGCGGGCGGCGGCGCGTGCGCTAGTCGCCGAAGCGCGTGCAAGCCTTCTTCCACTTGCACTGCGTACACCACAGCTCACGCTGGTCCATGCCGTACACCTTGCGGCACTTCTTGTTGTCGGAGCGAGGCCGCCGGCCTGGGCTGCTCGGCGAACTGCTCGCCGCTGACAAACGCATATGTTTCTGCGCGACAACATTTAAGAAATTAAACTAGAGCCAAGGACAATAATACTTAATATTTCTATTCTTTCTGTCTCAAATAATAAGTCAACATAGAATTAGGCACTACGTACCGGAGAGTGTGAGTTCGACCAGGAATGAGAAACTGGAATACTTATAGGCCTTGCGTTGCCGTTCTGGAGAGTGGACAACAAGCCCTGCCTGGAACAATATTTTTGATTAGTGAAACCTTCACCCGCAGGCCGGCGGTCGCCAGCAGACCTTCGTGACAAGCGGTGATTAAGGATTTGTGCGTGCCCTTTTGCTCAGTTTTGGGAAAACCGATTTCATATAATGTATATCTTAGTACTTTAGTAAAAAAAAATGTATCACCGATCGGAAGAATACTTCGCAACTAGTTACTTCAACGGTGATACTTAGCAGAAGGGAGCCTGGCTTGCGAGGTGATTTTTCGAGAGAGTAGTTATGAAAGGTTAAGTTACCTGTAAGAGCCGACGAGCTGCCGCTGGTAGTCGGGGTCCTCGTGCGGAGGGCGGCACATGTCGCGGTGCGACAGCGTGGGCGGCGCGGTCGCCGCTGGCACCTCGCGCTCTGTGTAGTAGAACTCTTCCTCGTGGTCGCTCTCGCCTTCCTTCTTGGGACTGGAAAAATAAAACATGATTTGAATCCATCCGTCTTAAGTGCTTCCCAGTCGAACAGGAAGGATTTGATTAGCTTCTATGTTTCTCCGAGGTAACGGAAGTGCTTTAACAACAGTAATCACACTCCTTTCTTAAAGCTTTTGGGCGCATTTCAACTTCTGACTAAGAATCTGATGCATTCAAAATGAATACCTAGAAGTGAGCTTCCTAATCTCATGTAAATAGACTCCTAACTACCTATATTATCTAGTTAAGAACTATCAATTTAAGAAAGTCTACAAGAGAGTATTGAAAACAGTGCAGTTAGGGTGTTTATCGCGAATAGTCGCTGTAATGTTCTATGTACACTCGAGTATGTTGAATAAAGTAGGGCCACGGCGCTTACGTAAGTCGCGGGCGGGCGGCCTTGCGCGCGGGCGGCGCGGGAGCCGCGGCAGCGGCAGGCAACCTTGTCGCGAAGCCTTGTCGCTTCCGGGTCGGCCCAGGGCCGGCCCTTTAGCACTCTCTACACAATCTACACTAACCGTAGCATTTATTTTAACATAATAAAGCAAAGGTCGCTTCAATTTACTACCAATTGCTGCCGGTTTCCTTTGTTAAGAAACAAGTTTGCAGCGATATTACGAGTATGGCGACAAACAGGTATTTCCTTCAATGCTTCCGAGCGTATATATGGTAAAACACGAGGATAGGAAATCTTTTCATCATCATCAGTTCATTTTGTCCTAGCTACTCCTCCGTGGAGTCGCCGCAAAGGGTAGTATGATTAATGTTAAAAGTTGTTAGTCATACATGGGATAGGAAATGTGATGTTTGCATCTGTGCAGCGGCTGCAGTCTCGCCAGCTGGCTCGTTGCGCAATAATACCTACCGATGCACGCGTGCGTCAATGCGCGCGTGACCGCTTCACGTGTGCCACTGAGCTGCCTTATCTATATGTTATCATACTTAACTAATAAACAATGCACAGAACAAACCCAAGTAAGTGACCAAACGCTTAGAGCATCTGTAACTATAGAACAATATTATACAGAACGGGTACATACGCCCCTCAACGGATACAGAACTGCAGCTCCCGCCATCTAGATTGACGGAAAACCGATGTTTTTAGTATGCCGCGCACATATAGACACGTATATTACATATCTAAACGTCACCTTGCTGACGTAGTATTAACTACGCGTATTTTGAATGGCGTGGCCGGCCCGTGCCGTAACTATACTCCCAGTTCGTCACAATTGATTGTACGAGCAATGTGCAGTACGTGAGAAACTAAAAGAATGGGCTAGAGCATGTCGGGCCACGCACAGTGTAGTTCCGTAAACGGCTATGGTAGTAATGGAACAAGAAACAAAACCGTAGGTACCATTATGCAATAGCTTACCCTAAATGCGTAAGTCTAATGTGAGCTTCGATCGACGTGCAGGAGTTTGTGATGTACCCGCATCCTCTCCAAGTGCATTCGAATACTACATTATTCACCTGCAACAAAGACAGAAACACAGTTGTAGATCGTAATTTTAAATTCAACTAAATATCCATTTTGCAACTTAACGCTCTGTTTACACAGCGTAATTATAAATTGTCGCGATGTCGTCATGTTGATAGGTGTGTTTTCTGCTAGTGGGGCGAATGTGATTAGCGTGGGGAGCCGATGATGTATTACAGCGTTATAGCAACGACGGAAGCGGCTGTAGGTCGCGGCCTTGTTCGCTGCATGCCGCAGCGCTGCGCCCGGCTTGGCGCGTCCTCCTGCACCGCGGCACGCGCGGCGCCCACGCAGCACCCCACCGCCGCCCGCCTGCTACCGCCCCGTACGCCCGAAAAATCCCACCTGCATCTATATTAATCTACCAATAACGACGTACGCGTCATCGCAATCTACATCAATATTTTTTAATCAAAATGTATGCAACTAACTCTTGAATAGCCAAAGCCAGCAAGTTTAAACGCGGGAACGTCTAAGTATTAAAGTACGCCAAGAGAACTGCGAAATACTGGACACGGTGGACTGTCGTAATTCGCGAAGTTGGGATATGAAGGTTTGCACGAAGATTCTGCAACGACCTTCAGTTCAATGGCATATTATTTCGGCCACCCGGGCTTAGCTGAGACGGAGACAATGCTATTGCTATCTCACGCTGACCTGGCTGAGGTTCAGTTTGATCTGACGGGCGGGCTCTACACTTTGCTATTAGTAATCGCATTTGGCCATTGCATCTCGGTCGCTCGCATGAAAACACAAAAAAGTACATCTCTTGCACTTACACAAATATGGTGAAGTGTAGTGCTACCGTAAGGGTTCAGCGCCACTTAAATTGACAGATTTCTCAAATTTTACTTGTGTACAACAAATGCATAGTTAGCATCATTTTATCTAAAAACGTGTTTTATTTAAAAATCCTGTCCCGCGTGTCGCTTTCACTTTTATTAAACGTTTTCACATACAATCTCTCTAGTCATTTAAACGTGGTAGATGTACCCTGCTCTGTCGCAAGTTCAATCTACCTATGTACTATATTTTAGATAGTATTTAAAAAGTCATTGTGTGGATGGACTAGACTAAGAGTCGCCTTATAAAAATTGTGCGTACGCTTATTTAAACTAGATGTCGCTATTAAGTATCCCGTGGGGTATTTTCCGACAAAAAAAATTAAAACTGTTAACGTTGAGTTCAGTCTTTAAATAATATAATAATAAAGTCCTACTTTAGAAATTATGATAGTATGTTTTTCAAAATTATAAAAAAGCATGTTTTTACACCAAAAGATAGACTAGATATAAGCACAAAATACTACAGGAGTTCGTTTTGCGCAGTGTTTTTCACGGAGACAAAGGCTCTGCAACCTCTGTGGACCACCCTTGGCCGTGGTGCTGCGATCTGGCACGCGACCTCATTTTCCCTCACACCCACTGCCGCCTCAATACCCCTGACCTGACCTACTTCTGGAATGCACTTGATGTGCGCTACGCTACCTATAAACTCGACAGATCTGTAGCCCCGTTGCCAGGATAAATATTATCGACAAACTCTTACTGCTACCCATTTCGCTTATGTAGAGTTGATGAGAATTATTTACTCGTAATAATCGGGAAACTCCTACGTTCACTGTTCACAAAAGGCGGACAAGAGCGAGGCCGACTTACTCGCTAAATATTTCGTGCATTATTAGCAAATGCAGAAAATAATTAATCAAACTCCAAGCTTTTTTCCATAAAATTAAATGTATAAACAATTCGGATCTAATAAGTAAAGTAGGATGGTAATGTGCTATAAGGAAATTTTTGTGAAAAATTCATATTACGTATAGTTGAGCAGACAGTGTTAAGGTGTTGTCTTTTTCACCTTCAAAACTTAAACCTAGCCATGATTGAGCACTACGCTGTAGTTTTGGCATGGAAATAGTCACTTGTTCTCGGTTTTTCAATTTCTTTTCATAGATTTGACATATGATAATATTTGAACGATTTGCCAATTTGAACTTCCAGGAGTTTCATTCGAAACAAATTAATTTAAAGACTATCAACATTATCAAATATACATATATTGTATACACGATGCTTTTTAATCGGTGATCAGGTACTAATTTTTTTAACTCAGTAATTGATGGCGGTCACGTTGAAATCGCAATTACAGAAAAATAACTTTCTTTTTTTATGATAATTTTTTTTTCGGAATCAAGTTTGTACTAAATTCCTTGTCACCCTAGTAATCCGTAGGTGTGAGCTTACAACCTCTTCAATAATTTGATGGCAATGACAGTTTATGAGTAATAACTTGTCATTGTCATTAGATAAATTGACTTAACATCACTTAACATCTATCAAATTTCCCGCCAAAGTGATGGCCAGAGTTGCCAATGCTACGGCAATTCATAGTAGATTCAGACATGTAAAAGAGCCTATACGGCCTACTTGCATAATAAATTTTTCATTTTCATTTTCAATTGCGATCTAAGATCTTGATGATGCCTCGTATAGAGGCGAAACGCGCGTCGATCGTGTAGTTTTAGTGTTTAGTGGTGGTGGTGTGTAGTTGAGTCTGTGTGATATATGTTGTTTCGTGTGGCCGCTTCCACACGAAACAACATAGGAGGGTGGGTTTTTGCATGAACATATAAATATGTCGCACAGACGCAGCTATTTTGCACGAGCTCGGCACTGGTTTCGCGGAGTAGCAAGGTAATTTGTTCCAGTTTGTTAACAGTGAGTTAATTGCGTTTGACCTCGCCTATTAAGTTTAATTTTAGCCAAATATTCATATGTTTCTACTCCTGATCACCGATTAAAAATCATCGTGTATATACATACAGAAAAGTACAATATAAAGAAGTTGTTGGTACATGATCTTAAAACATAATTATTTGGAAGGTGCATTGTTGCATCTCTTGCTGAGGGTATTTATGTAGTTTAAAATTACTATATGGAGGGCCGTCCTTAACCTACTCTACTGGAGGCCCTAGGCACTTTGATACTCGTATGACAGAGCACTTTTCATTACGCACAGGCAAATGGAGTAGGTTGGTTATCAGGAGCTAGGGGCCCATGGATTGGGGTTGGCACTTGCCCAGAGTGACTAAGGGAAAAGAGGGGCCAGACTATATGCGAAATATCCATTAGGTACGTTCCGTATAAATAAATATGCCTGATTCTAGGCAAAGTGATAAAATCTCATAACAGATAAGAATATAGTGAAAGTCGATAATAGGTCGAGCACAGTCTGCAAAAACCCTTACAGTACATTAATACTCGTATGTGCTGTAAGAACGTGTTCCAAACATTTTTAAGGATTGTGAAAGCAATTTTGAACATCTCTGGCATTGTTCACAGCTACGCTAATCTTTCCTTTTTGATGTTGTAGTTAAATACAAAGTTAAACATTATCTTGTATATTGTTCTTTCTTTCGTGAATTAACGTGATCTACATTAAGTTAAACTCAACTATTTTTTTCTATTTTTACCTAATCCAAATCCTGAAGTTTAATTTTACTAAATGCCTTTCAGTACTCAGGTAGGTCTATTTTAAATATTCAACATAATTTAGAATAAAGGAGAATTGAAAATTAATTCAACGTACTCAAAGATTAACAATTCTAAAAAAATCCGTAACAGATCGATTGGAAGCTGCTTGACTTAATCTTATTGGGACAGTTTATGGAATTGTTTATTATAACTAAGGTAACGACCCAGTCCTCGACATACTAATGTCAACTACTTATTGTGGCCTTCATATATGCGTCACTTTCTTAAGACACTAGTTTGACGACACGCAGGGAGGAATATGTTAAACCTGGGCCGGGCATGTCAGGGCCGCTGGTAAAAACAAAGTCCTAAGCGTGTCAAGCACTGGTACAGTTACCCTAGTTCTAGTTCGACTTGCAAACCCCAGGATAATGTTGATTGATTATATTATTGAGCATTATTTAAAATGATAAATCAACAATTTTAAATACCATTGACGTCTACTTTGGAAATGGGTTAAAATAGACTTGCATGATTTGCCTACCAAACAGGTAAAGTGTAAAAAAAGCGTAACATAGTATAGTTACTATTTAGTTACGTCTAATTAGCGTTTGGTTGTGCTGATTCGGGTGTCCATGTAAAAGACTCAAGCTACGAAATAGCCAGATTCATGAAACAGCCGTAGCCGTTATCTGCCGGTGAATATAGCTTGATTTACCTTCCCCTTTAGTGTAAATAGGGCAGGCGGGTCAGAGCGGGGGCGGCGCGGGACGGAGTCACTTTGGGAGGGAGCCTCCCTAGTGCACCACTGACCTACTTCCAGCAACAGGGTGACCAAATACGACCTAGATTCGATCCTACCGACCTGTTCTACAATCAACAATTTTATTTTTGATTCCATATCAAGTATCAGTCGCTAAAAATATACAGGAAAAAGTATTAAAATTAATAGCTAAATTAATTTGATTTGCTATCATAATGAATCCGAAGTGGTTAGGTTTTCTGCATTGGTTTTATACAAACAATGTCTATAACAAAGGTATCTTCGAGGTTTCCTTTGTTCGATAATATGATTTAATATCTGAGACTCGGATGAGTAGCAGTAGAATGCACCGATCCCGATATTAGATGTGTTAGTGTGCTGTAGGCACGCCTTACACGTGTTTGCTGTTAAGTATGTGTGCAACGGCGAACTGCAGTTGTGTGAGTCAGTGCAGCAATATACATTTTGTGTGGTGGCTGGTGGGAGTGGTAATCTCTCAGTGTGTGTCAGAGGCGGGAGCGGGAGCGGGAGGAGGCAATGCACGTGTCGCCGCGCCGCATCGGGAAAAACCCTGACACCGGCAGGAGGGCGGTGGGAGTCCCTTTGTCACTGACCAAATGTTAATAGCGTCGCCACTTCTTTGTTACCGTTGGTTATTTAAGATAACCGAGCCAGTGCAAAAAATATATCGTGGCTTCACTACTAACTAGCGTTGTACTGTACATAATATAATAGTGTATGTATGTATTGTTACATAACACTACGAGCCGCTTTGTTCGACGCAATTATTTTCCCGTTTTTTAGGCTTCTATATACCTACTTCTTTATATGATGACGTATCTACCAGAAATATAACCCATCAAACGGAGCAGTTTATGGAACTGTGGTGCTTTTTCATTTTAAATGTAGTGTTTTATTATTGAATATCATATTATTTTTATAAATAACGTATTAGGCTGTATTTTACCATAAAAATATTAACGCCGTTGTTTAAGGTTAGCAATAAAACCGTTGCTGTGACTAAATCAGTCGTGTTTTGAAGAACTGCTAAAGAGATTAACATAAAAATTTAAAAACATTAAAACATTTTTATTAAAAATACATACAGCTGGGTTATATTTTGATTCGCTCGGATGTTTTTTTGGCCTTCTTGTTTAGAATCACCTTGTATTTGCGCTCAGTAGCCCAACATGACCGGCTAAGTTTAGTTTTTCTGAGTTTATCCCTATGTGCGTCACTTTCTTATGACAGTATAGTTTGACAGAGACGCGAGAGGGATAAGATATAGCTGGGCCGGTCTCATTAGGGCCACAAAAGTTTTTTTACCGTTTAAGTTGAATAATAAATGTATTGATGATGTGATAGGGTTATCCTAACAGAAATTAGGTGCTCGAAAAGTATCATATTTTATTTATACCTATTGTTTATGTCTATGTCATTTACGTATTTGCTTTCAAAATATCTACCTAGAATACGTATACGCGGACCCGGTCTCTTAAAGAACTTCGTTACCACCGCAGCACACTCATCTTTTTGTACATCGATATTATTGTTAACCGTTTTAAATTAAAGGTTTATAATGTAATTGGTGCGCGTGAAAATGTTAAGTACCTACCGCAATCATTAAAAAAAACCGGCCAAATCATGAAGAGATGGGCGCCATAGAATACTGGTTATCAACCTTCTAGAATCGAGTTAAAGCTCATTTTTGGAAAATAAATAGCCCTAATAGCTTTTGAGTAAAATGGCTGGGGCGTACACACAGAGATGGAGTTATAAGGGTCCCGTTTTTGCGTTTTGGCTCCGGAACCCTAAAGAAACTTGTCCGATGATGACCTAAAACAAAATTTCACAACGGAACACGACCGAACCTACCAACTAGTCGAAAATATTGCGTTCCAATCTATAAACAATTCCGAATGCATGGAAAATATTTCTTAAATCTAGTGTCATAAGGTCCATTATAGCTCATTCGTGCAATATGTAAACGAGCCGGCATTAAAATGCCGGTTTGTTATTTCGCCGTCTCTCTCACTCTACAGCCAACAAGGAGATGCTCGTTATTGATTTGTTTTCATTGCGTCTCTTTTTTGCTTAAATACTCGTATAAGTCGGTTTCACCTGCATGACCTTCTGGTTATTTACTTCACGTACGCGGATAGAGGTTGTTTACGTGTCATCTCGTTCTAGAACTAGAAACGAGGCGAGGGAGATGTTTGTGCGTAAAAACACCGCGTAGAGCCGGCCGGCGGCCGCGGTCGGGCGTGTGTGCGTCAGCACGGGTAGGCAGATAATTGGACTGCCATGGCGTCAATGTGAATCGTAATACGTTCTCCGCGCTGCCTCTGATGATACCTCTTCACACATTCAATGCTGGGTCAAGCCGCCCGAGCGAGCGAGCTAAACAAGTACTTTATTTTATCAAAACAATCATAAAAAAGCCAAGAAAAGAACCACTTTTAAACAAATACTCTAAAGATAAATCCGCACAGCAGTGGTTAGGCCATAAACGAGGTTGTGGGTATACATATATATAGAATAGAGTCGTAGAAACAGATAGGCACCAAAGTGCTTACTTATCAAAGAAGCAAAAGTCATTTTTATACCTTTCTCTGTATTACTTATTGTGTAGGTATTTAAGTATGTACTTAAATGCACTGCATTGTGTATGTTGCATGATCACGCAGAATAAGACTGGCCTAGTTTGGACAACAATTCGATATATTCGTGAACAACGCGGTATTAAAATAAATGTTTTCGAATGTTAAATAAAACCTTTCATAAGACACTTCACATAAACTAGTAAATAGTCATTTTTTTATTTTGTTCTCCCATTTAGCAATGTTTTTTTATCTAATTAAAATATTGTTAAATAAGCAGAATCATAAGTCATATCCTTTCCAGAATTTCAAGTCGATCGCTTTAGTGATCAAATATGCCGTGTTACCGACAGACGAGACGGAGTGTCACCGTATGGGCTGGGTTCCTCTTGTTTTATACATTTTTGGTAGGGAAGCTTCAAAAGGTAAATCGTTTCGTTTACGCAATAAATAGTGTAAGAACATGTAGGTGGTGTTTGGGTAATGGGCTGCGAAGTATTAAGGTCGCGCCACGTCACGTGGCCAGGTCAGCGGCTTGCTTTTCAAAACAAGCTTTTCTTGCCGCTCATGTTTACAAACAGTGCCGCTCACGGCAGGACGAAGTTGTTAAAAATTTAAGCGAAATATCCGGTACCTACTCAGAATAACTGAAGTTAATAACCAAATTTTTAGCAAATGTATAATTAAAACTATAAAAATATTCCCTGCTAAGCGCGTCTCTTCCTATCAGCTTCGTAAATATCTTAACGATCAAGTTTTTTAGTAGCTTGTCGCTATGGTCCTTTTACTTCACAAACTTGTAAAGTTATCCATTAATGGTGAAAAATTAAACACATACTGTCAAGACGTGAGATAAATAAATATGTTACATTTTTAAATGCTGAACTTTTGTCTTTTTAATTAAGATTCTGACGCTTTGAACTGATAAAACCATAGCATGAACTCAGTGTAAACAATAAAGGCGCATATACAGATGAAATCACTTTTCCGACCGTATTAGGAACCCTAAAACTCTAAGAGGGATTAACATTTTCTTAAATATGTATGTACTTACGTAAATATTATACTAACATTAAAACCGTAAAAGTAATGATCTTAGGGAGTTTGTTCTCCAAATCAGGTATTACCAGCTGGACGGATTTAGATAACTTTGCAGTCACATAAATCAGTTTTTGGATTAAAACATAGAACACTCTTTATCCCGTACAAATGGATAGAAAATAACATCATGCTCAGGAATTCGCGGGTAAAAGCTTTATTAACATAAAAATGTAATGTGTGAGGCAGGCCTGTCGACAAGTATAACATCACCACACACACCAAAGTCTTTAAAACGCCCAGAATGCGCCCAGACAATGATATTATAATACATGGATGACAGTGTCATACTAAATGACAGCAGAAAAACGAACCGACATAAGAATACAAGTTGACGCCAATGTCACAAATGCAAATTATTAGTTTACCATTTATAGTCATTGTATTTACAACTATACGTCTAACTGCATAAAATTATAATTTAGTAAGTTTCGTTGCAAATAGGTTTTTTTTTACAAAATAATAGTATTGACAGCAGCGCCGTCGTACCGACAGACTGACAGCGCGAGCAATTGTCGATTTGTTGTATTTTTGTTTGACTTTTGATGTGGTCATATTTTAAACGCTGACTAGAAGTCCATTACTTATAGGTCAGTGCGCCCAGAGGAAGTTTTTGAAATAATCGTCATGACTTTTTCTTTGGCAGGTATGGGCATGTCATTATGACAGTTAGGTAGGTAGGTACTGTGAAGAGGTTGCACAGAAGGTTTTGGTTAGTCTGATCAGGCTATAATTTACTATTGGCTTTAAAAGAATTAACAAATATACGATTGAAGTAGGTTATCAAGTCCAGGCATAGAACTTATAAGGCTTAATTGATTTTATTCAAGTTATAATTAATATGAAAAACAAATAACGGTTAACGTTAAGAATGATGACATGCGTCAGCTAGACAAAAGAAGTCAGTTATGTATTATGTTACCATAAATAAAATAAGAATTGAAGTTAGTCCGAATAACTTAACGGAAATTTCTAGAAAAATAAAAGAAGTTAAAATAAAATCGCTACACGTAATAGCTATAGCTACGTAATCTATGGCTCAGCTTTCGTAGGGCCACAAAGGATTTGTTTGGTCTGCACACCCGTTGGCGCGGGCGGCGCGCGGCGGCGGCGTGCCGTGCACCCCTGGCAGAAGGGAGGGAGCGTATGCAGGTCAGCGAACTTGTAGCATTGTGTTGTAGCTATCCACCCCATTAATAAAATACTACTTCATTGATACAATTTAAGCACCTTTCAAGCTGTACAACGACCAACATGTCACTTTCACACCTTTTATATTGAATTTGCTTTTACAATTCGTTAGAAGTTGTAAGGGTTGCGTTATTTTAAATACTTATTACAAAATTGCAATGGCAGAGCACTAACTGTAAACTACAGTCTTAGAAAATGGTCAATTTGACAAGCTTTTTATATCTGGTCGTGTTATTTAGTTTCTTATCTATTCGTCAGTTTAGTGGGTGAAATCTTGCAAGTCTTTGACTCACTTCCAGTGGTCAGATTGACTTAAATTTTAGTATGTGTACGATGACAATGCAATTGAAAAGTATGTACCTACTTACTTTTAACATAAAAGCTTATGACATTTTCGATATAATCATTTTTTTTATCAGCAAACTTATTTTACATTAAGTTTGCGGCCGGCCCCTATCTTATGTGAGCAGTTAGTCGGTGCTTCGTCTACGCGATAGATACTCGTTTTCTGTATCTACAGGTGTCGAGACTCGAATGCGTTGAACCCGGACCAAAACATTCCCCTCGCCTATTAGTATCCCGCGCCCCCTCCTCGCACCCCGGCTCAACACACCCTCGCAATTTCGAGTGCCTTCCAACAACGTTACGATACATTTTATCCTTAAGTCGAACATTTCGAACTGAATGAATTGATACGTACTTATCAAAATTTCGCGTCATAATTTTCGATGAAATTAGTTCGCGTCACACAGGTCACCTACACGAGCCGAACAAAGGTGACGGAGAGTGACATCTGATGCGTTTTGTGAGTGTGCGTCGGAGCATGCGTCATTATGCGCTAAAGGAGGTTACAGCAGGGGATCGCTTTAGAGCCGAACACAGCCGTCGTCGTTCATTAGACCAATTCCATTTCATAACAAAGGGAATATACATATAGTGTCAGAAGCGTATCGAAAAATATTAAGTACTTATTTTACTATTTTAGTATGTCAATAATTGGCAGGTGTAACGTAGATTGAAACAAATGAAGCAGTGGTTACAGTGGTTAGTTAGCTAATGAATGTGGATGCACCAGCTGAGTCGCGCGCAGGCTCGCCGCTCCTGGCCCTGGTCGCTGACCCCGACAGGTTCCGACTTGCTACAATTTCATGTGAATTTTACTTTTTTCTTTCTTAGGGATAAAGACTTGCGAGAATCTTGCGTCTCACCTTAGAGGTTTTTGTTTCATTTTTAAGTTCAGATTCTTAAGTTCGTCGGCTGAACAGGTTCTAACATTAGACAATATAGTTTAATAATAATAGAAAAAGGCCATTGGTCGGAAGTTCCCTTGTAAACACAGATCATAAACATGACCTTCGTCATTATTCATGTTGTATTACCGAGATGTCTATTCTATATCATTATCATTAATTTAATCAGCAACATTCGTTTTTAATTGCGTAAATCGG
The DNA here is from genome assembly GCA_963691745.1 of Ditula angustiorana. NCBI lineage: Eukaryota > Metazoa > Arthropoda > Insecta > Lepidoptera > Tortricidae > Ditula > Ditula angustiorana. The sequence continues at coordinate 24,140,669 of OY829472.1, forward strand.
TAGCTATGTTGCCACAAAAAATCATTACAGAATCTAAATGTCAAGAAAAGTAAGAATAAATGATTAATATTTTGTATGTTCAAATTGAACGATAACTCGAACCTAAGCAGTGGTACCCTCAATATATACATGTCTTAAGTTGAAACCGTACCCCCGCTGTACTTGGTTGTCATAGACTTCACCAAGGATACCATTAGCTAAGCTTTGTTCAGTAGGCTGATCGTTAAATGAGATTTATATTAGCTTAGCGGTTCTTTAAGCGAAATACAATTTAGCATCTAATGGAATATTGTACTTTATTCCATTTTTAGTGCATAGCATTTACCTTAGGTTTAGTATGGTATTGGGGAGTTTGTTGAACCCGCGGGACTAGTCATTAGGTATCGCGCTGAGCCGCCGCGCCATTGTTCCCGGCAGCCGACGCCCGCGCCGGAGCGGTGCTACGCCGCGACGCGACTCTCATAGCGGCCACTTGTACCAACCTAACTACATAATTATTCATCGTTATAAAATGCAACAATATACTCGCTTTTTAAGTTTTCGCACAATGTTGAAATAGGACCACAGCATAAACGTGTTTCATGAAACGACAATAATTTATTTATTTAGCTTAGTTGCATTATTTAATCGGTTACGAGTAAAATCTGTTATATTCCCGAGAATAAGCACATTACGTGGGTACTTATTTAAAAAACTATATTACATACAATGTACTCGATTTATGACTATGATTCCGCAAGGAGGGTCACTGATGCCTAGCTCAGCGTATAATTATGGTGGCACACATTTTCTGTTCAGAACCGTGTGTAAGAAGCGTTGAATATGAGATCCTTCGACATGTAAAGAGTAAACATTTGAACTGTCAAGAACGGGCAGTGCCCGGGACGCGGTGTCATTGCCCTGTCGATGCTGTTTAAAAAAAAGCATTGCCTTCGTTTGTGTAACCGCCCGCGCGGTTCGTCGCTTCTACCAGCCGTGCACTCTCCTCAAAAAACATTTTATTGCCTGCTTCTTTAAGTGCGAGCTTAGCCTGAACATTGTTAGGTATGCTTTAAGAATCCTACGAGGTACTCGTGATTTACTCAATGCGTCTTTAACTTCTAGTTAACGCCAAAGGAATAAGTAAGTTATATGTATAACTGTTCATGGATACGATTATGAGGCCTATAAGTAGAACTTTACAGCTATCATAGGCTTTACATACGATTAGGATTTGAATAATGAAACTTTGTTATTATTATTTTTATTTATCATTATTAAATTTTTCTTAATTTTGCAGAAATCAATACTTTTACTGATTACCTACATACCTACGTATTTATCTACGATCAGCCGATCATAGTTAATATCATCATGAAACTAGAAATAGTTTTATTAAGAGAAATAACCTAATTTTGATCTGTAACTCACTTATTTGGACCGTAACTAAGTCATCAGTACGCAATCTGCTATTTGAAGCCGGGCAATGTCTTCTTGGGCAGAGCTTTGACCGCGTCAAGGCCGTCAGGATAGGGTACGTGAACTTTGTGGCGACCGCGCGAAATAGTTATATGACCGCTTTTACGGTAAATAAAATAAATATAAATGTAAGTCTAAGTTTTTAAATTTCTGAGTGAAAGAATCGAGCAGAAAGAGATATGTACATGTGTATACACATGTATAGGTAATAACTATTTGTGCGTAAGCAGCGTTAGGGTAACATCGAGGAACACCGCGATGTTCGGGCGATGACCTGTAGAGCGAGATAGAGCAACAACAAAAATGAAGTTGGCGCGTAGCTACACCGGAGGGGACTCCGCGGCTGCACCCCGCCGCGGCCGCGGGCGGAGCGCCGGCTTGCCCGCGCTGCCAGCGCACGAGGAGCGCGGGGAGCCCCTTCGTTGTTCTTCTAAACAATATAAACCACAATGACAATTACGGCTTCTACAACCGCATGACTTTAGTAACATTGGTCTCACCCTTAAACGACTCTGCAAAGTTACGAAAAAACTATTGATAAAAAATAGTCAAGACTCGGTCAAGTTATTGATACGCAATAACAAAATTATAGTCTTCACAGCTACTCAATATGGTTTTATACTACATAATTATAATCTCAAGTTACGAGTGACGAAGAGGATCTGGTGAACCGGTAGGTAACTAAGATCTTTTTGTTTTCTAAAAGTTAAAAGAAGAAGACCTGTGTTTTTCGTTTCTTGAAATACCACATATGTATAAAAACAACGAACCGCATACTCCCACAAAAATGCTCCGCACAAAACGGCTCGATATTATAAACACTCAGACAATAACAACACAGTCAACACGCTGATTTGGACTTTCCTATACCTATGAAAATAAGAAATAACAGCAATAGCTGTGATAAATCCGAATCCGATATTTTTTTTGTATCCAAGATGAAAATATCACTAATATTTTTAATATGTATTTTAGTCGCTATGAACCCGCATTGTTTCCAATCACGTTCAATTTGGATCTTAAAAAATGGTGTCGTATATTAATAGTATTTTATGCAACTGCTATATAATGAGAGGCCTTAAAACACGAGTATGGTTTTATGAAACGAGCGTCAGCGAGTTTCATAATAGGATCACACGAGTGTTTTAAGGCCTAATTATATACAGTTGCATACATTACTTTATCTACACACATATCATAACTGCAAAAAACCGTAACAGCAAAAAACCAACAAACAAGTATGGCGGCAATTCGATCTATCCGTCAAGACGAACGTTTTTTTAAAATCATAGACAAAAGAATGAAAGTCCCTATTGTCATGTCACTCGAGATCAAATGTCGTGCGTTTAAATTAAAAAATCATACTGAATTGACGTTTGGTATCGATAACTGTTTTAATATCTGTGGATACTAGAATAGAGACCAACTTGAATTTTGACAGCTGTTCCAAATTTAAATTCATAACGTCACGAGATATCGGTAATGTAATCACCAATAAACACAGACTACTAAGAGATACTACCCAATAAAGAACAGATTTACCTACTACCACAGACAAGAAAATTCTTAAAATAAAATTGGTTGTAATAATGCTGGTCATTTTCTATGGTTTTTGAACGCGTTATTGAGAAATTATGATATGTGTGTAGATAAAATACCTTTTCAATACAGTTGCTCAAAAAGTGCCCTTTTTTTGGCTGTTTTGCGTGCGCAAAGTTCGATTTTGCGAACTAGTGCGATTTACTTTTCCAGTTTTTTTTTAATTTGTACTTGTTACAATTCACAACTACTTACCAAAGAGTTTTTATAGTTTTAGTTTGTACCAAGACGTAATAAAACTAAAAACCTATTATTAATGTAAGAATATCAAAATATTGAGATTTTATATTTTATTTCTAGCCTGTTCATCCTTATTTTTTTAAATAATAACAGTCCTAAAAACAATTCTTATTAAGGTGGCTGAATGGAACGGAATAGCTTTAGTCTGTGGGAATAGCTGCCAAAACGCCTGTCAAAGTGGAGGCGTTTTTCCAGCTGCAAACATGGTTTAAAGGCAACAGTTGTTTTAGTGTTTATACAATTTAAATATTTCTATACACAAATAATCGAACATAATGATACTAAGGTAATAATAGTGAAGTGTTATTTATTATAAAATTGTTTCCTTCTTATAAAAAATGTATTTGAAAAAAATCTTTCATTGAGTTGGCTGAATAGACAGCTAACAACAACGCCTTTAATTTGTCAAAAATTTTCACTGCTAAAGTCCTTACTTTACTTTAGGTGCTTACTTTACTTTAATTAAGAGCTTCAGTAAGTAAAAGTCGCAAATTTATTATTGTATTTTTTTTCGCAATTGTATTGAAAAACGTCGTTCGATACACGCGCGGAAATGTCATTTTTCACTCGTCCCGAGTCTTGCCACTTCCCTGCGGCTCGTGGCAAGATATCTCGTGATTCGTGAAGTAATGACATACGTTCCGCACTCGTATCGAAATATACAATTTTTTACTATCCGTGAAATTTTTTGCTTTCCTTATGGTCGAAATGAAATGCAGATTGTGTAACATGGGTAAAACGCTAATTCTACATTCGAACAATGGGCGTCCTTGCTTCGCTCGTGTGCCAAATATCTCGGGTAAAATTGGTATATGTTATCCCTCGTTGAACAATCTACTATTGTTGAAACTTGAAATACAGGGAAAAGGATTTAAAAAAGTCAAATTACTAGTGTACGAGTACTTTTTTCCTTGCGTTTAAACTGCACTACGTACACTCTGCGGATAATATAAATTGCTAGCCTCATACATATCTTTATAAGTATTCGTCCAAGGGTAGGTAAGAAGTTACCTAACACTTTCGCCTGTTATTAATGGCATATTTACCGTCTACTGGTACAATTGACTATTTCTCAAACATGATTGCAACAGGAAATGTTGGCCTTTAGTTTAAGTAATAAACACACAGGGCGTTTCTTACCGCCATGATGAAATTATATTACAAATATGATTATAAACCAAAACAAAGTAGGATCGCTGTTTTAAAAGATCCGGCAATAGGTTACATACAAATTGCGATAATTTACAGTTTTATACTTTTATTAAATGAAGTGATAAGTCTCATATAGCCAAATCGATATACCTTTAAATATTTAGTCATTTTGTTTGAAGCTGTACATTTTTAATGTCTGAAATTGCTTTAAATGAGTTTAATTTTAATTGCCTTGTACTTATGATTCTGTTGTCCCTGTGCACGATTAAGCTGTTTAATAAAACCGCATTGTTTATTTTATTCTTTTTATGTTTCTTTATTTCTGATTTTAATTAGAAGTTAGTTTTTTAAACATTTCAACTGTATATTTCATCAAGCATACATCAAGAAAATGTGAGGGTTTTATTCCTATTAAGGATTTTAATAAAAATATGTTATTACTAGCCAAACTGGGATTAATTATTAAGCACAAGCCTTGGCTCGGCACGGGTGCAATTTGCAAATGTATTGTACATAAAAGTCTTCTGTAAAAAATCTCTAAATTACAGTGAAGACCGTATCTTAATCCGTTGCGTGATTTAGAAAGAGCCAAACGGATAGGATGAAGATTGAGGACACACGGATAGCGACTTTGTTTTATACTATGTAAAGAAGATAAAGAAACAAAGATAACGTTCAGCATAGTCATTGCCGGCCAGCCACCCTGGCCTGTGCTAGGTTGGGAGGTTTTTGGTACAACTGATGAAAATGCATTGGTAGAGTGCACAGTTATTGAAGCTCTAGGTCAGGGGAGAGGGGACCTCCCCCCATGGTGATGCTCTTGTTGTTCAGTACCCATGTGTTGTACTTGTAGTGACCAACGCTCTGGTAAGCGAAAGCACCAGAAGCATAATGGCTAAGAAGTTTCGGAGATCAGTTGGCAGTCGCTCCAACAGTTACCTGACTGCCCAGATTTGGCAGGATCATGATCGAAAGCATACGACGACGATGAAAAGGAAAAACCACCAGAAGGATGATGAGGATCTAGAACTCCTATTATTTTCTCGCTATAATTGGAAAAGCGCTACTTGTATTATGTCTTGACTCAGCTGGAACAGCAATAGTAGCTGGCTTCGTATTTTCAAAAACACTCTGCTGGGTCATGCTTTAAACCAACTTAAACAGCAGTTACCCACATACTTAGCTATATGCTTAGCCATTAATTTACTAGTACGGCGTAGTTGCAGGCGTCTACGTACATACATACTTCACTGTACCGAATTGTTGCAACTGGGTCGCCGGAATGGAAGTAACCTATTTTCTCGATTGCTCAACGTGATTCAAGTCTATACGCGCGAGTACTCGTAGGTACTTAAATAATGCCGGCTACGGACCATTTGTGCAACACAATTTTATAAAGCAGTTATTTTAGGCACATTACAGCAGGTGAACGGTCTTGTGGCTTTGTTGGATTGTACTTTACGTTGCGTCTTGATACAGGTGTCAAACTAGTTACATAGGTAGCAAATCAGAGCCAAATACGGTAAGTGAATGTAATGAATCTATCTATATATATAAAATTCAAAGTCCTGACTGACTGACTGAATGATATATCAGCGCACAGCCCAAACCGCTGGACCTAGAGACTTGAAATTTTGCACATAGATACCTTATATAGTGTAGGCATCCACTAAGAAAGGATTTTTGAAAACTCCACCCCTAAGGGGGTAAATTAGGGGATGAAAGTTTGTATGAAAGTCCGTCAGTTTTGAAGTTAGGATCTTGAAATTTTGTTGTTAGGCTTACGTAAAAAAAAAAAATTTATACGGGTCTCAGTGTTTTTGATAATTCCACCCCTGAAGGGGTGAAAAGGGGGATAAAGTTGTGTATGGAAAGGCCTACATTTTCACAGCAAAAATCACTACATTTATTATTTAGGCTTATAACGCAACGTGTATATCGGGTGTTATTGGAATTACAACCCTTAAGGGGGAAAAGGGGGATGAAATTTTGTATTTGAGTTGTTCATTCACAATTTTTTTGTATTGAAGTAAAAATAACGTACGTGACAACGTGTTATTACTAAGCCTCTATTGCCACCCGTCTATCCGTCTGTCTGTCTGTCTGCCACGCGCAAACATGTCCTGACTGATTTGCGATCATCGTCCTACCGAAACTATTGAATCAAGAAAGCTGACATTTGGAATATAGGTTTATTTTATAACGTAGGCATCCGCTAAGAAACCATTTTTGGTATTTTTTACCTTTAGGGGGAAAACGGGGGTGGGGGTTGAACTTTGTATGAAAGTCTTTGTTGATTGAAGTTATAAACATGAAAATTTGAATTAGAACTACTGATCATAAATAGTTTATAAGTATTATAACGTATTTCAGGATTTTTGCATTTTTACATTTAAAGGGGGAGAAGCGGGGGTGAAAGTTTGATACGACATATTGTTTTTTTTTTAATAGGAGCTTGTAATTTTGAAATACAGCTACTTATCATAAATAAATAATGACGCGTCACAGGGTTTTTGGATTTTCAAATTTGTAGGGGGAAACAGGGAGTAAAAGTTTGTTTGGATAGAGGTATCGGGTTTTAATAGGAACTTGAAATTTTGAATTTAGATACTTATCATAAATAAATAATTATGTGTTTCAGGGTTTTATGACTATCGAATTTTAGAGGTGGGAAACGGGGGTGAAACTTTTTATGGAGGGGAGGTATCGGTTTATTCAAAAATAAGGACTTCAAAATGATTGTTTGTTTTAGGGTATTTGGATTTTTACATTGGAAGGGGGCAAAACGGACGGTGAAAATATGAGAGGGAGTGAGAGCACTTATAAGTTTTTTGATTAAAAAAAAAGACATTTGTTTTCTGTAGGCCACGCGGGCGAAGCCGCGGGCAGGAGATAGTTATAAATAAATAATGAGATATTTCAGAGATTTTAGATTTTTAATTTGAAGGGGTAACACGGGGAGGGGGAAGTTTGTATGGAGGTATCGGCGTTTTTTAAAGGTAGAAACTTGAAAATTAGAACTATTGAGCATAAATGAATACCGCCGTGTTTAAGGGTATTTGGATTTTCTCAATTAAAACGAGAGAAACGGGGTTAAAACTTTATATGGAGGTATGGAGGCTTTTTCGAAGATATAAACTTGGAAGACTTTAAGGGATGACGGTTAATGTTACGAAAACGAAAGTAATGGTGTAAGAGAAGAATGAAGAGGTTTCTGAATGTGTAATAAAGATTGGTAATGAAAGATTTGAACAAGTGAAAGAGTTTGTGTACTAGGTAGTATGTTTACTAGGGATGGAAAGCACGATGAAGACATTGAAAAGAGAGTGAAAGCGGGAAATTGTGAGCTCTGCGTGCTTTTGTGAGCAGCCAGAATGTCGCATCCAGCAACGTGAACAGCCAAACGTACCTTTTACGACGTTCGGCTGTTCACAATGCTGTGTTAGTTTCCACGTTGATGTATGGAAACGAAAGCTGGGTTTGCGAGAAGAAGCATAGGAGTAGTATAAATGCCGTGGAGATGCGTTCTCTGCGTAGAATGAGTGGGATCAAGCTGACTGAGAGAGTGAGAATTGGTGTTATAAGAGAGAGGTGAGGTCTGAAAGAAGATGTAGTGACTAGAATACAGAAACGAATGTAACGTTGGTTTGGGCATGTTGAACGAATGGATGAAAGCCAATTATGTTAGCAAATTTATGAAGGTGATATGACTGACAAATTTGTGATGTCCTGAAGACAGGTCAAACCAGAAGTATACGGAACCGCCGAGCATGCATGAAGAGAGGAATGTGTGTGGAGGGAGCGAGGGAATATGCCAAGACCAGGGCAAATGACGTTTTGTGGTCTCTGCCTACCCCAAAGGGAAACAGGCGTGAGCTTATAATAATAATAATAAAAATAAAGTTGAAAATTAGAATTGCAGCTGCTCATCATAAATAAATAACGATGTTCCGGGGTTTTCGGATTTAGATGTCATTTGTTTTCTGTAGGCCACGCGGGCGAAGCCGCGGGCAGAAGCTAGTAATTTATAATTCCCAATTTTAAACCATGTGACCTGCACGAGCGACCTACATTGATACCATATCATCCATGATACTCGAGGCTAGTTGGGTACGCTCCCGTACCGGCTGGTTGGCATTCTAAACATCGACGTTTTTTAGTTTAAGTAGTTTTGAGAATAGTCCTACTATTATAGTGTACATAATATGTCAACTATATCTTACTTGTACTTTGTGCTTGTACGAACTACTTAATGATAATAATTTTGTTAAATAACAAAGAACCGACGCAGCGTGTTATGCTCTCGTTAGTGGACTTTTATCACGATAATATGATTATGTGTTGCGCTGTAAATTGACCGGTAATTGTATGACAAAAGCGTGTGCGGGACACCGTGGCGCGGCGCAGGCGTGGTGTGCTAACGGCCGTGCGGCGGCGCGGGCGCGCGCCCGCGGGAGCGCGGGACGCACGCCACGCACCGGAAGTGCACTCCGTACACTAGGTATAAATTAGCGAACATGATATTCTATCGCATCGCAGGTCTTTGCGTTGAACTATTTAAAACCGTATCAGAAGGTTGATTACCCTTCACAATGATTATTGAACTTCCTGCGCGTACTCAAGAAACCGCTTATTTTCATTTATAAGCATATCTTTTACTGACTACCTATGTTAAAAAAATGCGCGTGTATAATGGAGTGAAAATAGTGTTTTAATTGTGAACTTCAACAAATTGAAGGCATGACTAGCTAGGAATTATGTAACTTCTTATATTAGAATAAAAAATCAGGCAGTTCAGTTTGAGTCATCGTTCTCATATGTATATAATGCCGACGGAAAATGAATTACATCCCGGCGAAAACGAGTCGAGGATACACCGGTACTCGAACAACCCCAAACCCTAACTTATGTAACCCTCCCTTCGGCAGTCGGGTAAAAACATCAACAACAAACACTCTGAAGCAGTCTCACATCCGAGTCCACAAAGCGGCAGTTTATAAAGCTTTAAATGAAAATCTCCTGGCAATATGTGTGCGAAAGAACAGCTAGATGCCGCCGGAGCCGACAGCAGTGTGCATGCGCGCGTAGCGTGACGCTGCTGGTGCGCAGCGCGACTTGTTCTACGGGTGCCATTTACACTCCTAACTGTTTGCCGAGCGGAGAACGATCAGCGCGCCTCCGCTGTACCGCAATGTCTTCCGCGTTTTAAATATAGAACGCGATGCGAAGGCCGCGGTATTATTCGTGCGCGCGCGTCTAATGACGATCGCGATCGCCCAACACGACTCGCACACTTGACAATGCTTTGTCACTAAAACGGTTATTTTATGGTTGTGTCTTATTCTGGCTAAATTCTGGGTATCAGAATTTTAATAAACATGACGGAATTAGATTTATACAACCAATGCTTTTAATAACTCTAAACAAGTAAGGTAACTGTACCAGTGCTCGACACGCGTATGATATGATTTGAGTCACTGTTAAATACTGGGCTCGTTACCTTATTTAAAATGTACCTATCTATGTACCTAAAGTTATTTTACGAAGTTATTATTTTAATATATCTAAGAAAGCCACATTGCATTAGTAAAGAAAGCCAATGCTTTCTTTACTAATTCAATAAATAGTTAACATTCTTGGCATTATCTAGCGAGGATTTAAGAAACAGGTGGCAAGCACGTCGCCACCTCCGCACTCACGTGAGGCGTCAGCGCCTGCGCAGCGGAACCCCGCCGCCATCTCTTATCTACTTTACGCTGCTATGGAAACATTTACGCTATTACTAACTTGCATACGACGTAGAAAGAACATAAACACGTGCCACACGTCTTAATCATGGTATGATTTGAGGATTTGTAAGTAACGTCTTTACGATTGAATTTTACAGAAATAGTACAGTCGCCATTAGATATATGGAACGTCCGGAGTGCTCTAAAATATCTATAGGTGCACTAACGTTATTGACTTAGCACCTTGACAGCTCCTACAATTTCGATGGTGACATAAGCGACCTAGTTTTCAACTAACTATATACCCTGTTTGTTTGTCCACTGAGCTTAGAATTATTTTTGCAGATACCTACCTTTTTCAGCTTTACCGTTTCGGTTCAAGAGTTTTTCCCTTAAAAAAACAACAGAAAATCATGTTGTTGTTCAAAAGTACACGGATAATATTTACATTTTAATGACACCCTCAAACCGAATTTAAAGTAAAATGAAATGTCTAAATATATGCATAAGCCATATTGCGTTAACGAGAATATAAATGGTGGCGTTGATAAAGCCGTCAATAAAATAATTGATGAAGGCCGCGAGGCTTAGGGCGCAAACGCGGAAGTACCTCGGCTCTTCGGCAAATAACAATTGGCGTATTTTATCAGCGACACGAGATAATGTAAGTGCGGCCTTCAGTCAACAAAACGAGCACGCACCATACCGCTGCCTCAGTCCTCCTGCCGTGACGCGTTCGTATTATTCCAACGTTTTCTTCATACTTAGTTTAATCTTGCTGATAAAATACTGGGACGTCATGCGATTCTAACTAGTATGTCGATAGGAGAGTAATATTCTGATATCATTTCATGTTATCCGATAGGTACGTTATGTAAGTTTGAATTTACATCAATTTTATTTCCCATTTGGCACGAGCAAAGTGGATTATTTTAAGCACTGTGGCGCATTAACAGCGGCATGCATTTTCCCGGTGACTTGCGAATTATATAATGCATTCGTGTGTGTGTTATAAGTAACTAAGAAATTGAATTCGAAATATAAATTAGTAATCTATGTGCAAGTGATTGAGCATAAGCGGTTTTTCCTGTATGTTCAAACAATCCCCGTGTTTACTTTAGTATCCTAGTAACAACACTATTGTTCGGACGATAAAACAATGGTCTATCAGATTGCGCAGAATAGTGAGGAATGTTCGAGAGCGTAAGCGGTCGCTGTGAAACTATTGAATGTAGCGAGGATGAGCGGGTTCGGGTCTGGCGAGGGCGCGGGCGCGTCCGAGAGACCGATACGACCTCGATGTTTGTTTTACTTCCGTAATCGTAAAGAGAAAAAAAGACTAGCTGCTACGAAACAAGTCCTTTAGTTTGATCTCACACACTAAGCGGTAATGTGGTTTTCTTTTCTGCTCGCATTTGGCACGGCATTACTATGGCTACTTACTGGGCGAAGTAACACGTGCAAAAGGCGATAATGCAATTCGTGCAGCTATGTAGCTGATAAATATTTTGTAGTAAATAGCTCAAAGTTAGTTAACATGTATAAAATCTACTTAAATCCTTTTTATACAAGTGCTCAAATAAGGAGTTTAATATTTTCATGCTCAATGTATATGTATATGTCATATGTATGTTATTTCTATGGTGTTTAAATAATAAATAACCCTCTTTTGACGGCAGTCGGGTTGGAAAAAAAAAAGAAAATATCGCGTAAGTTACGACTGTTATTGTGCCTATTACACTTTGATCTCAACATTGCTCGACTTGTGTATTTATTACACTTTCATTATTCAGATTGTACTGATTATTTTAGATAGATCGCTGGAAAATAGGATACCACTTTTGGGAAGAATAGATGAGTTCTGGCACGACAGTATGGCGTTACGCAAGGGGCCGGCAGTGTGCCTGCACAGCGCTGCGCCGCTGTCGTGATGTAACCCCCGCGCCTGCGCCTGCACTGTTGCGATAGAAGACGTCAGCGCACCGGTAGGTAGCGTTGGCCCGGGATCGCCAGATTATGACAAAGGCTGATAACAGTGTTATCTATTAGCTCTGGTTGAATTAGTTTCACGTCTGTCACGGTCGCGACCGTAGGGTTCTTACGAATAATTGTTAGGAACGCGGAGTGGTGCAACCAAATAAGCACCTAACTTCGGAATTAAAAAGTTCATGAAATCTTCGTTGTGACATCCTGTGAGTTGGCTAAAAAGTATCATATTGAAGGCTTATATGACTCAAAAAAACGTTATTTTGAAATTACTCTTCTTTGCTTTAGCAGCTGTATAGATTGTCAGACAGTCACTTAATTATTTTATAACGAATGGCTGGCATGACACGCCGCGGCACGCTTGCAGCTTAGTGCGTCTATCTAAGTAGCCAAGTATGAGAGAGACGCAATGATCGATAAGCGAGAAAATGAACTCGCGAGCTAGCCATTCTGTAGAACCGGATGGGCGCTTTCCACTCTTCGTGCTCTATCTCAAGAACAGTTAATTATGCAAAAACTACCTTAGGTCAGATTTGTATGCAATTTTATGCTATACAGTTTGTGACACGCTTTGAATATAAGTAATTTGAAATAAGAAAATGAGACATTTAGAAACAAAGAATTTTCGGGCCACGTAGCTATAAATATATGTATCTATGAGGCATTTGTTCGAGCCAAATCAAAGTTTGTCATAGCGAAGATATCCGCTCTATCTTCCAGCTTATTATATGTCATTTCGAGGTCAACAAGGGCTGTTGGATAACTTGACTGCACTAGAGGAGAAGTTATATAGGTATAATTTGCAACAACGAGTGGTATTCAGTTCTACGTTAGGAATAACGTACTTAATGATGGAGTGACCGGCGAACGAGGGAAGCGGCCTCACTCGCACGCTCCCCCGCGACCCAATGCGCACGCTACTCAGTCGCACAACCAACGGCCTAATATCACAATATACTGTATAGAAAATCATGTGGAATGGAAGTAACATATTACCTCTATAATTTTCACAACAGGTCGATGAGTTAAAATCAGCAGTAACAGCAGCTATAATTATTAGATTGATACGTTATCTACATTTATTATAATTATGCAGATAGCTACACGAAGTTAACGTTACTACGCCGCAATTCGCACGCTAGTGTGCACTGTACACATAAACTGCAAGCAGAAAACTCGGAGACCTTGCTTGGCTATTATAGCTCTCTTCCTAACCAAGGTCTGCGCGCTACTGACGTCAGATACTAACATTGAGAACAGATATTTAACATATCTACCTATACATATCCGCATTAGCTACTGAGTACTTCCAAGTGAGAACTAGTACACAGTGTAATTTGATTTGGATTTGCAGTAAGTGGGGAGCGGACAGAATGGACGCGTAGAGGAGATGATCAAGTAGTGAGCGGCGCGCGGCGCGGCGGGCACGTAAGTGGTGCGGCGGAACAGGTTCCGCACGGATCACCTGTGGGCAGGTCGCCGACCTCAGCCACGATAATCCGGGACGGGGAGTGTCGTTGGCCGGTTTTGCTGACCAACTAGTTGAAATAATTATTCACGTTTCCCCCTGTCTCGAGCTATCCCGTTATAGCCTAGCTCCCATCCAACCCATTATAACGTCATGGTAAAAAATTCCGTCACTACTGCTAGAGTTCCACTAATACTTGTCAACATTATGCGGTAATTTTGCACGGCGACACTGCGTCTGGGACATGCCATTGTACTGGCACATGCACCAATAATAGCTATAGTTCGTATCGACCACTTGCGTAGGCGTTTCTGTGGGCCGCAACATTTATTTACACGAATTACGCGATGCATTTAATCAACGGCGTAAGCCAGTAAAGTCCGAGGGGATTCCGATTCTTGCGAATCTTGGTTTTAAGCTATCTATACGTATGTATCTGATCTTTACAAATCACTATCTGTTCCTGTCTGTCCTCATCGTATCTTCGGCTGCTTTACGGACCTTACATAATAACATACCCATGCAAAGACGGGGCGGGTCGTCAGTATAATTTAAAGTGATTGTTATTTATACTCGTATTCTGTGTTATGGTTGTAAGACGCGACTAGCTAGAGTCACATTGTATGTATGTTTTATTACAAGGTTTTATTTAGCTAACCGTGTTTGTTGTTTGTCACTTTGAACATCAGGTTAAAATCTTGTACCTAAGTCCAAATTCACTTATTTCCTTATTAAATTTTGGTATGTGTGTAGTTCCTATTCTGATGAAAATGCAATTATCAATAATTAAGTACCTTCATCAAGAAAGCTTGTACCATTATTTATTTTTTAACAAATATTTTTACAATGTATTAACGTCACTACTACAATCCCTGTATTGGCGATTGTAGTAGTGACGTTGATACAATGTAAAAAAATATTTTATATGTTTAAGTAATGTTGGCATGTTACGTAATTTGGACGTTGTACGGATATGGCAGGTTGGCGTGTCAGTCCGCCTACGGCTAGCTCGCGGCCCCAGCGCGGCCACGCGCGCGCCCGCGGGACTCGCGCTCCCGCGCCCGCGCCGCGTCGCGGTGCACTCAACAAATATAAATAACTGATTTTACGTTTGAGATACTTACTAATTACGTAATATTTTCGTAGGCAAGAAAATATATTCAATTCATTTGTTTGTTGACACTCTTTGGTAACATTTTGTCATTCTTGAATATTATGATTGAAATAAATGTTACGTAAATGTGAGAAAACCTTATGTGTACGAGCATAATATGTATCTAAAAAATAATGTTTTGTTTTCGAAACGTGTATAGTGGTTACTGAGACGCCTGAAGTCGTTATAGATCTTCGAAGATCATAAAATAATTTAACGATTTAACTATATGCAGCAAAGTTACATAATTGCACTACGCTCGAGCCTTGGCATTGTGCGAGTGGACAAGTAGCTATATGCAGTGTAGTGAACTCGGCACGTGTATCGTAAATCGTATATAATACCTCCACAGTGCACAGCTTTACAGTCCCTCCGAGCGGTGCATTGAAAATAACAACGCTTATTATTGAAAGACTTGGGTAAACGGTGTACAAATAATGTAGCACGTGTACGATCCTCGTAATACGGTATTGTTATAACTTTTTATTTCCAAACTTTATAGAATTGGTTAAAAGAAGACAAACTGAGTTTTTAGTTTTCTTCTACGATAATTATTTTTGGAATAAAATGACAACGGACGTGCGTTGCGAAAACGCTCTATCACGCTGCGTACAGCGCGGATGACGTCACAGTCGTGATTTGTATGGAGCTAAAACTAAATCGCGTTTATTTTAATACTGTCAGCTTGTAACTGAATAGTGCCATAATAAAGTTTCTGCATTTTTTTATCTGAACTATAATGAGCATATTTTGCAACTAAAAAGTTTTTTTTATTGCAATGTTTGATTTTTTGTATCGCTGTAACTTCTAAAATATCAGATTTTTTAATCTGCTTCTTTGTACATAAATTCTATTGTTATCTACAACAATTTTACAATTTATGCCATTCTGTTTGTGAATGGAATACCGTGTTAAGGCAAAATCCTTATCATTTGGTACATTTTCACACGTTTATTTTATTTCATCTACGCAAAATACCCTTCCTTATGTACAATTATTTATTTTTATATTACGTTAACAAATTACCATTATTCAATTTGTAATTCCACTAACACATGGACTGTCTCTAAATATTGTCACGCACATTATATTAATACGGCATTAATTAAGATTAAGAGATTAAGATAACAGCACAATAATTTAGTAAGATATCATACGCAAAGTTACATCCTCAAATGCTGCAACACACACGAAAAAAGAAAGCATCTTAATAAAAATAAATAGATAGTTACTTACCTGTACATTTAGAATAGTAATTGGACTGTTTGTGCCATAGTCCTATTTGCAAGTATTTGTAGTGTGAAAATCCTTTTGACAGTTAACTGGACTTCATTCGCAATGCAGAGGTACTCGTCGCCGTGCCATACGATGTAGGGTCGCACATACAAGCTAAAGAGATGACATTTCGCTGCGCGCACATTTATTATATAAGAATAAAACTAGAGCAGGGTACCTACGATCGCGGTCAAATAACACAAGGCCTTCCCTCTAGCGAGCACACACATGGTTTCAACCAAAAAGAGACGTTATAAAAAAACTTCAAAGTACATCTGTGACATATGTGCTTTTGGTTATTAACAGGCATTGTTCAATTTTTTTTACTGGCCCAAATGAATGATGTGAAATAATGATTTTTAGAGCCATTTGACCAACATATAGTTTTACGGCGGCACTACACTTCGTCACTCGTGTTCGAATATTCGCAAGAAAGAAATAAATGCACAAAATATTCGAACACAGATAACCAAGTGTAAACGCGCAATTAGAGGTGCTGGACTTGTAAAAACCGTAAGTAGTTTGTTTCTACCTCATGCTAGCTCAGTAAGTAAAAGGACTCACAGTTTGCGAATGCAAGTGCTATGTGTATCTCAGTAATTTAAAATGAATGAGTTATCTTACTGACTTAAAATTAAGATAGTGCTTATTCATTGTGTTAAAATAATTTAGTTTTATCCTTATTATCTTTTTGAACTAGCCATGTGAATTTCGACCACAAATTCACAATCGACATAATAAATTACATTATACATGTAGATCAAGCACAAAAATCAATTATGAAGTATCACAATTTGATTCGCAAACAAAAGCAAGGCTTAAGTATAAATGGGAGGCAGCACTAACTATGCCAGGAAGCGGTTCATGTAGTACGCGACGACATCACTTCGGTTGAGCTGTTACAGTTGGTTTGAGCGAGTGTGTGAAAGAGCGCTTAGCTGATGATGGACTTACCCGCTTCTTGCGTGGTTGCATGTCTTCATAGTCCATGGCGATGCCCTCGTCGCTGAAGGAGGAGGAAGCAGGCGGCGGCGACGGCGTGCCGGAGCGCCACGAGGAGCCCGAGCTGCTGCTGCCGCCGGGCGACACCGACGAGCGCCCGCCCCAGCCATCTGTCACACCGCATTACTCCATAACAATGGCTAAGAGTCTTTTCATCACACACTTATAATGCTTTGAGTAGTGGCCCTAACATGGTCAATTCAGTTTATCTGAGTTTATCTCTATGTGTCCCTTTCTTACAACACCAGTTTGACAGTGACTCAGGGAGGGATAAATAAAACCAGGGCCAGTCATGTTAGGCCACTTCTGCAATTATAATTATAACATTTAACATTTTCATTTACGAAAGAGGAAGTCATTTATTGCACAGTTTTGCACGCATTACTCACAAATAAAACTATTATAAAAAACACAATCTAATGAAATGAATTGCTCTGCATTTAGCTTTTTATCCGACTGCCGCCAGAAGAAGGCAGAGTTGTTTTAACTGTTTTACGATCCTCGTCGCTTAGCAAACCAACTTATAATTGTTCCAAAGCGTCGTTTGATACACGTGCAAAATGGGCATTCCCATTAGAACCGTGGCTCGCGCGCGTGCGCATAAATTGAACTTCGAAATGGCCAATTTTTCGCACTTGTATCATAAATAGCTAATAAATAACACTCAATGTCATTTCATTGTACTCAGAGTCAAAATGATGTACTAACTTAAATAACTAAACTAAAATAAGATTTACCACAAACAACGCTAGTAAAACTTAAGTCATGAAACTATAGCTCAGTGATACCAATTACTGCCTAAGTTTAGTTTACGAAAATAACTTAAAAAAACACGGCAATCACCGTACCACTACAAATTAATGTAATTACGAAACGGAACTGTGGCCATCTACTTTCACTAGTAAGAACCGTTTCTTTTCTCGCGGCACAGATTCGCTCGCGCGTCGGAATGAGCGCTGAGGATGAGTCGAGCTCGCTTTAAGATTGCACAAGGAACAACTATGATACTGCCGATAGTCACTGAGGAAATCATGAATAAACATATTTTTTATTAAATAAATAGGTACGTTGGGAGAATTTAAACCAAAACTTCTACTCAATTAAAAGATTTCGTTAAATGAAGAAACTCTGTGTCTTTAGTTCCAAGGTCATGGTTTTTTAGGGTTCCGTACCTTAAAGGGAAAACAGAACCCTTACCCTTATAGACGCTTTTTCTCAGGATCCTGTGGACGTATCAACTGGAAATTAATATCAAATACTCAGGTCTCCAGTCCAAGCTGTAAATAATAAACTTCCAAGTCAACGCAATCAATTCATACTTTCACAAAGAAATTAAAAACTCGTACTACCCGTACTGCCCGTTGACATAGGACCGTGAAATTTGGCAAGAAAGCAAGGTCTCAGTGCAAAAAAAAGAGAACAACTAATTTATAGTTACATTACAAAAAATCGATTACAAACTTATATGTATATGCACTTAGTATGTATCAGGACAACAGGTATCAAATGGTCAAGTTTGTCCCTCGATTCAGTTTCGATGCGCGGGTCCGACTCCCACTTGGCCTGTTTTTTTTATATAAATCAAGAGTGACAACAGCCTCGTGAGCACGCTCAACACAAAGTGCTATAAACATGGTAAATGAGGTCATTATGGCTGTAGTGTTCTTTGTTAATGTGTGGAGCGTAATACTATTTTCACGTTTACTTTAACATACAGGGTGAGCAAACTTAATTGGTCAGTAAAGTGAAATCTGAAACTATAGGAGACAGGAAAATTCGTTCTAAGAAACGACGTCATTCATTTAAAATGGAATAAAACTGCAGTAAATGAATTTATTAAATTAAAATACGGAACACTAAAAATAAATACAAAAATGTAAAATCTACAAGTTATTTTAATTTTAGACACAGGGTTTCTTAGTAGGTAAGATTGATGCCTTAAAATTAGACTATCAATAACCGAAATAAAACAATTGCCAATTGTTCTACGGCAAATGACCGAATTCAATTCCCATGCGTATAAGTATTCTGAAATTTTTTGAGTGCAGTTTTCTTAACCTTAAGGTGATTATCGCGCCCCGCGCAGAGTGCATTATATGCAAGTTTCTCAGTTAGTATATAAAGTACGTCCGGTACTACATACTGACAACGCATCGGCGCGCAGGAGCCACGTACGTCGCTTTGTGCTTCGCGGCGAAGCGCGTTGCAGTGTGATATTTAATGGCCTAAAATTTACGACATGGTTCCTTAAAACAAGCCCCATCTATTATACTTTCAGACTTTCCATGCTGACCTTTAGATTGCTCACCATGTATAGCTTTTAAATCAATACTCCCACTATAAAACATGATATGTTCAATAAAACCCAGATAAAAATTTAAAAAAGAAATCTGGGTTGTATTGAACATATTGTGTCATACTTCCTTGACTGTACCACAAAAAATTAAACATGAGTTAGACACTTGATAAACCAGCGATTTGTATGGGATGACAGCTGTTTAAAGAATGTCTAAAACTTAAACATGCTTTTGTGGTAAGACCGATTATGTTTGAGACAAAGGAAATATCTAAACGAATATTTTCTTCATATTTGTGTTGATCGCAAGAATTTATAAAATAAATATCTTGTTTTTAGGATTCCGTGCCCTAACGGCAAATCGGAACCCAGATCACTGGGCACTCTGCTGTCGGTCTGCCCGTCCGTATGTCACGAGTATCTAGCTCGTAAACGGAATGAGTTACAATTATAGACTTGAAATTTTAACACTCTGAGTAGAATGTTGGTAGAAAACCGAAAATAAACATAAAACCAATTTCATTATTTCTCCGTGGGCGCGCGTCTCCCATACATGAAAATGGAGTAGTAAATTGAGTTATGTCAATAAATTGTTTCAGAAAGAACGATAAATAAGTCAGTGATCTTTGATGCTGGGCGGACTGTTGACAGCCACGAAGTTCATTGAGTATTTAAATGTGTAGCGACACGCCCCCTTGCCTTGTGATCGAAATCACATTTTAAGCCCCGGCCGTTGTCATATAATAATGCTTGCTGATCATTTATAAAACTTCGAGTGATAAAGTGATATCGGAATAATCTTAACAATATTCGATTCCAATATGCCAAAGTCGTAAAAAAAGATCAAGTACGAGTCGGACACCTAGGGTTTCGTACAAACTTAATAAGAACCGAACATTGCTGTAACGAAAATATAAATTGAATTGAGGGACAAACTTAACTTTGCCATTTGAAATCTGCTGTCAACAACAATACATCAACTTAGGTAGCGGGCAGTTTATCAAGCATAAATCTAAGTTTGAAAAAGAATAGCAGATCTGAGCGTTGGATATTAATTTTAACTTGATACCTATGTGAATTCTTGATAAAAAGAGTCTTATACAGACAGAAAGACAGACGGAAAACTAAGTAATTAATCCCATAAAGGTTCCTTTACTCCCTTTGAGGTATAGAACTCTAAAATGATCATTTCCCAACCAAGACCTACACCGACACCGTAAAGTAACTAACGTTCGTGTCTTCTCCAACTATGGAGTGGCTAGCTCATTTGCTGTTACATTATATTTCTAGTTAATGCAATACATTTGGTCGAAGTCCTTAACACGAGAGCGAAGTTTCATCAAATACCTGTCTAGACAAAGTCTAGACTGCTATGCTGTCTAGACGTTATCAACATTTAACATATGGGTAACCCTCGTTCCCTTCTGAAAAGCTTTTGTTGTGCTTTTTTTCACTAAAGTTCAGTCGTGTGTTACATTTATTATGCAGAGAACAAATACATAGTGAGGTGTACCTTACCTGTACGGAGCGTATTAAATTAATCCCTGCTTGCTTGGTTATTTAACAACAGTTATTAACATTTGGATACTATTGGCTGCGATTAAAGTTTTATTCTGCGAAAATGCGAGGTTCTCTTGGGAACTGCACGCGGCTGCGGGCAGGTAGTTGGTTCAATTAGAATGGGGGCACTAACATTTCCTCAGGTATTAAATGTGCTTGGCTACATAATTAAGTTTTCGTCGAAAATATTCTTTTTGACGAACGGATAGGCTGGTGGTTTGTGACTTTGACTACGAAGCTAGAGGTTATGGGTTCGATTCTCTCAAGGGACAAATGTTTGTAAGATGAATATTAATGTTTGTACCTGAGTCGATTATTTTATTTAAGTATTTATATTTATCTATACATGTACGAGTATGTCAATTCCAGAGTCCGACCGAAAGTTCGGTTTCGGTTTCGGCCGAGTTTCGGTCAAAAATCAAGTTTCGGCGGCAGTTTCGGTTTCGGCCAAAATTGGCCGAAACTTTTGCCGAAACCGAAACTGATTTCGGAAGTTGTCTTGCACGCTCGCCTAACTTCGTTTCTCGCGGCAACGCTTTGGCGGACGCTGGCGGCCCTGTTCGGGAATTGTCGTGCGCTGCCGTTCAGATAGCTCTGTAGCAACACAACTTAGTAGAATAATGGGTAAAATGCACCAAATTTCAGTATTTTAAGGAGTTTTATACTTGACCACGTGAGTTTCGGTTTCGGTTTCGGCCGAAACTGAAGCCACGGCCGAATATTCGGTTTCGGTCGGAAAACCAGTTTCGGTCGGACTCTAGTTAATTCGTCGTCTAGTACCCATATAGTACAAGTTTTGCTTTGTTTGGGACTAGTGCAAGTGGTGTTAAAATAGTCCCAAGATATTTATATTTACACATTTTATTTTAAAATACATACATGTATGAACCCTAAATATATTAGGTTTCCTTTTTGAGCAGCTAGCAGCTGATTGAAACCGGAAAAGTACGGCTTACAAGGAGCGTTACTTACTTGGGCGGGGCGAGTTGGGCGAGCAGCTAAGCGACATGAGCACGAGCGCGGCGTTGCACTCGTTCATCTGGTCGTCGCGCTCGCCGTAGCCCAGGTCGCACGAGCTGCTGGGCCTGCGCTTGCGCGACCTGGAACAAACAACCGATGCCACGACTTAGTATTTGAGTTATTTCATTACTGCGGGGGACTGACCTATATACCACACATCTGGGTCCGACCTTTCCTCAGCCATCGAAATAGCTGTTCAGACTACTGTAACAGAGTTAGTATTCTTAATACTCGGTTGTAGGTTATAAAAAGAAATTTATTGACTTCTAGTGTCGTTTAAATAGACACTCAGCACGATAGTTGGTTTTTTCGGTGTTGGGAGAACTAACTAATTAATCGATCCCGGCGTTACTTTGCAATGGTCCATATCGACAAATTGGATTGGTTTCGCGAAGTAGCGAGGTATAATTTTTTATTCCAATTTGTTAATACTAACAACTAGTTAACTTGATATATTCTGAACATGCTTTGCGTTCTTGGTAAAAAATTAAAGCAATTTGAGTTGGCTAGCCTTATTCTCGAAATAAGGTCATATCCATTACAGTGCATATTCAATAAAACAATCAATACATTCGTATTGACCATCTACCAGGCTTCGAGGAAATAATTTCACACAAACATATCTACAAATATGAATTTAAGAGTCTGTGCGTTTTCTTTATTGAAGAACACAGACATTTAGAGCATTGATTGACGAATAAAAAAGAGTAGACCAGTTTGTTGATCTGTTCTGTTCGCAAGTGGAGTTTATTTGCGCGGGGGGCGTCGGGTCACGTCGTGCGGCGGAGGACGGTGGAGGGCGGCGGAGGGCGGCGCGAGCAGGGCGGCGGCGGGCGCTGTTGCGCAACCGGCGGCGGTCGACGGACGCATGCCCAGATATTTAGGCGAATTGTGTAAGGTCGAGTACTCCGCTCCCGTCTGAGTCTGGCCGGTCACCTCGTACCATTTACAGAAAGATCGACCGTTCAACTTTGACTTAACAGAATGAGCGATTGGTCGCGACACGACTCATTAGGTACAGAAATGGCATCGAGGTGCGAAGAAGACATCGAAGTTCGCATCATCGTTGGTTGACGTATGCACATAGCACGCGTATCTTGATCTGAGTCACAGCAGGTGACGTAGCTACTAGCTGTGTAAGCCGTTGAAAAATAACGATGTATATGCAATAACAACATTGGCAATAAACCATTGTTAGAATGTCTTATTTTAAAATTTGTTTTAAAACTTCAGCAGACAGCGTTGTGTTGGCACAAATTATGATCTAGCCGTTAGACTGACGCACTCAATTAGAAACGACTGGCCAAAAAGAGTTAAGGTATATACCCAACAATGGGACATCGACATCACAGGCACAAACATCATGAACGTTATCTAAACAGGTATATTTTGAATACGGTGCTCGATGTACGTAGATATGCGCGCCTGCACTGAATGCGTGTACGTCACTACGATGCCATTGTTTTCTTTTCAAACATAGTGTTGTTTGATAAGGTTGACTAAGTTGGAGGGCCGTTGACTCGAGCTGAAGGACGGTCGCCGCGCGCTACGCGGGGCAACGTCGCCCGTGCGGGTGCTTCACCCAGCCTGCCGCGTGCGCTCCGGCCGCCCTGCCGCCCCGACCCGTCTGTTTGACTCTTCTTTTGACACCGTTTGACTCTTCCCTTCATTTTGTATGCCGAATATAATGACAATCCATTTTGAAGATAAAATAAACTCGCTGGAAGTTCTGCTAATTGCCTTTAGTGTCAATTATATGACGTTAATTGTGTTGTATTATTGTTATTGTACATAGTACTCAAAGATTAGTCATTTCAAGAGGCAGGTTATTAACAGCTTTATGTTATTGCAATATGTTTGCTAATCATGGTCGTTATCGAGTAGCGGTCGACGACCGCCACCACTGCTGACATGCACTGCCAATGATACATGCGGAGGTGACATTGCTGACTACTGAAGTACCTATCAACTTGATTATCCATTATGGTATTAAGACCGCACTGTGACGTACTAGTCAAAATCCCTCCCTGACGTCTGCTCGTGGCAAGCGTAAGATACATAGGCAGAAATCTCTTTCATAAAAACGCTGCTACAAGTTATGTCACATTAAATGATCTCGAGCATGATTGACGTCATAATTTTGTCCACATGCGCCAGTGAGTGCGGCGCGGGCGACCATGTTCAGTATTAAATGGTTGTGATAGCACGCCACGGCCGCCGGCCGGCGCCGCAGCTGAGCACACACTCGCTACTATGGTTGAGGCGTACTACACACGTAACATTGAGAACGACCTTGCCGCCTGTTGCCGCGCTCTATAGGTGCTACATACATACACTAATAGCGACAATACATTTTTTTATATCCGCGACTATACGCTACACCGTCGCTTACGTAATTCACTCGAAACAATGGTGTAAAATGACTTTAATTAAAATTTTATAAATTTGTTTTCACGGACAGTGCGTCAATGAGTATTGCGAACGCTCGTACCGGAGTTGGTACACTACGCGAGAAGATGAAAAACACGCAACATCACCTATGCAAATCTGACAAGCTTGTATGCAAAATTATTACTTACATTTTATATCGTGCGTTTTTAATTTTTTATATTATACTTTTCAATAACCATTTGGAAATGAATATCTCTGGATGATGGCAAGCAAGTGCAATCTAGTTTTTGGCATTGTACGTAAAACATGAAGCGCACGAAAAGCAACACGATTTGATTATTTAGATAACTTTCATACATATAGCGCCTGATAAGCCTCGTATTAATAAGGTATCCTCCCGGCCTGACATGTGTAGGACATTGGTTCTACTAGTAATTGACATAATGTCTCTCGTTTTACTCCTATGTTTCCGTATTTTCTCGTCAATTATTGGTTCACTGTTAATGAAAGACAGAAAGAAAATATTTGTTCAGCATAACAAAAAAAAAGGTTTCGTACCTTTATTTTTTTTCTGTTTACAGACGAACACAAGACCTCCTCCTTTTTTTGAAGTCCTTTAAACCCGGCAAAGTGCACGCTTTTGCGCGATTAGTGATCTGTAGGCTTGTGTGCGTATGATAAGATTTTCCCATGTCCTTACGTAAGCCTTAATTTTACCTGCGGCCCTAACATGACAGCCAAGGTTTAGTTTAACCCCTCCCTGCGTCTCTCTCTAACCAGTGTCATAAGAAAGGGACGCAGATGGAGATAAACTAAACTTGGCCAGTCATGTTAGGGCCACTGGGATAGTTAATATTAATCTACCTGTTTACCAAATGTTATAATCGATTTAAGCGTTATGTATAACGCGAAAGACGTGACAGCGGAACAAGCAAACAAACAAAACGCACTTTCACATAATGATATTTGTACACAAGGATAGCAGACGCCGTTATACCTGGTAAGTATCTTTAATAAGCAGTGTTAAGATTAAGATGTATTGTTATTATTAATAAAGTATTGTGGAAATAAAACCTAATTCGTGACGATTAAAATCATGACTTCGGTTTCGTTACGTCACGAATGCGAGAAGGCGAGCGGCGCGGTGACGGCCTGTGGAACGATTTCACTTCGCCACTGGCTTTGGTCCGATCAACGATCATTCATGAACGTTAGCATTTTAGAAGCATAACATCTTCTTTAGATCAATAATTCGACTAAATTCTACATTGTGTTGAAATAAAACCACCATCCTCCGATCATGTCAAAAGATGTGTCTTCAAGCCAACTTGGAAGGTAAAAACTTCAGTGTAGCAAGTCAATTATAATAACATTTATTTTCATCACGATCGATCTACCTAACTTCAGGTCCGGCATTTTTTTGCGAAGAGGTTGATGTAGGTCGCGGCGCGTTTTTTGGCAATACAAAAAGCTGCGTCCGCAGCGAATGAGCGAGCGTTCGTTTGCGATGATGAGGTCATCGCAAAAGTTGGCTGGTAAATGCTTGTGCTGCTCGCTAGGGCATCTTATTTAATGCAGTATATTTCATTTTTTAAGGCTTCAGGATCCAAAGTTACTTTCGTGTCAAAGCGTCACATGTAACCTCACGAACAGTCGTTCAGGTGGTCTAATGTTTGCAATACTTATGTTATTAATTCATTTTAAAATAGAGTCTGGAAATAAAAAAGGTATAACACGTGTCCAAAAAGTGACTGAATCTCCTAGGTAACTAAACTAAAAAGGCAAATTAGTAACTAGTAATTTAAATGGCTAATAACAATATCCAATTCTGAGAGTCGCCTTTGAATGTGTATTTTGCGGGTCTGACATGGTAATATGATAAGTATTACGCATGGCATTATTAGCAAGTTCTAGTTGTGGCAGAGTTCTATCTGTAGACAAAAAACATACCAAACGTACCAGAAAAAAGGTTTTGTGAGGATTCTGTTTCGTCGGTTCGAAGAAATTGCATGAAAACTGTGGTTAGTTCATCGAGTACGTAAATCAGACAAGCTTTTTACCTAGTTACGTAGCGATTGCTTTGTAAGATGGTAGCATACAACATACCTTTACCTGCACCTGCCAAATGAGATAACGGGCCTCTAAAGCACCAACGAAAGTAAACGTGCACTGAATGAGAAAGTGCACCCCACCTCCGGCCGCGAGCAGCGCCTTCTCTTTGCTTGTTGCGCAAACGCATGCGGAATGCGGCGCTGCCCGCGCTCGCCACAGCCGCCGCGGCCGCCCATGACACTCAAATCCTTAATTTGCATACAACCAGCAGCCGTCGTCGCCCAACCATTTTCGTCACTGAATTGAAAGTGTGTTAAGTTTCCTTGTGACCTGAATACAGACGACATTGTTCTTTATTTCATAGACATTGGCGAAATTTATAATAATATATATTTATATAACAATATAAATAAAATATTTTTTTTTATCTTATGAAGAGTAATCACTGCACAACTCTTCGTGCAAACTTAGTAAGGTTTTAATTTATAAACGACGATAAACTGATATTTTCTAAATATAACAAGACGATCTATAATGATGCCTGTAATTAGTTTTGGCTGAGAAAAAAAAACAATTAAAGCTTGTTTTTTCTTATCTAGAACGTCAACGCAGTATTTTTGGTTAATTTTTTTACCAAACTAAATATAAACATCACTAACCATCATCTCATTATATCTGGAAAGTTTATTCGTTCGTGTCTTACGTTTTTAAACGGGTCGCTGTCATACCGCCGTACCAATTACAAAACAGCGCGGATTTGTATTTCTGCTAGCCGCGGAAACATTTTGCGATATGGCAACGGCATTCATACTAGCGTAAAGACTAACAAACACCTCAACGGCGTTTAACCATTTTTGATCTGTCAAAGTGTGCCTAACGATTCAAATAATGAGAAATTTAATACTACACATGGTGTCATCCAATATTCAATAAATTTGGTCTACCGCTTAGAGATGTTGCACCCCTTCCATATTATAATAAAGTTCAATGTTATTATCATTTATCATTCATTCTCGTTTTCTATTAAAATAACCTAAAAAAAAAATTTATACTATTTTAACCGCAGTATACTTTTAACAGGTACACTAGCTGCTGATCTGTAAATTAAAAGCGAAGAATAAAACCTACCATTTGTTGTCAGATAGTAAGTAAAATTGGTATAAGACAGTTTTTGCTAACTGATCAATCTTGCTGTCGATTTTCCATAACTTCCACGAGAATCTACATAATGTTTGCCATTTGTTGTTGACCATGACCTAAGCTGCAGCCGCCAAGGTCGAAACTTATAATAAAAAATAAGTAGTTACTTATACGTACAAGCTGACTTTGGACTAGCTTTAGTAGGTACCTAAATAGTTAAATACCTATCGCTCTTGAAATACACGAAAAAATACTATTTTAACTATTTAAAAAAAGGAAATTATTATTCTGTACAGATAGTCTTATAAGTAATCGTATTAGAGTTAAATAGTGAGTATTTATTGCTGTGTTATAAATCAGTTACGGAAGTTATATTATTGCAAACACATGGGAAGTACGTAAGCAATTGCCTACGATCACTTCGAAGAATTATAAAACGTTACGTTTTTAATTATTGCTACGAAACACCAACAACAAAAGGTAAAATCTAAAGGGTGTTAGCCATTCAGACGTAAACATTAAATATTTTTCTAAATGGCACAGAATTAACGCTCAAGAAAAACGACTAGTTATTTAGTTTTGCAAGATATGCAGTGTCATATCTACTATTAGTAACTAGCTAGCTAGTACGAGGTATTAATCATGTAATTAAATCTTTAGTTCTAGTACACCGCGAAAATGTGAGTGTCTAATGGTGCGAAAATATTTAACATTAATCAGACAAAAATGGATGTTGAGTCATTGTCACAAAGACTTTGACATGTCTAAGGTTCTTTCACTTAATCCATAAATGTATAAATTTTGTCTCTATCGTGTGACGTAGGGCGGAAACGAAACAGAAACTTTTGGCATTGACTGTACACATTAGCTTTTGCAGCGCGTATAAAGTACCTGTATACTATGAGCTGCGCTAGTGTGGCGTTCCATTTCGAAACTAGGTTTCGACGGCCGCGCCAAGTGCCAGCCGAAACCGCCGCCATCTTTGTATTCAATTAATTCGGATCATTCAACAAATTATATTGTCCGTCGCTGATTATAGGATAAATAAGTCTTTTCCTACTCGTAAAGTAAAACTTACCTCTAGACTCGGTAACTGAGTACAAAAAACAAATAACAAATTAAAAGTCAATTATACCAATCGAACTAAGAACCTCCTTCGACTTTTTAAAGACCGTTTATATAAAGAAACGAGGCTGAAGACTCTTTCTCTTCAACATAGGCTGGTCCTATGAGTGTAAAAGGTGCTCCTGTTAAGGGTTGTTTGTTTTCGCCTATTACGTACATTCATACAAGCACAATGATCCTATCATTCATGTGCGAGAGAAATAAGTAAAGTGTTTTAATCTAAGTACCTATATATATATATATATATATATAAACCGTGAATATTTCGTCATATTTATATGAGTAAGAAGGGTTATTGATATCTTGGTTGAAATCGACAACGAACGGTAAAAAAATGAATAACGAAAGACAGCAAAAAGATTTATATTTTTGACGTCGAAATGAAAAAACTAGCCTATTTTGTCCTTCCTAGTGCCGTGCTCAACTCGTAGGTGGATTACCTCCTGAGTAATTGCTCTGAAGTTAAACACCTGTTGAATTAATATCCGTGAAGATCCCTTTCTTTGGTATGACTAAGATACTAAGTATATCGAATAGGCTACTATCCTTTCTAAAGAACTGTCATGAACTTCATGAGAGGTCGTTTGAACAGGTTTTTCTGTAATCACTACCTTCACACTAAATACCAACCACTGGCTTTTACGGTAATATCATGTGGAAATGTTGTGCAGTGACCTTCTTCAACTTTAATATTATCGCAGTGTGTATTTTGAAATTCTAGTTTTATTGTCATCTATGTATTATATTTACTGTTCATTCTGAGGTCGCAGTGGACAGTCGTGAATGGTTTCACATGAAGAGTGGAGTGAGTGAGACTCGAACCGAACTCTAGTGATTTCGGTGTCGATTATGCTCGTGCCCGCTTGTTACGGTGCTTGTTGCGAAATTCGAACTGCGGCTGGCTGGAGGTCTCGCCTCTCACTGCGCTCACGATAAAAAGTGAAACTGCGATGTAGCGACTGTCACGTCGCGGCGGCTACAACGCCATTTGATGCCGTTTGTTCCGGTTTGTTGCCGACGCACTATAAAATTTCTTGTGAGAAAGTGTACAATGACGATTCAACAAATTTTAAGGCTCAGTATAGTTATATAGTATCATGATTTATCATTCGCGATGAACCATTTCTAACATCGCTGTTTGAGCAGTACAATTGTTTATAGTTTTTAACAATGTTGCCATTGTCTGTCCCTCTCTGAGGCGAGGGCAGGGGAGCGCGAGGCGCGGGGCGGTAGTCAGCTCAGCCGCAGAATGTAGGCAACTGTGACAAGGACACGCCCGTACTCCG
Source organism: Ditula angustiorana (assembly GCA_963691745.1). Taxonomy (NCBI): domain Eukaryota; kingdom Metazoa; phylum Arthropoda; class Insecta; order Lepidoptera; family Tortricidae; genus Ditula; species Ditula angustiorana. Next base: position 24,170,601 of record OY829472.1, read on the forward strand.
CGCTTACACTTCCATCCAGTTTCTAACGTGCTCGGTGAAGATTTCGCAACAGAGCCCGCGCCTGTCCTTACTTCATCGATGCATATTCGTGAGCGATACACACTTACCAACATGTTAACACAGCACAATATATACTGGCACGCTTTAAATAGCTCTACCTAGAAGAGAAGGGCTTTTATCAGACTACCACAACTTTAATATTACAGTAATATATACATTTTATAGGCGGAATCGATTTTGTTTAAACTTTTTTGTTACTAGTTCTCACTAAACCCTAATTTAAAGAAGGTTTTGGATGTCGGCGAATGCATTAGAAATGTCACGACCTTCCTCGCCGCTTATAGCGAGGTAAGCCACTAGCTCAAGGTGAAATAGCACATATATTATTTTGTTAATTAATTCATCTGGTTTTAAATGTTTAACGATAGAGATTGCCCATGTAACAATTTCGTGTACATACCCTTGCATGGGATGAGCAGGCACTTCGATGGTTGCGGAAGCACGGCGGCGATCGCCGCTGGCCATGTCTGCAAGTCTTGCGAAATCTGTGTCCACGTCAGCTAGTCTTGCGGATTTGCGAGACTCGAGCAGTCTTATTTCATCAAGTCTTTTCTTTAGCTCGATTGGTGCCTGTTGACAATTAAAGAATACACAATAAATATAACGAAGAATGCAAAGGTCATAATTATCATTTGATAAAGGTTATTGTAGGATAAATGATTTGAAATCTCTAGCATCAATAAGGAAAATAGTTGCGAGAGCATATACTGCAGCACTGTGGGTGTGGACGAGAGATCAATACGGCCGACCTTCGTTCGGCCCGCGGTTGGGTGGTAGTGACGTCATGACCGGGTACGCCAGAAGTAGAGCGGGACGGACCGGGTCACGATCTCAGTACTTTGCGAGTAAAGCTTTATGCACTCGCATTACTAAGCTTCAGCCTTCAGCTACGTGCCTAATCGACCCTAAGTCCAAGTAAGTTATCTTTAAAATATTTCATGTTTTCAAAGTCAATAAATGCAATGTTGATATTATTAGGTACCTCGTATTTTCAGCAATAAAGATTCTGAGCATATCATAGTAATGACACGCAAATAAATCATGTGTCATGCTTTTTCCGCATAACTTTACACAACTAGGAGTTGTTGACTGCAAATATGCTGTGAGCATGCCTAGTATCCATGCGATTGTTATGCGGAAGTTTCTGCAGTTTATTGGCAAGTAAATAAATAGTTGCAGAATCGCGTTCACCTACTCCATCGATCACCGCGCTGGGCGATCGAGTCGAATGTTGACATTGGCTACGTTTACGTCGCGGGCTTCCTCCTAGGCGTCGCGTGATTGACATGATACAATTGAGCTGAGCGCGAGCGCCGAGGACAGGTTTCATTGTTCATCATTGTGACGTGTATTGCTGTGTAGTGAAGTCGGTAGTCTTGTAGTTAACTTAGTCCTATTTATCACATCGTCTCACACAAAAACACTAGTAATAGGTACAAGTACCTAATGATCAAGACCAGTATCGTTTGAGAAACAGGCTCCTAATGTTTCAAAGCGGATCTAGTATAATGGACAATTAATGGCCAGTCTCTTTAACCCCAAATGGTGTAGTTTTTAAAGCATTTAACAACTATCCCAAATAAGTCATTAACCTCTAAAGCGTTTCTATGTAAAAAAAAAACTCTTTATACGACCATACAATAATTAAACTTTTCAGTTCTGCATGGATCATTGAAATGAAATACGTCTTTGAAGCAAACTGCCAAACTATACATAGTTCTTAAGGAGCTTGGCCATGTTGAAGGTCGCGGGAGACATAGGTGTTTACGATGGTCTTATAATAAAGTGTGGTACCTGTTACGTAAAACAGTGATTATATCGTATAGAGATAGTTATGTATATGTATTTGTGTTAAGCATGAAATAACGGTGGCTATTAGCTGTGCTTGGTTTTTCCGGCGCGGCGCGGGCGACGGCGGCACGGGCGCGCCTCGCGAGCGGCGTTGATCACATCATACTTTCACTTTTACGTGATTTCGTGCGAGTGTGGACTGCGGTGCCCCTAAACGTCTTTACTTTTTACCAGATTCTTACCCCCTCCTGTACGAAAAAGTTTCACGTGTAGGTAATTAATTAATTAAGTGCAAAACATTGACAGAGGGCAGGCACACTAATAAATAACTAAGAATTCAAACTGCGGTTTTTGACAGAATGGCAATAAGAATCTCGTAATAATTTTCTAATGGCGACACTAAGTTTCGCCATTCGTCGTTCGAAAGAGATGCACCATACCATTTTTCACGTGAGCGATATGATGCATCTCTTTCATCTCGCGAATACTCGAACGAGAACAACGATGTATAAGTAGCGCTGCCATTAGATATGTTGATGAAATATTAGTATTCGTTGCATGGATCACCTATCACGTATGCGAATACAACAAATACCCGAATAGAAAATATTGCCCATGTGCTTAATACTTTTAAAGGTTAAAGATGTGTATGTACGAGTATAAGTTTCAATCAAATACATTTATAATGAAATATGGCATATTCAACAGGCAAGAAAATTTCTACAAATCCACAAACATATTCGGGGTATGTAACTTTAATGCCGGGTCACACCGGACGCGTATGCAGCACGGCTCCACTCCCTTCGTAGAGCAGCGTTACGTGCACGCAACGCAAGCGATGTGGCATCTCATCTCAACATATAATTCCATACATTACAACCGGCGTGTGCACGCGCGAGTCTCCGGAGCCGTGCTGCATACGCATCCGGTATGGCTCGTCCTGTATTTGTTATTCATCAATTTTCTCTCTTGTGTGTTGTAGTATTTAAGAATACTTGGAATACAATAAAATATTTAGACTTTCTTTGACTTTATACAGCGAATATGAATAGCGAAGTGTAGCGTCATCATTATATTGACCTCGCTGTTTGTTCCAAAGGCGAGATTCTTGTTAATATCACAAAAACATAGTCGTGGAAAACGCGAAAGTTTCTAACAGTGTATTGACCAAACAGTTCCACTGTCGGACCGGGTGCGGTTGCCACCGCCGGCATGTTATGTAAAAGTGACAGCGGTTGCACAATTGCTATTTGATGGCGAAACTTAGACGCTCTTAAATGCCAGTGAAAGTCACCGAGTGACTTTGACATGATAACACTGAACTGCGTAATTATTGTCATTAAATTAAGTGCGAATATAATTCTATTTATTCTTGCCTATTTTTGCCTGCCGTCACCAGCAGAACAAAAAAATACAAACCTCAATAGCTTGAGCGGTTACGCACCGCGTCTGATCCGAATCCGAGAATATCCTATACGAAGTACTATTCGGATGAGTGCTTAATTCATCGCATCCGATCCGAATTATATGAAATCGTTCCGATTTTTTTTGGATATTGGTTCGCGTAGACACAAAGGTAAAACTTCTAACACGATATGACGAGCATGCAAACGTTACGCTTTACATGTCGGCGTCGTGAAGGCAGCATTCGCGCTGCATCGAAGCGTCACGAATATATGACGTTTAATGACATTGAGACGCATCAAAATTTTACCCAATCACAAACTAGTCTTGTTTTAGAAAAAATGTGTGTGTCGTCACAAAAAATTATTGCATACAATAAGTATATTGTTTGTTTGTCCATTATATACAATTCCTGACATTCTCACACAAGGTTACCTGGGGGTGATCCCTTAACTAGATAAACTTTGTAAACTTCATTTATTTTGATTTTATTTCTATATCCTAAAGAATTGAATGAACACACAGTTAAGAAACGAGCGAAGTTGGAGGTCCTTCTTTAATTCGCTATTCCCTGCAAAACAGGTTTGATTTTGCTTTAGTGGAGAGGCATTCTAGTCATTCCAGCTAGGCGTACATACATACAACAAATTTATTAATAAAATTGGGCGTTCGGTAAACTATCGCTAGTTTATGTTCATATCCAGTGAAGAATTAGATGTACTGTGGCCTGACCATCAGAGATTAAAAAACCACCGTGCAATCTTTTATACTCCACTCGATAGAACAGATTATTGTTTTAATTTGGCCGCACAATATAATTAAAAGCGTTTTTTTCTTCATTTAAATGCAGTTGTCACCCGCACCACTATGATAAATCCAACGACACCTCATTTACCAGAATCCGTCTATCCCTTACAATAAACATTTCTTTTGGTTTTGCCGCTGTCAGGTAACAAGGTTCCACGGAGGATTTAAATACCTACATATAAAAAGTAGATATATTTTTATTACATTAAGTACAATATGTAAATGTACATGTACTCCAATGGATGTTCTGTTAGCGATATCTATAACATGATGTCGAACATCATGCTAGAGCCATTTCTATAGCTTGTCGGCAGAAACTATCACATTGGTATGATGCCGCGTTGCTTTAAGGACGCATTAATGAAGCGACGACCACTACTCCATAGGGCCGAGACTACCTAGAAATTGTCAAATTAGTTAAGTTAGAACAAAAAAAACTTACTCCCTAAATTACCGTACGTGATGGATGATGGCTGTATGACAATATTTGCTGTGTATTTGTACATAGGTTAACGGCATTCTCGTTAAAGAGCACCTGTTGTGCCATAGAAGAGGAGTAATTGTATCGGCACGCGTGCGATGAAGTCGTTGTGCGCAATGCACTTCGACGCGTTGCCGGCGTATGGATGGACAGTGCGTAACACGCTGGGCAGCGGACAATGTGGACGAGGCGGTTCTGTAGTCGGTGTCTCGGGTTGCGAAAGTTCGGTATCGGCACGCTCTACTGTCCATCCATGCTGGAGGTGCGCAAATCGCATTATCAATGCTCGTTATAAATACGGGTTTAATACTGCATTAAATTGACCCATACTCCTTTGTGCCATTTACTTTATTATCTGTCGAGTTATTTCTAAATGCGGTTAATCAAACAAACTACAATGACATCGTAATCTAATGTCGTAAGTCACTCGATGTGCGTTGAAATAAAATAGATACGAGTACGCTCAGGTGCATATTATTTTGTACCTACACGTCGCTACTACAGATATCGAAGATATTTAGCGGCGCCGCGCTGCCACCCGTGCCCGACGACGCGCCGGACCGTCACTGGAGAATTAGCGTTTCATGACACCTATTTCAATAATGATATTCTGGATCAACTGCAATTCAATGAAGGTGTCCCTTTGTTACATTATCAATTCAAATAAGCTTTCAGTAAATAGTCCTGTCCAGAGGAAGTCATTTAAATCTATGCGCCTGCGTCATCATACACCATTTCATATGTAGTAATTCAGATCCATGGAATTATTTAGGTAGATATGTTGACAGCGTTTTTGTGGAAGGGAATTTAGTTCTGTATCTACGCAGGATAAAAATGGGACGTTAAAACTTACTCACCTCATCTTACCTATAGTTAAAGAAATGAAAAAAAAAAGATAACAGCTTATCACCAGTCGGCCTGGCCGGACGGGATATCGTGCCACGGCAGGACAATGCACTCAGGCCGGCATACATTACGTAGTTGAAAAACAATGGACTTCCTACCACGACCTACAAAATATAGCTATCAGCTCTACTTAAACAGCCGTGAGGGTAGGGCGCAGCTTCTGCATCAAAACTAGTTGTGTGATTATTGGTGATAAATATAGAAAACTACCTATTATGGGTGAACTTCAGTGCATTTGTCCCGCTCGAAAAAAACATTAATGTTCGACGAATTATCGTTAGTTATTATGAATAAAAATTAGAGGCGTTTAGGGAAACCGCTTCCCAATCATGAACATAAAAAGTTGCCACAAATCGTTACTTCTTTTTTTTCGAATCACTAATGACAGAATCACTTCTGTCATGAATCTTTTACTCACGTAAAAGATGCTGAAATTCACCCACTATAAGTAAGTATGTAAGTCATTTTAATAAGACCCATTTTTAAATGAAATCATGTTATAACTGAAAATAAGTAAACACTCAAGTCATGTTCGGCCTGTCGCTCCTATTTGATATTCAGAGAGGCTGCAGCTAGTCACGTCGCCACGCATGCATAAGCAATTTGGATGTCTGAGAGCGCCCGTGCACTAGTAAATAGGTCAATTCATTGCCTCTTATGGTGCCCGCTGACAATCGGTGTATTGTACTCGGGTGGATATAAATAGGCAACACGATGTGCCACTCCCGTGACGCCTGAACGAACCTACCTATTCCTTATATTGTGACTTTATAGGTTTAAAACCTACGGGTTACCGAATGGAATTGTTGATTGAGCTCTAAATGGGAAATTTCCCATTGCAGGGTAATTACCCTGCAAGCCCCCGCCATACTCAAACCTATTAATGCTAAAATTTTTGACATTATGAAATGAAAGATTGCTTAAAGAAACAAAGGAAAACTATCTCTGGTTCTCGAGTTATAGGTTAGGTTAAGCTCTAGTAGACTAAAATTTTGCCTAAAAAAGTCATCGAAGGTAGCACCGAATAATTTTTTAATAAAAAATAGCTAACCCTGGAAAAAGCTTGTAAAAATTATTTTTATAGATCTAGTCAAGAGCTATGCGAGCCTACACTGAGCATGGTCCGACATGCTCTTTGCGGGATTCTAAAATTGATCATGTCATGACGCTCATGACATACAAATTACGTTTTTTAAAGAGCTATTTAACGATACCTCATCTCAATCGATATTGTAGGACCAAAAATAAGGATTTTTTGCCCTATAATATCGATTAAAGCAAGGGCTTTAAATGTCTTTGCTCGCTCGCCGGATAGTTAAGGTTCTTGCGGGGTAAGCGACGCGCACAGTCTGTAATGCTTACCGCCGCTGTGCTAGTTTATGGCCGAGCCACACCGGATGCGTATGCAGCTCGCTTCCTAAAGCTGCGTTACGCATGCGTACGGACGTAACTCTACGAAGCTAGTTGGAGCGTATGCAATAGCATACGCAACCGGTGTGGCCCGGCCTTAAATGTAAAAAAGTAGCCAATTCATCACGTCAAAATACTTCATCGCCAGAAGATGTGATATTAAGTAAACTGCCTAGTTAGGAACCTAGTTACACCAATTAAAATGCTGTTGAAACAATTTGTGTCTTTGCTGATTGTCATTGCATGCATTTTGAACCCCAACTTACATAGCAGTTTTATAAGTTGTAATTAATTAGTGTGTAAGTGATTAGTGTGTTTTACTTGGCAGTTATCTGGGTATCCTTGCGTGGCAAAGAATTTTGACTTTGGCTTGGTCTCTTTTAGAATAACACATTAATACATTAATAATTTTACAGCGTTGCATTTTGTAAGTCAACCTTTTATTTTTATTTTGCAGAAATCAGTAGCCAAATACTAGCTAGTAAACTCAGTCAAAGCTACAGCTTTAAAACATTCGAGTTAAGTGCTTGATTTCTTGTGATGATGTGATGTTAGTCCATAGCAAGTCGGTTCTGCTTTTCGTACATGGGCGGCTAATGAATTAGCACAGCGACCTTGTACGATTAGTGAATACAAACGAGCCGAGTTGCAAAGCGGATGCAAGTGAAGCAGGGCACGCGAGCAGCGGCGCTGGGGCCGCTGCGCGCTGCTGCAAACGCCAACCTTGCCCCGAAATTCTGTGACCTACTTTCAATCTACTTACAGTAAAACGTACCAGGCGTTTTTATTAAAACAATCTGCCTTGAAACTTCTATTTCAATCATAGCGTGCTGCTACTGCTTGCCGTGTTACGATGAAGTTCTTAGCACTTTATGCTTTATTAGCCACAGATATGTTTGGGAATCACCCAGACATACTTAAGTTTCGTTACCTTGTTATTGAGTTTAAATAAGGAAAATCACAATTTATTCCTAGCATTGCTCATCGATATTTCCCATTGTAATTTACGGCAAAGAAGCAGCATCATCGTTGCTGGTGCCTGGTAGCTAGAGAACGGCCGGTAGGTCAGTTTATCGATTGAAGAGGCAGGAAGCCAGGCGGCCTAGTTGGCGCGGGACAGCGCGGCTGCGGGCCTAGCTGGCGTCCCGCTTTTCTTTAGCACTGGCTCGGCTGGCCACAATCGTCTATTTTGGTCACCAATCATAAAGTACCTAATGCCATACGCGGTATCTAGGTATTTCAAATAACGGCGACTACTTATTTAAAAAGGAGTATTTGTAACAAATAGCATCATTGTATATGTATGTCAAATATGTCGTAATACAAAATTAATTCTATTAAAATAAGCACAATAGACGTAGTCAGTCATGTAGGTCAGCGACTGTTGTCGTTGTCAAAAAATCGACGCCGCTTAACGGCGAGACGGCGACACGAGTGCGAACTGCGAAGTAAACAATATTAAGTAAAGATGACTAATTATAATAACGATATTCGAAGTATGAACACGCATGCTCGTAACTTTGAGATAATTTGCCGATGTAACTAGAGTTTCAGGTTCATTATGGTAACGCCGGTAACGTCACGTCACCGGCGTCAATTCTGCGTAGGCAACGTTGTGCCGGGATGACGTCATGGATAAAATGCCGGCCGCCCACTCCCCGTGGCCTTTCGCTAGTCAGAATAGATCGGCTGCCTACGTTGTGTTGGGTGGGACGCGCACTTTGAACAAATTATACTAAGAACGCAAGAATAATGACATAAAATACTTGCAGGCTGGTGTTACTATGTAAAGACTAAAAGAATAAATATTCTTAATTTGCACACGCCCACCATTTTTTCTTTATATGTATAACAATACAAAAAAAAAGAAAACAGGAAAGTGTGCAGGTAGATTATTTTTGGAACGACTGAATCGATTCAAAACATTCTTAGTAGAATTTTCAATTAATAAGTAATAGAAAGCTACACTTGTAGGTATATACGAGTAACGTAAAGCTATTTTAACCTTTTTGCCGACGTAGTCTTGGCAAAAGCGAGTTTCTCATATAAGAATTGAAAATCAATTTTACATTCATTCAATAAACAGAATTTAAAAGCAAATGCATTAAATAAGTTAAATTTACGTCATTCGGGTAGAAATGTAAAAAAATATTAGACTATAGAGGAACGTAATCATTGTTGTGAAAAGCGTCGTACGTCACGTAAATGATGTTACGTAACTGAACGTGAAATCTGCGCAAGGACGCGACTCGCGGGCTCGCAGTTTCGACACATCACTCGGCGTGATGCCATAATCGCATCGTTTACGTGCAAAGCTTAGAAAAGTGAGCGTATCGCCTTGAGATGCTTGGAAGCTTAGTCGCCCTCTCTATTCTTGGGTATCGAAACAGAGCTAAATATATTTAAGGAAGCGGGCGCACTACGCAGGCGTCGTGACCCGGCCTGACCCAAAAACGGATTGTGACCTACCGCGCCCAGTTACCAGTTGATAACGGATAGGGACCTACTAGACTCACGCGTATCATGCGCCAGGCAGATGCTGCTTAGAAATGGCCAAGTCTGTGCTGACCTGCCAGATAGCCGAGTGTCTTGTTCTAAAAAGGGTGCGTTTTACAATTTTTACATGGCGTTCGTCTACCTTGGACCAGAGTTGAATGATCCATTACTTTCCCCTATTTATAGAGCCAAACTTCTCAATTTTGTGCGTGTTGAAACAAATACGCCGATTGGAGTACACACCTTATCAAATTAAAATTTATATAATAATATTAGGTTTATATTTGATGTTCTATATAAAAAAATTAAGAGGTTAATACGTTTGTCTTTTTGGAAATGTTGGGATATTTTAAGATATTTTCCTAAAAAATAGTACACTATTCAGACTGTTGGTACTGAAACCTAGTTTAGGCATTGTTAAGAGGAAATCTCTCTATATTGCTTATTATTCCAGATAAACAATTATAAGACGGGGATGGCGCGACCAGATGGTGCTGGCCAGATACTGCATCAGACAGCGAGTTGTGGAGGTCAAAAAGAGAGGCCTTTGCCCAGCAGTGGGACACATTAACAGGCTATAAAAAAACAAAAATTACACAATTAATCTACATACAAATAAGATGCTTTTTGTTAACACCAAGAGTGCGCTTTCTGTACTTCTATCTGTGTTAAAACCAAGGTCATTTAAAAACGTATTTTCCACTTTATTTCATTTCAATAATGTGAGAAACTGCATACGTATTAATTTACCTATGACCTTGCCTGTAACTAAGCCCGTAGGAGGTAAAGGTTAGGCCCGCGAATCTACCCAACATCGTCTTCGCATCATGTTTATAACAGTGGCTAGTCTTACAAAGCTGTTGTCTGTTCGGATGAAGAGTTTGATTTTTAGTATGGGTAATTCTCGAGATTCCACTATTTTTCCTTAAAAAAAACCCCGGGATTAGAAGCCCTAGTTATGTTATGAGATATTTATGTAGCTTATTGTCTCTCAGAATGCTTTCATAAAAGGACAGCAAGATCCTTCACGATACCCATTATAATAGTCTGGACAAAAACGAAATGACTTCTGATCTATAATTTACGTTGTAGAGTGATTTACATATTATTAAATAAAATTCAGTTCAATTGATTTTCGTTTTGAACTTGTGTCGATACCCAAAAGGAGAAAACACGAGCCTTATTTATTTCATTGTTATGGCTACGTCCAATAAAAAGGGTGGAAAATTGTAGCTTTATTATAGAACCCATGTCACTATAAACGTTACCTTAATTGCTTTACAAATAAACATCGACTAATAAGACCTTTAAGGATTATTTAATGTCGAGAGCTTAGAACAGTTCACCATTAGTATAATAAACCAGTTCTTGTTTGTTAAATCATTGTTTAGCAATACTAAAATTGATAACCATACTTGGGCAACTTTAAAAATATGTCGTGGAATTTTCGTTCATGACAAAACTAAAGAGTTGTTAATGAGTCTATTTTAGACGGTCCATGTTAGCAGAGTGGAGGTCGGGTGGCGAGTAGAGTAGCGGCGGTGCGTCGCTGGTTCAATATCAGTATCAGCGTTTCTGGGTCAGTGGGGCAGCGTGTCACCGCACGTACCGCGCCCCGCGCCCCGTGCCCCGCCGGCCGCTTCGGATTATAACTTGATCTTCCTTCACTTCACTATCTAAAAATGGCAACGCACTCCTACGAATCTCTACGTAGCCCCCGCACCTGGCGATCGTCAGCGCTGAAACATGCGTATTTAACGATTGTTTCTGACGTCAAGGCCTTTCCGTTTCAGTTACATACAATAATTTAGTTAGTCGGTCGGTACTTAGTACGCGCGTGTGTGATGTGATGCCCAGCGTCGTAGTCGACTATGTATTGTGTCAGGTAGCCAGCCGCCTACGCAGTAACGGTCATGTGTAGGTATTACTGTTAAGTGTTAACTCGAACCTGAAAACGAGTTATTTTGCGCCTCTGAGTCAGGCGGTGTCGCTGCCGCGCGTGACGACTCAGTCCGCTTTAAGCCGGTTATCCGGTTTCAAATACAAATACACATAAGAAAGATATAATACTTTCAATATTGAGTCACCTTAAGCTCATAAATTGTTATAAAAATATAATACACTAGTGAAGAATGAAATCTTAATGTTATGCTTTATTTTAATAGCAACGTAGAAAATAGACGGCAGATTAAACATGTAACTATTTCAAGGCGAATGCAGTGAGGTAACAAAGGGCCGGCCTTGCCTTCGCTGGTGGCCTGTGGGAGGGCTTCGATCAGAGGGTTACAATAATCTTGACGAAAATAAGCCAGACCTCAAGGTCTATCGAATGGTTTGTCATTTTTTTTTAACTGCCAAGATATTTAAATTCGGTAGGAGTCAAGTCAAGATGTCAAAGTGTAACTTACGATGTTGAATAGTGACAAAAATATATGACACAAAGTAGGTACCTATTTAGGTGTTTGTTTTGACACAGTTGCGGTCACGGCGCCGGCGCGGAGTGGGCAGCCGCGCCCGCGCCCGTGCCGGTGACAAAACCTGTGTTTTTAAATTCGAAACGGTTCTTTGGCATCATTAAATGGTCAATCATCTCTGTGTTTTCGGTGACAAATGTAGGTCATTTCATTAGTCATACAACCCATTAAAAATAATAATAAATTGCGAACGGGATCAAAGTTACCCTGCGGCATTATAATAAAGCTTGTTTTGTTTTTAAGGGTTTCGTATATCCATACCAAAAAAGGAACTAACAAAGGAACCCCATTTGGTACGACTCCGTCCGATAATCTGTCTCTTTGACTAGGTATCTATCTCTCACAGCGATTTATGTACTTCAGAATCTACTAGTGCTATTAAATTGAAAAACTTTTAAAGATCGCTTACATGGTCTAAATATCCTTATAGTTCAAGTGTGGAAGGGGAAAGGGCTTAATTTGCCTACCTATTCCAAAGCAGGTTTCTTTTATACATTGCGTACTTTTCAATTAATATTGCAAATTGACAAAAAAATAACATCCCCCTATTATCACTGAGGTCTTAAAATTTAAAATGTAAGAATTACAGTTTGTAATAGTTTATGTAATAAAAGCATAATACTTTGGTACTAGGTCAATTAGTGTTATTGTCCTAAAATATTTCTTTTATTTTATTTATGTAAATATTACAAAATTATCTCTCCGCTCCACTCTGCTCTCATCTCGGTTGCTTAACAATGGGACATTGACCGCCAAGTTTCAGTACATCATTTTAGTATATTTTTGTATTATAAATAAAATAATTCACCTATAAAAGATCTTCTAAGATTAACCCACTAAATAGACCTGTTTACATTTATGTTAGCATTAGCACAAATTATAGGTATAATACTATGGTACAGAAAGAATAGGGTAACTACAAAAGATTAAGAATAATTTAGGAATAGCGACACGAGAAATTCAATTTGTAAGGAAGTCCAAGAGCTATACTGAAATACAGGTAAAGCCATAAGAAGGTCATCTGGGTTGTCATTGCGTTACTTAGGAATGCCGACGAGGCATAAAATAAGACGGAGCAAATTATCTATTATGAAGGTAGCAAAGTATGCCCATGCGCAAATAATTGCGGTGAGCAGGTAGAAGCAGTCGATGTCTGTACCGTTAGACAACTGAGCTTTGGTTAAGACGCTGACAGGAGCGAGTGACCTTGAGGAATCCGTTTCTTTCTATTTGCACTGACGTAAAAGAGAAACAAAGGTGTGACGTAACGGCCTAGGAGGGAGCTGTTTTTGAGTCTAAATTCTTAAAATCATTCGTTTTATGGAAACTAATTAGTACTAGTAATAATATAGTTATTATAAACCCCCTTACCATATTATAAATCCGTGAAGCCTATATATGTATATAGAAATAAAACAGTTTTAAGTAAAGATATGAACTCTACGAATGAAATGTACATTAACCTGTTTTAAATAACAGAGACATTAAATAGAATGGTATTTTGTAAGGTGTATTTGCCATTTTTGTCAGCGCCTTAATCAATACGTTGAAAGAACTCTATAACACTAAATGTTCAGTCAGCGAGTACTTTCTTTGTGTTCTCGGATTATGTATAAGAAGCAGATATAATGAGAACCTAATGATGTCAACGAGTAGCACGTTGCATAGTCAATATACACTTTTATACTTTATTTATCATTATCAAATCATATTAGGTACTTTGTTACCCTTATTAGTTCCTTATATGTGCGGTGAGGCAGTAAAGCCATAGGTACTGTGTCTTGACGTGAGACAGGTACCTTGGCAATGACAATATATTTCACTTACACCTAATTCACGTATGTGTACGATATTTACATTAAGAAGGCAGGTCGCACATTATTTTAAAATATATAGTTGGTTAACTCGATAAACATCTAGGTGGTTTTCTATGCAAGACTAGTTTTGAAATGTACGTAACGTAAATAAAAGCAATCCGTACCAAATCCGTAGTTAAATTAAGCACCGCTATTGAAGTTATTATGCACAGATACTTAAAAACAGATATAAAGATACAGGCTTAGCCAGCCTGTTCGCTATAAAAACACCTGGGTATTATAATTCCTACAGCGGGCGTGTCCGGCTTGCAGCCTAGTTCTGTAACAAATAGGGTTTTTGAAAGTTAAACTTTAGTTGTAAGTTTCCTGTAATTGTCTCTCGCCTTTAACTTATCGGAGTAGCGTCATTCCGGTGACATGAACTAATTTAATTTAATGTACCTAATATCAAAATTGGCAATAAGTACGAAAAAATAAATATCCGAAATGCAACAAAAAAAAATCGGTGGTAAAAGAAATTCAGGGATTTAAAAGGCATTATATTTTTCGGTACATGTACTAAGTGCAAAAAGCTGAAGTGAGATCGAAGAGTGAGAAGCGAGTCGGTATCGCGCTGCCGGCGCGCGCGCAGGTAGGTGCGCGTGGCGGCTCGGCAGGGGCGGGCTGTTTTCTCTTCCCATGGTTTCTTTAACGGCCGATTACTGCTCGCCAGTTCCGTTCACGTATTCATTATGACAAAAAAATCAAGAAGCTGTGCCTGGCAATAGCCGTTCGACAAAACTTCAATAGATCTAGATGATAAGTTATTTTAATGAGAGCAAAGTAACTTAGTGCGACTTCATGTATAAAGAAACCATTGCGTCCTCCAGACGGGCTTCTTGTATCTGGAGTATAAAACCAATTATATACAAATAAATAACTAACAAGTGATGTAAAAGCAAGTTTAGAAAACAAAATAATTCTTGTTAATTCTAATTTTTACTCGAATGGGAGGAGGGAGGTTTATGTTTGTCGAGTGTATGTGTGTATCTATTTCGTTTAAATTTTCATCGAAATGTAATCTATGACTTGTAAAGCTGTTTGTAAAAAACCCTTTTTTTTGATACCCCACGCGATAAGCGTAGACGTTGCAAATTATTATGAATAAATGTTTTCCATTTATTTATTTATTTTGAGAAATTTTCACAGAAATCTGAATGTTTGGCTGTCTACATTTTAAAACCGCCCTGCCATTTTAAAAATACTAATAGTAGTAAGTATCGTTAATTTTTTTTGTCTAAATTCAGGCATTTTTTCACTCTTATGTATGCTACTCGCGCCACTAAAGACCGGGCCACACCGGTTGCGTTTCGTATGTAACACGGCTGCAGTAAGCTTCTTAGAACTGCGTTACGCAGCTCTACGAAGGGAGCTGCTGCATAAGCATCCGGCGTGGCTCGGACAAGACGAATCCAACGACATTAACCAAAATCGGTCTATCTCTCAATCCTGAGCGAATGAAGAACGAGACCCTCATTTTACATCGCCTTTGTGTAATGATCAATATGGTATAAACTTTGTGCTTGCATTTAAATTGTATGTACCTAAGCTGGAAAACTCATTTATGATTTCGCTTATGAATCAGAATTTCTTTCGCCGGCGGCGTAGCTACCTACTACTATATGTAATGCGATTCTAATTACAATGTTGGCGAGCCCCGATTAGACTGACGCCGCGTGTTCTCTGTTCACGTTGACACTCACACTTTTTTATTCAGTGTTAGGGAGTCACACGCCACGCATGCAAGACATCGAACGTCTTTAATTTCTTTGGAAAAGTTTTGCTAAGGGCCTTAATACGTAGGCTGTTCTATAAGTCTTGCAAAAATCAAACTATTTGTTACACTTTTTCAAAATAAAAACCATCACTGTTAATACACTTTTGCATACGTTCAAACCATGTATTAAACATAGACTTCCATTGATCCTTGGTGATACTGGCGCAGGCCTCATCCCATGCACTCAGTAGGTCGTCATCAGTCGCAAACCGTCGTCCTTTCAACTGGCTCTTGATCAGCGGGAACTCGGGAAGAGACCAAAATCACACGGCGCAAGGTCAGGGCTATAAGGAGGGTGGTCCAGCACAGTAATCCCCGATTGCTTCAAAAACTCTTGAGTTTTGGTCGCTCGATGAGCAGGAGCGTTATCATGGTGAAAGTCCCAAGTGCCCAGACGCGAGTTTGGTCGCAGTCTCTTTAGCTCACAGATAACTTGAGGCAAACAAACCTCAGTGTACCAGGTAGCATTGACAGTCTTGTGCTTGTCTAATACAATTCTAGCTACAATACCTCTCTGCCTCTCTCTCCAAAAAAACCGCGATCATTCTTTTTTTTACTGACTTTTGTTGCTTGACCTGTATTGGGGTTGGCTCGTCTTCGAACACCCATATTTTCGATCTTGATTTACTTGGAACGTCGAAGTAGTACAGCCAAGTTTCATCTCCAGTCACAATTGAGTTAACATCCTTAGATCGGCTAGAGTTGTACTTTTTTAACATTTTCTTGCACCACTCTATGCACATCTTGAGCCGACTGTCGTTGAGGGCGTGAGGGACCCAGAGACAACATAATTTTTTAACTTTTAGGTCTTCGTGTAAAATTGAATTAAGTGTTGATGCACCAATGTGAAGAATCTCCTCTATCTGTCTGCATGTAATTCTTCTGTTCATAGCTATCAATTTTCTAGCAGCGTCTATTTTTTCTGGGGTCCTGCTTGTAATAGGTCGGCCCGGTCTTTCGTCGTCGTCTAAATTATAATTACCTCTTTGAAATTCCGTGTACCATCTAAATACAGTTGAAAGAGAAGGGCACTCATTACCAAAGGTACTGAACATTTCCTCGAAGCACTCTTGGTAAGATAATCCACGCTTGAAATTAAAATAGAAAATCACTCTGTACTCGCGGTTACCAAAACTAGCCATTTTCACAATTTTTTGATTTATTTACCAAAGATTACTGACGGCAGGCTCAAGAAAAACTGCATGCATGAACTTGTAATTAGTGGCAGATATCCAAAAGCTTAGTCATACATGTCTTAACTTGTTACATTATTTCTATTGCAAAACTTATGGAACAGCCTACGTATATTTGTCCGGGTGCATAAAGGCCGAGCCACGCCGGATGCGTATGCAGCATCCATCTAAAGACAGCAATGTACTGAGCTTCATTTTATTCACTATGGCCTTTCCGTTTACAGCCGAAGCCAATTCTTGATATAATTGTACTGTAAGTATGTAAGTTTGAGAATGTATAAGTCAGGTGTGAACGCAGTACTTTCACGGCCATCACTGCGGTTTTACTGTCTGCGGCGGCGCGAGTAGCATACTAGTAGCTCCTAGCCTAGCTCTTGTGAATTGTACTAAGTTTGTGTAAAAACACAGTAAGTACTTAAGAACTTTTAAATTTCGTCTTTACATATATTAAATATTTATAAAAAAAATGAAAAGAATTTTGAAGTCCCTAGCCAGTGTTCTTAGATTGGCAAGGCCGCCAAGTAGAGAGAGGACTTTGTTTTAGTTTTTGTGTGGCACATTGAAAAGTGGTGGTTGCCGACGTTCCACTTAACAGCGAACAAGCCGGCATGACTGGCTGATGTTGTTAGGTTGGCGTAGCTACCGCGAATAACGGTACGAGGCCGGCGCAGCGCGCACGTGAAAATAATTCTTGCCGAGATTTTGTAACCCATACCGTTGCTCGGTTCCGGGCTCGGCGGTGACCTTATTCTTACTCGTTCGCTTTTAACCCTATTTAATGAATAAAATATACACCTACAAGCTTTTAAAGCTACAATAACGTCACCATAGATTGAACAAAGCTGTTTCATACAGTATTATTAGGGAAGCGTGATTTCTTGTTTTCTAACGTTACTACGCATCTTCTCATTCTGTGCTGTTTATTTGCGATAGAGTAACACGTCATATTAATGGGAAGTGAGTAATTGAAAGATGTTTACTTTTGGGAACGAGTGTTGCGAGTCACTCCAATGCGCAGCTCTGATAAAAGCGGCATCGACGTAGTTATTGTGGTCGTAGTTACGCCATGCGCGCGCGCGGGCGCCGGCCCGGCACGACGATAAACCGCGCGCTCACCAGGGGAATACCGCGTCACTGCCGGTTATTCATATCAACGAGCTAGTGACGCAAAATAATACCCGGTACATTTCGCTCAGCAAACCCAAATAAATATCCATTTACGCGTTATTAATAATCCTCATAACCTTCTATTTCGTTACTTTGTTCAAGATCATGGCGATTGTAACTTTTATTTTGTTGCCAGTGTCATGATTATCGTGACCTCTTTACAAGGTTTATAGCATTTTTATTAAATAATCATTTAAATTGTATACATGTATTTTCGGTGTACCCACGGTCTAGTGTTTGTTATCAACATGTTTTGATGAAGCTTCGTTAGGCGTGACGTAAATATCCATAACGAAGCGAAACACAAGTGTAAATAAATAATAGCTGCGCAGTTTTAATAATTTGACATCATACTTTTATAAAAATACCTAACGTTTTTTGGAAAAGTAGTTAGTAAAGTAGCTAGGTATAACAAGGTCATCTTAAGACAATATCTTTCGATCGTTAAATTATTGTCGTAAAATGGTTATTCCGCAGTTGCAAGGTCGCACACGCCGGCCGCTCTGTTCAGTTGTATAAATTAGCAAAGCGGAATGGTTGCCGTGCCTGACACGTCACGCGAATGTTCCTAGCGACTAGCGTGTGTTCGTCATTGTTTATGAAGGCGCAAGGTCTGCGCACGCGCGGCTCCGCGGTTTCCTTATTGTGCCATTGATTACAACTTCGCGCGATATCTTTTTTATTTAATTAACATGATAGTATATCTTCACACATAAATATAATGTCGCAATACCTGCAGCAATTTCTGCTTTGCCCATGTTGACACGGTAACAAAGACATTCAAGTTTAATAAATATATATATATTAAACTGGAGTGTTATAAGTTGGAAGCCTCTGTTTGTCTGTAGGTCGCCTCGTAGATCGATGTGGCTGGTTTTGTTTGGTAGATAATTGAATCAAGCGAGGTGGTCATGTCATGTTTGATAGAAATTGAGTTAGTTAGGTTTCGAGATATTTCTTTTAAAACATATCGGAGGTTAATGAAAATTTTTACATTGTATAATTATTCAATGTGCAATAAAGATTTGGGTATGTGGGATAGGCCGGGCGAAATGTATGTAATTTTGAATTATGACCGATCTAGGTTCGCTGCGAAAAATTGCCGACGTTGTTGGTTAGATAAACTGAAATCGTTTCAGATAAAATGCACACACATGCGAAGCGTCATGAAGGATATTCAAAGATAGGCAAGGCCCGGCGCGGGCGCCAATCCCGCAAAGTGCGTAGTATAGCCGAGTAACGGGTTGGCCGAATTATCGGACGCATGCGCGCTGTCACGGGCGCCGCGCGAACGCGCCGCCGGTAGGTACGCCGCGGCCGCGCGCCTCCCGCCTCGCACTCGCCTCGCCATCGCCTCGCCATCGTCGGCGGCTTCCACGGCCGCCGCTCACGTGTTTGCTTACGAACGATTTGCGTACTTATTTCTTTATCTAATCTACGATTTATAACTGAAGCATTTGGGAATGTCATTTAAAATATTAAATGTCACCTTGCAAATGATACAGAACAATGTACCTACCAACGAAACGAAGATTAAGAACCACTTGGAGAATTACAGCTTTTATCAATGACTCTTTGACGTGACACCAACAGAGCGCTTAAATGCAGCTTTAGTATAAGTGCGCTAACTAAATCTCTCTCCTACCTACAACTCGCGCGCGCGCTATACCAGTCGAATATACTAACTACCTCGGCGTCGATCACAGCATTCACAGCGAAGGTCGTGTTGCAAAACGTACAGCTTATTTAACTAACTAATTAACGAGATAAAACGTTGTTCTCAGACGTTAAACGATTGATAACCGAAATCGACCATGTATCAAATGACATCATATCGCGAGGTTTTAAGACAGATCGACTATTGCCGATCGGTAACTCGACTGATTTCTCTACGCTTAAGCTCTTCGCCGGCATGATCACAGCAAACTTCTTTTTTCACTTGTTGTGATTAAATAAGGGCAAAGTCTGCTAGGGCGCGAGACGAAGGCGGCGCGCGGGCGCATCCCGCTCGCCGCCCGCGCCCGTCGCTCGCGTCGCTGCGCGCCCTTTGTTCGAGTGCAATATTGTTGCAACGTAAACAATCACAACAACCAATTGTGTACATATTTACATAATAATTAACCCACACGTTGATAAACTCCTTCACAAATAATCATTACTAATTACTTTCTTACCGTATCAACTATCAATGAACGTTCGAATGTTTTAACTATGTACAGTCATGAGCAACATCTAACCGATAGAGCAAACCTTCCAAAAATACATGCACTCTTAGCCTGCTAACCATAAGGTTCAGTTTACACATTTTTAAAATATCGAGAAGTACTGGATATACATGAATATAGGTGGTACATGCGCTCGTGACTGTGCTGAATATTATTATAAATTATATTGAAAAAATGATAAGCTACGTGGCCTGGATTTGCTTGTACTTGGATCGCAACTAATTTAATTATGTTTGTTGTTTACTAAAACAAAATCATTTTCATCACGATAAATACACGGATCAGAACTTGTTAATAAGTTAGGTAGGTACATTAAGCTATTAGTAATAATAAAACAAAACAGAAAGCCTGTTTGATAATAGTGGCAGTCATTATAGCTGAATACATAGGTACCTAATTGCCAGTAATAGTGTGGGTCAAACAGGCACCGGGCTAGAAAAGGAGGCGAAAAAAAAACAACCATAGAAGCGCTGATTTAAAATACAGATATGTGTTTTAGAAGAGAGTATAGTAAAGTGTAACATGAGCAAAGTACAAAGGGATGTAGCGAAGTAGCGCTCGGGTGGACATTACTGACCTCTGCGCCGGGCGCGTGCACGCGCACGCGCAGCTCGTCGGTGTCGTGGTCGTGCTGCAGCACCTCGGCGCGCACCTCGCGGCCATTGTAGGTGAGAAAGGCGCGCTGGCCGGGCCGCAGGCGCACGCCCGCCATGCCGCGGAAGCCGGGCCCGATCAACTCTGCGTCGCGGTACTCGCAGCTGCTGCGGCCGCCATCGAAGCGGACCGTGTAGCGTGTGTTGGGCGTCAGGTTGATGCAGTTGCTGTTGATGTTCTCGGGGAACGGCGCCGGCGTCTTCACCGCCTGGATCATCCCCGAGCAGTACATGCCGTCGTCATCGAGCGCCGCGACGCGCGTCCCTATGATGGAGCGCTTCGCGAGCCTCTTCCCGGTCGACATCTTGCTGACAGTCCACACTGGTAACGGCGAGTGTCCGATCACCGCGGCCGATACTACTCTCACAGAGAACACTCGAATTTAAATCGCCGGGCGTACGCGGTTCGTGCGGCGGCCGACACAATTTTTCTCAAAACTAGAAGAATTTCGATATGATAGGGCTCGTTGAGCGCGATCCGGCTCGTCAATAGGCCGGGGCTGTTTGCGGCTCTCGCGCGGAAACATAATACGAGGGCAAGTCCTCGAGGATCGGGACAAAGGAATATCCTTTCGCGGTAGTAAACTTCGTACGCAAATTCGTAGCGAACGACCACAACTATCACGGGCTCGACGAGAACTGGCGCGCGGAGCGGCCGGCGTGCACACCGGCCGGCCGGCGAGCGGGAGCGGCGACAGCCCGTCTCTCTTCTTTGTTTTGATACTCAGCTGTTTGTTCGAGCGAGATGCGGAGCGAAGGTCGGCTGTGTGCGAGCGAGCGAGGCGCGCTCGGGTATCTTCGGCCGGGCGCGCAGTTTGCGTTCGGGCAGCCTCGCTATTTTAAGCGGGCGGCAGCCGCCCACGGGCGACATTGAGGCGCGCCGGCTCGTTCGCACGTGGAGCGGAGTGGAGCTAACGGGATTGCACAACGCCATCGTGCATCGCCGGCATCGCAGCCCGGCCTGCCGGCCGGTATAGCTTGCCGGCTATTGCGTGACACAGTTTCTATTCGGATTCGGGGTCGATTCAAATGTCAAACAGATGCACCAACTTATGCAACACTCTGACCCTGCTACCACACTGACTAGCAACACAAATGCATACGTATTAAACTTTCAACTATCAATTAAAACTAATTATGATGGAAGTACCTAATTTACCAATGTGTGGTATGCTACGAATAACTAAAAAGTGGTAGGTATAAGTAGGTACTAGGGTGTATGTATCAATTACGAAGGCGGTTATAACCGCCGAATCGTTATTAGCTTATATTAGCTAGATTTACAGAGTAAGGAATACAACCTCCAGGCAAAAGCTTAGCCTAAAGTACCTACCCAACTGTCACCTACTTCGTGGAAAAAACCACAGAGACAGAAAAATGCCTTAGTGAAAAGGAGTTCGCGAAATGGAGTAACCTAACTAATATTTTTCCGTGTTCAAGAGGCAAAACTTTCGAATCCTGTAGTAGTTTTCAGGTTTCAAAAAAATGTAATATCGTCAAATTGACGAAATTGAAGCAAATAGCAACTTTGAAAACGTAACGCCTTCCGTTCATTCTCCAAATGAGGGCAGGAGTGCGATTTTTAATCTCATCTGGTGACTAAAGCTCACCAAAATGGCCGTTTTTCATAGAGATTCTGCCATTTTGGTGAGCTCTAGTCACCTGGTGAGATTCAAAAATTGCACCCCAGTTAGTTTATTTACTACTCGCATTGTCCTCGGTGTACAGTGGGTACAGTTAATTCAAAAAATATCTTTGGTTGTCATCGGAAATGCCATAGTAAGATTAGTACGTAAATAAAATTAAGCGAAGTACATTGCTGATTTTAGATTAGAGGCCAAGTATCATAATATAATGGCCCAAAGGTGTATTAAGGGATCAAGGAGACAATACAAAACAGCAACCATTCAAAACTCACTCAAACTTTAAAAAAAATGCATACAAGCTTCACACTATAATCACAACATAATTTAAAACTCATAAAAGGGTGGCAATCTGTTTGGAAAATTATTAAAAAACACACACGGCTAAATAAAATGCCAGAAACAATCAAATCAATACTTACTGATGGTCAAGTTTTCAAAGATTCTAAAGTAATAGCACGTAAATTTGTTCATAGAATCACTACCAACACTAAATCAGCAATTTAAAAAATGTGTCCATCTATTTACATTGATCTCGTTACTCCAGAAGATATATAAAGGAAATAAAAAATCTAAGAAACACAGCTTCTGTTGGATACGATGATATATATCATCTAGAATAAACAAAAAAACCTCTTCTGAATTAGCTTCTTCTCTGACTCATATTATCAATTTATAGAATTTTTTTCCCGAAAACTTAAAGCTATAATAAAACCCCTTCATAAAAAACCTGATAAAGATAAACTTAATAATTACAGACCCTTGACTCTAATTCCAATTATCTCAAAAAAAAAATTGAACGCATAATGTTTACACGATGAATTAAATTCTCTGATAAGTACTCTATCAACATTAATGAACAAAATGGGTTTCGCAAAAATAGGTCCACAAACTACGCCACGCCATTTTTCAACTACTTCAAAACATATTTGACTGTATAGATAAAAGGGTTCCTGTCTTCCTGTATCTACATTATTTACAGATATGTCAAAAGGCATTCGATTGTGTAAACCATGCCATTTTACTTCATAAATTTGAATTATATTATGGTGTTGGAGTTACAGTGGTTGCAATATTATTTAGTATAACTTGTGGTATAACAGAAAACAATCTACAGAATTAAGCCGTTTTGTAACATTTAGTGAGGAATTACAGGTTTATTATAGAACTAAATTAAGAATTAATGGCGAGGAGTGCCGCAAGGTAGTATAATAGGACCGCTTCTTTTTATATTTTACATAAATGATCTTCCTAAACATAATGAAGAGAAAAATGGTTTTGTTTGTCAATGACAGCACTGCTATCGTCAAATGTGCCTAAAACACTAGGTCAGTTGGAAAATAACATCAACAACACTCTTAGTAATGCTATAGACTGGTTTGATAACAACGATAATTAGTCAAAAACGAATGTCATGCATTTCAAACTTTTCAGAGATCTCCTTTGCACTTAAACATATGCCATACAATCACCAAAGTAGAAGAAGCTGGTAAAGTTTCTGGGGCTTATTTTTGATAGAAACTGTAGCAGGTAACCACACATCTCTATGTGATCTCTGTAGTAAATTATCACGTTAAGTGTTTCCTTTGAGACGCATCATAAAGAATTCCTCACTGGAAACATTGATTGATGACTTATTATGGGTTTGTGCAATCTAGGTTAAGCTACCTAAATATGGTGTTGTATTCTGGGGAAATCTACTGACTTCATAAGAGCATTTAGAATACAGAAGCGTTGCTTTAGAGCACTGAGTGGAATTGTTCAAAGAGATTCTTGCCTGAAGCTGTTTAAAGATTTGAAAATACTCCTCTTCCTTCTTCATTGCCTGTAGATTAAAGAAATTTCTGTATTTGTAAAGAAATATCCAAGTTTGTTCGAAACGGCTAAACATATCTTTAACCTGAGAAACAGACATAAACTGCTAGTCACTTCTCATCGCACAACAGCGTTTTCAAAAAGTATGTTCTGGGTGGCTCTTCATTATAAACTTACAGACTCATTTAAAATACATAATTGTGATAAATTTAAAAGCATAATTTAATGACTGGTCATTAGATAAATAATTTTATACTCGTCAGGACTTCCTTAAATAAAATGCTGGCAAAGTTTAATAATATAAAATACATATATATTAGTAGAAGTATAGATTATTACAGTTACCTATTTAATTTTAGATTGTAACATATGAATAGATACTTTATGTTATATACTAATATTGTACACCATATTATAGTAGGCTGCAAGCCTACGCTGTAGCAAATATTATTATATTTTTACCATTTCTTTCTATTCTACCTATAGTTCTACAATAAAATTTAATGCACCTACCTAAATGAAAAACGATCTTTGTCGACTAATGCCCAGAGTAACATTTTTATTGAAGTAATCGTATGTATCTACTGCCGTAGGTAACCTAAGCACGTTAAGATACGTACTTAGTTACTTTCAAGACAGCTTTTAAATAGTCAAAATTGAGATAATATTATCTCAGTGTGCCTACTAAAACAATTTGGTTACGGGTTCTGCGAAGCGAATGTATTAAACAACAGGTGTAGTCAACGATAGCTCGGTTCGTATGAATGCAATGGACGTACACATACAAAAAAACACGCGTAATTAAAAATAATTACAAAACACATTCTTTTAAGTACGAGCACTTATGATGTTGTTTCTTATCGTTACCAAGTTTTTTATGCATCCTATTATTGAAATAATTTCGCAATGTATCTATCTAGGTATGCATTAATTATTTTCAGAAACGATCACGTTTTAAAAGTAATCACGTTTCTTAATCGGCCCGAAACAAAGTTTGAGCACGTCTGCTTTACAATTACACTTACATATACATATATATATACATTTGTCATACTAGGCAGGTAGATAAGTACTAGGCTTACAAAACACGCTGAATCTCAACAACAATATTATAATGTGATAGCTCAGCTCAGGTACAATTACAACGAAAAAAGTCACTTTTACGATTAGATTTAGCCCAATAGTTTTCAAATTATTTAAACAAGTTTTAAGAAAGATGTTATTTTGATGAATACACTTAGGGTACTCGTGGTACTTTTATTCCTTACAATTCAAGGGGCAATATCAACCCCAGATGTAGTGGGCGCTCGTTTCTGTTTTTTTGTTGCGTTCTCAGAACCTTTCTAACCTGTTTTGTGACTCCCTTCTCTTGCTGGTATCGGATGATCATTTTGAGATTTTTGAGGATTATTTTTAACGCACACTATCTTACCAAAGATATCAGAAATTATACTATACATACCGGCATATATTGGGACTAGATTAGTGTGCCATTAGAGTGGGAAATTCACTCAATGACTTCAAGCAGCTGCAGTACACTTAATGGTGAATGAATTAAACGTGTATAAAATATTGGGTTTTACCACTACGGTAGAAGCAACCCTCCTTTCCGCTGCGTCTGGGATAAGAAACAATATGCTAGTTGAAAATTTTATAGAGTTAATAAAACGAAAACGCTTACTGCTAATTTCGAGGTACCTATACCTTTACCGATTAATAAACGAAAGCAAGTTAGATAGGATAAACAATGAAATCAGTGGGTAAAGTATCTGACTGACGCGTACCTATGTATTACGAGTAGGTATGCTTCCTTAGTTTGGGGTTCGCAGTGTTTGGGGTGGGTTATTATAATTTACTACACCAATGAAAGATCGCCGGCTCCGGTACATGTTTGTGCCGATCAGCTGTTCCCGGAATGTTTAAAAAAAACAACAACAAACCGGCTACCCTGGGCTACCCTTGCCAGGTAACAACTGTTCGAGAATAATGAATAACATTAGTTTTCAAATCCCAGCGGATTTTTGAAACAAGCCGACCACCGAAAGGTTCTTTTAGGTACCTACGCATTGTCTGCTTAATTTTTTTTGATGTTTCATACATTTATAGCCGTTTTATTTAAAATACCTACACTATTTTGTCATCTGGCAAATTTCCATAAGAAGGTACCCACTACGATTGTGCCGGTAACAAATGAAGAACCTTGATGAAAATAGCACAATGAGGATCGTGTAGCTATCTATAGGAAGCCACATAACTACCGAGATAAGGTGCTGCTACGATTGAGACAAAACCGCGATTATTTTCGATAACAGAATCGTGTATTCAGCGTTCGGTAGTTAAAGCAATCAAGGTGGGATTTTCCTGTTTTGATGGAGTACGTAGGTACTGCGTACCTACCTGGCGCATATACGGACGGACTGTACGCGAAATAGGCAAGTATCTTAACTTCCTGTAAGTACGCAGGACGCAGGTAAAATTTTACTCTCGGATTTCGTACCTCAAAAGGCTCAACCGTAAATCTAAAAGGCTAAAGGTATGAACCGACTAAGTGAGAGTCTGACTCACGCACCGCGTGTTCCGAACCTCCACACAATATATTTGTTTTAGGGTTTAAGGTATTAAGGGGAAACGCTAGCACTAGCAGTTGTTTCTCCAACTGTTTCTCTATACAAACGCTCGCGCCCGTTTGCTCTTTGGATTTTGGCACTAGAAGTAATTCTACAGCCAAAATCCCAGGGAGGAAATAGGCGAGAACGATTACGACAAATATGTTTATATGTGTACACATACAACCTATACATATATATAATAAATTATTGTAATCAAAATTATTTATTTTTAAATTTTTTCGATTTTTCTTTTTGTATTTTTTTGTGCCCTGCGTATTCCAGTTTCTGCCACAATACCGCTAATGCGGCTAATGTTAGCGGTAATGTGAAACTGGAATACGCAAGGCACAGAATGCTGATGTTGCAGGTTCGAATCCTGCCATTACCCTAGTTTTTCTTTGTGTTGTCATTCATTATATAGCATTTTATATATACAATAAATTAAATTAACCTAGTTGTTAGTGTTTAGTTGGTTAACCTGGTTGATAGCCCCTGAAATATGTCGCTTGACAGATAGAAGGCGGGCAGAGGGAGCTGCACCATAAAAGTCCCTTTTTACCTTTTTAGCACTGATCTCTAAAAAGTAAAAAGTTAACTAAGTAGGCGTCAGGTAGTTTGAACATTATTTGTGTTTTATTCATACTTAAAGTGATACCAACATTATAAATACGAAAGTATTATTTTTGTTTATGAAGCTTTCACGACCTAACTGCCTAAACCTAATGCAAGAATTGTCTATTAATTTTGAATGTACATAGTCAAAAAGTCATGGAGACGGACATAGTATGTATACTTTTGTTCCGAGAAAATACAATGTTTCCGATGGAATAATGATAAATAAATGCGCCAACAATTGTCGAGCACCAATTGTCAATTGTTTTTTTTTTATTGATGAAATAGGAAGGTAAGCAAGCAAGTGGGTCACCTGATGGTAAGTGATCACCACCGCCTATACTCGTAGACACCCGCCACACCAAGGAGATTGCGGATTATGTTGCCAACCCAATCTGCAATATCCTTGGTGTTGCTAAGATAGAATACCTCTTTTGCCAGAAATTGGACCGGCTGTCTTGCTCTCCACTCCGGAACACAACAGTGCAAGCACTGCGGCAGGATTAGCGAGCAAGATGGTGGTAGCGATCCGGATGGATCTTGCACAAGGTCCTACCACCCGCAAAAAAAGTTATGTTTTTATCCCGAGAAAAGGTCCCTGTGGGATAATACTGCCTTGAGGTACAAACCTAATAAGTCCATATAAAATTTATCCTAAACTAATGCATGCCGGATTGCATGTCTAAATGGCATGCCATCTTGAATGCCCGATTGCATGCTTTCTGGCAAGCCCGAAAGCATGCTGTACTGCATGCCATGGCATGTCTGATTCAATGCTTGCTTGCATGTTTGCTGGCATGCTGGCTTACATACCTGATTGCATGCCATCTTGCATGCTTGATTCCATGTTTGCTTGCATGCCCGATTACATGATTGCCAGCATTACGCGGGCGAAGCCGCGAGCAAAAGCTAATTTTCAGCACAATTTTCGATGTAGGAGTAAGATACTAAATCTTTCAAACATCAAATTCCAAAAATCTCTCGTGGTTATTGCCTTGACAACCCGGAAATTTTTATTACCTGAGGAAACGAGGATATTGTTTGTCGAGCATCCATGCTGATGACCAAACGGACAAGGAGTAGGTAATGTTAATGTGTCTAATGCGTCACTAGGTATGATGACGATGCGATGATTTAATGAATAAATAATTATACTTGCACATTGCATTACGGCCTACCATTGCAGGTGTCATTATCTAACTAGTTAATCAACATTAGAGTTTTATTAGGGTGGTGACTAATCTGTTTATTTTGGAAGCTTTTCTAATGCTAATTCGAGGTAGGGTGGCCAACTGTCCTGTATTTTACAGGATGTCCCGTTTTTCAGCTATAATTTTGGCCGTGTCCTGTGTTTTGATAAGAAAAATACAGGACCATACCATACCAAAAACAACTTGGTCCCGTATTTTTCCATAATGCCTGTAATTTTAGACCATGTGTCCTGTAAAAGGAGCACTCAGAGTTGGACACCCTAAATCGAGGCCATAAAAATTAAGTTTAATTTGTGTCAGTCACCAAAAATACTCAGATTAGGTACAGTCAGCTGTAAATATATATTCTATACAGTCATAGCATCAAAATATGTGTACATCGACCTAATGTTTAGTGGCATAAAGGTGTATAGATATTTTTGACGTCTTGGTAACGTATACTTATGATGCTGACCGTACCTACATCGTGTTTATACATTAATATTGCTCTATTGATTGATTGTTAATCGCCGTAATTTTGCGTTGTGTAACTGGCATAACCTTATTGGCAAGCCCTTGTTGTGAGATGCGTTTGCCAAGGTCATCTGAGTCATCTTTTATCACGCCTCCCAGTACTCGCCTACATTGCTAGCTTATTTCAATAGAGAGAGAAAATGTAGTTCCGTAATTGTACGTGCTATACCGAGCGCCGGCCCGTATCGCATGGAAGAATCTTAACTAACAACCACCAGCATTTAGCCGCCGGTACGGGTAGGGCGTATTGTGGTAACTAACCCGGGCGAACCCAAATAGTCGCAGTCTGCTTCGCTAATGGAGCAATTGTTCACCTTTCTAAGCTAACCTGCGGCCTTAACATGACAGCCCAGGTTTAGTTTAACCCCTCCCTGTGTCTCTGTCTAACTAGTGTCATAAGAAAGGGTCGCAGATAGAGATAAACTAAACTTGGCCAGTCATGTTAGGGCCATTGTGTTGATAGGCACGATATCAATTGAGTACTTGACACCTTAAACCAAGTGGTGCGAAAGTGTTAAATTATTGTAGATCGTCATTTAAAAATAATATGGGTTAAAAAATAATTTTAAAGACACGTATTTTATGGGAGTTATAGCAATACAAAGGTACAAAACTTATAAAAAAAATGTTTAAATTTGTTGTTTCAAATAATGCTCGTTAGAACCCTGATAAAAAATGAAAGTAGTTGTGTTAACTCTATAAACGCCCTTTTTAATATAAAAAACTCGATTTTAGTTTCACGCTCAAAACATTTACAAGCCAAAGTATAAATGGTGACGTCATATTTTGGGTCCGTTTTGTAAGGAGCCTTTTCACGCGGCTTGCATTGCACCGTTTTTCTACTCGCGATAATTCATCATGTAAAAAAACTAAAAAGTAAAAGTTTCATATAGATGACACCGAGGGTAGTTGTACCCGTAAAACTAATAATGTAATGACCGTAAGACGAAGCACATTGAAAAATTCGCAGGGTATGGCAGCGATAATGTGGTGAAACTGGCAAACGCAAGGCACTGGAAAATGTTGCAGGTTCAAGTCCTGCCATTATCCTAATTTTTCTTTGTGTTGTCATTACATACCATTCTAACTTGTAATTATTTATTTATAAAGCTCCGATATTTAGTTGCTATATATAAATCAATTTATTATTTTATTAAAACGAAATTGCTTTTGATTCACATTTACTATTCACGTAATGGTTTTAATAATTTAGGTATGCGATGTCTAGTACTTAAACGGTGTTCATTTTCTCTGCCAAAATCCCACGCTATTGGAGAGTAGGGTTGGGCCTTGGGAATGTCGGAAATGTATGAAAGTAGTGTGAGGCGGATGTATAAGTGTCAGACAGGCTTCGCAAACGCTTCGATGAAAGTTAAAGACTGCCAGGACAGCAGACAGCTTAATTAATACCTACAAATCAGTGGTGTGAGCTTGAATTAATGGGGTCCCCCCTTATTTCGAGTACGCGTGGACAGCTTCTCCATTCCTTTGAAATGTATTTTCTTAGCGAATTTGGCCCGTTGTCATATCCATAACTATTTACTTTAAGGAGCACAAGAGTAAAATGTAGCTAGATAAAACACATTATGTCCAAAATATTTTTGTATAATTTCAACAATAGATATAAAATACATATTTGTAAAAAACAAATAATAAAAAAACACCGCTTATCTTACAGTAAATTGAAAAAAACAAATGGATTAGTTACAATTATTGCATATTGTTAGTTTTCAAGTGGCAACCATGAAGAAGGTTGCGTCAGCGACCGATTGATCGACGGAAGGTCGCAGGAAGCCACTAGATGCGGGCAGTGTTGAGCTGGTCGTTGTAAGAGCCTTGCAGAGAGGCCGCGGTCCACATCTTTATGGAATATGGGTATGGAATGAAGTATGGGTGTTTATTCAGTTTTCCGGTTCCAGTAGCACGACTTCGGCGCCCTTGCCGACGGCGTCCCCGGGTTTGACGGCGGCGAGTGACTGCACCACGCCATCTCGGGTAGAACGAACCACGTACTCCATTTTCATTGCTATGACCACAAACAGTGGCTGTCCTTTTACTACCTGTTGAAGCATAATGTAATGTTTTGTATCTATCGTTATCATTATAAAGCTGGGTCCTAATTGTTAATTGCTAAAAAAATATCTTCACAAAAGCTTTCCAGAAAGAAGTACGTTTTAGTACAAAATGTTTTCGCCTAGTTTTCACTCCAGCCAAATACAAAAAGGGATTTTTCACTGTCACGTATAGTATAAGCTGTCACGTAAATGTATGGCTAAAAGCTGAATACATATAATGATCTAAACTCCCTTTCCGAAACCTATGAAGGATGGCAGGGAAGGACCTTTCATATTTTAGTGCAAGCACATTATACTCAAACTACAGAAGTATATATGTAAGACCCATCATTTGACACATGACAACACCCATATAACGTAAATGTGCATTATCCATTGAAATTATAAATAAAATATTCAACAACTTTTGAGCTTCACAGAAACCTAAAAGCTATGTATATGCTCTTTTGAGGTGCAACTAAGTGGTTATTACATTTATTTCTATCGTAATTATAAACTATTTCATACTAACAACTCAACATGTAAACAGTTACATATTAAGTCTTTTTTTTCTTAAACTTAGTGTAGTGACCAAGTTCTTCGTTTCGATTCAGATAACATTTTCGTAAATTTGTTGAAATCGATTAATTTATTACAAAATCAGTAAGATATCAAAACATTAAGTCAAACATTAAAATGAACAAAAAAAATCCCTATGACTAAGAACGCGCCCTTTTTAACCGACTTCAAAAAAAGGAGGAGTATGTTCCGGGATTACTCGAAGACGGCTGGACCGATTTGAAAAATTCTTGTTTTGTTGGAAAGGGTATACTTTCAAGTTGGTTCCATTGTCATCAGGTCACCATCTGATGGTGGGATCCTGGAGAAATCGAGGGAAATCTTTAAAAAATATATGCACACCTGTAGCGATTTCGATATTTTTTATAGTAACTTGTACTTTTGCTATCGGAAAACTAGACCTGATGGTGAATACAGACATCCTCCGGAACCACTCAATAATAAGTATTTCACGGGTGGCGATACGCGCGGTTATTTTAATATACCTAGTTGCTAAGGCAATTTATGCTCATTGCAATGCATTTGGTTAAATGAGGCTGATGGTGAAGAGGTGCAATTTTTGAATCTTACCAGGTGACTAAGGCTCACAAAAATGGCCGAATCTCTATGAAAAACGGCCAGTTTGGTGAGCTTTAGTCACCCGGTGAGATTCAAAAATCGCACTCCATGAGAACTCCTCAAGAATTAACGTCCCTTGGGAAAAGCAATATTTTGTTAAGGGTTGTGAGCAATTGACATTAGGCGTGTAACTTAGATAAACAACCAGACTCACTAAAAAGCGTATTTTGAATTTTCAAAGCATAGATTTCTGACTGAAACAATATCAGATTATGGTACCAATCCGGGCGGAACCTGCACGAGGTTCATCGTCGTAACTCAGATAAAAATATTTTTAAAAATCGTCACTATAATCGATTGCAATAACCTGCCACCCTTAGTCGATAATCGGTAGATACGTAAATCAACACGCCTTAACCTCGTCACTACAAACGTCAATAGACAAGTGGCAAATATCGTTTGTACCATCTCAGCAATAATAAACATTATTTTATACGAAAAAGCAGTAAAACTTTTTAATAACGTAATTATAATTTTTCGTTTGAACAGAATTCGCTAGCAGTAACACTTATATTCCCTCCGTTGTCCGCCTTTGTCTATTCAATTGAATGTATAACCATGGATAAGAGTGTCTACATAATTGCGATTGTCGTTTCTACATTTTGCACGTAAGCGACAGTGTCATCGGAGCAATTGTCTAGCGGTAGTTACCTTGTCTCCCGTATCGACCAGTATCCTCTCGAGCACGCCGGGCGTGGGCGAGCAAGCGCTGTTGGTGGAGGCGGCTTCAGCGCCGCCGCCGCGGTAGTCGGCCTGGGGAAGCTCGGCTACCGTTTGACCATCCTGTAACATAACTCGGCATTTTACTTGTACCTATACAGTGATGTATTCAGTGACTCGGCATTTTTATTAATGTTTCGATTCCATAATACAAACCAAATCCGTATAAACTTGAGCTGGACTTGGCGTCTTGCTAAAAATAGCGCCTACTTAGTAAGCAAGGTTTCTAGAGTTCATTTAAGATGGGTTTTATCAAATCTTGGTCTGGGCTAGGTCCGTCATATATCGGTTAGTAATGCCATAGCCCATAAGTTGTACAGAGTTACTGTTATTTCGTCTGAAATTCGATCTTACTAACTTTTATAAGGCCAGGCCTAAGGAGTGGTTGTCACAGGCGTAGCCAGGGGAAGGGTTTTGGGGGTTGAAACCCTCCCCGAGTTCAGAGATTAACATTCATAGAATCAAAATAAGAACAGGCGCGCGGCATATCTCATTCATTACAACTATTGCCTACATTAACCTCCCTGTGATTGGTCGATAAAAAAAGGCCCATACCATACAACAAATTGTACATTACACTGAATGGCATGAAGGGTCGCTATTGTCAGGCCTCGCTATTCATGCGTCAGTAGCAGTGGCGTTGTTTGCCCTGGAGGAGAAATTTGTCGGAGGCCTTTCTACCCGAGTGCGGCGAAGCCCAAACAACAACAACACTCTTTATTGATTCACACAAGTAAACAAAATAAAAGAACACACACAGAGAAATTTTCCCAAATGGAAGGTAATGATTTTATACTTTATGGTTATACTAGCCGGGTCCCGTGTCATTGGTATGGTTGATACGGCGGTAGCTACGCCCCTGGTCAGTAGGTCACCTCATCGTAGACGTGTATGTAGTTGCGGTGGCGCAGCAGGCCGACGGTGCGGCGCGCGCCGTCCGCGGTGGTGGTGAGGCGCGCGCCGCCCTCGCCTTCGCGCAGCGACGCGCGCACCTGCTGCCACGCGCCCTCGCCCACGCGCACGCGGTACTCGTTCAGCTCGCCATATTCCACCGTAACCGTTATTTCTAAAACAAATCACATATTTTCATGTGGCAAGTTTAATCATGGAATGCAATGACACGTACGGACATGGCGGTAGCTGTAAAGCTACCCAGTTGAACGTGGTTACTTGTTAAAAGTTTTACATAGATGACACCGAGTGTAGTTATACCGTTTAAATAAATAATGTAATGACCGTAAAGAAAAAGGAAGCACATAATGTGGCGAAACTGGCAAACGCAAGGCACGGATGCTGATGTTGCAGGTTCGAGTCCTGCCATTACCCTCATTTTTCTTTTTTTCTTTGTGTTGTCATTATCATTACATAGTATTTTAAAGTACTCGTAGATTCAAATTGAAATGTTCACATATACTAGCAAGGACAAAAAAAGAGCAACAAGCAAACGGCGGTAACGTGTTCCATCCTCTAAACCTTAATTGAATGGATACCTGCAAATGTAAAAATATTGAGACATATTTTGAAAGCTAATTTCAAGTTTTTTTCAAGGTTCTTGTCAGCATTAGCATGCAAATAATGCAATTAGTTGGTTGCAATTTAAAAAAAACAGTCATTAACCAATATTGTTGCTAATTTGCAGTATCTATTTTCATTGCTGTTACCTTGGTCTTCTAATTTAAGAACAACGGTCTTCTGTAACTGGTAGTTAGGCCTCCAGGCACTCGGAGCGACATCTATCCCTTTCGTTGACTTATTTGCTGTGTTATCTCTTTGCGACATAAGCAGCTGAAAAAAGGTTAGGGGTTACTAGAGTTTCAGGCACAACGTTACGCATGCATCGAGAACATCGATATATAAGAAGACAATAGACCTGCTTACTTGTTCGGATTGTTACAAAACTAGCGTCACCACTTTGCGACGGGGTTAATCAGGTGAAAAGGGGCTTTCAATATTGAGCCATTGGTTCAACTTATCGTAAGTGAATAAAGTGCTTCTAAGTTTTCTAACTAGCAGCGACACAGGCGTCGGATAGCAGAACTAAAAATATGACGCCAATTTAAAACGTACAAAACGCAGAGCTGTTTACTTGACAATTGGCAAATACAGTTTTATTCAGGTTATCCAACATAGTCTACCAAATAGACTATGATCGGCTACTCTGCCACTGCGTTGTACACAGTTCTATCCTCAATTCAGTTCACAGTTCAGTTCTCATTTCGATGATCGAGAAGAAAAGCGGTGTAGCGCTGAGTGAACCCTATACAGCACGCGTTACTCACATGTCCTAAGGTGGCGCTAAGGGCCCGCGCGTGCTGCTGAGCGGCGGAGGGGCGTCGGAACAGTGCCTCCTCGTGCTGCGGGATGAACGCGGTGTGCACGTCGCCCGCTACGAACGCGGGCGCGCCGCTCAGCCGCAGCAGGAAGTTCACGTTCGTCTCCAGACCTGCCACCTGCGCACGACAACACCTTCACAGTTCACGTAATGCTGCGATCCAATAAGCTCATCAGATAACGAGTACATTTTATTAGACGGCACGATTATGATGCTCAAGCCATCTAGAACACGCGTAGGGGCTCACGAAGTCAGGAGCCAGATTTTGCTATGTATAGTTCCATTGCAGGCCCATGTAGTACGGATTAGGAACTTTATATACATCCAAGATTTTTTTGCAGTAAATTCTGTGTGATATTTCAAAATATTCAGTATGCGGTGATCTACGTCTACTCTTCTAAAAATCTACAATACATCATCATCATCATCGTCATCGGATTCTAGCAGCAAACATACTTGATATTCGGAAAGCTTGGCTCGCGTCTTCGCTAGCGCCTCGTGGCGGTCACGACCCCACACCACCAACTTTGCGATCATCGGGTCGTAATGCACTGAAACCTCTTGGGATTCACGGACGCCTGTTTCTACCTGTAACAATGAATTTTAAATTTATTACATATTTTCAATAAGCAGTAGGTACCGGCGCCCTGGGCGCTATTTAATGGCACGCTCTCATTGTTCTGTAAATTATGCGATGAGACGTTCTGAATTTATCTGGCATGTGGTGAGGATCGAACAAGTTGCCGCGCTACTTATAGCTGCACTATGCGACAGTCGCACTAAATTAGACACTTAGGGCATAAACACGAGCACCTATAACTGGTGGATTTACCAGTAGGCTGAGCTGGCTTATTTACACGGAGAAATCATCATCATCAGCCTATATTCGTCCACTGCTGGACATAGGCCTCTCCCATGGCACGCCACTGAGCACGATCCCCGGCCACTCTCATCCAGCTCTTGCCAGCCGCCTTGCGAAGATCATCGCTCCACCGAGTCTGAGGACGTCCCACGCTACGTTTGCCGATCCGTGGTCTCCACTCAAGAACTCGTCTACCCCAACGGTTATCGGTTCTTCGGGTTATATGGCCAGCCCACTGCCACTTCAGCGTGCTAATGCGGTGGGCTATGTCGATAACTTTGGTTCTCTGTCGGATCACTTCGTTTCTAATTCGATCTTTTAGAGAAACTCCGAGCATAGCCCTTTCCATAGCACGTTGAGCAACTTTAAATTTGTGGACCAGCCCTACAGTGAGTGTCCACGTTTCGGCACCGTATGTCATGACGGGCAGGACGCACTGATTGAAGACTTTCGTCTTTAGACTCTGTGGAATTGGCGATGTGAAGACTCGACGCAGTTTCCCATACGCTGCCCATCCCAACTGTATTCTTCTGTTGGCCTCTTTCTCGAAGTTGTTTTTACCCAATTGCATAGTTTGCCCGAGGTAAACATACTCCTTAACAACCTCGAGAATATTGCCCTGAACTGCAATTGGTTCCGGACTTACATGTTCATTGAACATAACCTTGGTTTTATCCAGGTTCATCCGAAGACCAATGCGTTGAGAAGAATCAGCTAGGCCATTCAACATATGTTGCAAATCTTGCAGCGTTTCCGCCACGATGACGATATCATCTGCAAATCGTAAGTGTGAGAGGTACTCGCCATTTATGTTAATGCCCCGCCCCTTCCAGTCCAGCGTCTTGAACATATCCTCCAATGCATTTGTGAACAATTTGGGGGATATAACGTCCCCTTGTCTCACACCACGATGCAAGAGGATAGGTTCAGACTGCCGATTCTGGACTTGGACGGCCATAGTAGCGGCGTTGTACAGACCTCTCAACACTTGGATGTATCGCCAATCGACTTGGCATCGTTGCAAAGATTCCAGAACAGACCAGATCTCGATCGAGTCAAAGGCCTTCTCATAGTCCACAAACGCTAAACACAAGGGCTTATTATACTCTTCGGTCTTCTGTATAATCTGCCGCACTGTATGGATGTGGTCTATGGTGCCGTATCCCGATCGAAACCCGGCCTGTTCGGGAGGCTGGAACTCGTCGAGCCTTCGCGCAAGACGGTTCGTGATGATTCTCGAAAACAGCTTATAGACGTGGCTTAAGAGTGAAATGGGTCGGTAGTTCTTCAAAAGAGTTTTATCACCCTTTTTGAAAAACAGCACGACAACACTCTTACTCCACGCCTCTGGAGTTCTCCCATCAAAAAGAACAGTATTAAAAATGTCCTGGAGCTCCTTCATTATAGGTTTACCACCAGATTTCAGGAGCTCAGTCGTAATACCGTCTTCTCCAGGGGCTTTTCCATTTTTAAGCTGTCTGAGAGCCATCGCGATTTCGTCCAGGCTGATTTCTGGCAAGTCTTCCGTAAAGTGGCGTGTTAATGCAGCTCTGGACTCCTCATTTTCGGGATCAGGTTGAGATGCATGCGTAGCGTACAACTGGCTGTAGAAGTTTTCAACTTCCGAAAGAATCCCAGACCTGGAAGAAACAACTACTCCATCCGTAGTGGTCAGCTTCGTCAGATGACTCCTCCCAAGAGACTTGACAAAAACCTTTGATCCCCGATTTTGCTCGATCGCTCGTTCTATTGAACGGGTGTTGGAGCATCGGAGATCGTATCGTACGAGTTTGCCAATTCTCCTGTTTAGAGCATGTCGTTCTGACGAAGTAGCTGGTGGGTGTTCACGTCGTTCTTCCATGAGTCTAAGTGTTTCTTCCGAAAGCTTCGACTTTCTGCCTTTACGCCGCAATTCGCAAAATCTCACACCTTCCTCCCTGAGGATTCCGACTACATTCTCGAGGGCCCGGTCAATGTCAACGCTATTTGTGGTTTCCAAGGCAGCGAATCGGTTCTCCAGATTAGACTGGAACTTTTCAGATCCGACTATAGTTTGGAGCAGAGTTGGTCGGAGCCTGGATTTCATCAAACGAACACGTTCAAGCTTAAAATCGATATTCAGAGAGCCTCGCACGAGTCGATGATCGCTTCCGGTATTAAACCTATTGATCACTGAGACGTCCCTGAATATGCGCTTCTTGTCCGTTATGATGAAATCGATCTCGTTTTTAGTCATAGTGTCGGGGCTACGCCATGTCCACTTCCTTTGGAGCTGTTTCTTGAAAAATGAATTCATCAAGAATAGCCCCTCCTTTTCGAGGAAGTTGACAAGCATTTGCCCCCTATGATTCCTGCTACCATAGCCATGGGATCCTACTACCGATTCGCCGCAACTCTGTACTCCCACTTTGGCGTTGAAGTCTCCCATGACAACGTTGTAGTGGGCCTTGGTGGTGAAGTGTAGGGCCTTCGATATGTCATCGAACATATTTTCCACCTCATCATCAGAGTGCGCCGAGGTCGGTGCGTAAACCTGCACAACCTTGAGGCTATACCTCTCGGTTAGCTTAATTACGAGGTACGCAACCCTGTTCGACACACTCGACACTTCTACAACGTTGTCACAGAGAGCTTTATTCACCAGGAACCCTACGCCGCCCTGGGACAGCTGGTCTCCCTCTCGATAATATAAAAGGTGGCCTGATTCAAGAGTTACCGTGTCCTCCCCCTCTCTTCGGACTTCGCTTAACCCAAGAACGTGCCACCTTATTTTCTCGAGTTCGACTTCGAGTTGTGCCAGATGCTCGTCGAGCCGTAACGTGCGTCCGTTGTACGTTGCCAAGGTCAATTGTTTTCGGCGGCATTCCGTAACCCGGGGATTCTTCGCACCCCCTGCCCTGCCGTTACCGTGACCGCCGCCTTGATCAGGAATAGCAGGGCGGCCGGGAACTGGGGGCCGTGGTTTGTGTTGACTTGCCATTGGTCAGGGTTTGCTCTAATTGCCACGCTGAGCAGGCGGGTTGGCAATCGCAGTATATTCACACCGGTATCGCTGCTGCCCGACACCGGTGGGACCGATGTGTACGTGGTCATAAGTCTCTTAGTCGCCTTTTACGACACCCACGAGAAGAATTGGGGGAGTGCTATTCTTAAGCCGGCACTCCACGCTTCGTACCGAAACATACACGGAGAAAACGAGTCTAGAAATAATAATGGAATGCTAGCCTGCAATCGTGTCCCACTGCTGAGCTAAAGCCTCTCGCTCGGATTCTTAGTTCTCTCTTATCTTTAGCAATCTCTGGCCAGTCATTTGAAAATGCATTGAATAGCCTACTGGCGGCAAATGTGTAAATCCGCCACTGTGTAGTAGTACGATGCTAGCACAGCTTAACGTAACGCTATCGATCCATGGCGCCTTACTCGCACGTGCTCCTCGGGCTGGGGCTGGATGAGGCGGTGCAGCGTGCCGGCGCGCGGCAGGAAGCCGGCGCCCGGCTCCTCGGCGTACACGCGGCACTCGACGGCGTGGCCTCGGCGGACGATCTCCTCTTGGGCCAGAGGCAGCGGCTCGCCGGCCGCGACTCGCAGTTGCCACTCGACGAGGTCAGTACCTGTATAGCCGTGATAAAATTCAACTCGTATTTGTTTGAAACAGCTATGACAGGTTTACAAGTCTGTGGTCCTGTGTTAGCTTTCAAAAGGTGTATTTTGTTTTGTAGTGATGTGGGATTCATCCTAAAGAACAAAGTATACTTATCATCAAGATGCAAACACGTTAAAAAAATCATGAAATTGCATAGCTTAAGTTTGTTTAGTGATCGTTACTACTCAAACTAGAGGTTGCGTTGTCGAACCCCACCACAGGCAAACATTTTACAATGAATATGAATGTTGGTAATCGAGACATGGATGTTACGCGAGTAAGTATTCCTCCTGCTAGAGGTATACACTTACGTACTAGGAGGTCTCAATCACTATGTTAAAAAGGTATATTTTGACCTGATAAACTTTTTCATTGAAAAAAGTATGTATTTATTTAATTGTCTCTAAAAGGAGATCTATATGTATACCAAACTAGGATTTTAAATGTTAAAACTGTAAAGAACTTCAACACGATTGGAAACAAAATCAAAGATGGAATATTTTTTGGAACTGAAAACCTAGTGCAGTTTTTATTCATTCTTCGGAACCCAGCAATCTTTGAAGCTGGTTTAATAGTTTAGTAATTACGAGTTTTCAAAATCAGTAAAGTTAGCTTTCTTTTTTAATTGTGGTAATTAGCAATATTTGATCGGCACTCGCAACTAGGCCGCGGATGAACTATTTCCGTGTCTAAATTTTGTGTCTGTTCGCCTCACAGGCACAGTTGGGCTCTTCATACCGCGCTGACTTACCAGTGATCATCTCTGTGATGGGGTGTTCTACTTGCAGCCGTGTGTTCATCTCCATGAAGTGGAAGTCGTGCGTGGCGCGGTGCAGGATGAACTCGACGGTGCCGGCGCCGACGTAGCCGACCGCGCGCGCCGCCCGCACCGCCGCCTCGCCCAGCGCGCTACGCGTCTCCTCCGATAGACCCGGCTGGAGCCACGCACGGAAGCGTGATTACATCAATACCCACTATAAAACCCTTCCAGTATTACAGTATTTGAAAGGACTGTGTACCCAGCTTCAAAAAGCACTTTTTGTACAAACGGCGGTAATGATAACCACCCTTTAAACGTTAACCTATAGGCTGTAGCTATGACTTTTTGGATGCTATTGTTATGCCTACGACCGGATAGCCTAGTGGTTAGTGACCCTGACTACAAAGGTTGAGGTTCCGGGTTCGATTCCCGGGAGGGGCAAATGTTTGTATGATGAATACGAATGTTTGTACCCGAGTCTTGGATGTTACATGTATTTAATTATGTATTTATCTATATAAGTATGTATATCCGTTGTCCAGTACCCATAACACAAGCAGCTTTAGTTGCTTACTTTGGGACTAGGTCAATTGGTGTTAATTGTCCCAAAAATATTAATTTTATTTATTTATGCCTTAGAACTAGGTTTGCAGGTTTTCAGGCCCGCCCGCGCCGCTAGCTATTTGAACGCCCTTGTGCAATACCGATTATGCCGCCCCTGCTTATTGTTGTCTCATAAGGGTTGGATAAAAGAATTGCCGCCCCCCTGGACGTGCAGCCCGCGTGCGGTGCAAACCTTGCACGCCCGCTTACGGCGGGCCTACAGATTTTGATGTTATTAATATACAGCGTGGAAATCCAATACGAGCAAAGAATTGATCCAGACATAGGGTTTAGTGGCGTAATCATTAATTTACGGCATATTTTAAGTTACATTTAATTGAATGCAACCATTAATAAATAGGTTATTTATACCTACCGCAGGCGCTTCTTCTATAATCTTTTGATGACGTCTTTGCACTGAACAGTCTCTCTCGAAAAGATGAACTACATTGCCATGCATGTCAGCGAAAACCTAAAAATAAACGAAACCATAAATTGTATTGCAATTATTAACACTTCATTAACATATTTGATTCTAGCTTCTGCTGGCGAAATCGTAGGCATGGGCAGAAGATTTAAAAAGGAACATCTGTTGGGTAATTGACATGCAGTACCATTCACCACCATACCAGAGTAGACAGTGCCATTTCTCATAATCCCATTCCAGATGTCACAAAAACAGCACTGTCGGCTTTATAAGAGAAATTAAAAACCAATGATGCATAATTTTATTTAAAAAATAGACCCACTTGCACTTCAACATGTCTAGGATCTGTGATGTATTGTTCCAGAAGCATGTTGTCATCACCAAATGACTTGAGAGATTCTCTTTTGGCCGATTCCAACTGTTGTAGAAATTCAGATTCAGTCATAGCAATTCTCATTCCCTGCAATTCAAAAAGCACTAATACATACATTGTCATATGTACATGGTTCATAAAAAACCTATATCTGATGAAATAAACATCCTGTATGTCAAAATTATTAAATTTATATCTTACTTTGCCTCCACCACCGCGAACTGCTTTAATCATTATAGGAAAGCCAATTCTTTGGGCCTCGGCCTGCAGTCTTTCAATACTCTGGTCTTCTCCATGGTACCCTTTTACTATAGGCACACCTGCACTTGACATGATTGCTTTTGATGTACTAGAGAAACAAAAGTGCAAATTTATTTTACAATAACAAAACCTCAAAAATAGCTAACACTGAAAAAATAACCTCATTTTAATTACCTTTTTATACCCATGTCTCTAATAGCTGATGTTGGCGGTCCAATAAATATTATATCTTCAGATGTGCACTGTTCACAAAACTCAACATTTTCTGAGAGGAAACCATAACCAGGGTGAATGGCCTGGCTATTGGATTTTCTTGCTACCTCCAGTATTTTAGATTTGTTCAAGTAGCTTTGTGTAGCAGGAGCCGGCCCAATGTTGAAAGCTTCATCGGCCTGAAACGTAAATATTGTATTGTTTATTTTGTAAAATGCACATATTGTAAGATATCTAGAATAGAGTGTAACCATTGCCATAAATGAATGTAGTGGTGTTATGCCTAGATACTACGAAATTTTATATATACAAGTTCAACTCATGTTTTGATTGCATATTTTAGGGTAGGTACAAAAGAAAAGAAACACACAGGAAATGTCAAAAGCTACCGACACAGTTTACTGTTTTTATTAACAATAGAATAGTATTTTTGACTTATTTGGCATTGCAAATGAACAAAACAGGGCAAGTTGCTTGCGGCTGCTGGGATGCAACTTGAGAAATAGAACAGTTGCCTTTGCAAAGCTTTGTGAGTAGTACAAATTACAATCTATATTTTAATTTGCAAAATACA
The DNA here is from genome assembly GCA_963691745.1 of Ditula angustiorana. Classification (NCBI taxonomy): domain Eukaryota; kingdom Metazoa; phylum Arthropoda; class Insecta; order Lepidoptera; family Tortricidae; genus Ditula; species Ditula angustiorana. The sequence continues at coordinate 24,213,723 of OY829472.1, forward strand.
GCAGATTCCTATTTACAAACCATACCAACATAATTATTAATCAAGTGACAAGTTTAAATTGCACAGCATGGAGTAATGCACAGCAAATAGTCAAAGTCAAAGTCAATTATCATAAAACAGTTTCAAAGACCAGCTGATGGATGATCAGGTCACAGTACCCACTGCATGGTCAGTTGATTGCTTAGACATGGAAGCAAAACATATAATTCCAAATTATCTTACAAATTCGTACAAAATAGTACCAAGCAAAAATCTATAAAATAGCAATTGCAGAAGCTTATTTAAACTCATTGATGGCAGTTTTTTGAATCAGCAATTTGAAATAGCACCAGCAATTAGAAAAAACTGAGACTGCAAATGTTTCAGGTACAAACTGTGGAATGAGCTACCTCGTATTAATTAAAGTTTATAGCCCATTTTAACAATGTTTTGTTTAAATCTCCATGGATAAAACTAACTGTAAATTATATTGAGTGAGCATTTATAAATAAGGGGGTAATGTGCACTAATGAAGGAAGCAGCTGCTGAAGCAATTACTCTAGATTGATAAATATATAAACTTAAGTACTTATTGTTTCACTGTCAATAATTTCTCTTCTTTACAAAGTATAAAAAACAGTTGCTATCCATTCCTGTCTGGCCTCATATCTTTGGCCCTCTACTCCTAAGTCACACAACGGATTTTGATACCGTTTGCACTGACATTATGACAGCCGGATAGCCTAGTGGTTAGTGACCCTGACCATGAAGTTTGTGGTACCGGGTTCGATTCCCGGGAGGGGCAAATGTTTGTATGATGAATATGAATGTTTGTGCCAGAGTCATGGTTGTTATATGTATTTAAGTATATATTTATCTAAATAAGTATGTATATCCGTTGTCTAGTACCCATAACACAAGCAGCTTTAGTTGCTTACTTTGGGACTAAGTCAATTGGTGTTAATTGTCCCAGGATATTAATTAATTAATTTATTTATTTAGAGATTTCTTTTACACAAGGTTTTTATATACGTACATCACATCCTAATTGTACCCATGCTAGTCGGGGGCAGGTCACTAGTATTAATACATAGAAGAGGAAAGTACATTACCATTTCCACATGAACAGCATTTTTGTCAGCATCTGAATACACAGCCACTGTCCTGATGCCCAATTTTTTAGCGGTGCGCATGACCCTGCATGCTATCTCCCCGCGATTTGCGATTAAAACTTTATCAATTTGTCGGTGCTTCACATCAGGCTTTAATTGTTGTGCATAGCCTATACTTCTAGAATGTCTAAGATTGAAATCACTGTAAAAATAAAGACAGTTGATATTAATATCAGCCATATATTTTTAACAAAATAATTTTTTTTAAATTCTTACCAAATCCTGTTTAGTTGTTTTAAATAAGACATCGTGGCTACTGTGTTATGCCCCACAGCGGTCTGATAACAAATATTTGTGTGTCGCCGTGACCACCAAAATGAGAGAAAGAGATAAAGCCATAAAAAGTGATTAACATTCTAACGTCACACATACGGAGTTATTATCATCTCATTACATTATCATTGTTATCGGGCTGAAAAACAAACACTATTCGATTACGCATTTTATAGAAGTGTGTGTATTTAAAATCATCATGGGCATCGAATGAATGACAGAATGGTGTTTTTTGCCCAATTAAGGACCAGCAAAAGTACTAAGACCATACAGCCATATCTTTTTAAGGTTCCGTAGTCTCGACAACGAACCTTCATAATTTCGCCATATCTGTCCGTCTGTCCTTCCGTCTGAAGCTTAGCTCATAGACTATTACTGATAGAAAGCTGATTCTACTAACAAAGTGATATACCTTTGAAAATATGTATTTTACGGTACCTCCCCTATACGTAAAGTGAGTATGATTTGTTTTTCTCGTCTATCCCATAATGTGAGGTGTCGTTGGATAAGTCTTTCATGCTGAGACTGCCACCCATTGCCAAACTTTAATACTTAGTGTACTTGAACCGCAATTGCATGTTTTTGTAATTTAATTTAAATTGTTGTAGGCACCGAAGAAAAAACAAATTTTTTGTTGCAGTCAAGTGTCCACCCATGCATCGTGCATCTCGCATGAACCGGGAACATGGGAATTGGGGTCCTGGCCTGTTTTTGAATAGGTATGCGAAATAAATCAAATTAGTAGTAAATTTATTGAAATTAAAAGGAAAACTATCACAGCTAAGTAGACAATACAAGTCTACGTGTAATCAGGAAACTACGGGACACTACACTACACTACGCGAGTTGGACTCGCATTTAGCCGGTTTTTTTCATTATTGGAGTGGCTTTTTACCTGACTGCCGCCAGAAGGGAGGATTATTGACCACTGTGAACTATGAACATTGTTGTTACAAATTATAGTCAGTCTGTTTGGCGCTTAAATAAGTATAATTGTTTGGTATGATATTATTGTCCTCAAAATTATAGTATAAAGTGGTTTTTTTAGAGCTAAAATGGCATATTTTTATGAAGTAAACATTGTGTGGAAAAGTGATATGATATCCAATTAGGCTTGGTAAAGCCGTAAAGCCACACTGACGACCGTAATCTTTAAAAAAAATCCTTAGGCCACTTCATTTAAGGTATGGCTGTATAGGCTTAGATCTTTATGCCTGTCCCAGAGGGGCAAACCAAAAAAAACACATAGAGATCTGTGATCTGTCCACGATCTGTCGAACTGGCAGTGACAGAACAGCATGTGACAGCATCTTCTCGCTATTTTCGGATTTCGGTTACAAGTTAAAACTTTGTTTCGTTGCGGTGTAATTTATAAACAATTATAACTTTAGCTTCTTGTATTTTTGTTTGGGATTCGTGAATTTTAAACTTTTTATTCTTTCATATGTTTTATGTTGCATATAAATTTATCTTTGGCTTAATTAAGGCTACATAGAAAGCACAGATGATGGCTGTTGATCAACAATGGAATATGGCTTTCTGTAGTTATTCTAATTAATCATGAAATCAACAATAACACGGTAACTAAAGCAAAATGGGTATAAAAGGACTATGGACAGTATTAACACCGTTTAGCGAAAAAAAATCACTTTATGAGGTAAATGAATATATAATTTTGACATATCAAGCTTTTGTTATTATTATATTATTCAATGGATTTTCTTTGTTATGGTTACAGATAAGAGGAGAGACAATTGCTGTGGACTTAGCAGGATGGGTTTGCGACAGCCAAAATGTTGCAGATTATCATATTCAACCCAAATTATACATGAGGTATAAGATCACAGAATATTCTATCAATTATTCTACATTCTGTAGTTTTTTCTCTTGCTGTATTAATGGTTTGTTTGTTACAGAAATTTGTTTTTTAGGACTATCTTTCTTTTGTTAGCTGATGTAAATCCAGTGTTTGTGCTGGAAGGCGATGCCCCTGAGCTTAAGCGAGACGTAATGGCTGCTCGGAATGCAATACAGTTTCGTGGAGCTGCGCCAAGGACTGAGGCAGCCACAAACAAGCGGCCAGATGTTGGGCGGAAAAGGTTCAGAAATGTTCTTAAAGAGGTATTGTGATTTACTTAACTTTCAAGCTCTTATTTATAATAATGTTATGGTATTTCTAAACTGTTAAATTTTGTTCTAGTGCGAGACACTTTTAAAATCAATGGGAGTAATGTGTATAAAAGGAAGAGGCGAGGCAGAGGCAACTTGCGCTCAGTTGAATGCTCAAGGTGTTAGTATTTCTTATACTTTACGCAATGAATATAATTAGAGGCAAAGGACGCAAAAATTCTTAAGTTTAGATTTTGAAGAATTAGAAAGTCTTTAATAACACATTACCTTTCTTTATACTTTGACAGTTTGGTGAAATAAATACATTTCCTGTTTTTATTAATGTTGCACAATCATCCACACCACAGTAAGTCATTTAAGACATTTTTTATAATAAATCGACTTGTTGCAAAGTTTCATTAACTAGCACATGCGTGGGTGCGCAGTTTTTTTATTTATTAAATAAAAAGGAAGGAAAACAGTACAAAAAACGAGAAAGCAAGTCACCTGATGGTTAGAGATCCTGATCACCACCACCCATATTATATACATGCAATATCCAGAATATTGCAGATGCATTGCCAACCTAGAGAGCTAAGATAGAATATCTCTTGTATCAGTAATTTCACCGGCTATCTTGCTCTCCATGCTGGAACACAACAGTGCAAGCACTACTGCTTAGCGGATCGATTAGCGAGCAAGATGGCGACACAGGTCTTACTACCTTCCCGCCAAAGTAGTTAACTACTATAGAATAGGGACTTGTTCCCTCAAGGATGCGTCGTCTGCGCAGTAACTATAGCGGCAGAATATCACGAGCGCGGTATCTTTTATAGAGTAATTTTTGCTTATACTCTGTGATCCTCCTTCTTAATTGAGCTTTTTTTGGTTTTGTACAATTAGTTAGTTGATGCAGTAGTCTCTCAAGACTCTGATTGCTTCGCTTACGGCGCTCGTCGCGTGTACCGGAACTTTAGCGTGTCGAGCGCGTCGGGGGGAGGCGCTTTGCAGGGATCTATAGACTGTTACGATGCCGAAAAAATGATCCAAAATAATGGTACATTTATTTATCATTACTGCTATAATTTATGTGTAATGAATTTTAGACTGTATACTGACACATTCCTTCCACATACTGCTGTAGTGCTCAAATTTAGATTTACATACAAGAAACGTGATTTGAACTTTAGTATGCTACAATAGGAGCGATTGCTCGTGGTGTAGATTAGCTGTCTATAAATTCCAGTGTCGTGCATGCATAAGCAAGTATGCTGTCTTATGTAAAATTGCTTGCATTGTCAATAATCTAAACACTTTGCTTCATTAGTTATTGAGTGAATAAAATGTATAATGACAAAATCAAAATATAGGTTTTGGCCGAAACAAGATGGTTGCCCTTGCTCTGCTTTGCGGATGCGACTATGGTGTTGGTGCGTGTGGATCTTCAATAACAACAGTTCTCTCATTTCTGCACACAGTACCTGACAGTGAAGTAATTTCTAGGTAATTTATTGACTTCAAATCCTATTCCTCTTGTCTCTTGAAAAGCGATATTAAAAGTAGTTTTTTTACTGATTAGGCTGGTGTCTTGGGTAAGTGATCCTGCGTATTATGAGGAGCGAGCCCGCTGGGCGGCCGCGCCGGGCCGCTGCGACCGTTGCGGGCACGTCGGGAGAACGCACGCCAAGAACGGTTGTCCTGTTTGTGCAACGCATCGCGGCTGCCAAGATAATGGACACAAGTAAGTGTATTATTTATATTTCTCACCCCTGATGCAATGCACAACAAGGTGTGTTACAAACTTTAAGCCTGTCTGCCTGTGGTTGCGTATTCATAGCTCTGAATACAATGACCCGATTACAATAGACTATTTTTTTGGTAGCTGAATTAGGCAGGATGATTCCTAGCCATATTTGAGTTTTAGATAATGATTATGATGGCAGATAGATAGGTTACATCCTGGATACTTTTTATCCCGTCAAATCCTATAAAATGCACAAATAAAATAAAGCTGGCGAAGCCGCGGGTAATAGCTCGTATGAAATATCAAATATGTCAAAAAGAATTCCATTTTTTTCCCAGTCGGCGACCACTAGGCTTGCGCAGTTGCGCCAAGATCCCATTGACACCTGCAATTTTTTGAGATATGTCATCCATCCATCATATAAACGCAAGAATTGAGGACTAGCGCCCTCTGTATGTCATTTTGCAAAGTTCGTAGGCACTCTTACTGAGAGTCCCAATTCCATGAAACGTTTAGAATTGTATGTAAAAGTATAGATGGCAATGTGGGGTTGATTGCGACTAACTATTAATAGGTTTATTTATTTAATACGATGGGTATACGAGACAATGCTTGCTGTTGATTGCTGATATTTATCAGTTGTAGTTTTGCGAATGATTTGGGTAACGGATTAATACGAATTTACCTTTCGAATTAGTAAAAAATATCTATGTCCAAGTCAGACTCTTGTAGTTAAAGGGTGATTCATATGGAACAACTATAAAATAATTACTTTAATTTTCATACGCGCCTTTGTATGGAGGTTAAGATCCTTTTTGGGTCAATGAGCCAACCTAGTTAGTGAGATATACTCCATTCCATGTTACATTACACACTTGACACAATAATAAGAGTTAAGCTCTTGTTATCGAGGTCCAATGCTGTACAGGATGGAGCGCAAACATGCTTTGTAGGTGGTTATGTATATTTTGATTGTATTGTTCTTGTCCTGTGTGTCAGTCCTAAATATCATTAATAATTTATGATACTAGCATGCGCTGCTTGTTAAATCAAAAGTGTCATATATTATATAAAAAATAGATATATAAATAAATACCTACCTAAAACCTTCGGAGTATTTTCATCAATTTCCCTCTCCGCGACCACACATGGTTTCCTCCACAGACTGCCGTCCGCGGATGTGTGGACCGCACAATGCATGCGGCCGGCTACTGCCCTCCTCACTGTGTCTGACCTTCTGGTTGGTGCTACCCTGAGCATGTCTGCCTTCCACTTGTGTCCATCAATTCTCACAGTTTCAAATTCACCATCTAAAGCTGCCCGTGCTACGGTATCTATAGTACTACACAACGGATATACATAGTACGGTCAGCATCAGAAATATATTTACGTTACCGAGACGTCAATAATATCGATACACCGTTACACCTTTATGCCACTAAACATAAGGTTACATATTTTGTCGCTATGGCTGTATATATTTTTTTACAGCTGACTGTTCCAACTAATAAATACATACATGTAATGAAATGAATACTAAAACACTTACATATATCCATCCATGACCCAAATTCCGAAAAAATAGAAATAACGTTAATATGAAAAAACTATTGTTTACTTCTACAATATCGCTTATGATTTAAAGTTGAAGAAATCATACGGATTCAAATCAGGGGCTATATTGACACAAAAACTTTGGTCAGGCCTCACATGTACGAACACAAACAGTTATGCTAATTTGACCGTACCCGTTGTTGACGTTGACATAAGTTTTAACAACATTAGTTTTAAACCAGCCTCGCGCCTCATGCTTCGCCGAATAGTTTTTCGATTATCCCAAATTAATTCTTTGGAACCGTATCTCTCTGTAGATTATACGTTAATAACTTTTCGATTTCAAAGCCAACGTTATAAATAACGTTTCAAAATATATTTTTGCAGATTGCAGATGTAATACTTTCGCGTAGAAGTTTACAGTGCGAATTTACATTAGTATTAGTAGTATTTAGATATGATGTACAATAGGGTTACATACGAAAATTGTATTTACTTGTTGCTGTCACACGGTCTGCCTGTCTGTACGTCCACACCATATGTTACGAGTCGTTATCTCTATAACAGAATGAGTGAGTTTATTTGTATTAGTTTTTTAATAGTTAATTGTGATAAATAATCGTAGTCTGTCTGTAATGTGGGATTTTTTATTTAAACATATACAGCTGGCGCCGGTCCCACAATTATCTTTTTGGGTTCCGTACCAAAATAAATAATCCCTCGTGGGGCAAACCCGTCTGTCCGTCCATCTGTCCGTCTGTCACTGCCGCATATTGCGAATCTGACTTGCACTTGGCAGGTATTATTTTAATTTTTCTCGACCTTTTCATTGACAAATGATGTAATTAAAGTAAAAACAAAATTAGAAATTCATCAGTCATCCTTTTTGGTTTTTTAATATGGTTTAGGTTTATTTTTGAATTTTACCATATTTACTTTGATTAGGTGCATAATTGGAACATAGATACAACTACACGTTATCATTTCGCTCACTATCAAATTAGACTAATAGGTATAATTATATCTTTACCGGTTTGACAGTTTCTAGCGTAGAAATTAAAAAATGACTTGTTGTGCTAATTAATAATCACGCATATTAAAAAAATTGTCTACAGGTTGAAAGTTGCAGCAGTAAAGCGAGAACTATCGATGCGCAACAGAGCTTTGACATGCGGAATGCAGTTTCCCGAACCGAAAGTTATGACAGAATTTTTAAATGTAACAACTGAAAAATTTGACTTCGACAGTTCAAAAAAACCCATTCCGAGCCTAGTACAATTCGTGGTAAGTAATGTACTGTTAACATCTATAATGTCTCTGTTTCTTTTAAAAAAAGTGAATTGTTATTTTTGTAACTTGAGCCATCAGAGCTTAAAGCGTTTTTTTGCAACTTGTTTTAGAATCTAATGTCGACTAAACTGGATTGGTCCGAAAAATACTGTGTTCAAAAGTTTTTGCCTCTTCTAACGAAATGGCATCTTCAAGACAACGTGCCATGCCGAACAATCCAACCCGTCAAAATCAAGAAAAAGCGAAACCCAAAAGGCGAGTTTTAAGAAATGAGAACCGTTGTTACTAGACACTGCTACTTGCGTTCAGCAGAGATGCGCTTGATACGCTTGTATTTGCTTACTGTAAACATGATCGAACAATAAAATTCACTGTTTGTAGGTGTGCCTAGTTACGAGGTTCAGTGGGCCGACATTGATGGCCAATATGAAGCTTTGATTTCGGATGAACAATTTCAAGGTACGCAATCTGAACTACCTATGTTAATCATTGTTTTGGATGATTTTAGTTTTTACTTACCTGCTGTGACGTCAGAAAAGTGTTTTATGGTTTAGTCTGTTGTTGTTTAGTTGTTTTATGTTTGTTGATAGATGGCGAAGATAGGACAGAAGTGTGGACCTCAATAGAACGCCAAGATTTGTTGCGACGTTACTATCCAGACATAGTCGAAGTTTATGAAGAATCAATTAAGAAACCGGTAAGGGAAAAGAAATCAAGGGGGCGAAAGACTAAAGTTGGCGAGGTGAATGAAAAGCCTAAGCGAAAATATAAAACTAAAGTAACCAAATCTACTCGAGAAGAAGCTGTGAATTTGCCCAGTTCTTTGAAAAACACTAGTTTGACGAACAAAACTTCAGAAATGAATACGAGTAAAGTTCACGTCAAGGTAGTTAAACTTAAAAGAAAAATGAAAAAATGTTCATCCAGTAAAGGGCAAAAGACTATCCATAGTTTCATTGCTAATAAAAGAAGAAAATCTTTCATACAATTACTGCCTTTTTTGCAAAGTAGCTTTAAAAATTTGACGATTTATAGCAATGAAAACACCGAGAACATGGAACCTTCAAATCATTTCCTTAGTATGTTTAAATCGACGAGTGATAACAATCACGACAGTAACTTATCCGACATCGTCGATGACATAGTGACAAGAGCGCCCCTCATCAAGACTGCCAAATTTGATCACAACTTGGTGAAGCTTGTTTTTAATAAACATTCGACGCCTCGGAAATCAGTTTTCAGGAAAAGCGCCTTAATGGATTTACACTATAATTGCTCGACGCCGCGGGGCAGTCCTATAAACGAATCGCGTTTTAAATTAGATCATAACAGTTCTGGTGGCCGTTTCAGTTTGCCAGTTAACACGAGCTATTTTTTCGATAAATTGTCAGAAGATCGCGACGCTTTTGAACTGTCTTTTGATCATATACAAAAAAGCAGGTTAGTACATGGGGTGTGTGACAAAACTTGTGAAACAAGTTTGCCAGTGGTCCATTTATGATATATGCAGTAAATAGCTACGAATGTTATCGCATCTAAGTAAATAAAACTTTTTTACTTTTAAACACTGTGTTTTATATTCCGCAAATTTTAATGATAAATAATAATAATAATAAGATCATTTATACTCAGGCTACAAAAGCTAAAAATATACAAACTAAAAATTAAACTATTTTTTGAAAATATAATGAGAAGATGCATGCTCTTAACAGAACTAAGTAACTAATCTCAAAAATTACTTTCCATACAAGCGACGATAAAGCTTTCCACCCACTAAACCTTAACCCTATAGCCATCGGTGGCCATGGTATTATTATTATTATTTTGTCATTATGCAACTAGGTTCGAGGGTTTTGATATTTAAATATTTTTTATAGATTTGTCAATTACTGCATTTTAGGAGTTTCATACAGAACAAAAATTTGTGAATATTTTCAAAACTATATGTAATATCGTAATATAAATAAAATCAAAACATACGAACCTAGTTCTCCGGCATAACAACAGTATACAAAAAAACATAGCTAGGTATAGGTTAAGGTTTCAAGGGTGGAAAACGTTATAACCGATAGTATTGAGACAACAACCATAACGAATTATAAATAAACGCGAGAAGCTAATGTTGATCAGTGGCGTTCGGGCCCATGTGTCCTATAAACCAGCGACCATAATCTATACGAATCTACATCTACACTATCTACATCTACATTAGTCTACACTAATATAATAAAGAGGTAAACTTTGTTTGTTTGTATGTATTTAAGGGGTAATCTCTGGAACTACAGACCGATTTCAAAAATTCTTTCACTAATTAAAAAGCTACACTATCCCTGACGGACATAGGCTAGTAATTCCACGCGAACGAAGCCGCGGGCGTCTACTACTCGACCAATAAAATGGTAAGATTCTAGTGTCTATATTGATATGCGAGCTGCCGTAGTGCCATAAACGTAATTATCCAATCCATCCTGGTACCTGCCAATTATCCACACTGCTTACTTACACCCGTACCGATATTAAATGCAGTTTTATTTTTCGTCAATTTGATTGAAAGTTACTGAATGTTCTGTGTCTGTCTGTCAAAGGATTTTTGCATATTGGATGTTTTTTTAACTGAGTGCAACGCAAAGGGGTATATAGGTTTGAGGCCTCTCTCTGTGGCAACGTACCTCTGGAGGCAATGGACTGATTTCTACTCGCTTTTGTTTGCTAGCAGATTTAAGTAAGAGAACAACAGAAGTGTTTAAAATATTCATTTCTAAAATATATCGCGGTTAACTTCAAAGTTTTTGTTTTTTGTGTTATTGTTAAACTAATTGTTCAATAAACAACATTTTCCCTTGGTACTATCGCTTTTACGGGACACAGAGTGGACTTTTTCACAGGCCACACCGTGGGCGCTATAGTATAATTATTGTTAGAAAAGCCTAACACGAATGTTATTTATTGCATTCAGGGTGGTATTAAAAAATAGTGATTGATATCCATTATGTGCAATTTGATTTGGGATCATGGGCAAAACATACCCAGAATTAAAAATCTAGGAGGAACTAATGACTGAATGTAGAATTCGGATATACAGTTTTACCAAAAATATATTGAGCATCGGCAGTATTCGTTTGCGCAGAGAAGCGCAGACCGGTTTCCGACAGTAGCCGAACGTGTGAATAATCTATATTGTACTTTATTTGCAAGCGCAACTGGCAGAGTACTGCTTGCTATGCATTCTAAGCTTTGTCCCGCTTACACAATTCGTACACTGTGGCGCACGGGCTGCCGCCATGTTGCTCCGAAATCAATAGACCAATAAAAGCGCAAGAGTTTAGCGCGCGTAAAATTCTACTTTATCATTGGTAGATCGAAATTTCTCGCGCTACTAAAAGTGGTCTACTGCGCAGGTATTTACGCGTGGCACAATATATTTTTGGTAATACTGTACATACCACATCGGTCGCAAACAGGTATGCGGCGCGCCTCATGGCAAACAACGATAATCGGTACTCACGTCGCAGCGGCCGGGGAATAGCGTTATATGTATGTTAGTCGTGTCGTTATATTAGTGTTGATGACACATAAAAGTTAAAGCTACTATCGGACTTTCCCGAAACATGCCACTTTTAACGTTAAGTAAATGTACGCAGATTGGTACATAGTTATATTCCTCGGAACAACTACCACTCGATCGAACTCGAAAACCTGTACATTCATGGGCGCTGCCAGGTTTACTTTCAGGGAGGTGTATCTGCATCTACACACTATACTCTTAACTAATCTTTACATAGTAGAAAGTAAAGTCGCTATCCGTTCCTATCTGTCCTAAATTCTTATGGTTTATGTTCGATCGCCTTCTCTTCCTAAACCATGCAACGGATGTTGATAGGGTTTTCACTGTCAGTTAGATATTTTTTGCGGAAGGTTTTTTATGTACGGTCAACCAATTTGATTCACAGGCCACTGTAGAACGTTGTCGTATTATGCCATGGCCGAGATATTATGACATTTATTCAGAAGTCATTATGACGTATATTGTGAAAAGGTTCTACAGTGGCTTAATAATCAAACATCCTAATTGCATCCTAATTGTACCAGGCTGGTCGCTAGTAATAGCATATAATATATAATATTCTTTTCTTACGCTTCTACATAGTATATCATAGAGTCGCTTTCTGTTCCTGTCTGTACTCACCGTATCTTCGACGGCTTACTTATGAACCACTCAATGGTTGTCGATACAGTGTTTACTGTCATTTAGTGATTTTTTACGGAAGGTTTTTATGTAAGTACTATGCAATCTAACTATTCCTTAGTAAATTGCACGCGTGCAAAGTCTGGAAGGAACGCTAGTTTTAAAATAAATAGGTAAATAGCTCTTTTGTGTATTTCCTTTTTCGGCAGTGGGGTGTAAGTGTTTGCATCCCCGCCGGCGCCCATGTGTGCATTGATATGCTAAGTCAATAAAACAGTTGCAGTGGCAGCAGACAGTAAAAAGAATGAAGAGTAATTCTACACCTGCGTTGTAAGTGAACTTTGGGTATGTTATACGCTGCGCACAACTAATGATTATCAAGGCTGAGTTGGAGGTTAAAAAAAAGGTTGAACTGAACTATTCAGTCCAAAACTTGGGAACAATCAAAACTGTCCAAGACCATTCATTCCATTGACCGCTCTCTTGAAAATATAAGTCGAAATTACCTCAACAGATTATCACATTTATAATTCCAAACACTTGGGCACCGTAGGAGCTTTTTTTATATAAAACAAAAAATTAAAGCCGAGTATTTTCGAGCTCAATAATCTTGTAACCTTAACGTGTTCATTGTGCCGATGGTCAAATACGTATTTTGCCGCGATATCGATGCTTCATTGGGCAGGACGCCGATCGGCGTCGGCGTCGGCGGCATCAGAAAAATAATCTTACCCTCTAATTCATAAATGCGGCGTAAAGCTATGTTAGTTAACATGTGTTTTGTTTTTATCTGTAATTGTGACGTTTGCCCTCGAACGAAACAAACAAGACATTTGTTAGCGACAGGCTCATGCGACCTCCATGGAATACCTTAACTGTCACAGCTTTTTGAATATTGTTTTCCTTGGCAGTCGTACGTCGTCTTTTATACTGTCTTTACCGTTTCTTCAATATATTTTATTATTAGTTCACAAGATTGATTTATTTTCGAGCCCGACCGCTAACACCATTTGTTAGTAATATAAAGTTTGGTGAACTTTTATGAATAAGGAGGCTAGTCGTTAGTGGAAATTTTAAGCTTAGCCTATCGGCCACCACAGCATTGTATTAAGGTCAACAATAACGCCGATCGGTGCAAGCCACAACTAATGAGTTAAGAACTCGCTTTTAGGTAGCATGGAGACTTTAATTTGTTAATAGAGTCCTTTTGAAATTTGTATGAAGTACTTAGTACAGTTAAAAAAATCTTAAATCTTCTGCTGTCTTAAGTTATGAAGATTATCACTGTTGGAATGCCACTGCTTAGCAACTGGACAAAAAATGCTCCTTCGTAAATAAGATCAGGATGGCATTAATGTCATTATGAAAGAAGTACAGTCAAGCTCATAAATATCTATAGGTACAGCCATATGGCCAAATATTTATGTGGAACCACTAATTTTATTGTCAAACACTAACAATACTTTTAACACTAATTTTATTGCCGTGTAGTTATTTTTGGCATCTTGGGGTCCTACGACCCGAATATATCTACATATATATTACATATGTACATAGGGTGAACTTACAACTAAGGCACCGGTATGGTAGGTATAGTGGTATTTAAGGTGCTAAGTTAGAAGAATGAACGCTGTAACGGGTGTTGCAGATTTTTGGCTGAGCCTGTTGGAACCGTATAAGTAAATACCATAATAAAATATTTTATATGTATGTGAGATAACGATAAGTATATCAAAAAACATAAGTTTATTTTTTAAATCGGTTGTCTTCTTCGCCTTTAATTCGTCATTAAACCAGGCCCCTGTTGTATAATAGGTCGCCTGCTCGTTTTCCTCCCTCTTACATAAAAAAAACTTCCATTAGACTTTGTTTTACGTTTTTCTTTGCGGCATCTTCTTGCTGTCATATAAAATAAACATAAATGAATACATATCAACTTCCACGAGTTAGTAGGTACAAAAAATCATATTTATCATACAAATATTTTGCCATCACATGAATCGGATCTACTACCCCAGCTATAGCCAGGAGCTATTCGGTGGCAGCCCGGCCGACTTGAATGCACAGTTTATACCGCGTTCCTATATCCGAACAACGGATCGTTTTACTTATCAACAGTTAAATTTTGACAGCTGTCCGGTTCAAAATGTGTCCAAATTTAACGGCTGTGGCCCGTTTCACGAAGCTACAAGTTACAATTTTACAAGTCTAAACCGGCAACATTGGTCATTATGCCCATTGCTATTGGTCATTATTGACCAATGTTGCCGGTTTAGACTTGTAAAATTGTAACTTGTAGCTTAGGGAAACGGGCCACTGGTAGGTAAAACGATCCTTTGTTTGAATACAGGAACACGGCATTGGTTAGATTCATTTCATGCCCATATTATGTATAGTCGCAATCGCAGCCGGATTCACGACGACAACGATGCGCTTTACAAAACTGGGACGCCGTTTTGTAAATAGTTATCATTTTCATCCTGAAGGCCGTATCTAAATGTATGTAACGTATGAGACTGTGTAAATAAAAATTTATTATAATATGATGTCATAGGGCAGTAATGTGATAAAAAACGCCCTTGGTTTTAATTAAGGATCTACGTCTATATTTACTTTGCTTGCATGTTATGTTGTGACAGTGTTTAAAAGCAAGTGCGATGAAATATAGTGTACATTGAATTCATTTGCATGGATTACCACGAAAATTGACTAAATGTTTCTTCCGAATCCATTCATTGTCAGATTTCTCACATGCTCCTATTGCCCAAATTGTTGCTATAAGTTTATGTAGCGCAAATAAGAAAATATTATTTATTCACCACCACGCCTCCTTAAAACTATATGAACTAGTATGAAGTGGGCCGAGATTCTTCGCTTTTAATCAATGCTTGATCACTTGGTAACGATTGATACTCAGTCCTTGATCTTTAAATACTCGTATGTTTCTTTCATAGGAATCGACAGCGAGCGGTAAACTGTTAAACTTCAGAGAACTAACTTAATCCTACTTTTTTAATCGCTATCAATTACAACAATTTTTACCTAATAACGTAATGTTAATACAAAACGAAGATTGTACACTAGGAAAGCTTAATATTTAAGACGACGCCTAGGTTTCCTAAGGACGATCGAACCGTAAAATGCTACGAGAAAGTCCAAATCCTTTTAACTTCATCTTTGTGTTAGAAAAGGAGAAGCGTGGCGGGTTTGTTCACCCTCATTTCGTGAGATTTCGCAGATGATCGGAGAGATTCGGGAGGCTGCGTCATAGGGCGCGCGCGCGAACCCGGCCGCTTCGTCATTGCGACGGAGGTTGTCGTGTATCGGCACTGGGCCGTGCAAGCGCTCGCTCCCGCCGCACCGCTGCGCCCCCTCCGCGCTGCGACCGTGCGAGCCGCGAGCGCGACCTCCGCTCCGATATACCGCCCTCGAGACGCTCGCGAGCCGCGTGCCGGTCATCCTTCAGCGAAGAGCGCGCCGACCAGGGACGTCGGAACCTAGGTACCGGTGCGGTGTATCCGCGCAGTGCATGTGCTCGTGTAGTCATTAGCTCTGTGACCACGCTCCCTGGGCCCGGCGATTGTGGCGCGATGTAAAGAAGCCGCGACCGTGAATCCATGTGTAAGTGGGTGCGTTGCGTATGACGATTCCCGCATAGCGATTGTCGTTCGCCGGTAACGATTTTCCGCAAGCAAACAGCTCTAGCGAGTGGCATTCGGAATAAAAATGAATGAATTACGAAGCTACCCGCCCCTGGGGAGCTGCGGTTGTATTTTAACCCCTACTGGGAGTGGATAAAGTCACACATGTCCTACCCTTGTCTTTGAATAAAATGAATATTCTCTGCCTCTTCATTTTATGTGATCAATCCTCAGAAACAATAAATAAAAAAGGTTAATCAAGTTCGCTCACAGTAGGGGGGACTATCACTTCGATTACCATTAATTGCCAATGTAACAGGTGTGCCGATTTCTCAACCATGAACTAGATTTTATTATCATTCCCAAAAACCTTTGGTTAGGTAAAAGAATATTTTTGTATTATTTTACGTGAACTTATTATTTTAAAGTCTTAATTTATATTATTTCAACTTGATTTGTGCTAACGATATCGTAATTATAATAAAAAATAAACCTTTAATAAGCGCTTTATCAATCATAAGATATTAGGGGAGTATGCCGTTACGGAAAGCCTATTAAAGGTTTAATTTTTTTATGCTTACGAAACATAAATTTTAGTCGCGCTGCTATTTTTATTACAGAATATAATTAATCTAATCTCACATTTTCCTCAAAGATACAAGTACGTATAAAAAGTAAAAGCGGTTGTATTGCTGTCCATTTATTTCATTTACATAAATTTAAAACGCCCTTTAATTTATTTTTAAATCAGTAATTATCTTATTTTTGGATTAAAACAATCAATTCCATACTTTTAATATAGTTAAATTCGAGTCAGGTAATTTTAAGCATGGTTACAATCCGGGTGTTTGCCTGTTTAAGATACTCCTGGATAATTTCTAAATTTGCGATGACAAAGTCTAAAGGTGTAACCATTTTCGCAGGCTGAGTACATTTTATATTCTATGACTCGACTTATTGGCAAACGATATCTTATTTAACCGCAATTTAATATTATTATAAGTACAAATTATGCTTACTTATATCTTATGCATTAGACCCCTTAATCCCGCTGGCGCATTGTCTTTCATACATCCACGTTTTCATCTTTGGGCGTTTTCACGAAAAGTTGTACAGCAAGTAACTAAAAGACTATATACAAACATTCGTTCATTTTGCAACGAAGTTAAAGACAGAATTATATATTTTTTAATACTACCTTGACAAGTCGATAACTTTACCCGTCAACTGGCAGTGAACATCCCAAATTCAACTCACCGTTGTCTCTTCGTTATGTCCGCTTTTTAAATCGATTTGTATTATAGAGCTTTTATTCCGTTATCTATGTTCTCTTTCCTACTACGAACCAATGTGTGACAATCGTGTGTGGAATCGATAACTTTATAATAAGCGATAAAGATGCATTGCATCTAATCCTGATCTTCTTCAAATGAATTTCAGTTCCATTTATCATATTTTGTACATTTCATTATGCAGAGTTACATATTAGGCGGCAAAATATAACAACGACCCATTGCTTCATGGAGAAATGATTATTTTCCTAAATTATTTGCATATTTTATCTATCATATCTATGTAGAATCTAAAAGTAAAGGACAATAGTGGGATACTGCTAGAAGTAACACGCGTATTTAAACTAAGGGTCGGGACAACTTGACATCTGGTTGATTTTTTTGAGTGTATTCATCTTATAGATATGCTATAAAATAACCACTAGATCATGAGATGTATTGTTTTTACTAAGTTAGTACGGTTTTTAGTTATTAAAACTTTAGACGCCGGTGACCTAGACACAATAGGCTGTTCTATTGATATAACTGTATATGTATAGTCGTTTACCGTCAGCGAAAGAGTTAAGAGGTAGTGTTAGTAAGGATAAAAAAATATTACTTATAAAAGATAAT
Organism: Ditula angustiorana; assembly: GCA_963691745.1. Lineage (NCBI taxonomy): Eukaryota > Metazoa > Arthropoda > Insecta > Lepidoptera > Tortricidae > Ditula > Ditula angustiorana. Next base: position 24,231,575 of record OY829472.1, read on the forward strand.
TTAACTTAATCTCATTTACGGCTACAAACAAATTTACCTCGTCAAAATACATAGTGTACATAAGGCGGTCTAAACATTAGAAAATAGTATATTATCAATTAAGAAAACTGTATTTATAACACGTAGAACACTATTTAATTACTATGTGATTATTTAAGTAATAATTTTTCAAAGTATTTGTCACACACAAAGTTGACATGGCAAATCAAATTGAACATGATTTGCTTTACCTTATGCGGCGTATCTACAAAATATGGATTTAAAAATAAAAATAAAATAAAATATTTATTATTTCAGACCACCGTAACAAGTCATATATTGTTAGTAAAGTTGAAACAAAGTCTTAATATCTATATTAGTAGGGTAAACATTATTTAAGTATTGAATTAAGTAGGTATGTACCCACATACCTACTTATGAATACTATTTGGAAAGAATTGAGTATCTGCAAGTTTTATTAGTTATGGACATGATTCGAACGGATTCCAAGGAGTGAATCCACCCATCCAGACATTTTATGTTTTTGCATTTTCAATTTGTATATACAATTGACCAACATGAATTCTTAAGGTATTATGCAGATGCTCATTTTTTGCAGAAGTAAATATGTGTACAAAAACCCATTTGAATTGATTTGTTCTGTGCACGCCCTCTCTTTCTGACCACCACGTGCCTTGTCTTATTTTCTGCTCATTTGTCTTGGTTACTTGGTTTACATCGTTCCTTTAACTAACGGCTTTTAAATCAGCATAGCAGCTTTTATTGGCCTCTCTGGTCCATCACGATGGCCTACTACTGGGGCCCATCGTGTGTGTGGTTGGTGCGATGGTGTAGAATGCCCTGGACGTCGGTATTTTCGCGTACTTAAAAGATAGCATAGATATAACGTCGCACTCGCGTACATACGTTGCATTATTTGCTTTTAATGGACCGTCATGTAAAAGCATAAGAATTGACGTCGCCAGAGGGGGGGGGGGAGGACAGGTGGGGCAGCGTTCCCCCCTTAGAGCCTCAAAAAGTGTGTAGTCTACAGCCCATTTTCAATTGTTTTACGAAAAAACATGAATTTGCCCCCTTTAGCACCGGCCAGGCTTGATGGCTGGCGACGCCCATTTTCATAAATCTAGCAGCAAATATTACTCATTGTTTTTTTGTTAGATTTGAAACTAACATACTCAGTTTATCTAGGGGATGATTATACATTTTTACGCTCCACAGGATTTCGTAAATAATATCAAGACGAGAATAAGCGACAGCTGGCTTTATAGTTCGTTTTCACTGGTCAAATAGGAAGGAGGCGAAGCCACTGGCAATATTGAATTAAATGTAAAACCAGTGCCTCTATTTCACAGACAGCGTCGAATGGATGCCCTAAAATAGCCTAGTGTTGTTCTTACCGTCTAATCGTATCGATCAGATTATTTGTGAGATGTCGGAAGGGGTTTAAATTTAAATCATGTATAAATACAAGTCGGGTACGAAACGAATATCGAAAATTAATGTATCGATTGCATCAATTGTTTAAAAGTTATTTTTCATGAAACCGTAAGCTTTTCCGGATTGTTATTGCACAAATTTAACCAAACCCAATGGGTTCAATAAGATGGCCCTTTCAAAAGTCTCGAAAACCTTTAAGTAAAAAGCGTTTCGTTACATTAGTTTTATTAATTTTCGATAAGTATTAAAAAGCTCTTCTTTATGTAAAATTTATCTAACAATAAGTCTTTGAGGTTGCACTTTGAAAAAAGACCTTATGTCCTTTAATTACTATGGTACTGGTTTATTACTGTAGGTAGGTTAACTACCGTTAAAATCCTCGCAAGGGGGAGGGATATGTATTTTTTTGCCTGGAGAATCTATACATCTTTGGCCAATCAAGTATTTATTGTCATTTAGTTTAATGTTAAAAGTTTACTACATTCACTGCGGAGTCTTTTCCGCTGGCAGAATAACTAAGTACTTACTAGCAGAATAAAATATTAATTTTTATTAACATTATAAGTTTTTTTACGTTTCACGTTTTACGCTTGCTTCTGATAACAATCCTAATTTACCGTTATACTTATGTAAAATAAATTTTATTAAGTACCTAACGTGAAAGAAAAAAACCGAACCGCAGAACTAAGTTTGCTTGTGAAGGTTTATGATGATTTCTAAAAATCTGCGCTAGTTAAAAATTCCTTTCTATTTTTCTTGATATATTCGTATAAACCTTTATCAATTCTAATTATTTCAGCTTTTTCGCTTTAAAAACTTCAGAGATGAAAAGTGGGGGCATCACATTTCGTTATTACCTATTTGGCAACTACGCGGAAGCCTTTCATACGATACTAGGGAATGCAAACCCGGTTATTTTCTCTAAGTCAAACCGGTTTTAATCGGTTATTTCTCAATGAAAATAACCGGGTTTGCATTTACAATATGTTACCCCACTTGGCCTAGTAGCCTCAATTTGACTCAATTTTGACCCCCTTCTCAACCTGTTTCAATTGAGTAAACTAACTAAAACTATATTCTTAGTTTAAAATTATCATTTTAGTTTTTTTATTTGGTGAACGAAGGATTAGTACAGTTGCTCAAATATACAGTTGCACAGACAGACGGACGGACGAAAGCTTTCCTTTTTTTACCAATTAGTAAGGAACGCTAAAACTTGTAGTCGAAAGAAGATATTCAATATAAGTAGGTTTTGAAAAATTGTGTGCGAATTTTTAACGTCACTTTTTCAATTTGCGAACTAAAGTGGCATTTTATTAGTTAAGGCAGAGTAACAGCTTGGAGAGGAAAGTGGCATTATTGCCTATTATAGAATTCCTGGTCTAGCTAATAAAAATGCGACTTTAAGGCGTCATTCCTGGAGGAGCGACGTGGCGCGTCAGCTTCTTAATAGTTCCTGTAATCATCATTTTATTACAATGTGCATACACTGTATAGTGGAACATGGTAGCGTATATAATGCATGCCTACTTTAGCGCTGCCTTCATAGGCCTATGCGTGGACATTTTTAGCATTATACCTTTTGCCACCATGTTATATAAATAGAACATTAACACATGTGAGATCCTGCTATTTATACTGAACGGAACGTAGAACGTTGAACAGAGGTTGATACGCGATGAAATCCGTTTAAATTGTTTCATTTCGATGTTTACATGTCGCGGAAACATACGAAATTATTGTGTGAACTACTATTTAATTGGTAGTTGATTAAAAATTATGTTAGGGTACCATGCCACCTATGCCACGTAATACTTAAATAGAGACGTATTGTTGCATACCGCACTTAAAAGGGTACATATACTATTTTGTAGAATCTTATTATGTACCTAGTTTCTATGATAAATGCAAAACTATTTAACCGTCCGCGTTGGGAATACACGTACAGCGGATTTTCGTGCCGCGGACGCCAAGCTATTAGTGAGTTGAGCTACGCTTTACACTTTGTGCGTTTGCATACGAAGTCGTAGCGTTTGGGGCACGTGAAATTGCATTGGACGGTGGCGTTCAAAGGGTATGTGTTTGGGTAATTCCATGACACAAAAGAGAAATTAGATGTTTAAAATTTCATTTTTTGCTGATGGCACCTCGGAATTGCATTATTGGTGGAGCTAAATAACCATATTCTGAAGTAAATTGTAGCACTGGAAGTAAGTTAAATACACGTGAAAGGTGTCACCCGGACTTACGACTAAATGAACGCAGAAAAATCAGACACTATACTATAGGTCAAGTTTGCAAGCTTCTAAATACTAAACGATTTCATTTCTTAGTTCCTACTCGTACTCTGAAATTAATGGGGACAATGATATGGTGTTAAATGGGTTGACAACACATCGTTTGATACATGAAATATCGAGTATCAAAATGAGTGAACAAAGAAATAATTTCTAGCCTCTTACATTATAGTACGGGTCCTTAGCTTGAAATACAGTCCCATCCGGAAGAAAGCACCAAACTTGGCATAAATGTAGCTTTCATACGAGTATATGTGCTTCGATGTCGCTAGAGAAACACGCTGAGAAATAATTGTTTCCCCCCCTTTCCCCCCTTTTATCTCCCTTACTTTGGTTTTCTTCATTTTCTACAAAAACGGTAGGACTGAGGAGTTTACTTCTCAAGGACCAAATCATCGTCGATAAAGTCCCTACAAAACAATAGTAAAACTATAGTTGTGACATTAATATGTTTTCAAATACAGCCTTCAACATATCATAAAAATTCAAAAAAGTTACACTTTTTTCTTTCTAGCTCCGTTTATAGGAAAATGACAAGAGTTGTGCTGAATTAGACTAAGGAGCTTAAATACCTTAAGAATTGAGCTATAATAGGACACCTAATTGAAGATGATAGCAGCATTGGTTCCAGAGTTACAGCTCATCACGTGATTCCACGAAACAAGTAATGTACGGATCTTGAGCTTGAAGTACAGTCCCATCCGGAAGGAAGTACCAAACTTAGCATGAATGTAGCCTTTATATATGCGCTTCGATATCGATATGGAAACACACTGAGAAACGATTGTTTCCCCCCTCCCCCCCCCTTTTCTCTCTGATTTTGGTTTTCTTACTTTTCTACAAAAATGGTAGGACTGACGAGTTTACTTTTCAGGGACCAAATCATCTTCGATAAATTACCTACAAAACACTTTAAAAATTATAGCTGTGACATCGATATTGTTTTAAATACAGCCATAATCATATCATAAGATTATTAAAATAGTTGCACTTTTTCTTTCTAGCTCCATTTAAAGGAAAATAACAAGAGTTGTGATAAATTAATTAAAGACATTAGATTAATTGCATTAGGCATATATGACAGTTAATTCATTATGGTAGCAGCATTGGTTCCCGAATTACAACTTATCACGTCTGACTCCACTCTTTTTTATTTAAAAGACTTACTTATTAGTATATGACGTTCTAATAAAATTGGTTTAGAAACAATAAAATTTAAAACAAGAAAACAATTAATTTGCTTCGAGTTTAAAGCCTCCTTGCTTGAATCTAACGCATGAGACTGTGTGGTGTAATCACGGTATAATACGTTTAAAAAAAGCTATAACGTTGAGGCGGTAATATGATCATGATCAACAAAGCCCGTGTTTTTAATTAAGGACCTAGGGTCGACTTTGCTTGCATGTTATGACGGTTAAAGAGCAAGCGTGATGAAAAGTTTCATACTCGTACGCTCATGCCATAAAGTGTCGACTAGTAGTGATAGGTTTTTGTTTAACTTGGGGCATCAAAGGCAACCTGAGGCTTTACAGTAATGGGTACTTTTTCCATTGATCCTGTTTTTTGTTGTTTGTTATTGTTATTATTGCCTCGAAGTTCTTAAAATCAAAATCAAAATCAAAATATTTTATTGTATAACTGTAGGTAGAAATAGATGTTAAAACAGAACAGTATTCGCTACAGCCTACCATAACATGGTGTACAATATTTGTCTTATATGTATTAGTACTACTTACGAGAATTAACGCAAGACAAAAATGCATTATTACATTATTAGGATACCTATATGTATAAAATATAAAAATGTAACGTATGTATACTTCACTTACTCTCTAAAAGAAATTTGACAGCAGATCTTCATTGAGACTGGCGCTTCCACGGGAGGCATTATTTAGAACTAAACACTCAGATTGGCCTTTATTGCCTACCAGGTATTACCAAATTAAATAGTTGTTAAAATTATGTAATTGAAAGAAAATTTAGATTTATATTTTGGGGTCGTATGTATTCTATTACAAGGTAAATTATATTATGTTCTATACATATATGAATAAAGGAATGTTTTATGTCAGGAAGTTAAAGTTTATTTGTTCTCTTTGATCCTTTTCATGTTCATATATATAATTAATGGGGTGTTGCATTTTTTGTTTGAAAGGATGACTGATATCTCTAATGAATGTTGACCTAGCAAATCCAGCACTTTGTTTTTGGTTGTGTTTAACGTTGCTTATCAGATCAGGGTTATGGCCTTATAATAAGAATAGCCAAGCGAATGTAGCGAATTGCAATAGTGCGTCAGAGTTCGGATGTCATTATATTTGTGATATTGACAGGCGCAGGGCGGTGAGCCGGGGCTCGCGGGCGGCATGGCCGCGCCGGCGGCGGCCAGCTGATAGCATGCGGGCGGCGCGCGCGCCCGCCCCGACCTAGCCGGACACACCATCACCGCCACGTTCACGGGTAACATTTTTGGTACCTGTAAGTGATATAACTCGTATCAATAAACACATTAGATTAAATTATAATCAAGATTGTTTTTTAACATCCGGTCAGATCCTGTTGTGTCCGAATACAGACGGGTGTGTAAGCAAGATAGCACACGAAGCGGACACCTATTTCTCTTTTTTTATTGGAACGGGTTATACCTAAATTACTGGTCTAAACAATCAATTACACCCCGAAAATTATCACAGAAGCAAAAGGGCGACGGCGCTGGTTCGATTAAAATTGATATGTTCATAAAAAGGCAATGAAATTATGTCTTTTATTAGTCAGTAAGTGAAGCATCCTGCAAATTAAGCAGCCATTTGAAGTCTTTTGGAAAGCGAATGGTTTGCATTAGAAAAAAAAAAATCTGAATTGGGAACCTCCTCCATTTTTGAAGTAGGTTAATAAATAAATATCCACCAAGGGGAGTGAGTAACTATGAAAATCAATTACTCGGTATATGTATTATTTGTACTTGAAACTTGCTTGTACAGACTTGTGCCCCGTGTAACACATAAATAAAAGGAGTACGAGTATTGTTACATTTTAATTTGTTTTTGGAAAAACTTGATCTATTTCTTTGATTTAGGCAATCCAAAGCAAGATAGCTTAGTTGTTTAATCTGTAGATATTAATCACCAGGTACAATTTGGGCAATTATCTCGTAATCGATCCCACTCCATGTAAAGATCGTCAACCTGAGCAGGTAATTGATTTCCATAATTAACGTCGTCTTCGTCGAGCAGCGAAGGGCTTTGATTAGCCGACGAATATTTATGATCTCAGAACGCTGACCAGTTGGTGCTCTTGTTGCATGACAGATTGCTGTAATTCACAAAGTGGGTTACAACGGTACCCAATATCAAATTATATCCAAGAAACTTAGTCACCGAGCGCAGTATTGCTGAAGGAGCTTTATCAAGCCTACAACTTTGCCTAATAAAATAAAATCACTTCAAAATTCAGATAATCAATTCAAAAAACTTTTCACATTAGGCTTTGACATCGTAACTTCGCAGGACCAAGATTATAAAACTAAGTTTCATTTTAATAACGATATCGGAGGACTGCGCACTCATCTGCTTTGCTTGAGTACACTATTATAACTCCGTTTAATATTAATAGAACTTTATTTTTTCGGATATACCTACTTGGGTAAACCAATCTCACGCATTACAAGGTACCTACTTTTCATTTACAACAGATACCTACAGTTGAGCTAATTAACAATCTATTTAGCCGATATTACGTTAATATTTATGAACTCACGCAGCGTAGTATTCGCACAGGTAACGCTAACTGGCAATACGATCTTAATACACATAACTACGATTATTTCTCAACTTAATCTGTAAGAAGCATATGGACTCAACTGTAAAGCTTGTAATTAATGACTAGACGTATCTAGGCAAGTAAATATCCTGCTAAGATATTTTAGCTTAATCAGCAATTCGCAAACTTCCCTCATTACCTCGCCTCGAACTTATAGTGACGTAGTCTGGTAAAAAGTAACGATAAAATGTTTTAATTTAGATTGTATCAGGACAAGTTCTTTTATTACAGATTACATTTAAACGTGCCTATAGCCGCTAAAGCCGACCGGGGTGCGGTTATTTTTTCTAATTAAAAGCGGCATGGATTGGGCGTTTGGGCAAGCCTGTAAATCCCTCTTTATATTTAAAGTTTGAAATACTCCCTTGGCCGCGGTTGTGTAGGGATGTAGGGCATATTGAAATAAAAACCGTCTAGCACGAGTGGAATTTGAATCACATGATTTCCGTATCTTGTAATACTTAGGTAACTTTAATCATCTGATCAACTGCTACTATTTCAAATGGGTGTTAAAAATACATCCACGCAATATCATCTTAATAATTAGACACAATTGCCCGTCTGTGGTCCTGACATGACCGGCCGACATTTAATTTATCCCTCCCTGCGTCTCTGTCAAGCCAGTATCACAAGAAAGATACGCACATAGAGTTAAACTCTGATAAACTAAACTGGGCCGGACATGTTGGAACCACTGAGCGAGTACCTAAGTTAAAAAACCTCAAATTTTTGAGACAGGTCGGGGAAGTATACAACGTTATACTTACCGTAGAAGCAATGTGAACGCTGTCAGAAGATATTTTTTAACTTTTCAATCATTTACAAATTTAATACAAAACGAAATCAAAATTTATATCTCTCAATATGAGTGAGCTGCCTTAAACATTAACCTTGTTAACGCTATTGGATCCTGTTTGTAAGAGATTTAAAGCATCAACGAGATCAGTTGTATAATGTATTCTTTATCAGGGTTCTAATAAATATACCTATTGTGAAACGAAAAAAATAAATGTTATTTTTCTTAATTTTCGTAGTTTTGAATCTCTACAGTATCTCGACATGTATGTATTTTTTATATTATTTAAAAATGACAATCTACAACTATTTCGTGTTGTAGTATAAAAAAATCCACGCAAACATGTATGAGCGGTACCCATGTCAGTGGTGGTTCCGAAATTATTTTTTTCACTGATTTTATTCTTGGCCCACGTGTGGGATGTATAAATTGGTGTAAACTTTCGAGATTTCACTAGTAATTATACCAATAGAGTACCTAACGGAGCCTTTTCGCGCAGAGTACATGATTAATAACCTTGACGTTTCGACTAATTTAATTAAACTCGAGTAAAAGTGACCGTGACTTACATGGACACAAATACACATAGACAGTCAGACGGACATGGCAAAACTGGTGAAACTATTGAGAGTTCCTAGTTACGGAACATGGGGATACATTTGTAAAAGAAACGTGACGCGGTTTAGTTGCTAGTTTAGGTAAAACGGCATACAAATAAAGAATAAATTGTGTATATTTACTCAGGACTGTATGAAGTCCGTTGCTCTTTGCGTAGTTTGTCGCCGTAAACCTTGTGTAACCTGCTACGGCGCAGTCAAAAGGCACCTACAGTAACAAATACATTCAATAGTCTTTGTTTGATTAAGCCTTACGTATTCACTTGGTATTGACCCAGCATTTCACAAATGTATATCATATGATTTAGTCGTTCTCTTCTCTATCGTTACCAACTCAGTATAAATCGCGGTTAGTCCGTAGTAGTTTCTATTAAAATAATTACTCTCCAGTTACGTATTCAATTGTTTTGCCTTGATGGAGAAATCTTCTCAGAAGATGCGAGAAAATTTTAATGATTTTTAGTAGCTGTTTGTATGGAGAGCGCTTTCAGGGGCTCGGCTGGGTTCACACTTCTCTTAAGAAGGGTAGCTATATTTTTTATTGCATGAGGGCAGAGTGCTTTAAATGAAAGCTTATGTACTTATCCAAGTTAAAAAAGTACTGATACAACTAAGTAGGCTTCAATGGTTTTGAGTTATCAGTAGGCGACTCTTACGTTTATTGAAGATACTTATCAGCCCAAGCTCTTAGACAAAATTAAGAAAGCTATCCGGACCAGTACGGCTTAATTAGTTGTTGAGTTATAGGCAACGGTAGTGTTTACAAATACCTACTAAATATCATCTAAGGTAATACAAAAAAACTTTAAATACAAAACTCAAACTCGAGACAAGCGTTTTTATCATTTGTTGTAACGGCTATGGGCATGGCCGACTTGGTTTTGACCACCTTGTTTTGACTTTAGTTTTATATATATTTATATTATCTCTCTTGATTGAACATAATCAGCTAAAAATAAAGCGACCAAAGCAGAAGTAGGTTTGTAGGGGTACACAGGGAAACAAAATATTTTACTTTGATTCGGTGCGATTCGCGCTCAAAAACGTTTTACGGATAGTTTTTTTTTTATGAAATAGGAAGGCAACCAAGCGAGTGGGTCACCTGATTCCCCCGATGATAAGTGATCGCCACCGCCTATAGACAACTGCAACAATAAAGAGAGTGCAGATGCGTTGCCAACCCAGAGGGCTAAGATGGAATACCTCTTGTGCCAGTAATTGCACCGGCTGTCTTGCTCTCCACCCCCGGAACACAACAGTGCAAGCACTGCTGCTTAGCGGCAGGATTAGGGAGCAAGATGGTGGTAGCGATCCGGACGGACCTTGCACAAGGTCCTACCACCCGCAAAATGATGCCTAATCGATAAAATTATAATGTGTAATTAATTATCTTTTCTAAAAGTCATCATTATCTATAAACCGATTAAGAATTGAAGCGGCTAATAAATCTGTAGCTATTTTAAAAGATTTCAGTAGAATCTGTCTAGTCAATTCTATACATAAATATATTAAGAAATCAGAAACCGCACTGCGAAAATTGTGACGTATTCAATTTCGGGAGCGTGCTCCGTTGGGTTCGCAAGAGAGCTGCTATCAGACGTCGGCATCAGGTGAAGGCAAATGGATTGACTCCTTGTTGCTAACATGTTGGCATTTCTCATTCTTTATCACGTGTCGCGACTCACTCGACTGCTTACTAATATTATAACTCAGTGTACATTTTTGTTTGTTTGTTTAAGTCTAGATCGACCGGAAGAAGGATTGTAGACTGTTGGTTGATTTCAATATCTTAAACTAACACTAACACATAAGTTTAACATTTTAGTAGAAATTGAGTTCAGTATGATTTAGAGTTTGATGTTCGCCTCCGCCTCGACCAATATTCTGAAACTACCTTTGCGCGCGTTTACGACCTTCACCACTCCTTAATGTATTCTAACTCGTAAAGGTAAAATATACCTACAATATTATGAGTTTTACTCCTCTTTAATGGACATACAGTTGCTCGTCAGTCTGGTTCACCACACCACACTCTCGAAAGAAGCGCGAAATAATGAAATACACATAAGAGCGTTTTGCATTGTCACATTTTTAAAGACAAAATTATTATCAGCTACTAAGAGTAAAAAGTAGCGACTGCTGCCAATTTTACAGACAAAAAGTTCATATATAATGAAGAGCTAAACTGCATAAAAATAAACAAAAAACTTTACTTTATTTAAATTACCCTAAGGGCCATTATTTTGCTTAGGAACATCGTATATAAATATATATATAATTAACACAAAACCTAGTCATTTTCAGGGTCTTTAAAACCAACAAATTTTAAACAGTTTCTAGTATTTTAAGTTAGTTCTTGTGCTTTTTTATACTTGTCACTTTCAACATTAAGGTTGGGTTTAATTTCGGTAAGTAATGTCAAAAATGGCCCTGACTGAAGTCCGTCATTTGATTTTACAGACTTTTCAAGGATTTGTCCAAAACCGTGCTATACTAAAATAAGTTATTCTAAAAAAAATAGCATGTGCCCCAACCCACTTGCATGTACAGTTGTGTACAGTTTACATGGGGGTTATCCCTAGATAATGAACGCTCTTATTATTCTAATAAACGTGATTTAGTTGCATACGCCATACATTTTACATCAAAATTGGATTTGCGTGACGTGCATCGTTTTCTATTTGCGATATTGTTAATGTTTTTATCTACACACATATCATAATTGTTAAATAACGCGTTCAAAAACCATAGAAAATGACCAGCATTATTACAACCAATGTTATTATAAGAATTTTCTTGTCTGTGGTAGTAGGTAAATCTGTTCTTTATTGGGTAGTATCTCTTAGTAGTCTGTGTTTATTGGTGATCACATTACCGATATCTCGTGACGTTATGAATTTAAATTTGGAACAGCTGTCAAAATTCAAGTTGGTCTCTATTCTAGTATCCACAGATATTAAAACAGTTATCGATACGAAACGTCAACTCAGTATGATTTTTTAATTTAAACGCACGACATTTGATTTCGAGTGACATGACAATTAGGACTTCATTCTTTTGTCTATGATTTAAAAAAACGTTCGTCTTGACGGATAGATCGAATTGCCGCCATACTTGTTTGTTGGTTTTTTGCTGTTACGGTTTTTTGCAGTTATGATATGTGTGTAGATAAAGTAATGTATGCAACTGTATATAATTAGGCCTTAAAACACTCGTGTGATACTATTATGAAACTCGCTGACGCTCGTTTCATAAAACCACACTCGTGTTTTAAGGCCTCTCATTATATAGCAGTTACATAAAATACTATTATTGTTATCTGTGCTTTATTTTGTCTTTATTATATTTTGATTTTGTGTTCTAATTTGGATGACATTTTCACATATTATTGTGTTTTTAATTTTATTTTGAACTATTAATTTGACATTTTATATTTGTGAACATAGGTTTTTTGTTATTATTTAATCTGTATTCTTTAGGCTTGTTTCTAGACTTTTGTTTTTACACTATAATTTTCAATTTTTTATGTTATTATTGTATATTTATTTAAAATCTTAGGCTAGGTATTTTTACAATATTTTTATAAAAAGTAATAAAACAATATCAATACAAAATATAGCAACATTATAAAAACCTAACCCAGAGTGCCGCCGGCAGCGGGGCAGGGCTTATTATTGTTATTGTTGTTCTAATTTTAAACTTTCAGCGAAATTTTTACGAGGCTATGTTTTTAGAAATGGAAGACCTCAAAATAATTCCTGCATTTTAATTGACTTCATTCGAAATCTTTGATTAAACTCGTGCTCTGCACGAAATGTCCTATTTATTCGGGATTGAATAATTCTCGGTAATCGCTAAAGCTATCGCGGAAGCTACTTTGAGCTTCGTCTCCCAAATCCGAGTCAAAGTCCCACGATAACCACATTTTGTCGCGAATATTGGTTTCCACTCATTAAGTTATTTACGGTTTCCAATGATTCTGACAATTTACAAGTTTACTTACCTCAGAAGCTGGGTTACTTTTTATATATACTACGAGTATGTTACTATTAGTAGCTACAACTAAACAATTCAACAATGTTTGAGGAACATTAGTTCGATTAAAGTAAATTTAAACAAATTAAAACAGATTTAAAAAATCTGGTTTTTAATTTTTTACTTGTAAATTGAATTTTACAAATGGTATAAAAGAAGTATCGTAAGACGCTTGTGGTGGCTTTTTGACTAATGTCGCCGGTTTAGACTAGTAAAATTTTTTTTGTACATAAAACTTCCTCAAAAAAATCTTTAAATGACAGTGAAAACCGTACCATAATTTTATTTCGTGGTTTAGAATAAGACCCGGCGCCGATCATACACAATAGGTGAAGATGAAACTTAGTTAGTTTTCGAAAAAAGTTATTAATTTAGATATTATACATAATAATTGAGTACAAAACAATGTTTTTTTTTGTAAACAATGTTTGTTGACGCAAAAAGCAGTTGAAGTTGATTATTTTGTATCTTGTGATTTATTATTTTTTAATTCGTGTACGACTACTTAAAATTCCAAATGCCTCGACTTTCCTGGGAACGCCGAATGATTCTCCAGGGAAGTTCACCTATTGACTCCTATTACAGCCCTATTACTCTCTGCGCATCAGTATCGAGCTCGACGCTGTTGCGCTTCGAGAATCACTTTCCTGATATTATGGCAAACGTTAAATTTTGAGAAAATATAACAAAAATAGGTGACAATTTATGAAAAAAGTGCCATATCCTGCCTTCTATGTAGAGACGTATAATGTTTCCTACTATTTATAATACAATTTAAACCAATTTAAATAATAAATTGAATGGGCCCGTTATTATACGTATACGATAAAGTTTACATAAAATTTAAAACCGGCTGCCTACTTTTTTAACTCACGCAACGGATTTCGATATGGTTTTCACTGTCGTTCAGATATTTTTTACGAAAGGTTTTTATATACATTACATCCTAATAATTTTATTAAACTCGTGCGAAACCCGAGCGGATCGCTAGTTTGTAATATTACTAGTCCTATGATTTAAATTTGAATTCGGAAGTAAGGCTTTCTGACTGTTTGTGTCTTTCATACGTCCTTGCGATCCCAACGCGAAAGCTCGAAACTCTGATAGAAGGAAACATCGTCCTATCTCTTATACCTTCCTCTTTTCGAGGTCTCTTTGCCTCGTTGCAAAGGTCTGTTACATTGGCACAGTGCTTGACACAGTGTCCCAGCCGTTCGTACAATGACACCTGATCAGGCCGGCCGGCGGAATATCGACCTGGACCGCGAATGAGGCAGAGAGCGGCATATAATAATAACAAATACGATTAAAGTGTCAAGTTATTCATTGTTCCTCTTTACAATTTCCTTTTCGTGGAATTCTGGCGTTGTTCGTATCATGTTCAGTTAAAGTCGAATTGTTCAGTTATATGGAATTAAAGTCCTCTTCAAGCCTTTTGTTTAATTTGAAAACGTTTATTCATTACGTTATTGAGTGTGATGAAATATTCAGTCTCAAAATTGAATGAACATTCGCTTACATTTTGTGTGACGCGCGTGTACCTTGTTTTTGCTCTTCCAGCTTTTATCAACAAAATATATTAACAGTTTCTAAATGCTGGTCGGCAGTGATACATAGTTCTATTAAGTCGAATAACTGAGTATATTTAAGTTTGAAAGCCGATACGACGGTAATGAATACAAATATTTTTATTTTATAGAAATCAGAAGAAAACGGGCAAGCGGGTCACGTAATAAATGAAATAAAACAAGAAATATAAAAAATAAAAATTCCAGTATAGGATTTCTAAGTTACTTTCGACATTAGCACGCTGTCCAAATAAACGTAGGTTAAAGCTCTTACCAAACAAACAAATTAAATTACACACGTTTATGAATCCGATGACAATTCAATAATACAGTTACTTTTAGTAGTGTCAGTTAGTAGGTACTTGATAGGTAGCTTATTGTTTCTCGGTTTATTTTTACTTTGTCTTTTTTTGCACCCATGTTTGTAATTTTCTTATTTATATTGTGGTTGACTGGTAGAGAACGCCTACTGGAATTAAGTCCACCAATTGTATTCGTTTTGTAAACTGTACAATAAAGTTTAAATAATAAATAAAACCATGTACTGAGGCTATACCCAGGCTTTAGTTCTTCATCCAAGTGTATTCTCTACTTGACGTCGACTGTCATATTTAAAGGTTTTTCACAAAATAAACAAAAAGCAAAAAGTAGTTAAAAGTTATACGTCTACTGGGTCGATGCTGAACGGATTAAGTAGAACTGTCGACGCAGAGATATCTATCATGAATTCATGACATTGACGGCGAGGCGGGCTGCGGGCGGACCGCTGACCGGCGTTCATGCTACATCGACAGGCCTGTTTACTCATAAATTTGTCAATCACTGTACGCGCTGGAATCCTTCCTCGATTAAGACTAAGATATATTGCAAACGACATACTTACTAAGAACTTCCTATATTTATAACAATTTAGGTACAAGGGTTTCTTCTGTATTCTGAGGTATAAAGCTTGACTTTTATTATTCGTATGTAAATAACCCCTTTTCTTTGCGTTACGAACGACTGTTGAGCTTTATATGTATGTGTGATCAAATTTCAGCTAGTAGGCAGTATTTAAGTACTGTAAAATTGTATGGAATTTATAAAATTAAGTCTAACAATAGATTTTTTATTACATGAATGATATTAAATAGTACATCTTTTCCAAACGCGTCCAGATCGTCTAGATATACCGAGACGCCGACAGTTACTTCTCGGGATTTAGTTACAAGTTTTTTGTTTAATAAGTATATTAACATTTTTACCTACTATTTTTCTGAACCAAGTGAACTTTATTCGTCTTTTATTTTTATACTATACTGCTATAGAATACCGAGCCGTTCTTCACTACAACCAAGTGATTCCGTTCACTTAATTGCGCAGGCAAATCTAAATTTACGGTTGGTCAGCAATTCTACACTAGAACCTAATAAACGGCTCGACGTTTCAATTAGTTATTAGTCTTATTAGCTTACCTACTTACATTTCCCTCTACCTCACTTGTTTAATTTAACAATTTAATAATTTATTTATTTTTTATCACAGGAACTTGCTATGATAACTTAGTACCATAGTACAGTACCTTTGTGCTGTAATTATCAACCTTACTCGTCATACACACATGACAAGGTAAGCCGGGTGAAGTTTTAAGTGCCCCAAAGTGTTTCCAAAGACCGCTTACTCCCAGACTAATGAGAATATATTATGAATTTACGTCTATCGCTTTAAATTGCACTATGTTATATGTAGCAGTATTAAATGCGTATAAGGTGGTGCACAGTGGATGGTATTCTAATGGCTTTATTCGCTTTATTGAACGATTCGTTTAAAGAATATAAACTGTGTTTTTGGTAGAAAGATTTTTATGATAATATTTTTTTTAAATATTACGAGAAAGATAGATTTCTAACTTGAAAATGTTAGTATAGTTGCCGGCAAACAACTTGAGCATAAATCGAGTGGATGGGGTAGGTTTGCGTAAAGGCATACACATTTGTACTAAAAACGGCCGCTGCTTTTTCTGCATTAGGAAGGCACACACCACATTGTAGTTTTGTTCGAGTCTTGTTATAGGTATGCTTGATAATAAGGTTGAGCTTAAAATATGTTGGGAGACATTGGCTGTATACGTACAGGTTGGTGCACGTGACTGTCCCTAATTCACTTACGTACCCAGTATGCCCTCGGCCGGGTAACCACTGCGAAAATTCGCCTATAAAGTAATGTAATGTATTTACCTTTGTACTCGCGTTCAGCGTATTAAATGTACTCGACGCTGCATTGCTCAAAGCTGAGTTGTTACATTAGACAACTCAAGATTAGAGCATCGGTACTCGACTGACCGATTCCCAGTGATTCCGATATCGGAAAACTGTATCAACGTACGCGTACTAATAATAGGTAAGTCAGAGACATCTACCTATCAAGTTTTAAAACGATATTGTAGCTTATGCCTAATTTAAATTGGGCGTTACTTTATAAGTTAAACGTCAACAAAATTACATGCTTCTACGAATATAATTTAGGGAATATTATGATGTTTTTGCGAGGCTTAGTGTAGATGAAAAGTAGATAATACAAAGACAAAGTAATCTATACATATAATAAAATCGTTAAGACAAAAAAGTCTGTACATTGAAGATTTAAAAAAAAGAACCACCCAGGGCGACTTAAAATAAGTAACTGAACACGATAAGACCATTTAAATTTTTTTTGTTTGTTTGTTTGTACGCCAATCACGTAAAAACCGCCGAACGGATTTAGATGGAGTTTTCACAGATTTGTTTAAATAAGTCCAGAATAGGTTTTAGGCTATAAAAAATTTGAAAAAAAGGGGGAGAAGGGGAAAAATGGGGGGTGAAGTTTGTATGGTAAAAAATTACTTAATTGTTCTAGAATCATGAAACTCAGAATTCATACTTAGTATTTAAAATAAAGAAATACCTGTTTCAGCATTTTTTCCAAATCACTTTCAGAAAAGCAAAAAAGTGGGATTAGGGTTTAAAAATACTTAACTTCATACAACTATATTTTAGAAACAAATGAAGCGTGACTTTTGAAACTTGCTACACATAATCAACATCTAGTAAAGATGAATACAAATTCTCAGTTTTCCAGAAATATGCTTTAAATGGCGATTTTGAACAAAAGAGTGCAACAAAAACAGTTTTTCTCAGTACATGAACTTGCAGTACTATATCGCGATAATGGTACGGTCTAATCATCCTGGATTAACACAGGATCATTTTTAGTCCGTAATTTAACTTTGCTCTATTAATTAAATAATTAATTATTTAATAGTGTTCATTAATTATTTGACGGATTTGGATGAGAAACGGAGATAGCCTCTACCCTGGATTAATACATAGCATACTTTTTTTCCGTAAATATGCATAGTTCTTGCAAGATAACGATTAATGAGTTGTGCGTGGTTCTTCTTCACCGCTGGGCGGATTTAGACGAAATTTCGAATGGGGATAGGTGAAACCTTGGATCAATATCGGATTTTTCCGCAAAGATGCATAATTCCAACGGGACAACGCTAAACGACTTCTACGCGTTACGAGCAGCAAATAGTCTTGATGTGTTTTGGCAGAAAGATAGGTTGTATTTTGCTCCTTTAGGCTTCTTGGGCTCACTTGAGCAGGAACAAAGATAGGGGGACGCTTGCTAACGTTATAATACTGGTCGCCCTCGGGTCTCGCAAGTAACTCAAGAGTATTTATATCAGCGGGACGCATCATCGCACGCGCTTACATGGAGCCCGCACTTCGGGCCCGCTGGAGGGGGGTATAGGAGTTGTGTGCTAACGTCATACCGTCGCTCGCGATCCGGGCTCGCAAGATGCTCAGGATTATTTGCATCAATAATTTTTTATACCATATAGAAAGGAAAAGAAGCAAGTGGGTCACCTGTCGGTAAGTGATCACCACCGCTTTTAGACATTCGCAAAACCAAGGATATTGCAGATGCGTTGCCAACCCAGAGGGCTAAGATGAAATACCTCTTTATATTTATTTCAGACTAGCGGACGATCGCGACTTCGTTCGCGTGGTCATAGTAGCCTATGTCTGTCACGGATACTGTAGCTTTCTATGTGTGAAAGAATTTTTTAAATCGGCTCAGTAGTTCCAGAGATGACCCGCTACATACAAACAAACAAAGTTTACCTCTTTATTACATTAGCGTAGAGTAGACAGTGTACATGTAGATTACTGTAGATTATTAACCCATATTGGATTAGTAACAAAAGGACGCTTCATCAAGGAATGCTACGTGGACGAAGTCGCGGGCAACAGCTAGTAGAAAATAAAGTACGAGGACGCGCCATTCGCACGCGAGCGAACCGCGCGCGCTTTGTCGCGATGTCCACGTCCGTATACCTACTGTCCTTGCACTGTCCATTATTGGAAAGTTTGGAAACTGAAAGGACCAATCAATTCTTGTTTTACTGTCATCATTTCGTTGTGGTGACATGACGTCGGAGCTTTTATGTTTTCTTTTTTAACGTTTAAAGTTTATCTCGTTTATCCAAATTTTCCTTTTTTTTAACATGAGAAATTCGATAAACAGAAAAGTGTGATCTTTAGCCTTATTCAAGAACAAACATTGCGGTAATTCAAACACTTGACCATCGATTAATTTAAAAATCGCTATATCCTTAGCATTGGACAGCTGTCGCGGACCTACTAATTTTGTCGCATTATGCCACAGTAAAACGCACCTTTACTTCAACACCTCTGCTTCTTTAGTTCTTTAATGGTGCTGTAATTTGGAGAAATACGCAATATCGCAACGTGAATAGTACATTTCGATACTAGTGCGAAATTTATGTCATTACTTCACGAGTCATGAGATATCTTGCCACGAGCCGAAGGCAAGTGGCAAGATTTGAGACGAGTGAAGATTGACATTTCCGCGCGTGTATCAAACGACGTTTTTAAATACAGTTGCGAAAAAAATACAACAATAATAAGATAAGAAGGAAACAATTTTATAATAAATAACACTTCACTAATATTACCTTAGTTATATGCAACTGCTATATAATGAGAGGCCTTAAAACACGAGTGTGGTTTTATGACACGAGCGTCAGCGAGTTTCATAATAGGATCACACGAGTGTTTTAAGGCCTAATTATATACAGTTGCATACATTACTTTATCTACACACATAACTTAACTTCAAAAAACTGTAACAGCAAAAAACCAACAAACGAGTGACAACAAGAGTAATGGCGGCAATTCGATCTATCCGTCAAGACGAACGTTTTTTTAAATTATAGTAAACGAATGAAGTCCCTATTGTCATGTCACTCGAGATCAAATGTCGTGCGTTTAAATTGAAAAATCATACTGAGTTGACGTTTCGTATCAATAACTGTTTTAATATCTATGAATACTAGAATAGAGACCAACTTGAATTTTGACAGCTGTTCCAAATTTAAATTCATAACGTCAGAGATATCGATAATGTGATCACCAATAAACATGGACTACTAAGAGATACTATCCAATAAAGAACAGATTTACCTACTACCACAGACAAGAAAATTCTTATAATAACATTGGATGTAATAATGCTGGTCATTTTCTATGGTTTTTGAACGCGTTATTGAGCACTTATGATATGTGTGTAGATAAATATTTAACTGGTATAAACACAAAAACAACTGTTGCCTTTAAACCATGTTTGCAGTTGGAAAAGCGCCTCCACTTTGACAGGCGTTTTGGCAGCAACTTCCCACAGACTAAAGCTATTCCGTTCCATTCAGCCACCTTAATATAATAAGAATTGTTTTTAGGACTATTATTATTTAAAAAATAATGATGAACAGGCTAGAAATAAAAATTAAATATGAAATCTCAATATTTTTATAATCTTACATTAATAGTAGGTTTTTAGTTTTATTACGTCTTAGTACAAACTAACATTATAATAACTCTTTGGTTAGTAGTCGTGAATTGGAACAAGTACAAATAAAAAATAACTAGCAAAGTAAATTGGACTAGTTCGCAAAAACGAATTTTGCGCACGCAAAATAGCCAAAAAAAGGGCACTTTTTGAGCAACTGTATTGAAAATTATATGTATTTTACGTTGCGATATGCGAAAAATCCGAATCTTTTCGATGTTGAAGAATCCGACCTTTTACTTATTTAGATTTTGTGTTAACACGTAAATATTTTTATGACAGTTGTCAGTCAAAAGACAACACGAGAAAAAGTACGATTTAAAGAGTTTGACATAGATAAATCGTGAATGATATAAATATAATATCTCACATATTGTTTTGCCAAGTTCATTCTCATCCTAAAAAAAACGAAGTATAAGAGCTGCCAGCGTTTTTAGGGTTTCGCAATCGACAAGTAACCCTTATAGTTTCGCCATGTCTGTCCGTCCGTCCGTCCGTCAGTCTACCCGTAGCTTATTCCAGAAACTTTTAGTATACTTAGTACTAGAAAGCTGTAATTTGTCATGAATATACATATAAAAACACGCCGATAAAGTTTTGAAAAATATTATTTTAGGATAGGTACCTCGTCGTCACGTAAAGTGGGGATGTTTTGTTTCCCGTCTACTCTATGGTTCGGGGTGTATGTGGTTGTGTATATCGGTAGGTACAAACAGCAACAAACTTAGCCGACCATTAAAGAGGGAACTGAGAGAAATTGTCTATGCTCGAAAGCGATAGATATATCAACTCCATAGTGCTATTTGCCTTTATTTCGAAAACAGACATTTTTTCGCAATTCCGTCTTTAATGGTGGCTTATACTAACGAACTTTCAAATGATGTACGTAGCTAATTAAAAAGTGTTTGAAAGTCTATAAAAAGTCATGAGAAACTCTTTAAAGCCTCGTGTAAACGTGGCCTTTTCTAAAACTTACTTAAAATAAGGGAAACAAAACAGTCACCTTATTTTAAGTATAGTTTACCTTATTTTGATTACCTAAAGAAATAAACTATAGTTCCTGCCGAAGTATGTATAATGCTTTTCTCAAACAATGCATGGAAATCAAACGGAAATAAAAAAATGAAAGACTGTAGAATATAGTTGTCACCTTTTCTCCCAAGTTTCGTCTCTTCTCTCAATTCTGGTGGTGTACAGTCCAGTGCACTCATTGTTTTGCTTCCACTCTCAGTAGGAATATTACAATTTTACAGATACAAAACGAAACCTTGTAACTTATGTGTATTTTTTTGTTTTATATTATCTACTGAGACGATATTATTCGTGCATCATTATTAAAAGCAAAAATAACAATAAACGTTCTTTTTTCGTTGGTCAGTACTAACCACCTGTGGCCGGCTTTCTGTATGGGGTTTTTCTACGGTCACTTGTAATTTAATCCGTAGATTTTAAAGTACTTATATAGTGCAGCGGCCAGTGTCGGCAATAATGGGTTTCCATACTTACATTGCCGACCAGGTTCGGCAAGAAACGACCTCGTCCGTAAATGGCAAAAGCCGTCAAGAAAGGCAAAAAAATAAATAAAACACTCAATCTGAAAATGTTCTATTTTTTTGAAAGTAACAAATGGAATTTGAGCAGAATTATCACACAGTTGTAACCTTTTATAATGTATATTTTAGAGTAAAATTAAGCACACATCTTTACATATGGACAGTTACCATCAGTAAGACAATAATAAACAATATCCGTTACTATAACGACTATTTCACTATTTCAAATATAGTACAGTATGTAATAAGATTACCGGAGCTATACAGCCTCCAATAGTAACACGAACATTTCCGAGCATGTTTGAGAAAACATAGTATTTACGGCTCCGTTTACAAGATAAAATGTCCACTTCGGCTTTTAATTAGCGAGAGGTGAATTTAGGTGTATAGATACCAATTTGTTTTGATTCGGTAAAATAAAAAAGAATCACAAGAAGTTAGCTTTAATTAAGAATCATTATTGGAGCCCAAACAAAATAATAAGATTGAAAAGTTTATAGATAATGCCAGTCTTAAATTACAAGTCAGTGATCGAAATTCTAACTAAACAAAATTGAAGTGACAGTTAAACGGTTTTCAAGTTCAATTATAGATTTAGTTCCTTTTTATTTCTCCGGAGATTGGAGAATGTTTTAACATGAAACGTCTACCTTAT
The DNA here is from genome assembly GCA_963691745.1 of Ditula angustiorana. NCBI lineage: Eukaryota > Metazoa > Arthropoda > Insecta > Lepidoptera > Tortricidae > Ditula > Ditula angustiorana. The sequence continues at coordinate 24,254,244 of OY829472.1, forward strand.
CCACATGTCGCAATCCGGATGAAATTATCTTTCTTCAAATATCATTGAAACTGGGGTGGCGAAGGAAGATATCAAACAAATACATGAACATGACAATCTACTTACAGATACTTTCAGGTTTACGTACTCATTGATGAATTCAGTAAAGTTTACATCTGAAGGAATTACTCTTGCTCAGAATACCCATTTGCCAGAAACTTATTTCTAGTGATATTCATTTTTCGACTTGAAATAAATAAATCCTATAAACCCCTTATTCATAAAAAATAACAATATTTTTAAACTAACAAACGTTTTGTCCCTTTCATATCAGAATGTTCGAATTGCAAGCCCGAGCCAAAGGCATTTAATAATTCTATAACCGCTTCAACATCGGTATAGCCATGTATGGGGAATCAGGGGTCCTAGCACGCTAGCTTGTGTTGCTAACATATAGCATATCTTCTTTTCTAACCAGTTAGCATGTGCGAGAGAGACAGATGCGTTTATGTACGCGATAAACGCTAGCATGTTACTAGAGCAGCTGTTGGCAACCTGTTCGAGTATAAAGTAGAGTAAAATAATATTGTGAGGTCACCATCACTATGAGTGTGGGGCTCATTACTCGTGTACCTATAAGGTATTGTTTAAGTATGTGCAAGGTTTGTTTGTTTGAGCGCGCGCGTGTGTGTAACGTAGCATGTGTGTTGCGCAGGTGCACTGGAGGAGGGCGCGCTGGGCGGCGGCGGCGGCGGCGGCGGCGCGCTCGGCGCGCTGCGTGCGGCCGGCTCGCCGCCCGCGCACTGCCTCGGCGCCAGCCGGCACAGTCTCATAGGTCAGTACCAACCAACGGTTTTCAGCTCCATTTCTATTCAAGAGTTTCGTCACTTTGAATGCGCTATGCGTTCTGCATCCATTTACATACACGTTGCGGGCTGTATATCCTTTGATCGGGCCATAGGTTATTTTCAAACTGACAAAGCTTTTACACCTGTTATAAAAGTATACATATTTATAACTGCGATATTATTACATTTAAAAGTTAAAAACCTACTTTGAGTTGAGGAATTTCAGTTCTTTCTCATGGATTCTACTATTAAAACTTGCATCGTGGGCTGTTTTTATAGGCTCATCGCCTTATATAAGATTTAACCAAGAGTTTGTAACCCTAATGGTTGAGGAATTCCATTTATCAGTCGTCAAAATCGTCATCATTTTCGAATACCCGAGTATTCTTCGATGAATATTAATGACTTAGTCGCTTATGAAGATATCTTTTATCATTTTCATCCCTGTACTGTCCAAGGTGTTCCTATTGTCATCATTAACTTCTATTATGAGCAAATTATGAGCTTAGCCCTGCTCACTGGAACAAAGGTCCCGACAGCCTTAGTATTTTAAGTCATTAAGGTAAAATGTCAGATTGTGCTCAATGTTCTATGCGACTATTTCAAAGCAAAATAAATCATCAAAATCGGTATAAACAAACTGGAACAAATTACCTTGCTACTCCGCGAAACCAGTGCCGGGCTCGTGCAAAATAGCTGCGTCTGTGCAAAACATATATGTTCACGCAAAATGTATGTATCGCACAGACGCCTGAATCTATTAATTATTTAAAATCGGTATATACAAACTAAGAAAAAGTCGTGCAATTTAAAAAAAAACTAATATTTTTGGAATGCGGTTAAAATATCGTGAATCTGTTAAAATTTATTTCCTTATAAGTTATAAATGGGAACAATTTTAGGAAGCGAAGTTTCAACAGTTCTACGTATTCCCCTTTCAGTGGAACAAATGGAAATACCTCTTTTTAGCCGTGATTTATTATACTTTTCGTTTTCCTTAAACGGTAAACATTTTATACATGTTTGAAAATATTTGTTATTCAATTTAAATATCAGGTATTTTTTTTAATCGTGAAATTTTTATTTTTCATCTCTCATATTCGGAAACTAGGACGTAACAAACCTGCGGAAAGTAATACCTGGCCGCACGCGTGAGGAAAGTAATAAAAAAAACTTAGCCTATAGATAGCAATGACATTACACGTATTTAGCGAGTGAAGCCTACATTTAGTGCTTGGTAAAGCCCGACCAGGGATATAAAAAATCTGTTTTAAAGACACCACATATATGTGGCGAGGTTTTTAATATTCCTGGCGGGGCATTAGCACTGTTTTGGCACTCAAAAAATATTAATATTGTATCATTTTTTGAAATCTGTGATGGCGGATAATATTTTGTAATACAAATTTGACACATTTGGGTCCAAGATGGCGGATGATATTTTGATTAAAAATCGTCTTGGGTGTCAAATTCACGTAATTAAGCATTGATAAACCCGTATCTGGCAGTGTTTTTCGTGTCCAAGATGGCGGGTATAATTTCAATATAAAGAAATTATACATAGGTGTCAAATCTATGAATTTTACTCATAGTACGGCTCCTAGTCCTAACAAAAATCAATTTTACAGTCCCATTCGGAAGAAAGCACCAAACTTGGCATGAATGTAGCTTTCATATGTGTGCTTCGATGTCGCTAGGAAAACACGCTGAAAAATGATTGTTTCCCTCCCTCCCCCCCTTTTCTCTCTGATTTTGGTTTTCTTCGTTTTCTACAAAAACGGTAGAATTGAGGAGTTTACTTTTCAGAGACCAAATCGTCTTCGATAAATTACCTACAAAACAGTTTTAAAATTATAGTTGTAACTTTGATATTTTTTTAAATACAGCCATAAACATATCATACAATTATAAAAAAGTTGCACTTTCTTCTTTCTAGCTCCATTTATAGCAAAATAACAAGAGTTGTGATAAATCAACTAAAGATATTAAATACCTTATACATTAGGCTACAATCTGACACCTAATTCATTATGGTAGCAGCATTGGTTCCCGAATTACAGCTCAGCCCATGAAAATTAATATCATATTTTTTTTAAATCGTAGGTAGGTATATAAAAGACCTCATTTTATAATGCATGATTTTTTTTGCTTTTCACATGGTAGAAATGAAAAGCAGAGTGTTTACCTCTAACATGGCTGAAACACCAATTTCACCCTCGAACTACTGGCGCCCTCACTTTGCTCGTGCGCCAAAATATCTTGAGTGACATTGGTATCTTTAATCCCTTGTTGAACAATCTACTATTTTAAGTCTATCATGTTTTTTAACTGGTATATCTAAATACCATAGATGACTCAGCGGTTCCTTTAATTCAAGTTTGCCCCCAGTTACTAGCGACCCGCCCCGGGATTATAAGGGTGTAATTTACTAATGAAAACTTAGAAAATAATTTATTCATAAAAACCTTCTGTAAAAAATCTCCAAATTTCAGCGAAACCTGTATCAAGAGCCGTGGTGTGGTTTAGAGGGAGTAAGCGTTCGAATATACGATGAGGACAGACAGGAACGTGTAGCGAATTTTCTTTATCGGATTTATGTAATGTTAAGATGTAACACTTCTATATGTATAGACTGATAATGTTTTTTTTCTACTAGCTAGTGAAGGGACTGTATCTGAATCTTCTGTGAATATCATCTTTAGGTACATACTAACCCCCTTATTCATAAAAAGTTAACAATCTTTTTAAGCTAACAAATGTTTTGTCCCTTTCATTTGAGGGCAAACGTCACAATGACAGATAAAGATATAAACCATGTTAACTAACAAACGTTTACGAAGCGTTTATGAGTAAGGGGGTAAGAAAATACCTCTGTAAAATAAAGTCTCTAACTGCGTCTATTTGTCCTCATCGTATGTTCGGCTTACCCCTGCTAAACCACGCAACGGAGTTTGATACGGTTTTCACTATATTTTAGAGAATTGTATACAGAGTGGTTTTTTTATCCATTTCGATTAAGTTATTAGTAAATTGTCCCCATGCGAAGCCGAGGCGGGTCGTTACTCTTTACTAGAGCTGGCAATTACCGGCCGATTTGATTACCGGTAAATTTACCGGTGTTAAATTTTTATTCACCGGTTTACCGGTGTTACCGGTAATTATGATTATTTTCAAGATTGTTTAAAATTTACTTATATACGATTTTTTACTTAATTTCAAACTATTATCAAAGCAAAGTAAATTCTCATAGATACTTCTGCTGCTTGTTAGTGGTAGAGCTCTCAGGTTTACTTTGACTGCAGGGGCCTGTACCACAAACTTACAACCGCTACAATTTAACGTATTTGTCATATTTTTGTATGAAAAACTCTACAATTATGTCAAATTATAGCACTTGTAATTTATGTGGTACAGGGAGCTGAACTCTCAGGGTGTAGCAGACACACCAGAACACAATTGCTACCGCAGGAGTTGACGGCATTAAATTGACTGTACTACTTTTTTTTTTGATTAAAATAATAACGGTCAAACATGCTTACGTTTTTCCGTAAATAAAACTGGAAAATATTTATTTATTACCTGTTTAGTTCTATTTACGTTCTGTAACACCTGAATCTTTTCTGATTATGCCCATAGGACAGTTGGTGCAATCACTGGCATAAGAGGTATTCCTTCTCCCTCTGGATTGGCAACGCATCTGTAATCCCTTTGGTGTTGCGGGTGCGGGTGCGGGTTTTTTCATGCGGTTATATTGATGTAGAGAGTCAAAATAAACACTAATAGCTAATATTATAAGCTACTTAACTTGAACGGTAAAATACCGGTATTGAATAAATTTACCCGTAATTTACCGTCAGCCAAAATGGACGGTTTACCGGTAAAAATAGAAACCGGTAAACCGATATTGCATGCCCTACTCTTTACAGAGTATAAAACAAAGTCGCTATACGCCTCTGTTGGTCCTTATATTTTCGGCCGCTTACTCCTTCTAAACCATGCAACAGATTTTGATATGGTTTTTACTGTCATTTTGAGTTTTTTTTGGTAGGTTTTTGTACATTACATCTTTATTGTCGGGCTGGGGTGGATCGCTAGTTTAATATAAAAAACAAAATTCTGCAAGCAACTGAGCTTTGTCTCAACAATTTTTACTCAGAGCGCGTACCCTGAAGCGCTTCGTTACCCGCACGTTATTAAACCGCGTCGTCTCCGGCGATTGTACTGGTTTAATTTGGCGGCATAGTTTAATTAACAGGATTCCAAGTCTCGTGTCCTGAGGAAATTGATGAGTTGTGTACTGGCACGCGGGGAAGGCGCGGTACGCGCGATAGGGGCGGAGGGGGGCGGCGGCTGAGGATACTCGTAAATCTACGCTACGTGGGTTGGCCTAGCTCCTGATTAATCTACTTTTAGACAAATTGTGTTAATCATCTGAAAAAGCTTTACTTAGAGCAAATTGTGCTACCCTTGTCAATCGGTTTCCTGTGTCACTGTTGCTCATGAATATTGTGTTACCTGATTGTGAGCATCGAACGTCTTTTCTTTAAAGTGTAATCTCTCATTCCATCACCAAACTAACAAATGACTCTTCCGGTCTACTATTTTAATGTATGTTCGTCACTTTTATAATTTCATGCTCGACATTTTATACCTTCTATTTTAACATCATTCTCTTGTTACATATCTCTCGTCTTGATACATATTCTATTGAACATCTGTCATAACTTCATATTACAATAACACTTTCAGCCCTCGTCGACCTTTGTGTTACCGAGACGTTAACTTTAAACAAATAAATATTTTTGGGACAATTAACACCAATTGACCTAGTCCCAAAGTAAGCAACTGAAGCTGCTTGTCTTTTGGGTACTGGACAACGGATATACATACTTACATTCGTATTCATCATACAAACATTTGCCCCTCCCGGGATTCGAACCTGGAACCTCTAGCTTCATAGTCAGGGTCACTAACCACTAGGCTATCCGGTCGTCAAATGAAACTCACTCTTACTCGTCACTTTCATACCTCACTCTTAAGTGCTTTATTCAAAACTGATACCGTAAATTGAACTTCCCAATTTCGATGCAAAGTTATCCTCTCTATAAAAAGCTAGCAAGACTTGAATAATGACATAGAATATATAATCAATCTCAATTCATTATTCCAGTTACGTTGCAATAACTGCCCGTATGTTTGAATACGGACTGAGATTTGAAACACTACTTTGTAACATGGCCTTCAGTTTTTTGCATCTTCACGGTTGAGTTGCTGATCCAATGACGATGAAAACAGTGCACCTAGCACGAACTTTCTCGACGCGCGTTAATTTGTTCCGTAATTCAGTGCGTCTCGTTCTATCTAGTCCAGTACCCTTACCATGAGTTTCTGTCGAAAATTCGTATTACGTTACTACAGTCTATAGCGGTTAAATACGCTCCCATTTGTCAGTGAAAGAGTTAACCATAGTCGATACGGTATTTTTCGATGACATGTGTCAAATTTGTGACTCATGGTACCAATATTCTACGGCAACAGCTACAAAACGTTAGACACTGACGTTCAGATTTCGATAGGTAATTTACCGTTGGACTCATACTAGCGATCTTTAGTTATCTAAGTGAGCGCTAGAGGCGCTGTGAATTTCCCATACAAATCGTTTTACGCTGTCGCTAGCGAGTATGGTTACGGCTAGGTACACTGTACTCATGGTAAGCGTACAGTAGGAGGTAGACGCACTGGGATACGTAGCGAGTTAACTCGTGCCGAGAAGGTTCATACTAGTTGCACTGGAGTAGCTTGATACCCGAAGAAGATAATAAGGAGTATACATTATACTCTTGGAATATGCAAAGTCTCGAAGTATGAGGGAAATAAATATTCATCGTGGGGGAAGCCTGATATCTTCATATATCATATACATTTTCTTCTTCCTTCATATAAGTTTCAACTTCATTATTTTAGTTGGTATGTACTATGCCTTAATGAGGGTGCAGCTTTCAGTAATGCCATAGTTACGGTACGTTCTGATGTGTGTAAAAGAGCGCTTATTTAGTAGCCACTTTGAGGTTCATTGACATTCATCATTTACGCTTTAGGAGACAGCTAGTTAGGTACATGTAGGCACGTAATGGTTCATCGAATTAAACAGACCAGTGAACGGAAGTTACTAGGACCGTAATATCTAGGACAGAAATCACTCAATGCAATGGCGACGTGTTTGGCCAACGCAATCAATCACGAGTATAGTAATAATGTTCATGTAACAGGCATGAATTAATTGATATAATGAGATTAATGAGCAATCTATCAGCGTGGCCCTTCAAACGTGGCGAATCGAATAAAGATGGGTTTGATTGCTTCGAATCTCCCCATATGTGACATACGATTATACTTACATATCTTGGCTCTAGGTACTCGTTCTACATAGGTATGTTGTTTATCTCGAAACTGCTAATAAACAATTTAAGTAGATTATTATAAATATTTGCAGTGTAACAGTCACGATGAAACTATATTCAGTAATAGGTACATTTAATTGTAGTTACGGTAGGTCCTGACCTCGCAACATTATGTTTCAGCTATCAAGGGTGCTCAAATAACCTGAATTATCCAACTACTAATTATAGCCGGCCGATAATGATATTAATGGCATGTCATGTTACAACTTATCGTGCGAGTTTTCAGCGAATGTTCAGGAAATGTTTTGCATATATCCGCCTAAATATTTTCGATTATTCATTGGTAATGATTTATTGTTATCCTATGGATATTTTGTAAACTGAGCCCCCATTGTTACTACCGTATTTTTGAACGGCTGAACGTAACAACACACAACATACAAGCAAGTTTTCTATGTTTATGAACGTAATTTTCTTCTGTTTCTTCAAATAAGTATTTAATTTACCCTCTTATTCATAATCGCTACGTAAACTTCACATGTGTTATGTCTTTATTAGTCATTGTGACGTTTGCCCTCTAATGATAGGAACAAAATATTTGTTAGTAAAAAAGATTGTTATTTATTATGAATAAGGGGGTTTATTCTATACATTTGAAAGAGTTCTGTTATTGACTGACTGGCAGACACAGCATATGCCTAAACCGCTGAAGATAAAAACACGATACTTGGAAAATGTGTCATTTAGGGAGTGCAGAGGTGCACTAACAAACGATTTTTAGAAAAAGCACCATTATGGGGAAATATAAATGGGATGAAAGTTAGTATGTTATCCAAATTCTACCAGGCCCCCAATTCTCGCGTTTATTGATATTCATCTTTCACTCGAGATATGTCCGTTTTTGTGAGCAAGTTTATTCGATAAATTCAACATCACGATGATAAGGTTCAATTAAGGCTAGTAAAACATACATGTCGCAAAGAAATCTTGGTCTTAGGTTTAACTAACTCTTTAGCTTAATTGATTAAAGCGTCAGGTTACGAGTACGTTAAAAACGCAGCAAATTTCATTAAAAAAGATCCTAAGAAATGTAACAGAAGCAGCTTTGTCTTCTGAGCAATGAAACTTAATGTCTCTACATATAAGTGGCTATTACTTTTTAGAAAGTTTGTAGGTTCGTACTTAACGGTTTTCTATTTTTTGTTTTTTCTATGTTTTTCACTTGCTTGTTTGCCCCAGTCTAATAACATGTCGATACATTTTTTCATGTACCTATCCTTCATATAATGCATGTGATGTGTGTTATTATTTACCAAATCCATTCTTGAAGGAAATAACTATTTTATTTGAGATCTTTGAGTAATGCATTATTATAAAAAAAGGTTTGTTTCATTTGCAAAAATTGGGTAAGCTATGTTTAAAATTATTCCACATTTAAATCGATAGCATTAGTAAATTAGTATAGTTTCTTAAATATGGCACTGTGACAAACAGACGGACGGATGGACGGACGGAATCGCATCATAAGGGCTCCTTTTATAATTTCACGGTACTGAACCCAAAAAACAACGAAGTAGGTAAGTTAGGTACACTCGACCATTTCCAATGTAACTCAGACAGAATGAAAATATTTAAGTCTCAAAATATATGTACTTAAGTGCCTAGACAAAGATAGCTCTTCTATAAATGTCAAGGACAAGCATCGATACGACGGCCATGCCAAACATAACTAGGGGTGGTAGTTATAAACCGACCTCAAGTTCCAGTTTCATGCTGGATTAGTATTAAACTAGAACTTGGCTTCAGTCTATAACTATCACCCTAGACGTCTAATAACATGATATTTATTATTTACAGGCTTTTACCCATGGCTTCGCTCGCATGATATTGTTTTCTATGCATTTTACAGGGTAAATAGTATTCTATACTTTAATCCAGGACGTTATATATCTGTCTGTCAAATTCCACTTAAATCTGTCCAGCCGTTAATGCATGATTGAGGAACAAGTATCCGAATAATCCGAATATTAAAACATTCGCTATTTCAAAACTTGGCTTTTAATTTTCGCTTTTACAATATTATAAGCTTTTATCTGTGGCTTAGCTTGCGCGATATAATTTTCTATACATTTTATGGGATAACAAGTAACCTAAGTTAATTCAGCACATGATTTGTCTGTCTGACAAATTTCATCTAAATCCGACCAGTTGCTAATGCATGATAGAAACAAACATCTATACATTATTACTTTGGCGTTTATAATAATAGTACGAAGTAGAATAGCAGGATTTCATGCGTCGATCTTTTCAATACATTGAGCTTTTACAATCACTTTTCCAGTTTTCTACACAACTTCTTTTACCGCGACTCACATGAGTGTGAACATGCCTCACAAATACGGAAATTATCTGTCTTCTTATTTATCCATACGTATAAAACTTGAAAGGCCGTAGCAGGATAAGGTAAAGAAATCTGCCCTTTTAAGATTATGAGTTGCTTGTTATTCTGTAGTTACTTACAACTAGTTGTGCATAATGTTTATGCCAAGCATAGTCAAAAAAGTCCCAGTTTTTCCGCAGAAGAAAATATTCGTTTTTTCTTCTAAAACTATTCAAACTTGTTAAAAAAATATTTTAATAACATTTTGTTTAGCTAATGCGGAGCTCCTTATTTAAACAACGACACTGAAAAAACAGTTTCCTTACAAGTAACCGAAGTTTTGTTTACCTAACTTACTTATTACACAAAAATGTGACTACCGAAGTATTGTACTCGTAACACCATACCTAATGCCTGATTTGTAAATAAATGTTTATCACCAGCAAATAGTGTTGCTAATTTAAATGAACTTTAAACATGCTCATTGCGGGTGGTAGGACCTTGTGCAAGGTCCGCCCGGATCGCTGCCACCATCTTGTTCGCTAATCCTGCCGCTAAGCAGCGGTGCTTGCATTGTTATGTTCCGGCGTGGAGAGCAAGACAGCCGGTGAAATTTCTAGCACAAGAGGCATTCCATTTTAGCCCTCTGGATTGGCAACGCATCTGCAGTATCTTTGGTGTTGCGGGTGTCTATGGGCAATGGTCATCACTTACCATTAGGTAACCCACTTGATCGTTTGCCTTCCTATGTTGCACAAAAAAAAACTTGGATTAATATTTACCAAAATCACGAATAAATATTCACACCAATTGACCTAGTCCCAAATTAAGCAACTAAAACTGTTTGTGTTATGGGTACTGGACAACGGATATTCATGCTCGGATACAAACATTCGTCTTCATCTTACAAACATTTGCTCCTCCAGGGAATCGAACCCGAAACCTCAAGCTTTGTGGTTAGGGTCACTAACCACTAGGCTATTCGGTCGTCAACATACGTCGTCGTGTACGTATAACCTCTGACTTTAAATAAATTCTGTATTAACTTTACCTATATGCTAAAGCTGTTGTTGTTGAGATGTCCTATAAATTTGTTTCGTGCAAAAGAGCTATAAAACTGCTTCAACATATACGTGCTTGTCTTCAAATGCGATAGGGATCTAAATCTTGTTGGAAGAGCGAAGTGTGCTTGTGAAACGCAACACGTTTTAGCGGAACGTGTCTTTGATATTGCGTCTTGAATCAGCATAATGGCGCCACGGATAGCCGACGTGTGTCTACGTACCCTACGTGCCGCTGCCGAGTCCAATGTCTCAATATGCGCCCCTTATTGGGCACTCTTCGCCGCCCGCCTTGCCTGCGCCGCGGCGACGGACCAAGGCTTTGTATACTGTTGACTCAGGTGCTGGTATTGTTTTAACAATTTCGATCCCATTTCACTCAGTATTTTTCACGATTCAAAAGGTATCTATAGCAACGATGGTTAGAATTGAATTAATGTTTATGGATCGTAAATTGTTTAGGCCTTCAGCTTAACTTAGGCCTGTGGAAATGCAGTCCAACAACTAGCCGGAAAGAGGAGACTATTCATCTGAAAATAATACCTAAGACTTGTGACCACGGTCGTTGCAATACATTAACATTGATTTTATTGCATTAAAGTTACGGTTGACGTTATTAATAATGCATCATATATATATTTCAAAAAAGCTTTTTGTGAGTTAAAAATAACCTAACCGTCGGTACTAGCTCGCTCGTGGTTTTGTTTCGCAATTAAAAAGTAAACTATTGTTTGGATTCTGTTATATTTTTCTTCATCAATACATTCGACTGTTTAATTGTCATATGACCCATTTACAATAGCACCAATTTCTGCGTATTTGCAGTATATAAGGAGCGCTGCAACTGCAGTCGTTACATATAGTCAGGAGAATTGGTAATCCTTGCACGCTATATGCTAATTAAGTGATGTGTTAAACGTACCGGACTGAAGTGCTGCCACCTACCATATCCTCCCCAATAAACATAGACCGTGTTTGTTAATTACCCGACTGCCACTAAAAGGGAGGGTTATTTTATAACCCATTTTAATCAGCTATGTTAAACTGCGTAACAGGACAAATTTACGTTTATTATACAAAGTTTCCTTAAGGTATGAAACTCCTGGAACAGAACTTCCCACAAAGGAGTACATATCTATCCGTAAGGTTAGACCAACCGTCGCTTAAAGTTTCGGGACTAAGCTTAAGTCTTTCGCTATCATTAAAGAGCTTTTCAACACTGTAAGATATTCCATTTCCAAGAAACTTAATATCTTCCGATTTTATCACCCGGACTATTAGCTTAGTAACATAAACCTTTATGAAATTGGTTGCGACATTGCAGCGATATCCAAACCTTAAGTGACGTTATATCGTATTGTGGAGTAGTGTCTTTTGGCATTGTGTCTTAGGAAGGTCGTTTAATTCTCCGCGGTCACAAATATGAACAAAAAAGTGAAATATTTAGTAAAGCCAGTCAACAAAATTTTATGTGCTTTTTGAAAATAAACTTACTACTACTAGCATCAAACTTTCATAAAATCCGTTCGCAGATAGAACCAAAATATTTATCTTCTTGCTGGGGCACAACTAACTAGGGGTTGTAACTTTAAGTCAGGATGTTAAATTAGTTTTAGTAAATAGTGCATATGTCCAGGGAGCAACAACGAATTCTGAAAAATGTGCAAAGTTCTAGAGTTTAATTAGGCGCATGTGTCGAGCGCGACGATGTGTCCCTCAACGCATATCTTCTCTTTCACAAAATGTCTTTTGCAGACTAAAATGCTGTTTAGTATTTTATAGACGCATTCGATTCTCATTGCTAGTGCACTTATCGATTTAGGTTCAATTGAGTATCGGGTTTTTTGAGATTGACCTTCGGGTTTCCTTTATCATAGTTTTCTCTTGTTTGACGGGACAAAATAAACAACATGAAAAAGTTGTTTCTCCTATATAACAGTAAAATAGCTTAACTATTTTTACCTGTTTTTGTCGAAATAATAATTTGATCCTGAAGAAGAAATCTGGACTACTAATAGCCTGAATATCAAAATTTTCTTAGTGAAATTTCGTTGGGTCTGTCATTCTCACTCGGGCCAAGACACGGCAAGGAAATATTTCTCGTAGTTGTAAAAAGTTTGTTACATTTTTAATTGTGTGGTTGTGGTCGAGTGCTGGTGGAGGCGGTCGATCGCGGCTGGCGCGAAACCCACGCGTATCTGCTAATTGAATCAGCGAACTTCCACAACTTGCGAAATCTGATTACTACTCGTCTGTTCTTGAGCGTTGTTTTTTTAATATTCTTCAGAAGGTAGTTTGAAGGACAGCTAAATGATTGATAACGTGACGTTTCCATAAACAAATTAAAACAAATTACTTCGTATATCGTAGTTATATATGTATTAGCATTCTGTACTAAGGATACAAATTAGCGAGTAACCTAATACCCGGCGCGTTAAGCGGAATACAAGTTTGAGTTGAAATAGCATGAGTGGGTAAGGATCTCTCCCAGTGATATAATCTTCAGGGAGGTGACTCTCTGAGCGCAACAGTGACGAGTTCAGGCAGCGTGCAGCGCCTTGTCTCGCTTTCGCGCTCTAAACTGGAGAGAGACAGGGCTCTGCCTCGATTTCAAACTCGTCGCCATTGCGTCTGTAGAATAACAGGGCAGCTTAAATGACAGGGGAGACGTATTAATATCTAAGGCAAAGTCTAATCAAGCAATCAATCACTCCATAGATTGATCGGCTCTCAATTAACAGTATTCCTAATAATTTATTGGATATTAATACTACCCTTTTGCTCTACATACCGTGTTTTACTTGAAGTAAATGTGAGATTGGCTGACACGTTTTATTTCTTTAGGTATTGAAAACAAGGTAAACTGAAAAATCACGAGGCTCGAAGGATCAACCAGTCGTGTTGTCTGATCTGCTCGTGATTTTTTTTGTTACATTGTTTCTTTTCAGTAGGTAAGTACATAAGGTAAGACGAAGCACATTGAAAAATTGTAATGTGGCGTAACTGGCAAACGCAAGGCACGGAATGCTAATGTTGCAGGTTCAAGTCCTGCCATTACCCTAATTTTTCTTTATGTTGTCATTACATACCATTTTAATGAAATAGATAGTAGTATCAGTCTATACGTGTGTAAAATTTCAGCATCATATTTTTTATTATAGTTTTCCAGCAATAGAACTGTGACAACCATGTTGATAAAAATAAGAGTGAAAGTCTCGACTCGTGACTGCGACACGATTGCGCCGTTTGTTTCCACTAAAGAAATAAGTTCATGCAATTTACTTATAGCTATTTAGCAACAGCACTTCCGGGCTTTTGTTGCTTCAGTAGTTTGTGGGGTGCTATAAAACACTCAAGTTTAGTCCGCCCTAAGGGCGTTTGTGCACTGCGTCCGAGCCGTTTCCAAGAATATAATATAGGCAATACGTCTTGGGAAAACTGGGGTTGAGTTTGGATGCCACATGTTTTCCTATTTACGTACAAATAAATTGCTATCGTCTCTTAACTTCGAGCAAAGTACTTTTGATTACTATTAGAACAAACTTCAAATTGAGGATTTTCAGTAAGTACCATCTGATGGTGTTAGACCACGTGAGATATTTCTTTCTTTATGATAAATAGTTTTTCGTGCAACAAATGAGCATAGTCGATATTCCATATTGCGAATGCTGATTTTGAATCCAAAGCACCAAACTCTCGTTAATGTGCAGATTTTGCTTTATATCAAATAAGAGAGTATTGAATTCATAAAGTCAACGGTATTTTTAGAATAACACTTTAGTTTAAGCTAGAGTAGAGATCTCACATCACAACGATAGCTATTGCTTTTGTCACAAAATACAGTTGCCATGGTTGAATGCCGTCACGGCAAAGTTACCAGCTTACCACGTATATAAAAGTATAAGCATATTGATTTACCCCCTTATTCATAAACGCTTCGTAAGCGTTTGTTAGTTGACAAGGTATATGTCTCTATCTGTCATTGTGACGTTTACCCTCAAATAAAAGGGACAAAACATTAATTAGCTTTTTTATGAATAAGGGGGTAATCTTTTATAAATAATTTTTCTGTTTGTGACTTCTTTGACAGTCGGTTGCTACTCCTAAGATTTTAGTCATGTAACGGATTCAACTTAATGTTCTGCATATTATATCGTCACTTGGACGGTAAAAGTACCAACGAAGTGACAATATAATCACAATTAATTGGAATCGTTGGAGACCTTTGTCGGAAGTTCGTAACTTTAGTCTTATCAAGTTTAATTTGCGCATATACGAATATTCAGATACAATTAACATTGTTTTGTTATTCAATAAAAAATACAAAACAATTTTACATTACTTTTTATTTAATTTTTTTAATTTCAATTTCTTAACTATTAGTGTCATTACATATAATATTATTATCACTGTGCTATCGTCCGCGAACAAAACTAAGTATAAACAGGGTATTTAACATGGTTTGGATGGTTATATATTATATACGAGTATAAATACTAGTATATATATTTATATATAAATCCTCCTCTTTTATCATAGCAAAACACCCAAAACGCTCCTCTTAAGTACGCGACACTTATTTTTACCCTTTCGGATTTGTATAATCTTTACTACGAGTAGTTAGAAGCCAGACAGTGTTTGCGTGAGTTCAGTGTATTGTTACCTGTTATTCAAACAGGATTGTTTGAATTGTCAAACATTGAAACCGATGCCGTAAGCGTGCAGTTTCTTTGCAATTTGAAACAGTTACCTACTTTTTAATCGTAAAAAATTATATACTTAACATTTTTTCAACCGACTTCAAAAAAAAGGGTGGTTCTCAATTCGTCGAGATATATTTTTTTGTAAATACTCACTTATTACTTCTAAAAGCCTCCGTCTAAAACGCGGTGTTCAAATTTAAATTACTTTGACTTACGCCGTTGCAAAATGAAACTTTACTCACTGATTTTTTAGCTAAAAATGGTTAGCAAACGTAAACTTTGTGAACTGATCTGGTGAATACCTACGTGCATTAATATAGAGACCGGGAAGAAAACAGATGCCAGGTGAATATGACATAAAAAGCCGAGCGCAAGTAAGCAAGGCCTTTTATGCCTGAATAGTGCTTTTTTTAAAATACGAGATAATTATACAAATTGCCTTGCAAAACAAAGTTAATGTTTAAGTTAAACTTAATGTTTTAAAGTGTTATTTGACATATCAGGCAATAAGTGATTATATTTTTCTTCGAGTAAGGGGAACCAAGGTTTCTATAAATATGACGATTTAACATATCGCTTGCATTTTATATTCTCAAACTCATTAACAACATTTTCAATTCACTTTTTACACACTGAACAAAATTATCCTGCGTTAAAGTAACTTTGTCTTAAATCTTTTTTTCAATAAGTTAATATGGTTAATGGTTAGGTTAGGTTAGTAGCACGTTTTTAATTCAAATATAAAATTCATCACTTGTTTGCGATTCTAAGTCTGTAATCACAGTTACAACCAACTTTGCTCACTAACTTGTTGCGCAAATGACTATTTTAATCGGTTTTCATGGTACAAAGTTAACAACGTATCACTGGGACGGACGTAGTGAACTTACGTAATGTTACCAGTACCATTACCATGAGTTTCTATCGAAAATTCGAATTACGTTACTACAGTCGATAGCGGTTAAATACGCTCGAGCTCCCATTTGTCAGTGAAAGAGTTAACCATGGTCGATAAGGTATTTTTCGATGACATGTGTCAAATTTGTGACTCATGGTACCAATATTCTACGGCAACAGCTACAAAACGTTAGACACTGACGTTCAGATTTCGATAGGTAATTTACCGTTGGACTCATACTAGCGATCTTTAGTTATCTAAGTGAGCGCTAGAGGCGCTGTGCAATTTCCCATACGAATCGTTTTACGCTGTCGCTAGCGAGTATGGTTACGGCTAGGTGCACTGTACTCATGGTAAGGGTATAGTTTTATCTTACTAATGTTATAAATATGAAATTAATGATGTTTGGATATTTGGATGTTTGGATATTTGTCATTCACGATTTGTCAATCACGCGTCAACGGCTGCACAGATTTAGATGAAATTTGGTAGACAGATAGATCATGTTCCGGATTGAAACATAGGTTAAATTTGCCGCGCTAAAAAGTTTGAATTCAGGACTTAATCTGTCTGCCCAATTTCATTTAAGGAAATCCGTCCAGCCCGTTAATGCGTATTGAGGAACAAACATCCAGACATCATTACTTTTACATTTATAACATTAGTAGGATTATGAAATGTATGTATACTAGATGCAGATATTTTAATGGGCACAAATCCTACGAAACTCTGGGTGTGCATCCAAAACTAGTGTACCTTGGACACCCAAATATCGATTAGTTCGGGCAAACATACGTTATTCCCTTTTTACTTGTAAGAGACAGACACGGCAGAGGTACTTCCATTTCTTTTCATGACTCTACCTACTACTCAGTTGTTGTAATTGCCAACAACAGCAACAGCAACTAACGGTTGATATTCTGAAAAAAAAACATTTATGATGAATAATAATTTTAAACGCGGAGATGTAAATATTTGTGGACACATAATCAAGGAATTTACGGTTTTTAGTAGCCACTAAATTTGAATGATGTGCTGCGCCGCACTGCGGCACGGCTCGGCAACGAGTTACGAGGCCGCGGCTCCAGCGGCCCGCAGCACTACTACCTACACCGTGCTGCATGATTACTGTACGAATTCCATTCAACCTCTTAAGAGCATTAACCAGTAGAGAATAATAAACTCGATGAGTTGGATTTTTAAGAGGCTTAATATTAGTCAAACATTTATTATTTTGTTACTGTTTCCTGTTCATTAAACACATCACTTATTTATATACCTATTGAAAAGTAATAAAACTGTCAGCCTTATAACGCCGCCGAGATCAAAAGTGTCGACGATAAACAGTAAAGGAATCTATGCCGCCTCTTTCATTCCGTTTGGAGGGGCGTAATCCATTTTCAGCTTCATTGTTGCCATTCAAACGTTCACAAGACGAACTGGAAGGAAAGAATAGCCATACTGTTTGATAAAGTAAAATGTTACTGAATAAATCTGTAGTAAGTATAGGAAGGAATACCAGGCCGCGAATATTAGATTTACGATGCTACAGCATTCAGACGTTTTAATGCTCTGAATGGCTTGCGGGACTTTCGGTTTCGACTAACGCTGCGTGGGGTGAGAGGACGCGTGTGGTGACCGTGTGTAGGGTGGAAAGTTTGAATGCCACATGGATGGAAACTACCTTAAATACTGGAAATAACACATTCTGTGTAAAGGAGACTTTATTTTTAGAAACAATAAATTCTGCTTTTGTGGATTTATGAAAAATCGCTTGTTTTAGTCGGGACTCGAACCGGCCAAATGCGACAAAAAATAACATGGCGTATTTTATGATGCAAATAGAAAGGTTTACTGATAAGGTTCATTTTTCTCTAAGTAACAAACACAATCAAAATAGCGGAAGGCCATGAAAACTAACAATTAACTTTTAATTTTGTTTTTACCCGTCACGTGAAATGCACCGCAACTATTTTAATTATTGGATATAGCAAATTCTACGCAATGGAGACTTACTTTTATTTTAGAGACGATTTTTCAAAAATCCGTAAACGCACTTGCAGTGTTTATTATTCTCTAAAATAAAAGTAAGTCTCCATTGCGTAGAATTTATTATTTAACTAGAGTGAAGTAAATCCTCTAATTCATATATGTTAGTGTGGACAAGCCAATTTGTGATTTTATGTTTGCAATCTCGTAACGTTAACGTATAAATGCTTAAACTTTTATTAACTCTATTATGTGTAAAGACGTGGACTCAGGAAACAAAAATGTCGACCGGAAACGGCAACTTTTAATAATCAGTTCTCAGTCGATTAGTTGTAAGATTTTCTTTAAATGAAAGATTTTTATGTTTTCTCAGCACAACTTGGCGGATGAATAGGCTTCTTACCGTAAGAAGTAAAAGTTGGAATGTAAGACATCTATATGGCTTACTGGTCATGCCTTTTAGGAATTGTCGTTGAACTCTTTCAACACGGAGCAATATTGATTTTGCTGTTCCTCCCCATGCACTAATACAATATGTTGAAAGTGAACGTTTGTGGTTTTAATATAGCTCTTAAGTTCTTAAACACGTATAATAATTTCCTAATTTAGAGGACAGAATTTCTATTTGCAGCTGCTAGCTCAGTTTATAGTCTATGATGAGATGGATGAGCATCTGCAAATTCTGCAAACAGTTTGACTGCTACAACGGTGAATAGTATTCTAAAGGATCCACTTTTAGGTTGACTTGATGCTATGGTAGAAAGTGAAATTAATTTAGATTTTTCGACATTTAAGGTCAGTAGCTTTACTCTCAGCCAACGGGCAATATGTCGTACAACTCGCTCAGTGCTTTTAACAGCAACATCAGTCCCCATCCACGACCCCTGTGTCATCCATCAGCAAAAGTATACATTTTGCAGTTATTTATTTATACATTAAAATAATATTATATAATAAAAGGTTAGGTCCAAGCACACTTCCTTGTGGAACCCCGTAATTAAGCGATATGTCGTAACTTTTGATATTGCCAATAATAGCACTTTGAGTGCGATTTGTTAGGTAATTTTTGAATATGTCCAATGCTATGCCTCTGATACCAAAAGCTTCCATTTTATTTCATAAAATAGATACAGACACAGTGTCGAATGCTTTGGAAAGATCTAAAAAGACGCCTAGACCTTTTTCTTCAAAAAACAAAAAAAAGTTATTATGTCGGTCAGCTCGCCTACTGCGTCCTCTGTCTACCTAGCATTCTTTAAACCGAATGGTCAACTGGGAAATTAGGCTTCTCGAAGAATTTGACAAGGGGTCTATTTAATTTTTTTTTCAAATACCTTGGAAATAGAAATGAGTATTGAGAGATGGCGGTAGTTGTTTGGGCTGTATTTGGACCCACTTTTGTAATAAGGGTGCATTACAGCTTTCTTAAGTGCGTTGAGAAAGTTACCAGTAGAGATACTAAGGTTAAAGACGTGTGAAAATACTGGATTAGCTTGTATCGAGCAAGTTTTTATACATTTAGTTGACTTTAACATCATCGTAACCGAAGGAGCGATTATTTCGTAATTCAAGAATAACCTTCTCTGTCTCTCCGATATCAACGTCCAGTATCGCCATAGAGTTTATTTGAGAGTAGTTAGACACATATGGGCAGTTTACCGTGTAATGAATATAATCGCTATCGAGAGTTATTTTGTCAGCAAGAGTACTGTCAACGTTTACAAAATAGTAGTTTATGCAACTGCTATATAATGAGAGGGCTTAAATAAAACACGAGTGTGGTTTTATGAAACGAGCGTCTGCGAGTTTCATAATAGGATCACACGAGTGTTTTAAGGCCTAATTATATACAGTTGCATACATTACTTTATCTACACACATATCACAACTGCAAAAAACCGTAACAGCAAAAAAACCAACAAACGAATGACAACAGTAATGGCGGCAATTCGATCCAACCGTCAAGACGAAAGTTTTTTTTATAATCATAGACAAACGAATGAAGTCCCTATTGTCATGTCACTCGAGATCAAATGCCGTACGTTTATATTAAAAAACATACTGAGTTGACGTTTCGTATCGATAACTGTTTTAATATCTATGGATACTAGAATAGAGGCCTACTTGAATTTTGACAGATGTTCCAAATTTAAATTCATAACCATTGAAGAACAGATTTACCTACTACCACAGACAAGAAAATTCTTACAATAACATTGGTTGTAATAATGCTGGTCACTTCCTACGGTTTTAGAACGCGTTATGGAGACTTATGATATGTGTGTAGATAATAGTATTTTATGCAACTGTTGCATAATGAGGGGTCTTAAAACACGAGTGTGGTTTTATGAAACGAGCGTCAGCGAGTTTCATAATAGGATCACACGAGTGTTTTAAGACCTAATTATGTACAGTTGCATACATTACTTTATCTACACATATATCATAAGTACTCTGTGATGGGTTCAGAAGCCATAGGGCAATGACCTGCATTGCTACTATCTACTAGTGCTAGGTACCTATTACATATCTATAGACTGTACACATTAAAATAATGTAATAAAAAATGAATTTGAACAAATATAGAAACAAATTAGAAAAAATCTCATAATAATATTGGTTGTTATAATGCTAGCCATTGCCTACGGTTTCTGAACGCATTATAGAGCATTTATGATATATGTGTAGATAAAAAATATTACATCATTAGCCGAGGCAACTGGACACAGAGTTAATAGCTATCGTGATGCTCATTTTGAGCGTTGTATGTTTACTATCCGTTTTATGATTAGTGTTTTCTTAGTCTTGTCTTTAGCCTCCTCCATCCGTTTCTGTTTGTACATACCTTTAGTTATTTTTAACAGATTGTTACAAAAATCCCTGTACCTCGTATATAAGTAGTTTTTAAAACCAAGTTATTTACTTCTCGTTTAGATTTTAGGTGTAGTCTGTCGCGGTTTTTTTAACAGTGAAAGAGGCCAGGGGTAATCCAAGGCTTAGGCATTCGTGTTCATCGATGAATACGCAACGGTATTCACTGGAATGAATAGAAATTGTATATCTAGACGGTTTCCTTTTTTCTAGAATTTGTCAATATTGCTCCGATAGATTATCGATAACTCAAGGTAAAACTTCCTTTAGAGAAGACAAGCACGACGCTTCCTGAGCCCGTTTATCAACTAGATCGACTGATAGCGATTGGTCTTCACGATGCTATGTGATGTCCAAAATGACGGTTTTACCAAATTTATGTCAATACTCGATATCCAACATTAAGTTAGATGTAATGTTATCGACAGCTGAAAAATCCGAGGAACCATTGAACTACGAAACGAGAGAGACAAAACTTTAGTTCTCAGAATATCAATCGGCAAAATATCAGTAGAAAAAATAAACTAATAATGATAATAAAAAACGAATTGCGAAGATGTGGGCGCAGAAAAATAGCTGTGCCTCGTGGTAAAATCTGCCAAAGGTCTGCTGGATAACGCAGAGGGGTAAAAAAGCTGTATTCAGATCTATGGGGTAGAGCTGCAATATCAGTAAATTTTATTAAAAACGTTGATAATATTAAAAAAAAATCTTAAATACTCAGTAAAATTATGTTACACAATCAGCGTAATCGGGTAAGATAAAGAAAAAAAGCTTTCTTAGTTTTACCAACCAGAAAGTGTATACAAATTAAGTGTATTCTGTTGGAGCTATACTGCTGTTTTCAATTACTACGTGTTAACAACGTATTTAACATGGCAATTGTCAAATGTAAATAAAACTAGGTATTGAGAAATCTTCGCTGACAGAGTTAGTTGGAATTCTTTTCAGTTATTTTGACTATTGGCGCACGACAGAAGCGCTGCCTAGCATGCGCAACTATTCATTATTATGCCAAATAATAACATACAATTTTTTTGATGTTTTCCAATAATTAAAGTACCTAATTAAAATATACATAGAAAGACGACAAATAGTATTTTAAATGGAATTCGTTAAAAACAGGTAAAACGTAGGTATCTACGTAGAAAAATGGATAATAAATATTATAAAATTTCAAAAAATGTAGTATATACTTTGGTAGGGTGACAAGTTTTTTGGTTAGAACTTCAATTCTGAATCTAAAAAAGTACTACAAAAATCATGTTTGTTTCATGTACCTAATTTAAATGTAATTGCCATCGAATACTGATTGAGACAAAACGGCTCCTGGATACTTGGCGTATATGTAGGTACATTACCTACTATCCAATATCTTTCTGTCTGATACTAATGATACGTAGAAAAACGATCTTACAGCACCAGATTTTTGTTACACTGAATATACAATATAATGGCGCGGAGTTTCTTGCCAGTATCATCCCATCAGAAGTTATTTCTGAGCTGGTGGTAAATTTTCTGACATTCGTAAGTGCTTCCTATCAGCCTTATCTGAATAAATATATTTTGACTTTAACTTTGTTCACCTACGATCGTTTGACGCTAACCTGTCTATAGATACCCCAATTCTCGGTTCATGCGAAATTATTCTCAGATTAGAAATAATAAATGAAATAAGTCGGCTAAATACGAGTCGAACTCATTATCGAAGGGTTCCGTTCAGGAAACGCCAAAACCATTAAAAAACCCGTTTAGGAAGCACTTTAGACTGAAACTTTTTTATTATTTGTCATAGTAATACATTTCAAGTGTCCATTCCGGTTTAAAAGATACATACAGCCCTGTGGCAGAGGGAAAGACAGACGGGCTCAGTTTGGACCTTTTGGGTACGGAGCCCCAAATATTACAAACTTTAAACGGATTTTCCACTTGCTTTGGCAAGATGAATCTCGCATGAACCAAAAATGGTAGGGATATCAGAGATGCATCGATACAGACGACACATACTTGCACAATATTTATTTAGATTGTATTTTACGAACTTTAACAAAACATTGCATTCAAATAAATAATTGAATTTCACGATTATGCGATTTTTATCCAGGAAACAAAACATAAATGAATTGTGCGTGGCTTACATAAACAAACTATGCATGAGAATGGCATGTTTACACATGGATTATTTATAGTACGGAATTTCCAATGTATCGGTGTATCGGCAAATTAATATCGCCCAAGGTATTGCCGATATATCGGTATCGGATGCATCCCTAATGTATATGTTTACTGAGTAAAATCATATACCGTCTATGATCAATGTCAATAGCTCGAGGTTTCTGAAGTGTAGCTTTACATGTAGGTAGGTACCTATAGCTTTGCGTCCATTCATAACATAATAAAATTATTTTCGTATTGGTATTTTGATGAAACCTTTGTTCATAGGCGTTAATTCATACAATTCAGTGGAATACGGTTACACTCTAAAAATATCTGGTGAATCGAGGGATATTTACCAAATAGTTAATTATTTCATGACTAAAATAAACAAGGAAAACAGTTTGAAGTACGTTGAATTCAGTCAGCGTTGATGCTGCTATTATTTCATGTTTGTTTTTGCTTTGCAACGACCGCATCTGATAAATGTTATACAATGCAATTAAGCTTTATTCAGTTCAATGTTTATGTAAGATACGAACAAATCATGTTGTCACTGAACGCAATCAGTGTATGTATGCAAAAATGGCAACTATTAAAACATAAAGAAACGTATTAAATTTAGAATTGCTTCCGAAATTCGATAGCCATGCTACAATATACCTTTAAACATACCTAAAGTAAATATCTTATAATTTAATTGGCTCGTGTAAGTAATAAACTTGTATAAATTTCCAACATGACATAAAACCTTTATTTATTCAAATTATGATGGCAATAGAACAATAAACGCCTCGCAGGGTAAATAAAGTAGGCAGCATGCGCCTATTTTGTGTTCCCTTTAATATACGGATGTATGTAGACGAGTGATTCAGAAGGTACATTTAAATAAAGGCTCGGTTCGTTAGGCTTCGGGAGCAAAAAGAGACGCCAACTATAATTGATTGAATATGATGTTATTCCACTTAGTATCGTAACACACCAACGTTTATCGCGGACATAGAGTACTTATTAATTTTTCACAATTGATAAGAAGGAATATATACATGATTAATTAGTGACCCGTTCAGGCTTCGCACGGTGTAATTTAGTAAAGGAAACGTAATCAGAATGTATTGTACATACCTTCCGTTAAAAATTATCTAAATAACGATGAAAACCGTATCGAAATCCGTTGCGTGGTTAAGATAGTATGCGGCTGAAGATATGAACACAGATAGGGACGGTTACTTTGCGGAGGGCCATATTAACAATTAGAACAAATCACAATTTAAACAATAAATTTTAATTTAATTTTGATAATTTGTTTCAGTTTGTTTAAAGATGACGAAAACTATGATCCTTAACAAAAACTAGGTTGCTAGAACATTTTAGGGTGTCGTTGGCGTATTTATCTACGTCTGCTACTTAAAAATTTTCAGTGATGTTATTCTGCTCACTCGTCTCAATAAAGACAAAGATTTAGTACTCCTCAGAGTGGTTACTAATGTTTGATTAAAAGTTTTTCTGTAATGCGCCCTATTAAAAAGCTGTGGACTTCGTTCGTTGCCATTTAAAAGAGTTATGATTGCTTATCATAGACAATTTCTTACACATGCGAATTATCAGCGGCAACGCAGACATAATTTTTTTACATACGTTTTACCAAGACAAAATGGTTGTTTTTTGTATTACTTTAAAAAAACAATAGTTTATTGCAGAAAAGACAGTAAGTATAAATAATAGAGTCAAGGTAGAGGGCCGAATCGCGAGATGAGGCACTTTGAATCCATCTATCACTATTTAAGCCGATTTAGTGTACACCTCTATAGTGCTTTCACTGTTTCATAGAATTCAATCAGAGATCAATTTGATTCATTTTAAGTTGATTCCTGCCAGGTAAAGCTGGGTTAGAGCTGTGACCACAACACAGAGACAAAGTAAACGCAGACCGAGATCGCTGGGCGGGAACGGGATCGATCTAGCGAAGCGAGCGATATCGATGTTGTCGGAGCGGATCCGAGACATATATATTGTAAGCGTAGATTTAAAGGCTAGGGCGGTAAGTGAGGCCGTACTCTTTTACCGCGCTGGCCTTCGTTAGGTGTTTTATGACAACCTCAAAACAACTAAAATCAAATAATAATACGCTATTTAATCTGAGACTAAATGCTTAAGACTTAAGCTTTTATTTGATCTTAGCTTAAATGTCTATCCGTCAAGCAGCCTTTTTTATTTTTGTGTATAGTAAACCTCACCTTAATCAAAGACTAATTTAAGTGGCGTTTGTGAATTCGCCAAACGGATTTGGTAAGCACTCTTTTGCAAAAGGATATAATATGCTGTTTAAGTCTTGTACGAACAAAAAAATCTTAAATGTTAAATTTTTGTTTTCTTCAGTGTTTTATATATAAAACTTTATGAATGTTGTTATTATATCCATTGGATGATTAAATAATAACAATAACTGAAAAATACATATGTACACATAGTTATATATGATTTATTATTAACCGTAACCCTTGTGATGGGGCAACCAGGCCGATAGGATCATGACTACGTGGACGTGCTACTTTTTCATGTTTTTCTCTTAAACTGTCCGATTTTTACTAAAGTACCTACTTATGCAGTTATACCTACTGTTCATAAGTTAGAATAAGTTTTTGCGACATAGTTCCTTCTTTTTAGTGCATTTTTTTGTGGGCGCGACTTTGTTTTTGTTTTGGATTATATGCTACAACAATCGAATTTCCGACGAATTTTCAAAATGACCCATTTTGCAGACGCGCTTTACCACTCGCTGGCGCCAAGGCTTTTATTTAGTTTTTGACAAAAAGGGAGGGTTAAGTTTTAACATTTATTACACTTACCTTAAAGTTTGTATGTTGAAGTAGGATCTATGAGAAATTATTGGTAACTTAATGATTTCAAAAAAATCTTTAAAATAATATTCTGTAATAATAATCTGTTTCTGTCGACTATTATATGTATTGAGTCTTTATTTTTGTGTGCAGAGATGATGACATGCCGGCTGGGCTCGCGGCGGCTGGGCGGCTCGCGCGGCTCGCTGCAGGCCGGCGCGTGTTCCGCCGCGAGCGAACTGGACCTGTCCTCGCGCTCACGACGCTCACACAAGGCTAGGTAACCATACTTGATACTATATTGGCTAAGCTGGGCTCGCGGCGGCTGGGCGGCTCGCGCGGCTCGCTGCAGGCCGGCGCGTGTTCCGCCGCGAGCGAACTGGACCTGTCCTCGCGCTCACGACGCTCACACAAGGCTAGGTAACCATACTTGATACTATATTGGCTAAGCTGGGCTCGCGGCGGCTGGGCGGCTCGCGCGGCTCGCTGCAGGCCGGCGCGTGTTCCGCCGCGAGCGAACTGGACCTGTCCTCGCGCTCACGACGCTCACACAAGGCTAGGTAACCATACTTGATACTATATTGGCTAAGCTGGGCTCGCGGCGGCTGGGCGGCTTGGGCGGCTTGCAGCGGTCCGGTGCGTGATGGGATGATGCTGATGGTCATGGGTTACCTATTATCGATTGGTGTTTCATACAAGACTTGTCATAAAAATGGTTTCATGAAACGCACAAAAAAATGAGTGACAATTACCACTGTATTAGTGTATTCCTGTCTACAATTATATATGTGTCAAGTTTGATGAAACGAGAATTGGCTTGACAATCCGACAAATTTCGTAATTTCTGACAAATTGTCGACTTGTCAAGCTT
Organism: Ditula angustiorana; assembly: GCA_963691745.1. Classification (NCBI taxonomy): domain Eukaryota; kingdom Metazoa; phylum Arthropoda; class Insecta; order Lepidoptera; family Tortricidae; genus Ditula; species Ditula angustiorana. Next base: position 24,281,239 of record OY829472.1, read on the forward strand.
TATGAAAAGGGCCCACTGATACCTACTATATTGACAAGTAAGTTGGGCTCACTTAGACTGGGCGGCTAGAGTGTCCGGTGCGTGTTTCGCTGCAAGGAAACAGGACTCACGACGCTCACATAAGGCTCGGTAATACCACCACAACATTTGATAAAATATCGACACGCCGGCTGGGCTAGCGGCTGCCGGGCTAACATTCGTCATAATAAGTAAAGGGTAGTCAGACTAGTCAGCCCGTGATTAATTCTAGTAGACTTAGAACTGCCGTCACTACCACTCGCACAACATTGATGAGAAGAATGACACATAGCATCGGTTCTGCTTTCGCTCTTGACAGCTGTTCCACGCTTTTTGTCATCGCTTTGGTCAAAATACATGTTGGAACATTCTCGGCAAAACTCCTAAACTCCCATCGCTTATCAGTGGTTCACCAGTGTATGTGTAGTAAATATGTGGTCCACTCCACACCACACACTGTGGTAGGTGGGTTGCTAACTTTTTAAATATCAAATAGGTACGAGTAGAGTATTTTTAAGTATTTTGTCCGTATTTATCAGATGACGAAATTCGGCATAAATACATTTCATCGTAAATTTATGGCTTTGCTACCACACTGAATGAGAAGTTTATTAGACGTTTTCACGTCATACTCATCACAAATATAAGTATAATAGTCTCGCTTACAATAAAATATGCAACATTTTATTAGAATTTTAGTATTCTGACCCTAAATATAGTAGGGTACAATAACACAAAGTAGGGCTGGCAACCATTTAACTGAAGGTAAAGAATTGCTTTCACGGGCCATCGTAGTAGACTTCGGACGGGTCTCAAATGGGTCCCGAATTTCCCTGATATTTGGCAACCGACGAAAACATTTTCTAAATTTTACATCCAGTTTCGAATATTGCTTCTAGACTAACATAAGCTGTGTTGCTTCCTTGACTTTCAGATTACTCGAAGGAATAAAATGGAAAAAATATATTTAGACCATATCTTCACAGATTTCCCTAGTCCAAAATCCTTTTGGTTTTCCTTGTTTTATTTGAAGTTTTCAGCAACCCTATCAAACGGCACAAGGGCGTTAATATTTATTATTTAAACGTAACGTATTTCTTATTTACCTACTTTGCACTCATTAGTTCATATCTTTATTATGGACTGTTGATAAAACTTCACGTAGCCTCGACTTATTCATTGCTGAAAACATAATCAAGGTTACACATACCCCCTTATTTACGTAGGTACGAGCTTCTAGCTACAACATGTTCTTGACCTGGCAGTAGTACAATGCCCCGACTTGAACTTTAACCACCTACTGGTTTCAAGGCTCGGCTCCTATTACGTAAATAGTTATACTGTCAATGTACGATGTCAAAGTCAACGCACAGGCGCTGGGGAAACGTTATCACCGTTTCGATAGGTACGGCTCGGGGTGAAATCTGTCAAGTTGCCATGAGCGACACAGCGGATATATCGTGCTCGTTACATTTCGAATGTAGATCGGTAACTGGGTTTTTTTTTTGTAATCACATCCAACTGAAAAACCATCTGCAGGAATTAAGTTCTCAAATAGTTTATTCGTTTTAAAAAAAGTGCCCATGCAGATACATTGATTTTTAAAAATTAACTTTTGAATTTATTTTGAACTTGCCGTGATTTTGTGTCAATCATTTACAACATCTTTCCCTTGCTGCATCGAAAAAGCAAATGGCTCCGATGACAGATTGCTTTTGTTTTTTTTTATTGTTTGCTAATAAAAGACTTGAAGACTCTATAGTGTACTAATTACAATTGCTTATATATTTGGAAAATGGTGTATAAAACTTTACTTTACTCGTAAAAATAATAGTAGTATAAACAAACAGGCCGAACAAACTAATTGTCCTTATTACTGAAGATTTTAGAGATATCTGAATGATTTCGGAATTTAGAATATTATTTGGTTGTTAAAAGCACTTCGTTTCTGCTTTGAAGCCATAAGTTACTTTATCATGTTCTGTTGTTACTTGGAACGACTTTAGGGAGAGCTTTGAGGTTTCACGAAAATATTGATCTTAACGAAAATATCTCCTATTTCATATTGAACACATCGTGTGCGATACCTTCTTTTTGATTTCGTGGTAGCCTTACGTGTGGTGAGGTTTTTACATCAAAAGATTTATTTTATGAATAATCTGCAGTAAGGCTTTCAAAGTACGGCACACAACAGTTATTACATAATTTAAGACAGGGAAAAAAATGTAACATCTTAATTACATTTTATAAATTTATGTAAATGTAAAAATCTAAAAAGTACCTACCTAGCTACTAGCTAGTTAAATAAATTAGCATAGCCAAATTATTTTCTACTAGTGACCTGCCCCAGCTGCGCACGGGTGCAATTTACTAAACAACTTAACAAGAATGTAATGTTCAGAGGTTTTCCGCTCATTTTTTATCTTTATATACCTACCCAGAAACAAAATTTGTTGAACGGGCGTTTTTTGAAGCAAATTTAACGTTATCTATGTCGACATCTGAAGTAATTGTAACAAAATGGCTCAATTTTCATCAGTAAAAAATGTATCGATATTAGAAACCAGAATATTAGGATTGTAAAATATAGGTGTAGTTATTTAATATTATGGCATTAGTTTTTTTCATTTATAGGAAAAAATTCGAATGGACTGTAATATTAAGTTAAGTAGTTACTATAAATGACAAAGACCAACGTACCAGTGTTACAGTCACGTACGTTTACAGGCGGAATTATAGTGTCACGAGAGAGGAGTGTTCATAAGACGTATACAACTAAACGGACTCGCAAAGAAAACCGACTGGAGACCGACTATTTACCTCAATAATTACTTTCGTTCCCACAGCAGGTCCTTCCGCAAATTTCATCAAAGTTTTCCAAAAAATATCAATTTACTTGGCTTTGTGTGGTTAAACGAGCGCAGTCTCCATTAAGGCGCGGTTGGAGTGGTTCGAGGGCCTGTCTCTTGTTTGCTGAGGATGGCGAGAGCCCTTTTCTCGAGGGCCGCCTTAATCACGAGTGCTGACTCGATCACCTCCGCCCTCACACGGTCTAGCGTGACAGACGCTTACGACGGCCTTTAAGTAATTTCGACATTAATTAATTACGTTTCACTAGATCTTACCAGTTTAAAGTTTATACTGCTCGCTTCAGTGCACGTTAAACATTTATTAAATCCTAGCGGCTTCGCTCGCTTAAATAGATGTCGTAGGTTTTTTAAGCAATCATTTGATAGATGTAGCCTGTATAGCGATATTGTCCGTTTTAGGGGTTGATTGTCTCAAACTGTAGTCTTCTTTGGTCATAAAGATGAGCTAAAAGAGGTGATTTAAATTAAGGAATTATACCGCCTGACAGAGTACAACTTGTCATGACCTCGCGACAGGAGGTGCTTGTGCGCCTCATATATCGTTTATTTATATTTATTGTAGTGCAGGACACTACAAAAAAATTGTATGCTCGCAGACAGGAGCTTTCATACGACCATGCATATCTGTAAACTCAAAGGAGATACATCTTATTGGATCTCACAATCACGGTTTCATCCCCTATGTTTCATCTCTTACGGGTTTATTTTATAAACACATTTTGTGTGTTGTTTGGGTGTTTGATTTTTATCAATTACCAGCCTAGGCATACAGTTTTGCGTTTCAAACTTAGAGAATAAGAAATATCCAGAACCTACAAAGTTTCATTAGGTTTAGGGTTTGAATTTATTACTCCCAAACGAGTTTCTAGCATTAGTAGTTTTCGGATCAATACTTTAAAGACGACGCTAAATTTCGACAAATTTCTCATGGAGGCAGGCCTGGCGCATTCCGCACTTAAGAAGAGTGTAAACCCAGCTCCAAAAAGCGCTCCCCATACAAACGGCGATAACGTTATCCACTCTCTAAACCTTAAGTATCCTATGGCAAGGAGTTTCATGTAAAACACAAAAGCGTCAATATTTTTAAAACTATTAAGAATATTTAGAAAATCAAAAATCAGAAACAAAAAAATCATGGCTATAGAGGTTCAGAGGGTGGAAAACGTTATCGCCGTTTGTATAGAGAGCGCTGGGTTCACACTCCTCTTAAAGAGGGAAGCTACAATCGGCACGTCCCGCTTGCGGGGCCTATTCCATGGGTCGACGCGCGTGTGAGTGATTGTGAGTTATAGCTATACTAGACAGAGAGGCATACAGTAGGTTCGGTTGTCATACCTAAACACCGCTTTATTAGGAAGAGAGCCTTCTGTACTTGTGTTACGAACTATTCTGTGTTGCGCGCTGTCGGCGCGGTCGCCGCACCCAAACCGATTACATTTTTGAACTGTTTATATCTCATTTCACGGTTCGACAGGTCAAACCGACCGAGACAGCTCTTTTAGTCGCGAGTCTCACAACGTTTCATTTGAAAAACCAATCTTACTTGTAGGTACACATTTGTGAGGGGTGGGGCATTACAGGTTTCCACAGAAAATCAATTTGAATTCATCAGACGCTATATTTCGATTCATTTGTTTAGTAGACGGTATGTGAAAATCATGTGTTTGTGTATTTTATGTTTATAGCTACCTAATTGTGTAATTGTTGAATTTTGAGTTACTGTTACTAATTTAAATCACATTAGTGACCAGCGGATTATAACTAAATTCAGTACAATATTCACCGGCCACACCGTAGGGCTAAGGTGTAGGACTACAGCTCAGTTTAGGGTTGTGTGAAAGATATATTAGTGTTGTATTAGTTATTCTACTTTCTAGTGCACTAGTGAAATAGTTATATTAATAATCAATGATTGAATTGCATTATTAGGAATATACAATAAATTAACTTTTTTATAATGTCAGCAAAATGCGTATCATGCAATTCCCACTCCCGTTGAAGTGTATAAAGTGCCTTTTCTCAAAAAAATATACAATTGTCCTTGAAAACAAAGGGACAATTTAACACTTTCACCGGCGGTAGACGGCTGCATCCGTTATAACAATAGAACTACCCGTTGTGTCTGGGTCACCAACGACAAAAGCTTTATATAAACGTATAACTAATATTCCAAGTGTCAAATCTATTCAGGCAATTAGTTCATGATTTGATTGTTTTTTTACGAGTGACAGGGAACCAAGTTTTCTAGAAATGTGGCGGTTTGACATTGATAATATTGATATCTATGCATTTCCTTCCCTCAAATCCATTTCCTGAGGTTTTCAAGAAATTGAGTTAGCTCTATTGCTTGTATTTATACAAAATTAATCCAGTCCCGCATTGAAGTTAATTTTCTAAATGCATTTCTTTCTAATCAAAGGTTTTAGAAATAGAGATTTAAAATAACAAGTGCATGACTTGGCTACACGGCATATTTTCGTCACTGTGATGTCATGTGAAAGTTTCACTTAATTTTAAGTAGTAAGCAGCAGACAAAAATGGACTTTCATACTTATTTTGTGGCCCTAGTCCGGTTAAGAGGTGCGTCATTTATGAACTTACAGCTTTCATTCTTACTTTTTTAAAACCAATGCGAATATTTCCAGGCACTATGTGAAAAGTCCCCTTATTGGGACAGAACTATACCCAGCGGTGGCATTGACAGGCCCGCCTATGTTTTATTTAACTCTCAGTTCTTAGTCACTAGTTGGACAGAGGCGCACGCAGGAATAAATTAAACGAAGTGGGAAGTATATAACAATGATTGTTATGAAGATGGAAAATCATAAAATATTAGTTTACTTTCTTTTCAAATATGTTTACGGTACTAGTATGTGTACAATTTAATGGCATTATTAATATGTATTAATATGTATTGCGTGTGCTATTATTTAAGTGAATTATTTGTGTTTTAATAAATGCTAACTTTGAATGTACTGGTAGACTATAGGGACGGGGGCTTTACTTTAAAGAGTTTGTCCTCGACGAACATGCTTCTTTGTGTGACTGGTTTACCATTCACACAAAGGGTGTAAAGTTTTTTGAATGAACAACACTGAGTCAAATAAACTCGCATTTATGTAAAATGAATACGATTTTACGAGACCAAATTTCCTCGGCAAGGTCTCTGAACTGAGCCGTAATATTGTAAACGTTTGGATGTTTAGGTTAAAACTGCTGGGCGCCAGCGGCGAGGCCCCGCTGCTGGGCGGCTGGCGCAGCACGCCGCACACGCCGCACGCGCCCGCCACGCCCGCGCCGCACCACTCGCACAACCACCTCGCGCCGCACTGCAACGGTACCGACAGGTAACGCTTACATTCACTCACTTTTAGTATTTAAATGTGATTTCGGTTCGTGTATGTTTAGTAGTGACACTACAACGCTCTGTAACTAGATTGTGACTCACTGATAGCAGAGCCAAACTGTCATTACAGTGATAAGAAGTATTTTCTTAGTATAAAATTGCAAACCAGCGAATTAAAATAAAAAAAGGTAGACCAATCAGTTTCCAATAAATGCAGTCTTGGTTAAGTTTCAACGGCTAAGTTTAATTCCTCTCGGATTGTGTAACCGATTAAAAATTTGCTGAGAAATAGTTTTCAGAAGCGTCGGTATAACTATTCAGTAGGTAATCTGAATGAATGGACAACTGAGCTAATCGGAACAGGTACGCTTTTACAAAATCTTTTTGCTTCTTTTCACAATTCTGCGAAAAGGTTAAGATTTTTCTCAATTTTTTTTTTAAAGTTGCTATTACATTTGAAAAGTTGAAATTTAATACTCTTACAAATGTCCATTTGAGGAACAATCAGAACCCTTAGTGTAAGTTTCCTGTCAAAAAAAAACGTGTCGAACACGTTAGCGTTAACTTCTAAATTGTATGGGAACATTTTGTTGGAAATACGGCGCATGAGGCGCTGTCTTTGCTTCAATACTGATTGAGAAGTGAACGCTACGCTAACGCGTTCGTTGCATTTATTGTAACAAACACTTTTACTAGACGTTCTTAAGACCGCGCATCCTTCGACCATCCAAAAGCGTAAAGTGCAGGTATCTACTACCCGTAGTATCCTTTAGAGATTTGTCTAGTTCTTCCCTCGATTGTACCCACTGTAGATGGGATGGCGTTCACTAGAGCGACGCCGCACGTGAGCAACACTATTTTCTAGAATTAAATCTTAACAGCTAGGCGACTGGCATCGTTTGTGTTGCTACACGATCAAAATTGTATTAATAAAATTAGGGCTTGGCGTCATTTTGACAGAGCTCGCTACGATTCTGTATAAAATTATTGCTTTTTTTTGGTATAATTTTCTTATAGTCTAAATGAAGAATAATATATACATATTCATTTTTAATCGATATTATTGAGGCTCACTGTTGTCATATATGTATCGATATCTTAAACATACATAGGCTGCTAAAAACATAACCCTTCCTTTTGGCTTTTTCGTAGTCGGGTAAAAAAGTACCCATCTCAACACTGTTAGATAGTTAACTGTCACATTCCTTATGCGGGTTGTCCATTAATTATCTAACTGTTGGTAATTAAAAGCATTGTTTTCCTACTGACATCATCATCATCATTATTATTATTATAATACAGAAACTGGTTAGGCGAGCATGTGCAGGCGAAACAGGGGCGTAGTGGCGTAAAATGGCGGCCAGGGCTCTCATCCAAACTGCGCCCCTGTCGCTTTGTAAATTATTTTATAAACAGATACTTACACATTTTCTTTTATTATTTTACTAATTTTGTAATGTAATGTATGTAAAACAAATAAAATACCACAAATATGTCCCCGTCTGGAATAAATGTATCTATAATAAGGATTAAATGATCCTCAAAAGACTTTTATTTGGCCATATACATATACAAATTTGAATTGTATTTTTTTTAATAGGTAGTTAGTTAATTTTGTTTTTTGAGCCCCCCCTTATTTGGCGCCCAGAGCACATGCCCTGTCTGCCCCACCCTAGTTACGCCCCAAAGGCGAAATGCAGACACATAGTCAAGTCCTAGCATTGTTAAATCGTTGGTTCGTCAAATGATTTTTCTGAGAAATTCTTGTTTCGACATATCATTGTTTTCTAGAAATTAATAAATTGCTTCAAATTGTCGTTTCATCGAATTCTTGTTTTCTCATGTCATCGATTTATTAATTCATCAGATGACTTCAGATTCGTCCTTCTTGTCACTGTTTAGAATACAGATTATCGAAAAACAACAAATATTGCTTTGTTGAAACCTATTCAAGAATCCGTTTATCGGCATTAAATGGTTGAGGCGAAAGTATCGCGCTGCCGCCGCCATCAACCCGCGAGCCCGCGACGCGAGCCGGCAGTACCGCGGATATCACTGCTTATACGATTTTATCCGCCTCAGTTATTTAATTAATATGTTTAGCTTTGTTACATATCAGTTGGTTTCGCTATCACTACCTGTAGTCTGTTAGAATTTGTAATATGTGTTGTATGTTAAGTTGGTTTCTGCGCCGGGTAACGCTCCAGTTGAGTTAGTTTTGTCATGATACCTACCTACCTCTATTTGCTCTACATACTTCGGGACTATTAAATCACTGCAATCATATTCTGCTTATCAATTGGATTGTTTAAGTACTTTTATTTATTGGAAAAACTAAACGAGCATTTTGGCAAAATTAGTCATAATAAATACTTACATGTAAATGATAACAGCTATTTTTCTGTCTACAAACGACATTCAGTAACAAAAATGTTTCGATCTCCATATTTGGTAAAAAAACATAAGTTTACAATTGCAATATTGCCGAATCTTTATTCCAAGTCGGGCTTTACTTCAGAGTTTCATACCTATTAGTTTAGCATGTTGTCGCAATACCATTGTGATGTTCAGTCAGAACTGTAGAACTAGGACCGCAACGGAGTGGTTAGAGCATCGACAGATTAATTGGATACACATCCCTCGATATCTTTGTGGCAAGCCCTCAGGTGTTGCGTTAATATTCAATTATTCCCGAGTCAGTATTACATCCTTAAACCCTCTATCTCAATCGGAGGTAACTCCAAACAATCAGCTAATGCAAACAGTTCCTGATACGCAGGTAGGCGAGCAACCGTTAGCCTGCGTACCCGCTTGACATACAATATTAAGTAGGTATTTAGGTAAATATTGAGTACGCTCAGCAAACAAATGATGTTGTTGCGTACTCTCGCTTTTCTTAGATGCGCCGTGCCGAATCCTGTCAGAATGGTTCATAGAACTTTAATTTAAGAAAGCCATTGTTTAAATTATTTACAAAGTATATATTTCATCGAAATCATGAAACTCAAACTCAATTTTACTGTAGGAAAACTTAGAACAATGGATTCCTTAGAAACTTTTCAACTCCTAACGCAGCAATTTGCGCAATATTTTTCAATCTTCAATTATGTATGGAGAGCAATCCTGAATCCCTTATGCTGCTACTTCTTCCGTTCAGCCGTTTTGTGGTTTTAGCTGCATATTTTAGCAAATAGTGACTATATACTTGAATTTTTAAAGTGTTTTAAATATTACTTAATTCAATATGTTTCAAATATATTTAAATATTCCATAATTCAAAGTGAAGCTACTAGTTCAAATGTGGTAGCGCATGGGCCTTAAATATCTATGCAGTCCTGCGAAGTTTTCGGAGTTACAACGAAAACTCACATGACTTTCATATATGCAACTCTAGTTTCAGGGAACTTATTTGTATTATAAATGTCAAATGATTTATCCCAATTCTCATTGGAACTACTTACATACTAAGTTTTACACCTGGTTTCGTTATATCAATCCTGGTAACCTTGCACACTCGGGTAATATTAAACGGCCTTGTAGAGAACATTGAGACATTAGAAACAACAGAAACTTGTTTCTATTTGGGGAAACACTAAAAACGTATGAGATAAAGGTAAAATATTTCTGGATAGGACTTAAAACCAGGATACACTGTATTGTTTACTAAATTTTCGTACTTAGGCCAAAAGGTCGCTCTAAAAGGTATAAATATGCCAGTATAGTTCCCAGTTCAATAAGATTAAATTTCTGGGATTTACATATATTAAATAAGAAAAATATTAAGAATATTTTTCTAACTAGCACAGTTTTTTTAAAGAAATAATTCTGCACTAGCACACAAAAGGCTTGTGTGCTAGTGCAGAACCCTCGTCGTAGATCGCACTGGGCGGTTTCATTCGTCATTTGTCTTTACGATCGTATAGCGGATAACAAATGACTCCTTAATCTTTCTTAGTTTAAACTCAATAGTCTCAGAGTAAAGTACCTGCAACTTACGGAATGGGTTTTGGTGCGCAGTGGCAGCAGAGGCGGGCTGCGCCGGCGCTCTACGTACACAAGTGGCCGCCTGCGCACCGGCCCGCACTGGTCCTTCGTGTTCGACCCCGCCGGCCGCCTGTGCTACTACTGGTCCATGGTCGTCTCCCTCGCTTTCCTCTACAATCTATGGGTCATCGTCTACAGGTTCGCCTTCCAGGAAATCAATGGTAATTACCTATTTTTAAATTAAAATAATGAACATGAAATAAGCATTTTCACATTAATCAGCCAACCTCAGTGCCTTAAAGTCCAGTACCAAAAGCAAAATTTATTTTAAAATTTAAATGCGATGGAAAGTATAAATCCATTAATGAGCGTGAAATGGTTAAGTCATTATTTATGTTTGCTTTTGATTTATGAAGGAAAATTATGCTGAAACATTTCGAAGTGTTTCCGTATGAAATACCTGTATGCAAAATGTTTGAATATACATTTAAGCGAGCACTAAGATATGCAATGTTCAAGGAAAAACTAATCAGTAAATCTTTTATTGTTATAACTTTATATGTATAGTGCTCATATAACGGGGCTTTATTACTTTTATCAATGTAATTTTCCTTTTGCCCTAACTTTATCACGTGACCTATTATCCTTAAATGATTGTTTGTGTAGTTTCTATCCTTACCGTAAACTTAAAAGCTTTCTGAAGCAAAAATGACTTTGACATAACTTTGATAATGTTTTTGTAATTTACTCTTTCATGCTTACATTACGGTGCAGAGTAAAAGCTAATGACGTGAACCCTGCTGAGCATATATTCCTTCCTTTTTGGATTAAATTAAGGACAGACGCCGAGGTGGATAAAAATTCAGTGTTTGCCCAAGGACTTATGCAAAAGACGTTTCCATTTAAGATAACAACAAAGATTAGCGGCGCTAGTCTGGCTGCTGCGAATTAGAGCACAGCTCCCCACTCGCACTAGCTCTATCGAAAATTAAACTACTTCTCTAAATAGCTTTTCCAAGTAAAGCGACTCGCGCCGGGGACGATGCGATGCAAAGCAATGCAAGAATTGCAGTTGCTGCAACCGCAACACTGTTTATAATTCGTTGTGGCTGTACAATATTTATGTTATAACGCTGTTACCATTTTTAAACATGTTAAATAACAGCTTTTTGGGTACTGTTGACACAATATTCATTTCAAAATGTGGCTCAATGAATACTGTAATTCCGTTAAAAAATTCTTAGAATGAACCTAAGTTTTAAAGCGAACTGACAGTAAAATCTAAAGGTCTACGTTTTTTATTCATCATTCTTAATAAAGATCTGGTAAAGCAAAAGGTGCCAAAGTAAAAGTAGATGGACTTTTTTGCTATTCTGAATGAATTGAATAATTAGGTACTTTGCCATTGTGATGTAGGGTGCTTTAGGATAATTCCAGGTAATAAGGCTGACCACATGCCATTTTCAACACGATGCGGCGATTTTTGACATTCGAGCGCTCGGCACTCGCCACCCGCGCGCCAATCAATGCCGGCTAAAATATGCGCTCGCGTATTTGATTGGCCCGTGGCTGCCAAGTGTCGAGCGCTCGAAAATAAAAAATCGACTCGCTCGGTAAGTTGAATGGACCCAGGTGTAAATCCAGCCTTATTTCAGATTTACCACTGCAGCACTGTACCAAAATCTCAAAGCAGTGTATAAATATGATTTTATGAAGTTTATTTAAGAACGGTTACTAAACCTATTTCAGTCAAAGTAGAGTGTGTCTTTACCTGTCACACTAGCATAAACAAAAGAGAAAGAAGTAAAACAGGTTATTTAATTTTGTTTGTATTGTACTTACTGTAGTAAGCGAAAGCATAATACTTTCGTAACGCATCACCCATTGCGATGTGATGGATGCCCGTGGGAAGGGTCGGGCAGACGACGCTGACAGTGCTCGTATTGTTGCAGGGGAGACGCTGATCGTGTGGTTCTGTCTGGACTACTTCTCCGACTTTCTGTACCTGGCCGACATTCTGTTCCACTTTCGCACGGGCTACCTGGAGGACGGCGTGCTGCAGACCGACGCTGCTAAGCTGCGCGCGCACTACATGAACTCCACTACCTTTTATATCGACTGCCTCTGTCTCCTGCCGCTGGACTTCCTCTACCTGTCCATCGGCTTCAACTCCATCCTGCGCTCTTTCCGCCTAGTCAAGATTTACCGATTCTGGGCGTTCATGGATCGCACGGAACGGCATACGAACTATCCAAATTTATTTAGATCGACGAGTTTAATTCATTACTTACTAGTGATATTTCATTGGAACGGGTGCTTGTACCATATAATATATAAAAACAATGGTTTTGGAAGTAAAAACTGGGTGTATCATGACACAGAAACGGCAGATGTAGTGAAACAATATCTCCAAAGTTATTACTGGTGCACGCTGGCGCTCACGACGATAGGTAAGTGATATGCTTTGTATTTTTCTTTGTTCCTTTAAGGATATTGCATTTCATACAAAAAGTACATACGAAGGGTTGCTTTGCTTAATCTTAGTTACTGTTGAAAAATACTTCATGCATTACTATATATTTATAACCCAAATCTTCCTGAAATAATACATGCTGTATTATGGTGGTACTAATGTCAGCAGTATTATTGAACAACAACAGTTAAACAATCGGGCTTGTTCCTTATCGGTCCCCTTTATGTCTTCAGAACTTATGAGTAGTTATGAGAAATTTCGAGTTTCCCAATTTACTTTCGAAGATATATGTGGGTTTATCTTTGATGATGCTATAAACATAATAAATATTACTGAACACACTTTACTACTAAATGCCGTGTTCCTTTATTCAAAGAAAGATTAAACTTATCTACAGTAAAATTTTGACATATATTTCCCATAGAAATGTCAAAGTTCATCTGTTGGTATGAAAAAAGATTCGTTGTACGAGTATGGGAACTGACCACAAGTGATCACCGAATTTTAAATAGTGTAATTAAAAAATCACTTACGAAATTGTAAGGTAATTGTTAATTTTTATTTACCGAAATTGCACTTTGCAGATTCAGTATCCTTAGTTTACCTAGATATTAATGATAGAACTATTCTATATAAATAAAAAAATTAAATCTTCCGACAGTTCGAGCCCCATTTCAGGTCTCATGTTCAGTTGCAGATTCGCATAAATAATTAAAAATACAAACTACCTAATTTAGAAAAACATATTGAAATTAAAATAATTAAAATGAAATCGTCCATTTAACTTAATAAGACCACATACTCTACCAACGCTTCGGAACATGACATCTACTAAGAAAAATGCGCCGCACAAGACACGAAACCATATGAAAATTAGAACTGTTCTATGTCAGTCCGTACAGTAATTACGACCATTTTAACTACTTTTATCAAGTTTTCGATTGATCTTCGATAAAAATATTAACCGTAAATGATACGAGTAGGTACATAAGGACTCTAGCGTTTTTGATTAATTTGATGCTTATTCTAATATTGTATAGTCGACCAAGTAATTGCTTAACCACTTTTGAACCTTATCTCTTTGTAATACGGTCGAAAAGTGGACAAGCTATTTATTTGTCGACTATGCATTTAATGTACAAACCTATCCCGTATACATTTGTATAGGTATATGTGTGACATAGTAACAGTGTTCCAATTTAATACCTAATAGTTTTCATACTAAATTTAGACCATTTCCTCTTGGCAGCCCAATCGGCTTTCAGCTTCCCATTTACTAAGTAATCGATTAGATTAGTCGGCATACTACTTTACCCCACAAACATACAATATTACATTATCTTGGAACTTGGAAGATGATTCGTGGTAAGCGTATCAGGTTGCTAAGGGTTGTCTATTCGGAAACACAAAATTTCAATGGAAATCAACTTTGGCTGCAATGGAAGATACTCTGCAGATTTAAAATACTTAAAAAAAGGAGTTACGCTTTTCGTTTGTACTTTAATTTTGAATTAATATACCGCTTTTATAACAATTCATTAGATACTAAAAATTTTGGTACCTATCTATGAGGAAATTATTAGGTACAGAGCAAGTTTCGTTACTTTAGCCTATGACTAGTGACCCTAACTATGAAACTAAAGGTTGCGAGTTTGAATACTGCTAGGAGCACAAATTTGTATAACTTACGTGAATGTATTCTAGTCGACTGGCTGTGAATGTTAAAGTATTTAAGTACCTAAGTAATATCGTGTACTCTGTAGTTTGGTACACGAAGTGTGAATTGTCTCGACTTTTTTATCGGGGTAATATACGAACAATTTCCCTTCTCCACGACTCTATTTCTGTATATTTCCTGTTATCATTGAAAATTAATTGTCGGCAGTAACTCAGGTACAGTAGGGAAAGTTATTGCTAATTTACATTGTTGAAATATTTTTATAAAACCTAGCTAGATAAAGCCTAAAAACGTGCTCAAACGTCAGTTGTGCGACTGTATTATACTAGTAGTCTGAAAGAAAGAAAGTACGTCACTATGGCATTGTGAACGCATTGCGTGTTCTCTTCTTGAATATTTACTGATTCCCTTAGAAATTCGATATTCGTATATTGTCTCTCGTGTGCATTTATCCTTTAAAAATATACGAAGAAATATACTGGTTGGATTTTTTATAACGAACCTCAAAAACGATAGTTAAAATAAAAAATCAGTTTTTTTTTTAATTAGCTACGATATGTGTCCGCGAATGGATTATCAAACTCTGTATTATTTCCACATTATTTCTGTTAATATTCAACTTTTATCGTCTAAATAGAAAATGCACTTAGGAATGTCAGAATATTTGTCACTGATCTAGACAAAACCGGAGAAAGAATACCGTCAAGAAACTCAAAGTTTCTGTCATTGCTTCCCGCCAAAAAACAATAAACTCATCGAACTGAAGAATAGAAAATGGGTTTTTGACGTATATACGTGACTGAATCTTATAAGGGTTTTGTTTTTCATTTATTGCACAAATCAATAAATAGGCAGGGTACAATCTACATATTCTTTATATATACGTAAGTATATATAAAGAATATGTAGTTGTTATATGATAAGATTTATTTCCATAAAAAAATACATTTAATACGCCACGCGATACCAATAAATGTTTATTTTGATAAATATAGGAGCTTGCCTAACTTTTTGTGTTTGACCTTTGGTCGGCCAATCAGAGCGCAGCGATCGTCGTAGTGATTTTTCGGAATTGGTTTCAAGCCATATAAGTAAGTGACAATTTTACTCTATTGGATAGGTACGTGCTTCATGACATCGAGCGAGTGGAACGAGACTTTATCAGTTGGTTAAACGGAACAAAGAGCTGACAGGTGCCTCTAGAATGAGGAGCGGCGCAATATCAAGTCGCGTTCGTCACTGTCGCGTTAAAAATAACGCAATATAAATAGCGTGATAGTCGTATACAGGATATCCCTGGAAGTATGGATCAAAAGGAAGGGGGACGTGAAGGAGGTAATTTCCGACCATTTTAACTACGAGTATATCAATGCTATTCCTACTTTTATTTTTTTTCAAGTCCGACAGAAAAATGTTTTACTGGAATTTTATTAAGTTATTGTTTTTACTATTATGTTTTGTGTAATTTAACAAAATATTTGACTACTAGTCCATATTAAAACTAATTTTCAACTTAGTAATTTTAAATTTAACTTGAATGTATAAAAATAAAAAAATCAAAAAAATCGAAAAGTAAAAATTTTCGATTACAAAAATTCAGTATTAAAATTGTGAGAATAGCTTAAAGGTCAAGTAAAATTTGTATTACACTGAATAATTCTTATTTTTTTTCTTTAGAACCATATGTGCTATCTCCAGACGAGTACTATTCCAGGAAAGGCACATCCCTTCAAAACATCACAAAAACAATAGGCTCGCGACTTTGCCAATTTTTTAAAACTAATTTTTAATTATTTCAATATGCGATTTTATGAAATAGTCGAAAAATACCAATAAAAATAGGAACAGCATTGCTATAAATGCTATTGCTATTTTAACCCTATATTAAGATGGTCGGAAATGACTCCGTCAACGTCCCTTTTCGATTTGATTCATACTTACAGGGTTTTCCTGTATAGTCGAGCAAGAAATTGGTTGACCACTTTTCGACGGTATTACAAAAGTATAAGGTTCAAAAGTGGTCAAGCAATTTCTTGGTCAACTATAAATAATAGGCACCGTAAACTAAACGCGTAAAAGTGTTAAATTGTTTCAAATCAAATCGCCACAGTATAAAAATGGCCATGTGTAAGCATTCGCCACACATAATATGACCATCAGACCATCACACATATATTATTATTTATGTTAAGTATTTGCCAAACGAATAAGTTGTAACACTAGTCTATTACTAGCCCGATTTTGCCTCTCTTACGAGTAGTTTTACGATCGCAAATTTCTAAATCTATTATGGCTAAAAATGTTGTCTTATTTTTCCTTCTGATAGTCTTAAAAAAACTGGTAAGTACTTGTAATTTTTTTAGATTTGAATCACTGGATATACGGGGATCAAATGGTTGCTTCTTACATTTTAGCAAAGATAATCAACCCAGCCAGCATATTTTGATGTCATGCATAACATAATTCATGTTATTAACGTCTTTGTGTTGCTACTGCAACGCGGCATTTTTACTTTTAATGACATTTCAAGAAATAGTGAAGTAGGAAACACTAAAAAACACCGTTCTGCTTATTTTAACGAATTCTTCCACTTCTGAAAATAAAAATCAATTATTCACCAGATTTTGTATGCAAAGGAAATCTTGATTTCTTTACACAAAAGTCAGCCCTTTTCACAGCCAAACACTTGTTTATTCCACGAGTATACCTTCCCTTGATTAACTTGCGCATCACGTAACATTTCGATGCAAAAAAATGAATAGCTCTGAAATTAAGCCATTCACAAGGAGAGTTAAATGATTCTTCAGAAGGTACACGTACATGGCGATCTACTGCTCTTGCTTTGAGTTTCAGTTTTCATCTTTGTCATACGTATATTTTCCTGTGTTATATGTCTAACGCGAAGCTCACTTATTTATGCATACAACATTTGTAAGAAATAATGAAATTTTAAATGAACACAAAGATAAACGTTCGGTTATTTTAATAATTCGCCTGAGGTTGCGACGCTCTCACCTAACGGCCGATTTACGAAACGATTATGTTTAAGTTGTGATATACATTTGTATTTTCACGAATGCCATAACCAGTTTTAAATTAGCCGTTGAAACAATATAGCCGTCTGTACCGCAGGAGTACTCGCAAGCACGGCGCGGAAAGAACGCGGTACGGGAAGCCACGTTCTTAAAGCAGATGGCTGGAGACAGTTTAAGTGCCTCCCATCCTTATAACGTTTTGTAGATATTATAAAAAAAAACAGATTTAATATTTCATAACATGCACCTACTCATTTATATTTGGCTCAAGAAACTAATTTTGTCTCCATTATCAAAATAATTTCGTCGTCAAGTTTAATAAAATAACCATTTTCCTGGTTTTCATGTTCGCAGCTTCGTTCTTCAAACGAATACGACAGGGAAACTTTTAACCTTCTCGTGACTTCAAAGAGCTACTTGTATAGTCAAACGAGAGAGCAGATTCAGGTACAGAAACCAACAAGGCAATAACGCTGGAATTGCTTTCGAAGGTTATTGAAAAATGATCGTTTTACGTTGGACACCTTATGTTATGTACCAAAAATCTTCCCCGAATAAGCGCCAGACCTCGCAGCTGTGTGCGGCCCCACGCTACGGTCAGCGCGGGCCGGCGCACGGACTGCCGGAGCCTGTCGCGCTCCACCAATCAACTCTATCCCTGTTCCACACATGTATTTAGCACCACATGTGTATGAAGCATAATTTTGTATGGCCTTATTTTATGGGGATCCATCCATTTTTATTTTGTAAAAAAGAGCAATTAGAGCAATTTATAACATGAGCACTCGTGAGTCGTTAAGGGAATTTTTCAAGGAAATAGATATCCTAACAAAATCGTCTTTATATATTTTTGAAATAATCATGTACGTTAGGAAAAATATTCAATTTCTCTACCAACGTCGATAAGCCAAAGGCTACTAGAAATACGGGCAACCTTAAAGTTCCAACTTACAGACTGGCTAAAACCAATAAGTCGTTTATGGGAAATTTCATAAGATTTCACAATAGAATTCCAAAAAATATTACTGAACAAAATGATGCAAATTCAAATATATTGTCAAGAAGACATTAATTTCTTGGCTGTTAATGACTATTTTGGACTGGGTTATTTGAAAAGTATCCCGACTTGTATTGACGATCCCTGGCTCCAAATAGTTTACACCTACTATGCTAAATATTTAAGATGTAAACATAACACTATAATTTTGATTTCAGTATTTAAAAAATTACACCTCTTTGAGTTTCTTGCCGGTATCTTCTCATAAGAGGTTTTCTTCGAGCCGGTGGTAAATTTTATGACATTCATAAGTGTTTCCTGTAAGCCTAATGTTAAAAAAGAAATTTTAATTTTGACAATTCTTCTACACGTAATAGAACTCGATCAAATTACTTCACACTGTTGCCTGGGAATACAACCCTCCGTTGTTGCAATACGACTTCAAGAGCAATGTAAACTTGAAACGCTTTACAGCTTTGACTCGTGCCTATATTCAACAATCATATAAATCCTATAGACGTAACGGAACGCGGAAGTTTTGGGTGTTCATATATTCGGTCCAGTTAACGTGTTTATCGAGTATTTCATGCGTTAAGTATCCGTGTCGTCGCAACTCCGTTAATGATTGGCTTTGATCGCCATCGAAGCGGTTGCCGTCAATAAATCGCTCCAATACCACTTTATCAGATCAAACTGTCGTAGTGCTATAAATGATCAACAGATTTAATAATAAAATGAGCGGCCGTGGCTCCCCCGCGCCGCTTGCCGGAGGCGACACTTCCCGCCCATAAATAGGGAGATAATTGCAGGGAAGATAGCGCTTATTTATGGATTACTATATTGTTAACTCTGTATAAATTGACGCTCGGTTCAATATACGAGGGACGGCTTAAAACAATAATTAACTTGTTTGGCCTTACTTAAACTGGATTAGATGCTCGTGAACATTTTTACCCCTTTCTACAAAGAAACTAATCTTTAATGCGTATTCCTTGGAAGTAAGTTTCTCTCGATACTATCAAGTTTATAAAATTAAGTTTGTTTTCTATTTTGTAAAAACAGTAACGCATGCAATCTTCAGGATTAGAGCAGCGCAAACTTTCTTGTCAAGCCACAATTTATAAATATCGTCCAAGTATGAGTTTGGCTCGCACTAACAATCCAGAATTTATTTAATTTAATTATAAAGCGTAACGAAGCGTATAATTCAATATGCACATAACCTGTTTTTTTAAAACTTATAAAGATGACTGTTGACTATGAATGAAGATAACCAATTTTTTTTATAGTAGAGGGGGAAAACGTGCAGAAGGGTCACGTGATGGTAAGCAATGACCGCCGCCCATAGACACCTGCAATATCAAGAGAATTGCAAGCGCGTTGCCAGCTTTTAAGAAAGGAATAGGCTCGTTTCTTGAAGGTCCCTAAGTCGTATCCATTTTGGAAACACCGATGCCGAAAGTTGATTCCAAAATTACATACAAATGTACATTTTGTAAGGCCCATGGGGGGTGGAGGGGGGGACTGAAAGACTGGCATCGGCTTACCGATTATTGGGCTCGGTAGTTCCCAAGGGCAGCGGCGATCACTTCCCGTCAGGTGACCCGCATGCTTGTTTTTGTTCCTTGTCAAAACTTTAAAAAGATTATAATTCTAACACGCTAGCTAGAATGTTCACTTCTTGCTCACTTGCTTACTGGGTCGCTTGCGTGCTTGTATGTTTACTTGCTAGCTTCTGTATAAACGGAAAAAATAAATGGAATAGCTCTGTATAGGTTAGGTTAACACAAAGGCGCGCTAGCCGAGAAGGGTAAAATAGATTACTTAGAAAAGTCGTCATCGCGGACGAAGTGACGGACAAACGCTAGTGTCTACAGTGTTTCATAAAATCGTAAATGAACCAAAGAAAACAATGTCAGTGGGGAAGTATAAAGAACTACTAGGATTCCCGACAAAATGTTATTAATAGATACCTGTTATTAAAACTTACTTTAGAATTTTATCGCAGGTATACAACGCATTATGTAAAGTTATCTTAAATTTACACTCTCAAGTTTTACACTTTGTGCTCTTTTGCTTTGCATAAGTACCAATGTCCCTACACAGCAAAGTCGATGCCTCAGCAATCAGCGAGAATTTAATAATGGATCGATATAACTTTATGCTTATATTAAAGTTCAGATTATATTTTAGCAATATTGCTGGCAGATGAAAGTCAAAAGTGCTGCAATAGAGCCGCACGTCGAAGATTATTTGAAATTCCGAAGCTAATATTATGAGCCAATCTCGAGAAAGGACGGTCTCGTTTCATGGACTTTTTTATCCACCTGTCTCCTGTGAAGGAGAAAAAGCAAAATTGAAGCAAAATTCTATTTTAGTTTACATTTCAACCATAGATACAACACAATGACAATGTGCGTTTCAAAAATGTTAATATAAAAGAAAATGGTTTGTCACTACTTGTATAGTCTGTGCTTTAAGCTTACGATTTAAAATAAAAATAACAGCAAGGAAACGAGCAAGTGGGTCGTCTGACGGTAAGAAATCACCCGCACCCTTAGATACCCGCAACACCAAAGATTAGGTAGAAACTTCCTTAAAACCTTTAAATTAAGGCAAGGTAACAAACAGAAAAGGGGCCGTTTACCGTATATAGCCTTATCAATGTGCCAAGACCCTAAATTAGCTTAACTTAAACAGATTTTTATTAAGTTGGTATTTTTTTTTATAACAAAGATTTTACTGTTTCGGAAACACTATTTTACTATAGTTAACTCGATAAAAAATGCAGTTCAAAGGTTAATGAAGTTAAATTAGGTATTCATATTTAAACTAAAAATTATGCTGTTTTATTTTATAAATTCAATGAATGTGTGTTTATGAAAATATGTATTATGCTTTTATTATTTTCTCCGGCCGTCACATCTTTGCTTCTTTTTACGTCAGTGCAAACAGAAAGGAACTACAGCATCGATTGTTCTGTTGCCGTGACATGACCGGCGAAGTTTCGTTTATCTGAGTTTATTTATGTGCGTCTCTTTCTTATGACACTAGTTTGACAGAGACTCAGGGAGGGACATATTAAACCTGGGTCATGTTAGAGTCACAGGGAGGGTCATTCGCTCTTTTACCGTCTTAAAACATAGAGTGTCAAGAGAACTGCTACTACGAGCTACGAGTTGAGCACGTAGCGCTACGTGGCAGTAAATGTGTTTGTTTTGCGCACATGAGCTACGAGCTTCACGCTACACGGTGCTACGGCGTAGCGTAGCACCTGTCTACGAGCGGCACCCGGCCCGCCGTGCCAGATTAGATTGCACTATGGCTGGCGGCTCCCGACGTTGTCGTGATCAAATTATACTTTAGTCAATTCAAATAAACAACGTATGTAGGTACTACACAAATGTGTTTGCCTTTTAGGTAATTGTGCTTGATAATATACACCAAAATAAATAAGACGGAAACGGTTTTCCTCGAAGCCTTATTTTCGTGCATATATTTGTAGGAATATTATGAAAAAGCCGGCTATCTACGGCCCCTTTGGGACGCACTTTACTGAACAAAGATTGCTTACAACATAGCAGGGGGTAAAGTCATGTTTAACTTCGTTAACGGGGAGAACCGTATTAAAATAAGGTAGGTATCGGCGAGTAGGTTGCGTATTAATTATATACGGTATAATAGCGTACACTTCACTTCATTATTAACTAGTTAAAAGCAAATGTCACAGTAGGTTAGCCAAACTTGTGCGGACTCTGATATGAACACTGCTATTATCATCATTAATTAAGTAGGTATGTATATTTCTGTCATCAATAAAGTGAAACATAACTTACTAAGCGTACACTAAAACAACACCAATGAATATTACTTCAGTTTTCAATTTGTTTATTCAGTTTTACTAAAATTATGATCACGTAAAATTTCTTTTAACAGTTGCTTGAAAAATGTAAGTTTATTATACCAATAAAATTACTTAAAATTGCTTATTCAGAGTGCATAATGGTTTACGTTAAATATGATTATAGTGTATAATCTTTTTCTTTACACCTTTTGTTAGAAATAGGTAATATGATTTAGTACCTCTTTGCTTAGGAAATTGTAATTTGTCTATGGCCGAGTTTTATAAAAGAAGATTTGATTTGTCATGATCGAATTGTCAATTGAAAAATATTGTGTTATTGTGAATGGAAGTCATTTCTAATTAAATCTGTAACAATCGTAATGGTATATTATTAACGTGGTAGCAGAGCGACTGGAAAAAAATGCCACGTGTTGATTAAATAAGACTGAAATAATAGTTCGAAGAAATAAGGTAATACATTTTCAAAAATGTCAACAATGAAAGAAGAGTCTACGTTACAAATATTCGATGGAATAAATTACGAAAAATGGAAATATAGACTGAAATTATTATTAGAGATGAAGGGATGTCACGAAGCTTTAAATAAAATGAAACCGGAAAATATAACAGAATCCAACTGGATACAAATGAATTTGAAAGCAAAGAATTACATCGTTAATAGCGTGAGTGACAGTCAGCTAGAAATAATTATATCAGAAGAAGATGCGGCGAGAATGATTGAAAAATTTGACACGATATATCAGGCGCAGTCGAGTGCTAATAAATTACTGTGCAAGCGAAAACTGTTAAAACTAAAAATGGGGGAAGGCATGAATCCTACAGAATTTTTAAATATTTTTGAAAAAACCGTAAATGAATTGAAAAATGCCGGAGAAAAAATGACCGAAGAGGATAAATTGAACCATTTGTTATTATGCCTGCCAGAAAGTTATGCACATACAGTAGATATTGTGCATGCATTACCTGATTTGAATAAGGTTGAATATGTCAAGTCCAAACTTCTCTTGGATTTTAAAAAAAAGGAAGATAGCGGTGTTAAAGAAATACAGACATTTAACATTCAGAATAGACAAAGGCAAAGTCAATATAATTGTTATGAATGCAATCGGCCCGGACATTTCCAAAGAGATTGCCCGAGAAAAGGAGAACACTATCAGAATGTACCAAGGTGGCGTGGAAATTACAATTTTAGAGGGAATAGTAACATGCGAGGAAATTATAACTGGAGAGGACAGAACTATAGAGGCACAAGAGGGAATGTGAATATGACAAGAGGTAGAGGTAATTTTCGAGCAAGAAATTATTTCCAAGGAAGAAGCGGAACACGAGGTATGGATGGTTTATTGAACAGATGGACGTAGAAACTGCATTTTTGAATGGGACCATCAAGTCTGAAGTGTACATTCAACCACCAGATGGTTATGATATTCTACTAGGAAAAATTTGTTTACTAAAAAAGGCACTGTATGGACTAAGAGAAAGTCCACGAGACTGGTATGAATGCATTAATGATTTCTTTTGCAGTATTAATCTTAAAAGATCTGCATATGACTATTGTCTATATACAGGATATATAAACGATACAAAGGTATATATTATTATATATGTCGATGATTTATTGATTGTTGGTGAAGATAAGACATGCATTACGAAAGTAAAAGAAATGTTAAGTAATAGGTTTCGTATGAAAGATCTAGGATGTGTGAAACAGTATTTAGGAATCAATATTGACTATAATCCGGAAGAAAAGAAGATGGTTTTAAGCCAAGAGCAATATATTGAAAGTTTGGCTGAGAAATACAATATTAAAGACTTAAAAGGATTTGACACGCCTATGGAAATAAATCTAAGATTAGAGCCTGCAGATAAAGTGAATGAAAAATTAAAATATAGAAATTTAATAGGAGCATTGTTATATGTGGCAAATGGAACACGTCCAGATGTAGCATATTCAGTAAATTATATGAGCAGATTTCAAAAGAGTCACGATGAAACGCATTACAAATATGCTTTGCGAGTGCTGAAATATTTATACCATACTAAGAATTTGAAGCTGTGCTATGGGACAGAGTATAATGAGATAATGAATGCATTTGTAGACGCTGATTGGGCAGCAGATACACAGGATAGAAAGTCCACAAGCGGAATAGTGATCAAAGTGTTTGGAAATGTAGTGATGTGGAGATCATGTAAACAGAAGATTGTTTCTAGAGCTAGTACGCATGCTGAGTATTATGCATTAGCTGATTGTGTTGAGGAGGTGTTACCAATAAGAGGAGTGTTAAGCGACCTTGATGTTAAAATAAAGGACAGTGTAAGCATTTATGAAGATAACACAGGCGCTATTGGTTTAGCGAAAAATGGCAAGTTCTCCAAGAATTCTAAACACATAGAAATTAGTTATCATTTTGTATACGATTATGAGAAAAAAGGTGTAATTAGTGTCAAAAAAATTTCAACTGAAAATCAGATCGCTGATATTTTAACAAAATCTCTTGGCAAGGTAAAGTTTCAAAAATTTAGAGAGTTACTAGGTATTAAAGGATATTAAAAAGATTTTATTTTAAATAAAATGAATAACATGTTAAGATTGAGTTGAGCTTTGAAAGAGATACTAAATCAAGGAGGTGTGTTAGAAATAGGTAATATGATTTAGTACCTCTTTGCTTAGGAAATTGTAATTTGTCTATGGCCGAGTTTTATAAAAGAAGATTTGATTTGTCATGATCGAATTGTCAATTGAAAAATATTGTGTTATTGTGAATGGAAGTCATTGTTTGTTAACAAAAACACCTTTAAACTTTAACAAAAAGATGAAAAATATAATTTGATATGATGTCTGTTAAATTGTAGCCGGCAACTTCTGCACGAGAACCAAACCTAAACGGCTTGTTTAAGTGGTCGTGGTTCGTTATTTTTTATATGCGTCTCTTCTAACTAATTGTATAGGAAAGAGACGCCCTGAGTGACAAGCTGTATAAGGCTAAGCGTACTAGCTACTCTGAATATTAGATTCAGTCTCAAGGAAACAAAATGTTGCATTTAAGGTGAAAGCGGTTAGTTGAGTTCAGAGCGAAGGAAAGGATTCCAAACCAGAACCCAGAGAGTAGCGAGAGATTTAAACTGTACCTCTTGTTTTGTACACCTATTTACTTTCTGGTTTTTTTACTCCACCTATGAAGAAAATACAAACCAAAAGCTTCCAAAATCATCAACGAAGTTTAAGTTTAAAATAAAAGCAAAACAGATATTGGCTATTTTGATCCCACGTCTTTAAGGCTTATTAAGATTCCTTTCGGAATGAGAAGACTGAAAAACACAAGTAGATGCAACCCTAGCATATTGCATGCTTTGCGGCTGGCCGGACTCCATACTTATACTCTAGAGTATAAAAAAAATGCGGATTCGAGTAAGAGGGACATAGTGGAAATAACGGTGACAATCTCCACAACATATATGATAGTAATATAATTTACTTTGACTTTTAATTACTAATACTACTGATGTTAAACTTCATTTCAACTCAGACGGAGTTTTGTCGGTCCGGGCGTAAATTTGTCCATTCGGGTATTTCCGCCTCGATTCGTCGCTATTCAACAGTGGTATAAGCACGGCGCAAACGACGAATCAATAGGAATGATTTTGATTGAAATGATTTTGCGACTCGACTGACCGAATTAGTATTCAGAGTCATCGCTACTGTGTCCCCTCTGATTGAGTTCGCGCGGCTAGCTGCATGGCAGTCCTACTCGCAGCTTTTGTCCTTTTGTGTTATTGTCTAATTGTTTTATTGACA
Organism: Ditula angustiorana; assembly: GCA_963691745.1. NCBI lineage: Eukaryota > Metazoa > Arthropoda > Insecta > Lepidoptera > Tortricidae > Ditula > Ditula angustiorana. The sequence continues at coordinate 24,307,301 of OY829472.1, forward strand.
CTGTACCCCTACATTCTACTTTTGTTATTTGGACACAATTATTGTTTTGGGAGATGGACATTTAACCAATGTAACTAATTCTAGTCTGAGCAAACTGCACGTACTATTCACACTAGATAACTTGCTTGTTTAATACATATTTAAATATATATATAGAGTTTTAATATATCCAGACGACTTAAAATGTATTTTTGCACTTGCGGGAGTTAAACTAGCGACATCAGTTTTGTACCCAGGGTCACTAACCACTAGCGAGGCTATCCGGTCGTCGAATCGATAAGGTTAGTGATATAGTTTTGTTTTGAAAGATACTTCGCTGTCTTTCTTCATGGGTCTTAACTGCAATACAATCTAACGTAACACAATAAGTGCTTCTCAATTATAATCTAAATGACATCAATAAATGTTGACTTTGACTTCAATTCGCATCATTATCAGTTCGCCTTGGTTCGGGCATAGGTTTCTCCTGTAAGTCAGTTAGGGATTTTAGTAAGTTACATTCCTGGGGCGATACAATAAAGCATACCTTAGATCAGATCCGGTACTTGATGCACGAGCTGAAGGCGAGGGCGATAAACATCTAATCTGAGATTTTGTTTATCACAGCCCTACGTGGGTATGGAGCTTATACCCGCTAGCTTTTTATTTTTTATTGGCCGCTAAAGGCTATTTAAGGCCCAGGATGACGTACAAGTTATGCCTACCGAATAAACCGTTCTACAGTATAACATAGAAATTAAAATATAAATATGTAAATTCTGAGATCTGTAATGCAAACGGTTTGCGTCTTCTATTTCACTACTTTCTTATTAAGTGTTGTTAAAGATTATTGATCATAAGAAGTGGTTTAACCTGTTCTCAAGGTTTGAGTCAAATAAGAATATTCCTTTAGTCACATCTTTTTGCATACCTGGCATATAAATGTCACACGCCTCAGACACGCCTCTTAATTAACTGTTTGTATTTCTGCGGTCAGAATTTCTGCTTATACTGAACTGAACACGAGGCCGTTATGAAGTTATGTTACATCAAATATTACCAAGAAATGTTAGGGATATATTTAGAAACGAAAAACAAGTTTTAATAAGAGAACCCGACTACGGAGATTTGACGGACAAATAACTTTTTGGTTGAATTTCAGAACATATGCAAAACTCGCTGAAAAAAATCCAATTAGGTTTTCTTTATCAGACTGGAAAGATTTTTTTTTCATTACTTTGTTTTAGATACAATACTTTTGAAACTATCCTTAAAACTATTTTACCTTAGTTTTGATACCCCATTCGACAGTATTAGACTTTGTAAATTTTTCGATTTCTAAAAAATTATGGCATTTAGAATCTTAGAATCTACTATTTTTTCATACGCTTCAACAACACCATACGGTTACTGTTTACGAGGGAACGATGATACAGCCATATGTAGTTCCATGCAAATACACAAGGCAGACACAACCTTTCTGTTTAGCTTAGCGGCAGTTAAGTAAAAAGTTATATATGTTACACTAGTGTTCAAAACAATGAACATGACTCAATCACAAGACGCGGAAGAGGAGCTCCGTTATCACAGAGCAAAAATTCGGATGCGACATTCTGATGACGGACCATTTTTACCCCTCGGATGCGATAGTGCAATTACATCAGTGCACGAAGCTTCAAATGCAACTCTAGGAAATTTAATAAAATATAAATCCATCTCGCACTAACTCCACACAAGAATTTATCGCACAAAGCAACCATCCTTTCTGCACACGTTAACTGGTTAGAAAGAGATGCTTTATGATCGCGACAAAATCTACCGCGCTAGGGCCTTTCAAGACCCGATTTGCAACTAAAATGTCTGTGAGTGATGAAAGTGATGAACATTGGGAACCTATAAGGGTTCCTTGTTTACTGCAGAACCCTAATAATGAATGTGCATTGTGCGACCTACTTGCGGCCGTCGGCTTCGGACCGTCATCTCTGGGAGGCAATCCGTCTTGGAGGGAACATGTAGGGCACTGGTGCATCCACTGTTTTGTCCTCATCGCGAGGTTGTATTGTCATGCCATAACACAAAGCAATCTTTCCAATATTTTATTTTTGTATAGTCGACTAAGTAATTGCTTGACCACTTTTGAACTTTATCCCTTTGTAATACGGTCGAAAAGTGGTCAAGCAATTTCTTGGTCGACTATACTCTAAATTATTGCGGTGGATTTGAGGTCATGTTTAAATAAAAGAATTTCCATTTTTTTGTTTGCAAACGTTACATGTTACAAGGTAAAATTAACACGAAACCGAGATTGTTAATTTTTTACGTAGATTCGTACTGACCCTAACTAAATCAAATAATAACAAAGGATTGTTTATTGTTCGTGTTAACAAAGTGTAAATTTTGTATATTAGCCTGACGAGAATACAATAATATTATTTAGAATAGCAATTAAAAAGGTACGCTTTGATAAATCGAGGGAAGCATTAATATAATTGTCATAATTATACAGACTGTAGGAGGCAGATACAGTAGGAGGGTGGTAGTGTTTGCCTGAAGCTAAGAGGAGTGCTAGTTATGGGTGGTAAAACCCAATAAAAAAAAGGAAGTTTGAATTGAATCTAGGAATGTCGATGAGCTGAGACTTACATAACACACAATAGATATGGCTATGATTTTTACAAAAAAGAGGCTTGTTTATTTTCCCTCGTGTTTTTAAAATAAAAATGACAAATATTTTTGTGAAGTTGGTAAATAGGGCAATTTGTTATAGGAATTTAGGCCTCTGGTATTAGCGACTAATTAACTTTAAAAAAATGCAAAATACCGCTTCTATAGCTTTTGTTCCTACCACACAACTCTTAAATAAGTTTATGTCAAATTATTGACAAATTGAAACTTCTCGCCACGCTCGCTAGTGTAGTTATTTGGGGGTCCCTTCGTCCATGCATATATTGCATATAGTGCAATGCTAAGTGAATGCAAATTTTACAATACTAGAGGTACAGGCAAAATTCCACTTTTATTATTCGACGGGTTAGTTCGGACTTTTCCCCATTGATAAACTAAGGGTAAACTATACTAAGGATAATAAAGACGATTTTATCCGTTCTTCCCCACTACGTATAATTTTACTTCAATCAGACTTTTCCTTGGGTTTGGTTACGCATTACATGGCAACCTTGGCGTTTAGGAAGATGACAAAATCCACAGATTAAGTGTACTTTTCATTGATTAGTTACATTACAAGAGTTTTATAAAACAAACACTGCTTCTCACTTCGACTGCGATGAAATAGAAAAGGTCTGTTAATGTATGTATGAACTTTACGTAAAAATTAATAATTTAGGTAAAATAAGATTAATTGTTTATTTAAAAGTTTAAGTTTTACTAGGCATATAAATAGCTTGTAATGTTGTCCTAAGCACTGAATATGCGCTCCTAAGTTATTTCTTCAAGAACTCATGGATATGAGTGTAATTTATAATTAGTCAAACAGGTCATAATCCGTCCGGTCTTAGCCGAACTCGCCATTCGCGTTTTTGTACGTGTAGAACACTGTGTTTGTCACTCTGTATGCGAGGAAATATAAATTATTGTTTGAAAAGTGTTAAAAATCTTTTTAAAGATGTTGCATAACATATACGCAAATAAAAACTAACATTACGTATTTAGTTAAATTGAGAACCTCCTCATTTTAAGGAGTCAATTAAAAAGGTTAAAAATTCAAATTTAATGTAAAATTTATATAATTTTGTACGTGTACGGCATAAGTTTTACCAGGCATCGTACTTGCTTGTAAAGTATAGCATTCAGCATTGAATTTACACTACAAAGTTATTTCATCGAGATACTCATGGAAATAAGTGAGTAAAACACTCCAGAGAAGGAGTGCAATTCCTTGCCGGTTCTCCAATCTATAAAATGCTTGTGCGTAGTCATAGCCAGGTATATTTTATCTGGGTTTTTGTAGCCGCAGATGAAAAGTACACTTTGCAAGCGGATTTTTCCATTGCTGTATGCATTGTATGTAAGCATTATTTTATTAACACTGAACGACATTTTAATGCTTGTTTTAATTTAAATAGGTAGGTACAGAATGCTAAGGTTCAATGCCAATGTCAGTGACAGTGACACTGTAAAACACCATTAATCTTAATGTAAACTTTTAAGTTATTATTTCTGTAAAATACAAAAAAAGATATGGCAATGGATTTATTTCGCATTTTTGTAAGATTTTTATCTAGGTTTTGTATTTTCTTTCATAAATTGTTACTTTATAATGTTTATACGACGATGTCAGTTTGCGATTATCCGTGTACAGATAAGACGTAAGCAGTAAATTTTTTTTTTCATATTGTATACAACAATTACATTAGCTGTCTTTATGCAGTCTTCGTATTGTTTTAAAGATGCTTGTTTAGCAGTTCCACCTAACTCTTTAAAAACAAAGGAGAATGGGCAAATTGTCCCAAGTGCTGTATACAGTTGTGCTATATCTTATTAGAAAGCTCTCAATAAGAGCTTAATTTTTTTATATGACAGCAAAACCGAGATGTTTGCAGGGAAAAAGCTACAGCCCATTTTATACCTCACTTTGTACTAGCAGTTGTATGAAAAGTATCTGTAAAATCATTTTCGAGATATAGCCGAAAGATTTTAACCACGCATTACTGAGGCCACTAGAAGTAAAAAACGTAATGGGAGCATAGGTCTAATTTGGTGTTTTTTTTTTTTCATACAAAACAATGATTAATGCTGCAGACACCTGGTCTTCGAAACATAGCCTATGATGATCCTTACACCGAGTACTACACGTCCATACTACTTACTCACTATTGTATACAAGGGTTGGGACAGCGCCCATACAAAAATGCCCATTCACCTTTACTTTAGTCCCCTAGGCGCATTAGCTCGTCCACGCGAAGGATGAATGTCAAACTCTACGCGCATGAGAAGTGAAAAAGTATGCCATTAATAGTGGTCTTTAACAACTGAGCCTTCTGAGCATATGACTTGTTTCGATTGCAATGTCGAATGTATTTAACGTATCTTTGATGAATTTGTTTTAATATAGTATCCACAAAATATATGACCTGTTTTTTGTTATTCTATAATTATTGTAAGTTTTATTACTTGTTTGTTTAAATACTTTATTAATATCAATTAAGTATGTAACAAAATGGCTTAAACAATGTCAAGAGACCATTCAATTTACGTAAGCGTTTTTTCTGTCTTAAGTACTGCTACGTTAATGCTACTGGTTTAATTGATCCTACCTGGCATAAGTACCTATACATATTTTCTATACTAGACTTAAAAGTGTGTGCGTGAGTGGAGGTTACTTGGAACGTAGCGTTGTCGCGTTTAAAGAATAGCATTAAACAATAGCATTATGTTCGACTCCTCTGATAAGTTGATTTTGTTGTCGCTATGATGGAGTTCGCGCATGCCCGTGGGCTATTGTACCATTGGAATAAAAACTTAGTTCATTGTCCGTACGTAATATAGTAGCGTAGGATTCCCTTCGGCCAACGTGGAATGACTGCTTTTTTCGACAGATCGGGAGACTGGAACATATTACACAAGCTACAAGCAAATTATAAACTTGCCGCGTTAGTTTTTTTGTCAATTGTCAATTTTTACGATTGGTTGAAATCTTGCAAGCGAATTTATTAGTGCCATAACATAAACTGTTATCAAAAAACCTGTCTCAAAGTGTTTTTTTTTTACAAAGAAACTTATTCTTAGCTTAAATTCATTTGAATGTGCGTTCTGCATATATGCATATTTTTGTTGACGGTACAATATTGTATGATTTTTATCGGCATCTATGTACACACTCGAGCACCTTATCAAAATGGAATGGAAACTGGGAGTGAGTCAACATTTACTAGTAATGTTTCACCCGAACGTACAAACTGACAAATAAATAAACAAACAAACTCGGCAACTTCAGTTAAAGTTTGTATTAATCGATGTTGCAAGCTCAACTCTGTAACATTCCCCTTACCGACAAACAAATAGTTTACGTGGTCCGGTCAGTCAGACGAAGCAGTCGGCTCACGGGCCTGGAGTGGTCGGATCACTGCCCGAGTAGCACACTGAGCGGTGTATAATTTGTGTAGAAGCTGTATAGAGGTGATCGCTTTCATAGAGCTACAATATAGCTTTTGCAACTTGGGAGGGCATTTGCTCAACCATACTTAGGGCGTCCGCTCAGTCGCGCGGGCACACGGAGCGGGGTACGTCCATAGAAAAATAGTATGAGTGCGTTCGCCTACTCGTGCGGGTACGGGTGCGGGCTCATACTAATTGTTGGATAGGCGTGCACCCGCGCGACGTAGCGGACGCTCTTAGTGACTCGTGACGTTTGGGTTAACATGAGTATGCTGACAGGGGACCTGCCGAGGCCGCGGAGCAAAGGGGAGTACGTGTTCGTGATCGCGCAGCTGCTGTTCGGACTGATGCTGTTCGCGACGGTGTTGGGGCACGTCGCTAACATTGTCACCTCCGTCAGCACCGCCAGGAAAGAGTTTCAGGGTGAGTCCTTGTATATTCTATGCTGCTCATCAATGTTTAGGGTACACATGCATTTTGGCACGTGTGTGGCCCTCATGACCGCCTAGGTTTAAATTGTCTCTCAGGGTTCCTTTTCCTTTTGACTCTAATTCCATAGAGCCTTCGACTCCTGATACTACACGTCTTTTTTACTAGTCAAAGCAATGTATGTACGTATGTATGTAAAACTTTTTATTGCAGATACTAATTAAAAACAGAAATGTATTTATTACTTTAATCTTATTGCAAAAAAAACATTTGATTGTACCAAAGGCGGACTTACCTTACTTAAGGCATTCACTACCAACTCACCTTTAGGCTTTCAGAATGTTTCCGCTGCTTTCTTCTGTCGTATCTTAGTAGATGTCTCATCGTAACACTTAGTTTACTTACTGGAAAATATTCATTTATTTCAAGCTAGATTTTACAAATGGCAGTGTATCGGACCAAGTACGTGACACTCGCCATGCGTGTAATAATACTTTTATTTATCATGTACGATATATAAACGCACTCAAGCACTGTTTTGTCCCCTAAAAGACCCCAAAAGATTGAGTTTCTTAAAAAAATATGTTAGTTTAAAATGTTCCGAATAAACCAAATTAAAACACTTCAACCAACTCGTACCAGGCCTCCTGTGAGGTAATAGCGACGAGGCAAAAACATTCTGAAGCTCTATGGCTCTCAAATATATTAGAAGAACGAAATGTTTATTATAGCGTGTCACTGTTTCATTTCTTCCAAAAAAATGAGCGGGCATCAAGTATATTTTTTGCTGCCGCACTTCTCCCTAGGTTATTTGTATATTTCTTGCTCTCGGGACACGTAAATTGACGTTTATTAGACGAAAGGAACTAAAATAACAGCGTGATTAAACGTCGACGGCCAGGATCGTTTTGTAGTGTATATATTGGTGCCTAGGTCTCAGATTAGATAGGTTTCATTTCAACGAGTTATATGCAGCACTAAATCGTCGTTTTTCCAGCGTCGAGATTAATGCTGTCCTTTTATTTACTTATACTCGTATTACTGGGCTAGACAGAATTGATTGTGAAGCTATAGAGGAATCATAAAATACATTTAAGGGGCGGTTGAGGTTGCAGTCCAGTTGCAGAATGCAGTCACAATAGTTTGATTATGTAAAGTCAACTTGTACTCGTACGTGCTAAGCATAGTTAGTGCTACAGGGCCTGTAGTCATGAGTCACATACAGCGTTTGTATGTGCTTTTTTATTAAAAACTATTCATTTTAAATGATGGCTCGCTTTTACAATGACGACCTCGTTTTAGATCATGTTTGCTGTAAGTATATTTAAGTACCAATATTAAATATAATTTTTTGTATGGTTTGCGGGTACTCTTGATTTAAGATAGTTCGCTAGTCAAATCGTAGTGTGTTAGGAAAAACTTCTAGTTTAAAGAAACAAAGAGCGATACGCTGTTTGGGTGTCAACTGTTGCACGTTTACTTTGAAATAAATTTCAACGATTTTATTCCTTCGGTCGGTTGTCAAGCCATTCATGTTGAATTTCCTGACTGTCGATTGAACATTCGTTCGAAATTTCAACCTTTTATTGTACACACAATAACTTAAGAAAATGTTTACATTTGGAAAATTAATATATAAAAAAATTATGTATTATATATGTATAATATATTTGTAATACAATAATTTACACTTATACGCGGACTTATATCAAGTCCGCGTACAAGTATATATGTATATTGTAGGTGTAACCTGTACAAGAAAGTTAAAATAAATAGTTCGCAAGAATTAAACTCTTTAAATAGGAAAACATTTTCAAATGTATGGAACCTGAATTGAATATGTCATTTAAAAAAATTATATCTAGTTATCCAGGGTACAAAAAATCATACATGGGACCTCCAGCAAAATATTTAATAGTGTTTTTAATTTTATTTTCGGTCTTGTGTAAATAGTCCAATGAAATATTCAAATTTTAGGTATCTATATAATTTATAGGTATGTAAATAGTTATAGCTTTTGCCCGCGACTTCGACCGCGTAAACTTGTTTAATTGAATCAAGCAAACGTGCACCCAACATGCAATCTGCAATATTTCCTGGACAAATTAATGAGAACTAGTTGCTTTGCTGCTCATGACGTCACGGCGGCGTATAACTCACTTATCGTTATCCCGTGGGAACTATGCATTTTTACGGGATAAAAAAAATCCCGTGTGTTAATCCAGGTTAAAAACTATGTCTGTGCCAAATTTCATCCAAATCCATTCAATAGTTTTTACGTGAAAGAGTAACTAACATCCATCCATATTTACAAACTTTCGTGTTTATAATATTAGTAGGATTTAGTTTACAAGTTAGCGACTCGAAACATACGGAGAAACATACAGACGGGTAGCAGAGCGTCAGCTTTAGGGTTCAAATAAGTATGCCCATTGTAAAAAGTGTAAATTTTAAAATGTGTAGATAGAACGACTACATGAACAAGAAATTCAAATTATTACGATTTCCGCTTTAAAAACAGAAATCATAGGTTGGGTGTAATGGGAAGCAATAATATTTTTCCTCTTTGTAGCATCGCATTTATCTTGAGAACCACTGAACCATTTTCATTCGCTACGTCGGGTCGGTCGCTCGGCCACTTCGTTCGCAATTTATGATTCATTCTAGTAAGAAAACGGCAATAATTTGGTAAGTGTTAGTGCAATTGCACTGTGGATTGCGAGAGCCGCATGCAACTTTTACAAATAAAATTAATTTTCTTAACTGCCCATTGCAACTAATTACAAATAAACAGAAAGTTCGTGTTTATTTTTAGTACTTGATTATAACAATTCTAATTTTGTTCAGATTCCAGTCCAGCTCTTGATTATTGATTTTATTCAGAAGTATTTAAAATAAGGTTTGATATTGGAATAAGAGACTATGAGAACGTAGTCGCTTTTTTGCCCCTAAATATCTGTAATTCGAAACTGACTTGTATATACAAATTTGAACAGAGCACGGCTATTCTTAACTACAATGAATTTACTAAGTAAAGCGAAATTATTATGGCGACGTAAAATATACTAAATGGCATATTCATAAAATCGTATAAATTGTGTACCAGGTCATGTGAGGTGGGACGAAAGACGTGTTAGTAAACAATAACACCCCGTACATGTATCATAATTGGCCTCGGTATCCGTAACATCTATTTTAAGATTTCTATTAATAGATATCTAGTGGTGTTCAGTCAGCGAGGCGTGCTGTACAAGTATTATCGATAAAGTTAAATTTTAATAAATATAATCAGTGTCGTTTAATACACGTTATTGTTTGCCAATGGCACAGAGTATATAATAGTATAAGTATTATTATATGTAGGTACACAGAATGGCTTCACACCGCCTCGCACCGATTTCATGTACAACCTTGTCCTTCTAACTCTTCCGAATCTTACTCCAAATCTTTTTCGGTGCACTCTGTTAGGATGTCATATCGGTTACCAACCTCCAAGAGGCAGTCGCCTTCCGTGGTCTCCTTTAGAGAGAAATTAAAGAAAATGTGGCTAACACCATGTCCTTAAGTTTTTTTACTTCTACTCCTTTGACTTCTGACTATTTATTTATATCTAAGTATGTGTATTTTAAGTATTTGTTTTTATTATTAGTATGTAATGTGTTTATAAGTAAATTGTATGATAGTTTTCCACTGTTTTTGATATACTCTTGGTCTTTGTCTGTACCTGCGATGCCTTCCATCCACTCAAAGGATAACTGGAAGAGATCCCTTAAAGGGATAAGTTCGCCTTTGTACATCACTGTATCTCTTTTTGTCATCTATGTTTTTTGTACAATAAAGAATTTACATACGTACATACAGCAACCCCCGTAGACCTCACCTCCTACATTGACGGAAAACTGTCAATTATTAGTTTGCTGTTCACATATTATGGACGATTAAACAAACGTTGTCCATGTAACTACGCGTATTTTGTATGGCCGAGCCGCCCGCTGGCCAATGGTACACTTAAAGGAGAAGTGTTCTATTAAACAATGATTACGTTTGTTGCGTCCATGTTGAGTCTAACGAACGATTGCAAAATTGGAAAAACGTTCAAAAGGACCTCTCAACGTCACTATTTGCTGCATCATAAGTCTGATTTTGCTTCGGCGAAGACGGCTTCTGCTTATTCTCCAACTATACTTAAAACTGCGCCATAAAATGTCAGTTTATTGTCAACTCGACGACGAAGCGTCACTTTATCGCGCGTCTAGCTGCTGCTGCCGGCGCTGTAATTGTGCGATCTTCCGTAATTACTATGGGCTCGTTGATCCCAAAATAATTTATGCAACAAGCCAAGATACCATTTGTAGTGTAAACAGCTTCTTAGGCCATTTATAAATTGACGCCGAATTAACGCTTTTTGTTCTTATAAATACCAGCTTCTGCGAATAGATAAGTGCGCTATTTAACTTCACTTTCGGATCTAAGCGATATTGGATGTAATATATAGAGTGAATACTTTGGAAGGGCGGCCAGTGTAGCGCGGCTCTCACATTAGTGCGCTAAGCAGGCGAACGTGCGTGTTCCGCTACCCTGCCGAGCCACGCGCCGCGGCGTCGCCTGCTTGTGTTCGCACTCCCGCCGCGCCGCTCTCACTACTCAATCATAAGGCGTCAAATTGCATAAGTTTAGGGTCCTAACATTTAACAATATTGTTTCCATTCCGTTTTCCTTCAAAATACAACCCAACAAGGTATGACTTTTAAGTTCAACTTATTGTTAGAAATCGTTTCTATATTTAGTACTTTGTTAATGTTCATAAGTTTTCGTGTCACTACAGTAAAACATCGCTATACTCGCGTCTAATCAAAACTTCAGTCTTCCACTTTGTTGTGGCTTCATCAATTCGTTCAAATTACATTCAATCGACAATCAGTCCAGGCCATTAAATCCACGACTAGTGTGATGTTCAGTTCGAGACAAGTTCGATAAACGAGCATTTTAAGCGAAGAACGGAAAAGTGTCAACAGCTTTAATTAGCGTTGCAACTCGTGGCAAAGACAATGGCGTGGCGAGAGCAGAGAATAGGCTGAATCCGTGACCTTCCTCGGCGGCACTGCAGCGAAATAGGTCAGCGGCTTGAATGCTATAAATAGCTCGGCGAAAGTCGGGCGCCTCGCCCCATCCCAACGGGAATGCGTCCCGCGCGCGGCCGCCCGCCATCGATCCACCGCTAGTCGCCATCACCCTCGCTTCGTCCTCTCGAGCCTAACTATTCGACAAAAATTGATCTTTTCTCTGCCACCGCTTGCCAGCTAACTGATCATAGCTCTTGCTTTGCCACGATCACTCATCTGGAACTATGAAACAGATAAAGTTGGTATCGTGGCGTAACGTACTGTGACGCGGCGTAAGGTAGGAGGAAGGATGCGTCTACAGCATACATTTATGTATATCATTGTGACATTTCGTCAGAGTATTGTTAAACTTATTTATTTATTCGTGGTTATTATTATGACACTAAATAAGATTTTGCGAGGTCCACTTTCGTGAAAAAAAATTAAAAATTATATATTGTTTAAGTATTTTGTCTTTATATTATATTTTTTAATATCAATTTGAATTTAAAGTTTTTTTATTACATTAGAAAAATAATATTGTAATAAATCAATTTAAATGGTTTATAATGCGAACACTGTAAAAAATTCGTTTAAATTGAATTTAATATCAATTTGAATTTAAAGTTTTTTTATTACATTAGAAAAATAATATTGTAATAAATCAATTTAAATGGTTTATAATGCGAACACTGTAAAAAATTCGTTTAAATTGAATTATTTTAACTACAAGTCGCAAAAACATAAGAAATTAATAGTATGGGTAATCAAAACATACCGTTTAACTTTTAATTGGCACATAGCCAGTACGGTAACAAAATTTGTGGGCAGAATGGGCAAAGAATGATTCGAATGTATTCGAGATGCGCAAGGTCACGCGGCAGGGAGTTATCGGCAGTGTATGACTGAGAGCCCGCCCCGTCCCACATTGTGCTGCAGAGGCGTTACGCCAATTAAACTCTTTTGCCCGATGCAACTTTGCAGTTTTTTGCATTATCACGAGATGAGCAAGTTGGAAGTAAACTTTCGTGCAATATTTTCGTTGGACACACAGTGGTATAAATTATTTCCCCAAAATCCGTTTTAATTGAACAGTCTTTGAGATTTTGCTATTTAACATTTACCAAAAGGGAAATATTCAATAGCGCATCAATAAAAAAACGCACATCTAATGTCTCGATCATGTATCCAGCGGCCCTAACATGACAGCCCAAGTTTAGTTTAACCCCGCCTTGTGTCTCTGTCTAACTAGTGTCATAAGAAAGGGACGCAGATAGAGATAAACTCAACTTGCCCAGTCATGTTAAGGCCACTGTAGCACCAATTATATGACTATGCTTTAAATGAATCGATTGACTAAAAACAGTATCAAACTTTTAATTTTTCCTGTTTTCTCTAGAATCTTATTTTCAATTTTGAAATCTTCAATTCATGATTGTAGACCAAAATTACTCATTGTGGCATCAAAATTACGGAATTTTCTTGATGTACACCTCCTACTTGCCCAACAATTATTCATGTTGATTTTAACTAATTACATCCGTACACCTTTAATAATCGTGTAAAGAATTACTTTACGTGTAACGTAAATTAACATAACATTTTTCGTTTTTAGCAGCGGTCATTCGCCGCAGCGAACAACATTACGCGAGAGCTAAATCGACACTAGAAATCTGAAATGTCGTAAGGGACATGTCCCTTACGACTGACGAAATAGTTTACCAACCGCGAACAGGCACAGAACTAAATCAGCAATTTATCTATCTGTCTATATAAAAAGTCGGAAGCACTGAAGGCTTGCACTTTTAGCAGCGTTGTAGCAGTTGAATAAGTTGCTCTAAGGCGTAACTCCAGAAAAACTTTTTCGACAAAAAAAAACCAATAATTATGTAAGTTTATGGCAAGCTTTTAAACATTAAAGGATAATATTTATCCCGTGATAAGAAAAACTGTAACAGCCATTGCCCTAATTTTTCTTTGTGTTGTCATTACCATTTTAATTTAATAATATGAATGTTAAAAACATTTAAAGTAAAAATCGAAAGAAATTTCGGTTACAAAATTTTGTAACAGCTGTTACAGAATACGCCTGCTTAAATAATATGAACTTTGTTTTAAATAATTTCGTTTTTTTGATGTGCAATTGGAATTTTTGGTTTTTGGGTTTATTTTATTGTTTATCAGAACCAAATCAATGTTTTTTAGTTTATAATATGCTGATAATTTTGTATTTAATTGTTGCTCCAAGCTGTCGACTAATTAATCAATTAATTAGATTATTGGTGATTTGTTTGGAAAAAATAAATGATTATTTTTTATAAATTCTCTTTACAATTGTTGTGTTAAGCAATTAATAATTGTAGATGCTGTCAGATATTAAATGGTCATTCATTTTATAGTTTTGCTTGACGCATTAAACGCGTGCTGAATTTTACTATTTTTAGTGAGCATATTTTGGTGCGCAATTAGTGTTTTTGGTGGCGTTGTCCCACCAAAAATACTAATTACGCACCAAATATACCTACGCACCATAATAATAAATTTTGTTCAAAAAATCAGGGATATTCTGGTGTGCGATTAAATGCTATCCTTTACCAACAGCCATTTTTTCTCTTATTTTGGCGTGATAAGTATTATAAGAAAAGAAACTGAGACAAGAGCAAATTGGGTCGTGCTTAGCACCCTATGTGCCGTAGCCATTTCTAAAGAACATTTTCTTTCTTTGAACGGAAAAGTACCTACAAATTTGCCGAAAGATTTAAAGTGATAGCCATAGTGGAGACATCCTAAATTTTATTTAATTAATCTTATTTGAAGGCGGTTAGCATGCGGTAATTCAGCTCTATAGCGCTTATAGTCTGCGAATAAAATGCTTTTGACGTGGGTGACTAGACGGACAGACTGACGGATACGGAAAAACCACATGTATAAGTTTTTTACGGAACGCTAAAAGCCATCGTTTTCTAGGAAATGTTCAGTAGAATAAATTGCGAATGGGAAAAACAGGTTAGGTAGGATAGAATTCGTAATTGACGACTGTAGCTAGTGCAGAGTCAACAGACCGCGCTGCTGCGGCCATTCAAATCGAGTCTTCAGGACGCCGCCGCGGCGCCAGCGCTTCTCTGTCAGAGTGAAAATTTATATCAGTTCGAGTTTACGTTTTTTTTACATCTTCTTTCTGTTTTATAAGTGTACGTTAATACGGATTTTAAGGTCCGGGTCCTCAAAATTGAATATCTAATTTATATAGCTTTAACAACATTCTTTAGAAAAGCTATGTTTTGTAGTGTTTTTGAAAAACATTAATAAGACCATATTTTTATTTTTATTAGCGTTTTCTAACTTATTTTATAGTACATAAATGATGTACTTACTTATTTATAAAAAATAATTTGGTCTAATCTTTTTGGTCTTTGATGCCGGTATTAATCATTGATTTAATTTACAAGTTATAGGCTTTAATCTCAGGCTTTAAAGTTTTCATGAAATTTTAAAGGCATAATTCTTCAACTGGCCACAAAATTTCTCCTCATTTCTTTCTCCTGAGTTTCTAAAAATAAGAAAGCTGAATGAAAATAGAACAAATGTAACGTAGCGTGGCGAGGTAGCAGCACGTGTCTTGTTTCCGCCGCGCTCCCGGGTTGCCGCCGACGGCCACTAAGACTAAGCTAAGTAAGCTGAGCTCGTCTGTTCAGGGAAAATTAAATTACTACCAATCTGTACTAAATAATAGTAAAAATACTTTTCTCGATATCTGAAGTAGCCCACCTAACGCTTCATAGGGTTCAGTGGACGTCTGTATCGGGGAAGTAAATCCGCGTAAGAACGAACTTCGGTGGTATAGTAGGTATAAGAAGAGGTGTTGTTTGAAGTCGCAACGTATTTAGCTCCTTCCTTTCTGCAGATAAATGGGCGTCATATCGCAGCATCTGTAGAATTCTGTAATCTCAGCCGAAGTCAGCTAAGCCGAGTGTGCTCACGGAAGCAGCTGCATTTTACCCACGTTCTAAAATTACACAAAGAAGCGTTTTTATTGTTATTGTTTTATCCTTTGACTGAAGTATACATGTAATATTTGACAATGTTCTATCTGCGATTGTTCTTTTAGAAAACGCAGACTTCAAATGGACAGCACAAATGGAAAGTCTTGTTTCTCCTACAAGTTGTAAAATGAGCATAAAATTGTCGAATGCAATTGCCATTTTAACACTGAGCAGTTAGAATATTAAACGGTAGGATAAACACCCCTTCTATTGGCATCCAAAGTATTTAGTACATAGTTTTTGTAGGATTGTCACCACTACATTGAACGTGCCCATAATTGGAGGGGTGCCGACGACGGGGCGACGACAATAGGATTGTTTATTCTATTAAACAGGTTTCCTATAGATACGGTCCTGCTAATACCAGCGAACAGTTTGTAACTAGGAAGTTAACTATTTTGTCACTAACATGCAACACGACAGCTCTGTAAAGTGGTATAAGTAAATTCGAGATCGCAATTATTTCCCTCTGACGCCAACTTAGTGCTTGACATACGAGTACGAAGCGGGTGCTCCATTTAGCTCAACTTACTTTAGACGTGGGACAGACGACAGGTGAGATTAAGTGCCATTTACATAACAGACTAATTTCATTTAGTCGTTGACTTGTCGCAAATTCTTTAAAAACAAATAAAATACCAGCCAAGTGCGAGTCAGAATAGCGCCGTGTAGACTTCCGTAGTTACTTGATTACTCGTAAACTTGTATACTTGTATTCACAAGCCCTATTATTGAAATACCTGTCCAACGACACCCCATACCATAGACGATAAAAAACATTCCCACCTTTCGTGTAGAGGAAACATAAAAAAAAATGATTTTTTCAAGATTTAAGCTTTCTAGTACTAAGAGTCTCTGAGCTAAGCCGCAGACAGACGGATGGACGGACATGGCGAAACTAAAAGGGTTCCTTCTCGACTGCGAAACCCTAAATAGTACTGTTCGTTACATCCTCAGCTTATGACTGAATTATAGTAACTTAATAGCTTAGGGCTGAAACTTGTTACACTGTTGAACTAATTATTCGTAATATGTGTATATTTAAATGTATGAACTGTACGTACAGTCAGGTGTCAAAAAGGCGTGCCTTCATCACTGTACATATCAAAATACGAGTATAATTCTAAAGTTTTTCATGTCAACGTACTTTCAAAACAACGTTCAGCATCAATTATTTTGGCGGAGTACAAGTTTCAAGTCGCCTTGAATATGCATTACTACGGGGGTCTATTGATTAGCATTTCATTGGTTTATTAAATGCCTAACCCACTTCGCCCCTATCTTACCCTCGTAATGTTGTTACCAGCCTCACACCACAGTCCTGACGTTTGATTGCAATTTCTGTTTGTATCTGTAGATTCTGTTTCTACTCAAAAATTCAAAGTAAAGTAATAATTCAAAGTGCTGTGCTGACTGATCTACTTGACTGACAGACCACGCAAAGCATTAACCGGTGGACCTAGACTTTTTAAATTTTAAAGGCTTGTTTTAATATGCCTTGAGTACTTAGGAGGTATTCGATGCCTAAAGTTATCTTTTTTTTTGTTACCAATATTACCACGATGACAGTTTGTGAATTATGTGTGATTATTTAAAATAATCTACTAAAAGGGCGGTTTTGGCCTAGTTTTGGCATTGTTTGCATAACATTCAGGAACTATTTTCATTATCATAGTCAATACGATAATTAAATATGTAAAGTTGTGCCAACGTAGACTTGTTATCAAAACTGACTACATTTGAAGGATTATCTTTGGAGACTGTATTAGAAAACATCATCTTATTATTTAGTCAATTTTCAGCACAACATTTTATTGCAGCTAAACTGGATGGTGTGAAAACTTACATGCGCATGCGACGGGTGCCGACACACTTGCAAGTGAAGGTGATCAAGTGGTTCGACTACCTGTGGCTAACGCAGAAGTGCTCGGACGAAGAAAAGGCAGTCTCGTGTCTTCCTGACAAGCTGAAGGCGGAGATCGCTATAAATGTTCACCTAGACACATTAAAGAGGTAATTGAATGAACATAATACAATGCCAACCATGGTTTTGAAGAGAAGTAGTAATAATAAGATTTCTTTGAATATATATTCCAATAATTATGCTATTCTCTATTTCGGCGAACCGACAACGAATCCATTGTTTGTATGGTGCCTTTATCGGGTAAACGCTTATTAAGCTCTCGAGGGCAACTTTTATCACGCAGACGAGCATGCACAAGGTTATTAGTGCCATTCAATAAGTAAATACCTACATGGTAATGGGTGCGCCAGGACCGCGCCGCGGCCCGCGGGTCGATAAGCCATCAGGTTGCAGCGGTAGTAAGCGGAACTTTCCTCCGCAAAACGTAATGCTAACAAATTTAAGTTTTCTGGTTATACTTTAATTCTATTAAATCGTTGCGGTATTGATGTCTATCCGATGCTGGAACATCGAAGCTTTAGGAAGTGGTAAAGTAAATGCAACATAGAGCAAACCACAACCAAGGATCCCGTAGAAAGTTTGAACTTTCAAAATATTTTTAATGTTTTTTTTTTCTAATACGTAGTGTAACTTTTGCGAACAGTAAAACATTTTAACTTCTTGTCTATTTTAGTTTAAAGTACTAGCCCATTAATGTCAATACCAATTATTAGCCGAAATCACGGGCAAAAGCTAAGTACCTATTAGTAATAAAAATAAAATTACATTTTACTGTTTATACATGTTAGCATGAACATGCAAAGGAAAACCAAAGAAACGAGCTGAGTTGCCCGACTGTGCTCATATTCCCGCATTAATGCAACGTGGCTGTTCATGCTTAATATCCCGTGTTGTATAATTAAAAAGAAAAACATTCCCTTTTATACATCCATGAATAATGCAACAGTATTCGTTTGCGATTTGTAGGTACACTTTTGTCGCCAAATGGCTTTTGCAAGCACTTTTGTTTCCAGATGTACCTATAGTTTCAAGTTAAATGGCAGTCTTTATGAAAACACGTAATCTCATTAATGTTAATCATTTCATTAATTGATGGAATTCAGACTGTGTACTCGTAATTACCCAATTATTTTCGCAGGGTGGAAATTTTTCAAAACACTGAAGCTGGATTTCTTTGCGAGTTAGTTCTGAGGTTGCGGCCGGTTCTTTTTTCGCCCGGCGATTTTATCTGCCGGAAAGGTAAGATTTATGGAATTGTATTGTAATTACTTGAAGCTATATGTTTACTCCCGTACGATATGATGAATAGCCTAGGTCGATTACCTCGATATTCTCGTAGGTCGATATACCAACATGACTACAAAAATAATTTATTTCAGGAGAAGTAGGCAAAGAGATGTACATAGTAAACCGAGGGAAACTGCAAGTCGTAGGCGACAACGGCAAGACCGTACTGGCAACACTCAAGGCGGGTTCTTATTTTGGAGAAATTTCCATTCTGAACATGGGCACGGCAGGTAAACAACTTGGTAAATATCTGGGGCCCGAGACGCCACGCCATTATTACTCTATTCTATTGTTTCTTGAAAAGTTTTCAAAAGCAAACGTTTCGAGGAGACGCTGCAATCAGGCCGAGGGAGCGGCCGCGACGCATCTAACAGGTTTTGGGACATCATGTCACGCGGCGGTTGCCGTTGCTCGCTCTCGCTTTGTTACCGCCAAGCGCCGGCCGGCTGCGGCTGCGGCGGTCGCCTCCTATACGCCGATAACAAAGTGACAAGTGGCCAGCGTTAACGCCGTCAACTGTCAAATCCTTTGTTATTAGGGAATGCTTTTAACGTTTGTCACCCACTTTTTAAAGTTATGTCGCATTTTTGACTATTTTTGCCATCCAATTCTCTTTACCCTAAAAGTCACACGCAATAAACACGACTTTTAAATCTATTAAATACTTCATTTAAATAGGAATTATTTTCTGAATGGTAAGCTTCGTTTATAATTATTTCAAATGAACGGGCTTGTTCCTAGATGTTCCTGTGAGGACTGATAACCTGAGCCTGCCGTTAGCTTCGTGTGTTTTATTTGCGTGGTTAGATTGATCTCCTTTGGTTTTATTGAAGGCAGTGTCCCCGATCGCTTTGCATCCTCCCTGAATACCTAATTATCATTGGCGTGACCTCTTGGTGCATGTAACCCCATATTATTATAAGTCTAATATATTTACTTATTAATAAAGGACATGTATTGTTTCGACTTCGACGCGCTATCGGTTAAGTTATTACTTTTTCAGTCTACCTATAAAATAGGCCTTTTTAACTCGTAGAAATGCTTGGTTCCATTACGGATTCCATATGCCTACCAACTTCATTTAACTTCTTGTATTATACCTACCTGTCTACCAGTTTTTGTACCCAAATCGCTTTATACCTCTATGTCTACGCAATAGAGCACAAACTGAAACGTCTTAGAAATGGCTTCTTATAGTTATTTATTAAAAGTAAACTATTCATTTTATTGATTGCGAATGAGTCATTTAATTCCTGATTGCTCCCTCCATTTTGTCTTGACTTAAATTGTTAAAGCGGTATGTTGTATAATTGTTTCTCTCAAAAAGCTTACTTTGTATCAGCTCTTCCTGTGTGATTGGACTATCTCTCAAAATATGTGTTTCACTTGAGCTTGCCACCGGTGTTTTCGGTCTCCCTATTATGAGCCTCGTCATCTGTTTCGGCCAGGAGTTGGCTTTAGACCTTTAAATTGGAATAGTCAAGCCGGAAAGTCTTAAAGCCGGAACAGAAAATGAGGGCAGCCCATTTGACCGAGCACCGGTTGGCATGGAGTGTGTGGATGACACGTCGACAGGCAACCGGCGGACAGCATCGGTGCGCTCCGTGGGCTACTCCGACCTGTTCGTGCTCAGCAAGAAGGACATGTGGGACGTGCTCAAGGAGTACCCGGCGGCGCGCGTGCGCCTCGAAGCGATAGCCGTCAAAAGACTTGAGAAATATAAGAAAGCGCCGCTCGAAAAAGGTAAGCTCTTGATTTTTTCTACACGGTATGAAAAGTATTGTCATTTATGATTTGATGCAGGGGAGTCGTTCATTATTGTAGTGGCAATGGGTCGCTGCCAATCGACGCCCGGCCTCGTGGAGACGAGCGGGCGCGTGCCCATCGAGGAGATGCAGCTGCCCGCCGCCGCGGCGCCGCCGCCGCTGCACTCCTCACACCCGCCTTCCTACCGGGACCAGCTTTATAGGTGAATGATTACTTCCGCACACACACATACCAGTTAGTTAACATGTTAAGGAAAATGGACCTAAATACTTGTAGACTATAGAAACCATTTGCACGGGCTGGACTAATGTGACACAAGAGGGAGATTCGACAGAATACGAATCTGACTGAACGGAACAAGTTATGTTACCTAGGCCTCAGCCCTTAGCTTAGCTACTTATTAGGGACGAATAAAGAGGGAATACAATAACATGATAGATATCAATGTGCATTTTTGATTCAGAAGCGATATGACACAGCATGGTTATTGTAACTAGTTTTTTCTTCATGCGACTTCGAACTCGTCCGCGATTATGCCCTAGGTATCGCGATAGTTATCCCGTCTAAAACTTTTACGGGCTTGCGCGCAACAACTTAGCAAATTTTCTTTGGGGTGAATGGCTTAAAAATGCAGAGGTACGGGAAAAAGAATCAAAGAAAGAAAATTATCTTTTTATGACGATAGACAAGTTGCTGCCTGCAGGTTCACTCGCATAAAGATTGATTATCTCTGGGATATAAATGTCTCTCGGTATCCCGTTCCTGGTCCCGTTCAGGCATTAAGCAATCCAACATGCAATCAAGCTGGTATGCAAGCAAGCTTGTGATAAGGAAAGTATGAAAATAACCAAACAAACAAACGTAGCGTATGAGCAAATAAGTAAGTAAAAAGCAAGAACTCAGGTTCTTCGTCCTAGCGATCCTATAAGTAATCCTAAGCAAACATGCAGGCACGCAGATATACATCATCAAAATTCGCTTTATGTGGTCCCATAACTTCGGTCCGTAACTTCGCTTCTCCTGAGGTGACAGTTAAGTGATAAATAGATGGTGGTGGTAGTAGTGAAACGTCATTTTCCACACAACATAAAAGTGTGTTTGAACGACAAATCAAAACTATTTTATTTAATTTCTAAATCTATTTTTTACAATAAACGGCAAAAAAACATGTCTGTTGTCTGTTCTGTTTTTAGTATGTAGTTATAGCGGCAACAGAAATACATCGTCTGTGAAATTTTCAATTATCTAACTATCACGGTTCATGAGATAAAACCTGGTGAGAGACGGACAAACAGACGGACGGACAGCGGAGTCTTAGTAATAGGGTCCCCACCCCTAAAAACTACGAGATCGTAAATCAGCCAATCAAGTATATCTTGTATAACAGCCACAAATATGAAAAAATTCTTTGGTCGGTGGGCTTTACCAAGTTACGTGTTTAAAAAAATTTTTTTTAGACGTAGGTGTAGGTACTGTAGATGAAATCATCATCAATCAACTACTAGCTTCAGTATGATGTTAATTTTCTGTTACCAGTTCGTCAGTAAGTCCTCTTCGTGTAGCATCTCCTGTGGCGTCGTGCGCGTCCAGTGCGCGCAGCAGCGCGGCCGGCGCGGGCAGCACGGCCGCCGCCGCCGCCGGCGCGGGCGCGCGTGTCATGCTCGACTCGCACGACGTGTTAGAGTGCGAGATCAAGCGGCTCCGAGAACGCTTGCACACTGTCGAGACTGAAAACGCCGCTATGTCGGCGAAGCTCAGTCAACAGCAGTGG
Organism: Ditula angustiorana; assembly: GCA_963691745.1. Taxonomy (NCBI): domain Eukaryota; kingdom Metazoa; phylum Arthropoda; class Insecta; order Lepidoptera; family Tortricidae; genus Ditula; species Ditula angustiorana. The sequence goes on from OY829472.1 coordinate 24,329,717, forward strand.
GAAGTAGACCAGAGGTAATCAGTAACCTTAACGGATTTACATTTTGCGAGAGTGGAATCTTTGAACCCCCTTAGGATCATATTTTAAACACATGACTTGGTACGATAGGCTGCAGGAGATCGAAATGCAGATATGCGGCGGAAGCTCGCTGAGCTCGCAGGAGGAGAACGAGCGCAACCGCGAGAGCATCATTTAACGGCGCGCCTCGCTCGTGGCCGGGCGGACGCTGCCCCGGCCCGCGCTGCTGCCGGCCGTCTTCTGACCGCTGCGCCGTTGCTGGCCCGCCCGGCCGCCGCCGCCCTCCCACAGAACTCTAGTTATGCGCCTATTCGACAGAACTAAGTGTTACCAACGACTCCCCTTCGTACTTTCCGAGAACTTCCTTTGTACGAAGAATTATCGCAGTGTTTTTACGATGAATAATTATAATTATGGAATATTTAATACGAATTAACTTTATCAAATTTATACATATACGTAGAATAACGACTCGCTATTGTTTGTCGAGTGACCGTGGAGTGAGATTTTGCCGAGACAATATCGTAACGTACTAGCGTCATTTAAGTGCATCGCGATGCGTCGTGCGCGCCGCGCGCCGCGCCGCTGCGCCGGCGCTGTTTTTAGTTATTACGCGCGGACGCGTTACTTCTTTCTGAATGGACGTTGTTGCGTTAATTCTTTGTAAGTCAATCTATGTCGTGCATACCTCGTGTCTATGTTAACGACGTTTTAATTTAATGCTAAGATAAGGAGTACTTATGGAATAGATAATTAAATATCTATTCAATTTACATTGTTTAATTTGTTTCTGCAGGTGTTGTTAATTAAAAAATATTTAAGTCTCGAGTTTGAATATTAAATTTTGGAGTTATTGAACGTTAAGAATAGTTATCATTAACTCAAATGACTATAAATGAGTACCAAAAAAAATACTAATACATATGTTAAGAGATTTTGTTGTTTCATAAATAGAGAGATGGATGATATAACCGTATCCATTATATTTGAGCTTTAATTAAAATAAAATCCTGAAAGACTTTATCACATTATATGAGGCATTTATTAAACATTTTGATCACACTCTTCTTTTGTCAGATTTCAGTCTAAGAATAAATTTGTCTACATGCTGTATGAATACAATTTTCATAACTTATCTATTTCTATATTATATTCGTGAATAAATTATTACGAAATTTAGAAGCAGAATTAAATCTACTTCACGGTTTCGTAATATAACATGAAATCGATTGGAAGCCGCTAAAATGGCTAGTATAAATCGACCATAGTATATTGTAATTGAGAAATGAATATTACTTACTTAAAACAAATAAGAAGCCTAGCTGTAAATTGATACATCAGTTTGGAAATTCAGACGATCCGTACTGCCAGAAATAATTAGTAACATGTAGTGTAAGTAAGAAGTTTTAATGTAAAATATAATACCAATTAACTGAAGGACGTTTTGTACTTATATTCTTTCTATATCTAAAAAAAAATGGTTTACTTATGTGTCAAAAGTAAGTGAACTCATTGTTGACGCTTCAATAGTTAATTTGTATTACATTGGTTTATCGTCGCTCCTGCGATGCGTTCACTAAGTATATACATTTATATAATAGGAAAACGGTACCAATCTTGAGATCTGACATTCTGAACACGGTTGACCATAGTTGTTTGTAAATAATTAGCGGATAATCAATGATTCATGTTTATGTACTAGTTTCGCTGGGTGAATTGTTTGAAAGGCTGTCGACCGAGTGGGCGGCGAGGGGTCTGGCTCGGGCACGGCGCCGGGCACAGCCGGGCGCCGTCGCGGCAGCCTGACCAGGAGCACCGCCGCTCATGTGCCACCAGCGCAGGCTCCTGACCGCCCAGGACCTTCGAAACGTGCAAAGCGATGTTCTAGCAATACTTTTACCGGTGCTGCGTCCCCCTCCCGCGCTCTACGATTATCCGAGATGTGCAAGAGTGAGACACACAGTCCGGTGTTCGGTCGGCTGCACCGGCAGGCCGTGGCCAGTAGAGCCTTTAGAGTCCCAGCCTGTTTAGGGCTGGCTGTGATCATACTAATTTCGTGCAAGTTTTGACGATTTACATATTTTTCAGTAATATATTGTGAACGTCGTGGAGTAGAATAATATATAGGTAACTGCATTATATTTTACATGCGTTGGCACTTATAAAGATTGGCAAATAATAGCTGTTTTTATACCTTAACAGAACGATTTCCTTTAACTGGTTAGTTAAATAAAAAAATACTATTTCAAAAATTTTATTTATTGGTCTGGGGTAAGAAGAAGTTAACGAAGTTAGTATGAAAAAGCTAGTCGTAGTCACCTTCGTCTATTACTAGCGTTTGTATGGAGAGCAGGCGCGCGGCACCAGCCTGGCGGCTCGGTACCCACTGTTGCCTGCACACCTAAATATGATAATACTTTTATTATGTATTTCCTGTGTTACGCTTGTCAGGTCGATAATTTTATTCCTCAAATGCCCGAAAATATGATTAGATAGGCAAAAATATTTTTAACTGTAAATAATATCTTTATTTATTGTTATTATATTCCATAAATTTTCACATATTTCTCAATTATAAAGTGGTAAGAGAGATGCATTATGCGATTGAATATTAAACGAAGTGCAAGTGCTTTTTACAATGCAACTATGTAGGTTTTAGTTTTACCTGATAACATGCTCAGACTGGATTAGCAATTGCTTTCATTTTCATTTTATATAAAACAATAGAGTATTTTTTTTATATTGACATTATGATAACGGTGAACGTACTACGGGGAATAGGGTTGAAGGTTCAGTCAGAGTGTGTTCAGAATAACCAGGCTTGCGCAACTCCAATCGCGAATTTAATTATGTCTCGCACATGTTTCATTTTACTGTTAATAAAAAGATTATAATGACAGAAACTGCTTGTATTACTTTCTTCTGTTAACCTCTTTTTAATTATTTTTCGTAATGCTGTAAAGATAACAGTTTAAAAATTATCGTAAACTGTATGACCCGACAGCAGCCGTCCGGTCCTGTTTATAACGATTGAATTGTGCGTTCATACAAATATCCCTAGAAACGTACATAGACTGCTAAAAACATTACCCTTCCTTTTGGCTCTGCCGTAGTCGAGTAAAAATGACGTTTTTTTACCAAAAAAAAAAAACAGGACAGTATTTCAATTTATTTTATCATTAAAAGCTGATTCGAACTATTAGGAACATTTTATAACTAAAATTAGCCAAATCGGCCCAGCCGTTCGCAAGTGATGTGCTTACCAACGAACAGCATTTCATTTTTATTTATATAGAAGATGTATAAAACGTCCTACTTAACAAAAGTGAATATTAAATTGTTGAATATTTTAATGTAAATTGTCAGGATTTAAAAGCTAGGTCTTAAAGCTCAGTTAATTTGTTCTGTAAATTTTTATAAGTGTAAAAATCAAGTGTTTCATATTAAGTAACCGCATAAAAATCAATTCTAAAATACTTACTCACGTTACGTATTTAAATCTAAATCCATCTTAGCCCTCTGGGTAGGCAACGCATCTGCAATCTCTTTGGTGTTGCGGGTGTCTATAGGCAGTGGTGAACACTTACCATCAGGTGACCCACTTGCTTGTTTACTTCCTATTTCATAAAATAAATCTTAATAAGAGGGACAGCTCAATTAACTTATTTTTATGTCAAAAGTACAAATTCATTGTTAATTGTTTAAATAAAACATTCTAAAGCTAAAAATATATTAGTACGAATTTAAAACAATCAATATACATAAAAACTAAATATAAACTAAATATGAATACTAAAATATTAAAAAAAAGTTAAATAGGCTAAGACATTATAGCATAGCCGATATAAAACGTTAGGTCTAAACAAATACAATGTGACTATAATGCTAGTCTAAAGATCTTAAAAATACATTTATAAAATGACCTATCAATTCCTGTACAGTAGCCAGTAGCATGATATCCCAATTAATTTATCTTCCGCCTGCGGCTCTGTCTAAGAAGAGTCTTAAAAAAGGTACGCACATAGAGATAAATCAAACTGGGCCTTCATGTAATAACCACAGACCGGGTGACTTCTATCACCACTTCACGGGTTAACTACCTAAAAACCAATGTAAACCCAACAAAAATCTGCATTGAAATTGGTTACGTACATGAATGGATCACGAAACAATGGTGCCTAAAGTCGAGTGTGTTGTTTCATTTATACGTGGAATACGATCGCTGAAGCAAATGTATATTTGCAAAGTCTATATTTGAATTGTTTATCACAATGCTCAGTGCATACATACGTTGGATTGTGTTCACACCTAATTAATCACATAACTGTTAGTTTCGTATTAAGTGCAGTACTTTGCTAAGATAGTAATTAATATTATTTTACGAGTCCAGCTGAAAATCACCGTTGTGGTTCCGGACCACAGCACTATGCTGCGCTGGCAGCCTTTTCAGTTCAGTTTTTCTTTATGTGTTGTGAGGTTCTTTGGTTGTAATGTTTTATCGTCGAATAAATATTACTTTATTCTTTCAAATTATAAAGGAGTATTCAATTTGAGTAAACTAAATATGGGTAAAAATATTTTATACTATTTACAATGAATACTTAGTTGATCGAACACTAGACATAATAGATTTGTTAGATTTGTTTTGCATCTTATTAGTAAAACAACTCTGTCATAGCAATCCTGAGAAATAGTACCTACTTATTACACGATTGTTCATTCTTTGTGCATAGGTTACGGACACGTTGTATACCTATTTGTTTATTTTTGTTTTTGTAATCGAGTTCTCGAAAACGGCTCTTAACGATTTCGGTGATATTTACAATTTACGGGGTGACCTACGGCGAAAAATCGATATAGCCGGGTCTCATTTCTGGGAAAATTACTTCTCTCCTTTTTTATACCTGTCCCGAGCATTACCCAGTCGCCCGGGTACTTATAGTATTAAATTCACGTGAAATCGAAACTTAGAATCTTAAAATGTATTTTTTTTTATGAAACAAAATATAGAAAAATAAAAAATACAAAACACTCAGATCAGCCAACCGATCGTTCCTCCCACTCGATCGCTCAAAAACGTTCACTCACATAAATTTCTTCCAGTCATTCTATCGTTTACATCAATCATACGTGTTGCAACCATTCCTAAGAGTACATATTTTCACCACCGCAGTTCTTGGTGGTAAATAAATATTAATCGATTCGCTTTATACCTACGAATGTTTTTACCACAATTTGTCGTCGAACAGAGGCGGCGTGTAATAAGTCCTTAAACGGGTTGTGTACATTTTTTCACTAGGTAATGATTATGGTAACTTAGCAATATAATATAACGAACTTTCACTTGCACCTATTAATATATAAACAAAAACCCTACACTTTGACAGTGACAGTTTGAGAGCTCACGTTACTTCGTCACTTTGTTTGTAATCAGTTATGCATGTGCATTTGGTCCGATTCCGGTGGTCCGATTGCCCTGAAGTTTGGTATTGTATAGGCAAACAAGCAAGTGAGTCATCTTATTGGAACCACCTAGCCCAAGAGTAGCGCTAGTCCTTTGCCAGCCGGTCTTGGTCGTTCCACCCCTGGGCCTCCGGATTTATTCAATCGCCGTATGAACGCAGTGGCAAGCTACTACTAAATACGCGCCGCTATTCTGTAGGAATGAGAGACCCCGCGGTCAAACCGGCTTATTCGCACTGAAACCAGCAACTGGCTATATTGTGGTTTTACCACTACATTTGATTGTGTATTTATGTATTATTTTCTTGACATAGCATAAAGCCGTTATCCATTCCTATATGTGCTAAATATTTATGTACGTTCGGCTGCCTTCTTCTTCTAAACCATTCAACGGATTTTAATACTAAGATATTTTACTGCGGAAGGTTTTTATGTATAAGTATACATTACATCCTAATTGTACCAGTATAAAGCCGGGGTGGGTCGCTTGTAAGTAATATAATAAACAAACTAGAACACATTATCTTGCCAAAGCAAAGTAACGCATGAATCTATAAATTAATCAATACACTAATAAAGTACCGTCGACAGGAAAACTAGTAATAAAAATGGGATTTTCAACAAAAACCTGTTCTCTTATAAGTGAAATAGTAGAAGCCACTAAGGCTGGGTTTTATTAAAGACTGCCGGTCCGTCCGTATTGATTAACAAATCATAAATTGAATGGAGTTGCTGAAATTTGGCCAGATATTTGATCTTTTAGACTTATATAAATTTGGGTGCGGGTGGATTTACTAGGGTTTCAACCGTAGTCATCCCCACTCCGCTAATAATGAGTGTAGACGGATGGTGGCACAGCTTCTGTCGTTGTCGATTATACAATATTCGCAATTTCTTTAATCAAGATATATACAAATAGATGACGACGGTGGCTGTGGCGCCAGAGAGCCGAGCAGGTGACGGGGCACTCTGAGACACTAGTCTATCTATTGCAATTTCAGTTGAGATATGACACCGCGCTTTTCACGACTATTTACTGCGAGGAAATAAAACAAAATACATTAAATAATTAACATGTAGGATTTATTGAGTATAGAAATAACTTTGTTTTTTATAGTGTACGAAGATATACTATAAAATACAAAATTGATTTTTCTACTGGTAAAATAAGTAGATAAAAATAATAACTATTACCATTATTGTAATGGCTAAGGTACCCTATAGGTACTTACTTACTTAAGCATGGCCCAACATATTCTTGCCCGGTACTATTTATTTTGTGTGAAGAACATCATTCTCTTAGCCTCTTTTGCAGTTTTTTATTTGCTATACGCTTTTCATCATCATTCAATTCCATATTTGGCTTATATTATTTAGGTTATTCAGATTTAATAGCCTAATCTTCGGACCAACTGTCATTTGCCTGCGTTCACCCCTTGGACACGATAACCAGGCCAATATGATCATGGTTATAAATTCAGTTGCACAAATGTGCTGGTTTCCTCACGATGTTTTCCCTCGCCGTAAGAGCGTTGGATACAAGCGTTCCTAAGCATCCAAGCCTTAGATATTTATTTATTTTGAAAGTAATTTAGTTTAGGCGACCTTTTTAAGGATCTTCGATCTTAGCTCGAGAGTCCCTTGAAAGCTAGTACAGGCAGACAGTCTGACGGATAAGGTTTCCTTGGCACCTTTATGGGCACAGAACCCAAAAAGTAACCTCCCAAAGATAAAGTTGCCCTTTTTGTAGAGAAACTGTGATTTCCGCTTTCGTTTAATATTTAAGTTCGCTCTAACACGCAACGCGCAATCTGCTCCAGCTGGGCATCTGTTCCTGAATATTTATTCCGATTTCTCGGACTTAAATAATTTAACACCCGGTTACCTACTAGACGCAGCGGGGCCGCGGTGCTGTCGAGAAATAACATTCACTTTATTCGAATTTAAGGTACTGCTGCAGCAGTCTCACCGCGACGCAACGCTTTCTGCTTAGACGCGATCAAGTTTAGCTCCTTATGTCTGAAATTGTTTAAAATCCTGCTCTATGGAACTGCTTGTCCATCATAACGTTTAAGCATCCGTGCTAATTATTGCGTTTGTCGTTCAGTGCCGACACTTCTATTGGGCTACTTAAAAATAGACAAACTAAGCGATAAAGTAAGTTAAATTATAAATAATCAACTATTAACAACATGTATACGAGTATCAATACTTTTTATGTTTTGTTTACTAAAAATCAGTAAAAGTAGGTATAGATGGAAAAATAGATTTAGGCATTTCTGTGCGGAGTTCCATATCAACAAACCGGAACAAAGGAGCCATTAATTGGAGTAGCAAGGTGATTTGTTCAAGTTTGTTAAGTATAGACTAAGCTAGTCATTTCATGTAAATCTCAACCCATCTGCTTTGCCGTTAATTTTCGTGGCTCTTTAAATATTTAGATTTTCGTTAAAAGTTAAGTTTCTTTTATCTCATTTTAAAGTAACAGGTACGTACCCACTTGGTACCCATTACCTTTAATATAAGAAGAGAACTTAACTTTCTTAGAAAGTTTAATAATTAAAAGAGCCACCAAAATTGGCGAGATGGAATCGCTTTATGATTCACCCCTTTGGACTGCCGAAGTTACATCTTTGGTTTCATTCCTTTCAAAAGCATGTACTTTTAATTAATTACAACACGGCGTACCGCGGTTTTTGAATAACCATTACCTATCTTAGGAACGTCAGCTCCTTCCTGTATGTGTTACTTTTTAGTTTCAATTATTATTTTCAATACCTAGGTATGCTTCATAGTTCAAGTGCTCCGAGCAGAGCCCATGTTTCCGTTTCCGTCATTTTTCACAACAGCACGTATTGCCAAAGTCAAACTATTTTTAACCGACTTAAACAAAAGGAGGAGGATCTCAATTACTTTGTTTTTAGGGTTCCGCAGTCGACTTGGAACCCTTATAGTTTCGCTATGTTCGTCCGTCCGTCCGTCCGTCCGCAGCATAAATCAGAAACTCTTTGTACTAAAAACCTGAAATTTGACATGGATATACATATTAGTCACGACGATAAAGTGGTAAAATAAAATCTTGAAACGATTCTTTTTAGGGTTAGTCCTCTACAGGTAAAGCGGGGATGTTTTTTTTCGCGTCTACCCTATGGTGTAGGGTGTCGTTGGATAGGTATTTCAAAAAGGATCGCAGGGTTGTCAAAACCATAGTTCGATTAACAACAATTTATGAATGTTTTTTTTTAATTTGATAGCATATTCATCTTCGTACTTCTATGTTGGCTCCGTTTTTATCAAAATGCAATTCTGATGATGGAATCCATGAGGATTCGAGGGAATTCTCAAATTTTCTAAAGTAATAAACGTTTTTAAATAGTTATTTTTCTTTAATGTATCTTCCTTCGGATACTACCTATCACTTACGTATGAAGTCGATTTTATCTTTAAAAAGTTCTTTTTGATATATTTTCTAAACGTTTTCGAGTTAAATGACAGACAGATTGTGTTAATGTGATCAGCTGATCGTAATTATTGTGTCTACGGAGTTGTTCATCAAAAAGAGGAGCCAGAGCGATGTGTTCCCAGCGGAAGCGAAGTAAACACCGTAGCGGTTTTATTTCACTTGCCGCCATTGAAAATCCATTAAAATTTTAATTCTCTGGAGAGGGTGAAAGAATGAAGGAGTCGTAACAAAGCTGTAAATTTCCCTTTAAAAGCAAGATGCTTTGTTACATTGGCTCGTTAAAACAGATTCTTTGATCTAAGCTTTTCCAAAATATGTGTTATCTATTATACAAAAGTTAAAAAAGAACATAGGAAAGAAGCGACATAACGCCTTACAACAATTTAAGAAATTTGTTAGCACCTTTTTAAGAAAATCTTACATTATTTTGAAAAATACTATTAAAATCTATTCGTTAAATATTCTGTTTGTTTCTCTAAGTCTATATAATTATACTGCTTTTGTTTCATTTGGAAATTCGTTAAAAATTGTAGGCGCCGTACCGTACCAAAGATTTTCAGGAGAAGGATAGTTTAGTTTTTTTACAGACATTATTTCGGTATCGCTGCCTGAGTGTCCTAGTTCGCCACTGAGACATAAACATAAATAGTTGGGATCTGATTTAATAATGTTGCCACTTCTAAATTATACAAAGAGGGCAGTCTCAGAATCATCTGAGTTTTAACAACAGGCAAGTATACAATTATTTCTGAAACTTATAGTATATCCCACACATGGCACGAATAGACCTCTTCTAAGTTTTGAAAACTAACTACTTCTCTTTCATCAGTTTGACCCCAGAAAATAATGAAATATCCTAGTCTTGATGTTAATAATCCATGGTATGCATGGTATGGTATGGTTAACCAGGCCTGACGTTCTTTAATTTAATACAAATTTCGAATGAGCTACCTCAATTTGCGCCGGGTCAACATGCGTCGCAACTCGCGAATGCCAAGCTTGCGGGGCGTGGGCTGCGAGCGCCGCATGATGCGGCCAAATCAACGTAATTTATTGTGCTTTATGTTGGACATTTGTTTTTAATAAGAATATGCGCTAAAAAATATCTGTTTCACTTTTTTTATATTTCACCCCGGAAGGTCAGTGATCGATGACATACTTAATGTTCACGCAATACATATTATTATAGGAGTAATGGGACCTTTTCTTCGAGAACGCCGGAAGTAATGACGTAGGTACTGAAATACTAGACTATTACTAGTCACTTTTTAAATGCATCTGTGCAACTACAGTTCTTTATGTTGTACTTAAGCATTTACGCGAGCGAAACCGCGGGAACATCTAGTTTATAATAGGTACTTTTGAGGTCAGCTTTACCTTATATGTTTAAAAATAACTCGAACGCGCAGCCTTCGTATGAGGGAGACTTTATAATACTTGCATTTTATGAGTTGTTATTTTGTTTTGTAAAATTAGATAAAGCGATGTGTAATTAAATATAGAGTTCGTTTCGTTCGTTTTTAACGACGTATAATTTTCAGCGATCGGCAACCTAGTTTTAACTACACGAGTTTAACTAGTTTTCATCGTGTCGCCGTCTAGCGCGTAATTATCCGCTGCGGCCTATTAACGAAGCTATCCATGAATTGGTGCTAAACTATTTTTGTACCAATTTTCGCACAATTTTCGCCCAACTTGCGTAAGTTTACACAATGTACGCAAGTACCTCAAATAATGCGGTCACCCTACATTTTTTGTGGTACTTACGTCAGTTGGGCGTACTGTTAGTTAATATGTATTATTTTTCAACTCTTTGTTATTGAGTGAATAATTCTGGCACTAAGTAATTACACTAACACAGTTAACATTTATTCCGTCATAGTAGTAACAAAAGTTGTATACTAATACAAATTCACCATTAAATCGTGGTGGCGCATTATTATAAATATTGGTTTCGAAAACCTGGTAACAATGTATAACTAATAATAAAATACCTACAAATATTATTTACTTTGACACCACCAATAATTTCTCTGTATCCTCGTTGGGACATAGTGTGGAGAACTTTTAGGAGAATTTTCTCACAATAAATTTACTTAAGGGGATAAATGCTCGCTATTGCATATAATTAAAACCAAAAATAGTCCTAAGATAACATACGCTTTAAATGTAAAAATAACAAATTTTGCAACTTCTGTTCGAGGGCAAACGAAATCTTTCCGTCCCCTGACTCTGTGCCTGACTCTGTGTTAAAAAACACGTAACGTGCGACTGACGCCTCGTTAAAACAAAAACCTAGCATTGACTGGCAAGCGAGCCCCTCGCCCGCTTATATATCATTGTAACACGCATTATGCGGTCATATGTTGCGGACAGGAGCACTGCAGTAAAGTGATTTCTCCAACTCGCACCTAACTTGCAGATCTAACCCAGGCAATAAATAAAAGCAAGTAAAACACTTTTTGATAGGATTTTAAAAGGAAACCTTTCCAGCTTACTAGTTACTGATGTATAATGCCCATGGAGATTCAGTGTACAAACATGAGGCCATACAGATAATTATTGATAGTCCTATTTAAGTGACACGCTTATTAGCTTAGCAAAACGCGAGCGCCGGGCGGTGGGTGGTGGGCACAGGGTTGCCGAAACAAGTTTACCACCAAGGTCGCAAGGGTCAATTGAAATACCGGCAGCCTTCCTGCTTAAAAGGCTTGACAAACATTGTAGTAGAGTGCTGTTGGACAGCAAACTCTCGCAACAGATTTTCGTGAAATCTTTTACAATGTATTTTGAACACAAAGTATTTAGAAAAATGCTTACACAAGTGCTGCTTTTTTAAATATATTTCCACAAAAACTACAATAAAGTACATGATATTCACACTGAACGGCTAGCACGCATGCTTATTTTTTTCTAAACGCTCAGTGCGTCCCTGTTCGGGGCTAGTTACAAAGGAACTCAGTGAGTCACGATCCGTCGTGTTAGCTATCCTGGTACGTATCAGCGTTGTGATAAGGATTTCTATACTTAACTGTAAGCCATGACTGCGTGGTTATGAAGCTGGATAGCGAAGCTAAGTTAGTCTGTGTTTTTTTTTGATAATTTTTATTATAAATAGCAAGTCAGAAATATTATTATATTTTCCTTAAAAAAAACCGTGTGTTTACTTTATTTAAAAAATATATTGTCGCTTGAAATACTCGTTAAAATATCTCTATGTATTTGGTTCCTAAAACTCCTATACTCCATGATTTGCCCCTCAGATCTAAGGGCAAAACCCCTAAGTTAGCAACCCTGCGACGACAAATCGGTAACATTTACATCGCGGTCAGCTCCGCCCGCCCTGGGCTAATGGACCGGCTTCATATCAAATTGCCGAGTACGGACTCGTAAACGGGCTTGTGCTACCATTGTCGTAATACTTTGCTCTGTCGAAAAAAATGCGCATCAACTGCTAAACTGACATCAGCGAATACGAACCGTGTCATATAACTTCAACAGTTCAGTTTTATCTCTTTTCTTAAACTAAGTAGATATAATGTGTTGTAGGATTTGATCTTATTACACCTTTTATTTTGGGCTTATGGTAACTGACCATCATCACCAATGTTGAACGGTTTGTTACTGTAGTACCGTATTTCCAAATAAAAATTGGTACGAGTATGGTAAAAAACGTTTAATTGGTGGTATGGTGTATTCGTGGTATTGTATACATAACTTATAGGAAAAATTCACGTTTTTACTTCACGGCTGAGTTATTTTTAGCCTAATTATGAAAGTTTGAAAAACAGGAAAGTTTACTTACTAGAGAGCATAAATTTTTCACATATTTTCATTATTCTGTGTAAACGTCTACGTACTAAAGCGACTAATAATATGTATATAACTGAAAAAAAAAATGTTTGTAATATGAAGTAGTTCGCAAAACTTTTAGTCTAAACTTTTGGTTGAATAGTATATGTTTTATGTCCTAAAGCACTTTTGGCTTATTATCGTATCGCATAAATTTGTATGGTGAAATTGTTTTGTGTAAAATCATTTGGTGTAGTTTTTCGTATCTAAAAAAGACAATATTTCAGAATATCTTTTGCGTGAGCTGCTTAAGAAGGAGGTTTTCTTCATAATTGCCCTGAAAAATCGATATAATTATAACTAACATTATGTGAAACAAGCATTATGCACAAACAAATTATTTTATGCTAATTTTGTACTTATCAATATTTCGACCAAACGAAATTATGCAAAACTATTTTGACCAAACAATTTTATGCATATTAATCATTAGAAAAGACGTTAATATGCGAAAAATTATGTACAGTAAAAATTTTTTTTGTTTGTATGTAGGGAGTAATCTCTGGAACGACAGAAACGATTTCAAAAGATATTTCACGGTGGAAAGCTGCACTTTCCCTCACGGACATCTATAGTCTGTCTATATATATTTTTTTGATTTAAAAAGTTTTCAGTTTTACTTATATTGGCACATTAAGCCAGAGTAAAAATGCGCTAAATACTCTCTATGCCGGGAACGCAGGCCAAATGGTTGCCCATACATGAAAATGTACTCCTCATAGTCGCCCGTGTCACATCTGTGCTCATCTTTTACGTCCGTGAAAACGGCAAGAAATGGCGAAGGCGATATCACTGCTTAATCAAGGCCATTAGTTCTTATCAGTGACATTAAAATTTTTGTTTATTTAAATTTTAACATTTGAGGAAAGTACAAGACTTTTTGTAATTTAATTAAAAGTTCACGGCAGCAAATCGATGGCACATCCCTCCGAAAAAAATATCCAATTTATTGGAACCGATTTATTTCAACGATGATGGCATTTTGTACGGATTTACGTGCCAAAGTAATTTTCCGGCTTGAATTCCAATACGTTTCAATATATTCATCGGCCGTCGCAAAACCGTATCCGTTTCATTAATTAAAGGTTGTATGGAAGCATTTTTATCCGACTCCTTATGAATGTGTGTTGCGTTATTTAACTAGCGACCCGTCCCGGCTTCGCACGAGTACAATAAAAATATAATGTATCTACATAAAAACGTTCGATACTAAAGTAAACTCTAAACTACAGTGGAAACCGTATCAAAATCCGTTTCGTGGTTAAGAAGGAGTAAGCGCATGAAAATGCGGCAAGAACAGACAAGAACGTATGGCGACTTCGTTTTATACTATTTGAAGAAAGAAAGAAGATAAAATCACAGGTAACAGCAAAATGAAATTGTTATTAGAGAAAGATATTGAGCAAACTCAGAAATTGCTCTTCAATGCTTGGGGCAGGACGAATGCTTGGATTTGTTGCTACTATTAAGCGACGTCTGGGTTTTAGAAAACTAAAAGAGCTACATGCGCTGTCGCGGTAAACGATAAGTCAACAACAAGTCACAGCGACAAAGAACCAAAATAACTACCTATCTACTTTTGACGTTAACTGAACCTGTCAACAAATTGAGAAAAAAATGGCGATATCGGAATTAAAAATTCAGTGAAAAGAAAGAAAAGAAAAACATTCTTCAAAGAGATGTGAAACTCTAATGAAAACATTTCACGTGAAACATATAGCCTAGTATTACGATTACTTGATTTGACGACTACGTTAACAAGATAGAAACAAGATTTTACGAGGGACGAAAAGAAAACATATTTCTTAAATATATTATTTAATAGCTATTTTATTACTTATTGCGCCCCATCTCATTTTGCCCGTGGACAAGAAAATATGAGCACGCAGTAAAAGCAAGTTTAAAACGCAAACGATTCTATCCGCGTGTTGCGCCATGAGGTGGAAAGTTAGTTATTGCCTGAATACCTTGTAATTACCAGGTATAACTGTTCCCTGCGAGGAAGGCGCACGCCGCCCGATGTGAGCGAATACAAGCACTGATTTTGTTTTGGTGTAAGCGAAGTTCGTGCCCGCGGCCAGCCGCCCGACGTGACCCGCCTCCCACTTCCGGTCACTAGCAAAGCATTGTTTAAAACCAAAACACCCCCTTATTCATAAAAGTTTACAAACCTTTTTCGAGGGCAAACGTCACAATTATCTTTTGACCCAAACCGTACAATTGCATGTATTTACTGACATTGGCTCAAGTCTCGTGGCCGCCATTAAACAATAAAAAAAAATGTACGAAGTGTTGGGTATTATTTAGCCGTTACAAGTTAGGAAGTAACCTGCATATGTATCACGCTAAGCTTTTGTCGCGGACATAAAGTATTTGTGCTTCTTTTGCACTGTCTAACAGGTTAGTAAGTTATGTGGCTTTAGCCCGCGACAAAAGGTAGTGTACTGAGGCCTCTGAGCCTTGTTCGGTTCACCGATGGGCGGGCAGGAGATGACCGCAATGCGGCTTGCTACGGGCCCACTGGCACAGGCTCGGATCTCAATTGACGGAGCTAGGTGCAACGCACGCACTAAGAGATACCAATAGGTAAAGTGCTTTATCTTTTTATTATGATACTAGCTTTTGCCTAGACTTCTTCGGCGTCGACTTAGATCTATGATATGCTAATTATTCTTATTATTCTATTCTAAATGAGGTTTTTAACTGAATTTTAGGATCTTTTGATTCTGTGGATCAATTTTAATGAAATAAAAACAGTAATAAACGTTACTCAGAACAAAGTTTTACATTTATTCATAGTACTTTATTAGATTTTTAATCCAATGCGTTATGCAGGCGCAAACAATCAAAAAAATCATTTTGTTTATTTGCGTTCTATTACTTAATTCTTGCGTCTCTCAGTTATTGTTGTAAAAACCCATAATTAGACACGAAATAAACATTTACTATTTTATTAATAAACGTTAATATTGTTTGCACGTAAGGAGGAATAAAGGCAACTAATCTGGACTAGTTAAAAAATCTGCTGCAAAGAATTATATTCGAGTAAGTGATATACCATTGATTCGTATATCGCGTATTATAATAATGAATGCCTCTGCATGTTATTTGGTACGTCAATTCTCTTTATGAAGTACAGTAATACGTTTCCCGTGTAATGAAATAATTTTGACAGGTTTTCATTGAGAGTGGCGTCAGCAAGGGGGATAATGGACAGGATTATATACGCATTGAAAGCTGACCGAAACTAAATATGCAATCTTTTTAAAATGCTCGTTAAATATTTTAAAAAGTAGATCAATAGACGTTTTAATATATAAGCACCAACTCGCTAAAAAGACGGTAGGTACTTACATAGAATAAGTTGTATCATAATATTATAAAGGTACATTTTACTTATGATGGACATAGGCTTTTATCGATTTTCTTTGAATGGTTTCATCACAATAAAATATAGCTGGCCAGAAGTGGGTAGCGAAGTCAGCTTTCATTAGTAAAAACTGTTTGAACGTCCGCTTTCTTTATTACATTGTATAAGACATAAAACCAAGAGTTTGTTACTTTAAATTTTTTCTTGTTTTTGGAACAAGATTTGCAGAACTTACCTGCCTATTTAAGAAGAAAAATGTCGAGGGACTGACAGTCAGACTACTTTCCGTTTTGAAGTATACAATCATTAATAACCGTCTATATCAGTCTGAAATACCGCAATAGGTAATTATAAACGGATAGCATGAATGGGTGAGAATCCATAGCGGACGCTCTTCCCGAGGATCTGCTCGTTAGAGTCCGGTCTGGATGATTTATCGCTGGTGGCAACTACCACTCCTAGCAATTGATTAATTACACCATCGGTGAGAAAAATATCACGCCGTCTATGCCACTGCGCTTGTGCATAGCGCTTTTCGAATCGAAATTAGCCATTGTGTACCTACTCATTGTTCAAAACCGCAGCCACAAGTGATGCTTCGTCGGACTTGAGATTTTATTCCATGTCTTCCAATATGGGGCAGGCGTGTTTCATGTATTATTCAAATTGTTCAATGATCGCGAGTCGGGTGCGGAGAGCGGCGCTCGTTACGGCGCGGTACCCTGCTACGAATTCCCCTAATGACACCATTTGCTGAGATTGTCGGAAAGCTACCGAAGCCCTCGCTAACTGCCTTGATTGAGTCTGATACCCGATTGCTTTCTTCCTGGCAAAAACAACAATATGAACTCCAATTTGAACAGTTAATAAAACCAGTATAGTCCTGAACAGAGACCTCGCAATGAAAAAATAGCATGCATGCGAAAGTACGAGAATTAAAAACTTCTTGCGTACCTACTCGTATAAAGTAGACATCATTTAAAAACACTTTGGTAATATAAATAAACTGTTCCATTTGCCCCAATATATATCAACGGGAGATTAAAGAGTATTATTAGAGAACGTAGGTACTTATATACGTTTCCTAATATTAGATTCTTTAACTTCCCGTTGAAGGGGGATGGCATCTTTGTAACCGATTCAGCTTAATTTCGACGTTAAATAAACCTCGTTTCGCTTATCAAAAATAACATATGTGATTTAATGAGATCCTATACATTCTTAAATTACTTAGGATATGACTACAATCAATAAGACAAATTTCGGCAAATAATACAGAGATCGAGAAAGCGAGAGATATATGTATACAGTAGGTACATACATATTTTATACATTATCAAAATACAACAAATATTTTAAATTTTAAAGTTCAACATACCTATGCATTTCTCTTGCTTAATATTAAATAAATTCAATTGTTTATTTTTCGACTTATCTGCATATTTATTTATAACATTTGTACTATTTTTTTAACAGAAATGTTGTGGTTTGATAAATCAATATATTAAGTCTAAGTTCACCGGTTAAATGAAAAGCGGATTCAAAGTAACAAAGTATTTTTGAAATTCTGCTTCACAAAGGGTGAAACTGGTTACTAAAGTGTGTGTGTATTTGTAGTAGTGGCCGGGAAAATAGTAGATTGATCAACACGGGATGAAAGCTGCAGACCATTCTAGTGTGGAATTTGTGTTTTATCCAAGTTAACATTCTGCTTTTCGATCATTATGAGGAAAGCAAAACAAGTCATACGTGTTAAAAAAGTTTTTTGATATAAGAGGTAAACCATTATTTAAGACTATTTGTGAACAAAATAGATGTAGGAGAATCCAAAAAATAATGTGAACAAAACTCATGAATTTGATATTTACCTACTTACATAAATTTTCATGTTGAAATGACATGTACCACTTGGCCCTGGATAAATAATGAAAAGTATTTCACTTTTATGCAATGTTCAATTACCAAATGTACTTAAATATAGATGAATAAAAATCTTTCCTCCTAAAAAAAATGAAAGTTCGAGTTCATCGTGGCTAAAATACACGATTTGACACTAGTTTATGAAGTTGTTTTGCCAAAATTTTATCCGCCATCTTTGACCCAAAAGTAATATTAAATTCGGGTTTATAACAGCTAAATTACAATTACACCCATCTCGATTTTTAAGGTTCCGCAGTCTCGACAAGGAACCCTTATAGTTTTGCCATGTCCGTCCGTCCGTCTGTCCGACTGTCTCTCCGCAGCTTAGCACAGATACTCTTAGTACCAGAAAGCTGTTATTTGGCATAGATAAACATAATAGTAACGCCAAAAAGTGATAAAAAAAAATTAGGGTACCCCTCTTACTCGCAGCGGCGTGTACTCAGTTTAGACATAAAGACACTGCCTACCCTTGCAATCTGATAAATATAAACTAATTTTATTTAATTCTTATATCTGATATTCCTTTCCTAATCTATAAAGAAAAACTTCCAAAATCATAAACAAGCTCCATCTGTTGGTATATCATGGGTATCTTACCAGCCGCTCGACGATGGCGCTTCGCATCGAGCTTTAGGTACTAGCGCCGCTGCGTACTTAGCGGGAAGGACACAAACTATTCCCGTCGAAATGTATACATGTCGATAGTGGAAAAGAAAAAACGCTACTTTGGACAATATGAGTTATATATACCAATCGACGCAGAAATTTTTTACATTCATTGTGGTAAGTTTTAGCTTTTAAAAAATTCTGTCTACCCTGTAAAAATTCTGTGCACGGCACTGTCTACTCGTAAAGAGGGGACGTTTATTTTTTTTCTCGTCTATCCCATGGTGTGAGGTGTCGTTAGATAGGTCTTTCAAACAAAATGTGGGATTGCTTAAATGATTTTTCGATTAAGGGATCCGTTTGTGAAATATTAAGTTATAAAGTGCTAATTTTTGTTCCATTCAAGTGTTCCCAGCCAGCCAGCTAAATGGTCGTTTTTGGATATCTAAACAAAATCACAGTACTAGTATATATAACGAAAAAAAAGGAAAACTATCACGGCTATATAGGCTTAACAAGTTTACGAGTTATCAGACAACTACGGAACCCTACACTGCGCGAGTCCAACTCGCACTTGCTCGGTTTTTATTTTAAAATGTTATCCGCCATTGCACGTCAATAATGAACGAAAATAATTGAAACGAATGACAACCCAGCTCCTACTTACTTGGAATAAATTTATTTTACAAAGCGCGCAAAAATAAAATAAATAAGTAACAAATATGTTACGAATACCGTATAACATTTAATAATACAATACAATAATACAGTACAATCGGGATGTAATCTACATTAAAATCTTCTGCAAAAAATTATCTAAATGACAGTGAAAACCGTATGATAATCCGTTGCGTGGTTTAGAAGGAGAAGGCGGCCGAAGATACACTATAAAAATTTAGAACAGACAAGCAAAATAACGATTTTACTTTATACTATACCTACAAATATTTTATATAATTCAAAACAATTTTGTGTACAATAAATAAGAGCTAAAACAGTGCTACCAAGCACTTATATAGGCTGAACAGGTTGAATACATAGTGTGCCATTGCCATTTATAGATTAAGTTTTTTAATAACTTTCTACCCCCGTGCCGATACGTATAACTTCCTACAGGCTTGTCAACTAAGCTAGGTTCCATTTCCCGAATAAATATGAAAGATAAAAAAACACTATTTCGATCATATAAAATTCAAAAATTAGATCGAGATAAATACGAAGGAAAAAGCGAGACTGTGAGATGGTGCCGTTCAACATTTTAAGAATTTTGTTGGCTCGCTTCTCGAATACAACGCACGTATTATGGGGAACAACTATTGGAATCTTTTCTTTGGATATGGGGATAGAACAAAACCATGAAAATTATCACTTTTGCTGTACTTTACGAAGGCAATCTTCGGGAACTCTCAGCCACCTCTCGGCTGAATTCAATTTGTCTCGTAATGTAAATCATTTGACCATGATAAGGTAAGTATATAATTGTGTACAACTTCTGTAGCGTTTTTAGTGAGAACCTAAACGAACAATAGTTTTCCAAATTGTAGTTTATTACCCACGTCAAATTCAAACAAAAAGAATAATATCTGTTTGTCAAACAAATAGCAGTTCAGTATTCAGAAGCTTTATTGCGGTGTAGTTTTAATAAAATGTTACAATACCGTTTTTTATTTAGTGGTTTGGATTTTTAACTTTTTGTCATAGGCTACTATTACATCAGTCTGCCTGTGAGTATGAGTAATGAAAAGGGTACATAACGTCGGGATTTAAATTTGTTACAATATATAAGCCATATAAACTATTTAACTTGTTTTATTTCAATGTCTACAATCGCAGAAGTATTGTAAGAAATAATTGTATTATGGGATCACTACCCATTAGGCGACCAACATTCTCGTTTCCTCCATATAAAATTAAAAAAGAATCAGCAGTCTTCTACTGCACAGTTTTTCGAATTTCAAAGTTCACTTGTTTTGTATTTTACAGCAAGCAGCATTTTGCCTCAGCGTTTTTTGTTTTTTACACAAGATGTGAATGAGTAGCAGCTGCAGCCAGCTGAAAGTTAGGCTCGGGCCTCTCATTCATCATCGGCGATATCATTATGAGTAAAGGGACTACCACTATGCGAATGTCGCACGCATTATCGTGTACCTACTTGACCGCGCAGCCCCGTCAGCGTTGGATCGTCCTGTGTTGATAGACAGACGTACCTATTTTAGGAAGCTAATAGTCACTTTTTGAAGGCACCTACATAAAGACTAACCCTTTTGTCGTATTTTATTTACGCGTCCCACCCCCCCAAGGCGAATCTAAGACAACATTCGCCTCGCCAAATATACATACAAACAAGTTTAAATCTCCTTACCTCATTTTTATTATCAAATCAATCATATTTATTTATGTTCATCACCAACGGCAAAATATATTTTAAGAAAACTGAAGTATAAACAAGGATTTAAATAATGCACGGCAAATTTTATCCTAGGACCCAATACAAGCATAGGATACAGTTAAAAGTTGAAGCCTACCAGAATGTTTATTTCGATCCCTCGGGAAATTGTGCCACCGCAGCAACCTTTCCATATTAACAAAACTTTAATCTACCGCTTTGTCCCCGGGGAGGGCGTTGTAGCGAGGGCACATTTTTTCGGGCAGTAAATTTTCTTGAAGTCCGCCTCGTGGCAGACGGCCAACCCCAACGTATGCTCCTAAAAATCTCATTTTACTAGCTGTCCTAAAGACTATTTTAAAATCATGTGGGCATCTAACCTATGAAAGTGTGACCTTAATAGACCGAAGGGTGTGAATACATACATGTTTAATATACTTAATCCAGAGAACCAGAACTCTATGTAGCTAGATTTATTCCAAAAATATAAAGTTATCCGTTTCGCCAGTAAATTCGTCTATTTGACATCGATATTCTGTTTGTTAACTGTCGTCACGAAATGCTTGTTCTCTATAAACTTACCAAAGGTTGGGAAGGGGGGAGGGTTAAAATTCACAATCAAGCAATTTTTTATATATGAAAGGAAGGAAAACCAGCAAGTGGGTCACCTGATGGTAAGTGATCACCACCGCCTATAGACACCCGCAACACTAAAGAGATTGCACATGCGTTGCCAACCCAGAAGGCTAAAATGGATTACCTCTTGTGCTAGTAATTATACCGGCTGTCTTGCTGTCCACGCCGGAACACAACAGTGCAAGCACTAGTTAACATAATTTGACGTAGATTCTTTATTCCTAATAATGTCTTATGTGTTTTCTTTTACAATTGAATCGTATTTAATTTAATTGAATTCTATAGTGGATTGGTTGAGTGTAACTATAGCGCTGTAAAATTTTGTTTGTATTTAATAAAATAAATAAGGCCTACTAAGTCGAATAATGTGATATCGGAATTATTTTTTACATTCCGAAACAGAGTTTTAAATTGCGTATATTATTTTGAACAATAATCAAAAAAAATAAACTTACTAGACATCATTTTGTGTTCTTTTCATGCGAGTATAACTCTTAGATGAGGGATTTATTTCTGCAATAACCTTTTTACCTGGCCACATAAAATATTAGAATAAAAAGCGCTCTTGGTGATCTTCACTATCTTTCTTATTAACATAGTTTTTTAGAAGTCATCAATACTCAAATACATATTTAGTTCCGCAATAAAGTTAGGGTCGAGCTAGTAGATACATGTGGGCATATCTCGTGTGCAAACTGCACCTCCCGCCGACCTCAGGGGAGGTACCGTGTGACAACCGGGCTAAATCAGCCCAGAGTAATCCAAGCCAAGGACCAACTGTGCCAATTTAAGCGGCCTCTTTCGAGACAATAGTAGAAGGTGGCATATAAAACTAAAACTAGTGACTTTATTGTGGGTTACTACGGTTTAAGGAACACTACTGAAGATGGAGAAATGTTATGTAAGTAATAAATAAATTTTAACTTACTCTTTAAATAAATAGTAACCGCAGCTCACTCGTTGCATCGCAGTATGTGCAGTAAAGGCTTGACGGATTGTTCTGTCAGTGTCTGAGACGGCGGCGGCGTGGCGTGGCGTGGCGTCTGGATGCAAGCACGTACCTTGCTAGCCACTAAACCCATGACAGACACGTAAATATAAAGGAACGTGGCGGATGAGGAAAAGTACAGAAATCGTAGATGATCCGTGCACCGGCAGCAACCCCTTCGTGGCACACTTTATATTTTAGGTGGATCTGTCCTTACCAGACGGGAATTTTGAATGAATCGAAGTTTTTTATTGACTATAGCTAAATAGCGTGACTTTTTATTGATTCGAATAGTTTTGGCGACAGTAGGTAAAACCAGTAAAACACTGTTTCTAAGGGGTACTGTATTTCGGTTTAAGAAGTTCTAACTGCTAATTAAAATAAACATTAAATGCGTGAAAGTCGGTTGAAAATTTGTAACTCGAACTTTTAAGAAACAGTGCCTTAATATCGCCAAACAGCTCGGATTGTTAAAAGGCAATATTATGTACTTGTAAATGATACATTTAGGCACCATAAATTAATGTTGTCCGGGCCTGGGAAAACGTTCGCAAAAAAGGATTACAAGAAACACATCGATTTAAATATATACGCATTCACGCTCTTGCATTTCCTTAGATTTGCCGAGCGGATGACTCATAAGTATTCATAAATGTATGTAAAAATGTATCTGTTAAACCAAAACAAATTATAAATTTACGTAGAGCAATTAATAGGTTGCCTGGTTGCTTAATAAAATGTTTTTGACTGTCAGGCTCATATTCTACCGTTTTTTATTTATGATAGCTTAGTTAAAGCCTGCCAATTAAGTAATAACGGTCGCTCGTGTTGTGAATTTAAAAGAGGACGAACATTTAATTTTCATGTTTTCGAACAGTGAGAGAAAGAGTAAATAAAACATCTCTCTGTCAGCCCACTTGCTCACCAGCTCACTAAATAAAGTTTTACCTGGATGTGCAACAGTTAAGAGCAAACTAAACGAACATTTTCACTTTGCACTTTCGGATGTCAATTTACGCTACCTGTTAGTACATATGAATTTGGCCAGCTTGCTAGAGAAGGATGATTTATAAAATATCGATATTTACAACAAAATTAAATGATCGAACCAAAATTGATATATCGATATGTCCGATTTTAAATAAAAAAGAACATTTGAGTAAGAAATTTAAAGACAGTATTTTATTTTATTGCGTGTATTGACAAAAAGTCACATCGTATAATTAGCCAGTTGATTAAAAACGACCTAAAGTTTGATTTTCGCATTAAAAGCAAAAAACATTTTACCTAACATTTTTGGATACATGGGACATATGCAATGGGTATTGGAAAAGGGATGGGATAATGGATACCAATAGTTCTCAAATTAAATATCGTTATTCTGACATTTTTTATTTATTATTATTATTAACCTGTTCTGTCCCACAGCTGGGCAAAAGCTCATTCTTCCAAGCATCCACGCATTCTGATATATCAAAACTTAAAGCATGTCAATTTATTTATGATAAACTATTAGTAATTTGAAACATTGATAGTTTTAACCTACCTACCGCTTGCTTGGTGTGCACAGGAGTGGATTTTCAGTAAAGCTACTGTGGGACTGAGCGGTGGACGAGGAAAAAATCGACGACGTCCCTCGTACAACCCGGGGTGCACATTGGTCGTTTTTTTCCTTGCACGCCGCTTCGCTTCCTCGTACAGCTCCAGAGGAAAGCTAGGGAGGGAATATTGGGATATTTTAAAAGCAACAATTGTTTTAGAAACTTTGTTAATAAAAATAGAAACATAATATCCACATCAAAAAGCAACTTTCTACAAAATTCAATGACTGCGGCCTAGCCTGGAGGTCGGGTAGTTTTTCATACCTTCTTATGTAGCTTGGCATTATTGTCTGTTGGGGGCTCATTGAGCAGAGTACCAATATAATTGCATATTCAAAAATTCAGCGCTTAATTCTAGTTTAATACCCTAGTATGTGTTTGACATTACTGAACCAGGTTTGGGAGTAAGCTCTAGTTGATACGGACCATTAAAATAGTTTTAGGTATTACTTACCAAACCTTGTTGCAAATAAAAAACAAATACATATTTATAGCTTCTTTGCTAAAGAGATCGAAAAGAAGATGACAATTTCAAAAATGTTTTACAAGCAAACTTAGTTTCGTGGATCGGTTTTTTTTATCACACAAATATTATTTATGTGCTACGAGCCCTTGGTGCGAGTCCGATTCGCACTAGGCCGGTTTATTATTATTACGGGGCATAACTATCTTAAGGTGAAATTGGTGAGGGTTTTGAAATGTCTATAATTTGATTATGTGTATTATTACACACCTATTTAAATTGCACAACTATTTATTATGCATTTAAACAACGGATATTAAAATAACAACTCATAATGTAGTTTGTGATCAATACAAAATAAACTTGGTCAGTGATAGCATAATAAAATAACGGCGCGGAATCCTCGATGCCGTCTGAGTCTGACTCGCAATTGAGTGATTTTTGTAATGACTACTAAAAATTTTGCTTCGATATGAATGCTGATGAGTTGAAATTCGAACATTTGACTAAGTACAACAAGGAATAAGGAATGAATTTTCAAGGGACTTAGTGTAATACCGTTCCTGAGCAAATATTTATTTATTCTATTCTTATTTATTCTAGATGGTAAACAAAAGTGAATCAACATGAAATCCGTCCTACCGTTATCGGGTGATGAGGAACAATTCGGATATTTGCCAACGCCTCCCTTCGCCGGGCTAATGACGGGGAGAGGTACCGCGCGGACACAACCCGAAAAATGGCTCCCTCGATGGTAAGATGATGACGAGAAGCAATAAAAGTATCACCAACATTTTTAGCTTTTTCAGCAACGTAAAAAAGATAAAATAACAACTACAAAACTTCATGTTAAGTTATCTTCTTTATGAAACTTACAAAAGTAATTTGAAAGCCCGGCTGGCCGCCATAACAGAGAAATTCAATGATAGTGAAACTGATTGTATTCTCCTTCATATGTCATAAATTACATGACATTTTAAATTGCGTTTCTTACTAAGCTATGCTGCTTGATTTAACTTCAAACAGAACCTTTATGATTGAAATATAAGCAATATGTAAAAATAATTTGCAGTTTAGGGCCCCAGTTTTGTACGGTATGGACGAGCCTGGCTGACTTTATTTGTACTGTGCAGACGGTAAATCTAAAGGTAGGTAAAGTTAAAAAATCCTTTATTTTGGCTTGACAAGGTCCGCGCTTACATGGTTCCATAGGTATACAGACTATCAAGATGTGTACTAAGTATCACTAATACAATTGTTATTAAATTCGCGACATGCCTGCTAGTGCTGCCTGTGCAGAATCTTAAACACAATAGTTCTAAAATTAGCTAATCGTAAATGCCATTAAGCGTGTAAGCGCTTATTGTATTTATGAGTAACATAAGGCTTCACTCTTGGAACCGAGTTCGAAGAAAGGTGGGCGTGTGATGAAACCCAGGCATTACTCTCGTCTTAGCCCACTTTGTGCCCGATTGGTAATATTTAATATAACTTTACTTCGGAAAATTTATTTTGTGTTTATTTTAGACTGAATTAAGTTTAAAATATACCTAAGTAATATTCGTTTTTAAATAATCTTTGCTTTTACTCCTTTTTCAAAAGAGATTAATATCAACCTTTCAACATAAAAACCACGCATGTGTTTCAATTAATGTCAGAAGAGGTGCGTGAGGGGCATCGAGCATATACTCAAGGGTTAATGCTCGATAGTGTTGGGCTTCCTTTTTGTGTCCTTTCCTTTATGGACTCCTCCGGGGGGTAAAGTGCTCGGGCCGGTTCACCCTGGGCATCGGTCAATGATTTCCTAGTCTGTATGGCGGAGGGTAGGTCTTTCGAACCAAACCGTACACACTGACATTGACACAAGCCTCGTGGCCTATGGCCGCTATTAGGTAGAAGAAGAACTTATGTAAGTTCATTCAGCGTTTGTGAATATGGGCGTTGATCTTTCAGAACATTTACAATAGGTACCAGATTTTGCCCGCGACCTTTGGTAAAAATCTTTATCTTTATATAGTATAAAAGAAAGTTAAAGTCAAAATATACTTATTCAGATTATGCTTGCTGGAAGCACTTATGGATGACAGAAAATTTACCACCGGTTTGGAAAAACCTCTGATGAGAAGATACTCGTATATACCGACAAGAAACTCAACGAGGTGTAAGAGGATCGAGGATCATTTCCAAAAACCTAAGATACAGTCATTGATTTATTAATACTCGTACTCCTGAAAAATGAATGCCATCTTGACAATAGATTCGAATTTTGCATCATTTTGTTTAATAATATATTTTTTTGTAAGTAGAATCTTACGCAATTTAGCATCAACGACTTATTGGTTTTAGCCAGTCTGTAAGTTGGAACTTTAAGCTTTACCGTATTATTAGTAGCCTTTGGCTTATCGATGTTGGAGGGAAATTGTATATGTTTTCCAAACGCACACGTTTGATTATTTCAATTAGATATATAGCGACGATAAGGTTAGGATAGGTACATATTTCCTTTAAAAATCCCTTAGTGACTTACGAGTGCTCAAATTACAAATCGCTCTTTATGCAAAATGATAATTAATCAATATCTGTAGCGGATCCCATAAAATAAGACCGTACGAAGTAATGATATTAAAGTATGCGACATAAACCACCCGCGTCGTGGCTACATTGGTTGGCTGTTGCATTTTTTGACTGCAAAAGCAGCAGAAGCCAAATTACCAGCTATCGATGTGACGTGAGAACCTCTCTGCAGTTTAGAGTGAAGTGTTATTCTTAAAAATACAGTTGATTTTATAAATTTAATCGTTTGATCATCTTTTTTCGTATTTAAGGCTCAAAGTATATTACTTGAATTAAGTAACGAAAATTTGATGCATACGGTTTTCTTGGGATTTTATAATAATTTATTCGTGTCGAAGGGTTTAATGAATTCATTATTTTTCCTATTAACCTTGAATAGTAAAAAGGTGTCGTCAGCAAACATGATGATGCCTATACGATACCTGATCTTCGGCTCACCATGTTGTATAATGTTCTATTCCCTTCTCTATCGTTTATCTTTGCACTTGGTTCTTTAAAACTACCCAAAATATATGTACTCGTAATGTTTAAAAATAATAGGCGCACAAGCGTTTAAGTCGCTGATTCACGACAGTTTTGGTGCAGTCTTAGCGCGACTTCATGGCTGACGTTGACCAAACCATAAGATATCAAATTACAGTACAAGGAGATTGTAGATCCTTATAAACCTACAGAAAGTCCACAGCACTCGTAGCAGTTTGTTTTTCAGAATGTAATAAAAAAATATACTTCATTCGTTTTGATCAATAATGCAATAATCGTTTTCCAATTAAGTAACTTAGTTTCCTTAAATTTCTAAAAACCAAATTATTCCACATAATTTTAACGAATATCTTAGAAAATATCGCAAGGTTACAGATTTCCCGCAGCAAAATAATTATAGCGCGAACAACCAAAGATGAACCGCTTTGGTAGGTGACCTAAGACCAAAAGCATTTTCTTTCCACTAAGGTACTTTATCCTTGCGAAGGCGGGACGGGTTGGCATTTGATTGTTGACAAAAGAAGAACTAATTGCTTTTTATAGGATGGTTACCCTTACCTGTCTATTATTACCCAATCCAAATAAATAAAGAAGCGACTCTTCACACCGTTCACGCGCTATGTAATTCTTATTGCGATCGTTTCTCGTGAAGTAAATGCAAGCTAATATCATATGAATAAAGACTACTAGAAGTGTTCTTTTATCCCCCTCTCGAAGCCAACGGCAAAGAAAGACGCGTCGAGAGAATAGAGTGTCGATTTCATTAGATCTTTATTCATATGCTCGATTTAGAGATGTAATACATGTTTTAGACATCCTGTAAGTTAATAGTTTCTAACTGAGAAACATGCACTAAGTATTTCAAAGTTAGCATTTAAAAAAATCTTAAATTACTTATCTTGTTATATCGACAGGTGCGGTTTATGCGTGCAAACATACCTACATATCTTATCATGTAACTTACCTTTTCAAATCTTGAATTTTTCTAACGTTACACACACACCCACTTTTTTGTAAGTAACAAATTTTGTTCCCTAAAGATCTGCACGAGTACAACTAAGTTTACGCCATCGGTTCGAAGAGACATATAAAGCAACTATAATTATATCTACTTCTCACTATAATATAATATGTAGCTATGTCTCTACTCAATAAATATTAAGTTTGTTGATTCCTTAAGTACCTACTTCGAGTTAGGCAATTACATTGATAGTTAACGAGAAGCGTCGATATATCTTAGTTTGCTTAACTGCATAAAGTTTATAACATTTGTAGGGCTACTGTGTTGGTTAAGTGTACGTAAACCAGCTTTGTTACTGCGCCAGTAGCCGCTTACTTTTTCTTTGTAATGGCATAAAATAAAAGCTATTAAAATTATATTCCATATATTAAAAACTATCGATAGATTTGCTCAATTTTGACAGGTTTTCGGTTTAAAGATTTTTTATTTCCATTATAATAAATTACAAAAGATCGTTTACATGAGAAATGTCAAAAACTGAGCATAATTAGGAAATTGTATCTTCTAAAAACCTAACAGCTAAACACGTCGTGTGGCGTTAAAAATTGTTAAAAGTAGTGATGGGTAAAAGTTGAGTTTGTATGATTATTATACATATACATCCACATACGTACATCAATCATTGGTTTGGATGGGTGTTTGTGTGTGTGTGTGCATGTGTGTATGGGTGTGTCGCACGAGGGTAGCTGTTGTGCACGAGAGTGTTGGATCTAGCAATATTTTTGTTGATGTCAAAGAATTTAAAAAATTAACGAAACCTTTCAGTAAGTGCACACATAACATGCCGCAGAGTGCATGACCTTGACTTTGATGACCATACCATTTGTTTTATATCAAGATGTTAGATTTAGGTCCAGTTGTAGCATTCAAAGTGTTTATTAAACTAGGGTCAAGACGAAGCGTGTGAGTAGGATACCGGGATCTTGAAATTGTATCCCGAAAGATGTAATACAGAACGATGCCTATCTAGGTATGGACTTCATATCAAGGACGGGTCGTGAAATATACAATTCAATACAATACAATACGCTTTATTGAATACCACATTACAATTTCAAATATCTAGTTCTTTATAAAACACGACGAAGACGTTATCTAATAATCATGAGCCAACATAGCAAATATAAAATATATTATGAGGGAATTGCTGCCGCACGTGTAGCTGTCAAAGAAAATGTAGGATTCTTCATTGGAATGAAGTCTGACCGCGTTGAGTATTAAAGGTAATAAATGTAATACTTTATCAAATGGTCTAAATTAACCACAGCCAGCCAGTAAATTCGCATCTCATATTTAAGTTGTGCATTTAATGGATATTGTAACATTAACATAATTATCACATATAAGTATTAGGCTAGTCACATACACGTTTTTGGCATGATATTTATTTGTATTTATTGTTTTTTTTATATTACATCGGTTAAAAACAGGCTCTACTGATGGTAAGCAATTGCCGTCGCCTATGGAAAGAAGAGTCACTCGTCGACACTGCATGAACCTTTAT
The DNA here is from genome assembly GCA_963691745.1 of Ditula angustiorana. Taxonomy (NCBI): domain Eukaryota; kingdom Metazoa; phylum Arthropoda; class Insecta; order Lepidoptera; family Tortricidae; genus Ditula; species Ditula angustiorana. Next base: position 24,360,068 of record OY829472.1, read on the forward strand.
TTTATGTTATATTTATATACAAAGGTACCTTTTCATATCTTCTAAAGTAAGTATAAATCGATAGAAATGGCCAATGTGTGGCAATGAAAGCAACATCTGTTTTGTATTATCCGTCCTTTGTTAGAGTACCGCCTAATTTATTCTGAAGCTACAAATTGTTGCTATTAATTATCAAAAAATAATTACCTTTTACTATACCGTCAAATAATGAAATGTAGTTTTCATTGTTACTTATTGGTCGATGCTATAATGTACACTTTACTCGTATATCTCTAGTACTTTTGAAATAATAAATGATAAACCCGGGTTATAAGCTTATAATTTTTTTTGTACAGTAGCCAAATCCCTCAAATGCTGCATCATAATTATTCCAACACAGGTACACAACCCAGGGGAAATTCTAGGTCTTAGTGTAGTCATACAAATATCTGAAGTCTTTCTGAAGTCTGTTTCTTTTAATTTGAATCTAAAAGCATGTCAAAGACGCGATGGCATTTCGTCCTCTAAAATAGCTACCTGTCAATTTAGAGTGTGAATTAAAAAAATAAAACAGTGTTGGCTATACTTTCTAACTTACGAGTATTTGGGCTAAAAACTTGGGTGATTTATAAATGTAAAATCGTGAAACAAGTACAGTGTCTTCTCTGTTATGTATTTTACGTTTTCCCGTTAAAATCTGTTTACATTTTGCAAATTAATAATTATATGAAGCCAAAAACCCGATGATAAAACCGGAAATCCTGCTGAAATTTCTCGTCCACAATCTTCTCCTTGTCTTTCCTCATTGAATAGATAAAAACCAATCGAGTTTAGAATTTAATTTGGTATTTCATAACCTTCATGAAAAACAGTGAAAAGCGATAAAACAAACGACAAAAGCCTACTGCAGCGTTACATTTTTTTAAACTTTTTTATAATTATTACTGTCGGAACTTCTTTTTAACCGACTTCATTAACGTTACCCACTAATTGCTTACTGATGGTTTATTTGTGAATTATTATAGTTTTTTAAAAACCTTGTCTCCGTATTACTTGAGGTGAAATAAAATGTCTATACACTCGTCTCACTCCTGTACAATATTTACTAATTAATCTGTGGCCGCTTAGAATAGGTGATTTCGCTGAAGATGTAGATATTTTGAAAAAAATTCAATAAAGGTGTCAATATCGAGATGATCTCGCAATAAATTTAATCTGAAAGCAATTGAAAAGGCGATAGGAGGCAGCCGCCACTCTGCATTGTGCTAGATCAGCCGTCGATCTATATCCGGTCATACGATTTGCACAATAAAATTCACCTATTAGCTCTCTAGACATCGTAAAACCTATTATTTTTTCTTTTTCCAGGGACTTTGGAGCAACTGTTCTGATTGAGCTCATTATTCATGCCGTTCTCTAATTTTCTTTGTCAGTTTTATGTATGGGTACTAGTAATTTTCTTAGTAGTCTGAAGCCAGTACTTAATGCTCACTCGAAAAAATAATAAGCTCAAGCTGAAGTGTTTACTTCGATACTATATTTTAAAGGAACAATATAACTTTGACTTTGGAACTCGTGTAAAGGCTTAGCTTTAATTGACGAGATAACGTTTTTTTTGTATGCCGATAACCGACCTTCTGCGAGAATTGAATTTTGCTAAAGGTTTAATATTAATAGCGTAAACTAAATATTTGCGTGTGAGTTCTATTATACCTACATCTGGAAACCTTCACTAAAATTTATAATGACAGATACAAAGTTATAAAAAGAAAGATATGCACAAAAAAGAAATGGGAACAAGAACTGAATATGACACAATTATATACAATTTCCCAAAAAAAATGCATGAAAACTATACAAAAGCGCAAATAAATTCACCGATGCTATATAAATACTCCGAGCAAACTGTTGACAGGACGGGTATCGGCGTGCACGTGAGATTTAGGCATTGGTATGATCAGAGTCAAGTAAACATGCCTAAATTTTAACTAACTGCAAAAAAAGGATCTCTGTTGATTTTGGGATATAAGTTCGTCGTATTGTGTGCTGACGCTAACTTGACTTCAAGCTAGCGTCCTGTACTTTGTAATCTGGCGACAATCTTATGAGTCTAAAGTCCACCAAATAGCCTTCCGATCCCCAATAGAATCTTTTCATCATAAAGTCATTTTTTTATAGCAAATATCCTAATATTAGAGAGATTACTCATTACGACAAGGTTCTACAGCTAACTGTAATAGGGTAACCGCACTAGTGTTTGACATCATTATCTCTCTTTACTCGTATTTTTCCGTATCTTCTGGTCAACGGCAAGGTCATGTCAGGGACTGGTATCGTTACCTTCGATATCTAGGGATCGTATCGAGGCTTTTATATTTAACTAGCGGACACCAGCGACATCTTCCGCGTGGAACTAGTAGCCTATGTCCATCAGAGATAGTGTAGATTTCTATTAGTGAAAGAATTTTTGAAATCGGTTCAGTAGTTTCACAGATTACCTCCTACACACAAACAAACAATCAAAGATGACCTCTTTATTTTAATATTGTAGATTAAATCGTTATCTTTCACACTCGCACGGTGCTTAAACAACATCATTTATGTATTTTTTTATAATTTTTATGGTTTTCTTTTTGTTATCATTCAATATTTCAATTTCCATGAAAAAATTAAACTCTGCAAGTGTCGTAAAACACTGGCAAGAAAATGAAGCGCAGAAGATTTCTTCTCACTAGGGCAGACAATATTGAGTACCTATAGTCTATAAAATATTGTGTTGTATTGGCCTTGTTACCAAAAATAAAGGTTAATAATAATGTATATTTATATGAGTAGTTTGTATTAAGAGACTGTTCACTTTTCTTGGCCCAAGGTAGTTTTAACCTACCAGCAAAGTAAACACACGGAACACAAAAAAGCCTGTGAATTTGAATTGGTAGGCAGTAGGCACTTATACCTGAATTGTCATTTTCAGAACCTGTTAGAGTGTCCCATTAATTCAAGTATCTGGACAGAGCCGAGACAATCTCGGGCTAAATCCATTATAACAGCCGCTTTGTGATTTTTACACTTAGTTCCTCGCTATAGCTGGACGGGCCAACTAAAAGGGATTACCAATTTGTTAAATGCTACAGCTTTAGCATATTTTAGCCTTTAATTCGAAGTTAAAAAATTTGTAGATTTCAAAGGCGATTATTAATTTAAGCTCTGTCTAGCCAAAGGATATTCCCTTAGCTACCCGTTTATATTTTCCGAAAATCACAATGAAGGAAGAAACATTTTATATATTTGGCGAGTTGATTACTTTGTCTTCAGCACTGGTAGTAACTTGAAGTTAAATGTGAAATGAAAGAGAATCGCTTTCGATAGAGCGCTCGGGCGTAAAGTTACCCCGAGTGTTGTCTGATGACGGCCGAGGTTTAATGTCAGTTGCTGCTGAATCATAAAAATGTTAATTTCATCTGTGCTAAAGAAACGGAAAACGTCGTAAATACCTACAAAATGTCTTTTCCCCGTCCTAACTGGGAATGTTTGTGAATTACGGAACTGACCGCAGTAGGTACTACCTTCATGGTGAATCAGGATACTGTCGAAATCGTTATAAAACTTTCTATATGAACGTTCTATTTTTTTCAGGCAAAAAAAATTACAGATATGACTCAGATGAGATGATATGATGTATGTATATTTGACTCCCTTTGGCACCTTGAAAAGTATTAAAACTGAACTCATTTGCTAGTAAAATGCGACTTGTATGCATATAAATTCCATTTTGACAACATTACGGCAAATAGAGATAAAGTGATGCACAAAAGCGAACTAATTCCTTCAAGGAAGCTCTTAGTTAGCTAACATTCGATTGAATGAGAAATATCTTTTAAGTAAGGGACAGACAAGAGTAACCGCCTTATTCCTAAATGCTTAGTAAATCTCCATTCGACATTGTGACGATTGCCCTGGAATGAAAGAAACAAAACATATTTTAGTTAAAAGAGGTAGGTAAACTTTTATGAATAAGGAAGTAAGTATAACAAAAATTACTTAACAATGTTCAAATAAGTGCATTACATATGTCATACTCACTCCAAGCAGCTAAGTTTGCAGAAGAATGTGAATAGTACAAGCAATACTGTGAATACTGCGAAATATAGTCTAGATATGAATGATAAAAATATTTAAAATAAAATTCGAAGAAAATTTCGGTTACAAAATTTTATAACAAAAACGGCGCCATCTCCCGTCAGCTGACGGTAACTGTAAAGGTACCCAGTTGAATAATTATGATAACTTGTTCAAAAGTTTTATATATGTTTATATAACATTTAAGTACAGTGTATCCGTTGTCTAGTACCTGCTTTGCTTAGTCTAGGCCAACTGGTGATAATTATCATAAGAAATTTATTTATTTATTTACCAGCAACACAACTTGGTTAGGCTCTCAAGTAGGTATAAAGACTTCATTATTTTATTTTCCTCCTTCATGGCAATGCTTCGATAACTAAACTTGAAAAAAAAAACAGTAATCAATGAGTTTTTAATACCAAAAAGTATCAATAAAAAAATGCAATTGTGACCAAAGTTAATATTTGATCAATAGTTTTTTTTATTTTATATTATTGTTATGTTATAAATGATCTCTTTTTCCTTACAACATTTTTATCCCAAAATGTCTCATTACTGAGTAAAACTTTGAAGCAGTAAAGCCAAACTCGCTCCCTGCACTGTAAACATTGTGCCTACATAATATTTCGACTCCCTGCGTTTGGATAGGCAAGCTTTGTGTGTTCCTCCATACAAAACAATTGTTCGCAACAAAGGCGGCAAACGAACAAGAGAGCCCCTGATGAACCCCGGAATTGAAACAAACAAACAACACAAACGTCATGGATACCGCCTCCAAGAACACTATGTTATATCCTGCATTATTTAGAGTGTTTGCTATAAGAAATGATAATGTTTCGATATCTTAGGAATGCTCTAAATCATTGTTTTGAATTCTATTTAACTAGAAAAATAAGCTCATGTGTCAGGTGTGGACAACGCGAGGAGCAAATTAACTGGTAGTAGTCAACGTGGAAGTGTACTGAAACAACAATGAGCCTCTATAGACTGACGTCGGAACGGTACATTTCTAACTCCAGGTGGGTAATAAAAAGTGACTCTTCGCATCTAAAGCAGACTCTTTCGAATCCACATCGCTTGCATTGTACCGAACGTATTCTCTAATCCACACACGTCTAGCTGTCCAAAGAACGAAAACGTGACCCTTGAATGGACTTTTAGTAATGCAACTTAAACCTCAAACATATAATCCTAGTCGTCATCTTTATGTTAAGAGTTAATAAAATGACGTGGTTAATTTAGTTAAGTAAGAAGTGAAGAATAAACACTTTAGAAACGTATTTTATACGTATGTCTTTACACAAATGCCATTTGAAAAGTTTTTCGAGATTGTGATTAAGTAAAATATTAGTTTGGCTACTGTCATAAATCTTAAGCCTTTTAGATTTAAAGGGGCCGCGTCGGCAGCCCTTCTTAATGTTATAAATTTTGAAAAACAACGAGAAAGCTATAAATAAATTGTAATTCAGTAGCCCGACACCGACACCATCACAGTAACGAGCACGAGCTTGCCGCGGTCCGTCGCTCCACATTTCATCCTAATGCCAACCCCTTGAATATAACACACAGAATTACACGTACTTTATAATAAACTGCACTCGTATGTTTTCATTGATAGGTATCGAGAAAAATAGTGCCAACATTGTTGATAAGCAAGTGGATTCTTATTTTTATTGACACGACTTTCTTCCTTTTGCCATTTTCAGGTTGTGTGTGGGTGAATGTAATTTCGTTTCAAAGAAATAATCTGATAAGAAAAATCTTCCTTTTAGTTATATTAGGTCTGTATAGACGGAAGATGGAACGAAATTAAGAGTCTTAATTTGTTTACCAACACCTTCGATCGAGACCGTACCTAATATCATTGACGATTGAAGTTAAACGTTTAGTAAAATTTCCTAGTAAGAGGAGTGGAAGTATTTAATATAGTTAACCAATTTGATTCATAGGCCACTGTGGAACCTTTTCACAATAAACCCCATAGTGACTTCTGAATTAATATAATAATATCTTAGCGATGACACATTGCGACTACGATTGGCCTATGAATCAAATTGGTTGACTCTACGTATTTTTTTGTTTTGTTATTGTATTATGTTTCAATGTTACCCCAAAGCTGCATAAGCATCAGCAGCCGCGCCACAAGGCGAGTTTGTAATTCAGTTCGAGCCCATTGGCTTCATGTTGCGAATACAAAATAAGACCTTTTCTACTTTTATTTTACAATGTAATAAGCACGATGACACGGAAAGTATTCTTGCTTGAAATAATGTTATAATCCGTAAATTAACCCTTCACCCACCTTTTGCCTTATCGAACCTATCTATAGGTATTATATAAAAGTAAAAGATCAACGGAACGAAATCTTAGAATATTTCAAGAAATTTGTTGACTCGTATTGTTTCGGTAAATTCAGCCACATAGTATGGGGACAACAACTATTGCAGTCTATTCTCTGGGGATGTTTAGTTTATTGTGTTGGTGTACAGCTTCGACAGCGCTTTTATATAATGAAAACTGGCCAAGTGTGAACTGGGCACGCTACGCTGTAATTGTGTGATGGTACGGACACCTCAGTGCGCGAGTCTGACTCGTGCATGGCCGGTTTTTAACGACAGAAAATATCAAAACATCAATGTTAATCTAAGTATATTTTAATATGTATAATATAAATGCATTATACCTTCATTAGAAATGTTCCAGATGGTGAAATTTTACCATTTAAATCTTTTGGGTAAAAGAATTAGGCCTTAGACAGGTAGAGCTCTAGAAACAAACGGGTCGAAATTTATACTATTTAGAGAATGAGATTAGTTGTGTTGCAGGGTTCTATTATACCTCTATTGATATGATAACTATGAAATATCGTTAATTTTAGGCGATATCTATGAAAAGTACAAAGGGAACTTTTCGTAATAGAAATATGAAAACGAATTTAGTTGAATATATTTTTCTGTTTTTAAAGGAAACGAAATGGGCAAATGCGGAACTGGGAGCACCTGTGGCCTGTGAGCCAAATGTCGCCGAGGCCTCTGCTCATCCATTCAAATTTATTCACAAGATGGGAGATCCCGGGCGTCTCTCGCTCGACAATAGTCGCATGCGTGTCCTTGCTGGCATCATGACCGACAACGTCATATTCGGACTCGTGTATACTAACCACACATGCGCTTATTTAACTTTTCTTTGAACCGACCCTTGATCCGTCCTCACAACTTTGTTGTAGGGTCCCATATTTCTGAAGAATTTAAAATCGGCAAATTACTTCAACATGAAAGTTTCGTCAACAAAACCCGCATGAAATTAAACCTTCTGTGACCCTTGAATCCAATTTAACTCTTCCACAGATAGCAAGCAACACGCGCTCGCGGAGGGCTGCACATTAATAATTTATGCCCACATAAATTACCAAAACATTTTCGCTACCTTCGTTCAGATGGTACAACAAACATTAATAAATCTGTACCACTCTGTACGGAGAAGCAGATGTCTAATATTCTTAGACGTTTGGACATGTTTCCCTTGTCGTCTGATAATATAGGTATATAATAAATATCGTACTAAATAATACTTGCGATAATTGACATGAAGTGACTCAATCCCAAACAAGCAAGGCTTGTTTTAAAGCGAATATACAGACATATACATACTTAAATTAAAAAATCGTCCACGACTCGGGAACCAACATTCATCTTCACCACACAGTAAATGTCTGGCTATCGGGATTCAACATCCACAGCCTTTACCTCTAATCCCCAAAGTAATTTGATAAGTAATTAACGACTTATCAAATTTCTTTTTGTCGAATAAAGTACGAAAGAATAAATATTTAGAGCCAATATCATCGACGGGGACGATTTTTGGGTTTCAATTGAATAAGAGTTCCGTTCTAAGTAAATTGAATTCCATTAATGCTTGCTTTCATAATTTCCTGATAATTTGTATAAGCTATGCGTCAAAGACAGTTGATGAAGTGCAGCAGTAACATCAAATACACTGTATAGGTTGTTTGCTTCAAATTGTTCTATAACAATTATTTGTGTAACAAGAATCTTAATGTCACGATATCAAGGGATAAAAAAGATAGCAACGACTTTAATTCAACCGGTTGTTTGCAGCATGACGATTATGTTTTGTTGGACTTAAATATTTCACTATCAGGTAGGTACAGCGTAAGACACCATATGGTCGCTGTGACCATCAACCATGTCCAAAGACTTAAATGGACACTTTGTCGTTACAGTTGGAATGCCTCGGCGTGCCGGCGCCGGGGCAGCCTCGCTCGCCGCGGAGGGGGGCGGCACTCCCGCGCAACCTGCTGCCTCCGTTGTCGTGCCGCCGCGCGCCACCAGTGCCTCGCCCGCGCCCACCGTGAATGATTATGTTCACTGGCCGTAGCACAATCTGCCAAACATTACGAACTTATATCAGAATCAATACCTAGCGAAACACACGAATAAACAGTGAATTCGAGTGAAGTGACCATTACAAAGCGAGTGATGCAACCATGGAATTAAGTAAACGAGGTAAACAACGTAATCGTGCGCATAACGTCGTTCTGTATAGCGATTAATCCATACACACCAAGGACGTTATTGAATTTGCTAATAAATAATAAAATACACGTTTCATTATATAAATACAATATATTTGTTAAACATCTTTACCTCTAATAGGAAGCTGACAAAGTTAGCGATTCAACAATTCAGTGGGTACTCTATGAATGAACGACTAGCTGAGAGCGACAGACTTGTGTCTTGCATAATATAGTAGAGTGTCACTATGTCCTTAATCTTTTCTTAGGACTGGTTGAGGGTGACCAAAGTTTAATAACGCTGAAGTAACAATCAATGACATCATTCTATGACAAGTTCGCACTCCACCCACAAGTCCCACAACACGTGTCTTAAGGTTAACTTAAACTCTATCGCGCATATTTTAAAACAATGTGTTTTTGCTTTAGCATTTGATCTGTGTGATTTTATTGTTTAGCTAACTGTCATTGTACTGAATTCGAGTTCATACCTAGTATACAAATAAAGAATGTTGCCATTAAGTTAGGGTGGTACATATATAGTTTCGACCGAGCTCAAGTTCCAGTTTCACACTATGTTAGTATAAAACTGGAACTTGAGTTCGTTCCATAACTACAGCCCTTAGTCACATAACTTAGTAATTTAGAAACCGTGTACCTAGATCACATTGTAATTTCACTATTTATCTTTAACGTTGTGACAATGCCGCAATAGATACCTAAAATACCTAATCAGATTCAATTGTTATGTATCTTTTTGCAAGTATGTACGTCAAATTAGGAATATTACATAACTAATTAGCTGGTAAGGTAAGGTAAGATAAGGTAAGGTAAGACATTGGTACTTGATCATCTCCTATTCGGTCGCCAAGGCCGCAGAGGATTTTCAAGTTTCGAGCGAAAAATGCATGCTTTCCCGGGCGTAAAAGCAGCTTATATCTAGAGAATATCATTCTCATAAAACCGGTAAGCGCATGTCGGACGGGCCATGCTTAATGTAGGGCTTCGTAAATATTACAAACAAACAATCAAAGTAAACAAAAAAAAAACAATATTTATATTTTCTTATTTTACCGGTAGCAAAAATAAGATTGTTTTTCATAATAGTTCTCACAGGCATTATGAAAAACAAAGTTATTTCAGCGCTTAGTTAACTCAAAATAGCGTGTAAACAAAAATATCCCATATCTCTAAAAGCAGTTAGCCCTCTTTTCCGTGGTTATTTAAATATTTACTAATACTGCATCAAAATTAGTCATAAAATAAAGCGGTTAATATTTTCAATGGAACTCGTACACAATGTACACTCAAGGGTAAAAATATGTATATAGTTTATCATCCTAATGCAATGGAGTAAGATGAAAATGTGTGTACATATTTATGACCTTGACTGTACATGTAAATCTAACAATAACCGCTCTCTTTCAAAGCTATGTATTCCGTAAGCTATTCGATATAGGTTACTGATAACTTTTTCCAGTTAAAAATCGACTTTATACATAGAGTTTCTGCTGATGAGCCACGTATTTATGGTATATGTATAGACGTTGAATCACATGTTTGTTGCTACTATCGTGGTAGTATTTATCTCTTAAATCATTTTCCACTCTTAGAGGTAGAATATTTTCTCCAGATTAATTTAATGGGCCTAACCTCGAATAGGTATAATCAATTAAATTAAAAAAAGAATCTTTGCAATCGATTAATAATTTGCGAAGAAATCGCGTTACATACACACAAATACAAAAGTCTTATTGAGAACGGAGGAGGAGTCGTTTTTTGAAGTCTGTTAAAAATGGTTTTAGGTAACCCTCAATATTTCTGCAAGACCATACAGATAAAAAACAGCGCTCTACTATATATGTAGAGGGGTTTCCAAAATTTTTGTCTTTATGTTAAAACTATATATTTTCTTTGTTTTTTTTTATTTTATAATTAATTACTCTAAGGAAATCCAGAACTTTATGTAGCACAACTTGAATAGCTTTTTCTGTAGTAAACCCCTGAGTGATTTTATGATAAAAAAGCTTCAAAGACATTAAAAATCACAAAGCAAACGTCCTTAATGATCTCGGTCGTGAGATACATTTTTTCGTCAATTACCTGCAATGTGATTGTTGAGTCTCGTGGAGTTTTGATTCAAAGGAATTCAATTTATAATTTTTGGCAGCGTGTGTTGAGAGCAGTACGTTTGATTATGCGCAGTAATATTTAACCTGCAGCTTCTTACTTGTGGGTTGAATTGTACAAAACCTAAAATTTACCTTATGTTTATGAAATATTTCCCGGTAAAACGATAACACTAAAATTTGTCATTAATTAGCATTTTCCTCGAGCGAACCGCTCATCCGCTCCTTCCACAAGGTACATCTAGTTACTTCCGTTTATTGATTTTGGGGTGGATTTTGGGTGGATATTGTTTTTGTACAAGTTTGACTAATATTTAGTAAAGTGAACTTGTAATGAGGTCAGTCTCCATTAACTATATTCAAGCAATATAATCCATACAAAGTCAGTTTGTGTCTTATTAGTTTGTATGACGTGTTTATTATATCTGAAATCTTCAGGTCGGTTGTGATCGTGAGTAAGGGGCAACGTTGTATTATAACTGATTCTAACCTATAAGTATAAACAAAAAGTGCTTTTTGTTTTAGACTATTTGAAAATGCCGCGTAGGTACTTCGCGTGCCGTGAGCAAAAATGCTATGCGAGCTTTTAAGTAATATCTGGCGTTCATATGGGCCACTTGAAAGCTACTCAAAGCTATATATGTATGTATATGCCCATATTGCCCATATATTACCATTTAAAATGCGTAACATTTCTCTTTATAAGTGGAAACTTTGTGTTTTTATTGCAGTAATCGCACTATACGAAATGTCGAATACATATCAGTTTCTATTCTCAGAGATAGGGACATACCTAATGGTTCTGAACTAAAGTAGTAAGCAATGGACTGTAAACATTTAATGTTTCTCTCCAATGCTTTTCAATTTCTCTCCTACGCCTGTCACTGCGTTCAGTGAGTTTCCGCATGGCCGGAAAATTCTTGATACCCTTACAGAAACACCGTTTAACAGCCGTTTAGTATATTTTTAAGCGCTTATTTTATTGAATTGTGGCAAAAGTAAATTAAAATTAAAATCAAAAACTACTTATAGCTCTCCATAATGCTGGAAAGATCCAAAGATTGCGTAAAGCATAGAAGGATTGATAGTTAGGCATTAAGACTAACCTGTCAAGCTACATGAATACCCTAATAAAATAATTGACTAAACCCTTATAGAAAATTCGTACAATTTAAGCGCTAAATATTAAATTACGTTAGCATAATAGAGCCGCGGCCACTGCGTGGTCAGTGAGGCACGCCGCTCGCCAGGCAATGCGCGCACACCTGCCGGTATAGCCAGCCGATGTTTCTACACGGATGACTCTGCACGTTATCGGATCCGGCGGGGCACGAAGCACGTCGTTAGGCAGCAGCTTGTTAAAAATAAAATAATACAATAAATTTAACAACCCCCAGCTCCGCTGATGTGTGTGTTTGTGTAGCAGATTGAACTTCCGTACCTGTAGTTTCCGAGTAAATATTGTTTTATTCCGGAAAATACAAACTGAGCATTGTGTACGACAGTCAATTGTTTAACTCTACCTTCTATCAGTGCCCGGTCGGCGTACACTAGGTTGACATGAGAATTACCTACTCTCGTCTTTGTGATCCCATACCCTATTAGCTACGCTTGACTCATAAGACCCGTCTTCATAATGAGTATAAAGTAATGAACCATGTTTGTCTATTGTGTTTTTATGCTAGCATAAAATAAGTTTACAAGGTTTTATTTTTCTAAGAATAGTAAGTACATGCACACCTACATACATAGTCAACATATACATATGACATAGGATAAGTAGCTACGTCCAGTACGAGTTGGGAATTCCTAATGAATATTGATCAATGATCTGGTGCATAAAAGCCGTAACGTACATATCGAGCTAGAGAACTAATCACAGATAGTACTAATCGATCTTTGTCACTCCAAAGTTGTTCCAGTTACGACCTCCGCTGTATCACTATACAGGGTGAGTAATCTAAATCGGTCAGTAAAAGCAAGTCTATTATTGTAAACCTACAATTTTCTTTTTATTGTAGACAAGGGTCCTTTAGGAAGATTGATTCCTCACAATCTATACAGTCCACAATTACCGCAATAAAACAACTTACAATATTGTCGAGTGGTGTAAAATTGTTCTATATTATCACTAAAACAAAATATATGTCAAAAGAAGAAAAAAGCAACGATAAGTTAACGGTCCTAGTCTTTGATAGAGACCCAATAGTTAACGAGAAGATACGGACCGATACACCATAAAATAAACGCGATTTAGTGTTGTGCTTCATACATTTACGAGAAAACGATTGGCTTAGTGACGTCACTGGCGTGTTCTTTTTTTTTATAGAGCGTGATTGCGCGTTTTCCAGAAGTATGTCCACTGCCATTTTAACTATTCGTGATATTTCAAAAAATAATTATTGTTGACAAAGCAAAGACATTGTTTTTCTAAAATGTCCATTTAAATAACTTTACCCCTCTGCTAAGACGCATACATGAACAATATTTTGGACTATTTTGGTTACAGGCTCAATCTCAAAAACGACACTAAACTTTTAAATAGATATTCAATTTCAAGCAAGATCTTTTAGTTGTACTAATGCAATAATATTTTATTTCATTGAAATGGATCTCAGAAATACATCTGAAATAAATAGTAGATAAGGAGGTCATTAAGATCAAACATAAATTTACAACGCAGGTACAATACATTGCCAAGGTAATGAGATATGTCCAATTACAATGCCGTTCAACAACAACAACATCCATTGCGCATGTATTAGGTACATACCGCAATCTCTGTTCGGCTATGATCACAGTAACACAACATTCCACTAGCTTGCTATAAGTTTATTCAAATCAATATCGACGTGGGTGGCTAGCTCCTCATTATCGCCATCGCTCAATAACACTCTGCCCACAAGCATTTCCCATTTGTTCCGCACTCATATTATTTCATTGCAAAGAGCAACTAAGTACACGGTATTACTATAGTTGAAACGAGGGAAATTGATTTTTGGCTGAGTCCTCTGCACCTCGCCCACAATTCATATTTCACCAATAAAGCGAGTGTTGTAATTACGTCGATTTAAATGAAATAAAATTGTGGTGCTACACTGAACGGAATTTCCTCTCATGGAATTAATCCCATGATAAATAAATTATATCACATGGTAATAAAATTGTAATAATAAAGTTGCACTTTGTGTCGTGTCGGCACATCTCTGGGCACGTTCAATGTTATTTCTAAAACTAGGTGCCAATGTCTGACCGCGGATGGTCAATATCAATGACTAATAATATCAGTATTTCTTAGCCACCTTTGATGACTTGAATGTCTTCATGGGTGAAGTCTATTTTTTAAGTGCAAGGATGTAACTTGAACAAGAAATAAAAGGTGGAGTACAATTATGATTATGGCGATCTTTTTTATAAATATATATTTGTACGATTTGAAATCGCTAACAAACCATTCACACAATGTTACCACTGCAATAAACAGGCTTCTGTGGTTATATAACTAAAGTTATAAAACAAGCACTTTAAAGTAAATATAATCTGCACATGACGTAACAATTAATGCATTAGTATGACCAGTCTGCCTACACTAGTTAATTGCAAATTGTTGATAAATTTGTCGTGTATATGCTTCTCATACACAAGTTAAAAACTTGATTTTGATTACATAAGGCTCTGTGTTAACAGTGACATAATAGCAAGTAGATCTACAAAAATAGAGATGACGCTGCATCAGCTGGGTATGTCGCGGCTGCCAACCAACAGCCCACGAACTACGTTCAATTAGAACATCTACATTTAATATCACACCGACTTATTTAAACACGGCTCTGCCCACACTTCTTTTTAACATGTAAAGCGTATTTATTGTTTGAGTACCAAGAATCAAGACGTAAATCGAGACATATTTTTTAAAATCGTTTTTTAGCATGATTCTAAAAAGTGGCAACAAAAAATCTCTCATTAATACTCGTAATTAGGGTAATCAACCTATTTATTGGCAACCATAAATTAAACATTGCCGCCTAAGTTTTTTTCAGGACAGTCATGACTATTGCCTTGAAATGAGATTGAACTTGGCCATATAATTGAAGTAGTGCCGACATTTGGACTATTTACCCCACTCTGTACACCATTAAGTTATTGCTTGTTTTATTTCAATACGATAAATAGAGTATAAACAAACAAGTACGTTTATTTCAGGACAAACAATAACTTAAGTAGGTAAATATTTACATAGGGAATTTAATACAAATAAAAAAGTTCGGAATATATGTAGTTCAGTGGCCTACAAAAAGTCTGCTTCTGTCGGTGATTTACCTTAGTGTTAATTCTAAGATATTGAGAAAACGACATGTAGTTGACATTAAATAATGTGTCTTACAGCCAAGCCCGGAAAACATGTAATTAGTGCAAAAATATTATTTATACTGACACTCGTAATTGCAGCGTCAGTCCCTCGTCGGCCTGCTCGCGGCGCTGCACCGCGTCGGCGACGCACGCGGCTCATTAGCATGTCTCAGAGAGCGATGAGGCCTCGCTTGCGCGCCGTTTTAATGCAACGCCGACATTCTTACCCTACTTACCTTTGCCACGTCATATTTTAAAAGACACCTATACACAACACATTACATAATGCTATACTAGTAAGTACGTATACGATCTCATACAAAAACACAGCATTTCGCTAACCCGGACTATATGTGCGGGAAGTAAGGGGTACGACATGCTATTTTGTATTCCCTAGTTGACCACTAGAGTGCATTAGTTACGATAGACTCTCCACAAATTCACTTGAGACGAGAAGAGTTGTCCATTACTTACCACTTGCTTATTAAACCATCTCTGTCTTGTAACTTAAGGAGCCTGTGATGAATTATTTATATATAATTAATAATCATAAATAATTATCTTAGAACAATTTTTACATCAATTAACTTAATCCCAAATTAAGCAACTAAATCTACTTGTGTCGTACTATGGGTACTTAAATACATATGTAGTTATATATCATCCAAGATTCAGGTATAAAAATATTCATGTTCATCCATCACACAAACGTTTACCCCTCACGTAAATCGAACCCAGAGAGTCACTAACCACTGAGCTATCTGGTCGTCGGTACTAATGCTTTCTTGAAATAATGACAAATGATGATGATGATGAATAGTTTTCTCTAACTAAGCGTGCTGTTTTAATACTTTTGCGAATTGAGACCTATGACGCCATATGGTCGTTGTTTACAACTTATCATATTTTGTATGAGTTGGGGCGCCTTGCCCACACACAATGCAGTTTGGAACGAATATGCCAATTACGATAAATCCTAACAAAACAACAGTAATTTGTAGGTTTACGTTTGCTAATTGACTCCGTGTTTCACCAACAGCAATTCAGTTTTTACTGCTGCGCCGAATTTTATCCACTTCAGCCGCTCAATAGTTGGTACTAGAGTATCGAGTGCGCTACGAATATGTGCTTCCGCGAAATTGGTCGGAAAGGGTCGTCAATCAAAGTTCAAGCGACAATGCATCATCAATCTGTTGAAGACTCTTAAAGGATGGTTTCGTTGACATTGATGGCAACACGAACCACGTGTTACCCCAGAGGCCGCGCCAGCTGTGAGCACTGTATTAACACTGCCGTGTGAACTAATCCTCTCGCTGATTGCGAAACATCGTGCCTTGGACCATACGCAGAATAAATCTTCAATGTTAAAATTACGGAGACCAAAATTAAGCGGTATAACGAGTTAACTTGAACTTTTTCTTAATTAACATTGTCTCTTCATTCCCTAGGGCCTAAAGCAATGGATTTGTGTCAGATATGTGGAACGTATTTACAACTATTATCGTTTGCATTAACTGCTACAATGAGAATCTTTTTTTTAGGTTACTAAAGTGGATACTGATAAGGAAATAGTGACACTCGTTTATTATTATCTTTTTAAGGAAAGTTGAAGATTGTAGTACTCGTAGCTTTTCTACATGTAACTCAGTATTAAGAGGGCTGCTACAAAAGCTACGCTGAAAACACCGCATTTTCGTGTTTCTCGATTATTTAAAAGAACTTGAAAACGAAATTCAAAAATATATTTCAGCCACGTCATTAATTTATATGCGATGTGTTGTTACAGAAGTCCTCTAATTGTATATCGAAAACTTGAATAATCGAGAAAAAAAAGAAAAAGAGGCGTTGCCCGCATAGTTTGTACAAGTCCTTTTAAATTGATGAGAAGTATTCTAAGTTGGTACTTAGATATCTATTTAAATGTTAGAACTAATTATGAACATAATTAAGGGAGCGGTCTCAGACATTGACAGTGACCTACTAATTGACGAGAAGATACGCAAACATACGACGAGTAAACACATAACGGACATAAGTCACCCTTCTTTCGACAGTCGGGTAAAAACAAGCGGCAATGATGTCAACTAGTACTGGTAAAAACATCGCCGTAAGCGCACTCATTGCCTACCTAAGCGTGTCAAGGACTGGGACGGGTTGTCTTATATAAAAATCACAACAATTTCTTGGCGTGTTAATTTTACTATGATGCGAGTTTGTGTTTGTGCTGATTTATCAATAAAACACAAACCAGCTTATTCATAGAAGTAAAATTTCACTTGTATTTATTAATAGTGTATTTCAGATGACAACGACACGTGCCAAAAAGCATAGCATTAAGTAGTACCAGCTAGATTAAGATGGAGGGCGTGCGGCTCGCGCACCAGGGCGTGCGCGCGCACTCGGCGGAAGGGGCGGCCGGACGCATCACGCAGGCCGGCCTGGCCGCGCGCAGCCCCGAAGGCACCGCCGCCAAAGGCATGGCCATCAAAGGCCACGAAGACCTTTGGGTAGAAATCCAAGCGAACACCTTTAAGAACTGGGTCAACGAAACACTCAAACCTATAGACATAAAGGTGTGTAATAAAATAAGCCAATGTTTTGTAGTGTAGAGCCAAGACCTAGCTATTCCCAGGTCACCATCCCACCACAGAAGATCGACATACAGTACAATACATTTATTACGTTAATTTTGGTCCTTAAAAATGCCGGAGACTTCACTACCTTTCCTTTTTATGTACTTTCCTAAAAGCCAGCACCGCGCCTACGATTCCTTGGATATTGTGGGTTTCCATGGGCGAATGTGCTTTTTAACCGGCATTTGACTTATATTTAATACTTACCGTTTATAGACCGAAGAATGACAAAGAACGTTTATCTCTTCAGGTAGTAGACTTAGTAGAAGATCTACGCGACGGTACGGTGCTGTGCGCATTAGTTGAAGCGCTGCAGGGGCGACGCCTGAAGGGCTGGAGCCCCAATCCTTCCAACCAGCACCACAAGCTCGATAACGTTACCACCGCGTTACAGGCTATCGAAGACGATGGTGTCAAACTAGTTAATATAGGTTGGTACCACAAATTGCCTACATAATACGAGTATTACAGTAGTAAGATATTTTCGGTTTCATAAATTAATCCTGTGTTGACTACAAAAAGATTCTCTTATATATCTTGTATCTGTTTTAGGCAACGTGGACATCGTGAATGGAAATTTGAAACTTATTTTAGGGCTGATTTGGTCTCTCATCGTGCGTTACCAAATAGGCCGTAGCAAATTCCCGCCGAGGTAAGATCAATAAACCGAAAATAACACACAATAAGTGGATATCGTCTTTTCTACATATTGCTCGTAGGTATGAAGTGTACTTATACATTCCTACACACACCACATACATGTATTTATTACACTCGCTCATCTCACTCATGCCTGACAAGTACAGCAAGCTTGCTTTTAAATGGTACTACCAGCAGCAGACAAAAAGATAAATAAAAAAGAACACATGACTTAATTGGCAAATGAATGATAGCTCTTCGAGTGTTCAGCTATTTCTGCTGCTGACGGTATCTAGTTTATTCCTCGTTTCCTATTTATCGAACTAGCTGCATTTTTAAAACACTTTTTTAAGTTTTTCTAATATACAAAGTTTGTTGCTTAGTTCCTTAGGCAAGGGTGTGACGCGTGGCGCCAGTTAGTAGCTTTTGACAAGGCAAATTCATCGAGCAAGTGGTTTTTCTTCTAAAAATATATAAAAAAAATTATAACTTATTTGTGTTTTTTACGTAGAAAATTGATGCTGTCATGGCTGCAAGCGGCACTGCCCGAAACTCGCGTCAGCAATTTGACGACAGACTGGAACAGCGGCGTGCTGCTTTCGGCTCTGCTGGACCATTGCAAGCCTGGCATTTTCCCTCACTGGAGAGAGCTAAGTAAGCTTAATGAAGATACATACTTCATCGGTACAAATGCTCGTACTTGAATGGGGTAATTCGATCAATCAGCCAAAATAGATGGTTCAATCTCAGCCAGGTTAATTCACTAAACAAAATGCCAATTTTTTACTATGCCTTTATCGATCCTAAAGTAAATTATGCAAGGATAACTTACCCCTCAGTGCCGCTTTATGTGGGTTCTATATAACTAGTGTCTTAACACGAAAGAGATGCGCTGAGAGATAACGTATACTAGTGTCATACAAGTTGAGGTTGCTAGCCTATATCCAGAATTTAAAATTTCTCAGTTACCACTAAGTAGAAACGTAAATATCGTCGTAGACATGTCGTTTGAAACTTTTTGTCTTGTCTATATATTTAGATCGACACGAAGCTATAGAAAACTGTCGTCGTGCAATGAAGTTGGCGCATCGCGAGTTTAATGTTCCCATGGTGTTGGAGCCTGAATATTTGGCTTCGCCCTGGCTAGATGAGCTGTCTGGGATGACTTACTTATCGTACTTCATGAAGCCAAACTCACCGGGATTCCGAGCGACCTTAGATTGGGTTAATTCACGACTGGAAAGAGGCATAACCAACTTTACGGTAAGAATTAACGTAGTCATTAAACATTCATGTAATTTGTTCTGTATTATTTCGCTCAGATTTGTTATACGAGTATTTGCATTAATGTATTCCAATCTGATTTCCAGACGGATTGGAATGACGGGCGTGTAGCAAATGAACTGGTTCGGTCAATGGGAGGCCCTGCCCCGCCGCCTAGTCGCCTGAGACGCGACCCTGCGCGCTGGGAGGAGAATAATCAACAAGCTCTGGACGCCGCTGTGAAAATTGGTAAGTCTTCTGCGACAGCGATAGTTATCGGAAACACTGAAAATTATCTAACCTAGCTTATTTGCTAGTAGTTATAAAAATTAAGTATACGAAGTGTCTTATTCGTTTTTTTACTTTTTTATATTTCTAATCATAATTATATTGCATACTTGTGATCTGTAATCGACAGTGAAAATCAAACGCTTCATTTTTCTCTTTACACGTTTTTGTCTTTACATGTTCGTTATTTTTTCAGGCGTTCAACCAGTTTTGTCAGCACGTGATATGAGCCAAAGTGATGTGGAGCATCTTGGCGTAATGGCCTGGGCGAGCCAATTCCGGAACGTGCCGCCGCGTCCGCCCATCCACGACATGCTGCGAGTGGCTCTCGACTCAACCTCGGGCCGCGTTGGAGAGCCAGTCAGTATCAACATCAGTTCCCATATTCTGTTTCAGATTCAGAAAGTTAAATATCATGTTAAATGTTGAGATAGTGTTTTATCATAGCCGCATTTACGTGGAATTTTTTATAGAAACCCTCACTATTGTATGGTGATAAATGTATTTAACTACATAATTATTTATTTATTACAGACATACATCAAAGTGGAGAGCATTTCGAATGAAATATCAATATCCGACGTAAAAGTTTCAATCGTGAACCCTCTGGAACAGGAGTCCAGGATGCAGATGGATTCACGCGGGGCAGGAGAATTCGTGCCCGAGCACGCTGGTATGCACGAAATTGTGCTCACCGCTGAAGATATAAGGTACAGTATCGTTGAAATAAATTAACAGGCATGGTAATTTTAATAAAGACAGCACCCCCGCAGAAATCCTTAGGTAATCATGCAAGAGACGCCCCGCCGCGCCGCTTGCCCCTCGCACTACTCAACCTATTCCTTTACTATAAGCAATGCCGGTTATTGTAGTTATTTGCAATTCCCGTAGCTTTTTTATACTTAAAAACCTTCAAAATTAAATGTTTTTTCTATCATACATTTTTAGGGTCGACGGGAGGTACTTCTTCAGGGTTCTCCCTAGATTGGTAACAGTGCCACCTCCGGGTATGGCGCCTTGCGCCGTTGGCAGCATAGTAGAAGTCCTTGTGAGTGCTACAGGTACAGAAGAAACTTATGTATTTTACAAAACTTTTAATTTTCCCGGTTTTATAATATGTTAATTTGTTCCGTGTTTTTGAAGGTGCTCCAAGAAGAGAGGACATAGATGTGACGGCGCACTCCCCGAGCGGTCGCGCTGTTGCTTTGGCGCCGCGCCACCCTCCGCCTTCTGCGCCCGGCACCACCGCCTCCAGTGCTACCTTCCAGCCGGACGAGGCTGGCACCTGGACCATCGCTATCACCTACAAAGGGGATCATATTCAAGTGAGACTGAAACTAGTATTCCAATCACCACTTAGGTATAATAAACCCGAAACGGTATCATATAAAACGTGGTGTAAATTGTTTCCGCTGGGTCGTTAAAGTTTTTGACTTGGTCATAAAACAAACCTAACGTACTTTATGAGATATTTAATTAAAATATTATTGAAATGGAACGGGTTTTTTTTACATACTCATTTTTAATCAAATGGAAAATTTGCCAAGTAATACATTCTTCGTCGTAATGGATCCCATTTTTGTAACATTTTAAATTTAAACAGGGAGGTCCCTTCACGTGTGATGTATTCGAGCCTGCTGGAGTCCGGCTTAGTCCTGGAGCTCTAGAAGGCGCTGAGCCGCTCAAACCACA
This sequence comes from Ditula angustiorana, assembly GCA_963691745.1. Lineage (NCBI taxonomy): Eukaryota > Metazoa > Arthropoda > Insecta > Lepidoptera > Tortricidae > Ditula > Ditula angustiorana. Next base: position 24,381,697 of record OY829472.1, read on the forward strand.
CTCGTTTGAACTGGATACCAGTGGTTGTGGAGCAAAGGGCGATCTTCAGCTCGATATCGTACACGACAAACGCAGCGTTATGTGTGCCCTCGAAAAGTTATCCGCAACCAAATATCGTGCCACTTTTATGCCAAAAGCACCTGGAAAACATAGGGTAAGTTCATTAGCGGTTAGTATACTCAAAATTAGAATAATCTCTTTTTCCATTCGATTAACGAAAGTTTTTTTCAGTTATACATTTATTTTAATGGTTATGACGTTCATGGGTCGCCGCATATGTTCCGAGTAGGTGCCCGCTCAAAGAAACCGCGGGACAGCGCTAGTCCCTCGTACGCAAGAATATCCAGCCCAGGTATGTACCTATTTACACCTATCACCTTTAACAAACCATTGCTAAAGGTGATAGTGAACCTAAGTATAAATCTTAAAGGTTTTGCATTAAAGCACGTTGACTAATTTCAGTTACACGAATAAGGTCAGAGAGCCCGCTCAATAATTACAATTTATATGAAAAGAGTACAACGAAACATAACACGAGTTCATATGATCGTCGTGAAGAGAGACGTGACTCTCCCGATTACTACAAAGCTTCGTTTAGTCCGGACATTAAAGAAAAAGGTTACGATGTGACAGACTCTGCTTACTCGACATCAAGAGCTGTTAAAAAAGACAGTTATAACTCAAGATATGAATCAGAGAGTCCCAGAAACAGAACAACAAGTCCAATAACCACTAAACATCTTGGAAATGGAGCTCGACTTGATGTCAACAGATCCTCTAGTCCTTATCGAGCGAGTAGCCCCTACCGCGCGTCGAGTCCAATCGGGCGCACGGCGAGCCCATTGATGAGGTGAGATTGCTCATTGAGATTCCATCGAATCTGATTAACAGTTCGTTGAACAACGGAACAGAACACATTATTGTTTTAATGATTTTACCTTGAAATCAAAAACAAGATGTTTTACAAATGTTTTATATGATAAATTACGTTAATGTTTTTATAATTGTCCGGTGTCGTAGAGTAAGCAGTCCTACGGAACGCTACAGTCCAGTGACAACCACTAAGCGGGTGGTAGAAAAGCGCAGCAACTACAAAATGTATAGTTCTTACAGCGGATCACAAGACAACTTGGACCAAAGCAGCCCTTTTTCGTCACTTGAAACAGATCGCACAAAAAGACTCGGTAGTCCTAGTAAGTGTTCTTTTTACAGCTGACAATTGGTTCAAAAGTAATTAAAGTTTAGTCAACGAACGAGAGTTTTCTGCAAAGCTGGGCTGGAGGTGACGCGGCTAGTAACGCAGGTTGCGGTCAGTTAAATAAAATTAACAACTATAAAACTATGCTTTGTGACTGCAAGTGTCGCTTCGGAACGATGCCCAGCTGGTGGCGGATGTCAGGCGCCGTCCAGAGATATGTCATCATCTTACTTACTCATTGTGTTTACTAAGTAACAATATGTTACTATATTATATGAGTACATCGAACGTGAATGATACGGGTTTCCTTTTTTTAGATATAATAATACATTTACTGTACGCTGCATTTGTTTTTGCGGTATTTAGTTCTAATTAATTTTACTCGTCAGGCACAGGGGATCCTGGAGGGAAAATGTATCAACCGAGAAAAGATTCATGGGACGCCGTTGAGAAAACAAGACACTTACTCAGTGCTAATAGGTAATTTAGACTTTTGTGATACTCCTATAGATTAACTGATATAATTAATGATAATTGTAGAGCACAAATTACGTACACGTAGTGCAGCATGTAACACTGACAGAGACTAATCAAACTGAATTAAATAGAGTTTTTTGTTTAAACAGTCTAGATCCCGTAACCGGACCGTCGGAGCGCTTTCCCGGCCAGAGCACCCTGGAGCGCGAGACTAAGCGCAACACGCAACTCAATAAGTTCAGCGACATGTCGCGCAACTCATTCAATCGTCAACTCGACCGACTGGCTGACGAGGACTCCGATACCTACGCAACTCGAGTAAGTAACGTAAGTAAGGACGTTTTGACATTTTTGCGATCGAAGTCAGTCAATCGTTATACGGTTTTCTATTATTTTTAGTTGCAAACAGCTGCTTAGCATGAAAATAACAGTCGTATCATGGGCATCGTATGATCGCAAATTAAGGTTTCGTATTTATTTCCCTATTTTCTCCTCATAATTCGATACTTGTTTTGTAACAACACTACACTTCGCTATTAAATTCTGTTCATGTAATCGCGTGAACGAAATACATTTACTGTATCGTTTATGTGAAAAATTATAAAAATGATGTATATTCTCCTTTCTCGCGAATATCCGAACACGAATAACGAAAAGCACTACCGTTTGAATCAGAATAGTAAAAAAAAAATTGTGCCCATAGATTCATATGCATAAGCAAGAACAATAATTCAGTTAACTTTTTCTTAACGATTTTTGGATTAGTCAAACTTAGCACAGATTCTGTAATAAAATCATATCAAACTAATTAGAACCATATCAGATTTGTCATAAAAATACAATAGGCACCTACCAAAAAAAAAGATAAAAAGACAATGATACAATAAATTAATGATAGCTAAATCTGTCACGGCTGTAGGTTAGAAGGAGGAAAATGGTGCCGACGTGTATGTGGAGAGCGCTTTAAATAAAACGGAGATAAAAGTGGAACAAGTTGTTGCCATATTTTCCAATTTTATCTACGTGCCCAAATTTTGTATTATTCCAATCTGGATTCAACCTTCAATGAATTGTGTCATTGGGGTAAACGGGAATGTGTAATTTAAAAGTGTAATGTGTAAGGTAACGACTTCAAGTCAAGTATTCAATTATTGACTTGATTTACCATGTGACTCATCTAAGTACACTTCAGAAAATGTAATAAATAAATTATTTATTCCCAGTGAGTAAGGTATAATTTATTTCAAATGTAATTTGCACAAATGAAGAGATTGGACGAAGTGCTACGTACCGAACCGACCGCTTCCTGGCGTCGCGTTCCATTAGCCGTGTAATGCGTTTCGCTCGAGGGTTGATGTCGATAACTTACGTGCTGACATCAACTCCGACATCTGAAGTTGACGGTTATTTGTTTTATTTTGTAGCAGGAGTTTAAACGCGAAGTGCGCGAGAGCACCTACGTCGCACGTGACTCCTCCTACAGCAGCGTTGAGGAGAAACAACAACAGCAGTCTTTTTTATCCAATAGGCCCCCCCGCGACCCTAACGGGGGGGCCCACTCTGAAACGGATGCAGCACACGCTCGTTTCAGGTAAATATTTACTAAATCCTCCAACAAAATGCTTGCTTTTAAACTGAGTAAATATTTAAATACAATTCTCTCGCATGAAGATAAAACTTAAGACAATAATACCACCATTGGCTCGTTTCACGAAGCTACAAGTTACAATTTTACAAGTCTAAACCGGCAACATTGGTAATTATGCCCATTGCCATTGGTTATTATTGACCAATGTTGCCGGTTTAGACTTTTAAAATTGTAAATTGTAGCTTAGTGAAACGGGCCACAGAACGTATATAATTTTTATTTTCGTTAGAAGAAATGAAAGTACTTTATATTTATTATAAAACGATTGATACTCGTAACATACAGGGGTGGCGCGCTTACGTACGAGAATGTTCATAATACGAGTATATATGTGCAGCTCGTACGATATAATTAAAAACCCTTCGGTTTTGATCGTGTGATATTATTATCTCGCTTCCACACTAGGATATCGTATCCGTCGTCTTTCACAATTCAAATCCGATACGGTAGTGGACACAAGGTGCTAACGAAAATGTGAACACGTAGTAGACTAACTTTTGACAATATAGTCGTGTCCCATAGTTTTGAGCATCTAAACTGCTATAATATATATATAAGACGGCGATTGTATATATATACGGAGTATATACGTCTGAAATTCAAAGGTGAAACAGTGATTGGTAATTAATCGGTTAAAATTCAATTCTCTGAATTGAACAAGCTGAATGCATTCACCACACCGAATGAAACATAACTGGTATTCACTAGAGTAATCTCATCAGGCATTCAATTTATTTCATAGCAAGGAATATCTTAATTTTCTTTATGGCCCATTGAGTATTTTTTAAATGACAAGCATCTCTTTAAAGCTTTGATGAGTCAGTCTTATGGAAGATCAGACAGCCTGAGACCCCTAAATTACTTCATCATAATCAAATACTGGGCGAAATGAAAAATCAACGAAAAGGAATAGCGGTGAGAGCTCAGTAAACAGAACATCCAGTCAAGCTACGACATTTGAAAATAAATGTACATTTCCGGCACGATGCCTTACTTATTTTAAGTTTTTGGGAGGAAGAAAACAATTTCATAAATTCATGCTGTGAATTGATCACATTCAACTAACAATTTGAATCTATGGATTCCTGTCTGAGGCCATAAACAACTGACAAAGACACAGAAACGAACAGACAGCAAGTTTTGATCTATGTACTAAGATAGGGATTATTAAAGCTTTCCATTGAGATACAGTTATTTTAGTAAATGAACGATTACATAATGTTTCATTTTCAAGTGTGCTGTATGTGTTACCGAGGCAGGCAAGTCCCTAACTTAGATAAATTTTCAACAACTTCTACATCAAAATTTTCCTTTTATAGATAGAACGAATAATTTTCTTTCGAAAGTCGCGAGGAATGGTGCACTCGATACTGAAAAGCAGTATGCAAAAATTGCACTTCTTCGCACATTTTAGCGAACATCCACATCTCGTGTGATGTGGCATAGCCTATCAAAGTCGGCAACCAGTAGGATAGGAGTTGAAGGGAGAGATTCTAAGTCTGGATTGAAATCCAGACTTAGAATTTTTACCCTTCTTATTTTACTAACGTGAATGAAACGAAACATCTCGACAAAGCTTCCTGAGCTTCACCAGTTGATGTTTTAAAAAAAATCTTTGCTAAATGCATAAAGTGTGCTATTTTGGTTAGTCAGTTTGTTGATAAGTCAAACAAACACTAATGCAACATTTTCAACGAAACGGGGCCGTAGCTAGGGGGTGGCAGAGTGGGGCAATGCCCTACCTTAAAATACCAATGCCTAAATTTAAAAATCAGTCAAGTGCGAGTCGGACTCGCGCAGTGTAGGGTTCCGTAGTTCTCGTCTATCTAAGTACTTACTTGTAACCACTGCTGCCGTAACTTAAATTCAACTCCATCACGGCCGATCACTGATCGAAATAACAACCAGTGGTAATTATAATTATTGTTACAAATAAATGCTATTTTAATGTATTTGATACAAATAAAATATAATATTTGATTTAGCCGTTAACTTAAGGGGATTATTATAAATTAAAATAACCCTAAAACTTAACTTACGTTATTACATGATTGGTTACACGCTTTAAAAATCCTTTATCTACACACATATCATAAAGGCTAAATAACGCGTTCAAAAACCCTAGGAAATGACCAGCATTATTACAACCAATGTTATTATAAGAATTTTCTTGTCTGTGGTAGGTAGGTAAATCTGTTCTTTATTGATCATCACATTACCGATATCTCGTGACTGCTCGTGACGTTATGAATTTAAATTTGGAACAGCTGTCAAAATTCAAGTTGGTCTCTATTCTAGTATCCACAGATATTAAAACAGTTATCGATACGAAACGTCTACTCAGTATGTTTTTTTAATTTAAACGCACGACATTTGATCTCGAGTGATATGACAATAGGGAAAATATTCGTTCGTCTATGGTTTAAAAAAAACGTTCGTCTTGACGGATAGATCGAATCACAGAGTACCTTTTTAATATACGTGGCGGCCATTAGTTGTCATTCGTTTTTGGTTTTTTGCTGTTACGGTTTTTTGCAGTTATGATATGTGTGTAGATAAAGTAATGTATGCAACTGTATATAATTAGGCCTTAAAACACTCGTGTGATCCTATTATGAAACTCGCTGACGCTCGTTTCATAAAACCACACTCGTGTTTTAAGGCCTCTCATTATATAGCAGTTGCATAAAATACTATTAACTGTAGTATTACATCAAATGTTACACTTATACCAAACATTTTTATGATCGAAACGCACCAGTTGTTACATATAGGTAATTAAGTTGTAAAATAATAATTTTCTTCTCGTTTTAGATTAATTTTCTTGTAGTACTTAGTTTTTATTAAATTCTTGTCTATACTTAAGATTATATACTTAAATACATGTGATAACTTAAATAACGTTTTGTTGCAGACCAATACAAAGGGACAACAATGGAGGAGCTCAAGTAGTTCAAGTTCAACCGACGCTCAGCGGAGTCGTCGGCCAGTCAGTAGAGTTTTTGGGTAACAATAAAAATTATAATTTCATTAATTGATAACCATTATCATCAATTCAAGGCAAAAAGTAAGCAAATGTTGTACTATAATTACTGGACAGCGGATAAACAAACATAACATATACATAAATATAAATAATATCCACGACTCCGGTAAAAACGTATATCACACGAACATGTGCTATTATGGTTATTGAACCCATAACCTCTATCTTCGTAGTCAGGGTTAGTAACCATTTGGCTATTAAGTCATCTTACTTTACTCATTTATGCAGTATAAGACTGAAGCGCAATCCATTGAAATTTTCTTACCACCTGTATGACGCAAGTTTATGGACACATAAGACGGCTAAGTAAAAAAATGTTCACATTTGTAATTAGTTATGCACGAGTATTCGCGAACCTATTCATTTGTGAAACTATAGAAAAAAATGGAAATAGAACCGATGGATTGTTAATCGAGTGGATATTAATCGCAGCTTTGCTTTTCCAATATCGAAGCGAATATTGGAGTAGTTAAGGAGGAAAGAGGCTCACGAACTGAACGGTTAGATATCGATTGTTACCCATCAACTGTTTTACTGTTAATTTTTTGTTTGAAACATGAACTAAATTATTTTTATAAATTATTTTCAATCTTACTTGTCTTAAAATGTTAAAAAACATTCTAACCTAAAATATCAGTTTTTACCATCCAAGTATTGCTTACTCGTATTGTTTAAATAAAAACATTCCAAAGCAACAGATAAATAATTACCTCTTCTATGGGCAAAAAGACAAATACAAAGGCTCCATTCTAGCACCCCTCTTTAAATTTATTTTTAGGCAAAAAAAACATTAAATACTTACCTACTAGCTTTCCACGCGACTCCGTCGGTGCAGATTTCGTTTAAAGCTATCTTACGGGAGCTTTGCATTTTCCCGCGATTAAATGTACCTACCTTTTAGTAGTCTACGTTTTAATCCAATTCCGTTCAGCCGATTATAAGGGATTGGGGAACAAACATCTTAGCCTAAGAGTACATTCACGTTTATAATGTTACTACGATTACCTAACTGTTTATACATATAAATAAAACTTGAAAGGGCAACGTAACGTCCCAGTCATTGACAGTGACCTAGCAATTGACGAGAGGATACGAGTAAAAACGAGAGACAATGATGTCATAAAACATAACCCTTCCTTTTGGCTTTGCCGTGGTCGGGTAAAAACATTGGCCTACGCGTGTCAAGCACCTTAAATTAAATTGAAAACTAAACAAGAAGAACGTGTGCCGTATAAAGAAACCCGTTCCGGTTAACTAATGATTTCATGAAATGTTTTTACCTTTCACGATATTTTTAGTTTCTCCGACTCGAGTTGCCTCTCGCAATTGAAACAGCGCAGTAATTTGGTGCGGTTCTCGCCGGCTGCGAGGGCGAAGCCGCGCGTCTCAATTTCCACGCGAGTGCAAATATTTGCATACAAAATAGCGTTACAGACTTCATATCTTGTCAATATTAACGTAAATAATAAGGCAGTAACGGATTACACTCAGGTAATGTTTATTAAGTAACACACGCAGGTAGTCATCATTACCCTCCTGGCGCTTTTACCCGTTTCTTTATTCGGCATACGCTTTTGTCCATGATTTAACAATTGGCAAGCAAAGTTATCATACTGAACCGGTTACATAATATTTGACCTATACTATAACCCCTCTGTGACAGGAAAATTACACACTATCAATTAAAAATTATGCGTATAAGATGTATATATGGACAGCCTAATATCTTACTTATATAAAGTTCATATCGGGATATGAACTTTATATTAATTAAATATTCCCGGGGAATCGAAAATATTGTTCTCTTTTCGTATTCACAGTTATCAAAGAGTAGTTCTGAGCTAGTTTTAAGGGCAATTGATAAGAACTAATCTTAACAACAATTGACTACCGAAATATATTTTAAATTAATGTCTAGAAAATCGCTTCCTGCTTCCCACCACATGTGGCTATGATAAGGCAATCAAACTGAAAGACAGATCGATATCGGTTCACCGGATCTGGAGCTATACTATGAAGCCACAAACAGGCAGCCACACTCATGGACAGGGGCTACAAACTTGTAACACCCCTCTTGGTGTTGCAAGTTGAAGGAAATAGAATAAACGTAAATAGATATAATTGGTATCGATTTACGCAATGTATTTGTATGTATTTAAACCATCTTCTTGGCATCAAAGTATAATATTCTCGTAACGACCTTAACACACGGCTTTTTATTCACCTTTACAAACGTGCGTCTCGTTTTGCAGTTAATAGGCGACAGATGTAAAATTAGAAAAAGACCTTGAGACAAATTCTGTTATTTCGAACTTTCAAGCGCATAAAGTCACGTCAATCGCTGGTTCAAGAGTTGAAGAAGTCGCCGTGGGTGAGGGCGGTAACGGTTGAATATTTGTTGAAGTGGATTGTACCGGAGCGGGCGCGGGGCACCTGGAGCTGGAGGTGCGAGGCGCTGACGGCGCGCTGGTGGCCAGCACGGCGCGCGCGCGCGGCCCGGCCCGCTACGCCGCCGCCTTCACGCCGCAAGCGCCTGCGCCACACACCGTCGCTGTCACCTTCAACGACCAGCATGTGCCGGGTACGTACTCAAAAAATACCCAGGATTTAAATACTTATTTTATTGTAAAATCAAATAGAACCTTTTATTAATGTTGTTCTTTCCGAAAGCTCTTGCCTTTAGCCAAAACCTTTGTACCTTACTTAACTGTCCTTAACTATACCTAATTGCATGCAAAACGATAGGCATACTCAGCCTGTTAAAAAAATAAACAGCTCAACTTCAATTCTTTCGAAAATTATCTACATATACCTCGTAAAGTAAAAGTGAAGTATTCAATTATTCTTCATTCACGAAAAAACTTGGTTTGCTTACTGTGCAAATCAAAAATTATTTCTGTTCCAAATAAGCAAATGGAACAAACGAGACAAACTCTAATAGACCGACAAATCATTCCTGCAGAATACTAACTGGAGACTAACCGAACAATAAAGACAAATACCAATAGCCAACAATTCCTCCCAGTAGAGTACACAGACAATTGGAACAGCTACATAGCTACTACAAACCTAACCACTTGATCGTCCATTTAACACTCTAGCTCTAGAGTCTAGTCAAACTGCACTCCCACCGGAAACTATGTCTGTATCTGTCCATCAAACTGTTATAGTCTAAAAAATCAGAAATAAATTCGTTATGTAAAGTGTGTAATATCTACGAAACAACGTTTTATGTACAAAAAACTTGAAAAGCCTGATAAGTCCTACTTTTGGGATAATTCTTGAATGCTTAATGCACCTGTATTCGCCTTGCCTAGCTTGTTTTGAAAGGAATAACCCCCTTATTCATAAAAAGTTAACAATCTTTTTAAGCTAAGAAATGTTTTGTCCCTTTCATTTGAGGGCAAACGTCACAATGACAGATAATTAAGTATTTATCTGTCTTATGTCTATAAAACATGTCAACTAACAAACGGTTACGAAGCGTTTATGAATAAGGGAGTCTTTTACTTTGCGCCTCCGTCCAGCCGCGCGCTCGTGCATAGCACTCCAGCCCGTCGTCTTAATTTTACTTTGTTTTTTTTCAGATGCGAAAAATAACGTTCAAATATGCATACGTGCTCAGTAAATTAAAGACGTAACAGACAAAAGTTTATTTAATAACACTTATTGTTTATTATGTTTACAGTGCATTAGTTGACCCATTTTCGTATTTAATCGACGTTTTACTTAAAACCGTGTGCAAATTGGACCGTTTTTTTCTCATCAGAAATATAAATATAAGTAAGTATAGATACATATGTGTGCTTCAAATCCCTGAAGACGACCCAGCTAAATCGAACGTGTACTTAAACGTATATGTATATGACGATTCTCCCTCCCTGACATGACTTACTCTAATATAATTTACCCCTCAGCGTGGATATAGCTAATTAGTATCATAACAAAAAGATGATTTGAGGGATAACTTTAAACTTTTTAGTGCTGCAGGGGATTAGAAGGGTTGTCATCAAATTAAAAAATAACATTTCTAAATGGTACATTGGCACAAGTTTAATTTATTTCAGTTCCTTTGATTTAGAAGTATAATCCAAGCTTTACAAAATATATGTACTACAAACCCTCCAATTAAAAGTATGAACCACCCTCGAAATCTACATTAGAAAGTCTTAGTTTTACAAAACTTCAAGGCTGGAGGTGTTATAATATCTTATCTTACACTACTCATGTCGACGCGACCAGTACAAGATTGGCAGTCTTGATTTTGTACACAACTTGGAAGGTACCGTTTAACGACTTATCCAAGCCTAGGTTAAGTTGCACTTGAAAATTAAAACCAAATTAAAAAGTGGTAATTTTTTCTTTTTCTTATATTTTTTATGCAAAACGGAATCAATTAACCACGCGGTTGACCTGATCCACCTGATCCTGCACTTAATCCATTTCAAGTTAGCCTTAACATACTAACCAAGTTCTCAAACTTGGTGCGCAAGTTTGCTTTGAGTGCCCCTTTGTTGTCGTTTGCTCGATACCTAACCTAACCCAGTTTTGTGATTTAATTTATTCTAGTTGGCATTTCTGGTCGAATGCACTTGCTTTGTTTCCAAATACTGTAAGTGCAGGCATTGATTCCGTTTTAGTCTACTGAATTTCGAATAATACGGTCATATTTGTCACCTGAAGCGATTGTTCCTAGCTCGATTACAGGGTGTGTTCAAGAGTGTAATAAATCGACATTTGAAGTCTCTCTATCATCTATACGGTGCTTGAGTGGTGTAACCAAAAAAATTAGAGTAGGCTTGAGAAGTTTACATTTCATAAAAGTACTCAATAATTTTATTAATTTTCTTTAAATATGCGATAAATGCTTTAAATTTGTAAATCAAATTCATTATTTGTTACGTGAAAAAACCACTCAAAGCTACCCATCGTTCTGTATGACAACATCGCCCATAAACATTTATTTTCTTAAACTATAAGAATATCGGGTTTATTTATGGTCATAAGTATTTTTACATAGTGATAAAACAATTTAGGTATATACTTACTATGACGGTTAATCGATTTTACTAAGGGCAAGTCAAGTGCCCCCTCTTTAAGCTAAATAGTGGTTTTTGGATATGTGGAAAAAGTCACTGAAATAGTATATATAACGAAATTAAAAGGAGAACTATCTCGGCTTAATTAGGCTTTACAAGTTTATGAGTAATCAGGCAACTAAGGAACCCTACAGTGTGCGAGTCGGACTCGCACACGGCCACTATCATGTTTTGTGTGATGAGCATAGTATCACAAAATTAACTTCGCATTTTTATATTCAATTGTATAATGACACAATTTAATGTAATTGTAAGTCTTCTGTAGATCTTCTCCATTATATAATGTGGAAATATTGAATGATTTTTAAGATATTGTTTAATATTTTTATTCACCAAATTTCATTGGTATTATCGTATTATTAACTACAATACAATAACTCTTTATTGAACATCACAGAACACAAAAGGTACAATATAGAGACATAAAATAAGGCATACAATAGGCGGTCTACGTAACTACGTATTAAAGTTATAAACAAATATAACTAGTTGTTTTGTGTTCAAGTTATTTTACTTTACTATTACTATACATAATAGTTTTTATATATTGCAATATCAATTGATCTTATTGTTATGTCCTAGGCCGTAGTTGTATGTATGGTGTAGGTACCTGTCTAATTTAGTGCCAATAAATTAAGGCGGCCATTTCTCAAATTCCTTGTCTTAGCGCGGGACTACTGCGTGATGTTCTATTGTTTCGAAGAACGGTCATTATCTTTAATTAGAAGACGGCCTCGGCTATTAATGTTGTTACATTCCAAGTAGATACGGGTTGCAATAATTATTGGCGTCTTTTCCATTATTTAGTTGGGCAACGTTAATTAAATTATTATATATCCCGCTTTCGCCAGATATATCCCGCTTCTCAATTAGATCAGATTGTATAGGTTTTTCAAACTGTTACTATAGCTTGGCGGTGTTGCCCGCGCGGTAGGGGTTGACTCAGTTGACAGTAGCCTTAATACCGGCGTCAATGTTTCTAACATTGGAGTGAGAGCGGTTCGCGAGGACAAACGGCGTTTCGTACAATGGATTGTGCCGCCTCGTATTACTTGTTCCCTAGGCATATAAGTAATTTAAGTCACAGAGTCGCAGATTTCGTTGGTGCAGGGAGAGCTATGAGTTCATCATATTTTTATGATTTTTTCTGTAACCTATCGCATGGGGTGACAAGTCAAAGAGTTTTGTGTTAATTCTACAAATAAATATACTATTTTAGCCACTCGTCAAAAAACACATTTTTTAAACACACTACTTTTGTGCCTTTCCTGCAGGAAACTAATGAATAAATATTCGGAAAACATCCGCAAAACGCATTTAACTCCCTCATATCCAACGTCATGAAAGAAACTTTGAAAATAGTAATATAATATTAATATACATACAATTTTATAGCATATGAGTACATCTTGGCACAACCTGAAACTCATTATAAAGTCTTCTACATGTGTAGTTCATGGGTCTAATTTGCTTAGAAAACAAATCATCCGCATACTTCGAGTACCATACAATAACGGCTTCAGCATACTTGCGCATTGAATGACTTGATGAATTTTTGGCTATCGTGCCCAAAAACAACTGCCTTGATGCTCTGCAGGCTGCGGGCCAGTCTAACTTCATCCTGAAAACTGTGGCGGCACGGTCGCCAAGCGATTTTTTTGTGTACCAACTAACATAGAAATAAGATCTTTCTATGGTTACTTACTGTATGGAGCGCTGTATAGTCTGATTTTAAATTAATAAATGATATTAAAAAAAAACGAATATTAATCGAAAATGTAATCAAATGTTTCCCTACAAGCAAATGGTTTCACGTGTATGAGAGCGTCCAGTCAGTGTAGTACGAAAGTAGCGAGAAAGCCGACGATGTGTTTCCATGGAGCGTGTAATTCGGCGTGATTACAATTACAACCGTTCTCTAGAACGCCATTAGGCACCGCGGCGGGTCAGACGCCGCGCGCCGCCGCTTGCATGAAAGTGTCAAGTGCATTTAGCTAGAACTTTCAACGTTTCTAATTATCCCATGACGGTTACCATGGAAATAGGAAATTCATATGCAAATATAACGAGACTAGAACAAATACCACTTAGCACTGCCTGCGGCAACGACGCTGTAGTGCATTACGGTGATTGTATCAAGTATTACTTTTAACAGTGTTTGACAGCTTTGAAATGAATCGCGAACCGTAACTAACAGATTCGATGAAGGCTTGCGTTGCTTTATAATTATGAGGTCACCTCATTTCAACGTAGGCGTGCCGTCGCTCACGCGAAGTCGCTGCGATCTCATGCCTAATAAGTAAAAAAGTTGTAGGCAACTCTGCGACCGATAACTTGTCTTGAGGATTTCGACGGACAGACGGGCGGTCGTCGGGCTATAGTCACCATTTAAAAACCATGCCAGATCAAACGTGCCAGAAACACCATGTATTTAAATCCAACTTGCCATAAAGTAAAACAACCTAAAGATTTCGTCCGTCCTTTTCTATCACGTACTAGATGAATGAACATAGCATCTTGCCATCTCGTTTCGCATCAGTGAAAGGGGCTTTGTATTTGTACTAAGTGGTTAAAAATGTAAACCGGACAAAAACTATGCATTGCCTCAATTCATAACTTAAGAATTGCCTTTGTTAATGCCTTTTTACCTGTGTTTCCTCGCATATTGGGGTTATCAGAATTAGTTGGTGACATTAATTTACAAACGATACTTGTACACAACAGTAAAGTTCCTATGTTGACCTCGGTAAACAAATAACTTAAAGTTGCTTTAAAGATTACAAACAATTTAGTATATAAGTAGGTATCTAATACATATATAAAACAAATAGTAAACGATCTCGAATCAGTAATTAGTCATGTGTTTTCTTCTAGCATAATATTTCTGCACCATATTAAACCTTACTTAACAAAAAGTGACCAGTTTTACGCTGTCGGTACTCCTAGGTTCTCGAATTCCATGCCGCCATTTTGAATACCATAGTGACGTCACGCGGCTGGGCGCGGGCGAGTCGGCGCCTGCGACGGCGCAGCGCCTCGCATCAGAACCGGGCTCGCGTTCGACTGAGGCGATGCCTCCGCGCCACCAAAATGCAATACCGTCGCATTATCTTCCGCGTACGTGCTAATTCACATTAAACAAGACGTAACTCTCAGTGCCTCTCTGCTCTTTTCACCTCGACTTAAGAACAGTTGAGCTGTAGCATACGTCAAACATCAGCTAGTAACCAGATGAAAAACTTGATGGTGCAGTGAGGTGTTATTGTTGTGATTTCTTTTCGTCAGCCTCAGTACAGTAGGGCATTGGACTAGATTGTCGGAGTCGAGGGAGCGCGTATCCGTGTCTCCGGAGGACCCAACGCCCTCGATAAGTGAGTTGCATGCTTAAACTTGTGAGATTCGTTTTGTATTCATCATACCGAAACCGAAGTGTGGGCGCGACACGTCATAACCTTTGCAATACCTTTTATAGTTCCTATTGAATGAACTGCGTTTCGTTTATGGAAGGTATATACGTGCTCGCCTACCAAATACACATATAAGTCGCCGTATGTTTTTTATCGATCAGCGAAAGACTTATAAAGGACAAGTGTACAAGATGCCCAATTAAACACTATGTGCGAAGTCAAAGATAGGGCGTTAGTAAACAGCATGGATACTTAAGCCCGACATATTGAATTAAAGTAAAGTTTTCTCTCGGGCGCCCTGGATCTAGGGTAGGTACAGTCGCGCACGACTGCGCTCGAACAAAGCACAAACGTGCGTTGAACTCTTTTGTACCTAAGGGCAGCGCCCACGCACATCCTCCCCTAGTTCCCCTACACCTCACTACTACACGCTCATATCAAAACCTCCTTTAAAACCAAACGCTAACGACTAATATCATGTGATTTATCTGATAGCGGATATAAGATTTTTTTTACGCAGGCCACTCATTGGATCCAACGTTGCGTGACTGGTCGCTAAAAGAGCTATAAAAAGCATACATACATCCATAAAACGAGTACTATAATGATCTTGTTGGGATAAGAGTATTTCTACTAGATCATTGTACTAGATAAAACTCAACTAAGCATTGAATAAATTTAACCGGCGCTCATTATTAGAAAGGGGTAACTTTTGAAATCCCAATGCATGAAAATGGTTTTAATACTAGTTTTGGATTAATAAAATATTATTAAGACACCTTGCTTATTTATTTGTAAAAGTTTGTTTTGATTTTAAACAATATATTTGAGCGATAATTTGTAAACCTTGTCTATGATGTTAGCTGAAGGTTTAATGCTTCACCGGACCGGGGGTGAGCAGCCAAAGCGCCCAGCACGGGGACAGTTTACTTAGCGTCCCTAAGCGCGCACCTATTGAACCGAACAAGGCTGAGAGAAAGTCAAACAATTGTAGTTCTAAAGCTACTAACGTTCGGAAAGACTACTCTACTGACACTTCAGACAGTCTCACGCTAAAAGTCAGAGTTGAGTTCCAGAGTACTAATATTATAAAGCTAACTTAAAAGACTGTCCGATATTCTGCTTATGACACCAACCGGCAATCGTTTGACACTTTGTCAATTTCCATCCATTACTGCTCACGAGGATGCCATTAGAGGTTGTGAAATAACATTTACCGAAGCCAGACGTATTTATTACCGAAGCTGTTGCAATTCAAGTTTTTACTACGTTTGTTTGATTTCATTATAAAACTGTGTTGAGTAACAGCGGTAATCGAGGTGTAAATTAAAAACTTATCTGACTTATCTATAAAATGTAAAACAGTGAAAGCACCTTACGCGTGTTCATTACAAACGGAAATGGCTCAAAATTGTATTTACTTACGTTAGTACATAGACACGCCGACACTTTCTTGTTATGTAAGGAGGCAGCCGAGGCCATAACACACTTGAAACTGCCGGTAATACCAACTACAGCCAGTGTTACGCTTAGGTATACCAGTCTCGAGTTACATTTTTTATACTTATGAAAAACTGAAATTTTAATGGAATATGGAAGCAGACGAGCACATGGGTCACCTGAAGAGTATTGGTCTTAGCCGTCCATAATGGAAACTAGCGATCCCATAAATATCACTGATCCGTTGCCCGCCTGTAGGTCCCCCCCCCCCTCTCGTGGAGATCCGGTTCTCTCACTCAGCATACTAACGCAGTAGCATTTTACGATTTCACTACTATAGTATGAGAGTGTGGTACTACCCCAGGTATTTGAGGTCATGTGATGATTTTATTTTGTAAAAGCCTAGTTTAGTGACAGCATATTGTGCGTTGAACCTGATGTCGGTTTGCTCAAAGGCCATTTGTTATTACATATTGCTTAGAATGAATTTACCGTGTATGAATCAGACATTAACGTTGATTTGTTAGGTATGCCTGAAGTTTCTTTTGACTTATCATTTTTATAGTTACCCCGTGGAAGTGATAAAAAACATTAGTAGGTACGAAGAGCCCCTGAATTTGTTTTACGGACGGTACGGGAATTACAAACATCGAATCATTAAACCCTCGGCCTTTGGCTTCGGCTTCATTTACTGCCCTTGAAACACAATGTACTAGATGGTATAGTAAAAACCCCTCTTTTCAATTTGCCTACATACCACGGGTAATAGTATTCAATCTGCCTAATACGCTACTCTACAATTCAAACTATGTCTAAACTAAAGCGTTCGTGTTCTTAAAATAATTCTACTCGCGTTTTTAAAATCTTATATAGTTCTATTGAAAACTGAGCTTTTGTCAACTCTCCTAAGGCTAGGTTCGACCCAAAACGAAAACAATAGAAAACTTATTACTGCGTAAGTATGTATGTATGTATGTATGTACGTGTGGGGTTGCCAGTAACGCATGCTCGTTTTGTATGGAGTGTGATTAAAAATGCAAATGCTTATCCTAACAAAGTACTTAGAATACAAAAGTTTCATGTAAATATTTTATGCATAAGTACCTACTACATTTGCTTTTACACATATAAAGACCACAATTTCGAAAATCTTTTTTTCAATACATTTGCTCAAAAAGTGCCCTCTTTTGGCTGTTTTGCGTGCGCAAAGTTCGTTTTTGCGAACTAGTGCGATTTACTTTTCTAGTTTTTTTTTATTTGTACTTGTTCCAATTCACGACTACTTACCAAAGAGTTATTAAAATGTTAGTTTGTACCGAGACGTAATAAAACTAAAAACCTATTATTAATGTAAGAATATCAAAATATTGAGATTTTATATTTTACTAGCGAACGCCCGCTACTTCGTTCGCGTGGAATTAGTAGCCCATGTCCTTCAGGGATAGCGTAGCTTTCTATCGATGAAAGAATTAATTCCAGACATTACCCCCTACGAACATACAAACAAACAAAGTTTACCTCATTATTATATTAATAATTAATAATAAGTATAAATTCTTAGTTTCTGATTCTAAACAATCTTATAACTTTTTTCCATACAAACTTCACTTCTCCATTTTTCCCCCTTCTTCCTCTTTTTTGTAATTTTGTATAGCCTAAGTCCTATTCTGGACTTATTTAAATAGATCTGTGAAAATTCCATCCAAATCTGTTTAGCAGTTTTTATGTGATGCGCGTACAAACATTTTGACTCAACGATTTTATTATATGTAGAGATTTCTAGCCTGTTCATCATTTTTTTAAAATAATAACAGTCCTAAAAACAATTCTTATTAAGGTGGCTGAATGGAACGGAATAGCTTTAGTCTGTGGGAATAGCTGCCGAAACGTCTGTCAAAGTGGAGGCGTTTTTTCAACTGCAAACATGGTTGAAATGCAACAGTTGTTTTTGTGTTTATACAATTTAAATATTTCTATACACAAATAATCGAACATAATGATACTAATAGTAAAGTGTTATTTATAATAAATTTGTTTCCTTCTTATAAAAATTTACAAATTTGAAAAAAAATCTTTCATTGAGTTGGCTGAACAGCAAAAGCCATTGCCTTATGAAATATGACAGCTAACAAAAACGCCTTTAATTTGTCAAAAATTTTCACTGCTGAAGTTTGTAGGTACTTTACTTTAATTAAGAGCTTCAGTAAAAGTCGCAAATTTATTGTTTTTTCGCAACTGTATTGAAAAACGTCGTTCGATACACGCGCGGAAATGTCATTCTTCACTCGTTCCGAGTCTTGCCACTTGCCTGCGGCTCGTGGCAAGATATCTCGTGACTCGTGAAGTAATGACATACGTTCCGCACTAGTATCGAAATGTACTATTCTACCGAATTTCGTCTCTTTTTATTTAATAGCATTTTTAAGTTTTTATTCATTTGTGTTTAATTACAAACAACACTTACACTTATAAATAAAATAAAATATCCTACATTAACAACATAATCAAACAATCTGTTTTATTTATACAAAGACTTCTATTCGACACATCGGAAAACACAAAACTGCGCATTATACATATTAAACAACAGCTGATGATTTTAGTATTTTTAAACAAAACAATTAAGACTTATATGTAAATCTCTCCTACAATTACACTGGCATATCTTAAAACTACGGACAGTTTAACATGTGGCAATTGCAATACAGTGCCGAATACGAAATAATCTGGTAATCCCACAAGTCCAACTTTGCATGAACTCTAGCAGGCACCACTGCGGGCATCTGAACTATGAACGTATTAAAGAATAAGTTTTAGCTTTAGGCTTAGATTCAAAAGCCTAACGCACTATAAAGCCAGAAACTAAAATATTTTAGAGCCTTTTCCATAGATTCTAAGCAGAGGAGTGAAAAATGCATTCTAGCTCGCACTCTCGTGCAAGAGGATTTAGAGGATTAACGTTAAATTCTTGTTTATAGCCAGTACACTGAACAATATTTCTCTTACACCTTAATGTCGGAACCCTAGCATAACAAATGCTGAAAACATATAGAGAAAGAATAAAGTCTCATCTGCTTTTAAAAACACAGTATGAATATTTATTAACATGATTAGCAGTAGGAACATTCTCTCCGACCTTAAAGTAGATATCGATAGAAATACCTACTTACTTTGATTAAAATCTATCAAGTTGTAAGATAAAAATCAATATCTGATTTCCCCAGCGAAGTAGCTCTTTAAGTAGCTCCAACCCTAGTCCATAATACGGGAAAAGTTTTAAACTTTCAATTTACTTTTAATACTATCTTACCTACCGCCATAACCTCTCGGAGAGGGCTATGTGAGAGCATCATTTTATGACCATGGCAGACTAACTTAACCGTACTCAGGAAAGCAATCTCTACAGAATAAATGTATTTTATAAACATACTGCTAGCCTCTAGCCTGCCTATGAATGGCTGAGAGTTCAAATATTTTACACGCGGTCGCGGTACTCACAGAAGAAAATAAATTACAATTTGAATTTTGCCGCAGCATAATATTTCAACAATCGATTATGTATTTTAGTAATTTTACATAACGTAGATAATAGCCATATTGTGTCACAATCCCAATTAGTGTAGATTTCAAACGTAAAATATGTTTATCTGAAGCGTATTGAATAATTAATTACTCAATTAATTTCACCATCAAAGCACTTTGTACCTAATTATGTATGTAGGGACGCATTATTATTATTTATCCATTATCCATCTATCTAAACAAAAAAAATGGAATGCTGTTCGCTGGTAAGCGCATCACTTACGAGTAAGAACTGCTTGGCCGATTTGGCATTACCGTGTATTAAAATGTTTGTAATAATTCGGATTAGGTTTTTAGGGAAAGAATTTTTTTAAATATTTCCCGGAAATTTTTCAAATACGGGAAAACTCAACGTCCTTTTTATGTGGGATTTGGAAAGTAGGTACAGTACAGCGTCAGTAGCGGCGGCTAGTATGATTTTACTAATAATATCATTAAAAATGAAATGCTGTTCGTTCGTAAAGATTTCAGAACGGGTGGACCGATTTTTATTTTTTATTTCAAATGCCCTTAATAGTCTATAATTTTAATGTAAAAAGGGTTGTTTCTTTCTCCGATGTAAACTATTGTTGGTTGTCAAATTGACGTTTCATATCTGAAAGGTCAAAACAACTCCTGTTGGGTTAGCTTGTATTATACACAGGTTATTTAGCGGCTTATTTTGTTTGCATTATAAATATATCATGCAGTAAAAACAGAGGCATCAATATTATTACGGTAGAAAATGAAAAATATTTTTTAGGACAAAAAAAATCCGCAACTAATAATACAATAAATTCACAATGTAAAAGCTTTGTGTTAACCTCTGACATACTTTTAAAGTTACATCTGCTAATCCGTTTGCCGTTAAACATGACGACGAACCATCTGCCTTAATTCCGATATCAAACAAATAAAGCCGCTTCGAAATTGGTTCATCGGATCTTTGATTTGCGTGGGGTTACAAAAAAGAGCAAAACTTTTCTAAAAGCATTTAAATGTTAGACTCAACGACAACACAAAGAAAAATCTTGGTCATCGGGGAGAATTGGAATCTGTTTCCTAGGCATTCCATGCCAATTGAGCCGTAAGTGACTCAACCAGACACTGTGAATTTTTTAATCTTTTCTTTTTTTACGGTTTTCTAAAAGCATATTGCATTTAGCAGAAACACACGGTCTTCTCTTCCCTCACCAAGCCAGCCGCAGACAACACCTGCAAGAAACAGGTTGAACACTGCAGTGCGTCAGCTTTCGAAACCCCAGAGAAAAAACAAGTTTTAATTTGCCATGATTCTGCAATTGCGACCAGCTAGTACACTTGTACGTTAATTTTATTTTAGAGACACATTTAGTGAACTTGCTCCGACTACTTATTTCATCGTTCTGCTCACCGAAAGTAATAAAACAAAAATAAATCCCTACAACAACCGCGGTGTTGTGTTTCCATTAATTGAGAGACCTGTAGTTGAAATTCAGATTTCACTCGACAGTGCGGCAGATTGGAATGCAATCATTTTATGGAATACAAAGAGCATCAAATACAATATATGAATATTCAATTACGCATATTATAATTTCCACCTGTTATTTTCCATAGAAAAGGAACAAAGAATAAAAATGCTTGATTGCTGTTGGCAAGCCGTTGGACAAATTAAACGGTCAAGCCATTAAAAGAGGAAACAAATTCCAATACTACTACTACTTACTGTTTGATAACAATGGAAAACTCGTTGGTCGAGATCATTTTGTCATGTCATAATAACACTGTCTAGAATGTCGAATGTCGTGATCGTGACACATTTTGCAATCCCTACTTTATACTTACCTTAAACTACGCAAATGTAACTGTATTGCTAGTTACTTCCATGATTTCGGACTTTCTGACGTCTGTATGATGGTCGCGATCAACTAACTTCTTGGGGTAGACACTTGGTACATGTACCACTCAAATTTTAAACTGGATAGACCAGAAACTACTAAGACAAACTAACGCTTCAACAAAGGCCGGTTTTAACGCGTCTATATACAACTTACATTAGGTATTTACATGCTAAATAACTGCATGCCTAACGTACCTCGTATATCTCACAACAGCAGCCGTCTTAAATAACTTACCGACGTCCAACCTCCCAATTTCCACCAGCAAAGTGCAGCTTATGGACATGCTTATCAGTTGACATTGTTGACAGCGTTCTTCCACTTTATACTTTAACAACTAATAAATAGCTAAGTATAGACAATAGCCGTCAGCCAGTAACAGTTTACCACGCCCTAGTGATTAACTGGCCAAAAATAAAAAAATTTAGTAGCTAAATTGTTTTTTGTTTTTCTGTGATTAAATGCACACACGAAAATAACCAAATTATCACACCCGGCCGCGTCCTTCTCTACCCGCTACGCTCCTGGACAACTCAATTACTGGAGCGAGGTGCAAAGTTGACTCGCCCAGTCAGCTATTAATGCTTTCAAACGACAATAGTATTTAATGGCGGTTATTTCAGTAGTGCTGTATCATCAGAAACAATTTATAATTTTAAATAT
Source organism: Ditula angustiorana (assembly GCA_963691745.1). Taxonomy (NCBI): domain Eukaryota; kingdom Metazoa; phylum Arthropoda; class Insecta; order Lepidoptera; family Tortricidae; genus Ditula; species Ditula angustiorana. The sequence goes on from OY829472.1 coordinate 24,404,116, forward strand.
GCTATCGTTCTAGTGTGCACTTTTCTCTGATTAACTGACCGGTTGATTTACATGATTTTGTGACTGCTCGCCGTCGTTGTGTTACTTATACACGAGGTCACTACCTAGACTATACTGTCCGTTCATGTCGCTTGTCCGCATTGCAATTTCATGACATGCGTCCACCTATGATACTTTGGTACCTTCTGTTTTATTTGGTGGCTTCGCTTGTTTTTAATGTTTGGCGTTCTGAGGTGCAATTTTTGAATCTCACCGAGTGACTAAAGCTCACTAAGATGCCCGTTTTTCGTAGAGGTTCGGCCATTTTGGTGAGCTTTAGTCACTCGGTGAGATTAAAAAATTGCACCTCTGGATCTTAATATCAACATTGAATGAATATTTGATATATGACTTCATGTAGCTAGGACTCTTACTTGGAATCGCAAGAATTAAAGCATGTTTGCGAACTAATTAAGTACTTGATATATTTAATATTTTTTTTTAAATAGGGTATTAGCGCATTATTGTTATTAATTCTCCGGAATCCTGCTGTCATTAACGGCGATTTTTAACCGACTTCAAAAAAGGTGAAGTTTATAAATTCGTTGAGATCTTTTTTTCTTTTTTTGTAAGTGCCCTTTATTACTCGAAGACAGCGGGACTGATTTAGAAAACTATTTTTTAGTTTGAAAGGATATATATATATTATATACTATTCAGTTGGCCTCATTCTCAATACGTCAGGATCAGATGATAAGATCCTGGAGAAACCGATGGAACTCTTCAATTACACACTGAAAGCGAATGGGTATTTTTATTTATTTACTCGTGCATTTTCTCTCGAAAAACACCATTTGGTGAAGTGGAACTGATGATGAAAACCACAGATAGCCACAGGAACTACTCAACAGTAAGTATTTTACGGATTGCGATACGATAACTTTAATATAGTTGCTAAGCAATTTATGTTCACCACAATGCATATATGCTGAAGTGGAGCTGATGGCAAAGTACAAGGAGAACTCCTCACCAATTAACGGCCTAATAGGGAAAAACAATATTTTTTAAAAGGTGGTAATTGACATTAACTAGGCTATTGTCACTTAGATAATCAAACCAATGCAGCAAAAGTGTGAAACAAAATTTTATAATTAACAAATACCTCCATTTTAAATGTGTTTTTTGTTTATTTAATAAGTTTAATAGATCTAGTGACTTATAAGGTCCTATAATTCAACGGTCAGCTTTTAAAAAAAAACTCGCATCAGGCAGCAAAGGTGGGTGGAGTACCTACAGGAAAAATTTATAGGCTAGATTATTATAACATCCAGGACTGGGGTACAACCATTCCTATTTATCATGTATAAGTATGGTGTTTTTGCCTTTATCGGGATGCGAACCCGCGACCGCTAGCTTCGAAGTCAGGGTAATGACCCTGATTCATAAACCGCTATAGGTTATCCGGTTATATTGTTATAGAATACACCATTAACATTGTCCTTAGCAAAGTTTGTAATTGTACAAAAGTCCTTTATTTTTATATATAAACGTATATTTTCTGTGTCTGTCAACGGTGTAAGTTTATACGAAAGTTACGTAAAATAAAAATAAAACAGTTCGCAGAGTCAGTGATTTATTGCAAACAATACCGATTACTTTCAATTTAAACCTGCGCTTCGTGTGTACCTTTGGGCGCAGACATTCGCTTTAGTTCAAGCTAAGAGTCGTCTGGATTGGCCTCCTTACTTCGACTTGCACTCGTCGGAAACAGGGACCACTAGTGGGCAAATAACCGCCCGCCACGTGACATCCGCCCTCGCTGGCATTAGGAAATCGGAAACACCCGCCTCTTGCGTTAGAAAACACCCATTGTTCACAAATTCAACAATTTACTTCATTAAGCAATGTTACTTAATATACGTACTTATACTTACCTAAAATAAAATTGCACAATCTTTTCAATATTTTTATTGCAAGCTGAGTTTTATAAGGCTCAGATATTTAGTGACAAAATATTTATTTTCTTTCGCAATAGAAAGCGCAACGCGGACCTATTTGTAAAAATAATATTTTGCTCCGTGGCTCACTAATTGTTCGCCAACTTGGCACTTAATTAGGACCGTGGTGCTTATAGCTACATCTCCGTCTAGTTATTGGACTGCGGAACCTTCGAAACCTTCACGAGGAATGTTTTATAAATGCTTCAAGTCGACCTTCTAGCTGATTAAACTTGTTTAGCATTGCGACGTGTGGCTTATGAATTCAATGGTATAAGATGAAAGCAACGTTCCATTGAAATAGTTCGTAAATCGTCGATAATGATTGCGATTGAGTTAGTAGCTACGACTTGATAAAACACCGGCACTGAAATAACTTACAGAGAAATGTTACGATGTAGTCTTCATTATTTAAGTACAACTGGTTTTTGTCCATGGATGGTTCGTGGCGAGTGTTAGACAACTATGTGGTTAATATTTATGGAATTTCGACCAGTTTGATGATGGCTTGAGAGAAGAATGATTAAATGTAATCTCGGCTTAACCCACGGTGCCCATCCGTTGCTGCTGCCATGCATACTTTTCTTGTACTTTTACGTAAAGTCTTTTAAAAAATGATGTAAGTTTATACATGTATGTATATTACAAAAGTGTATATGAATACTATCCTGATAAAAAAACATTCATAAAACCTTCTTGTGTTTTCGCGACTCGTAGAGATTGAAATATAAAACAATTTTCACGATTTTTTTTTTACTTCAATGTATCGTATTTTAACTAGGTACCTATTTATTTATGCCAGTCTGCCCGTGAACATGGCACCTGAACAGAGCTCGAAATATTAGAAATTACATTAGTTACCAATTCACGTGGAATAGTTTTTACCCAACTGAGGCAAAGCCAAAAGGATGGGCTATGTTTTTAGCAGTCTGTGTATGTATATACGTAGATATATTCCCCCGTAGTGCCTATATGACTGAACCGAATTTCACTTATACAAAATCATTGTTCTCAAGATGTACTTATTTCGCAGCATTTCTATCTACATGTTGAGATATATTCGTAGTCCAGTCAAACCAGTTGATTTGTGACCCACTGTGAAACCTTTTCCCAATAAACATCATACTGGGATACCAAGCCTATCGAGGAAAGACATAGTCTATTGTGAAATGGTTCCACAGAGCGTCACGAATCAAATGGTTCGATTGTTCTGTTTTAAATGGAACTCATTTAAGTACTTAATACATATTAAATAGGTAGATACATTATATTTCTACAATGCATTACCCCAAAAGAAGAAACGGGAAAAAGCGCAAGGAGTACGATAATTATATTTCTACAAAATAGAAAGTTTGATGTGACTTACATAAACTACGATACCGTACAAAACTTGTAAAAAGTTATGCAACTGTATCAAAAGTAGTAATTGCTGAGCTATGACTAGGCAAACCTGATTTCTTATACCGGCCAGTGGGCACGATCCATCAATTAGATACTGGGAGGAATCCGAACGCATACGCCGTCTTACCGTTAGCTCCCAGGATGTACCTACACGAACGCCTCTGGTTACAACACTTCTAAAGAAAAACCATACTAAGTCACTTTGTACGAGTATGTACCTTTGTACCTACATACCAGGCAGATTTTTTTATTACAAATCGATATCGAAACGCAAACACAGGTAGGATTTAATACTAACTGCATTTAAATTGTTACGTAAAATTAATTTTAAACATGAACGATCGGTAGGCAGAATGCGTTCACTATTGTGGAGTTAATTCATTTTCAATGTAAATTCAGATACTCATTCAATTAGTTCAAAACAATTTCAGACAATTCGATTTGATAACAATGTGCGATGTGATCGGCCTCGGCGAGGTAGCTACGCAGACCGTCGCTTTTCCAGGAAAGAGTTTTATTCGGTAATCAAATTTTATGTGCACAAAGTACCTTCCTACTGCCATGTCAAAATGTGTCATATACGGTCGGTTCAAACACACGGCATACAGTTGCGAATGTTTCGCTCGATGCCAAGTAATAATTGGTCATGTATACCGTTGTCGTATCGACTGACTGACGGTCACGGGCCGGGCTCCGGACAGGTGCGGCGCGGGCGCGCCGGGGACACCCAACCTGTTCAGCCTTCGACGCATCTCTAATCCACAAGTATCTAGGTATCTACTCACCTGTGTTTGAACTATGAACATATGAACCGTTGGTTGTAACAGTATTAGTTTCATTTAATTGCGCCGTTAACTACTTAAATGTTAAGAAGGTAATTTATTTTATAGCTTAGTTAGCAGGCACAGTAGCGTTCGTTATTGGTATCTTTAATTTTATTAATTTCTTACAGTCTAACCGTCTTCTTCTCTATTATGGCGGCCGCGGGCCTTGTGCCAATGTCAGTTGAGTGGATGTTGGTTAGCCAAAGAGTATCGTAAGTGTAGGTGTTGGCCGGTTATCGAAGATTCTGCCTATGAGTCAACTCAATGAAAGCAGCAAGGCAATCAGGAGAGGGAAAAACTTTTAGGGCAAGAAACTATCCAAAAAAGGGTACGATTAAATCCGAAAACACTGATTCGCTGCTGGAGACCACCACCTGTTAATGAGAAACGAACTACTTACATACAAATATTATTGGTAGTTATAAAATCGCATAGGATATCAATAAAAGGTGTAAAGACATAACGGAGTAGGGTTTTAAAGTTAATAGGACGGGGAATAAAGCGCGGCAGCAGATCATACAGAGAACACAACCTTTTGGGGCATTCAAAGAAGATTTGATCTGGAGCACCCTCGTCCAAACTAACCGTCTTATTCATATGTTAGTTAACAGTGTTACGTATTTATCTGTCATTGTGACATTTGCCCTCGAATAAAAGGAACTAAACAATGTTAAGTCAACAAAGTCTGGTAAACTTTTATGCATAAGGGGCTTAATCTTAATTTAATGGCTAATCGTCTGTTTTAAAATATAAGGAAGAGAACAAAGTCCTAATAAAATCAATATTTGGCAAGAAGTCGAGCCGACATTATATTGGCCTCGCCTTCGGTGTGTTCCGCGCCATACGGTCGACCTATCATTATATCGACCCGTATTTAACAGGCTTTCTATTTAATCGATTAACGTTAAAACCATTACAAAATGACCATTCAGAAATTAATTCATTTCAATAATATAATGTACTTACGCAATGCAGCCTTCAATTCAAATTAATATCATTAAGGGTACCTAGTAACTAACGACTTGTCGCGCTTGATTTAAAAAAAGTTTGTTAAAAAGTGTATTTCACACAAAGCGAGGGTTTTCGCTGTCGCGAGTGTGCAATTACTTTTACGCAAGTAACATACCTAAATTGGTTACAATACAATTTGTAAAGAAATCAAAATTTAAATCAAGAATAAAAAACGATGTTTCATTCGTTCTAAGTTTAACATAATGAGATAAATTCAACATTCTTATACTTACCCGTATATACATTGGCAGACTAACCAGCAGGTTGGATAGACTTGGACCTAGGTCGGCAGATGTTAGGGGCAGCAAATTTAGGGACCGATATTTTTTTGCCGTCTTCCAAATACCTAAAAGATTTTTCTTTCAAAAACAATTATTGTTGGGATTCGTGGCAATTCGTCATTTCGTGTATCAACTACTTTAGTATTTCCTTCTCCCTCGACTGGACCATAATACTACTCGTAAATTTATCGACTAATCACAACGGCATAAAATAATGTACACAATGAATGAAGTTTGGAACTCTTGGCGCGAGAGTCTGACTGTGTTGATCACTCAAAATGTATGTGGAACTTTAAATTAGAAACAATCACACCGGTACCTTATAAAAATGTACAAAAATAAGTTAGAAAATCCAATCTCAAATACATTAAAAATATACGATACAACAGGAATAAAGCAATGGTTTATTATGTTAGAGTAGAGGCGTTAGAAAAAGTACAGTTTCTAAGAAAATAAATAATAGAAAGGACTTTTTATTAACACATAAGTACGGAAATGCAAGAAAGTTAGCAAGTTAATCTGTAATTAAAATTGATGTACATTTTTGCTTAGCATTAATTGAGGAAAATTTAAGAAGACAGTGTAATAAAATGCAGTATGTAAGCACCTACTTACTCGTTTATCCAGAAAGTAGAAACAGCTGCTTAGGAATAACTAAGTAGCTGCAAGCATGAGTCCGAACGTAACATGAATCTACTTAGTAACCTGATTTGTATTCCGATTCCACGCACTAAATAGTGCCAAACCCGTTACACCTCATTCCTGTGTATTAAGTACCCATTACATGGGTAATGATCACTGACGGACTTAGGAAAGGACACCTACATTGCTAATTCTCACATCTCAATTCATTTAAATCGTGTTGCATTAGATATTTCCTTACCAGCAGATTTTTTATTTTACTGTACACCGTACGCGTACGCACCTAATACTTAAGTACCTTTTTACACGATTAACAGTGTCCGCTAAAATATTTGTTGTATTTTCTTATTTAAAGTTACTTTTATTTGTCTTTCCCCGTCTTGCTATTGTAAAAACCAACAGAATGTCAACAAAAAACACCGGTTGTTTCCATGCCCTAATTTTGTTTTTGTACAACATTGTAAACAATTTAAGTACTTGTTTGAATTTACCCAACGCCTGAAGCAAATATCTATTATTAAGTAAATACAACAATTAGCCCGCTATATTATGTAATAAATAAATGAATGTTATGTGTAGTTTTGTGTTATAATATGTATAGTGGACGCGTTTTTAATACCTACATTTTGTGATCACGCTTTTTCTAACGTGCCGATTTGCTGTTTTAAGTGCCAGCAAAAAGCAGGTAATTGTGCTGAAAATGCGACTTTTGACAGGGGCTTTCCACTCGTTCCTCAACTGTAAGTGTTTAAGTAGCTTTCAGTGTACAGCAGATGATGGATAACCTATTTGAATTAAACTCCCACTGCATCACAGTTGCTACTTACAATATGGATAATGTGTTAAATCTTCTTGCACTAATTTATCGTCAAAGACGAATAAAGCTTACTACCTAGACTTACGACATACCTATAACGTAAATTTGGGTCCGCAACTTGGCGATCCGCCTTTTGTGTGTCGATTTAAGTGTATGACTAAAATATGGTTTGTTTCAGGATCCCCGTGGAAGGTCGAGGTTATGGCCGGACCAGCGGGCGGCGGCGGGGGTGAGCCCACCAGACTTATCCCGGCGCGAGTACCGGCCGTTTTCGAAATTTCCACATCGCCGGGAGCACCCACATTTAGTAAAAATGAAGTAAGCGCGCTAACTACTTCAATTCCTACAGAAAAAAAAACAGTGGCGACTAAGCAATTCTTCCCGAAATAAAAACACGCACTCGACTGAAGTTCATAACTTTTTTAAAGAACAGATATTCAGTTTTATCGATATAACTATTGAGGTCAAAAATCTAACCTCAAGCACCCTCAAGGTTGTTTTGTTATCGAAATCCGTTTAGTAGCAAAGCCGTAAAAATGAAATAAATTAAAAGAGCTCGGAGAGGTCGGATTTTAGAGGTAGTTATCATACCTTCCATCTTCAAATTTGGTAGGTACCTACTTACTTAGATAAAAAATCTTTATTCAAGTCATAAAAAACTTAGAAACGTTAACTCAGGCTCAGTTACCATTTTGAGTGTTTTTGCTTCCGCGAATGTGGACACGCCCAGCTTAGATGTAGATACCTGAAGAGTCTGTAGGTTCTGGCTCTGAGGAGCAGCAATAAGGAACAGCTAACTTTGGAGAGACTTATTACATGACAACCACTGTCAAGGAAAAAAGGAAAGTTGTAGGTATCCAACCTAAATCACAATACTTACCTAGGTATACAAGTGTGACAGTGCTCTTTGGGTCCAGGTAGGCCCCTTTGTAGCAGTCATGTCAACTGACCTATCAATGGGTCAGTTGGCATGAGTTCTCGGTCTATTGTTCGTTCACGGCGACAATCCAACCCGTTTGACAAAGCAAACTAGAGGTATCTATGTGTAACAGGAACTATTAGACCTACACTCAGACACAGGTAACTTTTAAAATAAAGGACATTATTTTTAAGCAGATAATAATATGGCTAAAAATAATACCCAAAGGTGATTTTCTAATCATTTAATCAAGCAATCAAGCAAATCATCCCACATCCACCCACTGCTGGGTAAAGGCCACTTTGCCCTCAACCATTAAAATTCATAAATTCGCAACCGCAAACTGACTGAATGTTTAACAGTAAATAGGTACTTACCAACGTGTATGTGCTCGGAAAATGCTATATGTATGTATACAGCTTACTCAACTGTTTGGAAATACTTAGTAGAGTAATTCTACATAATATGTTTGTTGTGACAGGTGTTAAAGTGGATTAAGCAAAGCAATTTAAAATATCTTTTAATGAGGTCCTATAATGAAGCTCGGAAGTCAGAAAGACCCAGAATCTCACAAAAGTTTATCAATACCACTATCCCGAAACCTTCGTGGACATGCAACAACTTACCAAAGTATGTTTGTACTCGTATATATTATATATGTATGAAACTCTTTAATGTAGGTACTTGCACAGATACATACAGATAGTAGATTCAAGGGTCAACTTATCTCTTGAGCGATACTCCGTCAGCAAACCTTTGAGCAAAGAAGAGAAGAATTATCGAACGTTAAACAAACGTCTAAATCATAAACAAATAATATAAAGAATAAGAATCGCAGATTCATCGCGAACAAACGAACATTAAACTGGTAATGTTTAATCTATTATCTTGAAATCCGAATAATCCATTGTCAATTGTTTACAGGTAGGGGTGACGGTGACTGCGCCGTCCCGTCGGCCGGTGACTGCCCGCGTGCTCGGCGTCGCCGAAAGGCCCGGTGCTTACCGCATAGAGTTCACACCCGAGGAAGTTGGCACTCATCTGATCGATGTGAGTGCAAAATATTACTCATTCATTTTATTCCTTTTGAGTTTAAATTTTTCGACAGTTTTAGCCGTCATCGTGATCGTATCAAGATATACTCAATCGTTATCTCAGCTGAGCTACTGTGGCAATTATTTTGTTACGGTTCTCGATCGAAAAGTATCAAAAAATAATAAAAAATACCTATGTAGGTCTAGAGCTCCTATTTCTGGACGGTTTTGGCTTTAAGGGCTGAATACAACTCTAGTATTGCGTACCTATTTGAAATTTAGAAAATAATTACTTCAGATTAATTGGAAAATCTGCAAAACAATAAAAACTGGCATTTTAGCAGATTTAGCTACTTTGTCAGCAAAGTACCATTTCAGACCAGACCATAATTTTTATTCAGTTACTTACTTCAACTGAACTGTGTAATGCGTTCTTAGAGTTTAATGCACCTAAATGAGTTTATAGATTATTTGGTATGTGTGTTAAGGTGGCCATCGGCGGTGACAAGTTAGCTGCAGGCCCTTTGGTGGCGAAGGTATACGATGCTAGTCTCATCAAGGTCACAGACATCGGCAACGCTGTGGTCGGACAACAATCCCAATTTAGAGGTAAAAGATTTAAACGAAATTATAGCCAGTTTAGGCGGATGGAAAACAAAAAAAAATTAATTGGAAATAAACTTTATTTTCCAGTGGACGCGAGCGCTGCCGGTGAAGGCCAATTAGAAATTTCTATCAACGAAGGCGAAGTGCCTAACCACGTGCAGGTAATAAACTACTCTGTGAGCAGTAAATTATGTATTAAGGAAAGATTCTATTTTCTTACGTATTATTTATGCTGTTTAGGTAACTGCGAATGATAAGTAAATATGAATGTTACAAGTTATGAAAATAATAAAACTACCAGTGCCTTTTCCTACTTTGTTGTGATAAGTGTTTATAAAGTTCACAAGTAGGTAAGCGAAATAATGAGCGAGAATTCGTAGTTTTTCAATTGGCTTGATAAAGCTAAAATTCTGCTCCTATACTATTGTTGGTTTTTTACTTAAAGCAATTTCGTAGGTGGTAGGCGGCGGTCGCTGCCTTGTGTTTTGGAGACCGGAATCAACAACACCCCACCGAGTGGATATCAAGTTCAACGGGGAACCAGTACCGTCTTCGCCGTTTATCTTTAATGTGGCTCCAGCACAGAGAGTCACAATGGACACCTCACAAGTTGGTTAGTTCAAACACGTTATACCTACAGCTGTGAGGGCCTCCGCTAAGTCGCGCGAGTGCACGGAGCGGGTGCACGCTTGTCGAAATATAGTATGAGCACCCGCGCGAGTTAGCGAAGGCCCTCATACTTTTTTTTCGAGAGGCGTGTGCAACGCCAGATTCTTGGGGTCACCTACTAATACTAAGATTACTGTAACTTACAAGCGCTACAATTTTACATAGTACTTAATGGTAGAGTTTTTCATTCCAAAAAATTACAAATACAAAATTAAATTTGTCAAATTGTAGCGTTTGTAATTTTTGTGGTAACAGGGGGCAGGTGGTGCTGCTGTTTTGCATTTCTTGCGATTATCTCGAGTTAACTCAGTTTTAAATAGTGCCTAATTCGAGTTTTGTTATAACTACCTACTAAATTTAGTAATGATGCCCCCTGAAACTGCGTCCCGCGGCAGATGCCCAGCTTTGTAGCAACAGCAAATTTACTCATCGCCCTGCAAACTCGATTTGGCTCGAGTTAGGTGTGTACGTGAATTTTAACTCGAGTCGTATTTTTCGACTTGGCACATCTTCCGTGTGCACGCCTACGATGCGAAGTTATATTTCCAGGCATTTTGTGGTGCCTGTCCTGGAGAAACTTATAAAAGCAAATATTAACTTTCAAGAAGTTTTTTGCACTTGAGAATTTTTTTGTACTTTAAAATGCTTTTTTATTATTTTATAAATTATCAAACGTCTTTGGTTAGAATTCGCCCTTTCAGGGCTTTACTTTGGCCTCGGTTTATTAATTATTGAACGGGATAGGTAAATTCAATACATTATTAGTAAGACACCCATGCCCACCCACTCAGCTCTACTATGGAACCCTAATTAAGATACCCGCTTGACTCGGTACGTTTATACTAGTTGACTCGGGGTTTAACTGTTCAATTAAACTTTACAACACTACACTTTATCCGTTTTAACAATTGCTTACCTAGTGTAATCATTATTAAAAGTAGGTAGGTACTTACCCATCATTATAGGATGGACGCGTATTATAATAAAATGATAAATTATAAACTAATTACCTATCCAAAGAAATTGAAAATGAAGGTAAAAAACCTAGCCGACAAGAAAATTAGCAAGTAAAATTGCTTTTTAAAGCAATATAAAAATTTGGCACAAGTAACAAAAAAGGTCAACGACGCAGGACGTCAACCGAAATTAACGTTTTCGCACTTTGCTTATCATTTTTACAAGCTTTCATATAACTTCACCTTAGTGTGTTAGATAGGTAGTCAGTTAAAGAAAACCTGCAAGCGGCCTTTAACCCACTTTAAGTGATCAGATTGACTTCAAATTTGATGCAAAAAATAATATTTGCAGGACCATCAGCAAAAAGCATGTATTCTCATGATTTATTTAGCAAATTTTTTTTTTACACGTCATTACGTATCGTTTTATAAGGTTTTTATGGAATGAAACTATATTGGAAACACTCCTATGAATCCTATCACTCCTAGCTCCTATCCGATCCTATATGAATTCCTAACTGGTGCTACCTATACTATTAATTAATAGCGTTAGTGGCCTAATTATCTGGCAATCGTGATCGCAAGGCACAGAGTTCAGGCCCAACGGTCGCTTCGCACCAAATAGTTTTTCCAACTTTACCTAATTAATGGTACCTAATGAGATTGAAGAATCGAAAAAAATTGCTATTAGGACTGCTATTAGGATAATGATAGTTTTAGTGATGGCTCTTGTTATTATCCCACAGTATAGAGATTATACATGTTTTTTTCACACGAAAACCTGTAGATAACCCTGTTATATTTAGTACCTACCTAATTTAGCTTTGTCTTATTGCATGGGTAGTATAAAGTTGCTGTATAAACCGTTCTTGTCTGTCCTAAAATCTTCGGCCGCCTTTTCCTTCTCAACCACGCAACGGATTTTGATACGATTTTCCGTCGGTTTTCACTGTCATTTTGAGATTTATTCACGGAAGATTTTTATGTTCATTATATCCGAATTGTAACTGTACAAATCCGGGACGGATCGCTAGTAATAATATATTGTATTTTAACTATTGGGCGTTAATTGAACGCAGTTTAGTTTTAAAGCGCATTGCGGACCGCATTGCGTCAAAATTAAATGTCACTGTGACAGTTGTGACATCTGTTGTCAATGTCATTTTCATTTGTCATTTCATTGGGCGACTGGGCGTTGTAGTGGCGTTTTAGTTGTGTTGTTATGAAAATCATTTTCCATATCAAACTCTGAAAATCAACAAGTTCATGCGGTGAATTGCATTGATGAAATGAATATTTTAATGTTTATGCAGTCGGTACAGATGAAGACTAATAGTGATAGTCAAGCTCGATGATTATTTTTCAGGAATGTTTATGATTGGTGTTTGGTTTAGAGTTGATTCCGGTGGGTGAAGCGGCGTCATGTTCGGTGCGCGTGGAGGGCTCTGCGGGCGGCGAGCTGGTGGTGACGGTGCGCGGACCGCGGGGGGAGGTCCCGGTGCGACTGACGGGCGACGCCGGGTCCGGCCTGGTGGCTAGCTTCACGCCGCGGCACGTGGGCCCGCACACATTGACGGCGCATTATAACAACCAGCCAGTGTCCGTGAGTATACCTGCACACCTTCTTAGCTGTGAAACAAATTAAGATAATATTGCACATCCTTAATTGAGGACCATGTAGGGTGGCCAACTGTCCTGTATTTTACAAGACGTCCCGTTTTTCAGCTATCGTTTTGGCCGTATCCTGTATTTTAATAAGTCAAATACAGGACCATACATGCCAATTAGCACACAGAGTTGGTCACCCTAGGGCCATGGATTGAACTAAAAAGTGAAACTTGAAGGTATTAACAGACACTATATATTTAAATTCTACTTTAACCAAGAACTAATTTTACTTTAAACCATTTTGTAGAATTTTAAAACTATTTTTAGCTATCTCGCACCAACACATTACAAATTAAACTGTGTATCCTTGCATAAGATAAAGCAAAATAATCAGTTGTTTTTATCAGGGCACACCATTTGTCTGCAAAGTTTATGATGGCAAGCTTGTGAGCGTGAATGGGGGCTCGTCAGCTCGAGTTGGTGTCCCCGTGCAGCTGGCCGTGGATGCTGCTCAAGCCGGAGAAGGCAACCTAGAGATCACTGTGGCTGCTCGTGGATTAAACATACCAACACAAGTGCACCCACAAGTAAGTATTCAAGAGTAGATGTAGGGATAGCCGAGTAATTAGTGACTCTGATTAAGAAGCTAGATGTTGTAGGTGCAATCCCCATGAGAGACAAATGTTTGTGTGATGAATTTTTGCCTGAGTTGTGAATGAATGAATGAATGAATGAATGATTCGTTTATTCACAAAAACATATGGTGTATTTATATATATATATATATAATATATTGTCTTGTACCTGTAGTATGCAAAGCTTGTCCAATTATCACTATTGGGACAACTTAAATTGACCCAAGATATTTATTTTATTACTATTCAAAAGTAAAAGTTGAGTGATAAAAAATACAATGAGAAATAAAGTTTGATGCTTGTTTTAGGGCAATGCAAGATTCACAGTGTCATTTACTCCAACGGAGGCTTGTGACCATGTCGTTAATGTGTCATTCAATAAGGTAAGTCAATAAGTATAGCTTATATTTAAAAGTGTTCACATTACACATAACATTTTCTAAGAAATGTTGAATTTCTAAATCTTTATACTAAATAAAACAATTGACATTATGCAGTCCAAAATTCAATAGGATCAGTGTAAACTTCAAACATTTAGTATTGAGAATATTTTTTAAAATGCTATGAGGAATAAAAACTCAAGATGCCATGCTGAATGAGCACTACTGTCACAGTTTTTTTAAATATCCAATTCTTGATGGAAATTGTTTGCTTTAGATGCGGGTGCCAGGCTGTCCTCTGATTGTGGAAGTGTCAGAAGGCAGTGGCAGCGGTGCCCGCGTCACCTTGCCCGGTCCTGTGCCGCTGCACCAGCCTGCCGCACTCACACTACACCATCCTGCAGCCACTCTTGACCAGATCGAAGTCAATGTTGAGGGTGAGTGGTTATCTTAAGCTAGCGGACGCCCGTGACTTCTTTCGTGTGGAATTTGTCAGTCATAATACGTCAGTCAGTCAGGGATAGTATAACTTTCTATAAGTGAAAGCGTTTTTGAATTTGGTTCAGTAGCTCCAAAAACTACCGCCTACATACAGACAAAAGAATAAAGTTTACCTCTTTATTATATTAGTCTAGATATTTAACTTTCCAACAATTGTTTAAACCGACTATGACTCAAATCGATTTGGTATTGACACATCAAAAGCAAGCACAAGATAATTAAATTTTATTCTATTAACATATATAAGCCAAAACTTGCAATTATTTTCTGTAGATAGATGACAACTAATCTAGAGGTGGTTAAGAATGTATGGCGTTAGTTAGATATTATTTTTATGGATTTTCTGAGCCATGGTGAATAATTAATTAAATAGAGCTTTTACCATCACTCCAAAAGTTTTTGATTATCTTTTTACAGGCTGGTATAAATGAAAGAAAGATAAAAGGGATCGTAGAAAAAGATCATTCACATTAAAATCCTATTCACTTCTGAATAAGAGCGAATTAAAGAATACAAAGTTTAATGGGGAAGATACTTGTAAAAAAAATAGATGCTTTGCAGTACTAACAAACGACAGACCACCTCTTAACTCCACATTATCTACATATATTATTATCACTAATAAATTAATTCGCTTCATAATTCTGCATAGCCCTTGTTATTACCTATTATGTATTATGTTTAACAGCATAGAATAAGACTCAGTTTAAAGGTAACAAAATGGTTTCAACGGCCATAAACTCATTAATTAGAGCATCAATAAATAACCTGATGCCGCGACAGTAACAATCATTGTCGAGAGAGCTCATTTCGCTTCGCCCTAACTCGTTAACCCGGCAGTGAGCGCAGTGCGGGGGTAGGCGGGGTTAGGGCGAGGCGTTGAGCTGAGCGATCGCGGGCGCAGGTCCGAACGGCGCCTCGGTGCCGGCGGCGGTGGCGGCGGCGGGAGCCGGCGTGTTCCGCGCCGAGTTCGTGCCGCGCGCCGTCGGCGAGCACCGCTTGAACGTGCTCGTCGACTCCGCGCCGATACCCGCCAGCCCCTTCCACCTGAAGGTGAGATGAACGGTGATAAATGTGATATACACGTGCTTTTGAATCGGTTTGAAGCAATTATGCATAGTATTTGATTGTTAAGTAAAACGTCCAATTTGCCAGACTAAGGGCCTGTTTCACC
This sequence comes from Ditula angustiorana, assembly GCA_963691745.1. NCBI lineage: Eukaryota > Metazoa > Arthropoda > Insecta > Lepidoptera > Tortricidae > Ditula > Ditula angustiorana. Next base: position 24,419,550 of record OY829472.1, read on the forward strand.
ACTCTCTGATAAGTTCCTGGTATTATATCCAACAGATATCTGTGAAGCCGTCTCTGTTTATTCTATGGACACAAACCCCTAAAAATCCCTTTAAGGGATAAGTTTGCCTTTGTACATCTGTTTTGTCCTGTAATCTGTTATTTTTTATGTGTTATGTACAATTAAGAGACATACATACATACATACAAACAGACAGTGTCCACAGATATCTGTTTGATATGATATCGGGAACTAATCAGAGGCAGAATCAGAAGAAACAGGGCCTAAGTTTTGCGATTTGGTCATAGAAGCAGTTGAGTGTATGAAAGCATCAGTAGCAAAATATTTGTCATTCGTAAACGCTTTTTGAGCTTTGAATATTTCGTTTTGGTCAGGGCTGTATGCCTATCCTTTCACTGGACCTAATAAGTACTACCATTTATATATTTTTAGGTTTATGATGTCACAGCTATAAGGGTGAAAGATGTCGCACACGGTACTGTCGGGAAACCCGTAACGTTTTTGGGTGAGTTATCTTCACGGTCATGTCTTTTATACTTCGTTTGTTTTTTAATTTATTGATTGCGTTTAAAATGCATTAGTTGGCGCATTTTGCATCTATGTTTTATTTAAAAACGTGTCCTAGTTGGACCGTTATTATTCTGATCTAAAAAACATGAATAGTTGATAATAATCTTCGTTCGCCTCGCCACATTACAAAATACGCGAAATTGTAGCTCGCAAGTCGGAATTTGTATATGCATCTATACACGCATCCCTAGTTTTCTGTCAAGCTAGGGTGTAGCCTGGACCCCAATTCTCGGTTCATGCGAGATGCATCTCACGTGCGAGATCCGTCAAAAAGTGACAGATTTCCAAGAGATTTGACAGCTGTTTGTAAACCGAGAATAGCCCCGCTGTGGGACTGTATTCGGTGCGGGACGGTGCGTGGCCATTGTTTATGCATTACATTTTTTTTGTTTCTATGATACACGTCTGTCGAAGGTAGTCGATTCAATGGGTTGTCTGTTGTCAGTGGAGACGATGGCCGCGGGCCCGGGCAACCTGGAGGTGACGGTGAACGGCGGGCGCGTGCCGACGGCGGCGGCGGCGCAGGGCGCTCACACATACGCCATCAGCTTCACTCCCCGCGACCCGCGCCCGCACACCGTCGAGCTGCGGTTCAACGGGGACCACGTGCCAGGTGCGTTATACCGGGGTCCAAACATATTTTGGGACGGCTGTTACAAAGATTGTGCTGGCTGGTTAATTTTTCTCTATTATTAGAAGTTAAATTAAATTCTTGATAGGTCTTTCATCTGGTGTATTTAATATATTTCGAGGCCCCTAATGGGCATGATTATTAAAATTTATCTGTTATCAAAATTGAAAGAACTCTTCAAAAGAAGATTCTGTATTTTTAGTTTTGTATCTACGATCACTATTTGTTGAAATATCATGTGTTGACAAAGACCCCCGAAAATGCTCCACAATAGCTAGCTTGATGACGTCACGTCTTGGTCACGCATGTAATTTTGCTAGTAAAAGAATAATAAGTGCGTTTATATAGTTACCCCCATAATAAATACTTTTTATCAAGGTTCTAATAAGTATATTTTGAAACGAAAAAATTCAAGTTTTTTTTCTTAAGTTTCATATTTTAAAATCGCCTATTTTTAAAAATAAAACCTATTTTTGTTTCACGCCATTTGGTTTGAGGTGTCGTCTACCCAGTGTATCTGAGTCGTGTTAGTACCGTGCCAGTGTGTAACGTGTGCGCGTCCCGCAGGCAGCCCGTTCGTGTGCCACGTGTCGGCGCCGGCGCGCGTGATCGGCGCGGGCGCGGGCGAGTCCCCCGACAAGGTGTCGGTGGGCGACGCCTACACGTTCAGCGTGGACTCGCCCGCGTCGCCGCATGTCGACGTGCTCGGCCCGGCCCGGCGCCCCGTCCCCGTGCAGGTCACTAACACTATTTTATTACGACGCCGTGTACTAATAGTATTTTATGCAACTGCTATATAATGAGAGGCCTTAAAACAAGAGTATTAATTATATACAGTTGCATACATTACTTTATCTACATACATATCATAACTGCAAAAAACCGTAACAGCAAAAAACCAACAAACGAGTGTCAAACAAGTATGGCGGCAATTCGATCTATCCGTCAAGACGAACGTTTTTTAAATCATAGACAAAAGAATGAAGTCCCTATTGTTATGTCACTCGAGATCAAATGTCGTGCGGTTAAATTAAATCATACTGAGTTGACGTTTCGTATCGATAACTGTTTTAATATCTATGGATACTAGAATAGAGACCAACTTGAATTTTGACAGCTGTTCCAAATTTAAATTCATAACGTCACGAGATATCGGTAATGTGATCACCAATAAAACACAGACTACTAAGAGATACTACCCAATAAAGAACAGATTACCTACTACCACAGACAAGAACATTGTTATAATAACATTGGTTGTAATAATGCTGGTCATTTTCTATGGTTTTTGAACGCGTTATTAAGCATTTATGATATGTGTGTAGATAAACAATTTTAATAGCATACTCGTATATTGGTCGACGGAAAACAAGTCTCATTTGAGCTGTACTAATAATGCCGTCTTTAGTTTATGTCGATATTTTCTGAAACGGAACATGCCTATTTTTAAAGGCTGATAATGCGTTTGCGTTAAAAAAAATCAACCTATGCGATTATTCAAACATTTCTGTGTATCGTTCAGGTATCGGCTGAAGAAACCGTCGGTGAAAACGAGCCAAGCAAAAGATACACCATCTCATTCGTGCCTGTTGACGTAGGCGACCACAGTATTGAGGTATATTTTATATGAACCCATACATTAATACAACTTAAGTTGTACCTATCGGGATGATAACAAATTGCGCATGTTCTGTAAAGGTCCGAGCAGGTGCGATGGGAGGCCACGTGGAAGGCAGCCCTTTCCTTGTGAAAGCGTACAGCGCTTCGCGCGTCGCGGTCACCGACATCGCTCCGGGCGTCGTCGGCCGCCCGGTGTCCTTCACCATCAATGCTTCCCACGCCGGTGAGATACTCTTCGTGTTCATTGACGGTAGTAAATAGTACCGGCATTGTTCTTCGAACTTTCGCCAGGTGTTGCGTACATGTGCGCTCAACTGACTGCTAAAGTGTGACTGCGGAACTGGGTGAAAGTACCTAAGACGCAAGTGCATTTTCGGCGCTGAATGTGTTATGGATAGTTTTTATCAATCCTCAGCGGTTCAACATGACCGATAGAACTTTTATACCTTTATCCATCCTTTGTTTATAACACTAGTTAACATTCCACTGAGGAATAAGTAATCCTTGTGTGTACTATTAAGAAAATTATTTTTATTTAACAAAAACCTTTGTTCTTTAGGTGCCGGAAATCTGGAAATCATAGTGGCCGTGAATGGCAGAAACGTGCCAAACTACGTTCAGAGTGAGGGCAATGCCAGATTCAAGGTAGGGCACTAACGCGTAACATGGTGTTTTTATTTTATTTTTAAAAGCATTAATGACGTTCAAATACTTATTAATTTATGGTGATTTTGAAATCCTCAGGTGAATTTCAAGCCGGTTGAGGCCGCTCCGCATACGCTATCGGTCCGGTTCAACGGTCACGCCGTGCCCGGCTCTCCGTTCACCTGTCCGGTATCGGCGCCTGCAGCCGCCGCCGACGCGCGCGCTTCCGGCCCGGGGCTAACTTCCACCCCTCGCGGCGAGCCGGCTGAAATACACCTCACTGGATTCCACAGTTAGTATTCACATAGATTTGCGCTGCGAACTAAGACTTCAGTTACGTCAATTTGTGTAGAGAGAACGAAAGGTCAGCATCAGTTCAAAGGAGATTAATGAATGGTAAGGAGGTATTGATGCACGTTTGCGATCATTGAAAGATGAAAGTATTATTCTCGAATAAACTAAATTGTTGCAGTGTCAATAGTACTAACAAATACTTGCCAAAGCGACTGACTTTGATTTCATGATTCTTATACGTTCCTACAGTATCATGTTATATTGAATTATTTTATAATATAATCAAATCAACATGTACCGCATTTGCGACATTGAGCTTGGCTAAGAGAGTTCAATTTGCGAAATTTATTTATCGCTAGGCCTAATGCGATTGTTTGTTTTGATTATTTACTGTTTGTAAATTACTTGTCATGTTGCTGCCTTGTGCGAATGATTATTTAGTAGCCGTATGTCCAAGTGGACACTCGCTTGTGTCTATTACGGATTTATGTGTTGTTTAAAGTGCCTCTACGCCTGTTTTCGTTTTAACTTACGGCCATGTCGCTCTACAAGTACGTACTCATACTTATTGGCTTGTATGGTCACTACCTGCTTTAATCAGATAAGATCTCATGCTCAATAATACGACTCTATACGGTGCTGAAAAATATTTAGGAATCAAGCACAATGAATTTTGAACACTATAGAAACATTTTTAGGCATGTTAGAAGCTGATATCTGTGATGGTGACTGTACGCCAACGTACTGCAGTTTTTGTCATCAAGTTTAGTAAATAGCCGGGAGGCTTTGTATTCACGTTGTGTTTGATAATAAATGTGACACCGTAGCATTGCTAACTTGATTTCACACGAATGTTTCATATTGCTGTTTGCAAAGTCTGTGTTATTACTGAAAATGTCGTTTGATTATCTAAGATGATTAGTAATAAATAGTTGTCCTTTATACAAAAATGAAGTTTTATTCGAATTGAATGGATTTGCATTTTATAAGAACTGTTGTTACAATTTTCTAATAGTAGTACCAGGGTACCTAAACAAAGTTGCTGTCGACGTAAGTTGCAACGATTATATTAATTTGGATTTGACCTAAATTTGATCTCTTGATCTCCAATCTCAATGTATCTGTCGATACCAATAGTGAGACATTTTGTCTAAGTACCCGGTAAGACGTCTAATCGTTGGTTGCTGTGACAAGCGGTTTTTGTGCTATGCATCTCTTTATTACTTTAATTTGGCTTTGTCCCTTGTTGTGTTGTTGTTTGTGCTGGCGGGACTGACAATCTAAAATCATTAAAGAAATGCAAATTGTGTCATGTTGAATTGGAATTTATAAAATTAAATGCTAAAGCAATCTCGATCATGACGTGATTTTTAACTTACTAACTTTTTGCCATATGAATAAAGACCATGAGCAGTGTCCTTCTTAACAACATTAACTTTCAATTTAATAAGTGTTCTTATTGTCCTTATCGGTTTTTCTTTGTTTGTAATTCTGTCTACTTACCGTGTCTGATGCATTGGCGCCTAGCTGTAAATCGGACATATATTTTTTATAAGTAAATAAAAAATAAAACAAGCAGACATCGACAGCAAGAAGTGCCGATACTGTCAAGTCTTTATTCATATGCGTATGCACCCACTAACTAAATCCGTACTCCTCACTACTTGTATTAACGTGGCGACCAACCTTCATGGCATTGGAATTTCTTGTAGCGGGGGAGCCGACGGTGACGGTGTCCGGGCCCGGAGGCACGGCGGTGCGCGCGCGCGCGTCGCCGCTCGGCGAGGGCCGGTACACGGCGACCTACACACCCGAAGCTGTGGGCCGCCACAGCGTGCAGGTCACCTGCGCGGCGCGCCACGTGCCCGGCTCGCCGTTCACGTGCAACGTGTACGATGTGCGACGCGTCAGGGTTACCGGATTGGGGCCCGGAGGTTAGTCTATAGCCGTAAGCAGCTACAAAAACCCAGCCAAGTACAGTCAAGGAAATTGAAACACGTACCACCGTAGAACCTAGTCGAAGAGACATACGCATGACATTTGTATGACATAGCCTGGCGTTTAACGCGTCGCTTCATTGCGATGAGGTTCTAAGGTGGTACGTGAATATATTTCCCCTACTGTACGCTCGGACTCGTGCACCACACGATATATTTGTGCATGTTTTCTCAAAAAAAAAGTTTACATAGCACGAGACCGACTAGTACTTGGGTGGTTTTTATTTTACTTTACTTTAGAGTTTGCGCTTTAAGTTTGACGCAATGTCTACCGTTATTACAAAAAGAAAATACAAAAAAGCAAGTTTATTGTATGGCGACATTTTTTTTGTGGATATTGCAGAGCTCGAAGGCACCCTAGAAGGGTTAAGCCTAGAAGAGGGAGCGGAGGAAGAGCGCGGCGTGGAAGTGGGTAAAGCGGTCACTTTCAGCGTGGACGCAGCGGGGGCCGGCGAAGGCACGCTCGAGCTCGTCGTGTCTACGCCGTCTACCACCGTGAAAGCTGAGGTGAGTGACCATTGCTTCATAAGTGTAACAATCTTACCCATCTACTTTTGGCTATATAGTATAATAGTACAGAAAAAACACGCCACATTAGGGCTAATAATTATAGGGTTTGCTTATTATCGTTCTAACGTTTAGCACCAATTTCTGCTAAAACTAGTATCAATTTCGAGTACAGCTTCTGTTCTTGCCTGAAGTACATGTTTCAACAATACATGAAGGAACGGTAATGAGCAACGGTGAAAACGCTGGTGAATTACCGTATATAATTTAGTCCCAATGACAGTCAATTCAATCTCTGTGAAGTGAAGTGAAATGAAGTGAAACGGTCTGAATGTTGATAAAATTAAATTACAGCTGTGTGCAAAGGAAAGTAATAAAACAGTGCAATAACCATTCTTGGGCAGTTCACTGAACTGCCTTGTGGTTAATCTAATTAAGGAATATTTTAAGTTTCTTATAAGACCTCTCAAGCTCGAGTCAGAAATTAGATTCGTGGTAGAAGGAAAGTAAACATGATTGAAAAAATACGAAAGTTCAAGTCACACGGACATCGCTGAATCTTTACTAAGACGTTCAGGGCGAGAACGTAGCCGATGCGCGATGCGTGTGTTGACTTTGAAAGATCACAGTAAGGCGCTAATGCAATGGTAATTCTAATGGGGAACCATAGCAAATCCTTGGCACGGTAAATATATAGCTAGGACAATTACTCTAGACGTCACTCACACAGCTAATCGCCAAACGTCATCATTCTTATGTCGCCACGCCACTCGTGACTGACTACATTGCGAAGCAAGCTGGGGTATGGTGTGGTTTCAACGCATATCTATATGCGTCGTTTTTATAGTTTGTATGGATGCGCATTAGTGCTCTAGAGCTACTCGTATATACTTACTAGACCAGTTTTGTCAGCTAACACGACGATGCTTGTGCAGGTGGTAGCAGTGGCGCGCGGCCTGTACGACGTGACGTTTGTGCCGGTGTCGCGCGAGCCGCACCGCGTGTCCGTCACGTTCAACGAACAGCCGGTGCCGGGCAGCCCCTTTGTCTGCCGGGTCAGCGAGCCCCACACCTATGTGCAGATCGGTAATAAGTCTGCATGCGTGTCGATATATGCTTTTATCTGCAGCCACGTTCGTTTGATGTCTCATTGGATATTTATGTGTTAATAGTGATGTATTGTTTAGCCACCCATCTATTCATAAATCCTCACTAACCGTCACTGACGTTTGTCTTCGTTAGAAAAGAACAAAACATATTTTAGTTAAAAGAAGTTTATAAGCTTTTATGAATAAAGGTGTTAGTGTTTATTCCGCCCTCCCACAGAAATATGAATCCATTCTATTTACAGAAATACATAAAAGGTTCATAAACGCCGAACGACCCTTATAGGTCAGTACAAACTCATGCACCATGGAAGCCTTGCATTTATTTTATTATATTTTATTGGTATACGAATTCCATTTCTGCCTTTTGGCACCAATTCAAATCAAATCATACGTACGTTGTAAGAGACTATATGAATACAATTTCTCACCAGTGCGAATTTAGTCTTCGCCATTAAAAAAATCCAAGATTTCCAGTTTGCATACTACTTCGTATCGTTTAGGACACGACGCCAATTAAGCTTACTATGCTAGATACTCTAACCAACACCATCTGGTACAGGAGGCGTAGCGACGGTGGAAGTCGACGAGAATCTGTCTGACGTGGAAGTGCTATCGCCGACGGGCGCTCGCGTGTCCGAGGCGCAGCTGGAGGACACTGGCCTGCTGACGTTCCCGGCCAGCCGCGTGGGCCGCTACCTGGTGCGCAGCGCGCGCGGCCCCGTGGCCGAGGTGGAAGCGCTCGACGCCGCCGCCGTCAAAGTGCTGTCGATAGGCGACGCGGTGGCGCATAGGCCGGCCATACTTACCGGTGAGCTGTCTGGGCTATAGCGCAGAGAAATAGAATGCATGTGAATAATGACCTTATATGTAGAAGTGAGATTTTTCCCCTTCACGCATGGATTCATGCTCATGTTCGCTAAGTTCGTTAAAAAACACTAATAAGAGCGTCATTTCATATTCCACCACGATGTCAACATTGGAGAAAAAAGGAAGGAGAGGATGCAGTACGTGTCACTTCTTTATTTTTTATTCGTACACCAAAAGTTATTGGTGAGGTTGAATGATATTTGTAACTAATCGGTTATATGTAAAAGCTTCTGTTCGTAAGTCATCTTTCATTATATTCGGTCAGAAGCTTTAAAATCTAACGGTAGATTCCCACAAATGGCCACTTTATTTTGTTTACTTTACATAAATAAGGATACTTGAAAATAAAGATTAAAAATTATTACCTAAAAATTTGATTGCATTAGTATCGCCAAGTTCCTAGCTTTATGCATATTGTTACACCGTGACCAGTAAACTAAGGGGTGGCCTGATAATGGCGTTTTGCTCAATAAGCAGAATAAAATTGCCAGTTAACATTGCCAGAGCTTCTGAAGAAGTAACAGAGGGTACCTCTGCCTGCGGAGGTGGAACGATATGTGCGGCGCCACTGATAGAAACATGTTTGCGGGCCCAGTGAGCACGAGCAACGCGGGCGCCGGCCGGCTGTCGGGGCGCGTGACGTGCGGAGGGCAGACGGTGCCGCACTCGATGCGGCGGCGCGGCGGCGCGCGGCAGGAGCTCGTGTGGCACCCGGCGCGCGCGGCGCCGCACCGCCTCACGCTGCTGTGGAGCGGGGTGCCGGTGGCGCGCGACCCGCTCGTCGTCGACGTGCAGCCCGCCAGCCACGGCCAAGAGGTGAGCACCGGGAGAGCGGACGGGCGACACGTTCGCCAAGTGTCGGCCAACGCACAGACATCAATATTTCTATCTCATGCCTACCTGTGCGGTGGCCAACATTCGGCCATTGTCACAGTATAAATAATAAATAGTATTAGTACTAGAATTTTATAGTGTTTGATGCACAGTGTGCTCGACTACATCACACAATACCGGCGTGACTACGGCTTGCTAGTGCATTTCGTATGGTGAGTGAAAAACTCGGAAGCCAGCGGGAGGGTATAGGCCGGCAATGGATTAGCGATCCTCTTGGAGAAGCTGATTCCTATGGGCCGCGGTGATTACTTTCAATGACCCGCATGCACGTTTGCGTCCCCTTAGATACTTCTCACTGAGTTCCACTTCTGACAGTAGTAGTTTACTACTTACAATGAAATGGAAAGGATATCTGAGAGTAAGCGCACTTCAGTCCATCCAAGTCTAATGAAGTGCCTGTTTCATCATCAGCCCATGTTCGTCCACTGCTGGCCTCTCCCATGGCACGCGACTGAGCACGATCCTCGGCCACTCTCATCCAGCTCTTGCCAGCCGCCCTGCGAAGATCATCGCTCCACCGAGCGCCTGTTTGATATGCTCTAACTATATAACTAATTATTTCCGCAGGTGTCAGCAGCCGGGCTGGGCCTGTACCAGGCGCAGGTGGGGCGCGTGGCGTCGTTCAGCATCGACACGCTGGGCCGGCCGGCGCGGGAGTTCGACGTGGTCGTGTCCGGCCCCGGCTCCCGCGCGCTGCCCGTGCGCTGCTACCAGACCAAGTCGGGGCTGCTGCAGGCCGAGTACACTATCACTGAAGTCGGCCAGAGCACTATAGGTAACGCCGGTTTTCTAAATTACTCAATACCTTACAAAGGTGCTCTTAACGAGCGACATTTTTAATATTTATTTCTGATTAGCTTTTAACCGCGGGTTTATTGCGTGGATATTGTCCGGGATAAAAGGTAGCTAATGTGTTAAGTCACGGCATAAGCTATCTCCATTCCAAATTTTATCCAAATCTGTCCAACCGTTTTAGCGTGAAAAGAATGCGTTTAGAAGTTATAGCGATACTAAGTTAAAAAAATGATCAAGAAAAAAGTTCTTTGGTATGATAATTAGTTACTAGTAGTAAACAAAACGCGATTTGGTGTTGGCTGTACGTAGCGCGATGCAGAGTTTTCGCGACCCCTTTCCGCTGCCATATTTGATATTTGGAAAAATAGCGACCGTAGAAAAAAATTTAAACCATTACATTATCGTATTACGGCAATTAATTGCTTAAAACATTGCCAGGTATAAGAGCATTTTATGAAGAGCGACCTCTTATTTGGTATTAAATGTATAAGCAACTACTATGAAAACGAATTTGTTTCACTTCCGAAGATATCGAATAAGTATTCTCATTTACACCCATATCTATCAATATGCCGCCCGCGCGGCTGGAGAGATTAGAGGCAGCATGACATAAGGGTGAAACCCAAGGCAGTTGTGTGGTTGGGATCATTCAAATCGAGAAGATACTATTGTTTGTTTATTTTTTGCAGAAGTACTTCACTTATCAAAACCTGTCACTGGAAGTCCGTACACTTGTGAATCATTCGACCCGAACAAAGTCATTATGTCTGGATTGCCTACTGGTAACATCATAACGCAAACGCCTATCAACTTCACAGGTAAGTCTAAATACTATTTGGTATAAGGTTCATGTAAAAATATTATTGAACTTTGTCATGTTCACATTGGTCATGTTCACAAACGAAACTGTCATTATTTTGATTTTATAGACATCAGATGGTAGCTCTCGTGAAACGGCCTATAAACCATTGGCGTACTTAAATGCGTTTTTGCCTTACAGTCGATACGAAAGAAGCTGGCGTGGGTGAATTGGAAGTGGTATGCGAAGCAATGGGCGAGAAGCGCGTGCGCATTCCGGTCGACATCCGGGAAGACGGCCACACGTACCGGGTCCGGATGCGGGCCACCGTGCCTGCGCACTACCGCATTTACGTCAACTATGGTGGTGAGCTATTACAACTTTTAAAATTCGTCATAATGCGATAGATAATAATTAACAGTCTTGTTATCCTTGCTCCTTACTCAACACCGATAATTATTCTCCAGAAATTAATATCAGCAATAGTATTGCTCATTTGGTACGATTATGGTTAACGATCGTTTTAGACTATTGTATGTAATTAGTAAAAACATCGTAATTTTGAAATTTATATTCGAATGCAAATTCAACAAAAACAAGTAGTGTTTACCACAAGTTTAATGATGGTAGGTATTGTTAGCTTCTTTTATTGTAACTTATGTATTTTTAATTGTTAAGCAAATGGTTTCAAACCAATTACACTAAGTAATAACTAGTTTAAAACTTAACAATGCGAGTAAATAGTAATGTTTGAGTGTAGGGGCGCCGGTGGCGGGCAGCCCCGTGTCTCTGGGCGTGTTGAGCGGGCGCAGCAGCGGCGCCGCGCGCTGCGCCGGCACCGGCCTGGCGCACGCGCATGTCGGCAAGGAGGCCGCCTTCACCATCCACTGCGCGGACCATGCGCCGCCCACTGTGCAGGTAAACACGTAATTTGTATATTTATTGTTTTATCAACAAACAATTGTCAAACTATTGATTTTTCAGTTTCTCCTACTCGAACGTGTTCTCAGTACTTGACTATCTAAGTTGAAGACGTGTTTACAAAAATAACAACTAATTATAATGGTTGATACTTATAAATGAACACCTTAATGGAATGTAGAAGGCAACCAGTGTTTTAGTAGACATGACTTCAATTAGTTTCCATGTTTCAATCCCAAGTCTTGGTTAATGATGCGAATTATTTTTGTCATGACTAATTTTCTTTGTAAGCTACAATGCGAATGTTATAACCAGTTTATTTATCAAGCTAAGCCAGTGTTATTGGTTTGCTTCAAGCGTGCTTGGCGATTTCATTGGAACGTGTTATGTTACGTTTGATGAGAATCCATTAGGTTTTTTTTTCATCAATCATTGACGTAAGCGATGTTACCTACCGTACACTGTATCGCATATCTTTGTAAAAAAATGAACATAGTTATTTATTTATTACCATAGCTTTGCTCATTTGTTCCGAAGATAAGCTAACGAGACATGATAAAAAGTGTAACATTTAATTTTTATAAAAAATATCAAAGCTACTTAGTTTTTTGCGGCCTTTCTGCTCAACAAAATATTCGATTTTCCTCAACGCTGGCATAGTCCAATGTGGCAACCGCTTAAGTCCTGATTCACAACAGAGTACCCACTATAAATGGTGTCACTCCAGATTGGTCGACTGTCAACTGCAGCACAAGGTAAATGGTTAAAGATCTAACCGCTGTTGTTTCGATTGGATCAGGTGGAAAAGCTGACTGAAGGCAAAGAGGACGACACAGAGTCCGGCTTGCTGGAATGCCGCGTGGTGGCGGGTGCGCCTCGCGAGTGGCTGTGCGCCTACATCCCGCTCGTGGTCGGGCTGTACGAAGTGCGAATATTCACGGCGGCCGGCCCGCTGCCCGGCAGCCCGTTCTCTGTCAAAGTAAGTTCACAAGTTATCACGTACTAAGGTTCAGGAAAATGTTTCGAGAAAGAAATTAACATGCGAAAAGATTCGAAAGTCGTATGTTATCGATTTTATTGACTTTACTTAATATTTCTTTGATTTTTGTTCATTTCATAATGCTCAATTTTAAATGCTGGGGTAGCGTAACGGTCACGACGCTCTACTATTAAAATAAAAGTTTCACTTGTTATTGTTAGGATAAAGTTACCTTGCAAGGGGCGTTTTGGGTTCACTTCGATCCTATCTTTTATCCATTGTGTAACTGTATGTCCAAATATATAACGGCGGGTGTTTGGCAGGTGATAGACACGTCGGCGATCCTACCGGTGGGTGGTTGGGGCGCGGACAGCTCGGGCCGCGTGCGCGCTCCCTCCAAGCTGGTGCTCGACACTAGCAACGCCGGCCCCGGCACGCTCGAGTGCCTGCTGGCTGCCCGCCATCAACGTGAGTCACATACTTAACACCACGGAATACCATTAATTCAAAGACTTCTAAGTAAACTAGACGAGGTCTTCAGAATGAAAACTGTGTCACACTTCGGACTAACGTGCTGAGTATCGTGGTAGACAGAGAAATAACACGTATCCTATAATGTATCGGCTATATTACTCGCTCTAACTCAATTATAGTAAAGAGTAACCGAAATGGCTATATCAATATGGCGGTAGTGCGTTTACGACAAATTTGTTTCATTGCAAAATTAGTAAAAAAAAATAGTTTCTTACCTAAAATAAACTCCAAGTTCCGTGCATTGTGTGCGCATGTTATTATTAATCAGTGTTATGTATCACACTTAACCAGATACATACATATATGTATACACTTGCTTCTTACGCTTGCGAACAAGCGACTCAATGAGTTGCGGATCATGTACCGTAACTCATTGTGACAAAGTTTCTATTTCGTACAGCGTATCTAGTGTAATGTAGAAATCTTTGCAAAAATTGCGTATAGCTATTTATGGATAGCGCCAATACCGCGTTCGAATATACAAACAACGGGGCGTTTTACCTACCAGCCGCAAATTTTGACAAATGTTTCGTATAAAATTTATTAAAACGGCTGTCAACCGATCCCTTGTTTGAATATAGGAACGCGTCATTGACGAATATGGTCCGGTGGTTGTGTTGGCAGGCGTGGAGACGGTGTCGGGGCGCGCGGTGGTGACGCTGGCGGCGGCGGAGGGCGTGAGCGGCGAGCAGGAGCTGGAGCTGACGTACAACGGCGCGCTGGTGGGCGGGGCGCCACGCCGCGCGCTGCTCGCCGCCGGCAGCACGGCCGACCGCGTGGCGCTCGCCGGCCGCGGGCTCGCGCACGCCGCGCCGCACACGCCCGCCGTTTTCACCGTCGGTCAGTGTCACTGTACTTTTCTTAAAGGCAGGCGTTGTATTTGTGTGACTAATAGCATAGCATAGAAAGAGTTATAAAATGGAAAGCGATATTTTATTAGCTTATCTCTTTACTTGAAATGGCAATACAATGTGCCAAAAAGAGACGGCTACATAATACTCTAAACCTCCTCTTAAATTGACACCCTATACATAGTCAATATAGAAAATGGTTACCTGTGGTGCACATTAAAGTAGTACAATCTACGCTTCTCTTATTAATTTGCAGGTTTTCCTACCTTGACGCACACCAAAGGTGACCATTTTGACAGTTTTGGGTGTTTACACTTGACTTGTACTGGGACTATATCCAAGCTTTAGCTCTTCATCAGCAAATCAGCAAGTTGTGACAGCTGTACCGATGATTGAAGCCGAAAAAACTCCTGTATTTTGATCCATAACACGGTCTATCAGTCTGCCAAATTTCATCCAAATCCGTCCAGCTGTCTAAGCGTGATTATACAACAAACATGTCATACTTTCATACTAACCCCGCGCTACGGGACCCGCTTCTAGGATCAACGGTAAAACAGTGAACGTGTCCTATCATTGTGACGGCAGTTCAATGGTTTCCAAAGGTAGCATATGTTTTAGACGGCAGCGCGGCCGGTCCGGGTGCGCCGGAGGCATCGCTTGCGGCGCCGGACGGCGACGACGTCCCGGTCGCGCTAGCGGCGGCCGGGCCGGGCTTGTGGCGCGCGAGCTACACGCCGCGCCGCGCCGGCGACCATCAGCTCAGGGTTACGTGGGCAGGCCGCCTCGTCAAAGGTACATGAGTTTTAAACTTGACAGCATCCTGGACAGATGGCTGACCGGCTTGGCTGTGCCCACATGAGCTACTGTATCAGTGTTCGTGAGGACCCAGGTGATGACTGACGAGCTAAGGTGTTGTCATGACATTTTTTTTAGGTAATTTATAAATGTAACGTGTGAACGTGTTACTAAGAAATAGAATCACGCTGGATTAAAAAATATTAAAGCATGTTATGTCGTTTTGCAAGTGAGACAGTAGAGCACACTTAGAGGGGCGCGTCATAAATGTTTGTTTGGTTGCAAACTTTACTATTACTAGTTATGTAAGACAGTCACACGATGCTTCTGAATGCACGGAATGGCATCGCGTTAAACCTTAACCAGGTCCCATCAAACCAGAAGTTTCCCCAAGAAATCAAATACAGACCCATGTTTGTTACTATTTGGACAACATTATTGTGAAAAATACCTAGTGGACTGCATTAAGAAATAAGATGGAAAACTGTAAAATACTAATTTAATGAAATAAAGGTTACAATATGAATCTACGGGTGAACCTCGTGGCAGCAACCTCAGCGGACGGCGGGCGACTAACTCCTCAATTCCTCTTCGAGCTGGGCTGCTGTCACGAGGTCTTACAATGGCCAGTTATAAATATAATTAATAGATTCAGGAGTTACTTTGCCTTGGTTTCGCGGAGTAGCAAGGTAATTTGTTCCAGTTTGTAGTTATAAATATCTACAAAAGATGCCTGCTTGTCCTTCACAATTATAGAAGCAGGTTGTGTTTCACTTTAGCACATTCGAATTTGTATCAGAATGTGTAGCTGTTAAAGTTGCATTTAGAATATTTACATGTATGTGGGAGAAATAATTCCCTTAGCCTGGTAAAAGGTTAATGGCACACGGGTGTCCCGCAGGCTGTCCGCTGACTGTGAACGTGACGGCGGGCGCGGAAAGCGGGGACGCGTCGCGCGTGGTGTGCTCGGGCGCCGGGCTGGCGGGCGGCGTGGTCGGCCGCGAGATCCGCTCCTGGATCGACACGCGCCGCGCCGGCCCTGGCGAGCTCACCGCGCACTGCACCGGCCCCAACAAGGTAAACATGGCCGGATCTACCATATGGCTTTTTGGGCTTTAGCCCAGGGGCCCATGGATTCAAGGGGCCCCCAGCTAATCAAGTCAAAAATAGACGATCATGCGAAAAAATCACGAACACGATAAGACCATTTAAAAATTTTGTTTGTTTGTACGCGAATCACGTAAAAACCGCTGAACGGATTTAGATGGAGTTTTCACAGATCTTTTTAAATGAGTCCAGAATAGGTTTTAGGCTACAATTTTTTTTTAAAGAGGAAGATAGGTTGTTTTTTGCTCCTTTAGGCTTCTTGGGCTCACTTGAGCAGGAACAAAGATAGCGGGACGCTTGCTAACGTTATAATACTGATCGCCCTCGGGTCTCGCAAGTTACTCAAGAGTATTTATATCAGCGGGACGCATCATCGCACGCGCTTACATGAAGCCCGCACTTCAGGCCCGCTGGAGGGGGGTATAGGAGGGTTGTGTGCTAATGTCATACCGCCGCTAGCGATCCGGGCTCGCAAGATACTCAGGATTATTTGCATCAATATTTTTATTATATCATATAGAAAGGAAAAGAGGCAAGTGGGTCACCTGTTGGTAAGTGATCACCACCGCTTTTAGACATTCGCAACACCAAGGATATTGCAGATGCGTTGCCAACCCAGAGGGCTAAGATGAAATACCTCTTTCGCGTGGTCATAGTAGGCTAGTTCTGTCACATGTCAGGGATAGTGTAGCATTCTATCAGTAAAAGATTTTTTGAAATCGGCTCTGTAGTTCCAGAGATGACCGACATACAAACAAACAAAGTTTACCTTTTTATTACATTAGTGTAGAGTAGATAGTGTGTATGTAGATTATTAATCCATATTGGATTAGTAACAAAAGGACGCTTCATCAAGGAATGCTACGTGGACGAAGTCGCGGGCAAAAGCTAGTTAGCTAATAAATAAATAAATGAGCCTGTTCCGACTAGACCTCGACTATGTAACTCCCCACCTAAGTCAAAGGCTGGATTCGCTATTGCCCTGTGCAAGGTTGACTTATTGCATCTTGTTTACCTTTAACTGAGCTTCTATGTTTTTTTTGTGATTATCAAATACAACTTTAATTTTCCCCGGTGCATAAATAATCATATTACAGTCACTGACACACTGATTGTGTCTTGCAGAAACAGACTGATATTTACCTATACATGAATATTTACAGTGAGGGCGTTGTATTTGGAATCCAGAAATACTCAGGTCTTTAAGAATTACCGCTCAAGACGAACATACAAGTATTACAGTGCCGAAATGACAATTAAACACTTTAAAACTGAAACGAAGTTTTCATAATAAACCTCCACCGGTATATCAATCAACCGGTAATCAATAGTGGTTTGCTCCGAACAAGGACCCTTAATGGTGTCACCGTTTACAAACAGCCTGACGATACTTACAACCTACACCTTTGACCCACATCACCGATTCTAACTGCCATCTGCAATCTATAGCTCTACTTTAGTATCAGTCGAAACGCGTTCAACATTTCAGTATGCTTTCCTTTAACGAATACGTCCTTGCAGGTGGCGTACTGCGAACTGTACGAGCACGGCGATGGCACGTTCACGCTGAACGTGAAGCCGGCGGAGGCTGGCCGGCACGTGCTAAGCGTGCAGTTCGCTGGCGACCACGTGCCCGGATCGCCGTTCGTGCTCAAAGTCGCTGGTGCACCAGATCCCTCCAAGGTGCGTGAAGGTCTTAATAGTTTCTTGTTCACTGCTTACAGTCAATGGTCCAGAGTGAAGCTACTTCGATGCCGCACCGCGCCAGTTGTAGATCGGACACCATGGGAGCTCAATTGTAAACTCCTGCGCAATACTGAAACAGCTGGTACTTAAAAGCTAATAATGACTTGGCATTTTTTGTCGTCAAGAGGCCGTTTACCACGTGAGCTAGCATTGTCGAATTTTACATTGTTCTCAATTAATTATTTATATTTTATTATAAATTTGTGTGTAATGTTATATTTTTTCATGAAACGAAGGAGCGTTTAGGAAAAAAGTATATATCTGTTTTATATGTACGTAATAAGCTATATATAGCTTCACCACTTTACGTTTCTTACAAAATGAAACTCTGACACAAATTTTAAAAATTGTGATATGTAAGTATCCTGGTAATCAAATGGAATAACTAACCGTAACCAACTTACCATGAATCCTAAGGGATTGTAGATTGTAGCAACCTCAAATGTCTAATACTAGTTTGCATTTCCCATCTACCGTCAAGTGTAAACGTATTATAAAGATTAAAACGTCTCAGAATGTATAGCAGCAGCGTTATTACTATCGCCCGTATTTTGGTAGAGACGTTGATTGTACCCATTTTATTACTTTTGACTGTACAGTCAACCAATTTGATTCATAGGCCACTATAGAACGTTGTCGTAATGTGTCATCAGTGGGATATTATGATATTTATTGAGAAGGCATTATGACGTTTACTGTGAAAAGGTTCTACAGTGGCCTATGAATCTAATTGGTTGACTGTACAGGTACACATCTGTTTTAAAACTGTTATAACAGTAATGATTTGTGTCAGGTCCGCGTGTACGGGCCGGGCGTGGAGCCGGGTGTGCTGGCGACGTTCCAGTCGCGGTTCCTGTGCGACACGCGCGGCGCGGGCGCCGGCCAGCTGACGGTGCGCGTGCGCGGGCCCAAAGGCGCCTTCCGTGTCGAGATGCAGCGCGAGAACCAAAAAGACCGCACTATACTGTGCAAGGTGAGCTTATTGCATCTTGTTTGCCCTTATTTATAGCTGAGCTTCTATGTTTTTTTATAATTATTAAATAGAACGTATATTTTACCCGTTAGATCAATAATCCTATGCCAGTTATAATTGTCATAAACTATTAAGGTACAGCCGATGTGCATTCCACTGCACAGTATACTGTAAAGGGCTATTCGCGATGAGAATTTTTAACAGATTTCAAAAAGTTCTCAATTCGACTGTTTTCTTTTTGTGTATGTTACGCGATATCTCCGCCAATTATGAAGGCATTTCAATTATTATTTTTAATTAAATTGGGTCTATTTAAGATGAATCCCATTTAAATATACAGAAAATATTCCACCTCTGAGGGTGGAAAATTAAGGGGTGAATCGCCGTCTACATATAAAAACTCTACGTATAAAGTTTATTACTATTTTCAAAAAGTTTTTGTAGTTTAATTAAATTAAGTGCAAATTCAACGATTTGTGGAACTGAATACTGCTTACTTAATGTAGTTCAAAGTTAAGTTTAAGCTCAAAGAGCCGGTGACCTCTGTCCGTGCCCGTGACAGTCTATTTATAGTTTGTGAAGTTTAAACTGCAACAGTTCAGAAGAAGCCGAAAAAGATTGGTATCTCGTGACAGTTGGACCGAAGACTTGGTTAAATATGTTGGTTGATTGATTGATTGATTGATTTAAGCTTATTTTTCCATAACACAACAAAACACAGAACAAGGTAGTAATAATAACGAATAAAAAAACAAAAACATCTTAAAAATGAATCCTTAAAATATAAAGAAAAGAAAAATACAAATCAAACTGAAGCTAAAAGTTAGGATGCCAAAGGGTTGTTGTCAGAACCGTTTTGAGACAGATCTGTGGCGGTGTTGGTGTCGAACACTGTGTAACTACGAGTTTGTCGTCAGTTCTCGCCGACGGAGCCGGGCGACTACCGGGTGGAGGTGCGGTGGGCGGGGCGCCACGTGCCCGGCTCGCCCTTCCCGGTCATGATCTTCGACACGCAAGAGGAGTTGCGCCGCTACATGCAAGCCAACGCCGCCTGACCATGCGACTACTCGCGAACGGATTCATTAAAAAATAAATACGAAATATGGGCAATGGAATTTCTCCTTTTCAACGTCAACGATGAAGTCATCATTTAGTACTATTTTACAGCGATAGCGATTACGTAATGTTTATCTATAACAGGACTTAGCAATGGCTAATTTACCTATTTTAAAAGAAAAATTACTTTTTGGAAAGTTTAAGGCTTCTCCGACCTAAAATGCCGTAAAACCGAGGAACTTTGTAACCATTTAATTTATCAGAAAAAAAAATCTGCAAGGTAGTGATGTGGTTCCTCTTAAAATCTATTATAATTACTAAAGAAAGAAAAACATTATTATTAATCGAATTTCTCCATAAAACCGGCAAGATACAGCAGCCGTCGGGTGGTGTGTCAAGAGCCGCCGCCCCCGTACCGTATGTCGGAGGTCGTCGGCGGTGGGAGAGGCCTTAAGTCTAATCTAAAAAAAATTACATACTGACGTTGACAATTGTCAATTATGTATAATAAAATTATGTCTCTGTTTGTTTTATGAATGATTGAAACTCCATTGGCCATATTATGTGCATTATTGCAACGAGACTCACGAGATTTAATAACACAGTAATTATGCCAATTGTAATAGCGTTGAATCATTTGTAACATCCGGACTTAATTCAATCAATATGTGAATATTGGTATTTAATAAGGAATTATTGATTAGATTCAATATTGATTCGACTATCAGAACCGATACGATGAAGTAGCGATCACATTTTATGTTATTGTGTACGCCCAATATTTAAAAAAAAACTCGACACGTGATTTGGTTCGGCGTGTCGCTCTACTAGTATCGCTAATTATTGTAGCGAATTACATAGGTACTTACAAATGATATTATTAGATACTTACTCTCTTTCCGTCCGATTATATTTTAGGATCTTTAATCTCAATTAGTAATTTGTAATTAATGTTATAAACGACAACATTTTTATATCCAATTTACATGTAACTCGTTCTCTTATTTGCAAAAAGTACATTCTAATTATAGTTTCTAATCGAAAGGAAGGCATAATAAATTGTTTATTTGTTAATATTTAATTTATTAATAGAAACATGTAGGTTTACAAGCATTAACTAAATGTAACTAACGAAGGTATTTGTTTATTGTTGTAGCCTGGCCGGGCAGTAGTATCCCTCGCCCGACCGGCTAACCTGCTGATGAGTTCGGTTACTAATTTGTTAATAAATGGAACTTAATTACAACGCCTACTTTGATTAAGTACCCTAAATCCTAACACAATACATGAAAAAAAAACAATTTAAAAATAATAATATCACGACAATTGTGACTACAGACAGAACTTAACCATTAAGTTAGCTCAAGTTTATTTTAAGTGACGTACGTTCATAGTCATAGTTGTAGCTACAACCATTGAGAAAGTCCAAGTTCTATACACAATTTGCATAAACATAGATTGCTCGAACAGGCTAAAATCTTACCCCCTTGTTCATAAAGGTTTACTAAACATACTTTAGTTAAAGTCGTTATCTGTGGTAGTGGAGGTTTGCCTTTAAAAAAAAGGAATGACTAATTAGTTTTAAAAGTTTTTAAACACTAAATAAAGGGATTACTCTAGACAACATTTATACCAAGTCTAAGTGAATACGTACCGTCTTATACTAATCGTGTTGGAACATGATTACTGAGACCACCTAAGCATGGTTTCAGCCAGATATTTTTTTCTAGTTCTAGATTTACATACGTGCAACTTTGAAAGTAATCTTTGAAGATTGCCTTTTAATTAGATCTGCTAACTTTTCAGTATAGATAGATAAATCTGTGCAACAACAATACATTTAGATACATTCAATTTGTTAAAGCCAAAATAGAATTTAAACATTTCACACAGCACTTCATCAACTGCCCGTGGGATCTTCAAAAATGTTTCGCGCTTCATTCGCAATCATCGGATTTGTGAAAGATACGGTATGTTAGGAAAACTACTTTAAAATGGACTATCGACGAAAACCGAAGATCTTTTTTAAGAAGTCACGGCCGGAAACAAGCGTTTGAACCGTGTCACAATCTTTATTATAAAGGGTAAACCTATAATATAGCGCACATCAGGCCTTTAACGTGCTACGTAATAAGGATAAAGGACCTTGAGTAATATGTGCTATCGCAGTTTCGTTCAGTTTCGACGAACGCAATAGAGAAGCTTAATATTAACATTCTAATTTATTAAAAAAGAAGCGAAATCGCAAGCAAGCTTTAATAACGAGGTAAATTTAATAAAATTATTGAAATATATTTATTTGAGGCATGTTGCGGAAACAATATCGATACTGCATTCCGTCAAGTTCTAGTGATGTACTATTCCATATTGCGATAAAGTGCACAGATTTTAACACAAATATTTTACTTCAGCAAATTTTAAGGCGGTGTGCTTTTGTGAGCGTAAATACGTAAAATTATAAGTGGCAATATGGGGCGTTCTACTTCATATGTAGACCACAAAACTATCCCTCGGGCTTAAATCTGAACATCATCGTGTGGCGATCAGGGTAAGCTGTCTCCCGTCCGCCCAGCTGCGCCCGCAGTGCGTCCAAACTCTGCCACAGCTGCTGCATCTGACCGAAGATTATCACCTCCAGACGCTGTATCGAGCTCTGGAGCTCTCCTGCAATAAAAAAGGGTGTGTGCTTATATACACGATAGAAGTGAAAACTTAAATTACAGTTCATAATGAAATAAAACGTAATTCTTGAAAAAGGCTTGTTAGACATTATACGTGGCTAATGACAGTTGATCGGCTAATGGTGACTGGCACCCGATTCAGCGTCACGACCCGAGCGTGATAGTTCAGTTTTGTTTACTGTTCAGAAAAAATGCAAAGGACGTCTAAAAAAGTTTTTACTTCAAAAACAATAAACTAATATTACATTGGACGCCTGCAAGTTGGTACGGTCAGCCTCAGAAGTAGCTGAATATTTTAGTACCTTGTCGCTGTCAGTAATGTGACGAATTCGAGCAACTGTCATTTCATAGTTTTCATACGTTACTACTACAAGGTTCTAAAGTGTTGAGCTACTTCTAACGCTGACCGTACCAAGGTATCATGTCTCAGAAAATGTACAGAGTCGGGTCTCAACACTCAACTAGGCCCACAGCACACAGTTCAACCTTACTCCTCTTTGGCCCCGTCACCCTCGCGTCTACTTATGCGGCACGTGCGGCTAACTGTATTCCTATATTCACACAGCGGATCATTTTACTAACAGCCGATAAAATTTGACAGATATCCCATAGATAATGTGTCAAAATGTATGTAACTGAACCGGCTTTTAGAGTTCATATCCGACCAAGTGCGTTACTTTGAACACTTGTTTGACTATATATTTACTGCTCCAGCTATATATTTACTGTGGAATCTTTGGGTTGACATTGAAGGCGAATCTGTATTAAATTCAAGTTACTTAGCAATTGGCGTAAAACTTCCCTGCATCGGAATAAGTGGCACGCTCTCCTTCCAGGGGCCATGATTTTTTGAGTCACTGAGTCAACCTAGTTAGTCAACTTAACCCCATACGCGTCCTAAAGCCCACTCTGTAAGAGCTGCATAGACTAGCGGTCTTGTATTTCGTCTAGCGAATATCGAGTTCCAGTTCTGGGTTTAATCCTGATATCAATTAAGGGAAAGTGCCGTGAAGAAACCTTTTAAATAAGCACTTATTATACGTGTCTACGATGGCAATTATGGTCAAAGTTTGTAATTATGGCAATTTGGTTTTTATCAAAAATATGTTTTTTTTAATTACTTTTAAGCCTTTACTTTAATAGCACGTGTGTAGTTTATTTCATAATGCTAGTCTCATGAATAAAATTTGCTGTTTATACATAGAAACATTAATTATCATAATATTAAATTAAATGTACCTACACTTTTTCCGACTGATTGATTCCAAACTCAAACCTAGTCGATGTCAATTTTCCCCCATCATGTTCAACCTACTGGCTGCTGTTCTCTGATGTTATTACTTGGCATTTTTGTGTAAATTATATTCCTAGTCGGTTAAAGAACAGGACAGATGACGTGGCCGGATGATAGACCAGAAAAAAAGTCTTTGGGTTTGGACGGATTTGTGAAGGAACCCCGAGATACTTACTGGACGTAACAACTCCATGTAGCCTCCTTGTTATAGTGGCGTTGGCGGTGGCGTTGACTTCGTGGGTCTTAACGGAGCACATAGCCCGGGCTTCTTCCCGAGGCCCGCTGCCGTGATACGTGGCATTACGGACCTCCACGAACGGCTGTTTGGGCATTTCGTGTCCATTGCTCACCGTGTAACGCGGCCCACGCACTGCAAAGAATATCAATGTTTAAAGTCACATTTAATTCAAGACGGCACTTTCATTACTTACACTAAATTTGTAACGGCTTAAGCAAATGCGATGGTTGTGGGGCGGTGTACTGAATTATAATATTACATAAGGATCGACGTAAATCAAGTCGGCGGGCCCAGTAACTTTGGACTTATTCACGCACAGAATAATTGAAGTTTAGGTCTTGTATACTACTCAAAATAAAATAGGGCCCACTCAACTTTTCTCAGTAGAACAATATAAAAAGATGTATGATTCAAAGCATATTTATGTAGTAGGGGCTTATTACTTATGTATACATTTAATTTTAAATAATCATAATAATCATTTTAAATAAAATAAAACCCTACTTTTAAAACGCGCAAACTTAGAAACACATACTTATTTTCACATTTTAATTTTACAGAAAAAAGTGAAGTGGGCCCTATTTTGTTTTGCAGTAGTTTACATACTTTAAGTAATTCGCATGAACGAATAACGTATAAAAGGTATAGGAACTCGTAACTGTTGTTTTTAAATGCCTAGTTTAACTAGGAACATGTCTGACTGCTTCTCTTTCAGTCCGCTTGTATGTCATTTGTAACATTTTCTCAGAACAAGTTACAAAGTTGAATGAACACATTATATCTATCCTGCGCATACGGACCTTTTTTTTATAAGCTTTTAAGTGTGTCACTGCTGAGCAGAGCCATTTAATAAATTTACTATAACGATTTTGTTCAGTCATGTTTTTCTATCCCCAACATTTAAAGCAAGGGCGGATGTTTTGGTCAACAAACAACATCACATATGTGTCATTGGATAATTCTTTGTAAAAACATTTGTATACTACTAGCGAGCCACCTTGGCTTTGCATGGGTATAGTCGACCAAGAAATTGCTTGACCACTTTTCGACCGTATTACATAGGAATAAGGTTCAAAAGTGGTCAAGCATTTAATTGGTCGAGTATACATTAGGATGTAATGTACACGAGATCCTTCCTTAAAAAAATCTCTAAATGTCGAATGAGAAGAACATACACCATACAAATTTAGGACAGACAGGAACGGATAGCGACTTAATTTATACTCGTACTATGTAAAGAATCTATTCTTTGATTCGAGATACCGTTTAGGTGATATTGAGTTTTGTGTATTTTTCACTATAGCGGAAAACAATTTATGGACGATGAGGAAACGAGCGTACAGGTCACCTCATGGTAAGTGATCACCGTTGCCCATAGGGTCCCAAGACATTCGTTGATCTGCTGCCGGCCTTCAGGTAACCATTGTCTGTCGGCTCCTGATCTTCCACTGTACGAAAAGCAGTAGCAGGCTACTAGTTACTTTGCGTCGGTATGCTGTGAGTGTTTAGTGAGTGAGAATCCCGGGCTAGCTTGTTGCTACAATGAGACACTAATACTTTAAGAACTAGAAATACTATTTGGAAATATCATAAATTACGAGTAAACGAAATATAACGAAATCAAAAAGGACAACTGTCACGTTTAAGGCTTAACAGTCTCCTGAGCAGTAAACAACTAAAAATGTTTATATCTACTGAAAATCATCGGGAAAGCACTAGCTCTAGATAGATAAAAATCTAGGTAAACCTTGCAATACCTTGAGTTTTTTTTCCGTCCGTAGTAAATAGGCTACACTGAACGAACATGACCCGACATGCTCTTGCCCGATTTTTATATTTTATTCTCCTATCAACATTTTTCTGTAGACTATACGGTATAATCAGTTCATCACTCCACTTGGTGTAGGTATTATCCTTGCATTTAGGTATTACCTACCGTCTTAACGATGGAAATAAAGGTATAGCAAAAACAAAACCGTTGAAAAAGCACATTTCTTGCACGAAACGTTCGCATTTTTGCTCCGCTTTTTTTATTATCTATTAGGAGATTTATCATAAATAAAAAATATTCTGTAAATAATTTAACATGCTACCTAATCAGATTCAAAAGATAAAGCTCTTTAGAGGTTGGCTAGGCAAACAGGTGATCAGGCGCAACGACGGACTACTTAAAGGTCGTAGACATAGTAATATTGGGTCCTGTTTGCATCCTCTACGTGCGGAATCCTAAAAGCATCCTATTCCTGAAAGTTCATACTTGACAACGACTCAACGCTCATACTCTTAAGCTACAGAGCGCGTGCGCATACTTAAAACTCTCGAATTAACTCCCGCGCGCTCTCAATATTGAAACTTAGGCTGTTTTTCTTTATTTTTTAATTAATTCCGAAGAACCACATATTAAGAGAATAATAATATAAAGTATAAAAACTATTGCTAATGCATATAAATATGTATAATATTACAGCTAGACAGGAACTGGCCTAATGGCTTGTGATTAGTTCATGATTACGATTAGCACTAGTAAAAACTTCCATTCTTGCCGACACCTGTATCACACCCGTATTATCTTTTTGAGATTATCTTGGACTAAGTCGCAATCGGTTTATTTTTCTATTTCATAAACAAGGATCCAGCAGAATATACCGAAATCATAAATTACTTAAACTAAAAATTACAAAGTTATTAATATACTAATAAAACGGATCACTCGCGTATTTTTGCGTCTGGAAATGCCCGACATGTTTCGGACCAGTCCGTGGTCCTTAATCATGAGCCCCCGTCCGTCCGTTGTGAGTCCGTTTTATTAATATGTCCGAGTCTCACGGTAGTTTTATGTTAAAAAGGTATTAATACTTTATTTCATAGAACAGGTTTATTTTAAAAGTGGCATAACGTTCCATCCTTAATCTAAGATGATGCATTCTTCATATTGAGTGCACTGCTTGCATGATATCTTCCATTGAGTGCGTTGGAATTGCGAGTAAGCGATTGGTTATAGTTGAAATATTTAGCATAGTACTGGAAGATAAGAAAGTAGGGTACTTACAATGAGGATACGCGGGAGCCGTGCTGAGATGGTTCACTAAAATTAAAAGAAATCCCGTACAATTGATAACAGTTCGCCACATAATTGTAAAGGTAATCCGTTATTCTTAAAACCTTTTCACTATGTTATTTACGTAATAAACCTGAGTTTTACATTACTTATTTGGAGAATAGGTTTCAAAATCAAACGTTATTGTTTTTTTATCACTTAATATCGCTATCTGCTTCACTATATTAATCTATTGAATGATCTAGGTAATCAATTTGTTTGTGAATAGATTTATCGTAACGCGATGGAGTCGGCTACGAGCGCGTCCATGCGGGCTGTATGGTGTGTATGGTAAAGGTTACGCCGGGACACGAACTGGATGAATTCAGATCAACAGAGACTAAAATATAGTGGCATGCTGGCACAGACGATACACTGCCTAATATTGTGCAAAACGATTGCCTAACTCTCCGAATGGGTACGTATACGTACATTGCGCTGCGCAAGTAACAAACGCTGCTGTTAAAGCTGTTAATTGTTACCTTACTTTTAACAATACATCGGTATAAGTTTAGTGACTTTTTGGTTAAACTGGTATGATAACAAGTAAGTATATATAGACTATATGCGTAGTTGAATTTAAGAAATAATGGCTTCGTAAGTTGAGGCGAGTGACGAGATCCGGAGGTCCAAAAAGGCGGATCTTAAGGCAAGTAACGGATCAGCGACTCTTTTGGAGTTGCTGGTGCCCAAGGGCGGCGACGACCACTTCTCATCAAATTAGCCTAATGCTTGTTGCTACCCTTTTCTTTAAAATAAAATGTTAAAAGCAACTTCGTAAGCATTTCACCTAGGTACCATCATTGAGTATCAGTGCATGCACAGCGAAGTAATTGTTACTTTTATTGATTTTAAAAAAATGGAGTTGTTATGGTTGTTGTGTTGGAGTGCAAATTTTTCTTACTGAAGTTAATTTCTTAAGTAGTTAGAAACAAAAACCTTAAACAAAATTAGAACATTTCCGTAGTCTACTAAGGAAACGATATAGATGTCTATAATGTAGCTATCTTAAGAAAAAGTATTCCATTTCATTTATACCGGCGGCAGTAGTACCTACTTGTGAAGCAACGAGGTTCACGGCCTTTACGGAAATAGTTCATAGCACTAGGTGTTACTACATTAACAGCAGTTTGGTTTAACATATCAACGCAAAGCGAAGCGCCTGTGGTTTACAACAAAATGTTTAGACGCTTTAATGTTTTATGATCTTATATATCTCTAAAGCTGCAAATCCCAAGAATCTGAAATTTGGCATGTTAATAGGTTCCTTTTATAACACAGCGTATACTATGAACGAATTTTTGGGAAGTTGGAATTCAAGTAGTTTAATCTAATGTTAAAAACGCGAGATTATTGGTATCAAGGCAATTGATAGCAGTTTTTTTTTAAATTCAACCAAATTCAGTACTAATTAGACCTCGGTTATTTATGAAATTAATCATCAAATCAAAATTTAGAAGTCTGGTCACAAATTCCAGTTAATGTGATAATCGTATGACATTTTTAGACTGTCAAAATGTAACCTTAAAGGGTGTTAATTCATTTAGGAGTTCATGAGTAAAAATGGAAAATTATTCTGAACGAACTCTCAGGCATCTGCTAGTATAATCATAAACGAGATTCGTTACAGTCTGTTTGTCTGTATACTAAGCTTGTATTTATCTTTGACCTACGACTATGGCAGGTCACAGTAGATTTATGAACATGTCATTTAATTACCGATCTTACTTTATTGGCTTCCTTCCGACATGCTCTACTTGTGCAGATCAGGCATTGACCCGTTTTAAATGTGCGTGTAGATCGAAACTTAAATTGACAGTGTCAATTTGGCTAACCACTTCTTCTTTATCTTATTTTTACATCTTCTTTTTATCTTTTTTATTTTTATATAGTACTAGCGGACGCCCGCGACTTCGTTCGCGCGGAATTAATAGCCTATGTCCGATGGGGTAGCTTTCTGTCTGTGAAAGAATTTTTGACATCGGTTTAGTAGTTCTAGAGATTACCCCCCCACATACAAACAAACAAAGTTTACCTCTTTATTATATTAGTGTAGTGTAGATGTAGATGAAACTAAGTCGATATCCGTTTCGGTCTGTCCTTATATCTTCCGCCGGTAACGGTACAACGGATTTTGATTCGGTTTTCGCTGTCATTAAGAGATATTTTACGGTAGGATGTTATGTACAGTCAACCAATTTGATTCATAGGCCACTGTTGACCCTTTTCTCAATTAATGTCGCAATAAATTCTCAGTTAATGTATAGTATCCCGACAACGTTCTATGGTGGCCTATGCATCAAATTGGTTGACTGTATAATACATTTCAAAAACTAAGTTTTCGTTAGTAAATTGAACCTGTACAAAACTGGGGCCTTACAGCATCCAAACCGTACCGTATCCGACCCGTATGGATGCTCTAAGGCTGGGGCGGGTTGCTTCGCCTACGATTTCGCCAGGGTTACTTGGTAATTTTGTAAATTAAACAATTGTTTTATAATTGTCCATACCAATTTCAATTACGTTGTTGCCTAGGGTACCTTGTGTTGATCGACACTCCTTACCTACCTATATAGTTGCAAGTACCTATTTCTTTCATTCGCTCGTCTTTTCCACATGTTCACGTGACATTTAATTTAATTACAAGGTTTAATCTAGTTTCAGATGTCATGATGTGTGTGGAATGTTTGTGTAATCCAATCACATGAATTTCCCACTTCCCGCTGTCGACTTGAAATTTGATAATTGATATGCATGTGTGTGTATGTGAAACCAGGAATAATTTATTTACTTATTAAATACTTAGAGTTACCAAAAGATTTTAAGAACCTATTTTTAAAATGAGTGAGTTAAATTAAATCTTTTTAATGTTGATGTATGGAATAGTTGTACTAGTAACTTTTTTACTAACTACATATACCAATTTTTTATCTTTTTCTTTACTAAAGCTATATGCGCCTGGGTGAATGTATTTTTTTAAATAAATATCAATTGGAAACGTGATGTATAGCGGTTCACGTAAACAAATGAATTGGATTTGAATTTATTGAAAGGTTACTTGTATATAACAAAAACACACAAAGGAAATAATATAGTTATGTTTAAACTCACAATTATACATAAGGAAACGGTCCTAGTCATTGACCGTGAACCAATCATTGACGAGAACTACTGGTACAGGTCGCTTTATAAGAGCTGGTACCAAATGTCTATGAAATTACTAACAGTTTCATAGATTTGTGTTCGTGTCAAGCACTGGTACATTTACCTTACTAGGTACACATGCTCGTATACGTACAGTGGAGTAATAAATCACGGACAGTGTCATCAATGAAACCTTCCAACTCTGGGTTAATAATGAATCATGTCTGTGAATTAATCAGTCGCGCACTATTGGGTCAGCCAGCACTGCACTCAGTATTGATCTAACATACATAAGTATTCAGTTAGTGACAAAGTAATTTAAATGGTTGCAGATAATAGTGTTCCTGATGCACTTCTATCACTAATTCTGTATGTAAATACAAATGAGCGGCAGCTTAAACCCAGTCAAACACGACAAGCCCGTTGACAAAAATTGAAATTGGTAGGCATGTGTACTAGAAATTGGTTAGGTATTAAAATCAGCAGAAAAGCTTTTATTTCCAACCAACTTCAAAAAAGAAAAAGGTTCTCAATTCGTCAGGATCTTTTTTAAAGTTTCTTTATGAACACACCTCAACACATACCTCACAGCATTTATGACGCCATGCAAGTTGCAGTTGCGTAAACTGATGGTTAATTCTCATGTTCCTTCTTGAGCAAACAATAGCCCATGACACCATACTGATATGGTAATACATCAGAGCTAGGACAATATTGGCGCAGCCATTTTAGGCATGCCGCCTAAGGTGATACTAAATCACACTACAGTATTGATATGTTTCAACTTATAAAAGTCCAGATATTGTCACGAACTTGAACATTGAAATAAAATTAGCATAACTGTAAGAAATTGCGTAGGTAAGTAACTTTTATGATAGCCATAGTTTCTGATATTACAGAAAAAACACACTATCAATCCACCTTGCTGGATTTCATTTGTATTGTTACAAGAGTGCGGCCTTAGATCTATTGGGTTTCGTATTTCTGTTTCTGTCTGCTTTGAACTTTGAACACTCGAATAACCTACTCGGATATCATGTCCCCTGTGACTTTTCCACCAGTTAGAAATATTTGAACGGTTAGAGTGTTTAAAATTACCCGCATTAACTGTATAATTTTAATAGTGTTTTGTGCGGTAAATAATCTTAATAGTGATCATTGATGAGAAAAAGCCACACAACTCTGTCGATTGTCATTTTTTTAACGTGCCAATTGGTTAAAAAAAATACGAATTACTAAGCTGATCTAACTAAAGCTAATAGTCGCCGTACAACACAGCTCTAACTTTTCTTTTCAGAATGGTTATTAAATATACAGGAATGTGAATGTCTATAAGGAAACATCGCTGCACATTTAACACAGCACTGACGCTCTGTCTCTCGCCCTCGCAACTCGAATCTCTATTTACGGATTCAGTCATCATCGCTGGTGTATCGTTGAACATTAGAGGTCATACTTTACTTAAAATAAATAATAATAATAATGATTTACACAGAGAAAGTCAAAAGTTTTAATTAAATAAGCGCCCTTGCTAATAAACGAAACTTTCAGTGTCAACGGCTCTACCGTGTAGTCTACCGTTATAAGTTATTTGGAAATTATCAAACTCTGTATTCACACAATTATAAATCATCTTATTTTATTCTAATCAACTCGCTTTAATGTGTGAAGCAACGAAATAAAAATGAATGCCAATGAATATGTATGGTATATTTTAGACATATTTAGAAAAACTTTGCAATAATGCCGTTTGAAAAGATCTGATTGGTGCACTTTTGTTCCACCTACTGGTTTAGTATTACCAGAATGAATGGATCGCGTACTAGTGTAGCTTTAGATTAGCGTATGAGGTTCGCCGCGGTCTTAGGCGCGCCCCGAATAGCCTCGCACAATGACGAGTTATCTCTGATCTCCATAAATGTGTCAAGGGCTTGTAATACAACTCAGGCAGCCTTTGTTGGACTTGTATGCTTTTTATTGCAATTCATGGGTTTCATGGGAAGCATTCGGTTGCGCGGAAACGCCCAATTATTCAGCAATGACTCACTCAGGTTTGACAAGAAACAAGATTAATTATTGTATTTATATATATTTTTTACCTATAAAAATGGTGAACAATGGAGAATCGGTGGGATCGCATCACCCAGCTTACCAACCCACGTTTAATACAAAATGTATATGTAAGATCCAGTATATTTATAAACAACTAAACAAAACATGGAGGCCCCAGTTACATTTAATAAACTGTGAATTAAATCTAAGGTATAGTAGGTAAGTACAATACCTACGCAAACTGTATACAATCTATGTATAAATTCACGTAAGGAGATCACGGAAATAGGGATGATATTATTAAAAATGGATCATGTCCAAAAAGAATGCGGCCATCGACGGTACTTGCCGACAAAGGATTATTTACATTACTCATATTTAATTAATAAAATTGCCACAAATATAAACTTACTTCATTAGGTCACTTGGGGCACTAGGCCTCTTCGAATGGGTGACGAAGAGACTGGTCGACATCAAGGTGACCGAAGAGCTGGCAGCGACCTCGCAGCATTATACATAAACGTTATATTTTTCGGTATAGAACATACTTAATTACGGCTAGACATATTAAATAGGTACCAAAGTACTCTACTTTAGACGACCTGTATGGTGCAGTGGCTCATATGTCTGCTTACTGTGCAAGAGGTCCCGGGTTCAAATCTTTGGATAATACGAGCAAATATTTGTGTTACGAATACGAATGTTTGTACCTGAGTCATGGATGTTATTTGTATTTAAGTATGTATTTATCTATATAAGTATGTATATCCGTTGTCTAGTATCCATAATACAAGCTTTGCTTAGTTTGGGACTAGGTCAATTGGTGTAAATTGTCCCAAGATAATTTTTTTTATTACCAACTTAAAAAGGTCTCCATAAACGAACTAAATTATAACGATGAACATACCAGTATTTTTTTAATTTCTTATCACGTAATCAAATCCTGGTTTCACAATTTTTGTGATAACGTTAACCTTTTAGTTAATCGTTAAATCGGCGTATAAAAACCTAACTTTTAGGAGATCTTAACCATTTATAATTATCAGGCTCTAGTGAAAAGAACAAACTTGGCAAAATGGACTTAACGGTTTTACTATCATGTCTCGCGATAGTTCTCTCTATCAACTCTTCAAATGGTAGGTGTCTAATTGAAATACTTTATTGGTTAACCTTAATTTAGAAAAATAGGTAACCCATTTAGACCGCGCGCAACACTCATTCATTAGATTTTTGGTCGTTGAACTTGTATTCGTACTGGCAATGAGTAAATTGTAGCCTCAGCCTTCTGTTCTATTTGTAAGTGTATATAATCAAGCCACAGCGTTTGTTTAGTTGGGTTCCTATTTTCAGAGTACCGCAAACAAACGACGAGTAGGCAGTTTGACTATGTTTGGTAAATACTATGCCACAATTATTTGACTAAATCTAAATATTGCTTACAAGAACTATATAGAATAACAAATCTACATTATCTGTTGCACATATGAAAAAAAAAGAAAAAGCAGGTAAACAAGAATACGAGTAACCTAATGGGAAGTGAACACAGCCGCCAACGGAAGCCAGTGACCCTTAAAGATCGCTGATACGTTACCGATCTTAAGGTCCAATTCTCTGTAACTTCATAACGCCAGTATACTTTGATAGGGTGATACTACGCCGGTCGAGCCTGTCTGTTTGTACTGCAACTAGCAACTGGCAGCAATGCAGTGAGGCTCTACCACCAATACTATATTAACATTTGTTTCATATTTTATTTTAGGTGATTTGTCCTCAGCTAGTGATCAGTTATTAGATGTGATGATGCGCCGGGTGTTTCAAGTAATTGAGGAAGTGACAAAAAATGGTAAAAATGACAAGTCTACGTCGGCGGCTTTGAATGCCTTAGAATTTGAAAACCAACAAGTGAACTTGTGTGGACCAATTGTGTGGTGAGTGTACACCCAATATATTGATCATTTCTAGAATTCCGTAGTAAAACTAGGACCTCCTCTACTTTCGCTATGTCGGTTTGTCTGTCTACCTATATCTCTTTGTGTCTATTTGTCAGAAACTACTGATTACAAATGACCCGTTCTTTTTACATACAAATAGACCCAGCGCAAAAGAGCAAAGCGATCTGCTTCTGTTACACATCTAGTATTTACTCAGCATGTTTTGATGTAATAAAAGCGACACATAATTAGTTATGACTAGCTTAAAACAGAATTCCTCTTTTACTTTCAGCCTTAATGCCAACATTACTAAAGGAGCCCTTTACGGCTTATTAGGATTTGAACCACTGAAGAGCGAGTTTACTACGGAAGGACCGCGTGTCACCGTCGATCTAGATATCAACTTTCCAACTCTACTCTTGCATTCCGGTAACAGTGATGTCCTTTACCATTCTACCGCTCTAAGTACAGTCAGCATCACCTTGTCAGCAGAGCGGACAAGGTGTTCAAAAATACTCTACAGTCGATTTCAAATATGTTGACCAACTTGACCCCTTCGATATATTTGATACTGACTGTACCAGTATAACAAAGCACTCTGTGACTAATGTAACTGCTGACATCAGGATTAGTCTTGAAATACTTTGGCTCTCGTGAGGATTGCGGTTTGAGTTCAAAAATATCAGTATTTTTCAAATTTCCTTTAATCAGTTTTACGAGTATAATCAACTGAATATGAACAGAAAAGGCGGTCTGCATCCCCAAGCTACCAAACACTAGTAAACCGCAAAACGACAGTACTTTTTATTTAATTGTCAGGACTGTTCACTCTGAATCTGTGGTCCTAACATAGCCACCTAACTTTAAATTAGCCCTCCCTGTTGCACTGTCTAACTAGTGTTATAAGTAAGGGACATACATAAGGGTAAATTAAACGAGGGCAGCCATGTTAGAGCCACTGACGCATGCTGTGCACGCTGCATAAATAGATCCAAATCGCCTTAAGCCGGGTACGTATTTGTATGTAGCGCGCGTATTGTACACCCCAGTTGACTTTCGCTCTTATGCCAACGAAATTTAAAACTAAATTTTCCCCAGAGTATTATGAAATGGATGGAAATATAATGGGAGCCTTGCCGTTAGCTGGACAAGGAAAATTGTTGTAAGTACTCGGCTATTTATATTTGAATGTCTTACCAGTCAATTTTATTTTTCATCGCAGGACTGCCTCCATCATAAGAGGTCACGTTGATCACCTTAGTTTATAGTAGCGTTTATAATTCTTAGATTTTTGGCCATAAAGTAGGAAATAGTGCTTTTTTACACCGCAGCGGTAGAACCAATCTGTAGCTATAGTTCCTAGTTGCAGGGTTACCACACTCTCAAATGATATTGCCGTTAAGTAACATTTTGTTATTGCATTTCGTACAGTATGGAGACAGGCTAACTTATTTTGCAACATTTACGGGGAAACCATGTATGAAATGGGATGGGGGTTGAAACTATGTAACACTAAATAGCAAAATTTTAGGGAAGAAGTTGCCGGCAACTGAGATCCTAGGTAAAACGGTAGGGAAAATATTTGCATTATCGAGAATAGCCGTACGCTACATTTTATCCTGATAAAATGCAATAGCGTCGCGTCATAGCGATAAATGAGGTCACGGGCAATAGCTAGGAAAAAAGAAAGAATTTTACAACTGGACTCTTTGGGAACAACCACCTTTTCGCTCTCGCATCTCAAATACCTATTGCCCTCTTCGATTTATGATTTTATGTTTACATTTCAGCCTAGAAATAAAAGCGTTCAGGTTCTGGACTAAAATTGTATTGAAAGTATGCGACGACGGCACATCTATTGAGGACTTTGTTGACTCCGGATTCAGTATCAAAAATATCTATGTAAGTTCATTACAACTTAATAATTGCTTGAAAAATAAACTGAAAAATATTCTGTAAGGACTACTTTAACAAAAGTGACACATATATTGTTTTCATTTTAATCCGCACTAATGTAAAATCGACTTTAAATGATCTTGAAGCGAGTTATTATTGTGCGTTTAGTTTCCATCTGAATACAACCCAAAAATCACCCCCTGGCCATAAATTATCTCGTTGTATATCGACTTTAATAAAAAACACTTCAACTACTTCACGCTTATCAGTAGATGACATTTGATATTGCTTGTTATCGATTAATCCCAGGCAGCATATTCCTAGCTATATGCGTATCAATCATTGTTATTAAGTATATGGCTCGTAGAAAGGACATCACGCAATGCGTCAAAGTTAAGCTCCATTGTTTTATCGATTCGATCGAAGGCACATACGATACGATAGCGGGGTGATGAGTAATAAATTAGCGTAATTCGAAACCCTAGGTAGTCTTGCCATAGTTATCTGGATTAGCGCGACACGCATTTGTTTATACGTTCAAAATGGAAACGCGCATTGCAACTGCATAAAAGTGTGCAAACGTGCGTATGTCTGGTCAAAAGGCTTACATCCGTATTCATAGATGTTTACTCTTTTAACCAAAATTTGTTCGGTCCCTTTCTTTTGAAGATGAATATCACATGATACATAAAGACGAAACATGTGTTCACTAATGTATTTAGATTTAATCAACATTTATGAATTAGGGGGTTACTGAATGGTAGCGTCATTTAAATTGTTTTGAATTTCAGTGTCGAACGGAATTCGACGGAAACATAGATGATATCTTCAATAAAATGGTGGAAGAACTTCTGACTGACTACCTCAATCGGTTCAATAAAGCGATCGCCTCATACTACGGTGAAATTATCAAAGAAATATTAAATCCTATACTTTAATTTCTGTCTTCTTAATAAAATATTAATTGCTATAAAGTACTCTTTCTCTTGAACCGTAATACTAAGCCTGTGTTTGTTTTTTTAAGAAATAGGAAGGCAAACAAGCTGGTGGTTTACCTGATGGTAAGTGATCACCACCGCCTATAGACATCCGCTACACCAAAGAGATGTGTAAATTCTGAAAAAAAAATGAATCAAAAAACCACAGATTATTTGTGTACCTATGTATGTGTGTTGTTATAACGGACGTCCTTACCAATAATAAAAAATCAAAAAGTAAGAATAAATCCCCACAAGTCCCCATAAGGGAAATGTGTTTTTTACGATATTGTGTTCTTGTTCTCAGGGCCTGATTTAAAATTCTGACAGCCCTAGGCTGACTATGAACACACTACCCCCGGCATCTCCTGCCCGTGCCCGTCCAGTCCTGTATTCTGTAAAAAAGTGGTTGCAATGGCCTAGCACCCTATGAATATATTCATTACTTGTGTAGGATTGGTATACCTACAATAAAATTGTTTCCAGAGTTGACTTCAGCCGTCATCAGAAATGTAACACAGTAAACAAAATTAAGCGAAGTACATCGCTGCCTTTAGATTTGAGGTTAAGTATCACGTAATGATTTAAAATAGTAATATGAACCACAAACCATCTTTATCGAGCAATGCCGAGTGGCAAACTTTAAGTATACGTACTGTAAGGACCTAATTTAAGAACGTCCCCGAAAATATGGTAGTTCTTTGAATCAGTTATTTGTAAGCAAAGGGTCACACTAAATGGAAAAATTAAAAAGTAGGTACAGTCAGCGTCAAATATACCAGAGCGGGCAAGGTGTCAAAAATATCTGAACTCAACTCTATTGTCAAATACGCTCGGGCGAGTTCAGATATTTTTGACCACCTTGCCCGCTCTGGTATATTTGACGCTGACTGTACCTAATGACAATGTTACCTTGCGATGTCCGCTGATGCTATTCTATAATATGACGTTGACGCTACATTACACACCAAATGCTGTATCGTGTTGATCGTATGGCAGGAAGATTAGGCACTTGTAGGTAGCAATTGTGTTTACTGATAATAATAATGAAATGTATTATGCAGCATTTGCATTTTTTTTATGACAAAACTCCTCAAAGAAGATTAAATTAGCTGGTTCTACCGATAGGGAAAAATAAATCTAACCAAATTCTTTCTGAATCTATATATTTTGTACACAGTATACACCAAAGTTTTCCTGCATTTTCTTCCCTACTTTTGCTTTCATTCCATTCATTTCTTTGATTTCCCTCAAGTCTTCGTTCAAATAACTTTTGGAATAACGATATTCGAATGATGCATTCGAAACTTAAAATAATCTATTTTGGTAAACATTCCTTCCATTGGCATCCAAAGTACTAACCATTACCGGTACAAAAACAAATCTCCTTAAATTGTTTTAGAGATTGTATCCAACTAATTTTACTATCCTATACTAATATCCTAATAATATTAGAAATACGATAGTAAACATTAAATCCGTTGTTTAATAATTGAGCAATAATAAACTTCCAATAAGTAAATCTATACATAATGATTATCCCACTATTGAAAAATCAGCTCTAAATAATACCTAAGTATATCATCACAGCTCACACAGTAGTAATTTAGGCAGAGACTTAAAAGCAAATCAGCGCGATTAGCATAAATCAAAACATCAATATCA
Source organism: Ditula angustiorana (assembly GCA_963691745.1). Taxonomy (NCBI): domain Eukaryota; kingdom Metazoa; phylum Arthropoda; class Insecta; order Lepidoptera; family Tortricidae; genus Ditula; species Ditula angustiorana. Next base: position 24,458,218 of record OY829472.1, read on the forward strand.
CTTTAAGTAGCTGCTTTATATTATCATCTTGATAAAAAATAATTACGAGTACTTACCTAAAATAATAAAACTCATATAGGATTCTCACAATACTTTTGTACAATTTAGGGACACGGTAGTGTCCTGCCAAGTTAAGTTAAGCCACGTAAGACTTAACCAATTAGTATTATAAGGCTTGTAATCCGGACAAAATATGAAGGTACGGTACTTAGTAGTTTAAGTGACACTTACATCGTTAATCTTTACTGACGATTCCGTTACTACGAAACAATTGAAATGAGGTCTCAGGAGTGCGTTTTTGAATCTCACCGGGTGACTAAAGCTCGCCGAAATGGCCGTGTATCATAGAAATGCGGCAATTTTGGTGAGCTTTAGTCACCTGGTGAAATTAAAAAATTGCATTTGAATCTCGCCGGTAACTAAAGCTCACCAAAATAGCCGTTTTTCATAGAGATTCGGCCATTTTGGTGAGCTCTAGTCACGTGGTGAGATTCAAAAATTGCACACCTGATAGAGTTTTTGGAGTGACTCTACTTTCTGGATGTCAGCTGCGAAAAAGGTTACTAGACATCGGTGAGTTCTGGCTGACTTGTCAGGATTTAACGGTTATTGTCAGGTTAACGGACTTTAAAACTTCGAGTTTTTTCTTAATTCTATGATATATGTAGCACTATACACATACACAACAACCTACCTCGCAGAGTAATTTTATATAAAAGTAAACTGCTCTGCTATAAAGCGAGGTTTCCACTGAGAGCGGAGCGCGCCCCTTGGACTCCGATCAAAGTCAAAGTCAAAATATTTTTGTTCAGATTAGGCATTCAGGAAGCACTTATGAAAGTCATAAAATTTACCAATCTTGAACTCCGAGCAGTACCTAAGTTGCGTACAAGCACACCCACCAACAAAGAGTTTTAAGTTGTATGTAGTCAAACGCAATCTTTACGGTTACAGAGAGGCTTAATGAAATAAATTCCATGGAAACTTTAATTCATACGAATTTTATTTAAGGGGCACAGTAGTGCTCCTGCCAAGGCCTTAAGGTAGAGCTCTTATTATATCATATTTTCAGTCGCGAACTACACACGTAGTAATTAGAAAGATAAGTATATTTTTGCCAGCAGATACTGCCATGATTGATGATTAATTTAAATCTGCGTCGATTATCAACAAAGATTAAGTCGCTACCTGTTTGTGCGAGGGTTCTTCCTCGGTCACGGAGGACCTCACAGCAGTTCGTGGTCTGTCGTCAACAATTAAAGGTGTGTTAACTATATTACATAATTAATTCTATGCATTCATATTACAGTGTTTTGACTGTTTAGTTTCCATAAAGTAAACTCTGAATAAGTCAAATAAGCTTTCCGGTGTTTAACTGCGGACAGCCAAAAACAAAAACAATATGCCTACAAGAATACAAGAATAACCAATATAAATAGAACTTATCGCGGATGAAGAAAGTTGCTTTTTCACTGATTTTTTTTAGAAATTTGCTTTTAGCCATAATACACAACAAAGGTAGAGCTTGGAACCATCTCACTGAACCAGAGATTTTGAATTCTTCATAGTTTGGAATCTTTCGAACTTTAAATAAAGTATAAATTGATCATTACTTTGTAGACCAAATAATGGTAGAAATGCATTAAGGTACCAGTGCTTGTCACGCGTAAGACAGTTAAATTACTATGACCATTATTATTAGTTATTTTTTTAATTCCAGAATGAAGTTGCTAGGAGTTTTACTGCTGTGCGCTTTCGCGGCCGCCGTGCCCACTGCGATCCAAAAGATTGACCTCGACATCGGTAAATAATTTACTTCTTTACCTAAATACACACATTTTAGAAGCTCTTACCTACAGCCTTCAGTAACTACCTTATATTTCAGATATCCCAGCTGACGCTGATTCAACTGTGGAAGGTCGAAACATTTTGATAAATGCGCTAATTCGCCAACTGTTCACGTATATTCGCTACGTGATTAACAACGGATCAGCCATCTTCGGTTTGCCGCCTCTAGACCCCCTTATCCTGGAAAGCTACCGTCTATACCTCCCCCTTGGTTTCATAAAGTAAGTTCAGTTACATTAAATATGCAAATTTTTACAGTACCCACTTGAAAATATTTTGAACCACGTTATGCTTAAAATTTTGTTATATATAATAAGGATATAACAATAAGATGCTCATACGAGTACATATACCTAAAATATTCATTACTTAACATTGAATATGATATGGTACGTACTCGTAGAATTTGAGCGGTAAAAATTGGTTTTGTATGCAATATAGGAATGGATGACTTTATATTGAGAAATGTATCTATTATATCACTGAGACATTTCTCAAAGTAATACATAAGTTGAAATGAATTCAGCTATAGCTTTAGCTGGGGGGTGATTCTCCAAGCGTAAAAGCATCGAGCTTAACGCCTGTGGGTCTAATATGACCGGCCCAGGTTTAATTTAATCGTCCCCGCGTCTCTGTCAAACTAATGTCATAAGAAAGTGACGCACATAGAGGTAAAATAAGATAAACTAAGCTTGGCCGGTCGTGCTAGAGCCACTAGGCAACGCCCTGTCTTGCTCTAGTGCGTTAGCACGAGTGAGCGAGACACACCGATTACTCAACGTCAAGCGCGACTCAGGAGTGCGATTTTTGTATCTCATCGGTGACTAAAGCTCGCCAAAATAGCCGTTTTTCATAGAAATGTGGTCATTTTGGTGAGCTTTAGTCACCTAGTGGGATTCTAAAATTGCATTTGAATCTCACCGGGTGACTAAACCTCACCAAATAGCCGTTTTTCATAGAGATTCGGCCATTTTGGTGAGCTCTAGTCACCTGGTGAGATTCAAAAATTGCACCCCTGATGCGCTTTGACAGTACCGGGGCTAATATAAAATGGCTTATTTAGACCCAAGCCACAATTAGATCATTCCAAATAGAACGCCCTGGCGCTATGCGATTGTTTCAGCGTTGCAATTCATAAGTGACATGTACATTTCTATTAAGCCGTGTATCCAACGCAACCATTTAAGCGTAGCGCACAAATTGTTACATAACTTGGTTTTTTTCTGTCAGCCGGATTGGCCAACGTACAATCGGCGTCATTATCTGAATAATAATAATAAAAGGCATAGTACTCTTATGTATAAACCATAAATTATTATGTATAAATCTTATATAAAACCGCGGACCGCGGGCCACGTGCGACCCGCTAACGATGGGCGTGCGGCCAGCCAGCGAATCAATGGAATAAAAATCTTACGTAGGTACAATAAAAAGTACTTAATTAATGAAACCCCCTCCGGAACCACCACAAAGACTAATTAGTAAAAATCTACTTTTTTGGGTAACCTTTAAGGTTGTATATAATTTGTGCGGCCCGCCTCTAGCTCAAATCTGCCTTAGAGGCCATTGGCCCTAATAAGTCTGTGCATTCCTGGTATCAATTAATCCTTCAAGTTGGTCTAAATTAAAATTTTGATTTCATTTAGTCTTTTAGTACTTTATGGCTTTAGTACGAAAAGCGTTAAAGCGATGAAGTACTAAAATGTTTAAATGTTTATACGTATGGCTATTATGCTCGAATATGCATGTTTGTTACATAACGTCTTTACGTATGATGTTTGCGGTGGATAGTTTAGACGAACACTTTATTCCAAATTCTTTTCTAATTTGTATGTTTTGTTCTAGTCTTGACTTAGATCTGAAAAATGCGGAGATGACTGGTATTGGTGGTTTCGTAGTGCATACTAGCAACTTCGTGCCTAGAGAGCTCAGCTTCGACTTGGACATCTCAGTTCCCAGCATCGTCGTCACTGCCGGTAAAAATCTATATAATTATATTATAAACTAGCTTCTGCCCGCGGCTTCGCCCGCGTGGCCCACAGAAAACAAATAACTTTTTTTAGAATCAAAAAACTTGTAAGTGCTCTCACTGCCTCTCATATTTTCACCGCCCGTTTTACCCCCTTCCAATGTAACAATCCATATACCCTAAAATAAACAAATATTTTAAAGTTCATATTTTTGAATAAACCGATACCTCCCCTCCATACAAAATTTCACCCCCGTTTCCCACTCTTAAAATTCGATAATCGTAAAACCCTGAAACATAAAATATTTATTTATAATAAGTATCTAAAATTCAAAATACCTCCATACAAACTTTTACTCCCCGTTTCCCCCCTACAAATTTGAAAATCCAAAAACCCTGTTACACGTCATTATTTATTTATGATAAGAAGCTGTATTTCAAAATTATAAGCTCCTATTAAAAAAAATACGTTCTTACAAACGTTCACTCCCGCTTTTCCTCCTTTAAATGTAAAAATGAAAAATCCTGAAACACGTTATAATACTTATTATAATCTATTTATGATCAGTAGTTCTAATTCAAATTTTCATGTTTATAACTCCAATCAACAAAGACTTGCATACAAAGTTCAACCCCCACCCCCCATTTTCCCCCTGAAGGTAAAAATTACCAAAAATGGTTTTTAGCGGATGCCTACGTTATAAAATAAACCTATAAGTATTCCAAATTTCAGCTTTCTTGATTCAATAGTTTCGGTTGGACGATGATCGCCAATCAGTCAGGACATGTTTGCGCGTGGCAGACAGACAGACAGACGGATAGACGGGTGGCAATAGAGGCTTAGTAATAACACGTTACAACGTACGTTATTTTAACTTGAATACAATAAAAATTGTGAACGAACAACTCAAATACAAAATATCATCCCCCTTTTCACCCCCTTAAGGGTTGTAATTCCAATAACACCCGATGTGCACGTTGCGTTATAAGCCTAAATAATAAATGTAGTGATTTTTGCTGTGAAAATGGAGACCTTTCCATACACAACTTTATCCCCCTTTTCACCCCTTCATGGGTGGAATTATCAAAAACACTGACACCTGTATAAAATATTTTATTTACGTAAGCCTAACAACAAAATTTCAAGATCCTAACATCAAAACTGACGGACTTTCATACAAACTTTCATCCCCTAATTTACCCCCTTAGGGTTGGAATTTCCAAAAATCCTTTCTTAGTGGATGCCTACACTATATAAGGTATCTATGTACAAAAATTTCAAGTCTCTAGGTCCAGCCGTTTGGGCTGTGCGCTGATATATCAGTCAGTCAGTCAGTCAGTCAGGACTTTGAATTTTATATGTATAGATAACGGGGTGAACATAAGCCTTCTGATAACTGATCGTTACAAGAACCTTGCACTACAGGACAAGTATAAACATACGACAGTATGTCCCATACTTTATTGTCAATTTTACTTTTTTTGCCAATGTTATGCTTGGTCTTTAAAAATATTTTCTTTTCATTATACTTTGCTACCACCGGCTATTTTTAAAATTATTGTTTTAGGGTCTCGTATGTAAACCAGGAGTTCTTATAGTTTTGTTATGTCTGTCTGTCTATCACACTGACTTTTTCCCGAAAATCATAAAAGTTAGACAAGTGAAATATTGCACTTGTTAACATCTATACTTGCCCTAACCTATCAGCCCAACCAAAGTCAAATACAAAAGAAAATAATAATAATTTAAATATCAGAAGATAAGTAATGATAACAAAGTCGAAGCTTGATAGCAAAGTCGAAGGCATAAGATATAATTTGTTTTTTTTTTACTAGTTGCGACTTTAGGAAGTTTTTTTTTATAAAATATAAGGAGGAGACAAAGTTAGTTGCCATATTTGGACTGCTTTTGTCTCAGAAAAAACCAGGATTTCGAAAGAATATTAAGCACCATGTCCGATCTCAATCCGTGAATATACTATTCGTAGGCGTAGTACTAATTCCCATGTGTGTGTTGTACCATACCGCATTGGATTCGATTTTTACATACGACAGTGTACCAATGCAGTTGAACCTTAGTTTCACGGATTCGGTTTGGATGCGGTCCGTAATTGGGTTGTTGACTAAAATTATTCTGCTATCGAAATTTAAAGAGTTCGTTAAAAGAAGAAAAACTGTGTTTTTAGTTTTTTTCTATGATACTATTTCATGATTTATAGCGAGTAGAAAAACGATGCAACGCAAGCCCCGCGAAAATGCTCCTTACAAAACGGCCGAACAATATGACGTCACAATTTATACTTTGGCTAGTAAATGTATGGGACCTTAAACTAAAGTCGAGTTTTTTAAATTAAAAAGAGCGTTTAAATGGTAACTTCCTTAACAAAACTTGTTTCATTTTTTATAAGTGTGTTTTGTACCTTTGAATCGCCATAGCTCCCATAATACATTTAAGTGTTTTTTTTTTAATTATTTTTTTAACCCATATTATTTTTAAATGACGACCTACAACAATTTAACATTTTAACACACCATTTTGTTTAAGGTGTCAAGTACCCAATTCCGTCACGTCCGTCAAGTAATCTTACCGGGGTTATTGCAATTTCGAGTGTAAGACTAGAAACCGAGCTGAAGTACTCCAAAAAATCTAATAATTACGTATAAAAAAGTCGATGTCTACTGCGAGGCACATCTAAAAGACGCAAACAGGTGCACCTGTTGTCACATTACCACACTGGCCTTCCTTATCTCTTGGTATTCGATACCAATTGGTGAATACATAGGTAGATAAAGAAATAAATAGCGATAGAGGCTTCGTTTTATCGAATACATGTAAATTATATTAATTTTTATCACAACACCAACGAGTTAATAATTATAAATTATAATTGCCTATTTTATACTACCTTTTCAGAGCAATACGACCTGATTGGAGACCTCCTCTTCGCTATTCCCTTATATGGAAAAGGACAGGCAAGGTAAGCAACCTGAGCATCATTAAAATAATAAAAAAGCATGCAAGATTTGAGTGCTAGTTAAAAGGTTTTAGAAGAAAAAAAACCATAGCCGAAAACGTCACACTTTATGTAGTTATAGATATAATAGGTATCAAATATTATTGTGGGCAGTTGGTTTCACCATTTTGTAGATTTTTTTTATCACGAGCGTCGTTATTTATCATTCATTCAGTGCCCGCTAATACACATTAAATAAAGTAAGCTTTAGTATACACTTAAATGTATAGTCGACCAAGAAACTGCTTGACCACTTTTCGACGGTATTACAAGGGGATAAGGTTAAAAGTGGTTAAGCAATTACTTGGTCGACTATACCTAGCCACGGAAAATCGTTAAATAAAAAACGGCACCAAAATGATACAAAAATATTACAATTGTCTAAATTAACCGTTATATATCGGGACCAACGGAAAACAGAGTAAAGAAAGTTATTATGTAAATTATACCCAAGTTTTTCCTTCTTCCAGGTTCCAAGTCGATGAGTTCCGATTCCGAGGAAAGCTGATTCTTAAGCAATCTGAAGACGGCAAGTCAGTGCTGATCGACAGGGTCATTAACTCGGCCTTTGAGGTTCCTAACTTTAAAGTAAGTACAGCAGCAAGGTGAATAATATGTAGTCAAGTCCATTTACACTATTTAAATACTGTACCAAAAAATCATTTCTCCCATATCTTTTGATCTCGCCTCCCAGGAGCCGTTGGCTGGCGAGGCCGAGTAGCAACCAGAGGCCCTAGCTCGCTAGATTTATAACTGACATAAAGCATATATCCCTTTCTAACCAGTAGGGGTGGGCGAGAAGGACAAATACTTTTATGTACGCGATAAACGCTAGCGTGGCACTCAGTACGGTCAGTCTTAAGAAGTAGCTGAACATTTTAGTAACTAGTTGCTGTGAGTAATGTGACAAATTCCAACAAGGTTCTTAAGTGCTTAGCTACTTCTGACTTTAACTGTACCGCCGATTAAGCAAAGGATGCATCTTATATTTAGGCTACTTCATCTTAATCATCCTCCCAGCGCTTCTTCGCGTTTCTTCATTCGAGGTACATTTTGACCATGATCCCAGATTTGGCAGGTCATTGTCATGATATTGAAGAATGTTGGCGGCCTAGTGGCTCGGGGAGCGGACTGTGATCATGAAGTGCCGAGTTCGATCCCCAAGGCGTCGCCATGTACCAATGATTTTTTGTAACTTACGTACATTTCCTAAGTATTCTATTGGTAACCACCGCTCTTACGGCGAGGGAAAACATCGTTAGGAAACCACACATTCATGTACATGAATGTGCAGAGATATTACGCTGGATGTTGTCTATGCATAATTTTATTTAAGTTAGCATATTATTAAGATTTCGTAACGTGCGTTTCATGCAAAGTCACGAACAAAATCTAGTTATATTATAAATAAGTATACTTTGTTCGTTAGCTATTTATATGTTTTAAAAAATATTGATTAATTACCTACTAATATGGAATCTGAGTCATCTCCATTGAATCTAGCTTAAAAAAATTGTGAACAAACCGAAGTCTAAAACTGTACGAAAATTTCAGTGTGAGCTGACCGGAGTCATTGGAGGCGGGGACATCGACCTCATCGTGAACGCCGTTGTCGAAGACGTGATCGTAGACTACGTGAACCGCTTCCAAGGTGCCATCGCAGCCCTGGTCTCTGCAGTCCTGCCCACCGTGGCTAACCCTGTACTCGAGCAGCTCGACACCTGGAGATACATCGATAGATTCGTCTGATCGCCGCGCTAGACTATTTGACGACAATACTACAACCAAACATGTACATACTTAAATACCCAGAGTTAGCGAACCATTATTTGCTTCGATCTTACTATTTAAAAAGCTTCTGCACTTCTGTTCAATTGTTTAGTCGCTTATAAGTAGGATCGGTGTTAATAAAATATGCCCTATATTTAGTCTACTGAGAAGTATTTGTCTGATATTAAATGCAATAAATATTGACAGTAAATAAAGTTTTTATTTATCTCCTTTTTACCTCTAGAATAATAGTGTATGTATAGGTTATCAAAAATAAGAAGACTGTAGATACATAAGAAACATAACAAGTCCAAAGTCACAAACAGGTCACTTTTTGTTGAGAAACTTAATTGTTTTCACTTTTCACTTCAGTTCAAACCTTAGTACTTTGCGACCCATTTTGGTTTTGTTATTCTCAATAAAAACATCAATGAATACAGATTAAGTATTTATTGCAAATTCGGCAGTTACACGTCATATTTTTGATATCAATTGTCAGGGTATTCATCGTCGTACCATACTTCGCGACAGTAGCCGTTAGGATCCCTCTTCTGTCCTTTCGGGCACTCCACCGTTCTCAGCAACATTGGTGAATCTTCAGACCACATGCCCATCACCAACAATTTTTCCTCCACAGGCGCAGGCTCGGGCCGCTGTTCCCCTTTTTTCAGTTTAGTCAAGGGTAGGGACCAACTGCAGATTTCTCCAACGAACAAGATTACAAGTAGAAACTCAAGTCGACCCATTCTGACACTGGTTGGTTGCCGGTCTGGATGCATACTGACATTGTTATTATCGGCTTATTTGCAAGCTAAGGTCAATCTCAAGCTTCCGCCGCCCACGCGGCTACGGAAATGAGTGATTTGGCGGCATTTAGGATAATTGGGTCACTTGTTTTTAATTTAGGTACATAATAATAGTCATTCATAGCGTTTTACATATTCGGTGCAGCATATTTTATTCACTCATTTAATTCTTAATAATTGTGATTATATATATAGGCAGGGATCTGAATTAAAAGGGTTGAACACTTGTCTCATGTTCTCATGTTGTAGTAGGCACCTATCAGCGAAGCAGAATTTTATGTTATATGTTCAAAATATAATTTTTAATTTGGAACTAGCCCGAAGCAACTGCTAGATTCGGCAAAATAAGATACAACGTATTAACATATTATGCCACGCCAAGGGGGACCGGGAGGGGCGACTGCCCCTTGAGCTTCACTATTATAACATGAAACCATTGCACGCTAGTGGCCAACAGGCATCGTAACTCTTAAGCAAAGCAATTATCGTCTTTTTTAAACACCGAAGAACACCGGAAGCAGGGATCATTCGGTAACAAAACAAATTGTTTGGTGGTGGTCAGCATTATATTACAAGTTGAAAGGCTTTGAAGGTGTTTCTGTCTATATATTGCTCAAACAAACTGTCTTTGGATTAGGTATAGTGTAGGTACCTATAGGGCTAGTTTTTATATTTTCACACTTTTCACGCAAAAGAGCGAGAAAGCGAATCGTAGCCTCTCGTGCTCATAAAGGTCAAAGATGGTCAAAGGCAAATCGATATGGATGTTTGCTGGAGGTGGTTTATATACAAATCTGGAAAAAACTACAGAAGAACACGTGTACTTAGAATACGTTCCCGTTGGAGGTGTCGCTCGAGAATATGAAGAAGATATTAATTTCTCGGGCGTATTATAAAATCAATGACTATAGGTATATCTTTGACAGGTATGTTTGGACATGATGCCGACTTGGATTGGCGATCCCTGGCAACAAATAGAGTATACCTACCTACTGTGTTCAATATTAAAGATATATTTAAAAAAATCTCTTCGTTGAGTTACTTGCCGGTATCTTCTCATCAAAGATTTTTTTCAAACCGGTGGTTAATTTTATTACATCTATAAGTGCTTTCCGTGAGCCTAATCTGAATAAAGATATTGATTTTGACTTTTTTTTTACTTTCGAGCGCTCGACACTCGCCTGCCGCGGGACAATCAAATACGCTAGCGTACCTATACATATTACAGCCGCCAATGATAAGCGCGCTGCCGGCGATTGTCGAGCGCTCGAAAAGTCGAAAATCACCCCACTAGTTTGCCTATTGCCTATTTTTGAAGACAATTAGGTATATACCAAGTCATAAAAAGCGTTCTCCTTACAAGAGAGTTTTATTAATTTCATTATACATAATACACGAGTGTTACATAGCAATGTCACACAAAACTGATGCATCAGTTTGACTGTGGGATCTTAATTTAATTGAATTAAACACCATTTAATAAGTTTTTTTTTGTAATTATTTTTAAATTTATTTTTGTTACGCTCCTGTCGGATATCTGCGGGCAAACTATTCAGAATATAATGCAATCGTTTCCCCAATGTCCTATCTCCATAGTAGTTATGAACTCGCGATACCTAACTATACGGAATTTGCCAGTGCCACTAACCGTGGCTCGCCAAGCATAGGTCACGTTCCCGATTGCCATCCTGATTTATGAATACTAAATATTTATGTTTGAAATTGGCCGGGTGTACCTAGTGTTTTCCACCCTCGAAACTTAAACCTATAGCCATAATTTTTGCATGTTATTTTATGCGTAAAACTAGGTTTTAATTCTATTTTTTAATTTCGAAATATTGGCACTTCAGAAGTTTCATAAGTGCAATGTTTATAAATCCGTAAAGAAAACTAAAGCCATGTCAACAACATAGAAACTTAAAGGAACAGGTTTAGAGGGTGGTGGTGGTTAATAGTTTTTCTGTTGGAGACCGCTTGATAAACATTATAATAAATAAAAGGCATGTTTAGAACCCCCACGCCACCCCGGGCATGTTGAATGTGATGTGACTCGTGTTAGGGTAACGTTGTAAATTTGATGACAGTGCCATCTATTGTTGAATAGTTAAACTAAAAACGGAAATGAGCCACTCTTACGGTAAAGCAGTTTTTGGCATACGATAGTGTTGCCATATCTGTTTTTACCCAACAATGAGTACTTTTGCTCATGCCTAGTGACCAAACTTCATTTAATCATTTTATTATGAAACGTCTATCTGGTAGTGTATAGAGATAGTATATGGTGAGATTCCATAAAATCAATATTTACAAGGTTTATTTATATTTTTACATTCGTTTAATGACCAAAATCAAAACCTGACCGATCAATACCGCGTCTACTTGAACGTGGTATGCTGTGAGGTAAATATATTTTAAAATGGAAACACTGTCGTGAGTGAATGATCCTCTTATAATTCCGTCAATTCCGTGAAGAACAATAACTGCGAATGAAAAGTGATTTCGGGGGATAAATTGAAGCCTTTTCATGTGATTTTGTGAATTTGTGTTGGTGCAAAATTAATTGTAGACTGTAATTGTATAGTATTTTGGAGCAAAGTTCCCAAAAAAACGTACCGCTTGGTAGTAATATGAGTAATGTTACCAACCAAAATGGAACAGGTCTAGAGCAGCAGGTCGGTACCTCGTGTGCACTTTGTATTGATTTTTCTTTCTATTGCAATATAATCTATCTACTAACTGAAGCTTAAATCGAACCTTGCAAATATGTCATAGGTTTTCTCATTCATGATGAACTTAACCTTTCTTGCTATGGAAATGAGAATCTTAGTTCCACTTTACGTGTCCGCTAGCGATAACCAACATGGCGACTTGGCTCTTAGGAAGCATTTAATTTAATTTGCTTGCGTTAAATTTCTGGTATATTTTGCCAGTTTCTTTGTGAATCACACTTTAGCCATGTAGCAAGTACCTTTCGAAACCCATATTAGCGTGAGGTCATTGTTACGTATAATAATTGCATGTCATGGCGGGGAACTACATCTCCACATCGCACAAATACAATAGTAGGAGTTATTTATTTCGACATGACCTATTCAGGTTTCATTCAACGCTAGATAGCTCACGTGCACAATTATATTTGTTATTTTAAGTATAACCTGAAGTACCGACGCGCGTCCCAACAGGCCATTGGCTTTGGTGCGAGTTTTGTCCTAAATTTGACTATTTGTCATTAATTCAATTAACACTTTTAAGAAAACATGAATTTAAATTGTATATATGTAATTGTAAGTATTCTATGTGTAATAACTATTGCTAAGTCTTGATTGGCTGTTTTGTAGATGCAGACAGTACAAAGGTGTTTGGTTATGCTTCTATGATCATGCTCAATGCCTAATTGGCCATACTCTAACATTACACTTTTTACATTTTGTAAAGTGTAAAAGATAGTTTGAAAGTGTAAATATGGCAAAAACTTGTATTATCAATAGGTTTAAGGTAAAGTATGCCAATGGATATTAGCTAAATATGCAAATACATATTATTATAATCTGATCTCTACTAATTAGGATGGTTGAAATGTTGTTACATTGATAGGCATAAGTTAGATTCCCTATAGCTTTGGGTACTATGCAAGAATATAACTAGTGTTTTTTATAGATAGTGTGATATAAATGACTCGTGTGTTTGGACTCTATATAGATGCCATACCTATTAGATTTTGCTTTCAGGATGATAAAAGAAATCAACTGATTGTTGATATGCTTTGTGCTTCACAGCTTGCTGGTCTGGACTTGCAGCCTCAGGCTCCTAAGAGTGCTGGCCGCTACATTCCCCCGCATCTGCGCCGGCAGTTGCAGCCTAACACTTCTCAAGGTAAGTCCACCTACATATTCTGTATGAGGAGGAATTTATATTCATAACTATGGTGGCTGGCTTAGCACTGAACACGGCCAAGCATGCTAATTGCACATTAATAGGTCTCTAGTTTTATTTAAACAAAGCTTTGCTCTTTCTTAATTATTTCAAAAAAACAAGTCCAAGGATATGCAATAATTTCTAGCATGCTCTTGTGACTATTTGTAGGCTAGGCTAGGCTTTAAGCATTGTGACATTTTATTTCTGTTTTGTTTAATATTTATGTTCAGTTGCTTAAATTTTTTAGCAGAACAAGATTAGAAAGTGGCACATTGACATTCTATCTATCAACTTTGCTATCACTGCAGACAACAATGGTGTACATTCACAATGATATGTACCTATCTAATGAAGTTTCAACTGTCTGAAAGGACTTATTTTTGGTTCATTTTAGCAGTGCAAGTGTTCAATAACTCATTGTTAATAGTTATATCACTGTACACACATGTTGCATTTGTAAGAATTGTGATAGTTTTAAGCTAAATTATTTTTCAATAGTTTGGAATAAAGTCATGTTAGGCTAGTTAGTGCAAGTAGTCAGATTATAACTCAATTCTCTGGATAGACCATCATTCAACAATGACCTCATTTCACTCAAAATTTGCACAATGCTGTCAAGTGCCATCGTGGGGATGCGCCTAATGCGGTCATGCTTGAATGAGTTCCAGGGAAGGTAAACTCGAGCATTTAGAAGTAGTAACATGAGTCTAACTTGTGTTCAGGGGAAGAGTCTAAGCGTTCAAGCTTAGACGCGCGTCCTAGCGAGTCAAGGGACAACCGGTCATCATTCGGAAGCAGCTCTAGAGGCTACGACCGTGGTGGTCGGCGCGACGACCGCGACCGTGACCGCGACCATGACTACGATCGCGGCTACGATTCGCGATACCCGCGCAGGGACCGCGGTAATGCTCTATTTCTTTGTCATGTCATATTCCTAGGTAGGCTCCTGTTCATTCAGTGGGCTCCAATTACTAACAAGATAATTTCAAAAACCCAGGTTTGGCAAATTTATCAAGAAAGTATATTGGCACTTACCAACTTACAGTTGCCACATGAATATAATAAAATATTGAAATATTTATTACCAAAAATTTGATTTGATGTTTTGGTTATCTCGCTATTTCTCTATATTAGTGGTATCTAAGAAATCAAAACAGTTTAAATAAAAGGTTAATATGCTAATGGAAGATACCGTAAAGGGTACAGCAATGCTAGCAAAAATTTACTGACTGATTTCGTACTGGAATTTATACAAGAAATGTAGGTGGGGGTGGTGGTTTATAACTTTCAGTTTGAATTAGCTTCATATTTTTTAACATTATCACTTATTTTGTCTATTGCGGCGCCATTTTTTCTTAATTATATTATATGCTCTATATGGTAACAGTGAAATTTTAAAAAACTTACATTTTATTACTCCACTTTGCTGTAATGACCTTTAAACTTATTAAATCAGTAGTTAGTTGGAAAGGTGTTAGGTTTGCATCATGCAAGTTGACGGTTGTTATCTAAGTCACCTTGTTGACCCATCCTTCAATAAGAAACAAACTGCAGGAAATGATTATGGATGTACACGTACCGGCCATAGCTCCACTTATATAAAGGTTCATAAAATAAACAAGCTGATTTGTAGAAGTAAAATCACATTATATCAAAGTGTTGGCTCTGCTTTGACTGTCAAATTACTACTGTTAAGTAAACTACATTTCAAAATTCATACAAGCACAATATGGTATGATGATTATGATATTTATGATGGATTTTAATGTGAATAAATTGACTACTGTTAACAAATATTGCTTACTAAATAGAGCCTATCTGATTGCAAACTGAACTCAACTATGTTGAAGTATTTTTAAATTAAGATCTAAATTAAAATTTCAAAGATATCTTAATAGTCTAATAAATTACGAGCCTTGCGAAGTTTTCCCTATTGAATGGAAACAAAAACTTGCTCAGTGTAGAAAGAAATAGCTTTAAACACCATGCTATGCTTGCAGTGCAAATTGCCAATCAATTATTTTAAATGTTTATTTTGGTCTCACTGTGCTCCAAGCAATTGATTCTAAGCAATTATTACACACATTGCTTGGCGCCTGTAGCTAATTTGGAAAAGCCTCACCCGCGTTAATACGGGTGCAAATTCCTTTGTAATTTGGTGACGCAATCTATTTGCGTAGGTCGTGATCCAGGATATCAGAATGGCGATTCAGAGCGCTGGGCTGAGAACGACAGATGGGGAGACCGCGGGCGCGGAGGCGGCGGCGGCGGCGGTAGCGGCGCCGGCAGCGGCGGCGGCAGCGCGGCCGGCGGCGGCGGCGGCGGCGGCGGCGGCGGCCGCGAGCGCGGCATGGAGCGCGACGTTCGCCGTGACGAGGACTTCAACGAGCCGCCGCCACCGCGCAACGACCGCTGGAAGGAGCCCGAGCCGCGCGCGGAAGACCGCGGCAACTCGCGCTGGGCCTCCGACGACGTTCGCCGCTCGAGCTCTCGCAGGGACGAGGTAACAGTTCGGGACGCGCAAGAAGCTCACAAATAAATAAGCAAACAACTTTGTAGTATGCACATATAGGGTGTATAATTAAACTGAAATATATATGACACCTTTGATTCTTGTAAGCTGTATGTCAGTCAGCCCCATTTTATCTCTTTCTGCGACATCTGCACTGTAAGAATAAGTTCTTTGACATTAGCTGCGTACAAACCGGCCGAGCATGCCAAACACGCTCGCCTCGAATACGTGCGTGGCCTCGTAAAAACTGACACACAGGTACAATATTAAAAGGAGAGTCCCAATATCTATGTTTTTAGGCAAATATTAAGGACTCTGGTACACTCTGGTACATCGCTTTTTTTATTCCAGATAAATAGTTTTTAATTTTTGTGACATACGTCAGATACTTCTCTGCAAATTATGTTGAATGATACACGCGACCTTCAGCCTTGTAGGGTTTACCCTCGCGCTGCTCGCACGGACCTTGGTCGTCGACATCGTCTTCGCATCCTGTTTACGCGGCCTTGTCTTAACGTAATGCTTAAACGGTAACTTGTGACAGAATGACTGGACGGTGCCGCTACCTCGCGACGAGCGGCAGGAGTTGGAGCTGTTTGGCACCGGCAACACCGGCATTAACTTCTCCAAATACGAGGATATCCCGGTTGAGGCCAGCGGCGACCGCGTACCGGACTTTATTACCAGCGTAAGTTGTTTTAAACATACTATTCTATCATCAAAACTCAATCGAAGATGGTTTTAATTGTTCCCGTGTTTAACGCTACGGATTTATCTGTAAATTGGGTCATTGCCAAGGTAAAACGAATGTGGCTTTGATTATAGAACAAACTATAAATGAAACTGATAGTTTACCGTTGACTTTAACATGAGAATAATTATTCTTTTGATATGCTTATAATATGCAAAAAATAGTCAGGTTTCGTATTAAACGGATGTGTATATGCCTTATTGTACATCTTTGTTTGACTTATAAATCATAATTGTAAAATGCGACATTAATTTTAGCTGCAATACGAAGAACTAATGAGGCAGTCCAGGTTTTTAGATAAAATATATCTTGAATATTGATTGCACAATGTTAAAATTGATGACGTCATCTGTAGTCGGTATCATTGGAAACCCTTCTCAAACTGTGTGGGCAACTTGGAATAAACTTGTTGACAACAAAACGCTCGGAATGAATGCATGAGCGGTGTCGCATTACAGCGTCTCCTTTGTTTCACATTATGTTAACCTGAAACCTTTTGTTAACCTTGAGGAAGTTTGAATAAGAGGAGTTCTGTAAGATCCTTATGTGATCCAAAAACATGTAATTTATAGCATCAGGCATCAGGTTTTCGATTGCAACTTTGCGTCCATGGATTTTGTTTATTCTTGAGGAATGATGTATTTTGGCAAGCCAGTTACCAATAGATAACTATATACTGTCAAATAATCATATGTACGTAGTCTCAATTTCCTCCGCTGATTAAACCTGTTTAAGTTTAAAAAAGGACTTTTTTTGTCTTAGGGTGGTATAATTTCATATTCATAATTTTTCTTTAATTAGATAACGGAGTGTATGGTATTTTATTAACATGTTTATGTTACTTGTTTTGTGTATGAACAAAGCTGCTTAATGCATTTAATAATATTACTATTCCATCTTTATTTCGGACCAGTCCAATCCATGTTTTGTGTTAGAGCCATTTACATGGTACAAGTTCTGAGTTTCAATACGTTGCGGGCCTCAGTCGATCGATCGACCACGTCATATGTTGGTAGCCCACAAAGTAATCTAACTCGCACCATGTAAATGGTCCTTTAGTTAGCTGGCTAGTGATCACATTCGTTCAAATTTTCGACTTAATGCAGTTCGAGGATGTTAACCTGACGGAAATCACGCGCGCGAACATAAGCCACGCCCGCTACGACAAGCCGACGCCGGTGCAGAAGTACGCGATCCCGATCGTGCTGGCGCACCGCGACTTGATGGCGTGCGCGCAGACTGGCTCTGGCAAGACGGCCGCGTTCCTCGTGCCCATACTCAACCAGATGTACGAAGCTGGGCCCGTCAAGCACATGGGGTGAGTTAGCCGCTAAGGGCCAGGCCACACCGGTTCCGAACGCGTTGCGTATGCGACACGGCTCCAGCTAGCTTCGTGACACATGCGTAACGCAGCTCTAAGAAACGAGCTGCATGCGCATCCGGTGTGGCTCGGCCCATACCACGTTGCATATAGCGAGAGCGAAATTGAAGAATAGAACATTTCTGCTCTCTATGTACTTCAAGTATTTCACACTGATTTTAATATTATTCAAGAGCATTCGCAGGCCGCCGTCGCCTCGCTGCCCATTTAAAATTCAGCCTTAAAAACTGTATTTTCGCTTGTCCTTGCTCGTCTGGATTGTCTTTATTCTTTATTATTAACTTGTGCACTATTAGCCTTTATTTAAGTCCAATTTTTTTTAGTCGAGATAATAAATAATTTTTATAGAACTTTTTCAAGTGCAAAGATAAATATAAAAGTACAAGTACCTACCTTAAATACTTTAATTTTTTTGATGTTTATGACTATGATGCGAGTAAAACTATGCTGAAAAATGTACAAAAAAAAAAGTCTCATCTGGCACATCCAAAATAAACGGTAAATCTCCTAGAATGTGATCTTTGCCTGTCTTGTAAGTACAATAATAGTATTATGCAATCTGTGTTACAACTGACATGAAAATGTTGCACTCGCTAGACAACTTTACCCAGATCTCGAGATGCGTTTACATATATCTGAATAATGCATTCTGTACCTACTACGAATCTTTGGTTGAACTTTTTTTCTTTATCAATTCATTTGGGTCAGTGGTTAACCTTTCAGAGATCAGGGACCATTTGACCAATTCTTGTTCGTTTGGGTTAGACTTTAAGACTTAAGTAGGTATGAATAAAAGGATTTTTTTTTCATTTAGGTCTTCGTCTACAATCTAAAATTTCACTTTATCACTAACTAAATAAAACTCTGCTAAGCGTAGATTTAGATAATTGATTTGTTTTTGATACTAAGAGACTATACATCTCTAAGTTATTAGATTCAGTTTTTTTATTATTATTAACTTAGGCATCCCTATCTAATTTCTTTGACCTGTTGACCCTATACATCTCCTGGCCAATCTCAACTAGTGCCATTTCGTTCAATATGCTTAAAGCTTGCTGTGCTATTTTTACATTATTATTTTATAAGTTATTTGATGATTGCTCTGTAATCTTGTTTTGAAAAGTTAAGAAATAAAGACGGAAGCTGCTGAGTTTCTTGCGGAGTTTATTCTGTTGAGAATCTCCCGATTTTCCGAAGTGCTGTAGACTCTGACATGTAAAAGAGCCTATAAGGCCTACTAGCAAATTAAAATGTTCCATTTTCATTTTCATAAAACCAACAATTTGGATCGTCTTTTCGCTTTGTATAGGTGAAATATACAATTTTGGCCACAAAAAGTGAAATTGTAGGTTAAGATGTTAACTTTTTAAGGATGTACCGATTGACTCTGTCACTCAGTCTCTATCGTGTGGATGGGGTTGCATGTGTGTATTAACACTGTTGTTCGTATTCTAGCCCTTACAATCGGCGAAAGCAGTATCCACTGGGGTTGGTGCTGGCTCCCACCCGCGAGCTCGCCACTCAGATTTTCGACGAGGCTCGCAAATTTGCCTACCGCTCCCGCGTGCGCCCTTGCGTAGTGTACGTATAATATACTGATATATGCTTTGCATGTATTTTGTGCTACATTCGTGTAAAAATCGATGCACATTGGACGGGATTGGGATTATTCTCACACTCCTTAAAAATAAAAAGCTTAAGGTCGCCAACTCGCTACTTACGATTTATCCATGTGGCACGTTTTCATTAGTGATAGCGAATAATCGAAGATTGCACTTTTGATAGTTAACTTTGAAAATAATTGAGCATATCCTCCACTAGATGAATCACGTTGCCACTCATAACAGCTTAAGTTATATATTTGACTGTGATCGTGATCTGGAGGTGTGTGTGTGTGCGCAGGTACGGCGGTTCGCCGATCCACGAGCAGTTCCGCGAGCTGGAGCGCGGCTGCCACCTGCTGGTGGCGACGCCGGGCCGGCTGGTGGACATGCTGGCGCGCGGCCGAGTCGCGCTGGACCACTGCCGCCACCTCGTGCTCGACGAGGCCGACCGCATGCTGGACATGGGCTTCGAGCCGCAGATCCGCAAGATCGTCGAGTACCACACCATGCCGAAGACCGGCGAGCGGCAGACGCTCATGTTCTCCGCCACCTTCCCCAAGCAGATACAGGTGTTGGCGCAGGACTTCCTGAGCAACTACGTGTTCTTGGCGGTTGGCCGCGTCGGCTCCACTTCCGAGAACATCACCCAGAAGGTTAGTGGCGCGACCCCGCTCCGACAGTAAGCTCGACGGCGACACACTTGTAAATCACACCCCGAATTATTACTAGTTATTTAATTTTATATTTTAAGTTTTGAAGGAGTCCAGTCGTAGTGGTTAAAATAGTATTATAAAAATCTAACTGAATTGGTTGAGCGCTTTTTGATTTCTATTTTCAATATTAGATTTTATGTTGATCTCGGCATGCCTTTTGTAAATGTAAATTAAGTAGCTAATTTAGTATTGAGCGTCGAGCTTACTAGAAACTGAAGAGCAATGCCAGTCTTTAAATTCGAACTTTGCTACCTATATGGTGTTTATTTACTAAAATAATTGAATAATTTAGGTATCTGTGTATTATACTTGACTAAGTGCGTGTTCACTTGTAGGTGGTCTGGGTGGAAGAGTCACAAAAGCGCTCATTCTTGTTGGATCTGCTGAATGCCTCCAACTTGCTGAAGAATTCACGCCCCGAAGAGGATCAGCTCACGCTTGTGTTTGTTGAGACTAAGAAAGGTACTTTAATATTTATGTAAATATTTTATTACATATATTTGCTGACGCATATGTAATATGTCCATTTAGATATTTGTATAATCGAAATTCTCAATGCACGAACCAAAATGTATTCTTGGCTATTTATTTATTGTTTTATCTAAGACAAAAACGTATTTTCTTAACCCTTTTTCAGGCCCCATTAATTTAGCGCACTTTATGGCTAAAAAATATAAAAAGTTTATTTCAAATGAGTGCATTCCAATTTGTATCGTATCATGCTGATAGTATGGTTAAAAATTAAAATAAGCGCGTGTGGTTCGTAAACCGCCTCTGCCAGAAAAAGGGTTAAATATTCTCTGTAGAAAAAAAACCAAGTGGCACCTTAGTGTTCTTTTGTAGGTCATGTAAATGGTTAAATATTAACTTAACTTTTTTTTATTTGCAACATCATCTTGCTTAGGTGTAAGCTTTATTTTTATAAAATCATATAAATATCGTTAAAAACCTACGTTTATGATTACGCCACGACCTATATTTCCGGTGCACGCACTATTGCTATCTCTTTGCACCGCGTACGAAGTACAGTAACCGGCCAAAAAGATTGCACATCGGTCTTTGGAAAGAGACTCGGCTCATTTCGGCTTCATAGAGCGTTGTCTCACACTACCTATGTGACGTTCGTCAGTCGTTCTACAGATCTAGTAGGGTACGGACACATTTAGTTGAAAATGTATAATATAGAGTTGTTGAAACCCCTCAACTTTAAATCGTGCGATGCCATCATTTAAAAAAAGAGGAAAACCTTTAGGGACGCGAAATTATTTACAAAGTTTATTATTATTATGCAACAAGTTTCAAGGGCGAGTTGCAAATGCCACTATAATTTCCAGAATAACTTTACACAAAATATTAAGCGAAGTCAGTAAGTTACTGAGACATCTTCCACTTCAGTTAAGTTCACCACTCCGAAAAAAGCAATTTAGATATGAACGATTTTGATTATGATGTTGTTACACTAATAGACTAGTAATAAATATGGTTAATAGTGACAATGATATTGACCTCATTGAGAGCACAAATAATGAAATGGAAGGAATTGAAAATTTTTTAAATTTCTAATTTACAATACCTATTGAAAGAATTGGTATATTTTATTCAATTACAAAATAATACAGAATTGGATTACTATCCTTTTTCTAGTAGTTGCAATAACTCTCTATATATATTCAAAGTTTACATGTCATTGATTTGACGTAAACTAATTAAGTCCATAAAGTGCAGTATTTATTTGGTATGAAACGACACTTAATTAATACGATGACTGATGGACGGTCGCCAGTGTTCGGAAATCTTCGTAAACAGCCAAATGTCTCTTTCCAAAGACCGATGTGCACTCTTTTTGGCCGGGTACTGTAATAGCGGGCGCGATGGATTGCCGGGGGTGCTCCCCGCGCAATGCGCTATCTTCGCCAGTTTAACGGAAATAATAGAAATATATACGCTACTTATAAATAGATTTGTTATTACCATAGAATCAATTATAGTACTATTATGTATGTATAGTCAAGCAATCTGAATTCTGCGCCATGTAGAACTGAATAAGAATTTCAAACAAGTGCGAGGGTGCGTTATGTTACAACACTATTTATTTATGGTATTACTCTGTGTTCATTCACACGCGGTACGTCTTATGATAGGTCTAAGTTGAAGTTTAGTATAGATGGTTGGTAGAGGCGCACGGCATTCACCGACCGTTAGAGCCATAGGTCTTGTGTCTGAGGTCCAGGAAGGACCTGAGGAGTGAAGTGTTTGCTGACAGCTGGCAGTCGTTGCTTGCTTTCATGATTGCCTTCTTATAACTATTCTTTGTATGTTAGCATAATAGGTGTGTTGGTTGAATACTGTAAGCCTGTGAATGTAAATTAAATTGAAAAAAAAACGCGGCGCTCTTCGTCCAATTGCTAACCTACTACTAGAGTTGTTTCCACGACACACCAGAAATACTTTGTCCTGGTGAAAGTTCGGCAAACACGTGGCACATGTGTTTAAAGTTCTGTTTTGATCGTAGGCGCGGACCAGCTGGAAGAATACCTGGACAACGACGGGTACCCGGTGACGTCGATCCACGGGGACCGCACGCAGCGCGAGCGCGAGGAGGCCTTGCGCCGCTTCCGCACCGGGCAGACGCCCATCCTGGTCGCGACCGCCGTCGCCGCCAGAGGTCAGGCCACAACCAGGGAATGCTATCTCGAGACTAGATTGCGGAAAGATCTCGCGAGTCTTGAAATTCCAATCCAGCGTGACCACTGTTTTTTGTAGAGACTGAAGTCTTTTGAAATAATTATACTCGTATACTATATCGCCAATGCTTGGGAAAGGTATGAAGCTCGCCATCTAGCGCAACTAGTCTTTTACACATTTATTGATTGCGACACTATGCGCACCGGGTAACACGCAGTATAAATATGTATTGCTATAGTTATAAAAATAAATATAACGTGTGATTCGGCGAATCGGGCATTCAAGTTAATCTTTTGCCTCGGCGGTGCTGTCACCTGATTTTTTTGTTTAATTTTTTTACCACAAATGAACGAAAGAATGAATGTAACTATAATCGTTCAGTCTCTTCAATCTCGCGAGTTCTGGAGGGTTTTGACGGGATTGCATTTCCTAATCACAATATACACATGGTACAGAATAACAATGACACCCTCAAATGCTGGGCGCTTGCATATGCGAGCCGTAACTGTAACCGTTACAGGCACAGTAACTTGATTTTGGCGACCACAGCAATCGTAACGCCCTTTGATTCCGACTAAAAACAGACAATGGTCATCTCATCACGAGATCAGCATGAGTTGCTCACTTGCTTCAGTATGTATAGTCGTGGAATAAGCAGAAAGTTCCTATGCCATAGCAAAATCGTATATCAAGGAAATAGCGACTTCGACAGGGGCTTTCCGTTCGTTCCCCACCTGCACACGCCAGTGCAATGCGACAGTAACTGCTCCTAAACGAGTATCGATCTGGCCTAAGACCTAGAGTACATTTCTGCGTACTCTTATTGTAATGCACACATCGCTCCTCGGTAACACTCGCAGCGGCAAGGATGTCCAAAGCGTGGCTGCAGGTATGTATACTTTGGTAAATACAGATTGAGCGCTTGCATTCAACCGCCCATTCAACTGTCGCAGGCTTGGACATACCGCACGTGCGTCACGTGATCAACTTCGACCTGCCGTCGGACGTGGAGGAGTACGTGCACCGCATCGGGCGTACCGGCCGCATGGGCAACCTGGGCGTGGCCACGTCGTTCTTCAACGACTCCAACCGAGGCCTGGCGCGCGACCTCGTCGAGCTGCTGGTCGAGGCTAAACAGGATGTGCCTAAGTGAGTAAATATCGCTTTTGCCCTGCATTAAGTTACACTTGAAATGTGAAGGTGTTGTATATTATCTGCTTGGACTCTGTAATCTACCGTAATACCGGAAAACTGATGGATGGTAGTTGATAGTTCTGATGGGCGTTTACACTATGGCTGCTCCTACGTGGAACTGTCCTGTGTATAAAATGTATCGTCGTGACAGGAGAAGGTAATGCAGGATAATAAAACTACTTCTCTACTGATAAAATCAAGGGCAGATGATGTATTCAATGATTACTGGCATAAGGGGAGATTTTGTCGTTTCACAGCTTTGCAATGTTTTCTTATCAAACGACATCTTTACATATTTATAATATTTATGCCCTATTTCAAATAGGGCTGCAAAAATGAGGCAGCCTTTAATGACTACGTAACTCTAAGTAACGATGTTATCTAATGAACTAGTTGGCTGACGAGCACCGCGGCGGACGGTCGGCTGGGTGGCGGCGGGCGCCGTGCCGGGAGCCGCTCCGGCGGCGGCGGCGGCGGCGGCGGCCGCTTCAATAGCGGAAGCGGCAGCGGCTTCGGCGCGCGCGATTTCCGTACGCAGTCGCGCCAGCCGCCGCGCAGCGCTGGGCCGTCTTCCATTGGCTCTGGTAAACATATTTTACTCATTAACCTAAGTAATTCATTACCGCTAAATCTAGATCACTTTTATCTTTAGGGGCAATGGAACATACTGACTTTCATAAATACTTGCTTTTCAAAATGAATCCGAAAAACAATACAATGAATCAAATCAATAAAAATAAACTGAACAATATTAGCAATTCCAGGATGAACAAAGGCTTCACCAGCAATAAAACCATCAGCCTTCAGGCTTTCCATTAGGCGTAACGGTGGTCAAGTGAAACCTCAACACCAATAAAAATAAATATTCCTATGAGTATTATCGACTGCCAGTACGATAGTTATTAAGTAATTAAATTTCACATTAGATAAATGTAAGACTCTTAATTGTAAATGTTGTGTATGAAGGATTCGGATACGGCGGCGGCGGCGGCTCGTACGGCGGCAACTACGGCGGCTCGTACGGCGGCGGCGGCGGCGGAGGCAGCAGCGGCGGCCAGGACTGGTGGGACTCGTAAGCCCGCTCGCCCGACCCGGACCGGCCCGCACATCTACCTGAGCGACATGACGATCGTCTTAGTTAAGACGTTCGTGGATATACGCGGGAACCGAGTTTCCTAAGGTCCCCGTTCTCCTCGAACAGCGGATATTTATAACTCTATAATAATGAGATAATATTATAACTGTTAGCGGAAAACGAGTAATTACTAAATAGCCATTTCAATTTCAAATAAATACATACTTATCCGATCATGTTTATTACTTAAGTAGTTGTCAACGGATCAAATGGATCAACAGTCGTACGAAACTTTGATCGATCGTATAGTTTCGTAAGACAGGGAGGCGACTATTCGAATGCCTCGTTAATATTGCACGGTCGGACTGAATTCACTATAAGCTCTTGTGCGATAATGTTGATAGGATTGAAGAGTGCGGTGCGAGTGTGAAGAGACGGTGTGCATGCGACCGTCTCGTGTGCTCTGAATCTCAGGGCGCTGCCCGGGGAGGGTGCCGCTGCCACCCGCCCTATCGGCGCACCAGCCGCTGCATCCGCAATACATACACCATGTTTACACTTCACTCAATTACGTCAAATTAATATTCATGCTAGAGCGGGCAGGTTATTCAATAAACTGGCGTAGAGAGCGGCATTCTAATTCCTCTTAATTATGTTACTGTTAACCTAGTTTGCGTGGCATACAAAATACCTGTGAAAAATTATGAAGTCGGTTAGCGTAATTAAGGATCACATTTCATTTTCTCACGTGTCAAGACGTCCTTGACTTGTCCTCGTTGGGATATCATCCATGGAGCATGGTCAGTTTTATTCATTTTACGGTCAGCAAAGACATTTAAATTCAAACATCATAATTTACAGTTGCACGTGACTTTTGTCCTTAATTGTAGTAATATTTTTATTTATTTTGAACCCAGGAATTTTATATGACTGCCTTTATTTTGAAGTTCACACATGGCGACGGCGGTATCACGCTTTCTAATGCTGGTTATAGATAGCTATTGGTTTAAAACCAGGAAGCTACCTCAACTAGTGGCCTTACTACCCAGCGCCCAGGTCCATGGGTATATTCTAACGCAGGCATTTTATTATTTGTGACGGTAACTATTATGTGAAGTAGTCTTATTAATATAGAAATATTTTTGACGTTCGTTAATTATGTGTATTGTGGAAATCGTAAATGAAATGATGTAATATTGTATTTTCAATTTATCTATTTTCCAACTATCTCATTGCTGGCTCACTCGTATCACTGAAATTTGAAGCATTTACGCACCCTAAAATCGATGTAGCTAATGTTTCAGTAGATTTAGAAATTGAAAAGTACCGATACAGTATAATAAGTAATAATAATTAAAAATTTGTCTGTAGAACTCCCATATTGTAATATCTGTCATCAAAGTGGTCTATAATTTGAATGTGAATTTATCAATAAAAAAATTAAATAATGTATTTCTTTCATTGAAATCGTCCTGTATGAAAACGAGGTTCAAGAATGTGAAGAAGTGGCTATAATTAATGTTCAAAGTGTATATAATATTGGTCAAGCTTAGAATTTAGTTTATAGTGTCAACAGCTGCTTTTATTGGCGCCTAGTTTCTGTACGATTTTCTTCGTTGTCTTGCAATAAAACTTGGACGGGTGCCGACAATAGGAGTGTGTAGCCTATCTTGCCTTCTCGTATAATTGTCATAAAATAATCGAATCGTATTGGTTAAAGCCTAAAATTCGAGATTAAAGTCAGTTGGCGAAGTTTTGTCTTTTTGCCAAACTTCGCCTACTCTATGTAACTATGAGTGAATATATAGGTATACGTACATACTATCTCCTGCACGATACAAGTAATGTATATTGAATCGAACTCCTGTGTTCTTAAGGTCTCATTTAGCACTTTTTTCGTCATGGGCGAATTTTGGAGGATATCTAATTTTTTCAAACAGTTGTAGTCAACTGTTTGAAAAAATTAGATATCCTCCAAAATTCGCCTAATCACCTCAAGAGGAAAAACGGGACCCCTATAGGATCACTTTATTGTCCGTCCGTCTGTCTGTCTGGCTATCTGTCTGCCAAGACCATTTTACTCAAGAACGCGTGAAGGTATCGAGTTAAAATTAATATATTAATATCAAATACTTAGGTCTGCTCCCTTAGAGCTGTCTGTCTCGTCCCTTAGAGCTGTGAAAAAATCAACCTCCCAAGTCAACGGAATAAAAAGATGGCCGTTTATGCCGCATATTTCATACATTTGCAAAAAATTCGAAAACCTATAGGGTACTTCCCGTTGACCTAGAACCATAAAATTTGGCAAGAAGCAAGGGCATACAGTACAAAAAAATGAAAAAATCCGAAATACGTTGTAGTTACGTCACAAAAAAAAGTGTTTTCTTAGATGGGGCTGTTACAGAGCGGTGTTATTTCCAATCAGTGAGTGGGTTTGTACTTTATACGGAACCTTCCCTGCGCGAGTCCGATTCGCACTTGGCATTGGAGTGCGTGGAGGTACCGTGTTGAAATTTATATCGAATACTCAGGTCCGCACTCGTTTAGAGCTGTGAAAAAATCAACGTTCTATGTCAACGCAATCAAAACTTATCTATACATATAATAAAGTCGTTAAGACAAAAAGTCTGTACATTGAAGATTAAAAAAAAGAACCATCCAGGGCGACTTAAAATAACTTAACATGATAAGACCATTTAAAAAAAAATGTTATTTGTTTGTACGCGCATCACGTAAAGACCGCTGAACGGATTTGGATTGAATTTTCACAGATTTGTTTAAATAAGTCCAGCGGCCCTAACGTGACAGCCCAGGGGGCCTAGCACGCTAGCTTTTATCGATGACATAAAGCATTTATCCCGTTCTAACCAGTATGCGTGTGCGAAAGGGACGAATGCTTTATGTCAGCGATAAACGCTAGTGTGCTAGAGGAGCAGGTGTAGTTTAACCCCTCCCTGTGTCTCTGTCTAACTAGTGTCATAAGAAAGGGCCGCAGATAGAGATAAACTAAACATGACCAGTCATGTTAGGGCCACAGGATAGGTTAGGCTATAAACATTTTTAAAAACGGGGGGGGTGAAGTTTGTATGGAAAAAAATTACTCAATTGTACTAGAATCATGAAACTCAGAATTCATACTCATTAATTAAAATAAAGAAACACCTGTCTCAGCATTCTTTCCAAATCGCTTTCAGAAAAGCAAAAAAGTGGAATTAGGGTTTAGAAATACTTAACTTCATACAACTATATTTAAGAAACAAATGAATCGTGAATTTTAAAACTTGCTACATAATCAACATCTAATACAGATGAATATAGATTCTCCGTTGCCCTGAAATATGCTTTTAAGGGAGCGTTTAAGTATTACGTAACGCAATTGGGGGTGGGGGGGGGGGGGTCTCGTAAAACGTTACGATGCGTTACAGGGGCGGGAGGGGGTCTTTCTTACAACACGTTACGTAACATTGTTTCTAAAAAAATAGGGAATTAAAACTGTCAAACTGGCAACCCTTTTCATTTACGTTACGGGGAATCCCTTGATTGTATTAGTCTGGTCGTAATTTTTTTTTTATTGTTCTCGCAAGTTGGCAAACCTTTTCGTTTATATTTCACGGGGAATCCCTAGATTGCATTGTAAGTCATTTAATGTTGTTTTTGTCATTAATGTTTTTTTGTCATTTAGTGTTACGTAATGTTTAGAGAGGGGGAGGGGGGGTACAATAAAACGTTACGGTGCATTACAAGGTGGGGAGGGGGGGTCAAAAATCTTCAAAAATTGCGTTACTTAATACTTGAACGCTCCCTGAAGGCAATTTTAAACAAAATAGTGGAATAATAAAAATAACAGTTTTTCTCAGTACACAAACTTGCTACCGCGATAATGGTATTAACTAAACATCCTGGATTAACACAGGAACATTTTTATTCCGTAATTTCACTTCGCACTAATAATTAAATACTTAATTATGAGTAGTTTTCGTTAATTGTTTAAAGGATTTGGATGAGAAACGGAGATAACTTCTACACTGGATTAATATTAATATACTCCTTAAAAATGCATAGGTAGTTCCTGCAGGATAACGATTAATGACTTGTGCGCGGTTCATCTTCACCCTAAAACCGCTGGGTGGATTTAGACGAAATTTAAAACGGGGATGGGGATAGCTTAAACCTTGGATGAACATCGGATTTTTCCGAAAAGATGCAAAATGCCCGTGGGACAACTTTAAACGACTTCTACGCGTTACGAGCAGCAAATAGTCTGATGTATTTTGGCAAGAAGATAGGTTGTATTTTCCTCCTTTAGGCTTTTTAGGCTCGCTTGAGCGGGAACAAAGATAGGGGGACACTTGCCAACGTTGTAATGCTGCTCGCCCTCGGGTCTCGCAAGTTACTCAAGAGTATTTTTATATCAACGGGACGCAAAATCGCACGCGCTTACATAGAGCCCGCATTTTAGGCTCTCTGGAGGGGGGGGGGGGGATAGGAGTTGTTTGCTAACGTCATACCGCCGATCGCCCTCTGGGCTCGCAAGATACTCAGGATTACTTGCAACAATTCAATTCAATCCAATACATTTATTTCAAATTAGGTATTAATCCATATTGAGTTAGTAACAAAAGGACGCTTCATGAAGGAATGCTTTGTGGACGAAGTCGCGGGCAACAGCTAGTTATATGTATAAAAAACAATAATGGCAACAACGCTTCAAGGGTTAACTGTCTGCTTCAACTTTTCAGGTTAAACTGATCGGTTATGATATTACCACCATAACGAACGCGCAGCGCCCCACTACTTCTTTCGTATGTATAATGCGGACTTTAAACTCGAAGGTTTGCGTGCGTTATTCAACTTTCAATTCACAGTGTAGTTAGTTGGTAGAAAATTTATAAGCAGATTGAGGTTTAAGTGGTCGATTCTTCTATTTTTTACTGTCGACTGTCTTATGCCGCGTATAAGCAAACAATAAATTGATCTTGGATGAAGGACTAAAGCATGGATATAGCCTCAGTACTTGTCAAGTGTATGTATCATATAATGTGTAACAGGCTTAAATGATTATATAGATTTAGTTTGGGACAGGCAACACCCATAATAAACATGATGGCGTCTAACGTAAACGGAGTATTCATTTCCTATTCCACAATATATTATATTTAATATCATACATGGTGTCAGGTGAGAAAAGAACAACAGTGCGAACCTTTAGTGGTAATAAATAATAAGAAAGCAAAATGGGGGAAAGAGTAATTCAAGGGTTACAGCTCCCGATGGGCAGAAGTGTTAGTGACGCGGAGTCATGGAGAAAATTTAAGCAAAGCTTTGAAATCTATTTAAAAGCAGCGGGCCTAGAATTGGAAAAAGATGAACGAAAGATTGCAATATTCCTTTCATGTGTGGGGGAAGATATATGGGATGTCTACAACAGTTTAGAAGTGGTCAAAACGTGGAGTGAGTTGGAGAAACAACTTGATAACCACTTCGGCACCAAAACCAATACGGTTATAAACAGTTATAAGTTTTTCAACATGAGACAAGAGCCCGAAGAATCTATAGAACACTTTGCTGCAAAATTAAAAATTGCAGCAAGGTTATGCGAGTTTAAAGATGAAAAAAGATTAGTTAGAGACATGCTGGTGATAGGCATACATGACAGGACTATTAAAGAAAGGTTATTGAAAGAAACTGAGTTAGATGTGGATGATGCACTCAAGATATGTAGGGCTGCGGAAGAAAGCAGAAAGCATGTGAAAGAATTGGAGGAACAAGGAAAGGATCATGTTGACCTGGTTGGGCAGAAAAAATTCAAGGATAACAGAAGGCCACCCAAAGTGATAAATTGTGATAAATGTGGGAAAATACACGAGTTAAGAAATTGCCCAGCATACGGCAGAAAATGTCTGATCTGCAGGAGATATAATCATTTGGCAGTGATGTGTCGATCAAAAGGAACATTTGAAAACAAGACTATGGGAAAAGAACTTTATAAGAAAAGAGTCAATGTGGTTCAAGAAACTGAGGATGATAGTTACTCTGAAAATTACTTGGTGGACACTGTAAGTAGTTCAAATCATAAAGTACAGTGGTATGAGACAGTTAATGTTGAGGGATTAGACATTAAATTTAAGTTGGATTCAGGAGCTGAATGCAACACCTTATCACTGGAATTGTTTAAAAAAATTAAAAAGGATTGTGTGTTGGGTAAATCTACCATACTAGTTGTCTATAATGGCCAACAAATTAAAACAGAAGGTAGTGCTGATTTTAACTGCATAGTCAAAGGATGTCAAACAAAACTTAGATTTTGTATTGTAGATCTACCAATACAACCTGTGTTAGGCCTACCAGACTGTGTAAAATTAAAGTTAGTACAAAAAATAGATAGCATAACTGTAAAAGAAAAACAAAAGTTTGTACAAGAAAACTTAGATGTGTTTACAGGGCTGGGTGAGATAGGTACCTACAGTATAAAGTTGTCAGAAAATGCACAACCAGTAATAAAACCAATAAGGAGAGTACCAGTAGCTATTAAAGACAGGTTAAAAGAAACCTTAGACAGCTATGAAAGTAGGGACATCATTGAAAAAGTAGAGGGTCCAACAGCATGGTGCAGCAATCTGGTCATAGTTGAGAAACCAAATAAATCGCTTCGGCTATGTCTGGACCCAAAGGAGTTGAATAAAGTAATACTTCGGGAAAATTATCAAATTCCATCTCCTGAAGAAATTTATAATTCACTTGCAGGTAAACAAGTCTTCACAGTACTAGACATGAAAGATGGTTTTTTCCAAGTGGCTCTGGATGATCAAGAAAAGCTGTGTACATTTGGAACCCCTTTTGGCCGGTATAGGTTCAAAAGAATGCCGTTTGGCATCTCATCAGCACCTGAGGTAATGCAACGTATTAACACTTCTATTTTTA
This sequence comes from Ditula angustiorana, assembly GCA_963691745.1. Taxonomy (NCBI): domain Eukaryota; kingdom Metazoa; phylum Arthropoda; class Insecta; order Lepidoptera; family Tortricidae; genus Ditula; species Ditula angustiorana. Next base: position 24,490,376 of record OY829472.1, read on the forward strand.
GTGACATACAAGGTGTAAATATATACTATGATGACTTAATAATAGCAGGAGACTCTGAAGCAGAGCATGATAAGATTTTAAGTGAAGTTATCAATAGAGCAAGAAAATATAATGTAAAATTTAATAAAAATAAAATTCAGTACAGAAGTGACTTTGTTAAGTATGTAGGACTGTTAGTGTCAAAATCTGGTATCAAACCTGATCCAGAACATGTACAAGCTATTCTTGATTTAAAAGAACCAAAAAACTTAAAAGAATTGCAAAAGTTTTTAGGAATGTGTAATTACCTAAGTAAATTTATACCTCAGTATGCTAAGACTACAGAGCCACTAAGAAATTTGGTGAAAAAAGATATCATGTGGGATTGGGGACATTCACAAAAGCAAGCTTTTAATGATATTAAAATAAAAATGAGTATGGCGCCTACTCTATCAATCTTAACAAAAAATGGTACAGTCACATTACAAAGTGACAGTTCTCAGAGTGGACTGGGAGCATGTTTGCTCCAAAACGGAAAGCCAATATCCTTCTATTCTAGGTGTTACACTGAATGCCAACAAAGATGGGCGCCTATAGAAAAAGAATTGTTTGCAATATGTGCTGCAATGGAAAAGTACCACCAGTTTGTTTATGGACGGAGGGTCGTTATAGAAACTGATCATAAACCTTTAGTGGCCATAATAAACAAAGACATCAATAAAATTTCAGCTAGGTTACAGCGCATGGTTCTGAAACTTTTAAAATATGATTTTGAAATTAGGTACATTCCAGGGTCAAAAATGTATGTGGCAGATTATTTGTCAAGGCATTTCAATACAAAAAATGCCAAAGTAGAACCAACTTTAAAAGAGCTGGTACATTGTTTGAACTCAGAAATAGTATATGGGTTAGAAGGGGATTTACAAGTATCAGGAAAAAAGCTACAAGAGTTGCAAAATCATACTAAAGAGGATGGTAACCTTCAACAAATTATTTTGTGGTTTAATACAGAATGGCCCAAAAATGATAAAGGTATATATGGAAGGGAACTCAAAAAACTGTATAAATTAAGAAACAATTTGGTTGTAAGAGACTATATAGTGTATTATGGAAACAAAATACTGGTACCAAAAAGTATGAGAAAAGAAATGTTATCAAGTGTTCATGCAGGTCACATAGGCGTTGTAAAATGTAAAAAACAGGCCAGAAAAATGCTATATTGGCCAGGTATGTCAGCTGATATAGAACAGTATGTGTTGTCATGCAAATCATGTGAAAAGTACAGGCCTTCAAATTGTAAACAGCCACTACTGTCTCATGAAATACCAGACTTACCGTTTAGCAAAGTAGGAATAGATGTCTGCCAACATGCAGGAAAAGAATATCTTGTCTTGGTAGATTATTTCTCTAAATGGATAGAGGTGTCATTTTTAAGAAATAAAACAGCTAGTAACATAATTTATAAATTAATGAAAATATTTAGTACTCATGGAATTCCTAGGCACATTGTAAGTGATAATATGCCCTTTGGTAGTTTGGAATTTAGACAGTTTGCTTGTAAGTATGATATAGAGTTAATAAAGTCCAGTCCTCGCTATCCAAAGTCCAACGGGTTATCAGAGAAAGCTGTAGGCATAGTTAAAAATATGATGAAAAAATGTTTCGAGGACAACAGCAACTTTGATATAGCAATGTTAAATTACAGAACTAGCCCAGTAGCAGGGTTAGAATACAGTCCATCTGAGATGTTGATGAGCAGACTGTTGAGATGTAACTTACCATGTGCTAAGGAAATACTAGAGCCTAAAATTTGTATGAATGTAAAATCTCAACAATTGTTGAACCAAGAAAAGTCAAGGACCAATTATAACAAAACTGCAAAGAACAAAAAGTCTTTTAACATAGGAGATAATGTTATTATTCAAAACTTACCAAATAAAAGTTGGTTACAAGGAACAGTAGTAGATAAAGCTAGTGGTCCTCGATCGTTCATGGTTAAAAATGAAAGGGGAAATGTGATTAGAAGAAATGAAAATCATATTAGGCCAAGTAAAAATAAATATATTCAAAATAATGTTGATTTACATGAACAGCCCATCTCTCGCCGCTCCACACCTATTACTTTTAGTGAAGGCAATATAGAGGGTCCAGTGTTGGAGCAGCCAGAGATGAGGCGAATCACCAGGTCTGGCAGAGAAGTAAAAAAGCCAGTATATTTAAATGACTATGACTTAAGTTCGATTGTATATATTTAGTATATAAGTATATGCTAAATATACATAGGGGGGATGTATCATATAATGTGTAACAGGCTTAAATGATTATATAGATTTAGTTTGGGACAGGCAACACCCATAATAAACATGATGGCGTCTAACGTAAACGGAGTATTCATTTCCTATTCCACAATATATTATATTTAATATCATACAGTGTACATAGCCAAAGCTGTCAAAATGGTCACCTTTGTGTGCGTCAAGGTAGTAAAACCTGCAAATTAATAAGAAAAACGTAGACTATGCTATCTTAACGTAAACATTACCATAGTCAAAGGTGACCATTTTGTCTATTGGTCGTGTACAGGGTGTCAATTGAAGAGGAGTTTAGAGTATGTAGTCATCTCTTTTTGACACATTATATTGCCATTTAAAGTAAAGTGATCAGATAATAAAATATCGCTTTCAATTTTAACACTCCTTCTATGCTGTACTATTTCTATGCAATTGATCGTTATACCATCCGTCAAATTTTGACAGACTTCCCGTAGAAAATGTGTTCAATGTAATTGTTGGCTATGGTCAGGGAGGTTCAACTCCGCACTGTAGGTACGCTTGACCGCCTTGCCTATGGCATAGGCAAATCGCAGTAGGCTGTCGGCATGCCGTGCGCCCGCTCGCTCGCCCCTGCCCTGTCAGTGTAATTGATACCGAATGCCCCGCATCCCTAACGTGTCGCCGGGAATTGCGGGGGGAAAGAGTGCGCGGGCGGCGCGTTGCTTTTGTCTCGCACCGCTTGGCTTACGGTGTATAAAGTAATACGAACTTTTGGAGCGTGTTAATAAAGTCGGAATTCGTTTAATCGCACTCGTAAAAGAGAAGTTTCTGTACTATTATTTATTCTGTGCTATGGTCACAGTAGCACTCATATCTGCATTTCACTAATCATTCGTAACTCGATATTTTGCAAAAGTTGTAATGAAAGTAATGTATGTATGTATGTAATTTTCACTTCGTAAACTTTGATGCTGCAGCCTCCCTAACTTTTCAACAGCTCAGATCTTACCGCTCAAATTTCATTTATCCCTCTGGATGGCTGTGTCTCACTAGTCTCATCAGAAATTTAACTTAAGTGGGCATTCCTAACCATGGCGGTTAAGGGGATAATACCTATCTATACAGCATTATCGTTAGAAGTTTGCGAAATGAACATTTGTAGAATAATACTTAGTAAAAGTCAACGTTCATAAAGCCAGTTTAAAATTAGGCTCGTGTGATAAAGATAGAAGCCTGAGAATCCACTAAAGGCGACGTTATTTTAATGCATGCAGCCCGCCGGGCGCCGCCGCCTGGCGCCCACGCAGGGGAATAAGGCAGGACTGAATACTTATTGTCTTGGTTACCTCTTTCTAATTTTCTCAAATTGCAATAAAATAATTTGCGACAATTTTGAAACCATAGAACATGCACAAGAAATAGCCTAGCTATATGTATTTTAATGTTTATTCATATGATTCAAAAACTGATGTTGACAGTGAAGATATACGGCAATTAAAACAACAAAACTCAACAAAAAGAATGTATAAGGAACTAAAAACTAAAATAAATCTGTAGCTTTTTTAGATAAAATTCTATTTTTGAGATTGATTATTGCATAGGTATGGATAATTTAATTGTTCACTTTGGCATTTATACTATAAAAAAACGCAAAAATTTACATCATCCATTCAAACCTAGTACTTTTAAGAAATTCGATAATAACTTGATTCTAGTCTTATTTTTCAACGGAGCGTTTTAGGTCGAGACGCTCAATAGCCATTCAACGGGGATATCTTATTTGTAAGAAATTACATACAGTTTTGTTAGCGGTGTTAATTATCAGTACTCCATGCAAATGACAAAAGTTTCCTATTGACTAAATTTCTAAAGCAACTTAACCTTTTGTTATGGGTGCAACACGTATTTTTTAAGATAAATTACTCATATACAAACAACATCCAAGGCTCAGGTACGTACGAACATTTTATACTCATCACACAAATATTTACGCATGCATTCATATTACCTATATTAAAGTTGATGAATGTTTCAGCAATTTCATGAAATTGATCCTCAAGTGAGTAAAATAGAGGTGGTTTCGTATGGAACAGTTGTTTAAGGTTAGAAACATCAGAATTGTTACATAGGTAGGTATTTAGTCTGAAAAAACAAAAAGGTTCCTACGTCATGGACTCATGGTGTAGTCAGAATTTTATAAAATTAACCGCCAAGGGTTTCAAATTATGAAATTTAAAACGCGAAAATTGGTTTTTAAACCGATATGGAAATAAAACAATTATTCTCATCCTTGAAAAGGTTTCGAAACATCGGGAATTCGATTCGTTACAACGCAGCACGCGATATTTATATCGCGGTACGGCGTACCGTTTTAATTGTTGTATGTTTGCAAGTCACGAAAACATAAGAAATTATTTTTTAAGCTTATAATTAATAAAGACATATGCTTAAAATTTTATTTCATTGACCCTAAAGGTAGAAATATACGGGATGAAACTGTAATTATGAGATCCGATAAAATTCGCAAGAATTCATTCTGCTCAAAGCTATAGGTCCTTACATTATACTAAAACTAAAAATTAAGTAGGCAAAGTAAAAACTATGAATTTAACCCTATTTTTATAAAAGTTACCAAATTAACCCTGTTTTGAAAACTCCTAATCCGTTTTTTAGCTAATGTGGCTTTATTCCAAATCCAACCAAATAAAACCAAATGGCCGAAATGACCTATAAAACTAAACTTGGAAGCATCATATAGGTACCTTTGAATCCTTGTATTTAAATCTAGGTATTGTTTACTGAAAAAACTTCTCGGTACTATAGGAACAATTTCCTATAAAATATACGAAAGTAGATACCAAATGTTGATGTTTTTGTATAATAATTCAAGTTTTGGATATCTTAATTGTTTCTAATCAAGTAAATATTTACATATCAAAGGCAAATTATTTACGTTAGGTACATGCAATGCAAACCAAGGCATGGCTCTAAATAATAATTCATTAAGGTCTCTTAAAACGGTAAGTCAAGTTTAATTTTTCCTCATTTAGTTAAATAAAAACTTGCTTGCCAGTGGAAGCGATCACCGAATTTTAGTATTTAAACTAGTCAGGTAGATCTAACGCAAGGGCTAAGGCAGGTAAGATATGTACTTCAAATTTCATTATTATTAATTTATGTCATCGATTACGTCCAGTAATGGCCAACGGCTTATTGAATGCGTCTTTTTGTGGCGCCTTTTTATTTGGAGATCGCGTCTAGAGCGAGCGAGACCCCGCCGCGAAGGCATCCACGGAATGCCTAAAAGGTGACTCGTGGATAAATTACGGACATTTCTTCCATTTTAACGATTCCCTTTATTATTTAATTTATTTTTATTGTATGTTACACATTCGGCTTGTAACAATGTTTGTTTTTGGGCCTCATTAGCATAGGGCTCACGCTGGGATCGAAAAAAATGAAGGCGCAGCCATTTTGATTTCTCGATAGGTTTTATCTTGCGACGGCTGTTCTTCGTTAAAGATCTTCACGTGTCTAATAATAAAGGAGATAGCGGGATGTCTCAATTCTGTAGTCATTTGTCGGGTTTTTATCGCGTCTCGCTTGTGACATTATAAAACAATTAATTTATTATCGCTCTCGGAGATGATTCCGATCAGTTTATCGGCGACGCGCGCTGTTGGACGTTAATAGTTTTATGTAAGAGATAATTTTTATTAATTGGCCATTGATAGAGTGTTCACTTGGAAGTGCTCGTTGAAATACTCTCATGCGGGAGCGGTCAATACCGCACCAGATAGGTAGGCAGATAGCAACAACATCTGCCATTTTCGGGTCATATTAGAGCGGAAAGTTTTTTTTAATCTGATTTATAACGACATTATTATATATTTTTTAATAAATTTATTATTAAAATTAAAAAAATATGAATACAGGTTTTTTTGCTGACGGTACTATATTATTATTTGTCATCATATCTACATAAATATACAAAAATTCAAGCTTATTAAACGTACAGAAAGTTGTTCAAATTTGGCTTGCAAGATTTAAATTAAACATAAATATTAACGTACTGGTACAAGTGAATTAAAATAAAAAATTGTGCAATAAAAACATTGCCAACTAAACGCCTAAATACTTATAAATAAAATTTCAATACCTCCACTACTCTACACAAATACTTTTTTAAATGCAATTATTTTGTTTATCTAGTGCATGAATGTTATCGGCTGGCAATATATTATAGCTCAGTAATTTGCAACCCGTTTTCTTGTTCTAGAAATAGTTACTTACCTATTTATTCTCAAAACAGGGATGCAGATTCTATATTTACGGTTCGGATAGTATTTCAATTCCATTTAAAAATATATACCACGCTGCCTTTTTGTATTTTGTATTATTACATAAACTAGTTGTATTTTTATATATGTACCTCTTAAATTCAATTCTATAGAGCACACTCAAATAGCTCATATTTGTTAAGGTTGAACTTTTAGCTCTAGGTTTTTCAAAAAGTAGTACGTATAGTCAGTTTCCCATAGGTACAATATTCTATCAGTTAACAGTAGGTACTTAACTAATCAGCTATTTTATTTTATAAGTATCAATCACTTTTCAAAGATAATTGATGTTCTCTACCTCACCAGCATGCCTTCCCATTAACATAAATAATTGTGTTAGCAAATCTATTCTATTACACATATTTATAACGTTATCGGGAGTTTAACGCGATAAAAGTATATTGTTGATTTACTTCGACGTTTCAGCCATGTTTCAATGGCCGTGGTCACGAGTAGACCACGTCAAAATCGCGAAATATTAAAACAATTAAATCTATTACACATGCCACGTAAGTTGAACCACCATAACATCGTAGATAACAAAATAGAATGTCGAATAAGAGGGATTTTAAAATAATAGTGTTTTTTTTTCAATACCCAGTCACAATGAACCGGAACGTTTGTTACAAAAAAGACAATAAGCTCTTGTCCCTAATATTGCGTCTGTGGACGAGTATTTATGGTGAACATAAATTAATTAGCTAGTACCACAAAAACTGAATATTATTCACAGTTCTGTAGGTTAGTAAAGTTTCGTAAAGTAAGAATTTTGATTGTGTGGAATACCTTCTTCTCGGTAAGTTAGTCGTATTAATAGCTTAACTTCAGGCGGCGAAAACTAAATTCCTTAGTCCTTGATTAAATACCTAAAGCCCTTAAACACAAGTCACAACCTACTTCGTACTTTTCTGCTGAAGAAATGTAACTACTTAACGATGACGGTTAATTACGTAATTTGTTCTGGACCTCTATTAGGTTCACAGCCCATAAACTATCGCCGAAAGAGCTTCATTGATTATGATAACCATAACGCAAAACAATATAATATAGAACAATATTTAAAAATAACAACTTTGAAATTTATGCTTATTCTATACGGTACTTCTTACATTGAGGTCCATAGAATTAGTTCATAGAACCTATCAACGTAGCGTATAAATAGATCTATATAGTAATAGGCAGATGTTTTTCTCGTAATTTGAGTAACAGAATGATCACGGTTTCGAACGTCACCCATTTTGTAAGTGAAGACTTATTGATTCTGCTACTCTATAGAGGTGTTGGAAAGTAATTTATTGCTTCATTTTAAACCGGACATTGGTAGTGTTGCCCGGTCACGGTGGGCTCGTGGTATTCATACGGCTATTATTTCGTGCAAGTGTGTTTTCTAAACAAGACATCGGGTGCAGCCATTGTTCCACATTGTCCTTATTTTGGAAACTTTGTCCCTTTTCAACAATATTTGTGACAAAAGCCTGCTATATTTTTAGCCGGGCGTAACCAATTTTGAGTGACGTTCTCTGAAGCCCTTTTACTAATTGAACGAATGTAATTCTTGCATTCATTGTCAAACGCTTTAAATCAACCGTTTGTTAAAGTTACGGACACGATTTAACTTAATTTATGATGGAATCATAAAATCATTGTCACCCATTATCATTAAAGGAGTCTTTCAAAACTCATATTATGCATCCGGTAGGACCTACCTATGTTAGAGTATCATAACAAAATTTTATGAAATCATGCCATGGGTATTTTTTCATAAAATGTTAATTAGCAAACGTTTTAAAAAGAACACTGACTGTTAAATTAATTAAAGCGACTTTGACGTACTTAGATAAGAACAAAATGTGCATTATTTCGCTGAAATAATTACGTTATTACGTATGTGGAATCTGACCCTCCTCATTTACAGCTAATTTGAAGAGTAGCTTTTATCTTTTAACGGGCGGAGTGACGGAGCTGTGCGCACGCGACGCCTTGCGCGCTAATCGGCTAACTTCACCCCGAGAACAAATACCTCAGTTTATTACCTAGGTTAGGCTTTTATTACCTACGTGAAAACACACGAATGTCGTAAAACAAAGAAATTAGTAGATAATTGCGCGACCCACCCCGTCATTTCATTGGATCCCCACTGATTTTCTATGTATTTTATTTGTTAACCAATGTTTGAAACGACACAGTATGTTTAAGGCTTGAACGTTGTTGTACTTAGTTCTACAGTATTTTTAATAGAAATATTTAATTTTTAGTAAAAAAATATTCGGACGTTTTTATTACAATGCATAAACAGTTTTGATTACAAACCTCTGTTCAAATTGACCTAAATCTAAATCTTATCCCCATTGCAAAATGTGTGTAAAACTATTTCCTCATTGTTATTGTAACATTTGCAGATCCTTTAAATTATGTGTAACGAAGCAACCCGCTCTAAATCCATTGATGTCTTGGGCTGATCAAAAACTCGTTCAGTCCGAATTATGGCACTCGATCTACATTCCTGCGCCCCCCACAGGCTCTTTTTGCCAAACAGCGGGCTGGCGCGTGCGTCGCGGTCGCGACGTGTGGTCGCCCACCGCAGGCGGCGACCTCGTCAACGGTTCTTCAACACGAGCTGACTGCAGCCATTCACAGATTCAATCGTACTTTACATATGCCACTTTAATCAACAACGCGTAAAAGCGCTGAAAAGCGATTGGTGTAGAAGTGGTTTATTGAGTTATGCAACTCCACTATCATCTGTTAAGTCCACTTCATGATCTTTTTCTAGGTTAGTGTTTCTTTTATTTTATTTATTAAAGCCAGCACTGATAACTGTACCGTATAAAGCATTTTCACTCAATAAGTAATGTGAGCATGTTTATATTTTGAACCAATTGTATATTTTATATTATGTTAAATGATATGGATCAAACAACTACACTTAAGGTACCCGGCAATAAATATTGCACATCTGCTAGTATCCGATTTGTATTTACTTACCCGAGTGCGATAGAGACGACGCTCTACGAAGCCGAACTAGCCGATGTGCAATATTTACTGCCGGGTACTGTACATGCAAAACCTCCCGGTAACTATAATTTCTCGCTTCTTTAATAGTCGTTATATGCCTACAAACAATGCCTACCTCACAGACATAAACATATTTAGATCTACCTATACTTATGGCCCTAATATGACCGGGCTCAGGTTTAACGTACCCCTCCCCGAGACTCTGTCATACTTATAGTGTCATATGAAAGGGACGCACATGGAGATAAACTTAGATCAACTAAACTTGGGCGTAGACCTAAAGATGTGTATATATGATCAAAGGCAAGAAGGCTTAATCTTCAATTATATCCATAGGGTTCAAATTGCTAATTCCAATCACAAGTAAATTTACTAGCTAAATCAGCAGTTCAATTATCTGCGATAAAAATACAATAAACCAACTAAAATGATCTCTTATTTGTTATTGTTGAATATGTTAACACATTTTCTAAAATTTTATTTAAAGTTAATTACCTGAACCAAAACAATTTAAGAACCAGTTTATCGGGCGGCCGCGTAGGTAGGTGGTGCCCGACCGGGCCACGCCCAGCGGGCCGCCTCAACGAGGCTTTATGTATACTGTACATAAGAGATGGTACATAACTTAAGTATATGTACGGTTGTTAAAAGCTTTTAATTTTAGGGTGATTCTTTGTTAAACTGCTAGCGAAATATAACATTATTATGTAGGTACAGTGCTCGCATTTCCTTAATAGCTATCGGAAATTATTACATTAATTTCTAACAAACGCAAGTGACAAATACATATATATTGTATTGAATTGTATTTAAAAGTTTATATATATATATATTGTTAGTAATACAGAGAAATTGTATTTACGTATGTTAGTACAATGTTTCAGATCCAACCAAACTCGAAGGATCAACTAATGCACTGTTGATCATAAGAACAAAGATGGCCGAAAGCGACTATGGAACTGATTGTACTATTACAGTCAGCAGCAGAAAAAGCTTGAAAGCTCGAAAAAGACATTACCTGCACAAAAGCTTATCCTGTTGACTGTTTTTATTCTTGCTTGAAGGAGCATAGTTGAGAGGTGATCATGACGCTCCATATGAATTTTTAGGGATAGGTACAGACAGCATCAAACATATCGGAGCGGGCAAGGAGGTCAAAAATATATGGTCAATATGTCATTTTAACTCTAATTTGGTTAATTTCCTTCAAACACATTTAAAAATAAACAAATGCCTTGCGAATACCTAACTCTTCGTAATATTTGCTCTATAAATCTATCAAAGGGCAATCAAGGGTCAGTTTAGTTCAATGTTCCATCTTTAAACAATTTCCCAAAACACAACAAGAAATCTATTTGAAAAGCGCTTAACACGGTATCCTAAGTAAACACATACATAACACATCGTTCAGGTATCTAAGAGGAAAATATAGGGTACCGACAGCAAGCCTAACAGATGGGCCGTTCTCGCTTATAAATTGCCGCGATACTATATTTATGATTGCAATTACTGCCCTTTGTGCTACATAAGCACCTGATAGTAGACTTTATATATTAAAAACAAATGCATCGTAGAAACAAGATTTATGGTCAAAGAAATAAACTTTACAGAGTTTCAACTTTGAAGCAGAGGCAGACCAAAACCCAAATCTTATGGCGGCACATACTTCAAAAAGTCTAAAAGCGTGGGTATATCAAGGACCCGCATACAGTATAACTTTTTAAAATTAAAACTGGACTCATACATAGTGCTTCTGCGCATCTGACACGAACCTTCTCGACACGCGTTACCTCGCCAGTCGTGGGCTAACTAAATACGCGATACGCGAGCGTATATTTTAGGCGAAACTGATTGGTGCGCGGCTGGCGAGTATCGAGTGCTCTAAAGTAAAAACTCACCCCAACAGGGTCATTTTCTGTATCAGTTTCGTCTGACCAAATCATGTTGCCGTAGAGTATGTAGGTATCCCAGTTATTACGAAAAAGAATCAAGTCCATATAAATGTATGCCTTTAATATTTGAGGAATTGTTTTCATTTCTACTGGAGTTTGTCACCTTGATTAAATACCAATAAAGGACTCTTTGGCTAAGCAACCAAAAAATAGAAATTAGTTCAAAGATGACGCAATTCTGAGATAGGTACCCAAAAATATACCACAAACATGGGCATTAATTTGAGAACCTCTTTCTTCTTTAAAATAGTTTTAAATAGAGGTCAGATCTTTTCCCAGCATTCGGTAAGTAAATATAACAAAAAACATAACAACGAACGAAAACAATTAAGTAGTTATTCGATGAGGCATAAAAAATCAGGAAGGCGACATAAGATAGGCACTTAAGTACCTCGAGCTAGAGACGTTTTTTTTACTAAAACGAAGTCATTACTAAGACACACAGTTTTCTTGCCCCGCCATATAATGTTAGTTGCGATAATAAACAAAGATTAATTGACCATTTTGCCTCAGTATGTCGTCGAAGAACTGCGGAAACTGAACATTATTTCCTTCATAAATAACATGTAAGAAACTTCGTTTACGAGCAGGAGCCGTGCTCTATTTAAAGAAAATGCCTTCATTGTATTTTGTTACAAACTAGAGGTAGGTATATAGAAAAACTCCTATTTGAAATTTGAATTTTTAAAAACATGCATATATGAACAATAATAAATAAAAACTCGTAGGTAAAAGATTACGCCACTTGCAGGAGAACTTCCTTAAATATAGTAAATAACCATTTTTTGTACTAAACTAGCAATTCCTTTTATTTGCTACGGTAACTCTAACTACACATTAGGCTAGAGTTTTACACATTGCCTGGACATTCAAGGCATGCTTTAGAAAGCCTAGGAATTCAATAGAATGCTGTTGCCGATAACATGTAACATCCATGCTTATTCTGTATTCTCAAGTCTGCCACTTGTACTTCCACTTAAAATCTGATTAAAGTATCTAAAGGGTCCTGTAGATGCAGTTTATACGTGAAATAATTTTGGAATATTAATTAAATGTACTGATCAGAGGTAACGACAGTTGATTACTGAAGTTATTTATGTATTTGAAATTCAAGCATGGCTGTGACAAACAGAAGGACAGACACCAACCTATAGTCAACCTATAGAACTCTAAAAATTAAGAAAATCTTTAGTTTCTACTTTAAAAATACATGACAAAACGTTCAGTTTTTTGTAAGTAAACGAGGTAGTAAACTAAGTACAGTAGGAAACGAACGGAGAGCCTTTTATTAATGTCGCTATTTGCAACAGAATACAGTTAATTTTGCCCTGGTCCAGCTCTAATAGCACAACTAGCCTTTATCGCGGACGTAAAACACCTATCTCAGTGTGAAATGTGCGGAAGACTCTCGAAACCCTAGGACCACGCTAGATTTTGTCGCGATCATAACGTATAATCTTTCTAACCCTTTGAGTATTTAACATTGAGATGCCAAGCCGTATTATCACGTAACAATTTTTTCTGCCAATTTTAGCGGGGGGAGACGGGTCTAGTGTTGCCAGATGGCTGGGAAATTCGGGATTGTCCTGGAATTACGTGTCTTGTCCCGTGTCCAGGAATTACACTTTATAGTCCCGGACTTCGAGTGTTACTATATTTTCAAAGTTCCTTACCTCAAAAGGAAAAATCCGAAAACTGTAAACAGTATCGGAAGTCTCCAGATGAGATATCCGAATAAAATCACGACATGCTGTCGGCAACACTGCCACGAATGCCATGATGTCAAATTTTGAAATGTTTACGTTATGTCTGTCAAAAAGCTTATTCATTTAAAATGTTTTTGGTGTTGTAAATAATAAATTAATTGTGAAGAAAATTATTTACGTGTGATAAATAAATCCGTCTTTAGTGAAATTTCAAATTTCTGATAGCCGTTTGAATGTAAATACAGCACGATTAACCATTTTTGCAGAGATCGCTTTCGCGATACGGACTAAAGCAAAATGACACACGATATCGCGGCGAACTGGTTTTTATAAACCGTTGTGATTTAACTCACGGTTTTAGGTCATATGCATTGGCAGAGGGGAATGCGTGCCTTGCGAGGTCCCTTGGCTAAATTGTCTAAGTTTTAACCAGTCAGCATTTTCGAAAGAAACGAATGCTTTACATGCGAATGCGTAATAAACACTGCATATAGGGTTGCCAGGTACAAATAGGTACCTAATAGCCTGACAGAGCGGTTGGTTTAGCTAAACATTTGGGTAAAAAGGCCGGACACTGATAAGATTTTTTTGTCTTAGGGCGAAACCTCACTGCGGCGCACGCTACGCACGGTGCATACAAACTGATTCACGTCAGCTATGTTTTTGTATGAAGCGTGCGTAGCATGCGCCGCAGTGGGGTTCCGGCCTAAGTAGCGTTGTAAGGTTAGGTGGGCGAGGCGAGTACGACCACGTGACTAGTCAAATGTAAAAAAACAAAAGCCGGACAGGGTCGTAACCTTTTGTTTGGCCGGACACGTACCAAAAAGCCGTCCGTATTTATCCGGATGTCTGGCAACGCTAAGAGTAGGATAAAAAAGCTCAAACGCAACAAATGTAGGGGTCTCGGCTCCGAATATAACTTTATTCCATTCGGAGTTGAGACCCTTGGTCCGTGGGGTCCTAGTGCACTAGGCCTCTTCAAAGAGATCTCGAAGAGGCTGGTCGACGTCACAGGTGACCGAAGAGCTGGCAACTACCTCGCACAACGTATAAGCTTAATTATACAGAGAGGTAATGCTGCCAGTATCTTCGATACCATGCCACGGGGGCCTTCTTTTTTTGATATATTTTAGTTATAATTTTAGTATTAATGTTTAGTTTATATTTAGTTTTTATGTAGTTTGATTGTTTTATTATATTCAGTAGTGTATTGTCCACTTGTGTTTATCGCCGAATAAATTTATTAGAGTAGGACTAAACTCTATCGTTCAAAATCAAAATAATCCTTGACGCGGATAGACAAAGCCACATGCGGAATTGTCCAACCTTTTTAGACGAAGCTGTTTAATTTTAAAAATTTTGCGTACACATCACTTTTTCAAAAAATGCTAGTGCTAACAACTGTCTTAGTAGTATGTATGTAGGTAACTCGTGCCTACATACTCAAATAGGTACGCGAATTACAAATTCAACATCAGTAATTTTAACACAGGAATCAAAGAGTTGTTCTTTGTCATCATCACTCGTCCTCTGGCGTGTTATTACGTCAAACGAGATACCCACATACTTGCCGCGCATTGGAAACTGACGATTTTGTTTTAAAATTTGTGACGTTTATTAACCTATTCACAAAGCATTAAATGAACGTTCGAGAATTTATAATGTCGATAGGATACCCTAAAAAAAACCAAGGTCTACAATAATTAATTTAATATATATCACACAATGTTATTATTTTAATATTGTATGGTTTGATATTCGTTATATTTATTTATGCATTGGTCCGGGGACCGTTTGCCCCCCGCTGTCCCCGCTGCGCTTAGGCATTTGTCGGGACCACTTTTATGTCCACTAAAAACTAAAATAATTTACTGCTCGATGTGATATAGTTAGAGACAATCGTATAACGGCGAAGTATTATTCAAACAACCCTAAATTATTGTAAGTGACGCGTCTGCATACTAAGAGCTTAACTTAAAGTTTTTTTTACGAATTGTTAGGCAATATTAGAGACGAGGACTGTTTCAAGTTAAGGTTATGTTATTTTACCTAATGTTTCTTATGGTTCTCCTATAATCACTAACTAAATTGTTCCATGGTTATTCTCTTTAGTTTTAGGGTTCCCCGTTAGTGGTTCTAGGACAACGAGAATAACGACCATATAGGCTTGGTCAGTATAATCTATTATAAATATTTTTTAAATCATCTTATTTCCGCACCAATTTATAAAGCAGTTAAGTACCTACCTAAGAGGCTTTATAAGTGTTTGATAAGATAGGTTTTTATTTGTTGTGAGTCTGAAATTTAAGTTGGATTATAGGTTTTTTGTTTTCTAATATGGCTGCGTTGCTCAGTCTGATCAATGCAAAGCTTCTTAAAAAATATAGATGAATAAAAAGGTTCACGCACCTACGCAGGGCTTTGCTATTTTTATTTACCCAAAATTAATTTTCATGATCAAGGCAAATTAAAAAGAATTACCACTCCAGCCAAAAAAAATTAAAACAG
Source organism: Ditula angustiorana (assembly GCA_963691745.1). Taxonomy (NCBI): domain Eukaryota; kingdom Metazoa; phylum Arthropoda; class Insecta; order Lepidoptera; family Tortricidae; genus Ditula; species Ditula angustiorana. Next base: position 24,506,149 of record OY829472.1, read on the forward strand.
CACGCTTAAATTATGATTGTTTGGCACATGCGCAAACGTATAAGTGATTGTTATGCTGCTAACAACAAATGACAGCGTTACGTTCAAAGGGCAAAAGTCCATTCTGCGTCTGCGCGATAGATTTAACGGCGCATTTGGTGAGTACAGAACATGGTGGGTCTTTAGCAGAACCCTGCGGGGCAAATGGCGGGGTTCCGGGACTCCCGCGAGCTGCGGACAATGCCGCGCCGCGCCGCGGACGCAATACAGACGCGCTGTCGACCATTCACTCTTTACAAATCAAACAAATTATATTTGTCAAAAAAGTCAAGTTTTTTACTCAGATGCCTCGTGTAATTATAGTTATTTAAGTATGTACGCGTACGCTGAATCATTTACTATCGACCAATAGCGAACGAGTGATTCCCAGTTAGATTTTTATGTAAACAAATTTATCTATAATCGGGATATTTAGTCTTCAAAATGTAGCTACGCTACCTAAATATGATTTTACTACGCTAAATATTTACTATCTAAAAAATTATAATGCCTAAGTTAGTATACATTCTCTGCGCTCTTTGTTTATGGAAAAGAGAGGAGACAACCTTGGCAAACCTTGGAACCAGCGATCGCAAGAGTAAACGCCGCTCCGTTGTCTATCCTGTGGGTTTCCGGATTTCTCACTGTCTGTGCTAAACGCAATAGCATCTTCACGCCCGTAATCTGTGAGAGTGTAATACTACCCTGATCGAGCTGACCCATTCGTACTGTAACTGGCACCTGGCTATACCAAAACAAAGCATCCGTCCTTTCCCCACACGCTGACTGCTTAGAAAGGGAAATATACTTTATGTCCGCGATAAAAGCAAGCATGTTAGGGCCTTAGGTTCTGACTCAGGTTAAGTCAGTTTTAGTTAGTTGCAATCGCCTATACAGATAAATTAGGGGAACTAAAAAGCAGTATCAAAGGTAATTTGACTACTTTAATTGTGTCGTTTTAATCAACTTGATGTTTTATGGACTTTTAGTTGTCTATGACTAAGGTCGCTTGTTAAGAGCTATACTGATTTTTATAACCATTTTAAAACTAGCAAAGCAACCGTTCCCTTTTATATACGAGTACATAAAAATTGATATTCTGTAGCTATTTCTAAAAATTAATTCAAAAGAGAAGTCAATAGGCAGTGTCACGAGCCGTAGCTTGTTAATATTAAGGACCACTAAAGAAAGTACTCGGCAAATGAACAAGGACCAAAATGATCGCTAAAGTACGCTTTTAGTCAGCTCTCTAGCACACGTGACTTCTATTGTCAACCGTCCACTCGACGTGGTCCTTGAGCAACCACTCTTGTAGAACGACCATATGGAAATCCCCCTCCCTTGACAACTTTGAGCGATGAAACTTAGACGTGAATGTTCTAAGATCAGCGCTTTACTAAATTGTGCTTTAAAAGTGACCAAAAATATAATTACCTTTCATTAGCATAAGTGGATATAAGAACGTTTCCGTTCAAAGTAGTTATTATCAATCGACTATCGCATCAACAGCGAACATGAAAACTATTATGAGTTTTATGATCGTCGTTTCTTTAGAAGTTGAAGCGCCCGGTAATTATTTTCATTAAAAACTGCTATCGATTAGGTAAATTTAAATCTTAACAACACTCGTGAACGCGGTGCCTCGTGAGAAGAATTAACCGTCCTCCATTGAGTTTGCTCAATACGCTCGAGTCAAAAGTCAGGGGTAAATGAATATAACATATTCTTTGATTTTATGCGCAACAATAAAAGAATCGGTGGATAATTATACGCTTGAACAATGCCCGTCGCGAAGTTGACTTCAATGCCTCGCGCCGATAACAAAAATTCCATTGCACGTTACTTAGCCCTCTTTGCAAAGCCATATTTGAAAAGTTTTTAAGTGTAGAGAGCGCGAGCGCAAGAAAATCGCCGCATCCCGGGGGTCCGTGCACTTCCGTTTGGTTTCGAATTTCAGAGCAGTGGTATTGTTTTGCGCGCCAAGGGTGGTGCGCGAGCGCACTGCGACGGGCCTCGCGCCACTGCCGAGCTAGGACACGGCTGCGGTATTGTGCCATCTTTCAACATCAACTTATACATATGAGTACTTTTGGGGTTATTATTATTGATCATACTTTTCCTTTAACAAATTTTCAAATTTGCTTAACAATTATTTTTATAAATTCAATGCATTTGAGTCAGGTACTACTAAAATTCCAAGAACATTAAACTTTAGTACAGATGAAGATCCCGTTGTCACGTAAAATGTTAAGTTTTTACATACTTAGTATGTAATAAGAAATAAATAAGATATTCAAAACTCCGCATTGAAAAGGCATTATGCTTCTAGGGAAGTCGTTGCGTTATGTCACTTTCTAGATTCACTAAACTTATTCTAAAAATAAATCACAAGCCAATTTGGAAACTTTACATCACCTATGTCGATCAACTTTGCTCCTATTTGTACGATCCCCTTGTTCATCAGCGCTATTGTGGTTCCGTAATAACAGTCATTTGGAGAATAATCGTCATTCTCTTAGCGCCTGGGGTCACAGCGTTGAAAAGCGCATTGTACAATACGATACCTGTGAGAACAGACGTTGATAACGTATTGTTATGCTTTCAATACTGTTGATACTTTTCAAAATTATGTTTCTAAATTATTTTTGTGAATCAATCTGCTTAAAGTAAAAGCGATAAGCTCTGCCCACGAAGGAAAGATGGTCAGGTTAATGAACTCACAATGAACTTCCTTGTGCAGCGCGTTCCTTTGTTGTTTCCATCCGCACGGCGGGATTATCGAAGACAAGAGAGCGTTTGTTTGGGTATCTATAAACATGAAGAGTTCTCATTAATTGCATCCGATTTCACTGCGCCGCTGTACGGGAAGACGGGAGAGTTTTATTAAATTACCGCTTTCACAAATTATGTGGAAATAATAATACGGAGGACGGCGGGCGCGGAGGCGGCGCCGCGGGTGGCTGCACTTTTAATTAAACCCTAAATTATTGTTCACCTTCATTAATTCTTGTGCTCCTGGTCGGCCCTTACTAATGAGTTTGTACTTTTTGTACTGGATCCAGTTGTATCGGGACTCTGACAAACGGTCGTCTGTGAGTCGTTGCTTCATATTGTCCAGATCCTGGAAATAAAAAATGTAACAACTCGTTGCACACAGCAGCTTCCCTTTATTTTACGGCCCAAGGCCGTAGTTATCATGAGGTTTGTAACAGCTACCGTTCTTTTGTAGCTAGTAGCGCTCGTATCATTCCGACAATATTCAATTCAATCGTGCAGCTTTCTCACCACTGATAGCCATTTGGGTGTCAATTGTTTCCCAAGTTTTAAGCATGTATGAATAAATACATTTGATAAATGGAGAACAAAAAAACAACTTAGATAACATAATAATAAGGTACAAGATAGGGAAAATATTCATAATGTTTCAATAAAGTATATCGCTCAAGGCCGCGGAGAGCGAACTACTCAGTCTCACACGCAGTACGCGACAAGGTTGCATTTCATCGAATTTCCTTCGGATATTTATTTATTTATTTAAGGGTCGTGTAATAAATTGCGTTAAGTGGGGGGCGGCTGGAGCCCCGCCGGGCTCGGCGGGGGCGCCCATAACGCCGGGAAAAACGCGCCTGGCCCGTAAGTGCCTTCCTACAGCAATCGCAGGCTAGCTATACGACGCGAGCCAACACTCGCCACTTGGCTCAGCGCCGGCGGCTGCTTCAGGCCCTGACTGAAAAACACCTCAGCCTCTATCGTGTCCTTTTTAAATACATAGTATTTCTCCTGATCGACAAACATTAAATAGCAGTATATACTTACTTATTGAATACTTGCTTATTGAAAAACGACATTAGACTACTCAAACCCTTTAATAGTGAATGTAATCTTCTTAAATATTAATAAACACGCAATATTATCCAGCATAAATTGCTTCTCCTAGTCAAGTTACACAGTAAACTCGTTGTGACACTGAAATATCTACAGATTAAAACCACTTTTCATAAATGTGTGTTGTTATATGTATGTTTGTTCCACAAGCATGCCTGGCTAATAACATGTTGAGCGGCGAGGGCGGCGTGGGCGTGCGCAGGCGGGGCCGCTACCTTATTTAACGCGGCCACGCTTATCAATAAACAAGGCATTTTTCTTAATCATCATCATTACACGCATGACCCGTATGTTTAGCCAAAGCCCTTATTAACAAAAACTTGAAACTCAAAGCTCGTGCTTTCGGCAGCTCGAGCCGGTAAACAATTCTAATGTGTTAATGCTGTATAAACATTTCTTTAAAAGGGAAAAGAGATGCGTATCTAATAGAAAATCAATATAAGTGTTATTCCTTTTAGGTTTGTGTAATATTTATTAGGTATTTTTTTAACCGCGCAGTGCTACCTTTTGTAGGCATTTATGTTACGAGTTTGTTTACACCTTTGTTTACAAAAGTACTTATTTATTCGACATTCGTACCCTTGTATCAGGTATTGACTAAAATGTATAGTTTCTAATCAATATCATAGATAAGAGATCTAATTCGTTAGATGTTTACGATATTCTAGCCCCTCTAGCACAGCTCAATGGCACTGATTGGCGAGATCTTGATAAGGAACCCGCGGAACGAGCCCCTCCGGACAAACTTGCATCAGCTTGTATACGTTTTGCTAATCACCTTTGTGTCTGATTACGCTCTTGTGTTCACAAAATTATGCTCATTTTATAAAGTTAATCAATGTTCTCATATATAATATTTGTACTCGTATAAAAATTCGAACGTGTATTTTTTATTCGCCTATAACCGCCTCTTTCTAATTATTATTTTACACTCCGTTAAACGGGAGGTATGTGATTCAATGCATGTACTTACAAAAATTATAAGGTGTCTCATTAGTGCACTAATTAGGTATTGCCGTTATGGTAACTAAGGATTGCTCAATAACAACATCGAGAAGAAACGCGTTGTGGTTGTATTAAACAGATTAAACAGGGGGCCTAGCACGCTAGCTTTTATCGATGACGTAAAGCATTTATCCCACTCTACTAGTATGGGTGTGCGAGAGAGACCAAAGCTTATGTGTGTGATAAACACTAGCGTGCTACTATAGCAGGTACACTGTTTTAACGCCACTACGGTGAAGCGGAGAAAACAGCTAGATGACACAAAGTTACGGAGTAAAGACAATAGTTTTAAAGAAAAGCACCGCCCAATGAATGAAAGAAGAATGAGCTAGTTGGTTTATCAGCGGTCATTAAAATTAGGTATAAGTAGAAAGATAATGTTACTCAGGAACAACTTTTACCAATAAATAACCTTTTCCTTGATCTCCTAGTCTTACTATACACCAACCACCTGTGGCCATAACAGGCCCGGCGCAGTTTTAATTTATCCCTCCCTGTGTCTCTGTCAAAGTAGTGTCATAAGAAAGTGACGCACATAGAGATAAACTCAGATAAACTAAACTTGGTCGGTCATGTTAGGGCTACTAACTAGTTTCGCTCAGGTTAGACATAAAAACACAGAGTAAACAAAATTTCCAGAAATTAGACCTAGTTAAATCTATTTTCCGGCTTGTTAACCCCAATATTGTAAATTTTAACGAAATTAATAGTTTTCTAGTACATTTTTTTATTACAAATAGGTTTGCGTTTGGTTTTGCGTCAATCTCACCTGATGGTAAATGAGGACTAGGCCAAAAATGTAGCACGAAGTTAGTAAGAGTTTTCCAGTGTACCACTAAATAAAAGCATTAATTTTATTATTAATTATTATTTAGTAAAACTATGCAAGTAGGTAACCTTAAAGGAAGAATAAATAATCAGTTCCTTTAACATTTAGTCTCGGCGACAAAATCTCTCCACAGTAACACAAGACTAAACTACATCGATAAATATTATAATCGTCTTTGGCACCGGATACAAATACCTCCATACTCAATTGACCGCTTTCTTGTGTTTAATTCGCTATTATTATTATTTTTCTACAAATCTTAAAGTTACAATTTATATTTGCGATAACTCTTTTTGTTTTCATATACCTATGTGCATTGTAATTCAATGTAATGTAATGAAATTGTAAATAGCTCTAAATTTGTATGTAGAGTCGAGCTTGCCAGACAGCCAGAATCTTAAATAGTGACTTCTATTTAGTAAGCGTTCTATTTAGTCACAGTCGCCTTTTCGTAAGCCAGCAAAGTACGAGTATCAGTTCGTTTTTCAACCGATTGGTCCATTTTGAAAATGGAAGCAATTTGTCGCGTTCGATCCGTGGCGGAGCGGCAACTTTGATCGGTTTTTGTGGGCGGCAGCGCCGTGCGATTGGCCGTGGTCTAGTTGAATTATACCCTTTGTACTCGTCGCTGGCAAACGTTTCTAGAGTTAAACATGAAATACGTTTCTAGAGTCATGGTTCTCTTCCATTTGCCATCATCAAGTAAAACGGTATGCCGCTATGGATTTCTAAGCGAGTGCGGTAAAGTAGAGCAATTTTGTTACAAGTCCAATCCCAACGGCCGTGCGTCCACATGTAGACGAGAAGGACGCCTTTCTTCGCAGGAACGAGAAGGCCATACGTCTTCACATTAAAATTTAATATACAGCTTTGTTCCTCTCGGGTCGTGCTCCCTGGACCGTGAACAGTGCCTGATACACGTGTACACTTCAGCGAAGTTCTCATCTTTGCAGATTCACAGCTGAAACTGATGAAGGCTAAAACACAGAAAACACAAAGTATATCTACATAATGAAAGATTCTGATATCTAACCATTTACAATTATAGGTTTAGGTTTAGCGCTATGAGTTTTTTGACGATGTGTCTCATGTGACGTGTTTCGATAAATCAAGTTTCGTTGTACTTTGCGAGTTTAATTGATAGTTTACATCAAATCTACCATAATATTGGATAAGTAATTAATTAAAGGTAGCAGAGTTGAATTCAAAGCAAAAAGGGCTAATAGTACAATCGTCATCATTTTACAGCGGAGTCCGTTTCGAATCGCTCTATTTCCATTTGGTTTTTGCTGCAGCATGTGGCAGCAACGGCGAGCTCTGTCGATCTCTTATATTATTAATAACCTTCTTTTATGCTACACACACTTCTATCGATCGTCTTGATTAAAATATCTAAATAATAGAACAACATAATGAATGATATCGTATAAAAGACAAGTCGGCATAGACACAACAACTGTTCCAGAACTGTTTTTGACTATGCTTTGTAATGCTCAGCGTAGGTCGGCTCGGAGAACAAACTAAAAGAATATTTACAAACTGTTCGTTAGTTACGCAGAAATCGATAGCGAGCTAAGTTTAATAATGTTAATTGCTTTGCGCACTACCTGATATCGGAATAATAAGAGTTCATTAAGCGCACGCACGGACGGGGCTGCCCGTGGATCATGCGCCGGCGCCGAGCGACGTGTATAAATTGCTCAATTTGGTCTGGAGCAAATGGCATATTAAATTATTATCGCTTATCAGTGTATGCTGGTTGCCTCAAGGTCAGAGCTCTTCTGTATTTGTTTTCTTATGGCTGTGTAGTCATCGCCGAGAAGTTATGCGGTCCTCGCCGGCTTCCTGCGCACGCGTTCCTGGAGGCTCCACGGGCGTTAACGCACGTGTGACGGTTACATGTGGCCGGATGAAATGTAATGTAATATTAAACTGTCTCACTACTTTTTACATTTAATTTTTGACGTTATAAAAACAACTGATGCAGTTTTTATGATTAATAAAACTAAACTAAGGTGATTGCAGTTAACAACTCATAGAAGTAGGTACTTGGGTATACGTAAAAAACACATGCGTTATCCACGAGTTCGGGATATTACATAGACCAATTAAATAATAGGGTTTTTTCTTACTTTTTGCTATTGCGTTACTCAGTTGCATGAAACTGAATTTTTATAGAAAGGTTGGAAGGTGACTATCGTGCAGATAGTCCACTATGTAACTATAGACTATATAGAAATCGGTAGAAATGTTACCCACCAGTCCGAATCTAATTTGAGTCGCGGCAAAAAATCGATCACATCCGATTGTGTCGGCGAGCTCATAGGAATCGATATCAATAGTCATGGGATTGCTCTGATGGATTTCTTTCTAAGGATCGAATTAATTGTACCTGTTAAAGAAAGGGGCGATAGGTGAACAGGTACCTATGTTTTTTAGTAGCATCAAAAGTTGTTAAAAACTTTAATTAGTAGCGCTAAGCGCTTCAGTGGGTAACAATTTCAGCTCATTCCATCCGTGAAAATAAAGAGAGAGGAATATATCAATTACAATACTCAGAACTCTTTATTGCACGCCATACAGATCGATCACGAAAATGTAAGTTGAAATAACTTACAAGGTAAACAATTGGCGGTATATAACTACCTATATTGCCTGTTATAAACTTACGAATCATTCTATACGGAGTATCCTTATCCTACCGCGACATTTTCGTCATTGCATGAAGATGCTTGAAAAGTGCTTTGACGATTTTTTTCCTTGTTTTTCTTTTGACACGTTCTATACCAGTTCCATTTCCCGATCACCATCAAACATTTACAGAGTGCGCTCTGTGAACTAAAAAAATGCCACGAACCGGCAATACGATACGGCGAAACTTTAATTTTTTTTTATAGATACGTGGGTATCGTATGTAACGACTACGAGTACAGTTTCAGCCTTGAATTTAACTTTTTACTTCGGCTACATAAATAAATGGCTCTTAAAAATTGAAGACGTCATTTGCTTGGTAGTAAATAACAAAACAAAAACAAGTACTACTTAAGACAAAAATAGTAATACATTGGTTGGTATATATTATACGTATTGTGGTGATAATGACAAAACAAAACGCTGGTGTTTTTAAGTAATGGCTCATGATAGCAAAATGTTACATTATTACAATGTTTTTCGACAACACTAGTTCGGCAACTGTATATTTAGGTAGGTATCGTTTACAATAGGTATAGGCATAGAGCAAAGTATAAAAGTCCTTACAGAGAAAGTATTATGATGTCAAATTGAATGATAGTTTAGTTTTATCATTGTGCTTATTTTTTTATTTTGTTTATGATTAAATATCACTTATTTACATGTGATAAAGAACAAATAACACTATTCACTGAATAAATATTAGTACTGAAAGACGGGCTTTATCTAGAAATAATAAGTACCATATTAGACATCAACGGGACGCAACTAAATTCTAGATGCAAAATGCTAAACTATGTTTTGTAACGTTATTTCGTAGATTTTTTTTAAATATTGTTACGCTCATCTGACGAAGTCAATGAACGAAATAATTGTTTCGCACGAACTGATGTTGGAAGGTTTGGGATGAAATCAGAGCGTGATGCTGCGTGCTTCACTGCACACGGCAATCGACTATCTCTACCGAGGAGTTTATAATCTAACTGTACTCTAAATAGCGTGAAACATAATAAACATCACCACATTCCGGATATCTCCTCATTTCTGAGCACAGCAATATACCTATTTATAAGTTGCATTTATTAGCGCGTTGTATGTAAGCTGTATAGTGAAAGTAGGAATTATGACATATTTGAAAAATAACGAAACGGAAAATGCGATGCATTTGGTATTTAATGGTACAAGAATGGTGACGAGTTCAGAATTGACAGTTGGCGTTACAGAAAAAGTGACTGGTTTGGGAGTGGACAGTAGCTACAGAAAAAGTGACGAATTGGAAAATTAACGTCACAAGAAGGGTGACCAGTTTGTCAGTTTACGGCACAGAAAAGGTTATAAGTTTGAAAGCCTACGACGCAAGAAAGGATACGAGTTTGTTACGAGTTTGATAGTTGACAGCGAAGGAAGGTTACAACTCAGGAAAGTGGGCAATTTGGGAAGTAAATATATATCAACACCGGTACGAGAATGACTTAGAATAATGGACGATTTGGGAATGATGAATATAAATATTATAAATTTAACCAAGATCAGTAGTTGACAAAAAAATCTGACACTCCTCTATATCGAGTAAAATAAGTGTATTAAATCTGGATATTTTATTAGCGGAAGGGTTTGTGTTCCTCAGTCATAGTAGGTTTTTAACCCAAGACATTATGATATGAAATGTTCGTTTATCTACATATCAGAGCGTCCAGGCGACAATGTGTGGTTGCCATACAACGTCGATCTACCGGTAGTTCCCTGATCGCAACTCCACTCTCGGTGCAGGAGTTATACCAAATAAACATTCATTGTAATTCTGTATTTCAAATGTCCATTGGGACAGAATATCAATTAAAAACTGCGATGTTGTCTACTTCGGGGGTTCTATCTGCTTTTATTATTAAACGGCTTCCGTTTTGTATGCTGTCGTGCTGATAATTTTATCATTCATATCAGCAGCAACTTTTCTTGTCTCATCTCTCTCATCGTATATTATTTTGTACATTTTTAATGTTTGTGATAAAAACCAACATGAAACACTTAATTAAATGAATACCTCAATGAGAGATTTAAAAGACACTGGGCTACTTTGCACTGCTCTGAATCTTAATTGATTATTTTATTATACACTATTTGCTTGTGTGAAGAAATTTTAACTATTTATCCGTTTTCAGGATCTAACAAGTAGCATACTCAATATAAAAATATATCCTTGACTTCATGCTCGCTGTTGCTTGCCACTTCTTCTGCCTAGAGCCGTTTTTCCATATCCATTGGGAACTTATGCATTTTACCAGAAAATCGTATGCAAATATTTCCTTCATTATAAACATTAAACAATTTTCTCGCCAATAAACATTATTGTTTGACGATTTTTTTAAAATGATAAATCAAATTTTATAAATAAATAAAGATTCGCTGCTACCCGCAACTTCTTATGCCTAGTAGGTAATCGTTGCCCTCCCTTTGTCGTTGGTAATCCCTTGGGAACTTGGTAAAAAATAGCTACTTACTAACTTACTTACTGGTAAAAAGTAGTTTAGTTACTTATACTTAACTGTCCTCAATAAGCAAACTTTCTCGTTGACAGATTTTTGTTTTTATTTGCCTACCAAATTGTAGTAGGTATCCAATCCGTCTAGCCATTTGCATGTAATTGAAAAACAAATTCCTAAATATCCAAACATCTTTACCACTTACAAGCTTTATTATCACTACTTACAAGCTTATTAAATAATCACGGAAAACTATTCCAACCTTCTAGACTAGTTCAAAAATCCACCTAAACGAACGCCAATATAAATATACGTGTTTGCATTATCCAACCAATATAACGTCACTTTGTAACAAATGCCCTGTTTGATTCAGGTGTTAACGTGCAGAAAACCTCATCAGCATGCAAGATTAAAACACTTAATCACTGCGAATGCATCTTGATCATTATCCTCATGGACTCCGGTTTTAATGCAATCTGATGACAACTACGATATGTTGACATGGTTTTGTGAAAATTATGTTATTAATTAAAATTTGACAACAGAATATGACAAATGAATTTTATATGATGTAAGATTACGGTCATGGAGTTATCCAGTAATTGACGTGAAGATACGTACCACGCGAGTAAGAACTTCGGACAATGATGTCTACTTTAAATCAAAGTCCTAAGAGTGTTAAGCACTATTTTAACGTAATATTTCACATCATACATTATTTTGCATGCATTACAGCGGTGAGAATTATAATTATATAAATAGCCTTAATGCTAAATACGAAAAATCTTACTGTAATGTAACAAATTAAACAATTGTGAGTCAGGGTACTTGACTGAGTAAATAATTTAATTATCAATAGAAATTTAGGAATAAGTAAATTTTGAATTTCAATCGTTTTTTTTTTTTTTTAAATAAACCGTGCTGAGTTGAGGTAGGTAGTTATACGCGAGTATAATTAACATTTTTACCAATCTCGTATTTAAAAAATGTTAAAATAATATTTCTGTTATTACATAACAGGAGATTAATCGCACCTTTCGACGCCATCTAAAGATACGATCAGATGCTGTATGTCGCTCATACTGATACATTACTTGCATAATTGCGAATGTACTTCTGAGATGGTGTCGAATAGCAACCTATTCAAAGACAGTGTCTATTGGCGCCTAGGTACGCTCGCTAGTAGAAATGAACGCAGCATTAATGGGTTTGAAATTGGTGATCTAAAAATTTTGACGTGCCCTTTCGCAATTTCACCCGTGAGAAGTTCATACGTCGTTTCTACTTCCAAGTCCGATAGACCGTCATATATACTAAGTACCCTGTCCTCTCTTTACCAAGCTTTAACCGACATCATTTCTACAGGATATCGCCGGCAAGCAAGCAAAATTATGGATCATGGCGAATTAATCAAAATGAGTTATTCGTTATTTGGGCAAATTAGGAACATTTTTAATCCAATATTGTTTATAGAAAGAGGGCGTCCGTCGCGCCATCTGGTGGGCCGCACGTAAGCGGCGGTGCCCCGCGGAGGCATTGTCCGCGGTAATTTGTAGCTAGGCATCACTCCCGAAAAACACCCAGATAAATAATAACGTTATTTATTTTAATGAAATACCTACCCCGCATCACTCGTTGCGAGGGCGCTATTGTGCACGCTTATTTTTAACCGACGTAATTTATTTCAGGTATTTTTTACGGCTTTATATGTTCATATTAGGATTTTACACGATTATATAATAGTTTTACTCGTAGTAATTTCAGTAAAAACAGTTGTATCGTTAATGAAAGTAACTATAATTAGAAATATACGATGAGGTTGTAATGTCGTCGTAGGTAGGTAGGTAGAGCAGTAATTTGTTATTCAAAAATCTATAGTCACAGTTCAGACATCTGGTAGTATTCTTAGGTACATCAAATATCTCAATTATTTCCATTACACGCGTTTTCAAATGCAAAGTAATCAATAAACATAACTTGAAACAAAAAATTTAATCATGGCCGCCACTAATCAGAGATTGTTAAAAAACATATTGCGTGAGCGAAATAGATGTACTTCAGTGAAAATATATTTAATTAATCACAAGCCTGTTCGTGCGGCCGATACAATAAAAAAAAATGGTTGTGCGCGAGAGCATGTCGCGGCCGCCCCTCGCGCGGCGCGGGCGCCGGGGGGCGGGCCGCGGGGCGTGCCCTGCCGCCGACACGTGGAATGCAACTTTTTACAAAATAATTACAAACTAGGATCGGAATGTCAAATTAATTACATCAATTATTTTTAGAGCGCCATATTCAGCCGCGGTGCGCTAAGAATGTTAATTGGGCGTGGGATAATGTATAAAAAGTGCTTAAATGTAATGTAAGAGCACCTATTGTACACCTAATGTAAGTATATTACGTAAGTACCGGTTATTTAATTTATGTGCAAGGAGATGGTTTTTATTTTGGTTACCTACGTGCAATTGTTGTGGATTCCATTCAATTAGTACGTATATGGATACCCGACTGAACTCGATTGCTTTACCAAGACGTTAACTTCGCAGCGAGACCATTGACTATCCCGTCCGGAAAATGTGGTTTTTAATGTTACCGGGGAACAATATTAAGAGGAGTGTGAACCCAGCCCTATAAAAGCAGTCCTCATACAAACGGCGATAACGTTTTCAATCCTCTAAACCTTAGCCTATAGCAATTTTTGGTATGTTATCATTATGAACTAGAACTAGGTTTGAATGTGTTGATTTTTTTAATATTCATCATAGATTTGACAATAGTTGCATTTTAGGAGTTTCATACAAAACACAAAAGCGTCAATGTTTTGTAACTATTAAGAATATTTAGAAAAACAAAACGTACAAACCTAGCTCTAGGGCATAATGATAACATACAAAAAAATCATGGCTATAGGTTAAAGGTTAGAGGATGGAAAACGTTATCGCCGCTGGGTTCACACTCCCCTTAAGCCAACAGAAGGCGGGTCACTAGATGGGAAGTGATCCCCGCCGCCCATTGGCACCAGCGTCCCTAAGACAACCGCTGGTCCGTTGACGGCCTTTTATGACTCTACCACTATTGTACTGAAGTTATGTCAATTTCTATTTGTCATTGTACCGAATTAAATCAAAATCGATCAAGTAGTTTAAAAACATAAACTGACATACAGATAGAGCAACTTACTTAATACTAGAAATCATTCTAGGGCATCCCATTACGCAGGTTAGTTAAATTAAAGTGACAGGTGTTAAAATGGTAGTGTTTATGAATATTCATCCATCATCTCCCCCATTGTTCGTGAGATATGCACATGTATTTATTTTAAGGAACATCGTTGAGCATCGAAAATTTATCAGTGATCAAATTTTAATATTAATCAGAATTGAATGGAATATTTTTTGTCGAATATAAATATACGAACAAAGTAACTGTTAAACATAAAAAAAACATTTAGGATTATATTATCCCGCAAGCGCACAGCTCACATGGTTTGGTTATTAATTAATCTAGGTACCTAAAAAGAATTCATCATTTATTTTTTAATAAAAGACTTGAGGACGCACCAGTAGTAATAAAATTATTTATAAAATCCAAAGAAATACATTAAAAAATGTCAACCCCTGTTGAACCAAACGAAAATAATATCTAAGTCTGGTCGGGCTAAGAAGTAATCAAAAAAATTTAATTCATTGATTGTATAGTTAGTGATTTTGTGTACCACTTTCATACAACGTTTTACCCTGTTTTAAAGTGTCATTAAAGTGTAAAATTACTTTTAAACTAAGTTAACACAATCATATTCAGAGTTATCTTAGAGATTATTAATAATTATCGTTACTTTTAAAATAACTATTAACATATCAGTAAAAGATTTTCATAAAAATTTATCAGGTAAGACAAGATATCTCGATATCAAGGCAAGCGAGTCCAAACCATTTGGTACATTGCGTGTTGCTTACCGTTCCAACTTCAGACTCAGGTGGAACAACCTTCAATGTATCAACGCTATGCTATTTTATCGTAAAAGACAAGTTCACAACTTAAGAAAACTCGCTTTTTTATATTTTATATTTTGCTTTTCAGATTACGTATACCCGTGTTTAGCTCACGATCGCTTTTATATCCGCGTACATACTTAATCATCGTAGGTAATAATAACCTCTCAAGTTTTCGGCATTATTTATGTTAGCAAACTAATATATTACTTGGCAGGAAAATGGTCTACAAAGAAAAACTACCCACCTCTAAGCGCGACACGAGCACGCAGCGTGACGCGATTAAATTAAAAGCGACGACATGTGTTTTCCTTCCCACAGGAAAATACATTAGCCGGAGCATTTCCCGACGTCTTCCTTCTCTGTCCCACTAACGCCTTCGGTACTCGACTAGAAAGAACGCCCGATATGGCGCCCTCGAAAGCTAACGGGGAGCTTTCAACGTAAATCTGATAAAGCAAACACATTACGACACAAACACAAAGAAATTTTCTTCTTAACACTATCGTTACAAGCTCAACGTGCATCATCCTACTCTTTCCGACACCGCGTTTAAGTATCACGGAGAGCGAGACGAATGTATCACAGCGGCTTAGCCTGCGGAGCGAGCATCATTGGATGAAAAAGTTTACGGTGTACCGCCCTACTCGCCGCGTGCAGGGCTGCGGACCCGGTCCGTTTACAAAATATTTTCTTAGAAACAGTATGTCGCCTGGGCCGAGGGGCGGCGACGCGGGAGCCCGCAGTCATGCTGAGAGCCTCAGCGGAGTCGGTGGACACACGTCGCGAAGCTTTTCATCTTTACGAAAAAAAATTGGCCTGTTACAAACACTTTCAAAAACTGATGCTACCGATTACACCTTATGCCATCACAGAATACGGCTGTGAAATCAAAACGAGATCCTTATAACGACGTGTCAAGCTCTGTGATCAATGCCCTAGTTTCATGAGGATACTGAAATTTATTTTTCACGTAGATATAGATTCAGTGAAGTGTTCTAATAGTATTTTCTGTGCTAACCGACAAACTACCATTTGTGATCCTACGTATCTGATATTTCCACTGAAGGCTGAACATCCTGAAAATTTATCAAGTAAGAATATACTTATCTGTGATTATTTTTTCTAGATAAGAAGTACAAAATATATATTTTCTAACGTTATGTAGTTAAATAAATGTGATTAAGCAGGCCCAAGAAAAAATAGGTAGATTAAATTTTATTAATGTTTGCAAATATTTATTAAATAGCTTCAAATTTATGATGCCGCGCCATTGCCGACGGCGCTGTAAAACAGTATTAATGAAAGGGGTTAGAAAAACAGCGCTAAACATATTAAAGTATGACTTTTTTTTGTCATTGTACAACCAGGAAGACATTGGAGACAATTAAATAAACGAAATGACAATATACTTCAATAACCTTCTTATGTAAGTTGACAAACGCTTAAACAATAGAAAAACCATCAAAGAATACGTAAACGATTTGAGATTGCGCATTTATAGCATCTAATAATAATTAAGTACATGGGATCCAAAACAATTCAAGGTTTGAAAATGCAGTCATCCAAGTCTATAAGAGGTTATAACTTGGTTATTATACTTATTTAATAGCAGCTGCGGCCCATGAGTGGCACAAACTTAAGTTATATCTCGGTGCAACCCTTCCTTATGACACTAGTTAGAACCGCATTGCCGCTGTCAACTGACAGAATCTTAGAAGCTCGCACAATCGCTGCTTCCTAAATATAGCCAATAAGCATGATTCTTTCTTTAGTAAAAAGTGTATTCTTATGTAAAATACTAATGCGGAAAAGATAATATGTGCGTATGTATGTCTAATAAGCGTACATGTAATAAGAGTAGGTACAAGCAGCGGCGTTAATATTCTGTTATTTTGTGCGGGCAAATGGTTGTCAGGACTTGATTTTCTTGATACATCCAGGTCATATTATGTTGTTTTTGTTAATTATGAGTTTGAAAACTAAAATAAGACATGTAGTTGTTAATTTTGTTTATATAGACATTTGTTTTTAATGTGCCGCACTGATCACAAGATCTATCATTGAATCGTTTTTAACAAAGGTTCGCTTCTTTGGTCAGGCCTGACATAATGTTCTATTTATGTACAACAAATACGAAAATAACAAGCTCAGCATTTTGTACCTACTTGCAACCAGTACAGTATTCAAACGGACTGTAACGAGTCCCCCGTACTTGAACAAAATTTCACAGTATTGAATGTAGGTGAATTTTTATTTACTAACTACAATAATACCTATGTCTGTAAAACACATTTAATCTATTTTAAGCGTTTAATAATTTACCTGTAGCTACGGCTTTAAAAATATATTAGGGTTCATCGTCTTCCCATAGCTTTTTACCGTTTCTTCATTCGGGATACGCTTTTGACCGTGATGATCCCAGATTTGGGAGGTCAGTTGGTTATATTTGAGAGCGACTGCCATCCGACCTTCGTAGCCCCTGTAATAGTAAAAAAGTATTAAAATCACAACTTACCAAATTAGAAAAAAAATGCTGACTAAAGTTAGGTAATTTTCATAAAATTAAAACATAGCTCTATAGCGCTAATTTAAGTTTTTTTGTATTTACTTACTTATCATTGACCACCGTGGCTGAAGCAACAAAGAGATTAATAAATCGTGTATTTTGTGCGACAAAGTCCCGTTTTCATATACCTACTATAACCATAGAGTATTAGTCAATAATATTTTCCAATGCACCGCTGTTGTATAATTGACTATACTTATGTTTTATCTTTTCACATACTGTAGACAGTCGTTTGCGTGTCTGACTGCTTTTCACGTTAATTTTAAAGGTATTTACTAAGCTACAAGTACTAAAGGATACAATTGTCTGTACTATTAGCAACGGTTACGGTTGACCATTGGGAGGGTGTATTTTGCATGCAAGTTCTGGTGACAATCAGGCCTCTTTACCACAAACATTACAAGTGCAACAATTAGACGTAATTGTATAGCTTTTCATACAAATATGTGTCAAATATGTAAGCTGTAGCACTTGTAAGTTTTGTGATATAGGCCCAGGCTTACCAATAGAATTTCGGTTTCGCAGTACATACATGTTTACCATCATCAGTATCATCGTCATTAAACAAAACCCCGAAAAGACACAATTATGATGAATCTTAATTGATTGGCCACTTTCGACGATACCATAAAAATGAATGAATCATTTCGAGGACTAGTGTTACACAACTAGTCTTGATTCCTTAATTCAAAAATAACTCAAAAAATATTAATCTGCGTAAAAAGCTGACTGTCTTTATATCAACTCTGAAACAGCATTTTCATGGTAGGTTGGAACTTACTCAGAAAAATTAGGGGTCTACCACAGAAATTAATTTGGTTGAATGTACATGTACATAGTATATTTATATAGTAAATATCCGAAGAATAGTCATAAAAAATAACGTGTGGGATTTTATGTAAAAGTGAAAAATCAGCCAAGTGTGCGCTCAGCGTAGGGTTCCGTAATCCGTACTTGTCAGATAACTCGTTAACTTGTGAAGTATATTTAGCTGTGATATTGTTTTCCTTTTATCTTCGTTGTGTTTATTTATTACTGTGCCATGTTTTTTCAACATTTCCAGAAAAAAAAACAATTTATATGGCAGGGGGTGAGACGCTTGACTTTACTCTGGTTTCATACGATAATGACAGCAAAGTTTGTAAAATTAAACTCTATTTCGCTAGAGTTAACGCTCTTCGGTATAAAAAACCGGTCTAGTCTAGTGCTATCTATCTTCAGACTTGTTTATATATTTATTATTTGCATTAAGATTGAGTAAGCAATAATTAAAATTATTACAAATTTCAATCAATCTCTAATATTCCGTAGTATTCTCTAATAATCTGTAATATTCTGTCACACACACACACACACTCGCGTCCTTTCTACGTAGAGCGCAGGGTTTTAAGTTTTATGTATTCTTATGACCTTGGTACTTGGTAAACTTTAGTAAATGTCGAATACATACACAATAAATAAGCCAATTTCACAAAATCACCGCGGCGATCACAGCGCCCCTATTGTTCGATCAAAGGTCAAACAAGATACAAACAGGCCATTACCAAAAGGATAGAAATTGAATATTTTAATATTCTTAATTACTTTCTACTGTTACTTACTGACAAAATAGATTCCGTTTGCTGTATGATTTTTGCTGTTTTCATATACCAACGTATAAAAAAGCACGGCATTTATGTTTTATGAATTATATCTAGGAATACACGAAGATTTACACAGGTCGGTGCCTGGGTCTATAGGTACATCTTACCGCGAGCGACGGTTGATGTCCGTTAGTGACGAATCACTTATCATTTACGAAATTTTATAGCCAGTACAGCTCTATTGGGTATGTGCCCGATGCGCTTAAGATACAGACTCTGGTAGTTTAAGGTTTGATAGATATCACGAAAATTTGACCTATTTGTGTATTCATTTCTCCTGAGAACGTTTTGGCTAGAACCGCTGGACAGCCACCTTAAAACGGTTATTTGTAAGGCAAGGAAATTTAGTACCATCCTATGGTTCTAAAACTCTTACAGTTGTTATTTATTAAAAAATATATTAGCAAAGTCAAAGTACGTTTTAAGTCTGTAATCACGTTTGTAATACAATGTATAGGTACATCAAATTAGACTTTAACAAATATTTTCAGCAAACAGAGACTCCATGGATTCTAGAACCACGGTAGGCTACCAAAAGTCTAAACCCTAGTGATATCATAATTCATATGGAAAGTGGGTGGTTTTATTTAAACCACAGAAATTTAATCTTTGGACGCTGCATTAATTTTAGGACTACGTGACATCTGCATACAGAAAGAAAGAAAAGAAAGAAAATATTTATTCAGAAAAGATGAAGAAGCAGAAAAAATAATGGTAGAAAATTACACTGTTGAAGCTGAAAGGGACCCCCCCCACTCCGCATCATTATAAGCACTTAAAATAAAAAAATCGGTCAAATTAAAAAATCTAAATCAAAATTAATATCCTTAAGTTAAATATTTAATATTTTTTAAACAAATTATTAAATCAGCAATAAGTATTTAATAGGCAAGGCACGTAATTCTATTAATATTATTTTCAATGTGAAAGAAACTATGTTTGGATGTTTTTTTCCTCAATCACGTATTAATTTCTTAGACGGATGTAGATGAAATTTAGCAGACTATAGATCATGTCCTGGATTCAAACATAGAATACTTTTCAGGTAATAGTAAAACGCGGGCGAATAATTATACAATCTATTCAAATGCCCAGGGGAAAGAGAAGTTAAAGGCCGGATCAGCGATTCTTGGGGTCTTTGATTTCCATGGGTGGCAGTAATCACAGCCCACCAGGAGACCCGCATGCTAGTTAACCGCTCTATTCCATTACATAGATTTTAGACCAATTAATTAAAACATTTACATATTAAAATGAGCGCGTTCACCGCCAAGATTGATATCTGTTGGTGTGACAAGCAAATTTTATTACTCCAGTGCCTCTATTCGTCACAATCTAAGTCCAAAATAAGTAAAAAAACTAAAAAAAAATTGTTTTCATTTGTGATATGACTGATATGATAAGGTAAAGGCTAAGCTACCTCGTTTCTAATTAGTAGTTCAGACACATATTTTCGTTCACTCATTCTATATATTGGTTCCATTTAAAATAAATAATTTATTTCTATATACATATGATTTTTATAATAATTTACTAACAACACGCATCACCGTGCGTGACCGCTAAAAAGGGGACATAAAAACTACGAAACAGCATAGGTAGGCATATTACAATTAACTAGATGTGCTTTTTGTTTGGTCAAGACCTTTAATTAACCAAAAAACTAAGTAACCAAGTAGGTAGCCATAAAAAAACTAGAAAGTTTTTATTAAACTGCTTACAAAATAACTAACTTACAAACAAAATAATAAAAAAATACTTAAATACTAAACAAAGTAAAAACTTTATTCATTAAACATGTCAAAAATTCATCAATAAAATTAAAATTAAAAATTACAATAGATTAAAAAGTCTCTCATAATTAAAACTAATTTAAATGCTAACCTGACCTAAAAGTATACTACTCCGCGTCGTACCCTCAAACGCGCCCATCACGCTAGCTGCGTTACCTCGCTGTATGGCCAGCGAGGTTTGCTGAACCAAGTACGACCCGGAGCGGGGGTCGCAACCTCTGTTCCGCAACCGACGAACAATTAACAAGCTTTAATGTTAAACTAACCAACGTACTCAAGTCGCCGTACTTAAACCATTCTGGTCCGTCTTCAACAACTCACCAAAGTTGTAGCGCAATCGAATGAACGATTTGGGAACGCATAATGGCACGAATTTCTCTGCGCTCTCCCGGTAAACCGCTTGCTTAAAAAATCATCGCGCTCATGCTAACAGCAGCTCATCAAAGTCTTATCACAATCGGATAATGTCTGTTAAATCATTAATTATCAACAAACTAACCAACAAAAACAATTTACTAGTTTTATTTAAGAGATAACACGAGACATAACGAGGGTTTTTGAAGGTTGATCACTCGTTACGGTTGTATGCAAGCTTACTGAACTCAGATAATATACTCCTTGTAATGCTTCTAAAAGTATGGTATCATAATGTAACCCGACAGTTTCACGGTATAAAAGTCAGTGTAATGCGCGCCTATATAATAACAAATGAAGTTAAACCAAGTTTTATAAAACAAAACCCGACTAACGGTAAAAAAAAAACATTTGAATCCGTTAACTGTGACGTAATTACATATTTTTGAAACAGGCGCATAGAAAGCTTAATGTTAATGCTCGACTTCGCAGTTCCCAGGATTTTAGATTGATGTTGTTATTTGACAAAATTTAGGATTTCCTATTTTTATTAAAAGCGATGGCTTCGACTCTCCGACATAATAATTCCATGTTAAAGAACCAAGCCATATTTACGTACATGCACTTAAAGAACCTAACCTTGCCTTCTGTCGATTGTCGGGTAAAAACTAAATAACACACTGTAGACGCCCATTATCGCAGCCAAAAACATTCGCAATCTAAGACAAAGACAAATACATGTAAAGACATCAAATCAGTCTATAAAGGATACAATTTCCATTTAATAAGATTCAGCAGTTACCCATGGCAGGCAATAAGCAATTTAAAACTAAATTTACATGAAAAACATTTATTTGTTTTAGTTGGAAACTAACTATTAACATTTAAGCTACCTATAAACTCAAGAACCGTAAGTCGTGATAGTTTTTCTTTTAAGTACTTTGTAAACACAAAAGCTTTTCTTTTCAGATATTTTTATATCTTTAGCACATGCTGGTTTGGATCTGGGGATAGAAGAGTACACGAAAATGTCTATTTATAGATCAGTAATTTCAAAACGGCACACTAAATCCATTATTAAACCTACAGTTGCAAATGAAATATTGATAATGATTTCCAACGAGCTATCTAATCATTCCAAACTTCAATCTTGTAGGTTAAAAAAAAACAACAATTTTCCCATTGCTTTACATCATACCCTTCTTGCTTTTAGTACCCTTAAAGTTTTTTTTATTAAGGCGAAAGTGACCTGAAACTGTTTGTGGAAATAAGTATAGCCACACGTGGCCGGTGCGTCGCCTCTTTTCCGACTTTTGATGCAATGCTGCCGTGATTATAATAAATAGTTGTTAAAATTTCATCATAAATTACGGCACATTTTGGAAATTAAACACTTGTTTTAATTTTGGTAATTTAAAATAGCTGAGCAGTTACGTAAATCTTTCCGCCTCAAGTTGAAGACCAACAAAGTTCAGGTAATTTAATGGTTGGGACGGTTTTAAGGCTTATATATTTTTAAGTTTACATCAATACGCTTGATATAAATGTGTTCTTCCACAACTCAATTCCTGTCCTAATCTAATGAGATTAAGACTAATTCTTAAAAAGTGCTCGAAAAAGTCTGAAGCAGATTACAAATGCGTACATGTTCGTAAATCGTTTTGAATAACCTTTAAGTTAAGGTTTTTAAGGCAGGAAATGCTTCGTAAATTGATTCGAACGTCAGCAAATGTCATATTTTTAGTAATCCTATTGGTTGGTGCACGTCTTTCTGTAAAGATCTGTCAACCCGTTGCTTTGTGACGAAGCGGCCACGCCGCAGGGAGTCGCGCAGATAATGTACAGATTAGATGGAAATCTGAAAGGAGTGACATTGTTTAACGGGGCCAGGTAGAGCAGCCCGATGTGTTCTGCCCCGCTGGAGTGTTTCAAACAATACACAAACAAGATTATTTCGTAACAGAGATTAGAGGAGAATGGCGTTAGCAAAAAGTTTTATGCGGGTAAACAATAAGGTTCACTGTTGCGGGTTTTTTGCAATGCGTAAACTTAATTACTTATTAGGCAACAGTTTCAATTATCGGTCTCCTACAACGAACAATGTGTATCATAGACATTTTTATAGTATTCTTTGTAGTGTTTTTAATATTTTAATAGTACCTACATTACATATATTTTTAGAGATTGCATGACATTACACATTAGATTACATTAGTTTGTATTAAAAGACATATTATTATTATTATGAGATAATAGGACTGTTGTTTACGCTGATATTCATGTTTATTTTTGTTGGTAAAGGGATACACATTTACGATAAACTAACTTCTGAATTAAAAGTAACAAATAAATGAACCCTTTCTTTGAAAATTTTGATAAAGCTTTTAATTTCGTCACATTTTCAGTACTTCATCACAAATTATGAAAATGTTTAAAACAATATTCTTAAATCACTCGCTGTGAATTAAGATTAATTAAGGAACATTGGTTACGTACGTCTTAGCTAATATTTAGCTACTTACATGAACAATAACTACTTAAAGGCATAGTGCATATACTCGAAGCAAAAAGATTTTCATGTTGAATTATCACCTTAATCATCGTTAATTCTTTTCATATAAAATAAAATGATAAATAGAGGAAAGTAAATACAATTAGTTTAGATAACGCGTACGAATTTCTCTGCGTACCGTGCTGCGCTGCGCGCGCCGGTGCTCACTAACTCCCCGAGGCGACGGGAGGCTACGACCTACGACGCTATACCAGTCCTGCCTGAAACAGGTTTAATCATTCATCTATATATGTTAATAAACTATCAATGCCAACGTGCCATAAAAGAGATTGGAGCCAGCCCTAACAAATAAACTAAAATTAAATATACACGAACACAATCGAAATTTTTGTCTCAGACATATAAAAGTGTCGTATAAATTTACCCACAGTTTAATTTAATGTCCACGAGTACCTGCCCTGCCTCACATTTTTATTATAAATTTTTGATGGTGGTTATGGGTGCCCGAATGCGTTATTATTTTTTAAAAACGATCCGTATTTGTCAGAAGGATGCGATCACGAACGGTTTGGGTAGGTATTATTTATCTACCTACCTGCCGTCCTGTTATAACTGAGTCTCGATCTACTCATGGTAATTAATATAATACAGTAGAGTCAACCAAGATAGTACTTTTGCCAGTAATTTGTTCTTAATGAAAAATTCCAAAAACGCTGATTGTTACATAAAAACGGTTTTGGATAAAAATACAAACATTCGTTTGCACACACAAACAATCAACCTCTCACCCAAAACGCATACACCTTCTCTGCTCCGTCGTGGATAAAACAGACCCTGTCGTGGTGTGACGTACAATCGACATTGAACCTTAGATTTGTTAATCGGTTATTAATACTTTTATTGCTTCATGGACTCCGATCTTTACAATATTTTACTTTAAAAATTTTAATGAAATAAAAATATCTTCAACAGGTCTGCAACATCAAGCGAATAGCACTGGCCATAAATAGTGAGTACAAAATATCTGAAGCGAGGCTGTGGAGACCAAGAGCGTCGTAGGCGACGCAGTTAGCGGCAGCGGGGTCAGCGGGGCGCTCCCGCCGCGTGGATGGTGGCGGGTGAATGGGGCTATGCGCCGGCGTCGGCCACCCCCGCCATGAACGCCTTCCTCGAAACAAATCATGCGCACCTGGCGACGTACGGGCTGAAGATGTCCCCGCAGCCGGCGTGCGGCGTGGGCCCGCAACATCGCGCGGCTGCGCCACACCCGCCGCCGCACCACCCGCCACACTACCAGCCGTACCCGCTGCACTCCTACCAGCCCGGCTACCTGCGCGAGTACGGCACCTGCGGGGAGCTTTTCCCGCAGCAGCCGCTGGAGCAGAGCTGGAACTGGCGCGATGACATGCACTACCAGGGCGGCGCGCCGCCGCTCGTACCGCATGCGCACGCCCACGCCCCGCATGCGTTCTTGCGCTACGTGCGCGCGCCACCGCGACGCGACATGCGCTGCCAGTGGCTCGACCCCGAGCAGCCAGCGCCGCGCAAACTGTGCAACAAACTATTCTCAAGCATGCACGAGATCGTGACGCATCTCACCGTGGAACACGTCGGCGGGCCCGAGTGCACGACGCACGCCTGCTTCTGGCAGAGCTGCTCGAGGAACGGCCGACCGTTCAAAGCGAAATACAAGTTGGTGAACCATATACGAGTGCACACTGGAGAGAAGCCTTTCCCCTGTCCATTCCCGGGTTGCGGGAAAGTGTTTGCCCGATCGGAGAATCTCAAGATACACAAGAGGACACATACCGGTAAGTGCTAACTGTAAACTGAGTTATTACTTATTTATTTCGAGCAAACACGTGTAGAATAATCACAGTTTAAATCATAGTAAGTAGTCTGTTCAATGTCAAGGACAAACGTGTTCCATTTGGCAATGACGCAGTGAGACGTTGCGACGGACGAGCGTTGATCTGCGGAAACATTTCGATTCTCATTAATTCATAATGACCCGCCCCCTGCGGCTGCTGAGTGCCGCCTGTGGCCTAACAGACGCCCACTGTACATCGTAGCATTCGTAGCGCACCTTCACAATAACTTAACCGTCACAATGACACCAAACAACGACCTCGTGTCAAAGAAGATCCTTGTAACGCGATCTGAGCACAAACACCATTTCTAACGGACGTCGTATTATAAAGGCTCAAAATCGTCGACTTGTGAAGTCCATTTCTCGGTAAGGACAAAAACCGTTCAACTCAGACACCATTTTTCAATTCATTACAAAAGTCGAAAGATTCATCTGAACTGTGTAATGTTAGGAGATAAAAAATGTATCATAAATTAAAAGGTCCAGTTCAGTCGTCTCGTTTCCTCGAGTGTTTGTCTCCTTCGCGCATATACTAAAGTATTATTACAAGGTTTTGATAGTTAACTTTAAAATATCGATTTTTAAGGGAATAAGGTCTAAGAATGCGAATGGCCAGATGGTTTTATTCTTTTTTTTTGGTCATCGCTGTTAACGTTGCGTTGAAACTTTTGTCCTGTGCCCCTGTCCACTATTATCTCATACGGGTCTCTGAATAGAATAGACCTTTTTGTGGGGAGATTTTGAAGAATTGTTTTATGTAGTGCCATAAATTTACTTCTAAGGCTGGTGAACTGGAAGTCTACTGTCATTATACCTTTAATTACTTGACTGCAAATACCAGGTTTAAAGAAATAACTGTTTGATTTATGGCACTATTAAGTTAAAGAATGCTTAACTAGAAAATGACGATCGTAATATCTAATTATGTGTGCAACTGTGCGGTGATGTCGTTAATACTAAATCAGGAGTAAAAACAATCGTCACAGTTGGCAAGTCAATAAAATAATAAATTGATTTCATTAACTGACCGGCTCTAAGTAAATGTTTACAACAGAAACGTTAAAGATTAAAAAAAAAAAACAACAGAAACGTATTCAGATCAAGCATATCACGCAAATTTTAGTAATACAAGGAAATTTTCATAAGTTAAAAAACAGCCGAAAGTCAAAAGCCAATAAGAATGTTAGGGATATGGGTGTGAGGCGATGGTATCTGCTGCGGGCGGCGGCGGCGCGCGCGCACGCGGAAACTGATACTTTTATTAGGAACGCACTTTAGCCGTAAAGCGATACTTTATGTCGAAATTCAGTAGCCCGGCTTCTTATTCACCTACCGAAATTTAGTTCCTTTTTATTGGGTCGTTGTTAAATAGATGACAATATTTTGATTTGGCAACATTTTTAAGTAATGTTTAATGAATCTTAATGGACTTCAGACGTTCCACCTCTGTTTGTCCTCGGTTTAGCCCTCGTTCCATTGTCAGAAATACTTTATCATTAAAATCTATTTCTCAATTCTATTTTAGGACACCGAACTAGAAATCGCTTAGTTGTTTATTTTCTAAATTATTCATGCTGTGGCGAGTGATGATTTAAATATGTGGATGAAGCTATGCGTGACCATCATTCATATTTGTTCATAATAATACCAAATTAAAATTGTTTTGTTGGTTAAGGCTGGTGCTGTTGAGTGAGGGTTTCCAAAAGAGTCGCTCTGCGAGTTTATATCAATTTCGACTGTTTAATATTCCCAAATGAAATACTAAATTTTATCTTTTTTACCAGGCGTCGGTCTTAAATTCTGCACTTCCCTGCTTATCGGGAAATCACTTAGACATCTTAGAGTCACAATTGCAGTGAAACTGTCGAATAAATGTGCTGTGCAATGCTGAACCGAGAGAGTTGCGCGCATGTAGCCTTCCGAAGCGAGCCGGAGAGTGGCCAGGATAAGAGCAAATTGTATGTGACATTTATTGGAAAAATGACGAAGAAAATTCGATCTTTCCTGAAGACCCAGACTTCACAAAAGGCGTGCTTCGATAACACTGGAACAAACGACAGATTGCTTGCAATGAAAAGGTACGTAGAGTATCTTTGACGTTATTTTTCATTGCTCAGCGAAAGTTTAATTTCCAAATCGATTTGAATAGTTATTTGTGACTTGTTTACGTTTACTCAGCACTGACTCGATAAGGCTCAGCCTAAACCAAAAAAAGAATTTAAATCTGAAATAAATAAAACTATATTTATACTTGGATTGGCACCACATCTACATTAAACTAGACGAGTTAAAAACAATTTGCGATGATTTTAGGCCGTAGGCGTTCTTCAGCCCGTAATCACCAAATACTGAATGTAGATCTCTTACCTTTCACGCCACTTCTCTCAGCGTTGAGTATTTAAGGCTAAAGTGCGTTATATACCTAACATAAAATTTATCTTAAATTTAATTTCAATAAAGTTAGTTCACACGTTAATACCTAGCTATCTTAAGAATTATTGCTGTTGCTACATATTTTACTGTTTTAAAATATCTAGATATCGTTTTTTCGCGTGGTAGCATGAATATATGTATCCATTAGGTGCCTACTCGTATTCTGTTCACTGTTAATTTTATCTGCAAATGGTCTCCGTAAGTACCGATGACTTTATTCGTGGATGTTAAACGGCCAGTTAAAAGATTGTTGTAACACATTAGTAAAGGACACGGCCGCAGGCCCAGGGCCCGGGTCGGCGCGTCAATCCGCCGCCGGCCATGCCCGCCCACTTAGGCGAATTACTTCATTCCCGGCTAATAGCTTGTTAAAAAACTATTAACACCTTCTAATTTACTAGTTGCCAATTTACATTCGAGTACCTATCTCTTTTTTTTATTAAACCGACACATTCAATAGTCGTCATTTAACGGTGAACTTATAACTTAGGTACCTATTTATCTAGATTAACCATGTCTTAAAACTAACTTTTACAACTAGCTTTGGCAGCAACAAAGTTGGGCGAGGAAGAGAGATATCTGCTTCATGAGCACAATAGATGCAGTTCTTTCTGATCAGTTCGTCACCAGCGCTGGAGAAGCATTAGGGTGGCAACAAGGGCGAGAGTACAATGCCGTAATGATGATATGATTTCGCCCGAAGACGACCCCCGACTATCAAACGCAGTGCACAGCTAATATGCCGTATGAAATGACGCTTTCAAAATATTTTGCAAACAATGTGGAACCCTTCCCGGCCGCCCTTGCCGCCGCGCTTTGTGTGCACACGTCGAGTGCAGCTCTTAACATCGGTTTATTGCTAACTAAACATGATTACGCTCGTCTACGGAATATTACTAATAAACTACTATCTCGTCTCAATATTGAGTTGTATAACGTATCTGACTCTCTAATAGACCTAGAAAATTAAGCAAAGATCAATCTATTTGATATGTTCAAGGTATTATTAACTGAGACTGTGTGAGTGAGACTTTTATGACAAAAACTTACATCGAAAATGTACCTACAAAATAGTGGATTAAGTATGTTAGTTCTGAAATCTGCTTGGGTATTGCGGTTCATTGTTGGCAGTAGGTATAACTAGGTTTGATCCAACCGGCGGCCATATTAGAGGTGCAATTGCCTGAGTCGAGTCGAACAATTCCTAAACCCTAACACAATAAATTTAACTACATACGGACAGAGTAGCGGGCAAAAGCTTATAGTTCACTGATGATAATTAAAGAGATAATAACTATTGTAGTGTAGGAAATTAAATGACAAAACTTTATTGCGCGTATTAAATGAATAATTATGATCTGGTTCCAGAATAGTTAAGTAAAACTTTAAAAGTGAGTGTAATTTTATTAATTCTGTTTTTTAGAGGAATTGTTTATATAATTATATATAATCATTGCATAGATATTTTCACTCGGCATAATTATGCCGAGTGAAAATATCTATGCAATGATGAGCTGCATTATTATGATAATGCAATAACCCTATACAGTCGCGTTCGGTTTAAAGGTGTTTATGTGCGCCGGCGACCATCTGCCCCGAATTGATAAACTGTATAAAAAATATACAACACAATAACTAACGCGTATGTGTGAGTTACACTGAATGCGACTCCCTCTTTGTCACTGGATAAGGCCGGCCAATAATGTCGTCACTATTTTTCATCACTTTCAAAATAATAGTTTAATTCAATTCGAAAAGATTACAATATATATCTTGACACGTCTCACTTTTTTGTTAGATCGAAAAAGGGATAAAAATACCTACAAGTTTTTTATGGAATAGAAAGGGAAACGAGCAGTCGGGTCACCTGATGGGAAGTAATCCCCGCCGCCCATGGGAACCAGCGATCCCAATAGACTCGCTGATCTGCCGCCCACCCGTGGACCTCTGGTTCTCACACTTACCGTACGATACACTGGCGTGCCTGCTTGTATTTATACGGAATTAAGAATAAAAAGTAAAACATCTTCATACAACAAACTCTAATACTATACATATTACTAATAAAAACAGGAAACAGCTACATATTTTACCCTGCTCGTCATATGTTTTTTTTAGTATGAATGCACTCAAACAAAAAACTAAAAAAATTCTATGTGGCAAAGACACATAGATAAAGCAAAAAGTTATAGGTACCTTTACCGTAAATTCTGAAGAATTCGTATTTGCTTTTTCACGAAGTATTTTAAGTACCCGTGTAAAAACAAACAATTATCTCATGGGCGTGGCCCACCCGTCACCCGTCAGCAGCAACATTTCAACCCTCAGCACACACGCTTAGAGAGTTTGCCTCATATTACAAGTTGCACACAAACAGAGCTTGTTTCATACAGATGCACACACCAATCACTTGCTACCCTAAAACACACTACTCGCTTACTAGACACTGCAGACAATAAAAGCGTTAAGCGCTTTATTTTTTATCCTTTTGTACGAGTATCCCCTGTGAGTTGCTTCGTACCAGCTTTTGTCGCTAGTACTTATCTAGTTTCAGTCCGGTTGCGCATATTCAAATTGTATAGTGATTGGACTCTTACTCATTTATACCGCAGTACTTCTGAAGTGACGGAATACAACACTAAGCTCGTCGTTCTCCATTAATGCAGTCTCCAAAAGCAATTTTCACTTGTTAAAAAATATTCGTGTTTGAAAAGACGGAGACACGTTTCGGAGATACAACAACATTCCTGTTTCAGCAAACGTGAAAATTGTTTTTATTTCTTTTGAGAAATTCGCTAAACGTCAAGGAGATGGTGCGAACAGGCCTCCGGAGCGCGAATAAAAACTTAGCCGCCAAGATAGCTACTAAAGGCAACGCATTCGGAGCCTGCGTATCGATCCAAAGCTGTCTCACATCGACGAGCATCGAATACCATCGAATAGGATACGAATCTCGCATCACTAATGTGACTCGAGCAATTAGTAAATTACAAAGTCGTGTCGGTAAAAACTTCGCAATGATTTATGAAAGACTCGGTTGACTGTCTATGTTATGATAAATTGCATAACTACGCCTCATTAATCAGGTAGTGCAGAGAGCCAGCGGAGCCAGCCTGATTAAAAATTTAATCTATTTATGACTTCGTCTATATGTGGATTTAACAAGTTTCTTTAAAGGTTTTTGCAGTTCTTGCCGGCTGCCACCCGCATCGAACGAAGACATACAATGAATATAAAATTTGTAACTAAGTGCCCCTGTAATGACAGGAGTTATCCGGTCTTAGCATTTATTATTGTTACCTGTCTTTACCAGCTGACTACGGAACAGTTCTTTAGTCCCGCAAATAGGTAAACACTTATGATTTCTTTGTAAACAAACCATAATCAGTATGATACTATTTGCTACTTTGAGTTTGTTGATATCAACAGAATCATCAACATCTCAGCTCGGGTGTATCCGCTGTTGGCTATAGGCCTTCTCCAAGGACCTCTATGACGGTCGATCTTGTGTTACTTGTATCCTAAAAAAGGCCCCAAAAGGCTCTTTGTATGAACATTATCCTTACTAGCTGCCACCTAAGGTTTGCAACTTGCAGTGCTAAATATGTATATTCGAACACACCAAAATTGTTTAAATAATATCGATTACTGGTGTAGTAAGTTCTTATGACTTAAAAATTAGACGTCCTAAATGCTTTTGTCGTTTTAATCTAAATAAAACATCTATTACAAATTAGTAATGAAATAACTTCATTAGATGTAATAGCCGATAACATATTTATTGTATCCGCTCGATACGCTCCCACATATAAACATCTTTGACGAGAAACTTTATAGGTAGTCACTGCATGTTTATATTTATATTGGTATAGTATTTACGTGCGTCTTTAAAACAACGAAGGCTAAATTAAGATTAAAGGAATACAGATCAACATAATAGGAGAATGAATATGTTAGAAAACTGAACTTGTTTTTTTAGATAAGCCTATGGATATCTATAGTCAAGTATGTCGAGTTGTATGTGAATAAAAAAATATTAGCAATTACTTAAACATAGCATGTAGGTAACATACGGTCTAACAATACATGACTCTGCAGTCTGCAGTTGACAGTTATGGTTTTTATTATGCGCCAAGAACATAATTATTTATATCACACGCGAAAATAGACTTGATTTTCAGACGTGCAAAACGAGGCCTGGAAGCAGGGCCACATAAATTATTTGTGGTTGCAATCTAACAATGGTTCCCAACCTGCGGGATGCGCCCGCGCGGCCTACGCTGGATCGCCTTCTCTATCTTATTACTTATTACTAACATTTCTTCGGACACTTTACTACCCATGTTTGTATTTGAAGATGACTGAGGGAACACAGTGACTAATACGAATAATTTATTCTATCTCCTATTGCTATTGCAAATACGGGATTTAACCATAGAAGCTTTTAACTAATTATTTATACTCACGCAAAAAACACACGTACATTGCTAATCGTGTTCGAGGTTTACTTTAAGTGCTATTATTTAGTTTCCTCATTAAATTAAATGAGCTATCAGCCGTTTTCAATGCGTCGAGAAAAAGTGTGCTCTTTGAAGTTCCTAACTGTGCGAAATTCTTTCGTCTTGTAGGGCATCGGCGGTGGGTCTCACTGCATCATTCATGCGTTTTTTAGCAGACACCTTGTCGCTATCAATATGTATGGAAGTGAGTGATGTTGCCGACAGCGCAGCCTCGACTTGACTAATCGTGGCCGCGGCTAGTCCGCCTGTGCCTATCCGCTACACCGTTAACTGTTAACCCATCTGTAGCTCCAGCCACTAAACAGATAACAGTACAAGTCTACAGCGCATAATATCTATCTGAAGGTAAATCTAAACAATTCATTTTCTTCAAAGGATTAAATAGCTCCGTTATAGTTTTATGAATACCTGCACTTACATTTTATAGGTATGCTCATTTGAGAATACCAAATAACAAAATCCCGTGATTTATTACTTATTTTAAGTCATTAAATACCGATCATCTCATGCCATGTAATAAAATATCTGTTTATAATTGTATTTCGAACCAAAAATTTATTTTATTTAACTTAATAAAATATTTGTTAAATATCAAACTGCAAAAACAGTATGTACCTACACTCATTTCAGCTAGTACTACATAAATAAATAAGTAATTATGTGGTCTAATAGGTAATAATTATTCCTTCTCATAGCCATAGGGCTCCACATTTATATAAAGTACAACACGTGCAAATCCACCTTTTGCTTTGGCCACCATTGTGTTTGAAACATGAGAATTCCACATATTTACACCACATTCCAAAAACTCGATCGAAGTGACAAGAAAAGGATAACAATCGAATCGAAATGCTCAGCGTGGTTAAAATACAACCATTCCGTCCAGAACCACGTTTTTAAAACCCTAAACTTTTGGAAACTTGTTACAATTATTGTAAAGAAGAATGATAAAATAAACTGATTTAGAATGAAACCATCAATACTGAAAGAATTAAATACAGTTCATTATACCTAACATACTCGTTGTGTTGTGACAAACTAAGTTGGTTGTACTAATGTAGGTAACCAATTATAAAAGTAATATTTATTATTCCATATTAATAAAAACATAACCCACTTTTGATTAATTAATTAATTTTCTCTATTAACATAGGCATCAATATTGAAGACAGTAACATCCGAAAAATTTAAGTTATGCCGAGAATGTTGGGCGCGCCTCGCAGGAAAACAACAAAATAAAGCAGGTTAAAAAAGTAAAACAAAACCAGCTATTAATATTCGTTAGAAATATTGGTTTGTCCCAAAAATGCGCCCGGGGGCTGAAACACGATCCCGCGTGGGAGTAGAGAGGACACGCCGGCTCCGGCCAATTCTAAATTATTGTACTACGCACATAAATTATCCATAATAAACCTAAACAATTATATTTTTAGTATTTAATAAATCGCTGAATCATTAAGCACATGCCTAACAACATCATAATCATAAGTGTCATAATACTGCAATTATATCTTTCGAATAGATTATCAAAGAAAACTGATTTTGGTAAATTATTACGCAGTGCAAAAAGTATTTTTACATACGACTACATACATACTTACTCACGTGCATAGAGTCATGCTTGTTTCCCCGAGAGGTAGGCTGAGACACGGATTTCCATTTGCAGCGATCCTGACATAAAACCTTTGCATTTTTAATTTTAGCTTTGCTTACCTTGATACTGATACTAGATCAATTGGTGTGAGTTGTCTCGAGATATTTATTATTATTATTATTATAAGCTCACGCTTGTTTCCCTTTGGGGTAGGCATGAGACCACAGAACGCCATTTGCCCCGATCCTGGCATACTTCCCACGCTTCCTCCACACACATTCCTCTCTTCATACTTGCTCGGCGGTTCCGGGTACTTCTGATTTGACCAGTCTTTAGGACATCACAAATCTGGTCGACAAAAGTACGCCGCGGCCGACCTCGATCCACTCGCCCTGTAACATCTTAGATATTTATTTATTTTAATACAACAAAATAATATTTAAGTAAATATATTTTTAAAGTTTCGTATCGTAAAGGGTACACGGGCTCCATCTTTTGCGTCTTAACAGGTAGCAGGTCGAATTTTTTAGTTTACTTAAATTATGTATGAATTATATGACGAATATCCTAACCCTAAAAATAATCAAAAAGTCATAAATAAATGATAAATAAGTGTCTTTATCGTTTTTTAACATATATCCATTGTAGAATAGAACGTAAATATATTGTTTTGTGATACAAAACCATCGGTGCAAGAGTCCGCATCGCACTTGGATGAATTTTCATTTATATTGACATTTTAATGAACATAATTGTGAGGTAATCGTTGTCCAAAAATTACCTCGTATAGGTATAATACATAAATGTGACGTTTTGACTCGTTTCCTTTTTATTTTAATTTAATTGACAGTTAATATTCCAAATTACAGAGTTAAGAGCGTGTCCACTACGTTGATAGCGCATAACCCATATCGCTCGGGCAGTGTCTCTAGAGGCCTGGTCCCTATTACCAAGAAACGTGATATACCTACCTACCGGCACGAACAATTAGTTTTATATTTGGTATTTATTTCCCATATGATTTATTGAGTGATCGCGTTTTCGAATTCTAATATACATGCGTGCCAGGCGTCCCGGTTTGGGTATTATACCATAATTAATAAACTTGTGTCGTTTAATTTTCTATCAGCAGGTATAACCTTGAATACTTTTTGTTTAAAATAAACAAATGTTTGGTATGTATCAATAGTGCTTACATACGGCCAGATTCGAGCTTATTCGTTCCTTCTCATCTCATACGAGCGTGTCCGTTCATCTTCGACGTAGATGCCAACGCCGAGATAAGCTATCAGGGATCTCGCGACACGAAGCACAGCGCGCCGGGCGCCTCTTTGACCCTCGCTCGACAGACTCACTAAACCTCTCAAACAGCACTTTGCGTGCTTTTATGACATTTTGATCACAGCAAACTTGTTACCCAATGCTTCGCGCCGAAAACCGTAGCACTATCGTAGCACTCTCGGACGAGTTAGAAATTGCACAATGTACAAGAAGACAACTAGGTATCTAACTCAAAATTAGAACGATCTTGTCTAAAGCCTCGGTCTGAGTAAATAACCTACCTACGTCCTGCTTCTATACAAAAACGCTTGCCAGATTTCCACGACGAGAAATTGAGTTTATTATGCTCACAGTATCATATCTAATAATGTCAGGTCCAGGTACGTTCCAACAATTATTTGCCTTTCTGCCTCGTCAAAGAACCTGTCATTCGAGTGACGTATGGAAGGGGCCTTCCCACGGATTTACCTCGGAAACCCGGGACATTGGATAGATTGTGCTCGCACAATGTAACTACAATTTCAAATTACTATTAAGCCTTTTTAGTTGGTTTCAACTAGTTATTTGTCGTTATTAATAACACGGTTTTATATTAGTATTATAATTTCGTGATATTTTTTCCTCGTGAGAGCCGCGATGATGGCGGTTAGGGCTGTCAGAACACTTGACGGCGGATTGACGAACGCCAGAATTTAGAAGATGTTTTGTACTTATTCTCGACAGCGCAGGTGCCTCGTACAATATTGTTTATCAACCAAACAAATTATTTAGAGACTCAAAACAAAAGGTTTTAAAGTAGTCAAGGGCGAGACTGTGTAACGTTTTAAATAAATAAATAAAAGTACCTAAGCTAGGAAATAATGGCCGGCTAAAATGGGATAGGTAATAAGAATTGCACTGACTCTACTTTGACAAAATTTCAAAAGTAAGTGATTTAGATAAATGTTACTGTTAATAATTGATTTCAATCATGGGAGCCAAATCATACAAAATATCTAAAAAGAAAACTTAATAAAGTCCATAGAGATGGCATCACATGTATACATGTACTCGTATATAAAAATATGAAGAACCTATTTTAATGGCATGCAATCTACTTATGTCCAAAAATCACTATTTAAATGAATTCGTCTCGTTATTTCATGACATCATTATTAAGACGGTGTTAGGAAACAAGGTATATATTTAGAAGGTAGTATAAATAAATATCAATAAGTAGATAGCGTTTCTCGTGACAAACCATTGTGGAGAGTCCATTGTTAATGCCTTCTAGTGATCAACTAGGATACAAAATATAGCAAATCTCGCCCGCGAACTGCCCATACATATAGATAGAAACATGCCGTTTTTATTAAATCGACTGTAGTAGTAGAATTGTAGATATTACGTAATCTGTGGTTTCAAGTCGATTGCTATTTTGTAATGTCTCTGGCGATGGCGCCGTGTAGTCGGCAGCTCGGTACCTGAGCAAGACGCATAGTATTTTCTTAATTTCTTTTAGCTGATACATAAAAGTTTGTTAGTACTATATTTCTACCTACTTGATTTGTGTAAACGTTTCTTAATAGAAAAGTGCTCACATTAGTTAAAAATACGCCTACCTGTAATAAATACAATACGATAGAGCCTTAAGAGGAGTGTGAACCCAACACTCTTCATACAAACGGCGATAACATTTTCCACCCTCTAAACCTTAACCTATAGCCATGATTTTTTTATATGTTATCATTATGCCCTAGAACTAGGTTTGTATGTTTTGATTTTTTAAATATTCTTAATAGTTTCAAAGTTATTGATGCTTTTGTGTTTTGTATGAAACTCCTAAAATGCAAATATTGTCAAATCTATGAAAAATATTAAAAAAATCAAAACATACAAACCTAGTTCTAAGGCATAATGACAACATACCAAAAAATCATTGCCATAGGTTAAGGTTTAGAGGGTGGAAAACGTTATCGCCTTTTGTATGGGGAGCGGTTTTTCGGGCTGGGTTCACACTCCTCTTAAAGCTCTGTCGTATTTTTGCAAATATGTATTTATTCTTATTGTAGTTCTAGATAAAAAAACGTTGAAATTTAAGTTTGTTTTCGCGTGTAAATGGTTCTGAATCAAGAAAGATAGTATGAAAGTAGTATTTATTTACAATGGAATTGAATTCTTGGTCTACGAGTACGAGTCCAACTCGGCTTGAACAGATTTTTCTACCTCCCGTAGTTAACCGTAAAACAGATTTTGTTAGCTTTTATTATTTGGCATCTCTAAAATATATCTTGTGTATTTGCTTAACTTGTTTACCTGCATGTAACAAAGGTACGTCAATTTACAAATTACTATATATACAGCTTAATAATTATAAATGCGTAAGGAGTTAGATAAGAATATAGAATAAAAAGACATGTGACGTCCGTGAAGACCGTACACGTCTGGCGCCTGATTTACCGAAAACAAATGAAAAACACTAAGTAGAAGTGAGTGAAATATTATAAAACGTAATGAAAGCGGCGCGTTCTCCGTGAATCACCGCGGCCCGGGACGGCGTGGCCGTCCGGCAAGCAGCGCGACAAAAAAGGCCAAAACCTACCTATCCCACGACTACAACACAGCTTCTCTCAACTCCGCAACATGTGCGAACCGCGAACAAACCCACGGAAACACTGTACATATTAGGTACGACTTTTAATTTGTTTCTCATATAAGGAACAATCACCGTCCTTCTCTTCCTTCGGTACGTTTTCATTTTAATTTATATTTATCAGCCTGATATGACTGTGCAGTTTGCGGGCCGCGTTGTTGTTGGTACATTTACTATTATATTTTTATTGGGATGCTTTTGTATGAGTTGGCAGATATTTATCGGGTATCGGAACATTATTCGGTCTGGTCATAATCGTCCGCATAAAGCACCTTGTCACACGGTCGTTGGGCGCCGAATGCGCCGGCCCGACCCCGCGTATTCTTTTTGTATTCTCGGGACGAGGGCCCGTATTCTCTGAGAAGTGGAAAAAATGAAGATATTAATATATCTTTCTAATTCGAAATACGTTTCGGATAAAGGGAGCATCATAAATCATTAAACAAGCTGTACGAAACGTCTTTTAAATATGCAATGAAAATTTACTCTTCTGAGAAGTGTCGTCGATCGTTCACCACTGACAAATTTGTTTGTTGTTGTTAGTAAACGTAGAGTGGTCGCGAGTGCGGGCGGTGCATGCGGCGCGGACCCGAGGAACGTTGCGCGTGGTCATGTCTGCTCGAGCTGGAAGGGGTCGACTGTGTCCGCAACCGACCAGTCATTGTCTGCTCATTAGCCGCCTGTCTATTAGAGATTGAATTAACTCGGATATGCTCCATTATGTACTATTTAATAGCCGATAAAACAATGCTTATTGTACTCTAATGCTGATAAATAATTAAATCCGTTAGCGGCCATTTAATTTCAAGCTACGATAGATAAACGCATGGTCTTCGTTAATTCCATTTTATTAGGTATTTGCTGGTATTTGGCAGACTTCATTCACAATGCAAATTTTGACTACACTACTAGGTATCAAGTGACAACGTTATTTGTTGGCGATATCTTACTTATGGACGTTTGATGATTCTTCTGAGTCAATTAAAGCTGTATATTTAAATTTCGTAATTAATAGCAGTTTGTGTAAAGCCGACGCGGGCGCAACTTGATACCCGGTAACCCGCGTTTGTTTTTCTACAAACTCACCTAAAGCCATTTACCACGATTTGGGTGCAAAGGCCGAATGGGTCGGGTTTCCTTCGCTCGTGCTATTTCTAAAAAGCTTGTTTTCTCAGCAGAGCGCACTTAAGTAGTGATTTGTAATCCAACACCACGGATAATTCTGGCTAGGCAATGTGCCAAATGTTATTTTATTACTCTCTAATTTAAAATTATTAGTATTTATAGTTTTATAGTAACAGTCTTCTATTTCCTACCAGTAAAAGTATAATAAGGGGTCAGGTAATAACGTCTAAATACTTCATCGGAGTTTAGTTCCGTCTGTGGGCAACTCAGAACATAAAATAATTTCTTTCTATGATCTGATGATGGGCACCTCCATTTAAGTAGATTTTTTTAAATATTTAATCACTATATTCAAATATCAGACTACGTATAACCAGAAGATTCGTCAAAATTGAAAAATTAATTCTTTATATTGATAATAATGTAACTGAAAGTGTCTCCTGTGGGTGAGACAGCCGTTTAAGATAGTCATCTGACCTTAAAACCCGTGTCCCGGATGGCATGCAACGAATTCACGATGCGCATTGCTAACGTATGTTTTCTGTTCTTATTTTTCCACATTATAGATTGTCCACCAGATATAAGTGTAAGATCTCAGTTATTCTAAGACTGATTTATACGCAAAGCATAAAAGAAAATAAATTCTGTTATATCCAAAAAACAAGAATGATTATAGTAGAAAATTGTGGCCGCGTCCGGCGGCGGCGCGTGCGCGCAGATAAGGCATCGCGCTCTAATAGGATTTGTCGCTCATCCTTTTTCTTGTCAACCGTCGAGATGAGACGCCCGATTAGTAATTAGACGGGTGACACATGTTTTGCCCTCTTTTATCACCGTATTTAACTCATTAGTGTTTTGTATCGTTAAAGTTTTTGTTGTTTCGACCTAAGTGAGATCACGATACCACTTTTTGTTTATGCATTTTACCCTGAACAAAATTTACCTGGAACCTATCAACCTACCTACGAGTACCAAATATTATACAAAAAGAATAATACAATATAAAAATACCATTTAGTACTCGTTTGAATTTGAAACTTGAAATCTTGTTCACAATACACAAATATTTGGAGATGAAGTGCTGAATGAAAGAAAGGAAGTATCAATCCATTCATAAAAAGCCGTCGAATGTGTGATCTGTTCATTCAATACGTATGTGCTTACTGTAACAAATATTGCGGTAAGGGTACGTCTAAAAAGCCCTATTATTGCTGCGTTAACAGACACTTGAGATTAGCATCTGTGCCTCCTCAACGCGATCTTCGAGTTTCAAACACAATGCCGGGGATTACAACCGAAGAAGCTTATTTGTAAACATGACAAAGAAAACTACACGTATTGTTGCATGGTGCGGTCACACTAACCTACTCATAATGTGTTTATTGAATGTTACTCTGACACGATTCGATGAACTCGTGAAGAACTCTTCAATTCACGTCCGCTTCTAATTCCAACTACCTACCTAATGCCCACTTTCATAACGACTACTAATATTTATGGGTATCTTAAGCCATTATGAGTTGCAATTTTCTATTCCTATAAAACAACTTGCCCTTAAAATTAAAAAAAATGAAAGATATTTCAGTTACAAAAATTTACTAAGACTATTTTTAAGATTTTATGTTTTTACTATCATTAACAAGATCGTAAATGGTATCTTGCAATTAATCAGTTTACCACAATATGAAAATAGGCAGTGTCTGTAATCTTACTAATAAAGTGTACATAACTAAATACCAATTGCCTGCATATTCTCGTAGATAGAGCAACTGGAGTATTACAATTAAGTGTCTCAATCGTGAAATAGTCTTAAGAAAACGTACTCTCCTTGTCAAAAAAAGTATAATAACGCCGGTCAAATTAAATAGAACCTTTTGCTTTCGCTATTAAGCTTAAGTCCGGTGTTTCGTCCCCACAACCCCCGCCTTTATAGAAGGGAATGTGACAAACTCGTATAAAGATGATTTATGGCCGCGTTAAGTATCCCGTGCAATTGTTGTGAATATTTATTTATTCTCATAAACTATAAACAACGAGCAAATCTGGTTATTTATGGTGTGATTGGACATTCGCGTATAATACTTTGACTTTTTCTGCGCTTAGAAAGGGGTGAGACAGCTCGACTGAGATAAAGAAAATACTTAAAGCGAGAAATATTACTTTTATGTAGAATCCAAAATCCAATAAAAGGTTTACATTTGCAGCTACCTATATGTTACTAGATTTTTGCGATTATATTATAATAATAATTTTGATTATTCTTTACGTCCGTAACCACACTGTATACATATTTATATATATTCGCACGGTATAAACACATATTTAACTACCTGTACACACTGACCTATAAATAATGGACTTCTAGTCAGCGTATTAAAAATGGCCGCATCAAAAGTCGAACAAAAAGTACAATAAATCGACAATCGCTCGCGCTAATAATTTAAGCTAGTAAACGCTAGTAAACTAATAATTTGCATTTGGAACATTGGCGTATTCTCATGTCGGACAGTTTTTCTGCTGTCATTTAGTATGACACTGGACATATTATATGCATGCCTTTTTTCTCCTGTAAATTAGTTTTTTTGAATAACTACTTTAAAATAGTTCAGGCAAAAATAAATAAATGTACTATCTCTTTGTTAACAGGTGAGAAGCCATTCAAATGCGAATACGCTGGATGCGACCGTCGATTCGCAAATTCCTCTGATAGGAAGAAGCATTCACACGTGCATACATCGGATAAACCTTACAATTGCCGAGTGCACGGGTGCGATAAGTCGTACACGCACCCATCTTCGCTGCGCAAGCACATGAAGGTGCACGGCGCGGCTGGCGACGCGTCACCCCGTTACGACAGCGACGGAGACGACTCCTCGTCCGCCGGCAGCGTCAGCGTCACCGCCGGCGCCAGCAGCCCAGTCGCGCCGCTGCCGCCGCCGCCCCAACCCCCGCCCCCTATGCCGCCACACCACCCACCGCACCATGCCTCCATAGCCGACAAACTTGAGAGTCTCAACGACAAATACCTCAATCCCCACGATCAGAAACCTTACGAACGACCACCTGCACCTCCACATCATAATCAAGGGCCACATCTCACCAATATAGGGGGAAACGGCGTCATGGACAATAAAATCGGCTTCGGTGGACACTGGAGCCAATTCCAGCAACCTGCTCCCGCGATGCCCCACGGCGTGCCTGACTGGTGGTGTCCCACGCAAGAATCCTATCACCATCATCACTTAATGCACCACTCGGGCGCAGCTGCTGCCTACTGACAGCATCGCGCTTAGGGGACTCTTCATTCGACGCACACTCACACACTAACAACTGCGGGGCTACAAAAATGGCCACGATGAAAAATTTAGTGTCATACATTATGTGAGTTATGTAGATACAGATTTTATTATCTTAACAGTAATAACGCGAATGACTGACGGAATTGTTATGTCGCTGTGTCGAGTCCGGAATAAAAATACGTGGAATGAAAAGTTCCCTAAAGCGCCTTAAAAAAACTATTTTTTAATAATAGTGCACTACGCTTATAATTATATTAGTACCTACAGCCCCTGTAAGTTTTGTCTTTTAAATTGCTGATTTCTCTACAGCGTATGAAAAAGTTATAAAATCACATATATTCCACTGACTTTCAACAAGTTGCAAAGGGTTGTACGGGTCAGGATAAGGAATTTCGCGACTGAATCTGTTGTTTGTTTTAGAACAACCACGATACAACAATACAGTGACATCTGATATTATTACACAATTATATATAAGCAATCTGTGTATTATTTTAACA
The DNA here is from genome assembly GCA_963691745.1 of Ditula angustiorana. Taxonomy (NCBI): domain Eukaryota; kingdom Metazoa; phylum Arthropoda; class Insecta; order Lepidoptera; family Tortricidae; genus Ditula; species Ditula angustiorana. Next base: position 24,549,171 of record OY829472.1, read on the forward strand.
AACTTTTGTGACCTATGTATGAGAGCTATGTCTCTTCACTTTTTGACTTTTACAAAGCTTGACTTGTTTTAGAGGTCTGGGCCAGCTGGGAGCGCTTGTCTGAACACTAGACTCTAGACTTGTTTTTAGGCCCAAAAACATTCTGATTTCATACATTTTTAACTGCCTTGTTGACGGTGATTTACTCAATGCAGCCTTTTCATAGGTATAAGAAGTGATGTACAAACAGTTCAATTAAAATAAATGTATTACATACAATACCACTTATGATCGTTATTTGGGACGTGAGAAAAGAAGATTGGGGATAAAGCTTCTACGACGATGGTATGCGATTTTATGATTAAGTTAAATAAATTTACATCACTAGTTACATTGTCACCGATTTCTCTTCTAAGCAGAGTTTTTAATATGATTAGTCAACATGAAGAATAATTACAACGAGCAGCATGGCCAAAGCACCGAAGTCCAATATAACTACGATTTGTAGGTTGTATAATGCATGTACATTTTTAATTTAGGATAGCTAACGTCATGTAAAGTACATAGTTTAAGATGAATGCCCAGTGATAATAGTTATAAGCAATTGATTTTTTTTTGTAAATTATCTGTGTCTTTGCTATTGAATTGTGCTATCGACTTCTGAACTTTACAATTATAGCTATACTTATATAAAAATATAATGATGTAAGTATCTATTTTTTCACATTACTGACATTTTAGATAATGAATGAGCAAAAAGGTAAACCTATTTATATTGCATATATAAATGACTGAGAGAGCACCACGTATTCTAAGTTATTTTAAGAGGATATTGTTGAATGTCTTTTCTACAGCCATGTAAATAGCAGAATTTTAAAACTAATAAAAGACCGTATTTGAATTCATGAATAATGCATTTAATTTTACTTGTTGAAAGGATCAAATCAGTCGTTAGATACAATTTTACGTTCCTTTCCCAACGTAAATAGTGAATACAATTTATTCACCGTGTTTTGTGTGTGTTTGTGTGTGTGTGTGGTATTGCTAAGTATAATCATGGAAGTTAACTGCTTACCTATACTTATAGTTTTTTGTTAACTTAAAGGTTTTTTTGCTTTTCATGCATTACAATTAAATATTGAATTAGCGGTTATTGTAAAAGGTCTTTTTGATATATTGGATATAAAAGTAAATTTCAAGTTTTACAATGTGTGACGATGTGACGCATAAAAGAAAAAGGGACGTTAAACGATTTTCACACGATTGAAAACTCTCTACTTACAAAATTGAAACAGAAATTTTCTGTAAATTATGGACCGTTTTCTTTGGTTTAATGTGCATAACTGCTAAACTAAATTGTTGAATATCTCAAACAATACCTGAATAATGTTTTCTTAAAGTTAACGAAAATACAAAACAAAAACAATAACTAACTTCCCCTTGGTCTATTTTATAATATTAATTTCTTGTTGCTATAAACTAAATTCGAAAAACAGGCCATAAGTATCCGACTACGGAGACTTACAAGATTGATCATGATCACTCGAGCAGGATACGAAATCTAAAATGGAAATCCAATTCTCGCGATGATTTCGATCAGATTCTGATCAAAAAACCTTACTCCGTGACGATACCCACAATAAAACACCACCGTTACAAAACGATGAACAATCATATTCCAAAAGAGAATTGAATTTATCATTGAGAAGGAGCGAGAGAAGGAAATGATAAATGATGTGAAGCGCATAAGAAAGAACGAGTGCGAGCGAGACGACACTCATATTCGATTCGACTTTACTGTCCGAGGAGATGATTTATAGTTTCTCAACAGGGATTGGCCGATTCAGTACTTAAAAGATTTATAGATCCTTATGGTGCAAGCGCGGTAGGAGCGTTTTCTTATTATAAATCTCACTCCTGCGCGTGCACTTGCAATTGCCTCTTTAACTGTCTAAACGGAGGAACTAAAAAATATGTTAACATATTGCGATGAATGAAGAGTCGGACAGCCAAGCCGGGATACGCAACTTCAACGTGATGGCAGCATCTACGCTGTTAACATTAGTTGTTTCTGATAACACTTGTAGGTTTTCATTATTTCAATTGATATATACAGTTTCAGTATAGACAATTAAATCATACAACACAGTTAATTGTCTATATGCATTTATTTACTATACGTAGGTACATATTGTCGCTACGAGCCGTAGCTCACCTCGAAAGCTTTAGTTTTTCTACTTATCTTCCGCCATCTCAGAGTAAAAGACAGCTATAGGCAGACGGCGGTCATCCATACAAATAACATGCCCACAGCGTCTAAGTTGTAGTTGCATGAGGAGCTATTTCACCCCATATCAAGCGTCCCAAATTTAAGTATACCGTTTTTATTGTACCTTATCGCATGACTATATCTAGGGCTATATGTTTAAACAATACAAATTGTCGTGCTTCCTTCGAGAAATATTATGCCGACAATGCCCAATATAACTTTTATACATAGTTAGGAGTAGGTAAGGAGTTTTAATGCAGTGAGATGAACGCCACTAACAACAGAGCTGAAACCGTCGCCGTGGAGCCCATCATCATAATAATACCTACTTACCTAATATATATGTGTATGTATAGTGTCTCAATCAATCACAACTACTCGAAACAACAGAACTTTGTGTATTATTATGTCTGTAGAAATGTATAGATGTGTGTGTAGTAGTAGTGAAGTAGCAAGCTTCATGCAGCGTTTCGTATGGTGAGTGGCGAGATCCGAAGACCTAAAGGGGGATTAAAGACCGGCAACGGATCAGTAACGCTTTGGGGGTTGCTGGTACCCAAGTGCGGCGTTGAGTACACCCTTGAAGGAGATCCATAGGCTTTCTCCTTTCCTTATAAAAAAACTTAGGACTCGATCGATAACCAAGCAAGTGACAAATTGTGTTCTTATTTCTTTTTGAACTTTTCTTCGTCCCTTCAGCTATCTGCCACCTGTTCTATTATTTCGTGCAACATATTTACAAGATTGTTACTTTCGACGTTGTTATTCGTATAGTGTTATCACAACGTTCCCATTAATTCTCAAGATTGTTGGTAGAGCCGGGGTCGGTCGGCCGCGGGCCGGCGTCGCCGCTCGCCCTCGCCCACGGGACCCGTAGCCTGCTAGTGACACCTGGCTCCGCCCATAGCTAGCTCGACAGGGCCCCTTTTTGTTTACGCACCGGTATCTTCCAGAATTTACCTAACCACTCCCAAACTGTGCATCACCGTCAAGTAAATGTAGTGTCTTAGAAACTAAAATAATTTAAAATAATGTAGGTATTTATTAATCTTAAACAGTTATTGAACTGCCTATCCATCATTCATAATTAGAAGCGCAGGAGGACAAAGTTAAAAAAAATGTTGGAAGGCATTGACACGTTTCGCTGGTTTAATAGCAAACCTAGGAGTTATATCCAAATTATTAATTGCAATTTATCCAATATGCAGTATTTTAACCCGGAAAAAAATAAGATTTTCGTAATAAATGGAAGTCTGAGTTTGCGTCTCGGAGTGGTACTCCCCTGATTGTGCTGCTTGGTGATGATGGGCAGCGGTTAGGCGGGGAGTGGTTGGGATTCGTAGCCACAGATTGTGGTAAACGACGACCAATTAAGATTTTAAACGTGAAACGTTTGATGAGGGCTTTAATATTTGAAATACGTTTCGTTTCTTTTTCTTATACGGCATCAAATATATCGAGATAGTCAAAATATTTGAAATCGACTCTATTGTCAAATACGTTGGTCGTCTTCAGATATTTTTGACCACTGTACCCGCTCCAATATATTTGACACTGACTGTACCTTAGTAGTTAATATTATGATAAAAATATAAATATAAACACGATAAAAAAAAACTTGCAAGATTTTGGTGGTTTAACTTACATATATAATTAAAACAGCTTTTTAAATATAAAATCCAATTCAACACAAGATAAAAAAAAAATAAGTTACCTAATAAGCTTGATTACAGTAATTATCTTCTGATTGACTAAAATAATTCAATTCTAAATGTACATTTTCCGCCCATGGCAAACATGAACTCATAAATTGGGTATCAGGTATTCACAAATTAATGTCGTATCTGACTCTTTCAAAATTGGAGTCCTTTTAAATTATTGCTCTACCTGCGAATCTTATAGGACCAGTCTGGTATAATATTACTCTGATGTCATAATTAACCAAAAAGGTCCTCTTTTAGAATGCATATTTCATATGATTTCGCGTATAAGAGCTAATTATGAATAATCTACTATTTTAAACTTTCTTATCATGTTAGTAAACAGGAAATTAATTATTAAAAATACAACCAACCACTAAAATATAAGATAATTATTTACTAAAATAAAAATAAATTAAAATTAACTATAATAAAATATATATTTATTTACAAAGTTACAAGCTTCAAGGTGTATTATGTATTGTTCCACAAAACTGAAATGGGAATTTCATTGTGTGATCCATTAGTCTCTATAATATTAACAATAAGCATTATTAATGTCACGAAGCCAGACAAAATTAAACACTATAGTTTGCTAATGCTTCTAAAACATTTCTGCTTAGTAAAAATTAAAATTAGTGCCCACTGCTAAATAATTTGGTCATTAATATAATAATGTTATACGGCAAATGTTTTTTTTTAATCCGTAAAATTATTGACTCTTGCTGTTCTTTGCTCACTAAGTCAAGCTCCTGATTGTCATACTGAATTAACAATAATAAACAAATAAATAGTTACATTCTTTATTCTTTACTATAACATTTCTCAAACAGTATCTAGTCATTATATACTAAATGAGGTCCTGGATCGTTAAACACCCAGTCAGTACTCGTAGTTAGAGTTAGCATGTAGGTACCTAAACAAGTGCTGTTTAATTTTTCGGGATTTGTAACACTATATAATTTATAGCACCTCTACTAAGAACAATAAATAATAAAGTATGAAAATTAGTTTAAGCAAATTGGAAGTGAATTGTTTTAACTGCGATTACACCTTCCTAAATTCTAATTAGGTTCTCTATAAAGTCTTATATGTATACTCTCAAATACATCTCAAAATAAAATAGGGCCCACTCAAGTTTTCCCGTAAAACAAAAATATAAAAATATGTATGTTGCTAAACATATTATTATAGTAGAGTTTTATTAATTGTGAAATAAAACCATACTTTCAAGACATGTATTACTAGATATTTTTATTTATTTTTATGTTTCAATTTTACCGAGAAAGGTCAAGTGGGTCCTATTTTGTTTTGAGTTGTATAATATTAAAGCTCCTTTTAACTTATTGCAAGAAAGGTTTGAGACTTGAAAAGAATATTTATAGTCTTACAAATTGTTTAAATAGTTCTAATTGATTATAAGACATACCTCTTAACATAATTGGAGTTCTAAATAGAACCTTGATCATGAAAAATGCAAAGTTATGGTCTAATCAATCAAGCGCCTACCGAATTAATGTAGACACAATCAGTGTAACACAAAAAGCTAATCTATGCCATCGCCAGAATGACAATTGCAAATGTAGGTATACTGGCGAGGTGCAAAAAAGAATGTATGGTAAAACACAATAGAGTTGGAAATTCTAATACATGCAACCCGGGCGGTCGTTTTTCGAGTGGGCTCGATCTGTGAGGACTGAAATCTTTATTTATTAGAATGAGTAAAGTATAAAACTGGAGCATTTTATGCCCGTCGTATTGTTATTGGCTGGCGACAAAAAACGCTTTAAGTGGACAACTAGAATGTTTATTGCGCAGCTATAAAGACCATACGAGAAAAACCCAAATAAGACCCACTATGTACGACCAAAATATTAAATACCGATTTAACCTTATTTAGCAGTTGAGTAAAATATTTCGAATAGTTTAACGACGACTTTATTGCAATATTATACCTAAAGGTATACCAACTTTGTTCTGAGAAGCAGCATCAGGCACCAACGTAAACTTTACAATTAAAAATAACAAAACTATTATTTGGAAGTTCGAAGAGTTTCTTTATCTTATCTTGAAGCGGGTTTGACTTATTTACATGTCTAATTTTGGTGTAATAAAAACAAGTGAATCGTGTCCTAAATTGAAATGTTTTGGTGCGGAAGCACGATACCGGCGAGCGCGCGTCGGGACGCATTGTGTCGCTATCGGGACAAGTGTTTGGACGACCGCCTATAGCGTCTCGCACTCGTGTCATTCTGGAGTCATGAATAAAGTAACCTTCACATTTTTTTCTAATACACAATTTTTTGACTTTGCTTGTAAGGAACTACGACTTAGATCCCACTTCTTTATTTTTGTAAAGGTACTTGCACTCTTGCACTAGGTACTTGGTAACTTTTGCGCTTTTGACATAGTACTTTTTAACTCCTAGGTGCAAAGAAATAATAATTTACCAGTGCTTGACCTGCGTATGAAATTATTTTTACCAGTAGATGACAATATTGTCTCTCAATTTTACTCATATGATTTCGTATCAACTATTGGGCACTGTCAAGGACTGGGGCCGTTACCTAACACTATCCTACGGTGAGTTTCAGCTATGTTATATTTTAACTTAAAGACACATGTTTTCATAGATAAACAAACCCACACAACTAATTCGAAAACGAATGAAAAAAATACCAGTGCCTTGAAAAAGAATCACAGCGGACTTTTTTAGATCTTGCGATTCCCCTTTTCGCTTGCGTAGAGGGTATAATTCACACAAATCTTTATTTTTCTTTGTGTTCACGTGAGGGAGAGTGTTCAAGCCTCCCGCGGGGCGCTGATGATGAGTTACGGCCGCGAGCGGCAGCCGGAACGCGGAAGTCACCCCTCCGGCAGCCCGCCCTACTTCCGATACCAATCGCCGGCCTTTAGATAACACCGCTGTACTATTTCATAATTTATTGGCTGGCTCCAGCCTATTGGAGGTCGGGCCACGAGCGCCGGAGCACGCGTGAGGGTGTTACTTCTTGTGGAGGGCATTCAGAACTCACAGCACCCGGATTTCTGTAGTGTGTCAAATGACGACGCTCCAAACATTGAATTCAGATGTGCAGCGTTGTTTTGCAATGAAATTTATTGGCGATATCTCTTTTAGAATGCTTAGTTGTTTCACATTTATTTTCAAAGTAGCGGTGTTAGCTAGGTATTTTCTTTTTTTTTAGGTTTTAATTTTGTTTAGATGCTACCTTTTTCGGTAATTAGCATATTTTATCAACAAAGTCAGAAATTTACATAGGGAAAGTGTGTAAGCTCAGTTATTTGCATAAAAATGTACCCGCTACAACACGTATAGGTATTTCCGCTGATAAAATACTTACTAGTCACTTACTAAGACGGTTTTATAAAGATCCGTCTGATCAAATTTCAGTAAGTAATACCAAAACTGTAATGAGTTACTAAAATTTGCACTGGCGTTTTATATTAAAACCGGGACTAACACTACAGACTTCTTAAACGTTACGCCATGATCATAGCCGTGTTTTTAAAATGGCGTGCAATTCACATCTTTGATCAAGATAATAAACGGGGCAAATATTACTTTAACATAGGTATGTCTACGGTTCTCTGTTGCAAATGCAAAAATGTTCAATTTGGTCGTTATATTGCACCGAGGATGCTCTCAAACTATCCAGCGTATAATGCATCGGCAGTAAGTAAGCAGCAATCAAAAGCACGTTACCAAACGAAGTGTTCATAAGTGCATGTCGCCATCACCCGGGGAGGTGGGGCGATGAACACTCGCTTCTGCAATCAACAATATTCATAAATAACTCCTCCAACAAAGAGGACCCGGCGCGTGCCACGGCGAGCCAGCACGTGCCCTGTGCCGGCAACCAATGCCACATTTTAATTATTATTTGCCTATATCAACTACATCCGCTAAACCGCTCATAATCAAGAATTATCAGAAAATGTCTCTACATTCGACATCAAAACAATATAACTCGATTTGGTACTCTACAAGCTACAAAATTGGTTTTCTAGGTGTCATTTTCAATTTTTATTTTTTATTGGTACTACAAGGATCATGGCATTAAGTTCTTATAAATATGCAACTCTTCGTTTAGTTAACGCCAAACTAAGCAAAGCTTGCACTATGGATACACAACGGATATTTATGGGTACTATTTGTTAGATAAAATATATACTTAAATATACATAAAACACCCATGACTCAGGCACAAACATCATACAAACATTTGTCCCTCACGGGTATTGAACCCGGAACCTCTAGCTTCATAGTCATGGTCGCTAACTACTAGGCTATCCGGTCGTCATTGATCGTTAATGGCACATGTTTGTTTCCTTATATTAAATTCCATTTCCAGAAAACCCCTTTCACATTAATGTATGAAATCAGTGATGTGCTAAAAGATGGAAAATATGAAAAAGATCGCGCACGCGTCATCTGCATATGATATGTAGCCATAACATTAACTAACCGAAACATTAAGCAGTTTACTTATTCATGCCTGCGTAAGAACGCAAACTATGCATATAAATAAATTCGGCTTCGCGAACCCCTCTGTTGTGCTTGCCCACAGTCGCCGGCACCATATGTAAACACTGGTTAAGCCAAGTGCGATGTAAAAACTTATTCGATGGAAAATGATTTAGTGGCCGTGCGCGCAATGAAACGGGAGCGTAATGCGAGGGAGTTTCATTTCCTACTTATATTACAACTAGGGCTTTATTTTTTATGACTGTTAGTTTATTTAAGTATTTTTTATCATACAGTGCTAGCTTCCGTTATTAAGTTTTAGGTGATTACCTTCAGTTATTTTTAATTATTTTGTTTTTGAAGTATGTTAATTAGTAGATGTTCGGTTACACAATTAAAAGATATTACAGTAATATTACAATAAATTAATAAATAAAATAAAATGTACAATTCATGAACAAAGCATTGATAATAAGCGGCGACTCAGAAGCTGATACAATTTAATCTATTAAAATGAATAAATAATAAAAATAGTTCTTTTAGATATGATCTATACATAGTGTTAGTTACAAGGAAATCACAAATACTAACCTCATTCAGAAATAATTAAATAAACTCGACAGAAAAGAAACGACGAGGATGGGATTCGAACCCACGCGTGCAGAGCACATTGGATTAGCAGTCCAACGCCTTAACCACTCGGCCACCTCGTCACGTGACGAAGGTTACAAATTAACCTACCTACTGTACACACAATACAACGACGAGTCAATATAACGGAATAAAAACTCTCAAATAGTGTCGATTTGTCAATGACCCCAAAACGTAATCAATTTGATGATCGAACGAAACTTTGTTGTTGCTGTAATATTGCTATTACAAACTATTTAAAACCGAATAATTTAGTAACAGACTAAAAATAACTGAGTTTACGTACTCGAGGGTAAAATTGTATAGATAGGTAGTATAGACAGTGAACGTAATGGAAAAGAGCGGCATGTTACAGCGATAACAAATTGTTGAAGCCAAGTTTACGACTTAATTTTAACTCTGCCTGCACTATAATAAAAGAATAAGAATTCAATATGCCGTTAGGTACAATGACCTAATACGCTTTTCACAGTAACTACTTATTAATTATTAATTTTATAAATTATATACATATTTGGTATTATATTTTTTAAGCATTAGCATTTTATATATTATATATATGGATTATTGTATTACCTAAATGAAATAATTAAATAAATTAGCGATATTAAAGTAAGTGGCACTTTACTTTGTAAGTACAGCTACCGTATGATTTATACCTACCCACCTATTTCTACAATTCCTGCGATATTCACCTGTTTAAATATGTAAAATTATAATCTTTAACGTTTCCTATCAAGATATTAACCGAGCCTACTAAGCCACGGTTTGTTTTCATTACCTAATCTTCGTTACGTAGTATAAAGTGAAGTCGCTTTTTTTCTGTCTGTCCAAAAATCTTATAGTGTATGAAGTAGAAGTACAAAAATTTGGTACCTACTATAAAAATCCTAAGAACATTTTAGAGCGTGCTCTGATTATCAACACAGGTTTTCAGTCGTAGATGTACCTACTATCGACGGCGACGATATGTTTACACTATTTCACTTTATTGTAATGTAATACGGTAAAAAAGTGTAAATATCTTTGTCGTGAAATGTACGTAGGTATCAAACAAATATCTAAAGTTAATTTCGTATGTTTAATCATTGTAATAAACCTGATTTGAGCTAATAACAACACGAGCTTACCCTTCTGATTAGTTTTATTAAAGGCCGAACCACATCGGTTGCATATTATGCAGCACGGCTCCAGCTAGCGTTGTCGCGGCGTCGATACGCCATACGCTTCCGGTGTGGCTCAGGCTTAAGTACAAGTATAAATAAATATTTAAGAAAACAACAACACATCAACCCTACCGGCTACAAGTAGTGCGTTTTATAATCCATTCGTTTGTTTTTCTTTTATAAAACTGTGACATCATGGAACTGTTTAAACAATCTGTATGGAAAAAGGGTGCAAGTTTCAACGGTTCTATGATTTAATGGGAAAATAAAGTACCACTTTTCAATCCCTTTATTCTATTTCAACAAATACCAAAATTAAATGTCTTTTAAATAACATTAGATCGAAAATACTTTACTCACATACTTGACATGAGAACAACATTAAAACGAAAATATTCCTCTCCTGTACTAGAGCCAGCGCCGGGATGGATGACTAATGATCCACGTAGTATAATGATCTACATACCTCATTCTTCCGCCCCACCACGCGCCGGCGTCTACAAAATTTACAAGCTTAAGCAAGTATGTACATCTAATGATATACAATAGGTAAGTTAAACAGGTAAAAATGAAGGTCCATAATTTTACGTAAAGTATTATGCGAGACCAACTAGAACGCTTAAAAAGGTTAGCTACCTGCCGTTGAGCAGAACACAATTTTTGTCATAGTCGAGTGCTTCGTGGTACTCGTGTCATTTACTAATATTGTAATTTTTTTTATAAATTCAGGATGAAAACAACAATAAACTTATGGATGCAAATACTTCTTATCTGACAACGTATCGACTTCTTTGCATCTTCGCTTATTAACGAATGTAAGTGTCATTTTTTAAAATTAATTGGTGTTTATAGTTTAAATACATAAGATAGTAAGTTACTAAATAAAGCGCATACAAAAATGTTATTGTTTTGCTATTCAAACTTTGGAGATATTAGATAAATGTAAGTAGTCACAGTTTACAAAGAAAAACCAATAGGTATTTTAGACGAACCGACAAGCGGCCTCTAAAGTGACGAAAAAGGGTTCAAATTTGTATTTTTGGTATTACAGAACCCTACGAGCACCGCCACTAGACAACCTGTTTCTTCCATCAATTCAATACTCCATTGATAGCTCACAATTCAGTGAATAAATATTCAATATTCTTATCATAATTTCACTACGCACCAAGAAATTAGGCTGCGAGGCGCCGGCCAAGAGTTAAATGGTACCTACAGTCGAATCGTCTCCAGTTCCACAATATGACAAATAACATTAAAAATGAAACTACACGAATACCAACATAAAATAAAAATGTCAAAAATTTAAATTAAGGATTAAAATATTTAAATTTAGTGCGAGCGAGTCCCGCTCGCGCCCGGCCGGCGTTAGCCCCGGCAACCCGGCGCGCACGTGTGGAGACCGACTCTCCGAATAAACCGCCGGCCAACATCGTGTACTAACTTTTTATTATATTTAATATATGTGTATACCCTACAGTTATAACCAAATTTTCAGACACGACATTACGAAGTTTTAAACGCCCTATTTAAGTCAGAAGTTAATACCTATAACTAATTAGGTATAATGTATTAGTTCAATTTCCAATTTCTTTCCGTTGTTACATACTTGCACACCATATCAGAAAAAAATGTAAGCTGAAAAATTGTGCGCTATGAAATAAATACCAGCCACTTTTAAGAGGTGTTTTTTTATTGTTTCAATACGCAATAAGTGAAGACCCATTATTATTATAATGCAAACGATTTAACATTATTTCACAAAAACAGGCTCAGTCCTTAACATCAGGCTACGCTCGAGTACGGAGAATTCATTTTTTTTATTAGGGCCTCTTCTACGACCTACGGCCCTACGACCTTGGGGATTTGGCCCTCCTCCGCACCACCCGCTGATCTTTGCCAGATTTTCATTTTTATAATATTATTGCCATGAAAAAACTAATTCCGGTATGTAATTATTAAATAAGTCATTTCATTTGGACTAATTGACCGTTAGTACAGCCATCTCTTTTAATTATAACTGTAATCCTGTTTTCATTTCATTTTATGTTTTTTTTTTCTTTTGAATATGTATTTGCACACATTCACGTAGGTTTAATGCAAATAAAATATATTGATTGATTGTTTGATCGATATTTTACTATGCAGTCAGTTTTTTTAAGTCATGCGTCATGAAGCCAGCAACTTAACAGTTTTGGGTAAGCGGTCGCCATTATGAGTTATGAGTCAGAGGTAAGGTTAAGGTCCTGATACGAAACACCCAAGCTCGTTCCATATTTAGTCAACACGACTGAATACTATAAATTAATGGAGTGTACTGTATTTTAAATATTTGAAAGCATTATACGATTTAGAAAAAAAAATCCACCACAACATAATATATTACGTAAAATAAATAATACAATCATAAAGTAGTTATAAATGTAGTGTTTATAAAACGTGATCGTCGTTTTATGGTCCATATAATGTCTGGGATGGATGGACCGTCAGGCGCGCGGCGCGGGCGCGGGCTCGGATTAGGTGATTTGTATTAATTAACAGGGCTGGGACGAGAAAACTATTCGTTCTCCGTGTTTACTTACATGATCTTGATTAACTATCTATTTGGACAACAAATGAAGTATTTCATCACGTTGCCGATTTATAAATTAGGAATTCTAACCGTGAGGATAAATTAAAAATAATATATTTAAAATGTCACATTAAATTATACTTCGTTTTAGTCACGTACTATTAAATTTGTTAGAATAGAATAGAATAGAAATAGAAGAGAATAGTAACTTATTTCCTCGAATATGCTAGATATGGTGAGAAGATGGTATAAGAGATTCAGCTCAGCATATCCTGCCAGTTTTGACGTGGAAATACTAAGAGATGACAAAAAATGTTGACACTGATCGACTCAGAAAAGACTGAGCCAAATCACTAAGAAAATGACAAAATAAAACAATTAAACGTCGAACAGAGTTACTGCTAGCGGAAGAAACATCTATTGGTTTCAGGTAGCCGCGCGTCGTGCGCCCTGCCCCTGACAAGTTATAATTTGCGCCCTCCGCCCTATAACAGGCCCGTGTATGAACTCGACAGGCGACCTTTGTATCCTAAACGATAAGTACAGTGACGTTAGAAGCTGTCTGTAACAGCACTCTTCTTTGAGAAGGAAAAATCTCATTTCATTTGAACTATATCAAAGGAGTGTAAAGATGAAACATCTTTAGGGCGAAACCTTCAGAACGCTTGCTTAGTGTATTGACTACACCATTGTCATCTACTGTTGATTATAAAGTGAGAAAATCTAGATTAAAGGAGGAAAACCTGCACTATATTAAAGTATCCACAATTGTTTCCCCTTTCGAGGATAGCCGTGGCGTGCAAATGGCAGATTCAGAATAACTTGATCCCGTAACTGAGTTCCTCGGATGAAAGCAAAAGGGCCATCACGTGAGAACGGTGACTAGGTGAGGAGAGGGTGGTATCGATTGCCACGCCCACCCGCGGTGCGTCGCCTAGCAACGGCCACGCTGCCTCCTTCCGCCCGCCCTTCCGCGAGGAACATGTCTTGCACCCAGACGAATTTTCAGCCGACGTCACTAGACTTCCGGTACTCTAGAATAACTAGGTATACTTATAATCCTAATGTTGAACAACAGCGAAAAAGTAAACAAAATCAGTATTTATAAGCATGCATATTTGCCGTGAGTAAAATGTTCATCACGACCCTGTATTTAGCGCTTTACTACATTTGACACTTAATGTGTGCTTTACTTACAGAGGGACAGAATAGCAGGGGGTGGAACTTAATTTGAAGAAAGGAGCCTGTAATGAATCGTAAGCCAGACTTAATAAAGGGTGCACTCCGTGTCGCCGACAGCCGCGAGGCGTGCTCCGTCTAGATCTGGAAATGCTGACTTATTAGTCCACAATTGCGAAGAGTAAATCAGAAGAAAGGTGAGTGCTTAACGACAAAGTTACGAGTATCTAGTTATTTTAGAACTTAGCGAAGTAGACTGACGATTTGAACTCCTTCCGAAACTCCACTAAAATTAATATGATAGCGAAAAAACAAGTGTTGCAATACATCAATCGTTTTAATTAAGAACTCGGTCATTAGAACATTTATTTACAAACTGTATTTAACTTCTCACCTTGCGTTGTGTTGTTTGATTCAAGCTCCTACCTATAGGTACATAACATCAAATACAATACATTAGGTACAAATACTCTTTATTAAAAAAAATGCAAAGTAAACAGCAGGCGATCTTATCGCTAAACAGCAATGTCTTCCAGACAACCTTAGAATGTAATTTATGAAAAAGTGAAAAATGACTAATGTAGAGTAGGCGGTGCAAACAAAAGAAATCTATAATAATTATAGGGGGTCAAAAATATAATGTCGATTTTTTTTGAACAAATTTAGGGCGATATTAATTAAAAAGAATCAAGACAAAGTTTTGCAATTTTTTAATACCTACTTTAATTCTATTCTTAGTTTCAAAAAGTGTTTATCCCTTCATCTCCAACTGTTCTTTAGAACCCTGAACTTATGTTTGTACGACAAGCAGTTTGCTGGTCCTTTTTATGCGTTTTATTTTCCGACAGTTTGCTTTTAACTCCTTAGTGCATTTTACTAATAATTTTATCTACCTATAGCCATATCTTATCTATTGAAATGTTACAATACTTAATATTATGTTCATTATTTAAAAACCTGCATAAAAAGTTTTTACTAACAGCTTTCCGTAAAATAATTAAACATGAGAAGCCTCTGTCGCTCTGGCCTTTGGATTCTGAACCTTAAAGAGTACCTAGTGATTGTTATTAGTCAATTCAGTGAGCCTATGAGCAATCACAGTACTAATATCTAGGGATGGTCGATTTGCAAAATTTACCTAAAAAAGTGGAAATGTGTTCCTGAAAAATATTATTTTGCGAATTTCACAATTTTGGGAAATTTTCAGTCGACACACCAGTGTACTATACTGTCATAATTAAATCTCATGGGTCACGGATATTTATTTTCAGTTATTTCTCTGCGGATAAAATATTCTACACTTCATTTGTTCCTTTTTTGCCGCGGAAACCCACACATCGCCGTTATTTATGGTCGTTTTATATCTTTAGGACCATCTCTGTGACGATCGTCTTTTGTCGCGGCCGCTGTTTTTTCAGCACCCCAAAAAACAATGTTGGTAGTTAAGGGGAGCCGTTGATTGCGTCGGCCGTTCGGCCGTAATCTGTGCGGATTTCTTTGTAGATTGTTGGTAGATTGCATCTTTACGACTGGTCTACTCTTTGATACCTGCGACATTGTCGGAATTCTGGATCCGAGTTATAGTCAAATATTTATAATTATGAACTGTGTTGATTGTAAAGAGGTCGCGTCAATAGCTAACAAAAAAAGTACCTACATACATATGTCTAACACAGTGTGGGATGACTGTTCATTTCAAGAGTTTAATAAATATCACGATGCTTAAATATAAGTAGGTTAAGTTAGGTTAGGTCAAGACTACTGCATACTAATTAGGTATATAAACAAGAGCTTATAACTTTGTAGCTGTGCAAAAAAAGTTGCTTTGTGTAACAGGAATAAAACTATTACTCGCTTAACATAATCCTTAATTAGAAAAAAAATATACAGATCTATAAAATAAATATTATCAAAGATAAAATCTCCAAACACATTCCTTATAGAAATACATTATACACCTATCATATTAGAATTATAACCTATAATTTAATTTTCAAAATGGTGTACGTACACAAAAACTTATAACTGGTGTTGTCAGGTGAAAAAAACCGGTCGCACATTCATTTGTTTCTTTTTTCACCACAACGTTAACCCGCGCTATGGGTTTCTGGTTCGGATTAGAATGATGAGGTTTATTCTAAGAATAACTACCATAACTCACAATGGATATCAACCTATGGAAGTACCTAATTATGATAAATAGATTCAGCTATCACTTTAAAATCGATAGCAGGAACAGCTACAATTATTAAGACGATTAAGTTCGTTTGCTTCATTTTAAGTAACGTTAAGTGAAACGTAGACAAAGTACATTAAAACTTATCACAATGTGCGCACATTTTTCGAAAAACAAGAGTTGAGGAAAATATTAACGAAATAGAATGAAAAATGTTATGGTACAATAATCATTTTATGTTGAATAGAAAGAAGGCTTTAAAAGTATTTCAAGCAGCGAGGTTCAAAATTAGTTATGATTTTCCCACGGCCCACAAAGGCCCGGCGCCTCAGCCGGCGTGACGGATAGCTCTACGACACGGCGCCTTATCCGTCAATATCTGACACGATTATCTCCCCGTCTCTCCTTGAACTCCTCATTCAGCCACAGCCTTCAATATAGGTTGTAAAAAATCGATTAATAGATTGAGACAAACAGTTTGAACACGAGCATTGGCAAATTTATTTAGTAACCCTCCATGACCAAATTTATTTTGGAGTATCAATAAACATAAAAAAACATAATTAACACACAAATTAATATAGGATGATAGTTAAATACTTACAAAATTTTCCAAACAATTTGTGATACTCTGCGTAAAGAATGTAGGAGACTTATATATACCTAATTTATTCAAATTAGGAATCAAGACTGGAGTTATGATATAATCCACAGTCCTAAGGCACAGGTGGCTCAACGGATGTTTTGCATTTTCATCAAAAGCAAGGGCAGTCCATCTCTAACAATAGCTCGCACGCTACATCTAAGGGCCGACGCGACAGATGCAACAATGCATCCAAGAATGATTAATTGTACACAACTATTAAATTTCAACATATACGAATGAAAAAAGAAGCAAAAAATGAACTTGAGTTTTTGCCTTTTGTTTATTGCAAAGACGCCAACATGTCTGCACTAAAAACGTTTCGAATTTCGGAGAATGAATATTAATTATATTTTGTCTTACTCATGCATTCCATTTTCGAGACTGATATGATCTATAGATCAGGCCTACGAGTCTATCGATCATGTGCATTGTAATCGAAAATTATTCAAGTGGTATCTTTTTGCAGATGATGTTTGACACCGAGCAGTGATGAAAAATTGAGAGTATTAACTAATAAAATTATTGTTAACTTGAACGGCTTTGATAATTTAAAATACAAAAGCTATCACAGTTTGAATAATCTATAATGTTTCTTAACTTATTACCTGCAGACAATGTTTAAACAATTAAAGTTAATAGAAAAAGTCTTTATTAGTAACTAATTAACTCAAGGCAATATTTCATCTGTTGGGATTGCATGATGCGAGACAAAAAACGAAAGGTCGGATTGACCGCGCCAAAACCAAAACGCTGTGTCCAAAACAAATAAAACTTAAACAAAAAATGAAGCCGGTTAATAAGCTGGATGACATTTGGGAATTCGAAAAATTCATTCAAACCATTATTAATAGCGTGCTTGAAGCGGGTTCCATATGATTATTAAAATGAGAAGACAGTGATTCGATATTTAAAGATTAGACAAAGCATTTTAATTACGGCAGCCGACACGAGTAGTGGTCCATGCAGTCGTGCGACGCGATCCTTGTAGGCACGGGCCGAGCTACAAAACGCCGGTTGTAGCCCACTCGACTGTAATGTTTTGGTTAGGCACCTCCTTGTTTTATTGCTCGGACAAGACTCTTCATAAATGTTTCTCAAGCAATATGCTTATTTCATTTTAAAGTTCCCTTGCTTCTTCGTTACAAGCTTCGGATGGCGTGATAGCAAATAATTTTATAAGGACCTTTAACAATATGTCAAGCCGTTTCTTATTCACTTTTTTCTTGTTTTCACTCATAAGTTTACATTGTTCGATTTCGAGCGAGACGCGGCTTTGAGACGATATTTTTCAAATTTCTTTATTTTGTAAAAAAACACAAAGCGGGTTCTTTATGCATTTCGGGCCTACATTTGTTATTATGGGAGAATGATAATGTGATTATTGTTTTGCGAACTTCGGGATGATTGATAGTCGAATGTCACGGATAATGAAGTGTTTTAGGAGCCGGAGCTTCAAATTTAGTGCCTTTTAAAAATTTCTGTTGTGAGGTAAAGGGTTTTTTTTATAAAGGTAGGTTTTGAGAATACTCAATTTAAAAACAAATAAGTGTGTTAGCCCGTTAGCCGTTTAACAAAGTAAAAAGGAATAATATATTTAAACAATAAATAAAACATAAAAATATAATTATACATATTTTTATACTGATAGACTTGACAACCTCCTCCGTTTGCGGCAGTTAAAAAAAGAATTAAATACAGTAATGTTATTAGCTAAAAATTACAAGTTACAAATTCCATTAAAAAGTCGTTACTTATGTTGTTTATGATGTTGGTTATTTAGCAGTCTCCACAGCACTAGAATCAAGGCCTGCATATGTTACTATCAATCAGTATCGTCATCAGCGTAGCATACGAGTTCTGTTCCGTTAAGCGAGATGGTTACCATTTTTAAAATATATAAGAAGTGTTAAACCAAACATGCTACCCTAAGAACCCCATAGTTCATTGGTAGCTGTCGACTTACTAACAAGCCTAACATTACACACTGACGACGATTCGTGAGGTAAACGTAGAACCAGTCATGTGCAACAGCTCTAATACCTATGCTGAAGAGTTTTTGGAGCAATATTGAAACCAGCACTGTATCGAAACTCCTAGCAAGATCCTAAGAATTGGCTATACGTTTAATAAGTAGTACAAATGCTCTTCCTTAGATCTACCACACCTGAAACTTAACTGCTTATCAGCAATTATTATTATTATACAATGATCTTTAAGGCAGGATAACCGTTTAATAGCAGTTTTCGAAAATATCCTCATTAAATTGATTGGTCTGAATTTAGTTAGGGTCGATTTATCGTCATCTTTCTGTATTTAACTTCCAGCTTCTCACAAGGTTGGAAACGTTCTTTTTGATAAACTTAGATTAAAGGTATACGTCAAAGGCGCAGCCTATAATATGTTTCGATCAATTTAATTTATACCAACTGTACTCTATTTAAAATAAAATCCTCGGTGGTGTTCAATTTTATTATCGTTATATCTGCCAACTGCTTGCCGATATTTGAAATATAAATAAATTGTAATAAATACAGTGTTTTAGCCTAGTTTACTTCACTGGCCCTGGTTAGAAACTGGTCAAGGTTCGCATGCTTTAGAATTATTAAGAAATGCAGATACTTCATCAATGGACGGTATAGCCTAGCAACAGTGATCGATAGAGAATCAACTAACGGCCTGTAGTAGTTTGACAGTTTTTTAAACATAAAAACCTGGCATTTAATGATTTACTTTTACAACTACCATTATAAATTTAATTTACTTTAACATTTATAAATATATTTTTTACATCCTTTTAAAAAGTTATTAACGAACCAGGAGTGCGATTTTTTAAATCTCACCTGGTGAGATTCAAAATTGCACCTCAGGTCGCAATAATAAAACAGTTAAAACATCAACGTTATGTCACATTCAAAAACTGGTGCGTTAAAAACGGTTTAAGTGTTTTCTGACACTCTTGAACAAAACATGGTTGTATAGAAAAGTAGGTAGGTACGCGCTGGTGTTGTGACGTAGGAGTGGCGATACACACGATACGATCGCTCGTCTGTTCCGCCGTAGAGCGGCGCTGGCGGGACAATGCCGCACAAATTAATAATTCACGCCTATAATGCTATTAGACGTAATTTTAATTTGGTTCGATACGCTCTCGCTTGAGAACACGATGTTGTCTTTTTCTGTTTATAGGATTTCGTCAATAGCCGATGTTATTGTTGGAGTGGCTCGTGTCGATCGGCTCGATTGTGGGGGTCGATTTGAGCATTGTCCGCGGCATTAGTTCTACAAGTTTTCAAATGCCAAGCTTGCGTCACGAACCGACAGCCGATATTAATGTGGATTGAACGTAATCGTAAAGGAACTCTGGTTTTTGTTTTCAGTTGCCATAAAGCTGTGCTGCATCGTAGGAAGAAAAACGAGCAAGTGGGTCCCGTGATGTTAAGTGATCAAGGTCGCCCATAGATACCCGCAACAAAAAGGAGATTGCAGATGCTTTGCCAACCAAGAGGTTTAAGGTGTAATACCTCTTGTGCCAGTAATTGCACCGGTTGTCTTATTCTCCATAACGGAATACAACAATGCAAGCACTGCTGCTTTGCGGCAAGATTAGCGAGCAAGATGAGTGTAGTGTAGCGATCCGGGCGGACCTTGCACAAGGTCCTACCACCCACAAATTTGATTTATAAAAATATATTGGAGTGCTAGCTTAATAAAATAGGTTTCAGAGCAACAAAAAGACAACCAATATCTAGGAGTAAAACCAATTGACGTTGGTTGAACTACCAAAAAATCAAATGGGTCAACTTCAGAGTTAGGTTCGCACGTGTCTTGCCTGTGGACGACGTCGACAGTTCCGATATACCGCGTAACCCGGCCTTATTTTGGCTGAGCTAGAAGCAAGGAGATATACTTAAATTGAACGTACCCAAGCGTTTACCTTTGGCCACAGGAATGACAACTTTTGATTTTTACAGTCTTTTTGACCCAAATATTTATAAACTAAACTACGCTAAACTACGTCAGTGTCCTATAAGACAGAGTTTCATGGTTCTTGGTCAAGGGGAAGTACCTACCCTGTAGATTTTTGATTAAATATTCTGCATAAACAGCCATATCTATATTTCGATTGCATTGACTTAGAAGTTTTATTTTTGACTTGAGTATTTGATATTAATTTCAACTCCATACCTCTACGCGTTCCTGATAAAAAGGTTCTTGACAGACAGACAGACAGTCAGACAAACAACGAAATGATCCTATAAGGGTTCTTTTTTTTCTTTTGAGGTACGGAACCACAAAAACAAAAAAAAGTAGTTAATATAAAATCATTACAGAACCATTCCGTTCGATAAGCGCAATTCCCAGTTGTTAAGTTTGTTTGATTTTGAAATAAAGTGGTCAGTGGTCCCTTTTCTGTTTTCGTTAAAATAAAAAGGAATTCCATGTTAGTAGGCGTTGCAGCCCCGCCCCGGTGTTTCGAACCACTCATTATCCACTTAACCGTATCACTTCTGTGTGCAACTTCTCATATCTACTGACACCAATGCTATTTTACACAAAAAAAATACAAAAACATATTTTTAGCCTTTGCTTCTCCGATGTTTCTCCGCGCGCAAAAAAATTATGCCAAGCAGAGCTAGCTTAAATTGCAAATAATCTATTTAGGGCTTAAGATACTCGTACTATCAACACTTAGGCATAATTGCAAACTGACGGTTAGGTGCAACGTGATAAAATAAAACTATAACGATTTTTTTTGTGTTTTGTAGACATTAAAATAAAACAATTAAAACGGCTTATAACGCATATTTTGTAACGAATCTAACTACCGGAGTTTCGAGCCCTTTTAAGATCTTGTGTTCACGGGCAGACTGATGAAAATAGTTAATAATACAAACACCACAATTTTGTTTTTAATTTTATAAAACTAAAAATGAAATTGTTCCAATTTACGCAATAAGACAGATTCTACCAGCGTCTCGGAAAATGGCATGTACTGAGAAGACATCCAAATCCTTTTTCAAACAAAAATTACGGCAAATTTTCGTCAGCCCGTGAACAATGTGAACATGCTTTATTTTAATAAATATAACACGATTCGTCCATTTAGGATTAAACAAAATACGAAATAAATTATCAACTAAAACATTTTAGTAACAGTTATTTAATTATAAACCAGGCGAAAGGGGTTACAATGAGACCACAATTTTACGACTCTAATTCATTTATAGTCCCCTGAGCTAGGGAGTAAGACGCCTCTTGGGAGACATTTGCCCCTTGCAAAATCAGACACTAGCTTAATTTAATACCTAGTAAGTATTTAATCGTGAGAATTATTTCAATCATTTCTTTATGATAAACGGCTAGAGCGCTTTCAGTTTTATCCATGAGGCATTGAAAACTTAACCGTTGGTTGTTGTCACGATCGATAAGATTCGACTGATGATATATAATTACATATTATACTTATCCTTAGTTGCATTTAGTGTGCTGGTAGTCCTTATTGAGTTTTACAACGCGGACAGTCAAAAATCCACGCCACTGCATATAAGAAGTCTTAAAATTTTCAGGTATTATTTTTTTATTTACGCACACCAAAACACACTATTCTATCAGTTGTGTGTAAGGCTATATATACATCCCGGACGGGATTTTGTTGTTAATCTAAGGAGCCAACTTTTGTAAATTTTTATGTCATTATAACTTTAATAACAAATGCCATACCTAATAATAAAGCTATTACAGCAATAGCTCATTACGACAAGGTTCTACAGTGGGCCAGAATAAAAATTTGGTACCACTCCCCAGCAATGCCTGGATAAAACGTTAACATTACATAGATCACTTTGGACCCTTATTTTAATATACTATTATTAAAAACAGAGTTCACTGCTCCTTTGTCTCAGTAAAATAAAGTCGTCTTGATTAAAAAATATTGAGTTTAAATGTGACAGTAAATCTTTACTCCTAATAAAGCCAGCTTATCTGTTCACCCTTGCAGTAATCAATGTCTAATTCTGTATTCGCAGCTTACGATAATGATTAACGACAAGCTTTATTAATTCGATCTAGTAGGATTAGAGGCTCCACACTGTGGCGAAGGGTAGGTGGAAAAAACAAACGTATTTTGCAAGGGATTCCAAACCGCGCCGGGGAGTCCCGCGGCTGCGCGGGCTCGCTCTCAGGGCTGGCACTTGCCTCTTTTTAGTTGTTTATTATACAGTCAAGGTCATTATACGGTATACGCTTTTCCACTTTATTCCACTGCAATAGGATGAAACATATTAAACTTTTGAAACTTGAAATAAATGTAGGTACATGAGTGACCGAGCTCTGCTCAGCACAAACACAAATGTAAAACCATTTTTCTTAGAAATTCAGACCTAGCTAGTTCTGAGTTCTTGGCGTTTGATTATGGGAACCCCTATATTGTAAATTTCGTCTAAATTATTAGAGTCGTTTTCGCAAACGCGATTACAAACAAATAATATATAATTTATCAGCACACCAGAACAAATCATACATGAATTAAAGTTGATTCAAAGGTTTTTGAAATATTGGTAAACTTATACAAAACGTTGGCAAGAGTTTCAGAGCGACTTGCCCAACCATCTTCTAAGTTATTGTAAAAGTTGTTTTTTTTTAAATCCCATTAGTTTGACACGCATATCTTTCATAAAACGTGACTCTCATAAATATGCACTGACTTAAGAAGCACTCAACAATTACACGCGCTGATAAGCAACTAATTAGTACCTAATACACGTATTGACCACACGCCTAAAAGGTGGCGATAATACCTTGAATGTTTTTGTTATTCCTCTTGCACTTATCCATTTTTACGTAAACTAATCACTTGCTCGTTAAGCCCTATCACAAGAATTTTGATTGATTATATTATATAGCTTATCTACGGGAAGGTGTGTAAATATCCAATTGTAGTTTGAAAACAATATTTCCACCAGTGAAGGTAAAAAATCACTGTCCTACCGCTTAAGATTGCCACCCCTGCGGGTGAAATTCTTGTGTCAACAAACAGGGGTATAGTGACTGAGCCTCGAGGGATGAGTTTATTTTTAATAAACGCTTTTATTTAACAATAATGTGATCACTGATCCTCACTCCACGACCACGACACACGACCGGATCCTTCTTCTAGGCTAAAAGTCAGAAAGCTATAAGGCAGCTTATTCCGCTATTTGTATCTTCATACTAGCATGCAAATGTTTCTTATAGATTATTTATATCATCTAAGAGAAATTCTTTTACATTGTAATAATTTTTATTTAACATTAGTCTATTTAATTTTGTCCTAAGGAGATTCAGTGGAAGCTCCTGCATGTATTTCGGTAGCTTGTTAAATATCTTCATGCACATAATATAACAATTTTTCGAGTATATCGCTGTCCTGGGAACACAAACATGGACCAGTCGATTATTGTTTCTTTGAGTCCTTGATGAGGCTTCTTTGGCTGTTTTGAACAGATACTATTCTATTCTATTCTGTTTCATGGTGCACCGGCCCAAGCACTGTTCTTCCCCTGGGAGAAGCTCGTAAGGGAACCGCAGCACTTGGACGCACGAGGAGGAAACCGGACATGCACCCCGCAACGGAATTAACCTTATTATTAAAACTTGCAACATCATCATTAATCTGATATACCAACCTGTGTTCCAAGAAGAAATAATCGTTACGATACTTTTATGACCTCAGGTTTGACCTATCTTGTGGTATGTCGAGAAATTCGGCTTATACCTATTAAAATTGATCGTATGTTGTCACGATAACCCTTATCTTACAGTGTGTAAAGTCCCTCAATGTCAACTATCAAAGTGATAGTTTGCTCTCAATTATCTTGAGATTATTCTCAAGCGTTACATGAAGTAAGTATAGGTAGGTATAACGTGACTATAACGCGTATGGAGAGCAAAACAGTCGATGAAATTACTGGCACAAGAGGTTTCCACCTAAGCCCTCTGGGTTGGCATGGCATCTGCAGTCTCCTTGCGGATGTCTATCGGCGCTGGTGATCGCTTACCACTTGCTAGTTTGCCATCCTATATTATAAAAAAAAGAAAAGATTAAATGACCAAATTACTGAAACGTAGGAATAATAAGTTATCTAGGAATGAAAACTTTTTCTGCTTAATGGCGTTCATGACCAGCGAGTCTGCAAATCGCAACCCATTGAAAATTTTGCAATTTGGCGCGTCCCCTAGAGAACTAAAGAAACTGCAAAATGTGGATAGCAGACGCTTAAATAAGAGTCGCTGTAGCTCGTGCCAAATTTTTTAAAGTTACTTATTCCTTGAATGGTATACCTACTGGTTATCGTTCTCTTTGGGCCATTTGTCGAAGCAAGTGACGTGCCTTGAGCGTGCATACTTCCAAGCCAAATAGGGCTACTCCAAAATGTCAAAATTGATATCTGTATCTAAAATAGTCGGCATGACCGTCTTATCACCGAGTAGCGTGAATACTGTTTGACGCAAAAGTGATAATACCGCATAAGACAAAATTTACTCAAAATGATTTTATCTATCTACTGTTTATTAACAAACCGAATTATCGAATTATGTTACTTGGTTAGATATATTGAACGCGTATGGTGTTTTTTTTAAAGAACCCTATTCAGAAAATGGACACCTTACAGCCAACGTAATTCCAAGTTCTTCTCCTTGCTTTTTTATACTTTTAAATAAGTTGAACTTACGTGATACGTAGTGGGTAATCTAGACACGCGGCAGCGTTTCAAGTCAAGTTCAAGTAAAGGAGCCAGTGCCGAGTGTAACATTACACGAACCACTTGGTGCCACTTTTGACCCTTCTATAACTCAAAACCTTTTTAACGTAAAGACATAAAACTACGTGTGTTTAATTATATCCATAAGAACATCTAGAAGCCCAAATTTCATGAAGCTAGCTCAAACGGTTATAAAGATATGAAGGTCAAAAAGTCGTAAATTTTAGCACTGACTGACTAACTTATAGTACCTAAACCTAAACTACTTCCAGATGACCTAAAAGGATGAAATTTGGAATCCAGTTCGGTAATTGTGTGTAAGCGTAG
The DNA here is from genome assembly GCA_963691745.1 of Ditula angustiorana. NCBI lineage: Eukaryota > Metazoa > Arthropoda > Insecta > Lepidoptera > Tortricidae > Ditula > Ditula angustiorana. The sequence continues at coordinate 24,575,063 of OY829472.1, forward strand.
GAAAAAATCTAAAAATAAAAAAATAAAAAAATAGGGGGGTCCCCATACAATTTTTTTTTTACAATTGTAGCGTTGGAACCGTTACAAGCAAATATTTGAAACTATCCCAATATATGTATTATATTTGCTATTAACAGAAATATAAAAATAAAGTTAAGTCAAAAAATAAGTGGTGTCCCCATACAAAAAACTTGTAATACGCGCTAAGCAACCGGCCAACGGTGTGTCGTTGGTGGCGCGCGGCACCCAAGAGAATGTATGTCTACATTCTCTTGGGTGCCATAACAATTAAAAAATTTATATATGTCGAATAACTTTATAATAATGACTGATGTAATGAAATCTGGCCAAGTCAAATGTAACCTACTTTAAGATCTCACATTTTTAAATAACAGCAATTGTTATAGGTATCCAATAAAGCAAAGGAATAGAGTTTAATACTTGTTCATAATGTTATTTAGGTTCCTATAAATACATATTTGGATTTTGCATAGAACTTAGCACTCATTAAGATCTCCATTCTTTTTGCAGCGAAGCCCACAGCTAAGCATAATTTTTGTATTGAACTTGGCTCTCCTTTTTTACATTTATGTTTTTGGTGGGTTATAAAATACAGTCAGCAGCAGCAGTAACGAAACATTCAAATACCTGATCAAAATTCTCAGCTCATGTAAATCTTTTTAACCTCTTTGATTATCTCAGATTCTACGCTGACTGTAGATACTACAAGTATTCTGGATAGTATTAACACAACTACTACTCCGAAGGCTCAGCGATCCGAAGTGAATCTTGGCTTCCGACACAAAGTGGCGCCACTGCAATCTGTCCTACGCAGTCTCCTACCAATAGCCAACCAGAAACTGGCACAGGCCCTTCTCAACCTTATCTTTCTAGCGGTCTAGGTCGCCTGGAAGCCATCTTCTCCGGGGATCTCCCATAAAATTACGTCACGAAGACGCCCCTCCCTCATCTCCTTCGGCCTGGTCACGCTTTTCTCTATCTTTTTAACACGGGCTGTCACGTTTGGCTAACCCCCCTCCCCCGCCCCCTCCTACCATGACGTAATTTATTGTTGGCCCCTAGTCGGCCATTGACACATCATTGACAAAGACAGGTGTTATCCTTGGAGTGCCTCGATGTTACGCACAAAGTGTATCGTCAGTGAGGTCAGGCTGTAACTATTGTTTTAAAAGTTATATTTTAGATAATGTTCTTATATACGCAGGTACTGCGAGTAATAACACAAACATACTGCTCCTATAAATATAAGAAATGAAAAAATACGAATGACTACGGTTTTTGCTCTCCGTGCATTTATTTATTGTTGTTAGCTAATGTTAAAATTATATATTGTGTTAGCGAATGTACGCCGTACTAGATTGCGGGTCGTAAGCAGGCACGTTCAAATAGTTATCTGTTGGCGTTCTAAGCAGTCGCGAGTGTAATCACGCCAACAACAATAAAGTGAGTAAGTGTAAATAAATGTACGTGAACTAAAAAGATCATTTATATAAATAAATACTTATAAATAAATAAATGGAAATGTTACTAACACTAAGTATGGAACTCAGGCATGACAATCTCATAGTAGGTATATACTTGTAAGCTTTATAATAAAAGTTGTTAGGTAGGTACTTACTTAACTACTTAACTTGGTTTAGTTATCGTACTTTATGTCTAGCTCACAATGATAAAGTGTTGTTGTTTACCTCGTTCTAATTGACTTTATAAGTGACGTCAATCGTGGCAACTTTACCTACTTAATCGAACACGGCAACTCTGCCGTACCAAAAAACTATGATAGACGACTGCATATTAATATTTCACCGACGTCATTCTCTTCTTGCGAAGTACGTCGTTGATTGAATGAACGGTATTGTAAATGCTGTCTGATATCCCAGTGGACCGCTTGGCGGAGGCAAAGTTAACACGGCGGCCACAGTTTACAGTAGGTATACAGAATTTCCATAAGGAGCAAACTTTAAATTTTTATGTATGCAGCCATACAATTATTGTTTTCTTGAAATACCCACCGCATATTTACTGTAAAATAATATACTAACCAAAGTAAACCTTATACTTAAACCGGACAACCCGACATATTGACATAATAAAATATTAAACTTTAAAAGATACCGAACCGGGGACTGCGTCGGGGGTTAAAAAAACTTGATGAAAAGTGATTAAAAAAATAACAATCAAAATAATTAAGTGATTGTCGTGAAAAGATAACTAAGCAATAGGTTTTGTTTATTCTCGAGCGTGTATACAAACACGTGTATAGTAAATCATGTTACTGACACCTGCAGGTATCAATAAAAATATTTGCTTTACCCACGTTTCGAAGTAGTCTTTTTAAAACATTACTCAAAGTTACTTGCATTTTCGTTTTAGATCAATTATGATGAAAGCACGCAGCAGCTGGATGCTGCCGTTCTTGGTTGGGTGTTTAGCGCTGGCGGCAGCTGGACCGGCGATCACGCCGGCGGCGCGCCATGCCAGCTCTAAACGCAGCCCAGACTCCTGCCACCCGCTGGTCATCGCGCACCGAGGCGCCAGCGGCTACGTGCCGGAACACACTCTCGCTGCTTACGCCCTGGCGATCCTAATGGGCGCTGACTACGTCGAGCCAGACGTCGTCATGACCAGCGACGGACACCTCGTAGCTCGGCACGACAACGAACTAGGAGTCACCACGGACGTTAGCCAACACCCGGAATTCGCCGATCGTCTTCGTACGCAGAGTGTTGACGGAAGACAACTAACTGACTGGTTTGTTGAGGATTTCACTCTAGCTGAACTCAAAACCTTACGCGCCGTCGAACGTATACCAGAAAATAGACCAGGAAACGCCCGAATGGATGGAGCTTTTGATATACCTACCATCCAGGAAATTATTGACTTGGTAAAGAGCTTGGAAATAAGTCAACGTCGCACCATCGGAATTTATCCCGAAATTAAACACAGCACACACTTTCAGCGCATAGGACTCGCGATGGAGACACCTTTAGTCGAACTGTTGCACCAAAACGGGTATGTTGGTGCGGATGCTCCCATATATATACAGTCTTTCGAAGTAAACAATTTAAAGGAACTCAAGAAAATTACGGATCTTAGACTGCTTCAACTGTACAGCAGTAGCAAAACCAGCCAACCATTCGATCAAGCTACCGCAGGTACCAGTCTGACTTTTGGCGAAATGGCAACAGCGGAGGGTTTGAGGCAAGTTGCGACTTATGCCTACGCGGTAGGTCCTGACAAGAGCTACATCATTCCTCGGGACGAGAACAACAGACTGGGGACACCAACTAGCTTTGTGGCAGACGCTCACGCAGCGGGATTAAAAGTACACCCCTACACATTCCGTGCTGAGAACCCTTTCCTTCCGGCCGAGTTCCGCACCAGCAACCCTTCGGATCCTGCAGCGATAGGAGATTTCAAAGGCGAACTGAATGCTTTCCTGGCGACAGGGATAGACGGTCTCTTTGCCGACCAACCTGATATACCAGCGCGCATGCGTGGACCATGTCTTTAAATTCAAAGCTCTTCCTCCTAATTAGCCAGAATTGAGCTGCGCACCTAATTTAGTTAAAATATTTTGTGTTTTATTCTTCATTACCGTAATTTCACTGAAGTGCTAAAATATAATTATAAACATAAAACCGAGATATTTTGGAAAGCAATCATTGAAATACCTGACAACGATTGACTTTTCTTACAAGCATTTTTTTTGTCACTGCACGCACTCTTTTGAAAGAAAAGTTTGCTGTAGCTATTAATAAACCAAGTAAACATATAGGAAGTGTTACATACATACCTCATGCATAAAACTTCAACTATAGGTTAAGGTTACTTTAATTACTATATCTAATAAATATAAATACGTATATTATACATGTCATCATTAATATTACCTCTAGTAAAAACTAAAAAGCTGTGTTTTAACTACCGAAACTACGTCTTTCGAACGCTCATAAGGTGAATTCACAATGCAAAGAGAATGCCTCATCGCTGTGATTTTCACGCTCATATCGCTACCCCTAATTGGTTACAGTTATAAGGGTTCCATACCTCAAAATGAAAACAGGACCCTTATAGGATCACTTTGTTCTGTCTGTCTGTCTGTAAAGGCCCTATTTCTCTGGAACGTGTGGAGGTATTTATAGTGGAAGTATTAAGGTGGACATATTTTTTACTAATAACGCGTCAGTCGTGTGCATCCTGCAATGGCGTAGCCCATACGTTCAGGGGGCCCCTGGTCAGCGACCCTCAAACTCTAGTAGTCTTACTCCCAAATATTCTCCGACCACCAAAATTACATATCTATATATAGAATTTCACAATAAGGCCTCAATTTTTTGCCCAGGGCCTATTCTAGGATTAATAACTGCAGCCATACCTCGCTTGGGTACAAACATTCGTATTCATCATACAAACATTTGCCCCTCCCGAAAATCGAACCTGGAACCTCAAGCTTGGTAGTCAAAGTCACTAACTACTAGGCTAGCCGATCGTCTAAACCATAACCGGAGCAAAGCAGGAGCAACGGGGTTCAATTTCGTTACTTACAAAAAATAGCATGGCGTGTGTATGACGCGTTTTGTGTTAAACGTGACGTTGGAAAGGTTAATTAAACAAGACCTAAATAATAAATGTTGCTTTATTACCTACATGTTACCTACTTATGAAATAATTTTCTTAATTTTTTTATAGTTGTTATTTTATATTTACCCAGCGAACGCGCGCGACTTCGTTCGCGTAAAATTAGTAGCCGTCAGGGATAGCGTAGCTTTCTATTAGTGAAAGAATTATTGGAATCAGTCAGTAGTTCCAGAGAACAAAAGAATATACCTAGTTTGCCTCTTCATTATATTAGTGTAGATGTAGATGACTACGACAATGGAAACGAGCAAGTAGATCGCCTGATGGTAAGCGATAACGACCGCCTAAAAACACCCTAGGAGAATGCAGAATAAAAAAACGAGGTTTCGTTTTGTGTCTTTACAAGAAGCATCAACGAAATTGTAGATCACTAGCGTTTAGCACCACGAACGTAAGGGAAAATAGGATAGCAGTTATACCTATATAAAAGCGTTAGATGGTAGCACTGATGTTATACTATTTCAAATGAATACTAGCAGCACTGCTCAACGTCGAGGGCGCTCATAAACGACGGTAGATGGCGATACGGGTCTTTTAGTACCTATTACAAAAGTATTGTCACAGCACGTATTGTACTATGACAAACTGCCGAAGATATTGCGTAAAGTGAAAATTAAAAAAATATTGTGTAAAAAAGAAAATATCCCGACGAGTTGAGAACCTCCCCCTTTTATGAAGTCGGTTAAAAATGGGAAGCATTCACGTCTCTTTTGATCCGATAACATTGCTTTGGCGTTGACATAACATACTATTTGTCACCATATAAATCCTATCTTACTAGTACATGTCTAAGTCTTCTATCAGCGATGTGTGATATTGGTTAAATAGCCTCCCAGAGGCATTCAAATGTGTAACACTAACATTATATTGGTATCATTCAGCAGCGTCAATTCGATCATCAAAATACTGAACCCTAATTCTCGGTTCATGCGAGATGCATCTCACGTGCGAGATCCGTCAAAAAGTGACAGATTTCCAAGGGATTTGACAGCTGTTTCCGTGCGAGATACATCTTGCATAAACCAAAAATAGCCCGGCTGAGCAGGACCCCAATTCTCGGTTCATGCGAGATGCATCTCACGTGCGAGATCCGTCAAAAAGTGACAGATTTCCAAGGGATTTGACAGCTGTTTTCGTGCGAGATGCATCTCACATAAACCGAGAATAGCCACGCTGGCTAAGGATTTCGCACATCAGACATAGATGTATGGGCATAGATCCTTTTGTCTTCCATGACAACAAAAAATTGCTTCCGTTCTGTAAAGGCGGATTCCCAATTAAAACGTGAATTTACAGTATTGCAAATTGCATTTTTTTATTGTGAATTCAGCTTAATCCTCGGATACAGTCAAACAGATAGTATTTAACACAAAGAAAATAAGGTCAACAAGCGCAAAAAAAGGCGGAGAATTTCTTGCTCAGGTTGTGGGTCTGTGGACAGTTCGTCTGGGGGTGGTCTGTGGTCTTAGCTTAGATAAAGAATAATCTGTGGTCAAATGAAATGACGTTTCAGAGGTTTACGATTTTTCAGTTCACGTTTGCCGAGTCGATCAAGTTGATTCGATATTGTTATTCACCGACTTGCCGACATGTGAGCATTATTTAACAATATATTTTTCAGATATGTTAAAACTATCTTTCAAAGTCAGAAAGACAATAATCGTATTATGTACATTGTTATCACGTAAGTATAAATCATATTTCCAGTACATACAGTATCGGCTTTGTTGAAAGATAGAATTCGCGTCTGTTTTAGCTGTTTGTGTACAGTAGTACAGTGTGAGCACGTAATTGATCATTGGAGAGATAATATTAACTTAATTCAATATTGCTTTCACAGTGCTTTTCGTATTTCTTATTGTTAAAAAATATAATGATGAAGTTGAGGCAATCAAGCAGCACCAAGGTCTAGCTCACAACTACCCGGATATAAGCTATCGAGATATTAACCAATTCCCACCTAAGTTTAAAAGCATAAACATGATGGAGAAGGCTGCAAAGGAAGTGGAACCTAATAATGGTGACGATACCTCAAGACGTGAATTGCTGGAAGCTAAAGCTCGTATAGAACAGTTGGAAAAGAAAATAGCTATATTAGAGGGAAGGATACCGCAAAAATATCCTGAAGTTAAATATTTGGGCTATAAGGAGCGAAAACGCATACTAGTAGGTTATAGTTATTAAATTAAAATTGTAATGAATGAATTGTATAGTTAGTTTACTTAATTTTGTGGTTACTTTGTTTAATTACCATTTCATTACTTTGACTTTTTGTCTTAGGTGACAGGTGGAGCTGGATTTGTGGGCTCGCACCTTGTTGATGTTCTTATGATGAGAGGCCATGAAGTAATTGTAGTTGACAATTTCTTTACTGGCCGTAAGCGGAATGTTGAACACTGGTTTGGCCATCGCAACTTTGAGATGATTCACCATGACATAATCAACCCCCTGTATGTTGAGGTATATTGTAAACATCACTTGTCTCAATTGCTCACAATGAAGATTATACTGTCTGTATATGTTGCCATAACATTTGTGTTGTTTTAGGCTGATGAAATATATCACTTGGCTAGTCCTGCTAGTCCTCCTCACTATATGCAAAATCCAGTAAAAACAATTAAAACTAATACTTTAGGAACTATCAACATGTTAGGTAAGTATGATTTTTTTAAACTTTATGACATATCATGCATTTTTAAATGATTCAATGACTGAATGGCATTGAAATCCTATTTGACTATGATTAAATATAGAAAAGATTTTTATGTAACCTTTTCTTTGATGTATAATTTCAGGCCTAGCACGCAGAGTGGGGGCTAGGATTTTGATAGCAAGTACTTCAGAGGTTTATGGAGATCCCATGGTACACCCTCAACCTGAGTCTTACTGGGGACATGTGAATCCTATAGGTAAAAAGTTATTAAGTTAAGATCTTAATCATATGTATGACATGTTAGTTATATGCACTGCAATCTACCTGTAATGTAGCAAATTGTTACTGTTCAGTATTTTTTTTTATCGGTATTTGGGAGATTCAACATACTCACCACTATAATATAAAATTAACATTACATTCAAACTGTTGTGGTGGATACTTGTCCTAAGAAACATGAATATACAATTTTGTATTACATTAATATTGGTAGCTTTTGCATAATTATGGGTTAAAAAGATTGTTCTACATAGATAATCAAGCTAGTTTTGTTGTCTCTGTAGCAGAAACAAGAATGATAATACAATATCATGCTCCTAGATCAAGTGTTTTGACTCTAATAATGCTATACAATAAACAAGCTATGTCAAATGCAGCTATTTCCACTTTCCAACTGCAACCCTTTCATTATAGCATGTATGCTTTGCTTGTGCAGATTTATCACAAGTGCAAATCTGCTCCATGAATGCTGGTAGTGCAAGAACGACCTTAACACGCCGCCGCAGTCCCCATACAAAATGTTTCTCGTACCTAATAGTTCTTACACATCATTTTATGATAAACACATAAGTCCCGCTTACAGTTCCACTGCCATAGAGATAATATAATCTCCAAAGCTGTTTGGTTGTATGAGTATACCACTGAAGTTTGTATATGTGAACACACATTTTGGGTTTAACCAGTTTTCTACTATTTTAGGACCTAGAGCTTGTTATGATGAAGGCAAGAGAGTTGCAGAAACTTTAGCTTATGCATATGCCAAACAGGAAAATGTGTCTGTTAGAGTTGCAAGAATTTTCAATACTTACGGACCAAGAATGCATGTGTCGGATGGGCGTGTGGTATCTAATTTTGTGATGCAGGCTTTACAAAACTTAACCATTACAGTAAGTATTTTAAATTTGTGGACTTCTGTTGGTAGGTAAAAGAATCTGTTATTTGTATATAGGAACCGGCCATTAGACAATCACTATACTAAATGTATGGCCACGCCACGCCCGATGCGTATGCAGCTCGTTTCGTAGAGCTGGATACGCATCCGCACAGCTCTATGAAGCTAACTGGAGCCGTGTTGTATACGCAACGTATAAGGAACCATTATGACCTGGCTCTAAATATCTTTATTCGGATAAGACTTACAGGAAGCACTTACGAATGTATCTAATCTAATTTGGTTAACTACGCGGAAAAATAGGATTTTTTGTAAATGTTGATAACCTTAAACTTTTATTCTCTTTCAGGTTTATGGTAATGGAAAACAGACTAGGTCTTTCTGCTATGTATCAGATCTAGTCAATGGTCTTCTATCGCTTATGGCTTCTAGCTATACTTTGCCAGTTAATATAGGAAATCCTGTAGAACACACAATAGAAGGTAATACTACTATAAATCATATTAATATTCTCTAATTTTATTCCTTTACAACATTATATACAAGAACAATGCAAGAGTGTAATTTTGCTTCATCATCGTTCCAGAATTCGCAATGATAATTAAGAACATAGTCCCGGGCTGTCGCAGCGCCGTGGCAACCGGGGCCGCCGTCGAGGACGACCCGCAGCGGCGGCGGCCGGACATCACTGTAGCCGAGACACATTTACACTGGTCACCCAAGGTGACGTTCTATGTCATGTCTGACAACATCCGTAATATTCAACCATAATTGGGAAGACGGATGACGTTTGCATCAATATCGCACAGAAATCAAACAGATCCTAAACAAAACAGGATAAATTACCATTTAACTGGGGAATCGGTGGCAGGCCATTAGTTAATGGCTAATTAAGCAACATGACCTGGGTTCCAGTCCCAAGCTGAGCATATTTTTCCTATTTATTCTTCTTTACTTGATCTTTAATTTTTCATGAAGCGACAAGGTATGGTCAGCCTCAGAAGTAGCTGAACATTTTAATAGGTACCTAGTCGCTGTGAGTAATGTGACCAATTCGAGCAACTCTCATTTCATACGTTACTGCGACAAGATTCTTAACTGTTTAGCTACCTCTGAGACTGCCTATACTAACCTACCTTTAGATTTCATGATGCTGACTGGCACAAATCTCAAATGACCAAAAAAAAATTTAAATTATTTTTTATCTACAGGTCACGTTAGAAGAGGGTCTACAAAGAACAATTGATTATTTTAGAGAAGAATTATCAAGAACAACTTTTTGTAATAATCAAACGTACATGGACACTAAAATCGAAGGTCCTCATTAATACATGTAATTTAATCATGATTATTGTAATGTGATATTAAGCTATTGACTGTACAATATTTTCTTTGTTGTGTTCAAATAAAAATATCGTATGTTTTCACAAAAACTGATTTTTTTATTTATACATAATTGTGATATGAGGTTAGTAAGTTAGTTTTTTACAAAAGAGTAGACGAGTTTAGCTCGAGCCGCTAGGCGAGTGCTTACCATCGTTACTATAAGTAAGCTTTACTATCCGTATATCATGAGACGTTTTTCAATACATTTGTAGGAATATAAAACATAGTAGTAAGATGTAAAATAAATAAAAAAACTTGTAGCTATCTTAAGTGTCAAAGTTCTTTTTAACATATCTAAAATAATTCTTCGCATTTCGAAATTATTAAACCGCCCTTACCTGTATTGGTAGCACACTAGAGCGTTTATCGCGAACACGAAGCGTTCATCCTTTTCCCACTTGCCCATAGGTTAGAAAGGGATGCTTTACATCTTCGACAAAAGCTAGAGTGGTAGGGGTAGGACTCTGGGTCGAGGTTTTAGCAGCAATAATAAATAATTAAATTTTGCCTCGTTAGAAATATCGGGCGGTTAATGCTTCTGCCACTTCCAATCTATTTCATTTCTTAATCGTAAATAACTAAATTAGGTTTATGTTATTAAAAACAGCAAACTTAAAGCAAAATATTACAAATAATGACGCATTATTGTAATAGACATGCCTAAGATTCGTTTTGTTGTTAATTGTGACAAAGCAACAGGCAGAATACTCGAAAGTGATCCGAACCGATCTTTTTGAAAAATAATGGCTTAAATATTAGTAATTAAGTACAGTTAATAATAATTACCACGGATTTTACAAATTCGCTGCTATTTTTTTCCTAAGTATTAATATATAGTATTGAAAGGATAGTTACCAAATTTTATTTTCATCCATCACGCAAAATTTCTCGTTCGCACACTTTACGACTGAATGAAAGAGCATGTTGCGAAAAACTATTTTTACTTATTGAAAAAAAATGTTAAACTTCTAAGTTTGATTTACATTCATGATCATTTATTATGCATATTAGGCATATCGTAATATTCTAAAAATAAAACCAAAACTAAATAAGACCTTGATTTTACAATAAAACAAAACACTGAACTTATTCTAAATCATGAAAAACATGTATATCAAAAGTATAAATTATTACTTGCCTTATTTCTTAAAGACTAGGTTCACTGACATATACTGACACTGACATACTTATGTTTATGTATGAATGTGCCACTTATTGTATTTCATATGGACTCAGGCATTGTCCTCATCCTGAAACTCAAGGTATCCTTGATCAACATAGCCATACATCATAAATAAGGCTGCCGCGCGTTTTTAGAAACTGACTATGTTCACCAACAAAATCAACTGCGTCCCAACTACTTTACTATATGAGATTTGCTGCAAACTTAGATAATATCAATTTACTATATTCCAGTACAAATGAGAAATAAAGGGCGTCTCCCTTTATTCCAGCAGTACAGTGGCGGAACTAGGGTGACTTACCACAATAAATTATCAATTTTATATTTCTGATTTTATTCCCAGTACTTCCATATACAGTATAATTGTGATGAAATGAAAACTGAAGGCCTTTAATGAAAGAAGCTATGTAGCATTGCTTTTGGCGCTCATCAACCACTGCCGCACGCAGCATACTCACTTCGCTCAGTTGGCTTCGCGCTTTGCGTTGCGCACTTTTTTTTTGGGTTAGTTCGTATGGCAAGTACACAAGAAAACAAACATAACGCCTTTGTGACCTATTTTGAATGGAAGGTTAACCCATGTCCATCCGGCAATGGCTATGACCCTTTTCATTATTTTAGTTCTAAAGTTAACACAATTAACCCGCCAATGAGCTCTTTGTTGTTCTATCTATATGTTGATATATGTATACAAAGTTTGTGAGTTTATATTATGTCTGTGACCACATGTTTTAATTATCTATTGCCTGACATGCTAAGTATTAAAGTACAAACAAACTCTTACTCTGGTTTCTTACAGCAAAAATTGGCAGAAATAGTTATCTATTATGGAACAGATGAAGTGAATTGCAGCATTGACTTGGGTGTACACTCCAATTATAATCATAGGGCTCCCTATGTAACGTCTCAGTCCTGCACTGTGTCTCTCCTCTAGAGTCAACCAACGTCTTATACATTTGGAACATGTCTTGTATGTTTTGTTTATGTCGCACCAACATATGGTTGAGACAACCTCGTGACTCCCACTCTGTGTCAAATCTGATGTCATGAACTCTGTTTATTCCATCTAAAGGAGCAGTCCAGACAGCCATTGATACATCTTCAGAACGATAACAACTGTAAAAAAGGATATTCTAATTATTACTTAAAAGTAAATATTTATTTGTAACATTAAATTTAATCCATGTAGTTTATGTATACATACATTACATATTGAAAATATTTTTAATAGTCCATGAAGTATTTCTGCACTGATAGGTAGAAAACTTAAAAATTAACCACAAAAGCACTTTACCACTTACTGCAGTAAAAAAATTACCTTAACAGGTCTGAATTCCTTGCAATAAAGTCCACAATACTGCGGGAGACAACATAGCCACCACCAAGCGCATAGGGCAAATAATTGTTACACAGGAACCATTCTTGTTCCTGCCATTTGCCAACTTTGCGGACCTTAGCTTGACCATTAAAGTATCCCCAGTAGAGCCCTTTAGATGGTGGGACTCCTTTCTAAAATAAAATAAAATACTATAAGTTTCCAATTACCTTAAATTTATTATTAAACAATTTCAAAAAACGAGATTTTCAATTTGGCTGAATATTTTTTTTGTGTATACGTTCTGCAATATCACCTCCAGTTGTAATCAATTTCAATAATCCTTTTATCCCATTTTAAATTAGAGAAAATATTCCACATTCAGTGAGAAATTAAGGTAGTAAATTAAGTATTAACATATTTTTAAATTTGAAGTTTAGGCTTATAGCATAAATAAATAATTAGTATTGTCACATTTTAATGTCATACGGTATGTAGTATTCAACAGTTTCATAGAAGAATGTTTTGCCAACTATATCACTAGCAATTTTTTTATTCAATTGAAAGTGGTTTAACCATAACTTTTAATAACATTCTGTATATTTCATGAAGTATGTAAAGTTGTGTTAGGCTGGTTAAATGATCAAGCCAAAAACTTTACAAGCAGAAAGTAACATAAGGCAGTATTTACCAAATGAAACATAGGAGATTATTTTTTGATTGATACATTTTTATATCCTCATAAATAATACAACTCACCTTGTTCTTTTGGGTGATGTAAGTACTTATCATATGTGAATTCATTTGAGGAGCAAAAGCCTCCAAGTCTTTAACTATTAAATCTACTCTTACGAAGGAGTCATCATCACATTTGATTAAATATTTCAACTGCTTAAAATTTTCACTAAACCATTTAAAAGAAAGCTTTATCTTCAAAGCCAAATTTTCATATTTGTCAATCATGTCATTCAAAAATACCATATCTTTGGTTCTACTGGCTTCTTCCTTAAGCAAGTTCAGTTTTTCAGTGCTTAGGCCTTTGGTTCCAATGACAAAATAAACTTTAACTAACTCGGGGTCCGCACTGCGCTTCTCTGCCCAGCTGTGATTCCATTTGTATAATTTCTCCCCATTTTCTATGAATATGTTAGAAACAAAATTCCCCCAAGTGCTGCGAATTACATTTCGCTTATCCTCATTTGCGGGGCTTGTTAAAACTAGTACAGCATACTCAACACTACTAGTGGCGTCATTTCCCGACTGTCGATTTAAAACGAGTGGTGAAGTTTGCGTAGTAACAGCTTGAGCGCAGTCAATTCGTAAAAAACACAATGAAATGCCGCAACCGATACAGAAGAAAAAAATACTAACCCGTATCATGCTTTTATGTCTTTTTAGAAACACTGCTACCATTATGATAGCCAACAATACAAAATACCTACATTATGTTGAGGTTCACTATAATATTTTTGTCGATTGGATGAACTGAATCGACAAAGAGTAGAATAAAATTATATATTTACAGCAAACCTATAGAAAAGACCGATGGAATATGGACCATTTCTTGACCATTTTGTTTGATTGACTTCATTGACTTGACATCACAGATTAGATTAGAGAGATATTGCTTGACATTACATTATAAAGGCGGATACACAATCAGAAATTACATGCGATAAAAAATCGAAAACGCGTCAAATGCTATTTCTGATTGGTCGATTACTGCGTTTTTATCACTCGTTTTTGCATATTATGTTCCTCGTTTATAACATCTCTTTAATCTATCAATGCGCCAAGTGGCGCCAAAGCGCCAAGTATTTTTTTTTTCATAGATAAACAATTCAACTGTGCGAAAGAAATACACTGAGCCAGCGTTAGTCTCTTTTGACCCGCTTTTGCTCGTTGGTAAAAGTTTTTGAAATAGGAGCCCTTGATTTCAGATGTTTTTCTATACTTTCTATACAATAGTATAGTAGGTTGAGTGCATCTTCCAGATGTACATAATTACTTTTTACTTCCATGTCCAAAACTGAGGCCAAAACGGAACCAAACAGACAGAAGGCGTTTGACTTGACTGACATTCAATTCATCAGTCAGTTGTGCAGTCAGTTCAGTTCTACGATTCGTTCGTTTCATTCTCAGTTCAGTTCTGCCTCAGTCACAGATCACTTGTTCACATCAGTTCACAATGTTCATGCGTGTTTTTCATCTCATTCCGTTCACCAGTTTTCTGTTTTTCTAACCAAGTTGCTCGTCGTCACCTCTCTTCCATCCGGCACGTCAAAAATTTGTCGGTGATTTGTAGTATTATTAAATGTTTTCTTTATTTCGTTAATCACTATTCAGATTTTGGTTGTATTCAAACTTTACCTAGCCATTTAAAAATTATGAAGCATTAAAACGATTAATTTAGTTAATTTACTATTTTAGCCAATTTGTTTTAAGGGTGTCTTGTAGGTAGTTGTGTTTTCAATTAAATACCGTTCTTTTTTATTACCGTATGCTAGTAATCTACTGGGAATCTATCATAAAAGTTATGCATTTCCTTCACGTCTTCTAATTTTATACAGTTCGTGTTTCAAGCATCGAGTATCCACCGACATTTAGTAAGTATTTATAAATTGCATACTTGCTGAAACAATGTTGTTTTAGACAATTTATGTCACGTTTTTTTGTGCACTGTTACTAAAGCAGTTACATAATCTTACCCCCTGGTTTTTTCAAGTGGGTTTGTTAAAAACTGTATTATTAATTGTTTCAATGGTTTCCAGGTACCGCTAAAAATTATGGAATCATTGAAGAAAAAAGGCCGGCCTCCACATCCAAGGGCTAGTGCGAATCCTTTGTCAGCGTTGACATTCGGGTGAGTCTTTGCACCCTAATTTTATTTGTAGTTTTTGATTAACTTTAGAAGAACTTTCTTATTTTTACTTTTAGTGTGCTTGCTACAGTGCGAAGTTTCACCATAATGCCTTTTCCTACGTAGCATTAATATTCTAATAGTGTATATGGAGGACAAGGGTAATTACAGGTTATGAAACCCCTAGTTTCTGATACTTTTTCTAATCTCATTGATGAGCTGTTCTGACTGAACCTCAAATTTATATTTTGATCTGATTATTTAGGCATGCAGCAGTAATAAAAATTGTTTGAGGTGCTGATAGCTTGAGCATTTATTTGTAACAGACCATCAAATATGTCCATTTTGAAACACCTGCACTTGGTTCGCTGTATTTTCCTATTTATTTTGCAAGCTTCGTATCTTTCTTTAAAATGCTCAAGCTTCAATTTCATCTACACTAATATAATAAAGAGGTAAACTTTGTTTGTTTGATTTTTTGTTACAGAAGTATATATGTAAGACCCATCATTTGACACATGACAACACCCATATAACGTAAATGTGCATTATCCATTGAAATTATAAATAAAATATTCAACAACTTTTGAGCTTCACAGATACCTAAAAGCTATGTATATGCTCTTTTGAGGTGCAACTAAGTGTTTATTACATTTATTTCTATCGTAATAATAAACTATTTCATACTACGACTCAACACGTAAACAGTTACATATTAAGTCTTTTTTTTCTTAAACTTAGTGTAGTAACCAAGTTCTTCGTTTCGATTCAGATAACATTTTCGTAAATTTGTTGAAATCGATTAATTTATTACAAAATCAATAAGATATCAAAACATTAAGTCAAACATTAAAATGAACCAAAAGAATCCACATGGCTAAGAACGCGCCCTTTTTAATCGACTTCAAAAAAAGGAGGAGTATGTTCCGGGATTACTCGAAGACGGCTGGACCGATTTGAAAAATTCTTGTTTTGTTGGAAAGGGTATACTTTCAAGTTGGTTCCATTGTCATCAGGTCACCATCCAGATGGTGGGATCCTGGAGAAATCGAGGGAAATCTTAAAAAAATATATGCACACCTGTAGCGATTTGGATATTTTTTATAGTAACTTGTACTTTTGCTATCGGAAAACTGGAACTGATGGTGAATACAGACATCCTCCGGAACCACCCAAAAGTATTTCACGGGTGGCGATACGCGCGGTTATTTTAATATACCTAGTTGCTAAGGCAATTTATGCTCATTGCAATGCATTTGGTTAAATGAGGCTGATGGTGAAGAGGTGCAATTTTTGAATCTTACCAGGTGACTAAAGCTCACAAAAATGACCAAATCTCTATGAAAAACGGCCAGTTTGGTGAGCTTTAGTCACCCGGTGAGATTCAAAAATCGCACTCCAGGAGAACTCCTCAAGAATTACGGTCCTTTGGGAAAAGCAATATTTTGTTAAGGGTTGTGAGCAATTGACATTAGGCGTGTAACTTAGATAAACAACCAGATTCACTAAAAAGCGAATTTTGAATTTTCAAAGCGTAGATTTCTGACTGAAACAATATCAGATTATGGTACCAATCCGGGCGGAACCTGCACGAGCTTCATCGTCGTAACTCAGATAAAAATATTTTTAAAAATCGTCACTATAATCGATTGCAATAACCTGCCACCCTTAATCGATAATCGGTAGATACGTAAATCAACACACCTTAACCTCGTCACTACAAACGTCAATCGACAAGTGGCAAATATCGTTTGTACCGTCTCAGCAATAATAGTTTGTTTGTATGTAGGGGGTAATCTCTAGAACAACTGAACCAATTTCAAAAATTCTTTCACAGATAGAAAGCTACACTATTCCTGACGGACATAGGCTACTAATTTTTACGTGAACGAAGTCGCGCGCGTCCGCTAGTTATATATATAAGTGAAAGCTCAAGTCTATCAGCACCCCTAGAAAATCAATTTCTTAAAAACAGTTCTTTCAATGTGGTCTTAAACTTTGATGTGTGTGAGACTTGTATGTGTGTTTACCTATTATTATCTATTTAAATATTGTCTGCAAGTAATAATCTAAAAGTATGTACATAACATTTTGTATGGTAAACATATTTCGGCAAAGGTAATAAATATATGGTAATATATTTTACTATTAAAAATCAGTTCACATATATGATGTTTATATATTTGATTAGAAGTTTAGATAATTGGTCAAATGCAATCTTATAATACGAAACACTTGTAAACTGTAATACTATCTCTTTTGATTAATTATCATTACTTTTATTATTTAATTTAAAAAATATTTATTTTCAATAAATTATAACTAGCATTATTAAACACATCAAATTAAATTACAAACAATCAAACTTAAAAACTAACATTAAATAATAAACATAGGTATATTTAGACAGTACAATAACAAACAGAATTAAAACTATTGCAAACACTAACTTAACCTAAAAAAAAACCCCACTCCGCATCGCACCTGACTCAAACGCGCCCATTACGCTTGCCGCGTTGCGTTCTTCTACCATCGCCCCACACACGCAACGGTGTTGCTCGCACACTTTGCATCCCAGCCTCAGAGCAACGGCTATCCGGAGACAATCGTTGTCCAACAAAGTGCCAAGGTTAGGGGACGTCTGGAGCCATGCTCCTGACTCGGGCCTAACTGAGGCCTTGAGCCGCGCCACATCGGATCCCAAAGCACCACCAACCAAACCCTCCACAACCTGGCTACAAAGAATCTCGTCCCACTGTCGCAGTCTAGCAGGATTGTCCGGCCGCTCATCACCCGTGCACAACGTCCTCCAAACCGCGAGTGCCTCCGATACAAATGGTACAGGGAACCCGTTGCCATCACTAGGTAGAATGCGAGCAACTAGATCTACCGTACCATGAGCCGAAGCCATAAACGCGACGAGGCCGACATCCTGCACCCGGCGTACCCCCAGACCACCGTGCCGGACAGGAAGAGCTGCCTGACACCATTGGGAATCATTCAACTGAACATTAATAATGTTCTCCAATGCAAGTTTAAGCGTGTCGTCCACTCTTTTCACATCATCCTTAAATAACCAAGTCGGGGAGGTTCTTAACATATATATCATTCGAGGCATCGCAAAGCAATGCCTCATAAAACATAGCGAGACATGCGCCGACAATTGCATGAGATGCTTCTGGGCCGTAACCAGGGCCTGCCTCTTGGCTTCTAGGGCAGAAGCGACTCCCTCTGGAAAAATGGGAGCGCCAAGCAGGGTCACCGCAGCCTTATCCAAAATCCTTATGCCCGGGACCAAGGATTGAAATGCCACCAAAGTTTACCCGTTCACTGCACCACAAGCATAAAGCTCGCATTTGCCAGGGTTAACCTCAAGTCCTATCTCTCTCAAGGCTGGTAGAAGCTTTTTTAAATCACTCAAAACCACCTCCGGCTGGCCTCCTATTGTACCATCATCCAGATACCACACGTTCAAAGGCGAAGCCAAGTCGGAGATGATTTTATGTATCGCCAGGCAAAACACCAAAGGCCCTAAAGGATCACCCTGCTGAGCACCAACCTGCGAGGACACGGAGCTGCCGTTAAAGTACAGATGACTAGCCTTGTGATAACATTGATGGAGAAAGGGATAAAGAGTTGGCACTTTGTCCACCACCACCCTTTGTTTGTTATTTAATTTATTTATTTCACAATGCTATGCAGAAACTTACTAATTAAAGTTGGGAAACAAATGGAAGGCCCCTGTCCAATACGTTTGCCGAGTAATAAGTATGATGGTCTAGTTTATTGAGAAGGACCTCTGCAAAGTAATGGCTCAATCTATTTATTATTATTGCTGAGACGGTACAAACGATATTTGCCACTTGTCGATTGACGTTTGTAGTGACGAGGTTAAGGTGTGTTGATTTACGTATCTACCGATTATCGATTAAGGGTGGCAGGTTATTGCAATCGATTATAGTGACGATTTTTAAAAATATTTTTATCTGAGTTACGACGATGAAGCTCGTGCAGGTTCCGCCCGGATTGGTACCATAATCTGATATTGTTTCAGTCAGAAATCTATGCTTTGAAAATTCAAAATTCGCTTTTTAGTGAATCTGGTTGTTTATCTAAGTTACACGCCTAATGTCAATTGCTCACAACCCTTAACAAAATATTGCTTTTCCCAAAGGACCGTAATTCTTGAGGAGTTCTCCTGGAGTGCGATTTTTGAATCTCACCGGGTGACTAAAGCTCACCAAACTGGCCGTTTTTCATAGAGATTTGGTCATTTTTGTGAGCTTTAGTCACCTGGTAAGATTCAAAAATTGCACCTCTTCACCATCAGCCTCATTTAACCAAATGCATTGCAATGAGCATAAATTGCCTTAGCAACTAGGTATATTAAAATAACCGCGCGTATCGCCACCCGTGAAATACTTTTGGGTGGTTCCGGAGGATGTCTGTATTCACCATCAGTTCCAGTTTTCCGATAGCAAAAGTACAAGTTACTATAAAAAATATCCAAATCGCTACAGGTGTGCATATATTTTTTTAAGATTTCCCTCGATTTCTCCAGGATCCCACCATCTGGATGGTGACCTGATGACAATGGAACCAACTTGAAAGTATACCCTTTCCAACAAAACAAGAATTTTTCAAATCGGTCCAGCCGTCTTCGAGTAATCCCGGAACATACTCCTCCTTTTTTTGAAGTCGATTAAAAAGGGCGCGTTCTTAGCCATGTGGATTCTTTTGGTTCATTTTAATGTTTTGATATCTTATTGATTTTGTAATAAATTAATCGATTTCAACAAATTTACGAAAATGTTATCTGAATCGAAACGAAGAACTTGGTTACTACACTAAGTTTAAGAAAAAAAAGACTTAATATGTAACTGTTTACGTGTTGAGTCGTAGTATGAAATAGTTTATTATTACGATAGAAATAAATGTAATAAACACTTAGTTGCACCTCAAAAGAGCATATACATAGCTTTTAGGTATCTGTGAAGCTCAAAAGTTGTTGAATATTTTATTTATAATTTCAATGGATAATGCACATTTACGTTATATGGGTGTTGTCATGTGTCAAATGATGGGTCTTACATATATACTTCTGTATTTAGTACTCTGTAGCTTTGAAGGAAGTGCAGGCACGAATATTATTGCATTGTTTTTTTTTGTAGATGGACTTTGCCAATTTTTTGGGGTGGTTTAAAACATGAAATGGAAGAAGAAAATCTTTATGAACCCCTCAAAGAACATGCGTCTGGTAAGCAGTTGTATATTTTTGTTTTCTCATTTAATAACATTATTTATTATGCGTTATTTATTTATTGAAAACCTACACCAGTCTTCAATCATTTAGACTAAATTCTTACATACATCAAGCCTGATAAAATATCTGTTACGATGTAGGCAGTACTATGTACGACTTACATAGTCCTGGCCAGTTACTTCGAATGTAAAAAAAAACGATTTACCTGCGCGAAAAAAAAATCACATTAGAAGTTGGCCCCCATCCTCCAACTTATTACATTTAACAATAGTTGTCACCAATCGCTAGGTACGTCCATTTTTATTCGCCGAGTACTAATTACATTTTTACGCACGGGTACGGAACGCTGAAATTCTCGTCATTGCATTGCATTGATGTATGTAACCTTATGTCAGGTCCTCTTGGCGACAAGTTCGCCCGTCTTTGGGAAGAAGAAGTGGCTCGAGCGGGAGACAAACGCACGCCAAGTCTTCTCCGAGTAATTCTGAGAGCCTACGCTTTGAGGTGCATGCTGTATGGATTTGTACTGCTATTTATGGAGTGCGGTATCCGGTAAGTTTTGACATAACTGTGTTCGAAATATAGAACATTCATGTACATCTGCAGAGGTGACATCTGCCCCCTGTACCACAAAAAACACAAGTGCTACAATTTGATGTAATTGTAGAGTTTTTCATACAAGAATGTTACAAATTTTATAAATTGTAACAATTGGAAGTTTTGTGGTACAGGCCCCAGCTGCCTGGCGTGTGCATAGCGGCCCCTAAGTCCATGCACGTGGTCTCGCACTCAGGCGTTACGGGAGCCCCCTTGAACGGACTAAGGCACTGAAAAAATGGGGCCGCGCTGTTGTGACTTCGCCCACGTCTAAGTCAATGCTTTCGCCGCTAGTGATCCAGACACTATAGGTCATTCAATTGTTATAACGGCTATAACCGTTTTCCGCCGGCGAAAGTGTTACTTAACGCTACGCCGCTATTCTCTGGACTACGTTTCAAGTAGTCTAATAATTGTATGTCATCAGTAAGTACACATAACTGAAATAAGATAGGTAGACACGTTTATACTTATAACGCTGTAAAAGTATCGCACAAGCACTTGGAATCTACACGTGTTTTGTGATCTCCATATGAATGATTTAAGAGGTCGTATTACTACTTAGTGATGTAAGATTATGCCGGGCGCTTGACTGTGGTGGAGGCAGCGGGATAGGTACGCTAAATAAAGGCTTCGCAGTTTTGTGGTACTCTTTTATGTTTTATGTGAGTTTGAACTTTAACCATAACCTGAAACCTTGTAAAAGATTCGAATCGTTGAGGACTGTTGCAGAGCTGAGCTCGCAACGTAGTGTTTTTATGCGTTTTCTCTGTTATTTCAGTGAAATTTTGTGAAGTCCTGAAATACCGTCTTGTGCATCCACAAAGCCTTTGTTTATGTGTTAAGACAAAAAAAACTTACTTTAGGATTAGAGACACAATTAAAGACCTTGTCACGACAAAATCCTGTACTATGATTTCATGTTTTTACTTCGTTCCTAAGCAGTGCTCAACTGCCGAGGACTTTATTGTTTTATTAAACACATAACAATACACCAGGTGCACGACATATCAGGACAGCATTTTAGAATTTAACTCTGAAAAAAAAAGCGAAATGCGACGTTGCCGGCACTACTCTTGTATCCGTTTTGTTAAGCCTACGAAACAGGATAACAGACATAAACCGCTCTAAGCACTATATAATTTCCTGTCCGTATATAATCTAGCGGAATGTTGCAAAAAGAGTTTCAGTTTCTAAATACTAATGTACATATGATACGAGGATACGACATACTTAGCCAAAACAATAGCGTTCAAAGATCGGTTGCCAAACCCTGTTAATCGAAGTAGGCGGGTACGCATGAAGGTATTATTACTTACCATACTTTTATCTTATGTTAGGTCTTGTTTATTGACGCAAGCGCATTGCAATTAATCTGTTAGGTACGTTTAAAGTCGCTTTTTATATGTACAAGTTTTTATCTAACTCCACTTTTTAGGTGATTATACAAATATGCCGATTTTCACCGACTACCAATGGTCGGATTGAGTTATTATTAGGTATGTGTATGTAGATCGGATAATAAATAAGACAGTAAAGTACATACCATCGAAAACCGGTTAAGTGCGTGCCGGACACGCATAAGCTCAAGGCTTCGTAGATTACCTCTACTCCGATTTTCAACCTTATGTTATTCAGTTAAACACATTACAGCGTGAATATAAATTTGTTAGCTTTGTTGGAGAACTGAAAATTCCGCATATCCCATAATTTGTTAAATGTATTTCTAAAATTTATAAAAAAATTAAAAGTCAGTCGGGACATGCAATTTTTAGGACTTTTAACTTCTACAGTAGAATCGTTAAAAATGGTTGAGAAATATGGACAAGCAGACCAACAAACAGGACAAAAGGTTCTGTTTCTGTCATTTAGCTCCGGAACCCTAAAAAGGCTTGTATCAAACTATTTTTTTTTACAAAAAATGTTGTAACTAATAAAATAAAATAAATAATACTAACTAATAAAATTTAGAAATTGCAACAAAGAAGTTCTTGCCATCTAAATAAAAAACCAGTTGACTCAAATATGCCTTGATTACTTTTTGAGTATGTTAAAATCTATAAACAGTTGATGTTTTTATATTAAAAATCCAACCCGTAAAGATCTGGTAAGTCCACTTGAACACACGATTTTGTAACACTTAATTGAACTAGATAAGATTAAACATCTCTTGTTTTTATCTACGATCTTAGTTTATTGCTCAATTGAATACGATTGTTGATTGTAGTCTTTGTCAATAAGTTTTATCAACGTTGATGAATGGGACCTTAAACACCTACATATCATGGCTCGTTAGTATTAGCATGTTAGATCAATACACATAAAATGTAAAATCTATCCGGTATATATCGCTGGTTAGACTACACACAAGTTGTTTTTATGTTTGTGAAATTAACTTCTGTGAGTTCATTGCACGCAAGATAATTTTATTGACTAACCGCCGAAACTATCATTGCATTTTTGTCATAATACGTATTACCTAAAGCAGTGAATAACAAATTTATTGCTGTTCTGCAGTGGTGTGAACGACCACTGCACTCTGATAACAAAGGTGAAAATGTTGCGAAATTATTGATCTGACGTGGGATGGCTCAAAACATGTCACTTTCGTATGTTTAAGGTAATGCTGCGATTATGATCGTTGTTACCGCATTGACCTTGTGTTTACCGTGAAGTCATAGCGCAAACGGACACAATAATTACATTTCAATGCTCTGTCGTTACTACACCGGCCGTGGAGACGAATCATGTAACGGCAATACGTCAAACTTACCTACTTGGATACCTAACAAAAAATCTATCGCAGGTTATAAGTCTGAATACGAATCAAACCTGCTCTATTTAAACGCATCCTTTTCTTCCTCTCTCTCTCTGTCTCTCGCTTTCTTCATACATAGATTTAAATATACATGAAATTATTTTTCGGCACTCAAAATGTTGGTAAAATTATGAGATTCTTTGGTTATAAAATCTAAAATGAATAAATAGATTTAAAAAATGTAAAATCTACTGACTTTGAACACTGCTATGTTAGAAAGTTAGTTGCTAGTTGAAAAAGCATGCAATACAATGTTGTAGTTGTTGTGTCTAACTTGGCCCGTTTTTACCCGACTACGGCAAAGCCAAAAGGAAGGGTTATGTTTTAGCAGCCTATGTATGTATGTTTGTATTTACGTATGTTCCATTGTAGTGCCTAAACGACTTAGCCGATTTTGATGAATGGTTGATATAGGCTATATTTTTAGAGAGAATGTTTAAAAAGTGGTGGAAATGTATTTGTCATCCATCAAACCTCAATTTAGATGTGGAATCCGTTAATAATAAAACATTTCCCGTTTTCAAAGATTCCCATTTCAATTAGGTTTTCTAAGTATAGTCAGCTACACCTACACGTCACTTACGCTGTTTGTTTTTTCAGTTAACTATTCATGACTCTTTATGTTTTGTGCGATCGTTTTCCTGATAAAGTCGGCACGTAATAACCCATACCAAGTCATAGTTTCAAGAATAACTGTTTTCTTAAAACAGATCCTGAAATCGTTTACGGATGCATTATCTTTACATAGCATAAAAAATACATTGACAGCTAAAAACATAACCCTTCCATTTGGCTTTGCCATAGTCCGGTAATAAAGTCGCTAAATATTCCATTTGGCTTTGCCATAGTCCGGTAATAAAGTCGCTAAATATTCCATTTGGCTATGCCATAGTCCGGTAATAAAGTCGCTAAATATTCCATTTGGCTTTGCCATAGTCCGGTAATAAAGTCGCTAAATATTCCATTTGGCTTTGCCATAGTCCGGTAATAAAGTCGCTAAATATTCCATTTGGCTTTGCCATAGTCCGGTAATAAAGTCGCTAAATATTCCATTTGGCTTTGCCATAGTCCGGTTATAAAGTCGCTAAACATTCCTGTCTGTCCTCGTATCTTCGGCCGCTTACTCCTTCTAAATCACTCTACGGATTTTGAAACAGTTTTCACTGTTATTTAGAGATTTTTTACGAAAGTTTTTTATGTATACTACATTGTTATTGTACCCGCGTGAAACCGTGGCAGGTCGCTTGTTTTACTATCAATCTATACAAGGTGAAGTTTTCATACAAAAGTTAATATAATTTTTTTAAGCACTTGTATAGAGTAATCTTTGAAATCTTATATATTTTTTTTAAATTAGGTAATCATATTGTTTTACAAGGCTGAAAATATATTATCATTAAAAATTAAAACGACAAAATATGATATTGTAGAATGTGATTAACTTAATAAAACCATAAATCGTAAGAAATATAAAATCTATTCTAAACAAATATTACATTTCAAAAATAGGTATTAAAAGGTTTTTTACATAAATGCTATCACGACCTTTGAAGGTTGTTAGAGTGTTCAGCAGCACAAATTACGTTTTAGGATTTTGTTTAAATAATCAAGAATAAGGGTTCCTTGTTGACTACGGAACTCTGAAAATGAGAAAAAGCGACGCTGCGAGTTCAGATTTGTAAGAGCCCTCTTAATTCGTTTGTGTCAAGCGCCTATAATAACAATAAGTATGATTTGCTTACTACTCGTAGTTTAGTTGAGCATGGGTAGTTGTTGGGGTAAAAGCAAATATAAGTATAAACTTATGACATAGAGGATACCACATGGCTTTCACATTGCAGGATCTGATAACAAAATAGGGAAAGCCACATTTTATCTACATACGTTTGCAATCTCGAAATGTAACTAGTACAAACAAAACGCACACCGCACTACGGCCTAAAAGTTTGCTAAAGTAAATTTTGTGACTTTTGCAAAAAAAGAATTATCTGCTAATTAAAATTATCTTTATTGCAAATGTATGTTGTAAAAACTTAGCTGAAAATTAAAGAGGGAACTGTAAGAAATTTTGTATGCTTGAAAGGGATAGACCTTCATTCATAGTGCATACTATATGCCTCCCTTTCGAAAAATCATACGTCCTCGCAGTTTCTTTAAAGGTAGCTCATGTGTCTTATGATTTCTTAAAAATAAGTTATATCTATGGACACTGAATACCAACTTAATAAAACATGTGATTATAAATCATTCGCTTAAAAGTCTTTGACTGAGTTACATATTTGTATGTAACATTCCGCTTACAAAACTACCAGGCCCTTAATCGCCCATTCATCGAGTTTCATCTAGCATTCGAACAGTTCTCTAGAACAGACAGAGGCTAGGTTCAGTTATCATAACTGACAAATCTCAGAGGGTTCTGGCAGTTCTGTTAGAAGTTTCGTACCCAAACGGTGCTAAAGGGGCCCTGTCACTACCAATCTACCAATCATTCTTTTTCATTCTAGCTTTACCATCAGAAACAGTCTTGATGAATAAAGTATGGCATTACAATTTTTTTGGTTATAAATAGTAGGTAGGTATCTATGTGTAAGAATTTAGCACGTCGGTGTGGTAATTTTCCCGGGCTCCCCCAATATCAAGTAAATCTTAAGGTGGAAAACTACTTGTAGGTACGGTAAATCGATTTTGTTTTTGAGCCACATTAGTATTATTTCAGATTTCTCGCTGTACAGACTTCGAAGATAATGAGGAGGAAATGATATATTATTTTCATTATTATTCTACGTGGCATTAAAAAAACCTGTGAAATGGAGATGAAGCCCTTCCATATGATACCCCACTACAGCCTAGTTTGAAATTTAGAAAATGGCTTTCGAGTTCGACTCAGTTTTCAAGGAAACGATTTTTTTATTTTGTATTAATATTAAGTAACATATTTAAAACCGTTCCTTTTTAAATTTTTGGCTCGAAACTCTAAAAAGAAGAAAACTTTCAAGAAATAGTAGTGAAGAATATAACAAAGCTATTAAAGTTAGTATACTAAATTATTCGTTTTGGACTTAGGTGTATTCGCGGAACGGGCTTCAATCTTAATTCTTCGAACTTGGCGAAAAACAAGTTTGTTAACCTACTCATTGTTCAGTAATGAGATCGATGCCTTATAAATGCTGCAACTTCACTCTCAGCCAGACTAAGGGAATGAAAAAAAAATGCTACAAATTTGATTGCATAAATTGTATTAACGTGAATTATGTATGTTACTAGATTGATGTCTCAGTATTAACAGGCACGTGTCTCTATTTGGTTATTGATACTTTTAGTTCGCTGAGGCCAAGGGACCGATTTTTAAGATGCAAACGCTCGGAATTGAAAGCGAATAGTAGAAATCAATCAAACGTGAAAATCAGTCGCAACTATTTGCGAGAGATCCTATAATGCCCTGTTTTTGAGATCATCAATTTCGTCACTCGCAATCTAGTAATTGAGTTATGGTGTTTGGCGGTAATTAGTTATAAAATAGGTAGTTATTGACTCAATGCGATATGGAATTGAAACTTAGTTTCGTTGTACCCTAAAAGTTGATTATATTTTATATTATTACTCTTTTATATTACGCAGATAATAAAAAACACTTTAAGCACAAAGTAATCCGCAAGGTCAACCATTAACTTAGATTTATAAATTAAACCAATTATTCAATAAGAATTCTTAGTTAAGCAAGTTTAAATGATGGGAATTTCACGAACTCCTTAAAAACCTGTTCACAATTTAGGGCATCAGAAGGCCCTTGGGCCATCTGATACAAAAGGTCGCAGTTTTTCTATTAAAACACAGCAAAGACTTTTATCTAGCCGATAAACCTTCTTAAATTTTGTGTCGCTCTGTGAGAAAATAGCGCTTCCTAGCTGCCCAAGTTGAGTAAGCACGGAAAGCGATGGCGAAGTATCCAATAAGTTATAAATCATCAAAAACTTTAGGACTTGACTTTTCGTTGACTATAAAATAAATATGTTTTGGTGTTATTTCTTGGTCTTTTGATTTTTTGACGAAAAATTGTTACAATTTAAAAACACGCGATTGAGAACTTTCTTCTTTTTTTAAGTCTGTTAAAAACAGTTTTACTGTTATGCATATGATGGTACTGATACTCGATAAATTGACAGAGACAGTTATCATTTCTCTAATTATGATTTGAGACAAGCAAGTATATCGCTCGAATTCATTACGAGTGGTAAATACCAGTCGAAATGAGATTTTCCTCTACTCGTTTTTCAAAAATAGCGATTCACGGATTTTAACCATTTTCGAGCACTCGCATCTTAAAATTTGGGCCCCTGGTAATGGTTTAAACAAGACATTTATACACTATCTACATTATAATATGTTGGCGTCTGTGACACGGTACTTGAATATGCCTCTTTTGTTTGGAAGGAGACGTTGGTCAATTTTGCATATCTAATACTCGTTTCGTCTCTCAAAATCCATACAAAAAATATTGCAGGACTCTGCAGCATTTTAATTTTTTTTCCTGCTCGATAGCACTATGCGTACTGATAATTATTTTTTGTTTAATTTACTGTAAGCGCATATCTTATCAAAATAAAAACAATAAAACCCTCACAAAGGTTACTCCGTCCGTCTATGCCCGATACGTATCGAAGAAATGCGAAATTACACAGTGAGTTCAAATTCCTGCGACTCGAAAGTACTTCTGCTATGCTGCAACTTAATTAAAGTGTGCACGATTGTTTTCAACCTTATTAGTCATTTCATTTTATCTTCCTTATTCTATTCGAAGTCATACTTAGGTCGCAAATAGAGATCGTTCTCAAATACGGACGCGTACGTAAAACGTCGAATGCGAACTTGAGATCGCATTCGACGTTTCATTCCTATAGAAACGAAATGCCAAATAATCTCTTATATACGCTGTTGTGATTGTGAACGATCTATAACTGCGACCGTTGGAGTCTTTTATTTTAGAGTCTAAATTAAGGCAAAGTTTGGGCCATTCAATTCAATATAGCGACCGGCACTAACTGTTCAGGTCAAAATCCGGGAATTTTCATTAGGATCTCAAACAGACCCAAGCAACACCATGTTCATAGCTTTTCTGCTCCTCTTTATATTGGGTAAATATACCTATAGGCAAAGCTATATGATTTCCGTCTTGTATAATATTGTAGTTTCAAGCCTATAATAGGTATTATGATATTGCATTGGTCACATGGAGTGTTCAATGAGTCAGTAGAGACTTTGCTCCTCGCCAATCAAGCGGCCTTCCTGTTGCGCTCATAATGTAATACTGTCTATGTCGCGATCATTGTGCGTGCGCGTCGCGTAAATTACGCGGCGGCGCAATGGACGGTGTACTCCGAGCGTCTAACTCAAACAAAAGGTTGTTTTAGATTCTTTAGTGTCGTCGTCTTATGCCCGAGAGTTTCAAATCTATCTCGTTCAAGGCTATCTGTTGTTGTTGTCAACCATAAGCCATGCCATGCCAATGTCCATGTGGCCTTGACATTCCTTATTATTATAGAAATGGTTTCTTAACTTACCTCTTATATAACATTCACTGTCGGCAAGACTTCAGATGAGTATTATGTTTTCAGCGGACGTACAAGGTATCTATCTACGTGGAGTTGAGAATTTAAATTTACCGCAAAGACGAGTTTAAATGACGATTACGCTTTAACGGTAAAATTTTGGAAAATCCGATTATAATTTAGCGACTAAACTCTTTGGGTTTGAATTTGAATATACCGCGAATTGTTGTCAAGGGCACAAGCTGTGCCCATAATGGAAATTTGTCAGTTAAAACTGGCTCATAATCGTGATTCTTCTTTTCAAAGTCAAAGTCAAAATAATTTACGCCAATTAGACTTGAAAAAGCACTTATGAATGTCATATAGACCAGTTGAAAAAAAAGCCTGCGTTGCGAAGAAACCGGCTACAAACTAAACAAAAATGCTATTGACAGAGGTTTAATCAAGTTTTATAATGAGTTTACGGAATTACCCTTAAACGGTGATTTCTTTACTTCGAATTCGGACTTATCTTTCCTAATGAAAATAATTCCTTAAATGAAATAAATCTAAATAAGGTTAAATGAGTCAAACGTTATAAGTTTTCCTACTGTCATATTATTTTTGCATGTCGCGAAGAGAAAGCATTGGACAAGTCTCCCCTCTGTCCAAAATTCTACTAACAAGTTTTGTGACGTCATATGCTAGTAGTGTTCAAAGGAAATCTTTGGAGCGTAGTACTAAATGGCGTTTATTTAACACCGACTATTAAAAATAATTAAGTATAATAAAACTTTCTACATTTTTCATGTGTGTTCATATGTTCATTTCATATGTATGATATATATATTTTTTAAGTAATCATTGTAGATTGTTGAACGAGGGATGAAAGACACCCAATACATACGAGATGTTTTGGCGCATGAGCGGAGAAAGTGCACCAATAGTTCGAGTGTGGAATTGGTGTTTCACCCTAGTTAAACTCTCTGCTTTTCATTTTGACCATGAGGAAAGCAGACAATGTCATGGATAATAAAAAAGATCTTTTAATATATGACATTATTTTCTGATATACAAAACCAACGTTAGTGATAGCACTATAATTACTAAAATATTTTAACTTGTTAACAGTTTCTCATAGATGACACCGAGGGTAGTTATACCCTTGATATCAATAATGTAATGACCGTAAAGACGAAGCACATTGAAAAATTCACAGGGCATGGTAGTGGTAATGTAGGGAAACTGGCAAGCGCAAGGCACGGAGTGCTGATGTTGCAGGTTCGAGTCCTGCCATTACTCTAACTCTTCTTTATGTTGTCATTGCATAGCATTTAAACAAAATATTTAATTGCGACGTAATATTTTTATGGCGATCTACCACAATATGTTACTTCTATGCCATTTAGTTTTTGGTATCCGCTACCGTATTGAAGTAAATTGTAAGTTCGATTTCACTCCACATTCAAAATTAATCAAAATTGAATCCATCAATGCATTATCATAACTCTACGCGATAAGGTGATCTCAAGTGGTATACTCGTACTAGTTATCACCGGTTTACCTGCAGGATATATGTGGTATTATTAGTTTTCAGGTGTGTTATCAGTCAAGAAGCAACGACCTTCAGTTTATTTGTTGCACAACAACTACTTTGCTGAAGTAAAACGCGATCGTTCTTGCGTTCTTACGCAAACGCTTTTAATAAAATGAGTCTTATTACTCTTAAATATAAGTAAAATCTAGGTTCATCTTAAAACAGTTTATGCGTCAGCATAACGAATGTATTATTATGTTCTTGGAATTAATTGATTTCAGTAAATTTGTAATAGTGGTCGATCATCCAGCATTAGATAATAAAGAATTAGGGCGGCAGTAGGAAGTTGTAAGAACATCCTACATGTGAATGCATTTATGCTTAAGTTACCACATTTAATCAACAGTTCTCTAAAAGTAATAGTAATATCAACACGGTATGGGTTCTTTGAATATAAGAGCCACTGGTCATGCCTGACCAATCTTATCCCAGAGGCCCTAGCACGCTAAATTTTGTCGCGGACAACCCTTTCTAACCAGTTACCGTGTGCGAAACGGATGTCTACTGTTTGTCCATGATAGACGCTAGTGTGCTACTAATGCTATATATCCCAACTCAACCCAATTCACCAGTACTGCATCTCCTATTCCCGTCATCTGCTTTTCCCAGGATTCACCAGCCTGTCATGCTGGGTTCACTCATCAGCGCTTTTGAACATAACAAACACTTCGAGTTGTATGACTGGCTAAGAAACTTGCAGACTGATATTATTCGACTAAACGCAACGCGTAAGAAGTGAGCAATATGAAGAGTATTGTGTAACGTTTAACACAGGAAAACTATATGGTATCCTGTCTAATCGCCGAATAAAATTTAGCAGAATATATTATATATATTTCACTTCTCCGAATTTTCATTTTACCGAAAGATCTCTTCTGACGACGTAGGTCTCTATTTGAAATATCTGTTCTATTATCTCGTAACTAGGTTAGGCTTCTTTTATTGCTTTGCGAAAAAGTAATTAAGGATTCTGCAGAAAAGTAACTTTGGATAAAATAAAAAATCGGCGAGTGATGCATTCTGCGAATTTTTTTTCGGCGATTGAAAGTGAAGTGGACCAAATCTACTGATTTTATTTAAAAAAATATTGTAGATTTTGCGAGAAAATATAGTAGGTAGTTATTTCGGTCATTATAACAATTAAAAAACTCAGTAGTGTAACTTAGACCACGCCAGTGCTGTACCTTAACTAAGACCATAGCTGAACCGAATACAATGTAATGGATTCTGTTTGTTCGTCCATTGTGATAATAAAAGTATACTTTTATTTCTAGAACAATAGTATGTAAACTGATCCGTAACGACTCTATTTACTAAAGCACTAGTTCCATCATGTAAACAAGTCTATCGTATCACTGACATCATATTTAAGAAGCAGTTTTTAAAAAGTGCTTATATATTTTCATTTTGACGTAACTTTCAATCTAGACTTTAGTTTACTTTTAAGTTAAAATTAGAAATCTCTCTGAAGTGAAAATAAGCGCTTTTAAAAAGAACATCCTCATTTGTGTAGCTAGTCTAGTCGTTGCTAAGGCTTAAGTAAGGCCTCACTAAAAGTGACACGCTTATTGGGTAAATTTCAAGTTGTAGTTGTAGAAAAAGTTTTGTTTCGTTAATTTTCGTTACCCTTGACTGTAGGTTAGCCCTGGCGCTTACCACAACGCCCGCTTAGTGACATGCTATGCGCCTTGGTACTTATGAGACAAGTCATCTTGAAGCGAGCAACGTTCAGTTTAGCCTTATTTAGCAAAGTCCTTACCGCTCATGTGAATGACACGAACTCACGCGACAACACTTTTATGACTTTTTTCTTATGACAGTGGGTAAACCTCGCGAAAACGCACAGTAAAGTTATCATCGCATTAATGTATTTTATTTTAATACTAGTTCAGTAATCTTTGAACTAATTACTGATCTGAATTGACTAAGCATATTTAGAAACAGAAACAAACTTTTTTCTTCGTCAATTGTCGTAATTTTGTATCTCCATAATTTTAAAAACATTGTTTCTACTTGCTTTCTTGTTTCAAGTCAAAGTCAAAATATTTTTATTCAGATTAGGCTTACAGGTTATGAATGTCATAAAATTTACCATCGGTTCGGAAAAACCTCTGATGAGAAGATACCGGCAAGAAACTCAACGAGGTGAGGTTTCGACATTCATTTATACATTTTTTTTTAATGATGATTCACGTCATTGCAATTTTACACTTTTAGCCTTTACTTTGTGAGTCTAATCAAATACCGTATTATGCAAGAAAAATCTACCAATCTCAGTTTGTGGTTGAGCGCTAACCTTAGCCAAAATAGCCAATTTTATTTTTTTCAAGCTTCGTTGTTTCTATTGTATGTAGTTAGTGTATTTCATTGTTTTAAGAAAAGCTTCGATTTCAAATAATTATTCCGTTTTCAGTCTAGCACAACCAGTGTTCCTTGGGAAGTTAGTGGAGTTTTACACAACTAGCAACAAGGTGTCCGTGTCGCTAGAAGACGCGTATTGGTACGCCGGAGCGGTAGTACTCTGCTCGGCTTTAAACGTGTTAGTGGTACATTCGTACATGATGGCGATATTGCATATGGGCATGAAGTTTCGAGTTGCCTGTTGTTCTCTCATATATCGAAAGGTGAGTTTAGATTAAAACTTCTTAATACTAGTTCTTGAGTCTGCTTAGTAGAAAATTCTTTATTTATAAATTATAAATTTGTAAGTGCATTTCTAGTCATTTATTCGCGTATTTTTTTAAATTCAACAATGCGTGCTGGCCTTTCTTTTGTAGGCTAATGCCATTGTGTTTCTAGTTCATTGTTATCAAACACTAGGAATGAATTCGTATCTGTGTTTAAATATCCTTTAGTTTAAACTAGGACAATAACAGCTAAGTTTGGTCTCCTTCGATAAGAACGTGGTATTCCAACAATGCGACTTTTTTTCAGTCATTGAGACTATCGAAGACTGCTCTCGGGGAAACGACTGTGGGGCAAGTCGTGAATCTGCTATCGAACGACGTGAACCGGTTCGATGTGGCGGTGATATTCCTGCACTATCTGTGGATAGGGCCGTTGGCCACGATCATCATTACGTACCTCATGTGGCAAGAGATCAGCTGGGCCGCGGTGGTCGGCGTCGGGTTCATGCTGGCCTTCATACCGTTACAAGGTACGCTATAGTGTAATATACCGACTAGTCTAGACCAGACTAATCTACGTAGATTAGTTACTGAGCGTGAACGAATCAAACGGCTTATTCACAAGTGCATCAGCCTCTTAATAGCTACAGTTTCAATTAAAAATACGAAATGAATAACTTTTAACATAGGACTACATACCGTGAGACTCGGACATATTAATAAAAACGAATCACTTACGTATTTTAAAGTCGAGTATTGCCCGACATGTTTCGGACCAGTCCGTGTTCCTTAATCTTGAGCCCTACTAAAATAATATATATAATGTATATAATACGAAATTAATAACTTTCCATTGAGTGAACTACTGAAACAGCCGATTGCATTTGCATGACTCGACGAACCGATGTATCGCGATGATCCGAAACCCTAGCTCCTTATTCATAAAAACTATACAAAGTTTTGGCTATAATACGTTCACTTGTTTAGTCTCTTTATTTCGAAGGGATAAAACTGAACTTTTTTTACTTAGCGATTATGAATATGGATGTATAGATCTACCAACAACTGCGTCAAATATTTACTGAGGGCGATAATGCTGCATTCCATATAGCAACATCGTACTTATTATCAATTCTATAACTATGGATCTCATATGATATGCTACTTGCGTACTAAAAAAATAAGTAACTACTGAAGCCGGATGGCCATTTATTGCGCCTGCGTCTTTGATACTAAAGTCTTTAGTGTGTTTGTAATCACATTAAATTAGCCATTTCTTTAGCCCTATCGGCTCCTTTTGGAGATAAATATCGTATTAGTACGATACGTATGCCATCTCCACTATTTTAAATTTTTCAGAGTTTCAAACCCGCCTCATGACATATAATTTCGGTTTTGCTATAGGAAACGGAACATTGGTGACAGGTCTTCCCAGTTTTTGGTAGATCCAGTATATATGCGACAATTTTTACCATTTGACATCGTCCATCGCTTAAGAAAGCATTATTTCTTTTATTTCTTGGATAAATAACGTTTTCCGGAACGCTTACAAATGTTTACGGTACAGGAATCAGCAAAAAAGCTGAACACTCGAAAAGCTCAGAAAGTTATACACAAACTAGCTCTTGTTCCCTTTACAACAGAGGCGTGGGTAGATCTTTTTGACCTCTTGGCTGTGTAGATATCTCTGCTGCTCGGTTTACGTCGAAATGAAACCAACCTTTTAAGTATAGAGTTTCTAGCTGCAGCCTTTGTACTGATTACTTTTAGCATTAAGTAATATAAGTATTTTTACTTATGGAATAAAAGGCGCCTGTCTGTGTGCTCTCTGCAGCGAAATGTTTACTCTGATTGCAAAGCAAGCTCCCATTAAGTGCTGGTTGGATTAGCGGATGTTTATTTTGTCTGTTATTGTTAGCCTGTAGTTTAACAATTAATTAATTAGACTAGAGAGTTAAAGTAAACGCGTATTAAAACCGTACTGATAGTGAGATAATTAAGATGAACAATAAGTACTAACATTTGTACGTTATGGGAATATTTTACAGGTATTCGGATATGCGTACTTGGCTGGTTTTTTATTTATTTAACGAAAATCAGCATGTCGTGTTGCATAGCGAGCATGTAAAGTTGTTCATTGTCTATCGTTTACTCGGACACGCGGTATCGTTTCGACATGGTTTTGAGAATCATAGAATGGGATATAATAATATTTATTTGGTCACAATGCGACATAGATACTTATATCCGAATAACAAGAAAAAAAGAACAATGTCATTGATGGATTTTTTTTTGCAGCTTACTTGGGCAAGAGAACATCGGTGCTTCGTCTGAAGACGGCGCTGAGGACGGACGAACGAGTGCGTCTCATGAATGAGATCTTGTCGGGCATCCAGGTTATTAAGATGTACACCTGGGAAAAACCGTTCGCGGACCTCGTCGCCAAAGCCAGGAAGTACGTCACGACTGTTTTTGTTTCATAAGCTTTATATGGGTCGCCACATAATAATAATCTATCGCATAATTTGACCGCGTTATGTAGAAAACATCCGTGTTACATGTATTCGCCATGATATATTATGATTTTGGCTGTTTTTTGCACAAAACGCTTCAATTCTCAATGTATGCACGCGTATAACTCGAAAACCGCACGCACGTAAATTGTACATTTAGACCTCAAAGTAAACAGCACCCCAAATCCTAGGATCCATAATGACATAGGTACTAATAATGTTTTAAAAGAGTTATCTAACGATGCCTCGTGAAAATTACTACTTACTTTACATGTAGGAGAGGTACTTAAAAATATAAAACTTTTATTCTTGGTCCTTGTGGGCGTGGGATAGACATGTTCCTAGATCTTAGTAACGTTGAGTTTTCGAAAAAAGTAACGGACAGATATACCAAAACCAATTACGTTCCTTGTTATCATACAGCCTTATAGCCCTTGTG
Source organism: Ditula angustiorana (assembly GCA_963691745.1). Lineage (NCBI taxonomy): Eukaryota > Metazoa > Arthropoda > Insecta > Lepidoptera > Tortricidae > Ditula > Ditula angustiorana. The sequence goes on from OY829472.1 coordinate 24,611,672, forward strand.
TATTGCGTTGCTTTAAACACGTACAAAGATACCTTCTTGCTTGTTAAATTTAGTGTTATTATTTTACCGGCTGAAGTCGATATGACGCACACGAATTATACAAATAACCTTTAGTAATAAGATACTATCGTTTTTTGTAGCAATTCGCATAAAAGGACCTGGCCGTGTTTAAAAAATGGCTCACTCAGACTAAAGGGATAAATAACACGAAACAGTTAAACTTAAATTGCTGAAAGCAGTTTGTGTAACGTCACATAGAAGGGCTGAACGGTGTTTAAAAATTTGCTCATTATTACTCACAAGAACAACTAACACGACACATTTGTACTAAAATCGCTGTAAGCATATTCAGATGCTATGCTGCGAACAGATTTCAACGACAAAGGAATCGGTTTACCAAAGAGTTCACTGGAACAGCCTTTGTTTCCTTTGTCATCAGACTCTTTGAGTAGAGTTAGTAGCTGGCAGGTAGTTTGCCGTTTTCCTTGTAAACCACGGTCTTTTCGTCACTAGATCGTTACATTAAAGGCGACTTCCTATGCGTGGTAATTTTCTACCAAAACAAGAATTAGTAACTTTATGAATCCTAATGAATATTGGATTTAATAACTGTTTTTACGCGACTGCCGGAGAGCCTGCCGGCTGAAGGGAGGGTTTTATTTGATTGGGTTTGTGATTTGTTTCGTTAGACCCTTAAAGTATAGACAAAGATTATATTGACGTGTAACTATTTTGATTTGTCAAAGTATGCTACTAGGTTTCACCTAATGCGAAAGTTCATTCTAAAACGGGCCTACTTGGGTTGATCATTCAAAACAGGTTACAATGTAATTGTATTCGTTTTCTCTTACTTGTACAACTTCTACAATACGCATTATGACTTTAATTTGTACACGCAGGACGTATATTATTAGAACTGCCCAGCAAAATAATGAAAAATCACTTGATGCGCGTTTCATTCTACAAATTTTATTACCACTTAAAGTAACATCATAACGTAATAAAACGTAATAGCATTATAGTAAACAGTCTCCTTAGTTACGGCGCATTATGCCGCAGGCTGGCCAGCAGTAAAGGAACACGCGACGGTTGTGGTACAAATCAAGAAGGCCTATCGGTCATGCTTAGGGCCTCCGCTAAGTCGCGTGGAAGCACGGCGGGTGCACGCCTATAGAAAAATAGCATAAGAGCGTCCGCTAACTCGCGCAGGTGCTGGTGCTCATACTATTTGTTCAATAGGCGTGCACCCGCTTCGTGCACCCGCGTGACGTAGCGGACGCTCTCAGACGTGAGCCGGCCCCCGTATATGTCGCTGCGAGTGGCCAAGTCTGCATACTTTATGTATGTCATTATACTTTGGTAACCCGAGCTCAGTAAAAACCAACTAACCCGACAATAGACTTTTTTACCCAACCGCGCAACGCAAAGGAGTGTAATGTGTTTATCAGCCTATATATTTAATGATATTTTCAAGCAATAATTTTAATTTGTGACCCACTGTAGAACCTATTGACAATATATATATAATATGCATCATCGATCCAATAGTGGGTCGTACATATGTTTCGGTTGTGCATGAAAACATTTGTGTTTGCAGGCAGGAAATAAAGCAGATCCGCGCGACGTCCTACATCCGCGGTGTGCTGACCTCGTTTACAATGTTCACGACGCGCATCTGCCTGTTCTGCTCGATCCTGGCGTTCGTGCTCGAAAACAACGTGATCACCGCCAAGCAGGTGTTCGTCGTCAGCAGCTTCTACAACATCCTGCGCCAGACCATGACCGTCTTCTTCCCGCAAGGTCACTGCCCCCGTCTTAACGTACTGTATGAATAAAGAAGCGCCACTTCACCCTCCACGCGCTCCGTTATTCATCAGATCGGTGCTCCGTTGCCATTTGAATTAGAAGTGTCACATCATCCCCTCTATGATGTCAAAATCAAAAAAGAACTCTTATCAGTACGTTTAGAACGATGAAGTCGATGTCGCGTTGCTTTTGCTTCATACTACTTTAATGAAATACGGGTCTTACTCACTCGCGAAATGAGTCGAAGGTAGACCTTTTAAGCCTTTAGGGCAGTTCGACTACGTCTGGTTGACTGTACTAATCATTCTAAAGTCGAGTCCGCAGCGCTGATTTAAATTGTGAATTTAAAAGAAGCATTGAATATTCCCAAACGAAATCTTCTGTGTGTGACTTTGCGACGGCGCAGAGAAAAGAACGAATTTTATTCTATTTTTTAATATTGACAAAGTAATGTAGAATTTTTCTAATCCAATGCAAAAATCTTTTGATTGTGTATTAATCATTATGGTGATTATGATTTGTTTTAATAGGCCATCAAAATAATATGTAGTCTAAATATTTGTGTTGCGTAAACAAGGCCAATGGAACATCGGTTATTGTAATTAAAACAGCTAATAACACTGTATGAGTGTGCAGCATTGTCTGATGATTCTATATTTATTTTTAGGAATTGCTCAAGTAGCAGAAGCCTCTGTTTCGATTAAGCGACTTCAAAACTTCATGCTTTACGAGGACACGAGTAAACCGGTCCCGACTCTCTCCGAAATACAAACATCGACAAAGCCGAAAGTGAAGAAAGGGGACGAGAGTAAGGATACCACTCCGACAACTCCTACTAAGAGTGGTTTAGAAATGCCCAGAGATGATTCTAAACTCACCGACTTGTCAGATACCACAAAAGAGACAAAAGTTGAAGAAGCCAAAGGAAATGGTAAGAGATTCATTTATTTTACATACAAGTAAGATATGTGAGATGTGGGATCAGTCAGTAAAGGGCCATTTACATGGAGTGAGTTCTCGCGTGCGAGCTGTATCATATTGGGGGCTACCGCGCTATGACATGATCAATCGATCGATCTAGCCCCGCAATGTAATGCAACTCATTTGCGGGAGCTCGTACCGTGTAAATGGCCCTTAAGGGTAGCAACTCAAATGTTGATATCACGTGGAAACTATCTTACGAGGTGATTATTTACATTTTAAGCGTATTTAGCCATAAAAATACGCAAAGATACAAGCATATTAGCAAGTTGACAAAGGTGAACTTGCTAATATGTTAATACGTTAATACGGTTTTCCGTTCATATAAAACACGGGCTTATGGAGGCTGCGGAGTCTTAAATTCTTTGCGAAGCGGAGCGTGGCATATGTAGTACTATTTAAATTAAGTTTTGAAGTTGAAGCTAACTACTGCTTGTTTTTTCCAGGCAGCTCGATCGCTGCACCTTTAGAGTCCGGCGAGGAGGACGCTGAGCTGGCGGCGCGCGTGGAGGAGGACGCGCGCGGCGTGCGGCTCAAGCACGCCACCGCCAAGTGGATCGCGGCGCACCACGAGAACACGCTCACAGACCTGTCGCTCACGATCAAGCCCGGCAAGTCAGTGTCGACGTTTTTATTTGTAATTACGTTAATGCTACACAAATTTATAAAAAGGGTATTCTAAACAGTCTGCGTCTGTAATGTTTTAGAGTTTAATAATTATTTTGCATTCGTTAACTGTACGTTCGTACCAAAATTAACGTTGGTGGTTTAGTGGCTAAGAGGAGTAAGAAGGCAACGCCGGGATGGTTTTTGGTTAGGGTATGCCCCCTCTATGGAGGGAGAGACACATCTCGAGCCACCCTGGGCTCGGAAATAGACAATCGTTGAGCACCTGACAAGAAGGGGCAGGACTGGTGATAGTAAGATTTTGATTCTTAAGGGTTGCCATGTACTCATGAGATATTTTACCTTCATACGTGTGTAAACTGTGTGTGTAAGTACATATAGCTTACACACGGTGGTGAACAATGTAGTATTGTTGCAGGTTGATCGCGGTGATCGGGCCGGTGGGCGCGGGCAAGTCGTCGCTGCTCCACGTGCTGCTGCGCGAGTTGCCGCTCATCTCGGGCTCCGTGCACGTCGGCGGCACGGTCTCCTACGCCAGCCAGGAGCCCTGGCTGTTCGCTGGTAACGTGTTTTCAACTGTAGTCATTAGCCATTGTAACATTGAACAAAACACAGATAGCTTTTAACATAACTGCTCGTTAATTGTCAACATCACTCTTATTGTTGTTACGCGAATAGTAATGATGGTTGAAACAGTGTAGCATAGGCGTTCTTACGTGGTAAAGTTTTAAGCCATTAATTGCCAAGATTGTGTTCCTCAACTCTATTTTAGGCGAATAAAATCGTTGAAACTGAGACTGAAGATTTTTGTTAACCGTCCACAGGCAGCGTTCGTCAGAATATTCTGTTCGGGCAGCCGATGGACCGGCCGCGTTACAACACTGTCGTGCGCCGCTGCGCGCTCGACCGCGACTTCTCGCTGCTGCCCCACGGTGACAAAACTGTGGTCGGCGAGCGCGGTGTCAGTCTCAGTGGAGGTTAAAAATGCTTTTTTTTTACATTTGCGTGCTGAATTATGTAATACTTAATGACCGCTGAATCTAAAATAATGGTCCTGCAGGTCAGCGCGCGCGTATATCGCTAGCGCGCGCCGTGTACAAGCGCGCGGACATCTACCTGCTGGACGACCCGCTGTCGGCGGTGGACGCGCACGTCGGCCGGCACCTGTTCGAGTCCTGCCTGGTGGGCTACCTGCGCCACGCCACGCGCGTGCTCGTCACGCACCAGCTCACCTTCCTGCGCGACGTCGACCAGGTGCGTGTGTGCAGCTCGAACACGGATAAGGTTTAATGTCCTTCAACATTAATTCCGCGAGTAACATAGAATACATAAAAATAAAAGTAAATTGGCGGATTTTAAACGCAATGATTTATGACAGTAAAATTAACAAAGCTCAATGCTATCAAGCGAGGTACTAAAACAAAGGCATTCAAGAGGCGATTTGCACGATTTCATTACAAAAAATTGTTTTTCCGTAATTTGAATTTAAAACTTGCTTTAACTTAATTTGTTTTGTTTGTCTCAGATAATAATCCTGAAGAACGGCGCGATAGCAGCCGCCGGCAGCTTCGAGACGCTGAGCGCGTCGGGGCTGGACTTCGCGTCGCTGCTGGCGCGCGGCGAGGAGGACGAGCGGCCGGCGCCCGAGCCCGCGCCCGCGCCCGACGCGGAGGACTCGCCGCACGGCAGCTTCCGCAAGCGGCAGATGAGCATACACTCGGTAAACACATACACCTTTTACCCAATGCAAATACGATAGTTCTTACAACCCTTTTGATGACATGCAGATTTTGGTTGAATTAGGAATGGCCCGAAACGGCGTCAACCATTTTATTGCTTCATCACTGTCTACGATGCCTTTGTTACATACACCTTCAACTGCTATATCACTTGCTAAACGCGATAGCTTCAAAATGACTGTGTACTTTTGTACTGTATGATTTTGTACTCGACTTGTTAAATTTTAAATTTACGTTTGTTAAAAAACAGTATAATGTTTTGCGTAAGAAAGAGCAATAGAGAGGTTTTGTTTAAAGGTGAGTTCAGTGGACAACCTGACGGCCACGGCGCCGCCGGAGGGCGGGCGCGAAGAGGCGGAGATGAAGTCTGCGGGCGCAGTATCCGCGCAGGTGTACGGCGCATACCTGAGCGCCAGCGGCCACTCGCTCGTGGTCGCGTTGATGGTCGCCGTGGCGATCATGGCGCAGATCTTCGGCTCCGGCTCCGATTGGTGGACCAGTTACTGGTAATTTTATCTTTTTTATTACCTTTTTTTACTTCACTTGCATTTTTTTAGTAAAATTGATGTTTAGTAGGGTTAGATAGGGTTCAAAATAAAGGTCAATGTATAATGTAATCTCCAGTTTGAACCGAAGTAAAAAATACCAACAACAACTTCAGGTTTGATTGTAAGATTATAATGAATTATGTTAGAGTCGCTTTGTACGCGTGCTATAAATATATAGGGTATTTATTTTTATTTCTCACGTATTCAAGAATACATAATTATGTTATGTCATTGGTTTCAGGGTAAATTTGGAAGAAGCGGAGCCTCAAGCGTTGATGAGTCGAATCAACAACGGTCCACCAGGCACACTCGAGGCAATACAAAACGTCACCCAGTCATTGATCGATGACGTGCATTACCAGAATTCACCAATCAGTCGATATGAATGCATTTATATTTATACCGGTGAGTAAACCAATTTTCATATTTAGGTCACATTAGGCCCTATAGAGGTGACGTCCGTCTTTTATGATGTCATTGAAACATTTTAAAAGCGTTTCATTCATCAATTTTTTGTCGAATTTATGTCGATTCAACAAATTTATATCGAATGCTATTTTTATGACCACATTGAATACATCGCTATTCCTTAATTCCTTAATCTATTTCTTTCCTAATAAATATTTCCAACTATGATCTACGCTTGTATGCAATTCGGTTTATGATCGTATTACCAAATAGTGTAGCGGCTCTTAGTTCACCCTGTCCGCTCTGTCCATATCGCATGTTATTTGACACATTCTGTAGTATATTAATAAAACGGATCACTCACGTATTTTTGCGTCGGGAAATGCCCGACATGTTTCGGACCAGTCCGCGCGTCGTCGTCGCCCACCGCCGCGGGGGCTCATGATTAAGGACCACGGACTGGTCCGAAACATGTCGGGCATTTCCCGACGCAAAAATACGTGAGTGATCCGTTTTATTAATGTGTCCGAGTCTCACGGTAGTTTTATGTTAAAACACTCTGTAGTCATTAACTTGATCTACTTTCAAAGATGGTCGGCCAATGATTACTTTAGTTTTAACTGAAATTTGTTTCAGGCATGGTGGTAGCGCTGGTGGTGATATCGCTGCTACGCTCGTTCATGTTCTTTTCGATGGCCATGCGCGCGTCCACGCGTCTCCACAACAAGATGTTCTCGGCGATCACGCGCGCGCCCATGCGCTTCTTCCACGTCAACCCGTCGGGCCGCATTCTCAACAGGTTCCATTTTTAACTTCTCTATACTCACGATCAATGGGTCTCTTAAATATGGTTAAGCAAATTATAATCTGAGCCACTATAGTCTAAAAATCTAACACCGTCACTTCGATATTTTAGCAGTTGTTTTAAGACATAATAGCATTAATTGAGCAAAGGATTTGGTCCTGATTTGACACAGGTGTAAGGATGAGATGGAAGCTTTTGAAAAAATGATATAAGGGTCATTCCATGCGTTACTCTATCGTCATTCACGTAATATTTACTACAGGGCAAAATAGAAAAGTGTAAGTGTGCAGATTAAGAACGGTAAAACTAGCTAACTAAATAACGTAGGACCTGTTTTTGCTTTATATATAAGCAATGTCAATAAAGCGTCCCCCAAAAGAAATAACCGCTGGAAAGCGGACTAAGAAATAACAGTGCTGGCTATTTTTTCTATCAGGTTTTCAAAGGACATGGGAGCAGTTGACGAGGTGTTGCCCGCTGCCCTGCTCGACGTATTACAGGTGCGTGTTGTAACTTGGTCAAAATAGGCAATGGAACTTGTTTATTTGTGTGCTAAGGAATAAGTATTTTAGTTTCTAGTTAGAGGACGATCTCATACTATTTTTTAAATTGGCGTGTACCCGCGCGACTTAGCGGAGGGCCTAAGGGCTCATTTACATGCAGCGAGTTCTCGGATGCGATTTGCATTTTCATTGCACGGCTCGATCCATCGATCGATCGCATCGTACCTCGGTAGCCCGCAATATAATGCAACTCGCATGCGAAAACACGTACGTACTAGTGCACCTAGCACGAATCTTCTCGATACGCGTTAACTCGGTGCGTCTCTTTCTAACTAGCCCAGTAGGAGACCGACGCACTGATTTACGTTGCGAGTTAACTCGTATCGAGAAGATTCGTGCTAGGTCTACTGATAAATAGCCTTTGAGTTATTGCAATTCACGATGTAAGAATAGAAAAGTAGACTTCATTTCGGTAATTCTCCAGCGTTTTCACCATTACTCATTACCGTTAATAAATTAATTGACGAAACACCTAACGTTTAGCATCAATTTCTGCTAGAACTAGCATAGAAATAGTACAGCATAGAAGGACTGTTAAAATTGAAAGCGATATTTTATTATCCGATCTCTTTACTTTAAATGGCAATACAATGTGTCAAAAAGAGATGACTACATACTCTGAACTCCTCTTCAATTGACACCCTGTACACGACCAATAGACAAAATGGTCACCTTTGGCTATGGTAATGTTTACATTAAGGTAGTAAGTATACTCTACGTTTTTCTTATTAATTTGCAAGTTTTACTACCTTGACGCACACAACGGTGACCATTTTGACAGCTTTGGCTATGTACACTTGACAAGTACCGAGGCTATATCCATGTTTTAGTCCCTTATCCAAGAGAACTAGTATCAACTCCGAGTACAGCTTCTGTACTTGCCTGAAGTCCATGTTTGTAAATCTGTTTTTAAATAATTAGTGAAGGAACGGTAATGAGCAACGGTAAAAACGCTAGAGAATTACCGATTTATTTTTGAAAAGAAATTGGACAGACAGACCATAACTTTGGGATTTTGTTTCAGATCGGTCTCTCGCTGATCGGTATCGTGGTGGTGGTGGCGGTGGTGAACTACTGGCTGCTGCTGCCGACGCTGCTCATCGGGCTGGTGTTCTACGGGCTACGCATCTTCTACCTGGCCTCCTCGCGCAGCATCAAGCGCCTCGAGGGTGTGAGTGAGTCATCTCTCACCGACCCCACGATATACCCGACATTACCGTCGTGGAACGAGATAAACGTCGCTCTAATTTCACCCTTGCCTGATAAAACGTTACATGTTGCTATGACTAGCCGACCATTTTTAAACCTGAATCCATTTTGATAGTGATACAAAGAAAAGTAGTACAGCAATTTATTGATCGACAGTAAAATTGAGTTCATAACATTTAGCCAACCTTTCATTTACACAAACCAAAATCACGTTAATAAATAAACGATTTATATTTCAAAGGGATGCCTTCGCATGCTATCTCTCTCATACTTATTTGGCACGAACTTTCTGCCTCTTCTAAGCGCAGCTTAATTGTGCAGTCAATTCATACGCGGCGAGTACGTAAACTGAAACTAAAACCGTAGTTAAGTAGAAGTTTAGTAGCCGTTTGCTAACCTTTTCTTAATTGGCGCAGGTCAGCTAGGCTGCGATGTTAGAGGAATGTGCACGTATATGTAAAAGGCTGCTTTTGTACATGTTGGTGAAGTAAAATATGTTAGTGACGTTTAAATCGTTCCTCATCAGTAGTTTGTCTTATGTTTTTGCGATGTACTATCATATTTATATTCTAGAAACATTACTTTATCTCTAAACTCACAGAAAACCTTTAATTCCCTTGAAGTCACGAGAAGAATCACTGAACGTAATCTTGACAGTCTAGATGGACGGCCGAAACGTCAGGTATCTTTCGACTTAAAATTCCTATGGTTTCTTAATTTTATACGTGTGTATAGTTCTATCGGCATAAATAAGTTTACAAGTGTTAATAGATGTAGATAATTTATGTATAGTCAACCAAGAAACCGCTTGATCAGTTTTCCACCGTATTGCCAAGGGATAAGGTTCAAAAGTGGTCAAGCAATAACTTGGTCGACTATACATTCGAAGAATTACAAAAATAGGATTATAATGCTTTTGCAAAAAAAATATTCGTTAGTCGAGTAATAAGGCGAAAACCCACTGCGGCACGTACTCACACTTCATAAAAGACCTAGGTGGTAGATTAGGTTTGTATCCTGTTTGTACCAAACCCGAAAAAATAACTAGCAGTTTACAAGAATCGTGACTTTATTGAATAAAGTCGACGTGTCCAATTTTGTAAGATCTTAATCGCCTTAATAATAATAACCATCGGTAGCTTGAGCCCTGCCCTGCTGCCGGCGGCACTGTAGGCTACGTTTTTATAATGTTTCTATATTTTGTGTTGATACTGTTTTATTACTTTTATAAAGATATTGTAAAAACCTAGCCTCCAATATACATGAATAGACATGAATAGTAATTTCGACCTCGATTCAGGTCATGGGCGCGGTAAGAGCAATCTACAGTGGATGTGTTGTCCACAGCTCGCAGCCCGGTGTTCTCTCACCTGAACGCGTCGCTTCAAGGCATCACGACCATTCGCGCGTTCGGCGCCCAGGAGGCGCTAGTGAGGGAGTTCGACAACCATCAGGACCTGCACAGTTCGGCCTGGTAGGCACACTTACACAAGCATTATTTGTTAGATACTTTAGGTCCAGCAGATATCATGGGTAAATATATAAGGCCGATTTTGGGATTCTCCCTAAACCTCATTTACCTAATCTTTTACGCAGATTGGTTGATTATGTTATTTTGTAATCGGCAGGTACTTGTTCATTGCGACGTCTCGCGCGTTCGGCTTCTGGCTGGACCTGGTGTGTGTCGTCTACATCGCCATCGTTACGCTCAGCTTTCTCGTGCTCGGACAAGGTACATTTTAGCTTTTATTGATTAAATATGTACTACTCAAAACAAAATAATGCACGAGCTTTCTCGGTAAAATTCAATTATAAAAATAAATATGAATTTCTATTAATACATGTCTTGAAAGTAGGGTTTTATTTTACTAATTTTGAGTATAAACAATTAATAAAACTTTACTACAAAATTATACTTTTATAAAAGCTACCCTTTCGTTATAGTCTAACACCAATGGTTTGCATTTAGTGGCAAATTTGACAAGCGTAGTAGACGCAGCTCCGCCAAAAGTGTATTTTTTAATTTATTTTTATTTTTTCTTTAGATGTCAATGGTGGCAACGTAGGTTTAGCTATCACTCAAGCTATTAGCTTGACTGGCATGTTCCAGTGGGGCATGAGACAGTCTACTGAGCTCGAGAATCAAATGACAAGCGTGGAAAGGTAAAATTAATTGTGCATAAAGCGAAATAATCTCTCCAATCAAGCCTATGCTTTGCAGGAATAAACGTTTTGTATCCAAACAATCTAAGATGCGTTCTCATACGTGTTAGATCTGATCTCTATTTGACCACTTTCGAGGAATACAGGTTTACACATACTTGACCTATCGCTTTTCCTGTCCCCGCGCGCAGAATAGACGAATATTCGAAAATCGAGGCGGAGCCGCCGCTGCAGTCGCCGGAGGGCAAGAAGCCGCCGCCGTCGTGGCCGGCGGAGGGCCGCGTGGAGTTCCGGCACATGTCGCTGTACTACGCGCCCGGCGAGCCGCCCGTGCTGCGCGACCTCACGCTCACGGTGCTGCCGCGCGAGAAGGTCGGCATCGTCGGCCGCACCGGCGCCGGCAAGTCCTCGCTCATCAACGCTCTCTTCAGGTACACAATACTCGCGTCTAACCCCCGTTATTCATAAAAGCTTCGTAAACGTTTTTTAGTTAACATTATTTATGTCTTTATCTGCCATTATGACGTTTACTGGCACAAGAGGTATTCCATCTTAGCCCTCATAGGCGGTGGTGATTACTTACCATCAGGTGACCCACTTGCTTGTTTCCCTTCCTATTTCATAAAAAAAAGTTTGCCCTCATATTAAAGGGACAAAACATTCGTTAGCTTAAAAATATTGTTGAGTTTTTATTAATAAGGGGGTAAGTCTACGCTTCTCTATACAATCTACGCTAGTCTATAAGTACACTGGTATAGTAGAGGTAAACTTTTTTTATCTCTGGAACTATTGAACCGACTCCAAAGATTCTTTCATTTATAGAAAGCTGCACTATCCCTAACGGACACAGGCTTTTAGTTCCACGCGAACGAAGTCAAGAGTCATAGATTAGAATGTAATAGAAAACTTTATTCTGCAGCTTAGAAAATAGGTACAGCCGGTTGTTAAACCAAAGTTTTATATCAATGTAATAAGAGTGTTGGTATATATTTTTGAGTATGAATGCCCACATTTTTACAACTGACTGCACAGAACAGAAAAGGCTTGACAACAAATGCTTACGTACAATGTGTGAAAACGAAGTCCACTCAGCATTTGTCAGAGGGTGGCACGACGCTGATTTTACGTGTATCCATCGATTACGTGCTGCACAATCGATTGATACGAAATACAGGAAGCTTAAAAAAAGTTAATCATATAGCTGTTTGTTTTAAGGCTAGCGAAGGTGGAGGGCGAGATCATAATCGACGGGCGCGAGACCTCAGCGCTGGGGCTCCACGAGCTGAGAAGCCAGATCTCGATCATCCCTCAGGAGCCCGTGCTGTTTTCCGGTACGATGCGGCACAACCTCGATCCCTTCGACGAGTATCCCGACCACGTGCTGTGGAGAGCGCTAGAGGAGGTAACTAAACTTTACTAGAGTTAGGTTAGGGTTAGGGACAAGGTGTAATCGCAGCTGTTATCAGACGTTTAAACCTGCAGCCACCATAAGCTTTTCGAGGAAAAAAACATGTTGAGGAAATTTACATACAACCACAGAGCAATTTTGCTGGTGTTTGTGAAGTGCCTAATTCGCATAGACCTCACAATAAGAACGGTCTCATTGTGAGGTCTATGCCCAGCAATGGGATAGATATGTAACAATAATACTAAGGTAGCTTTATAGCTGTTCTTTATACAGTAACTAGCGACCCGCCCCGATTTCCCACGGATACAATTAGCATGTACATACAAATCGTATCAAAATCCGTTGTGTGGTTTAAAAGGAGTAAGCGGCCGAAGTTAGGCAGACACGGATAGCCACTTTGTTTTTTACTATGTAGTGAAGATTCGATTTAGATTAGGTTGCTTTGTGTCTGAAGCACTGTTGTCATACCGGGCAGCGGGCGCATTACTCAGAACGGTCGTGTTCAGGTGGAGCTGAAGGAGGCGGTGATGGAGCTGGCGGCGGGGCTGAGCTCGCACATGTCGGAGGGCGGCGGCAACTTCTCGGTGGGGCAGCGGCAGCTCGTGTGCCTCGCGCGCGCCGTCGTGCGCCGCAACCGGCTGCTCGTGCTCGACGAGGCCACCGCTAACGTGGACCCACAGTAACTATGCCCCGCTTGCACCTTCACCAGGGGGGTTCCACTCCGCACTGTACGCTCGCCGCATGACCTATGGCATAGGTTAATCGCAGTAGGTTGCCGGCTTGCCGCGCGCGCGTATAGTATTATAGTAAGCAGCCCAACCCTAGCGGGCGCGGGCGGTGCCTTCCTTTTGACGTATGCCGCCTGGCGAATGTTTATGATGTAATACGAACTTTTTATGCCTGATCATAAAGTTGGAATTCGTTTAATGGCGGTCGAAAAAGAGAAGTTTCTGTACGTTAGTACTATTATTTATTCTGTGCCTTCACGCCGCAACCAAAACCAACACATCGCGAAAAGCAAGCGAACATTGTCTTGATCGGTTTGCTTAAGTAAGCCCGCCTTCGTGTTAGTTCTCTAATTACTTGGAACATTGGACAAACAGCAATTATATTAAATGACCATTAAAAAGGTTGCTGTGAGAAGTTGTCCATGCTTGAACGGGATAAATATATCAACTTCATAGCGCATATATGCCTCCCTTTCGAAAAATGACACCTCTCAGTTCCGACTTTTACGGTAACTTATATGTGTCTTTGACTGAAGCACACTTTGACAGATCAAAATGGCTACACATCATTTAGTTCTTTGTTCGCCTATACGCTAGTGTATACTAAGTTTATGTTGTAAACTAATAAATACATAAAGCCACTCCTAATTTCGTTTGTGTGTAATTCATGATGTCGGTCACTTCCACAAAATACTCAGCTTACTTTCCATGTTCTACATAATTATATATTCCTTTCCAGGACTGATGCACTGATTCAAACGACAATAAGAAACAAATTTGCGGATTGCACAGTACTTACTATTGCCCACCGCTTACATACAGTCATGGACTCAGATAAGGTCAGTAAATAAATGTATTTATAACACAAGGAAATTTAATGCCTTCCATCCTTCTTACATCTCAACGTGTAACGTCACGGGAAACGGGCAGATATTAATAAAAGGGAAAGTCACGAAATTAAAGAATGGCTTGTAATAGTCACAAGCAACACTCTTATTTAAGTTAGGTTTCAGCATATAGTTCTAAGCAGCAGTTAGCAACGAGTAATCTACTAACTTTATTGAAATGCGGCCAGGGAGAAATGAGCAAAACGGATGAGCCGATTATAATTTTAGGTTTCTTTGCATTTGGCATCCGAGTGGTTTCGACGATTAAAAATACGGTTCAATACAAACGACTGCAAACTGTCGCAGTAATGCAAGCGAAGAGGTCCCTGACAAAATTCTAACTTCACTATTTAATTTTTGTTCCTGCCGTCTCTGTAATGTACGTTGTACGCAGGTGCTGGTGATGGACGCTGGCCAGATGGTAGAGTTCGACCACCCGCACGTGCTGCTGGCCCGGCCGGGCGGCGTGCTGCGCGGCATGGTCGACCAGACCGGCCGCGCTATGGCCGATACTCTCACCAGAATCGCTCTACAGGTTCGCATTCCTTATCAACCTCCATTGCGTTTTTAATCCTTGATTCGACATCAAAATATTTTTATTAATGTGAGGAAGTTTACCACAGGTGCGGAAAATTCTTTTATCCTATCTTTTTATCACATGCTGTAGTGCAAGTACGAAAATAGATAAAGACTTCATAACTAACATACCAGGCTACGTGTCTAGATGCATAAGCACTCCTTTACTTACAAAAATAAGTTTGCGAATTATACTCGTATGTGATACATGGGACACATTACTCTATTTGCCATTAAATGAATAATTATCAATCTTTTTTTGCTCCGCAATTGATTAACTAGCCGTAACTTTTTAAGATATTTGTCTGAATTTAATAACAATGACGTCCCGTTTACATAATGCAAAACTTGTTATTGAAAATTACCTGGGGCTAAAAGGCAGTCTTCTTTTGTTCCAGTCCTATAGTAAAAAGCATCCACCAGCTTCAGCGAGCGGCACCGAGTGATCTAGACAAATTATTATTTATTTTAGGTTATTGAAATTGATGTACCTACACATAACGTTCCTATAATAATTGAGATGAATGTCCACGAAACGAATAAGAATCTGGTGTGACGAGATAAAAAAATGCGATCGTGCTAGGATGTTATGTGCGGTGTGGTGATAATGGCACAGGTACTTCAAACAAAATCGAATACTTACTTACAGATCCTACTGACTGTGTCAATATTATATCCGGTAGTTTCAATGTAAAACTATATTTTATAAGAATAGTTTTTATTGCTTAATATGTAATTTTAGAATGAATTTTATAATCGACGTGATTTTTCCTAATTTTAGACCAAATTACTTTGTAGGCCTCGCGCCTCGTTACTGTATGTTAAATGTTTAAAATAGTTTTACCATCTTTAGAAGTAACAGAGTGGCTGGTCCTACGCACTATGCATTACAATATGCGGGGTAAATACCGCCTTGAGAATATAATAAAAACACCAAGAGTTCCTTAATGGTATTTGAATTTTAAAAAATGATACGTTCAGTGGGCTACCATTCTGCGAAATTAGTCAATCAAGTCAAACTTTTATTCATGGTAAAGCTACACAAATGATTTTAGTTTCTCAATTAACGATATCGAATAATGAAAGATCTAAGGTATGAGGAGAGAGGAGTCTTTTATAAGGCGAATGACTTCAGGAGCTTATTTATACACTAGTAGTGTAAATAGTTGAGGTGCTAAAAAGTACTTTCGTTGTACTTAATTTTTAAGTAAATTGTACGATGATGGCATACCATCAAGTTTTACGTTAGCAATGTTTTCCTCTGATTGCTCACAAGTGTACTTAAAATGTATTTCCAAGTAAAAAGGGCATATAATATGTCCCAAAGGTGCCGTTTAGAACCAAATATTTTTACAAAACGATTTTTAAAGCGCAAATACTCATGTCTCTTTTTTTAAGTACCATACAAATATTTGTGCTTTGAACTATCTATAAATACTAGCAGAAGTCGTAGAATAAAACTCAGTGATACTTTTATATTGGAAAATTATTGTTTCCAGGCGTCGTATGTGATTGTAAAGATAATGTGAAATGCTGTGCCTGTTATTTTATATTATTGTATATTGGATAATAATGAATAAATGAAATACAATTCTTATGGATTAGATATATTTATTTTATTTTATCATACCTGTGGCCCGTTTCACGAAGCTGATGCATAATGCCTGGCATTATTGGCCAATGTTGCCGGTGTTGTCAAATTGTAACTTGTAGTTTCATGAAACGGGCCACTGCACGCCGACTTGAGCTTCAAGTTTTAACTGGTATAAACGTTACAAGTACAAGCATGGTTTCTGTGCATTCGTTTAGTTTGACCCAATGGCAATGCTACCAAGCGTAAGGTATGGCCAGGGGGGTTCCACTCCGCAATGTAGGTGCGCTCGCCGCATGACCTATGGCATAGGTTAATCGCAGTCGGTTGCCGGCTTGCACGCGCACGCGCCCGCTCACTGTGTGTCGCACGTTGATAGTATTACAGTAAGCAGCCCAACCCTAGCGGTGCACCAGGGCATTGCGGGTGGAAAGCGGGCGCGGGCGGCGCCTTCCTTTTGACACATGCCGCCTGGCGAATATTTATGAAGTAATACAAACTTTTTGTGCCTGATTATAAATTGGAATTCGTTTAATGGTGGTCGAAAAAGAGAAGTTTCTGTACGTTAGTACTATTATTTATTCTGTGGTATCGCATAGCTGACCATTTGGTGTTATATCAAATATTAAGACCTTTTTATAAGTCGACAAAGTCTACATAAATTGCGTTTTGTTCGTTTTCTCTTTCATGCTTGTACAACTGCCATAGTGGCTACTTTCTCACTTGCACACTCAGGACGTGTAAACTCTGAAATAAAATACTAGAGTAAGGGCCTCCGCTAAGTCGCGCGCACAGAAAAATAGTATGAGAGCATCCGCTAACTCACGCGGGTGCTGGGACGGGCTCATACTAATTGTTCGATAGGCGTGCGCCCGCTCCGTGTACCCGCGCGACGTAGCGAATGTTCTAAGGGTTTCCGGGTGAAATGATCTGTTGATTGTTACAGTCAGATCAGGAGTAATATCATGTGTGGAGCCTTCTCCCCTGATAAATCGCTCTGACAAGTCAGATCAAGGTCCGCCCACATCAGGCATCAGATAATGTTATCTGTAAATCCCAACTTGATCTCGGATTTCATTTCAGAGTGTAGCATAATTAAGTGTTATGATTAAACCTTATATTCTCCTCCGTACATGGGATGTGTCATGTGACGGTAATTAAATACCTGACGCAATACCAGAGATAAATAAAAAGTATTAGTCAGTATCTGGTGTTTTGTATGTTGGGCCTCCGAGGCTTTTACATGCCGACCGAGCCAATCACATGGTCCCATTCATAGTTTTTACAAATACGACATTAAAATTGCACGAAATGAAACTACTAGTGATGCATATGAACTTTTTATTTGTCACTGCAATATAAATTTATAATCTACAACCACCGGGCTAGCAGCAGCATACCTACGGAATGTATCATTTAAGATGTAAATGGTGTAAGTACAATCAAGAAAATCCAACAAACCCACCCACACATTATTTACGTAGAAATAGTAACCAATCGCAATCTGTTCCAAATTAATCTACGAACGTCACTTGCATCACTACAATAATTACAACATTCATAATTTAAACATGTTCCTAAATTTATTCTTAGTCTAGTATCAGAATTACTACCACATAATTACAACATGATATAACTGACCACAACGACATTAATACTTTCGTTTAATAAAGTAATCTTAGCAACTATATTTACAAAAAAATTGAACGCACTAATAAATAATTTACAAAAGATTAGAAAAAAATAATCACCGTGGCTACGCACGCACTTCGATTTATCACAGACCCCCTATACCGTCCCATTTGATCGCCCTTTTCATTCGCTTCTCAAAATTGTTAAAATACAAATAAAGCATCAACCAACCTTGACTCACCACGCGATTCAGTTGAGTCTCAAAATTAATGAAAAAAATCATTTAATTTTTGTGTATAGTTTCGAAATCGCACCACTAAGCGCCAGCAGTCTTAATCGTCTACCCGTTGAGGGTCCACGTGTATCTCCAATTGTCTGCCCTTCCTACACTGGGAACGGCAATAATAGAGAAACACGATTAAACGTATAATTTATTTACAACTAAACGAACCACCGGAGTTAACGCGAGGTGTCAAAATATAAATTTATTTTGGCACTCAAAACCTTATGACCTACTAGAGAAATACTTAAATTTAAAACATGGATACATATATTTGTTAACCTGAACGCTAATATAAGATGATTAAAGATTTCGTTATTAATTTATAAAAAAACTTCCTTGGACACTGAGATCTCAGAAAACTGCCCACAGATCCTTACTTTACTAAAGCTTATAAATGTGAAAGTGGGTTAGTTTGTCTGTAACCCATAAATATAGTCCTAAAATTTGGCATACCTGTAGGGATAAAGTAGCGAAAGCATTTTATATCATTTTATAAAGCTGCGCTAACAACTTTATAAAATGCCAGTATTCGTGTGATAAAGAAAAGCTTATTCCGGGAGAGCGAGGCGCACCTGACAAATACTGATAGCTAGGAAGTACTAGTTATTGCATCACAATAAGGAACAAGAGGCACCCACGATGTGCAATTTAATTTAACAATGCATTCAGATATACTCCAAATTTAATAACACCAGTGGCCCGTTTCACGAAGCTACAAGTTACAATTTTACAAGTCTAAACCGGCAACATTGGTCATTATGCCCATTGCCATTGGTCATTATTGACCAATGTTGCTGGTTTAGACTTGTAAAATTGTAACTTGTAGCTTAGTGAAACGGGCCACAGAGGTCCTAGCACCTAGCAATAAACGCTAGCGTGCGACTATAGCAGGTTCAAGTATCCCGGCTAAGCAAGCAGTGGGTCTAAGATGAGGGCCCAATTAATTTATCTCTATACGCGTCTCTTTATTATGACACTAGTTGGACAGGGACGCAGGGAGCGATAAATTCAAGTTGGGCGGTAAACTTAGGGCGGCTTGTGTACTTTGAACCTCGGTACGGTACAAACATTTTTTAAACTGAAATACAATCATTATTTTTACATAATATAAAACAAATTCGCTATCCGTTCCTGTCTGTCCTCGTCATATCTCGGCCGATTACTTCTAAACTACGCAACGGATTTTGATAGTTTCATTGTCATTAATAAAATTAAGCAAAATTTTCATGTACATTACGTCCTAATTGTACCCATGCGAAGGCGGGACGGGTCACTAGTAGTAAATACGAGTATAATTGTAAGACAAAAGCGATGTAGTGGAAGAGGAATAAAATTTTGCACAGTGAATAGTGCAACGGACGAATTTTCACAGAAAGTGTTGCAACCAAGTCACTGTGAATCTAACCTGGTGTGCAATATTTGAACCTCACCAGCCCCTCTTGCACACTAGCGTTTATCGCTGACATAAAGCATTTGTCCCTCTCGCACACGCATACTGGTTAGATCTGGATAAATGCTTTATGTCATCGACAAAAACCTAGCGTGCTAGGCCTCCAGGTGACTAAAGTTCACCAAAATGGCCGTTCATCCGTATGAAAAACGGCCATATTGGTCACCCGGTGAGATTCAAAAATCGCACTCCTGTTACCAATACGCTTTATTCCTATTTAGTAAGTTAACAAGTAAATTCGATCATTGTTGTGCCTGCCGTGACCGTGAAACATGCAGCTGCTCGATGAAACTGTGTCCTTCAATTTGTTGCCAAAACGAGGGTGCATATGGTATCGCCTGCAAGTTATCTTATACGAGAGCCGTGAGACTTCCTGAGCGGGAATTCTTGTCGTCGTTATCAGCCAGGTTCTGTGTCTCCTGTAACAAACAACAAAATTAGAAATTAAGTGAGAATGTAACTCACTTCCCTGTTAAAATGTCAAAGTCGGGATGGCGTGTATAGTATACGCTCAGAACTTAGACTCAGTGTATTGTACAGCCTAGACTAAAAATCGAAATTTCAGCAGTACAAAGTGAACATTGTTAATTAAACAGTGCAGCAAATTAATCATTCAGGCTAAATTTAGTAGCCTATGTCAGGGATACTGTAGCTTTCTATTAGAGAAAGAATTTTTGGAATCAGTTCAGTAGTTCCAGAGATTACCCCCTACATACCAATAAACAAAGTTTACCTCTTTATTATATTAGTGTAGACGTAGATTACACTTGTTTATTCATTGTTTTCGTTACAGTCACACGGGCCTAATAGTACACAAGTCTAACGGACTCCATCTGAACCCGAAGGTGTTTTAAAGATGTCATAGATTGTGTAGATGTGTGCGATGTGTTTTAACGTGGTGTGCGTACTGACGTGTAGCGAGGCAGCGGGGAGCGACGGGGGCGTCGGCGGCAGAGGCAGCGCGAGCCGCAGCTGCGTCCAGAACTCGCGGTCCTGCACGTGGCGCCACGGCACGAGCCGCGTGCGCCGGAGCACGCTCACCAGCGTCTCGCCGGAGTCCTTAGCCTCGCGCTTCAGGTTTGGCAGGTCCTGGAAACAAAACAGCCCGCAATTAACTTATGGAAACCATAATGTATACACTAGCAAATTACAAATTTAGCAGGTGAGACCTTGCGTGCTAATCCAACCGCTAAGCTGTGTTCCGGCGTGCTGTGTTCAACCGGTGAAATTACTGGCACAATAGTATCATAGCCTTCTGGGTTGACAACGTATCTGCATTCTCCTTGGTGTTGTGGGTGTCTATGGGCGATGGTGATCACTTACTATCAGGTGAACCACATGTTCGTTTCGTTGTTTTGTATTTAAAAAAATACGCTATATCATAATGCATATAACGGACGGACATGGTAAGACTATAAAGATACCTTAATTTGACTCGGGAACTCTAAAAATTAAATTGCAAGGGATTGGGTTCTCATGGGCAGCCGAGATAAGTACCCATCAGGTGACCCCCATGTCAATCATCTATCAAACGAACCTAAAATAACTTGACCTCTGCCCTCTTGTTAGTTTCAAGGTCAAGGGGACTTGCACAGTTCCTTCTGAACATTATTGTGACGAGGATTAAGATCACAATGCTTCTCATGGTGGTGTTGGGCGTAATGGCGAACACAAAATAAGTCTATCGTACACCACTTGTCTGGGAACTTGGTTGAACATCTAACTAGCGGACGCACGCGACTTCGTTCGAGTGAAATTAGTAGCCTATGTCCATCAGGGATAGTGTGGGTTTCCTCTGTGAAAGAATTTTTGAAATCGGTTCAGTAGTTCCAGAGATTACCCCTACATACAAACAAACTAACAAACAAACAAACAAAGTTTATCTCTTTACTATATTAGTGTAGATGTAGTCTATTAGATACAAGAGATCTATCTCAATTGACTAACTATGCACTTTTTTGACAAATTACAACCCCTGCGTTGTATGAGGCAAAATCATTCTTTATACAAATGACGTCATCTCCGTCAAAAAAGTTTCGTCCCTCAGTTATATGTAACCCTTAATGAAAGAAAAGGTTTGAATAATTGTATACAATAGTCAAAATACCTTCCAAATGTTAAATAAATATCGATAGTCTCCGAATAAAATGGCTGTGACATGCGGACAGACGGACACGACAAAATTGCAAGGGTGCTTTATCATTTGGCGACAGAACCCTAATAACCTACGAAGGATATATGAGTACAATGAGACAAAGTGAAAAAGTGTTGGTATAAGTAGCTATTAGCGTCCTTGACCTATACGTAACGTACACATAACCCTACTTAGCGTTAAGTTCAAGCGAAATGCGTCAGAGTAAAGTCTGGGTAGAGCAAAACATGTTTTATAACGAACAATGTTGTCATAATATTCCCACGAAAAACCGAGTATGGCCGAGATGACGAATGTTCATTTGTGAATGTTCAAGCCACAACCTTCATAGAATTTCACCTAGAATTAAAATCAGGAGTTTCTTGCCGCTAGCTTGAGCAGTAGTATATCACACGCAGAATGGTTGGAAAAAAGGGTGTGCATAAGATGTCCGCATCCTCCATTGGTATGCCTGTATGGCACCACCTACTGTATAAATAGCTTGCTAAGGTAACTTATTACCTGCAGCAGCACGACGACGGGCGGCAGCGGTAACGCGCGCAGCTGGAGCAGTGCAGCGAGCAGTTGCGTAGGCGAGTGCTGCGCCGGCGACACAACAGCCACCAACGAGCGACAGCGAGTGCACTCTGAAAACAACTCGCTGTACCCTGCCAACAAATTAAAGGTTGTATAGAGCGACGGTTGAAAATGGGTTTTTTGTCTCATCATTTGGCATTCACGTCTGACATACGCATTTCATCTGCCTTACACAGCCGTAGCTCCGAATCACCTTAGCTAACTTCGCCCTCAATCGCCTGCGTAGCAAAGGAACCTCTGCGCGGCAAGCCTAAGAACGTATACGATCGAACGCCAAAGACTCACTTAACCTATATAGATTGACGGAAAGCAGTTGTGCTCATTTTATAAGTATAACCTAATCATTACTTTCAAATATTATTTCCCAAAAAGCGGATATTTACGCTCTAAAAGATACTACACACATATCGTTACTGCTCTATAATGCGTTCAAAAACCGTAGGAAATGACCAGCATTATTACAACCAATGTTATTATACGAATTTTCTTGTCTGTGGTAGTAGGTAAATCTGTTATATTACTGGTCATCACATTACCGATATCTCTAACGTTATGAATTTAAATTTGGAACAGCTGTAAAATTCGCGTGGGTCTCTATTCTAGTATCCATAGATATTAAAACAGTTATCGATACGAAACGTCAATCCAGTATGTTTTTTAAAATAAACCGCACGACATTTGATCTCGCATGACACGAGAATAGGGACTTCGTTCGTTCGTCTACCATTAATATTAAAAAAACGTTCGACTTGACGGAAGATCGAATTGCCGCCATTACTGTTGTCATTCGTTTGTTGGTTTTTTTCTGTTACGGTTTTTTTGCTGTAATAATATGTGTGTAGATAAAGTAATGTAAGCAACTGTAAATAATTAGGCCTTAAAACACTCATTATATAGCAGTTGCAAAACTACTATTTTCACTTACGCGTGCCAATGTCAGTGCGTGATCTTTGCACAAATGCACTAAAGTCCAATACCTAACCTTAGCTATAATAATTGGTTCAGACTCATGAACAGTCAAACAACATGTATTAAAATGCTTCCAATTATTTCAAATCAATTTGCAACAAATTACTTTGACATATCGAATAAATTTAGTAAAATCACAACCGAATAATATTCATCCTAAACCTATCAATGCTTCTTCCATACGTCTGGATATAATAAACGGGTTGATTATGTTATCCAATTATCCCGTCTGTAAATACTTATTTCTTAATTTACTCTATTCCATTCATTATTTGGTTAGTTAGTGTAGTTAGTACAGTCTACCAAGTAATTGCTTAACCACTTTTGAATCTTATCCTTTAGTATTAAGGTCGAAAAGTGGTAAAGTAATTTCTTAGTCGACTAAACGAAAGTGATAAGTATAAGCTGTATAGTGACTGTATAAGCCCGATCACCTCTATACAGCTACCATGCAGTTGGTATAGGGCAGGGGTCGCCAAATGGCGCACCGATGTCCGCATCCGGACCGCCGACCCATTTTGTGCGGACCGCGAGAACACATCAACTTGCATTCCAGAGTACGCAATTTTATGTTATGTTACTGTACGTAATTTAATGTTATGTCATTTCATTTCTAAAACCGGACCCCGAGCGCAACTTATTGGTGACCCCTGATATAGGGCTTAGCAGGGGCGTAACTAGGGTGGGGCAGGCAGAGCATGTGCCCTGGGCGCCAAATAAGGGGGGCGTGCTACGTGAGAAGTTAGCGAGTACTCACATCGTTCGGGGTCTGCGGGAAGCTGCACGCCGCGCGCGCGGTACTTGTACTTGAGCTGCAGCGTCGGCAGCAGTGCGCCGCGCACCAGCGAGCCGTCCACGGGCGTCCAGCACACCAGCACGTCAAACTCCTTCTCTAGAACTGAACACACACGACTCTCAGGAAGCAAACCAACGAGGGAAAACGCGGTATCACGGCAACTACGACTACCGCAGGACGCGCGTTGTTGTTTTATTACTCGTGATGTTTCGTAAAATAATGATCGCAGAAGAAAACTAAAAACACAGATTTTTTTGTTTTAAGGGGGTTCGATTCCCATAGAAAATGTCGGTGCACCTTTTGAAGCTTCTAGGACATTAATTTGAACGGATTTTTTTGGAAATAGTTAGTTATGGATTAATTACTTACGTAAAACCAAACAAAGAGTTGCTTTACCGATCCTGAACTGCAGTAGGATCCAGGAAATTATGATGCATTTTACCGTTGTGGGAGTACAACCGCAACCATGTGTGTGTGATATCTTTAGATGGGTGCGTCAATTAGTGACAGTTAATATAGGTGAGTAAAAACCTATTGACAATTTCGACCAGTCACGTGACCACCTATTTAGTTCCGTGGTAACATTTACATGGGTAAAGATCGTGAAAGACCAAGTTCAAATCTCGTTGTATCTTTTTTTTTGTATTTTAAAATTATCTTTTTTCAATGAGTTTTGCAAAGTAGGATATAGTCTTCCAAAGGAAATGATAAAACTATAATTTTTTTTTCTGATTTTGGATACAACGTAATATGACTCATTTTTATTACAATCTAAATGGAATAAACGTTCGTTTAACAAATAAAGAAACTGCCTTGAATAAAAGGATATGGACAAACTGCAGAAATATCTCAAAAAGGTAGAAATTTAAAGTTTACAACTATGTTAAATTTCATCCGGCTCACACGATTACTGTGGTACTTTTCCACAATAAATGACATGCTGATTCCTTCACAGGGATTGTCACATCTTTAAAATATTTACTGTGAAAAGGTTCCGTGCAGTGGTTCGCGGATCAAAACGGTGCAACTGTGCACTGTATCATACACGCAATGATACTATCCTTTATTTATTACAGAATAAAATTGCCCGCAGTATGGACTCTTATTTATTTCGTTTTACAATTATATTAGGTCGAGTGATAGGATTTTCTCCGACCTGAGAACTTTTTAATGAAACAAACCTTTTTATCAGATAGGCTGATATAAGGATAAAAATAAAAAATCTGTGGTCTATGACCTGCCAGAGGAAAAAAAATGTTCGATGACAAAGGGATTGTCTAAGCTATTGCGATGCTGTTACACTATTTACGTGAAAGAAAACCCAGAACAATTTGAACATTTTCCAGTTCTTGGTAAGTGATCTCAAAACCAGCAACCCTAAGATACATATTAATTTATTGCCAGTTTTTAGGTCCCGCCTCTCTCGCTTTCCAAATCAATCAATTAATCACTATTTAAAAAGTGGTAGCTCAAACTGCAACTAGCAAACTGAACTGGTTAGAATCTGACTCTATCACACTAAAACAAGACTTCCACGATTTCACGGTGGACGCTGTGGTTGTCCCTCATTGCTGCGACTAGATCTCTTCGTCGTGCTCGAACTGACCTGCAACAGCTGGTCGCCTGGTACGCCTCGGGACGACGACAACAGGTCAAACGTTATGACGTTTATACTGTGGAAGATGCCGAACGGCCCTTTGCGGGAAGCCACCTGCGTCGAATATCTGCCATGATTTCGTCTTACCTAGAGCCCCTAAACGTATAACTATGCAGCAATAAGAAGAAGCTTTTATGTTGGGGGCTTGGCGCCTTGTCTATGATAAAAGCCATCGTGTACAAAATTACAGAAAAGACAGGTGACCAGAGGCGAAGTTCGTTGCCATCACTGATCATTAACAGTGATCATAATTCATAGGTCTGAGGGCCTGGCCACATACGACGGCGTGTTGTATTGTACAGGCGCGAAAAAAAATAATTGTGGGCGAACCCATTTCTTTCTATTATGGATCAGGATTGGAGTAATTTTAAGAGGAAATACGAGGTGTTGAAAATAAGTGAACACAAAATTTTCGAGTACTTTAGAATGTCTGTATCAAGATAAAATATATTGTAATCTCCTTGTATTCAAAAGCAACACGTATTTAGAGAACCTGTGGGACCTTTGAAAATGTTAGGATTAACTATAACTACTATAGCTGAGTTTCTTGCGGCGTTTCTTCTCAGTAGTATCTTCGATTTTCTGAAGCGCTAGTTGATTCAGACATGTAAAAGAGCCTATATGGCCAACTTGCAAAATAAATTTTTCATTTTCATTTTCATAAGGTACGCGGTATAGCTGTACGAAATGAAAACATGTTTTACTCGATTGCCGCCAGAAGGGAGGGTTATATGTTTTTCGAGTGTAAGTGAGTATGTATGTATGTAAGTATGTATGTATGTAAGTATGTATGTATGTATGTATGTATGTCTTTTCTGTGCCATGCGCTGCACCCTAAACGGTTTGATGGATTTTGATTTGTGAGGTGTCGTTGGATTCGTCTTGATTGGAGGGGTGACTAAGCTATGTCAATATTAACCGGCTCACCTGGCAATTTGTCATCTACTACTGCTTTTAAGCTACAATATGCATACAAGTGTAAAACTGGCAAATGGCTTCCCTGGTGGTAAGTAATTTTCCTAAATGCTTCACCTGGTAATCTGTAATCTACTGCTGCTTCTAAGCTACAATGAGCATACAAGTGTAAAACAGGCAAGCGGCTTTCCTGGTGGTCAGTGATTGTCCTAAATGCTTTACCTAGTAATTTGTCATATACTACTGCTCTTAAGCTACAATGCGCTTACAAATGTAAAACAGGCAAGTGGCTCCCCTGGAGGTAAGTAGTTTTCGTAACCGCCTTACCTGCTAACTTGTTATCTACCACTGCTCCTAAGCTATAATGAGCTGCGGCACCTCGGCCGCTTGCTATAATTCGTCACATACAATTCTATACAATTAATCGGAGCGCGCAGAACGCAACGCCCCGGACGCACGCTTCGGGCGCCTGCTATGTTTTGTCCTCCTCGTATTTCCTTTTAAAATTACTCCCATCCTGATTCATAATAGAAAGTAATGGGTTTGACCAGAACATTCTTTTTATTTGTCTTTTCGCGTCTGAATAACACGGCGTCGTGGTACAACGCGGCGCCCCACCGTGCACCCGCTCAGTACGGCACCGCGCGGTGTATTTCCACAGCGCGGACCGTAAATATGCACGGTAAAACGGCGCCGCGCCGTTTCACGGTAACGACTCCGCGCCGTGGACATGTGGCCAGGCCAGATTTCAGGTTTTAGTTATAGTATTATTTAAGTTGTTAGTTTACTTTTATTTCAAGTTTTTAGTTATTTTTCTGTTACTTATTTTTTAAATTTGCTTTTGTATTTAATGTTTCAAGTGTCAGATAATCTAATAATATTAAACTGTCATTTTAGATTTATAGCTTCGTTAATTGAAGGGACAAAAGGAAGAGGAAGACCCAGACTGACATATTTTGAGCAAGTGGAAGAAAATTTTCGAACCGCGTCGTATTGGAACATCAAACGGCTGGCGGAGAAGAAAGAAGACTGGCGATTACTGACAGGACCTGATGATAAACGGTGAAGGGCGGGATGGTTTTTTTTTGCAAGTTTTATTTATCTGTTTTGTCACAAAATTTACCTCATATTGGTATGAAAATAGTATTAAAGTATACAAACAAATCCCTTTTATATAAGACCCCACTAGACCATGTACCTACAAAGCTCTCAAATTATTAATGAAAAGAGTAATGTCGTATTTTTTAAACAGGTCACATGGAGTATCAAAAGAAATAAACACATTTGATTCAGGCTGATCCAAACAGTGTATTAAAAAGTATAAGCTTCTTCAGAAATTATTCGTTACGGACTTATCAAAAGAGCCTGTTGTATTTTGTATTGTACCTCGTACAAGGCACTTCCTAAAATGACCACTTCCAGTTGTGACCCCTTCCTAAATACTATTATTTCATAAAATGACTTCCTGATATAAACATTTCCTGATTTGATCACTTTCCAAAATGAGCATTTCTCGGTGTAACCACTCCCAGTATTTCATAGCGCGACGTGACTTGACTACAAATCTACTAGTGACCCGCTGTTGCTTTGTTCCAATTTCATAGGTTTTCTCAGACTACAAAAGTATTATGATATGGTGCCTGCCTTACTGGTTGAATTTTTAAAACTGTTATCATTTTTGGGTGGCATACCAAAAAGTAAAAAGGAAAGTTATTGGTGCGATTCGTTCCGTCCGTCTGTCCATCCGTCTATCTGTCCATCTACCTGTCATAGCGACATATTTTAGTACATTACTAATGCTATATATTTGAAATGTTGAACAGATTATAAAATTTCCTTACTCAACCGTATTGCTAGTCAAAAAATTAAGAAACATACTTTCGGTTCATCTGAAAATGTGAAATGTTTGTCTCTCGATGCTCTCATTTCCTTATAACACTAGTCAGATGGAGCCGCATGCATTTCGGCTAGTACGGAGAGATAAAATAGATTATGTTCAAAGAGAAATACCGTTTTAATAGTAGTAGTAGCTTAATCAATTGAGTATCATTAGCTGAGAAATGGTTTTTGTTGATGTTAAATATAAAATTTGCAGGTACTTCAAGGTCATAAATAAAAAAATAATATCATAAATCGGTCATATCGGGAAGTGACTACAAGTGTTCATATCGGGAAGTAGTCTCATAAGGAAGGGATCGCCTCAGAAAGTGGTCATATCTTGACCTGATCATATCGGAAAGCGGTCATATTAGGTGTGGTCTTCAAGCAAAATCATCTTGATTTGTCGTTTCAGAAAGTAATTAGTTTTAACAGAAAGGGTTAATTTTTTTAAAAAACTTTTTATAAAAAACGCCCAATTCTGGTACCAATATCGGAATTCTAGAACAGAATGTCTAATGTCACTAACCACTGGACTTCTGAAAGGCGAGATTTTAGCCTGTGGCAAAAAAAAGACTTAAAACAAAGTAGGATGGTCAGAATATTACCAATTAATAGGCTTACGTAGTCATCCATACTATTTTATTAATGCGAAAGTCTGCCTGTCCGTCTGTCTATCTGTACGGCTTTCGCACTTAAACTACTGAGTCGATTTCGATAAATTTTTGTACAAAAATAGTTTCATACATAATAATACAGGGTACTTTTGACATGAAACGTCTTTAATTTGGACATGAGGGGCTCACAATGCAAAAACCATGTCTGAACGAAATATGTTATGATTAGATCGCTTATTACTTTAAAAATATTGCACATATATGTAGACAATATTTTATTTAATCACATTTTTTCTTCACTTTGTTTTCTAAAACTATAACGTTATGTATCGTCAGTGACATACATTTATTTAGCTCATAATATTTTACTATCATGATTTATTTTAGATTTATAGCTTCGTTAATTGAAGGGATAAACGAGAGAGGAAGACCCAGATTTACGTAATTTGAGCAAGTGGAAGAGAAGTTTCGAAGCACGTGGTATTGGTATATCATACAGCTGGCGGAGAACAAAGAAGAGAGGCAATTACTGAGAGGACCGATGATAAACGGTGAAGGGCGGAATGGTATTTTTTTTGGAATGTTTAGCTACCTATTGTGTCGCACACTAGACCACATATTTGTATGAAAAATTGTTTTTAAAAGTACAAACAATATCCTTTTAGATAAGACCCCACTCGAACGCATTAGTACTAGAGATTGCAAACCGGGCCCGCCCGGGCCCGGTGACCTTTTAGGCACCCACCGGGCCCGACCATTCTTACGGGGCCCGGTCACCGGACCTGGCAAGTAAACCGCGGCGCGCTGCGCGGGAGCGCCAACTCGTAGAATGTACGTTATTAGTTTTGTTTTTTTTTTACTATGTGTTCAAATAGACACTATAAGGAGTAAAGAGAAAGCTTGCTTGTTTAAACTTATAAAAATGAATAAATTACTGATACGAATGTTACCTTTCCGCCCATAAGTAAAAGTAATCAATTCTGTAATAAGTGTGATTTTGAGACTTGAGTGAGACTGATTATTGTGATAATTGTTCATAAGCCAGTTTGAAATAAACATCAACCTTGAATCATTATTTTTCCATTCATATACAGGGTGTAATCGTTAAGTGTAGCCAGGCGATTATTCAGTAAATTTAACAGATATCAGAAAACTTTAAGCTGATGTCGAATTTACATTACCCAATGAGTAAAATTACATTAATAACTTTTTTAAATAAAACCAGAAATATCCCAAATATTAACTTCAAACCCTCCCATACATTTAGTACGCCGTTCGTTGAAAGACAATATAAGGCCTAGTCATTTCACCATTATAAAATGATTCATGAATTGTTTTAATACAGTTTATTTGCGTAAATAATGAATTTTAAGCACTTTTCTCTTACGACATTATTTGAGGCTGCGTGAGACTTACGGCCGCAAAGGAGAGTTTGAAGTAAATATTTGGGATATTTCTAGTTTTATTTAAAAAGTTATTAATGTAATTTTACTCATTGGGTAGCGTATTCTCGATATCAGATTAAAGTTTTCTGATATCTGTTACATTTACAGAATAATCGCCCGACTACACTTAACGATTACATCCTGTATAGAAAATTTTCATAAAATATTTGAAAGGTTTCATCACTAACACACAACCCGGCCGGGCCCGGCGGACCCGGCCGGGTTGGCGACGAATGCAACCGGGCCCGGCCGGGTTCAGAAACATACCGGATTGCATTCTCTAATTAGTACCTACTGTATGGTATTGTGGTTCGTATAAGGCACTTTCTTAAATGACTGCTGCCAGATGTGAACTCTTACCAAATGCAACAATTTTATAAAATTAAGTCCCGATATGAACATTTCTTGATTTGACCACTTTCCAAAATGAGCACTTCTTGATAAAATCACTCCCAGTATTTCATAGCGTGACGTGACTTGACTACAAATCTACTAGCGACCCGCTGTTGCTTTGTTCCAATTTCATAGGTTTTTTTCAGACTACAAAAGTATTATGATATGGCGGTGTGCCTACCTTACTAGTTGAATTTTTAAAACCGTTATCATTTTTGGGTGTCATACCGAAAAGCAAAAAGGAAGCTTATTGGTACGACTCGATTCGTCCGTCCGTCCATCTGTCCATCTATCTGTCATATCGGCATATTTTAGCACAGTACTAATGGTTTCTATTTAAAATGTGGAGCAGAAATTATTATTTTTTTGTTACTCAACCTGATTGCTAGTAAAAAAATTATTATCGGTCATATCGGGAAGTGACTACAAGTGGTCATATCGGGGAGTTATAAGGAAGGGGTCTCCTCAGAAATTGGTCATATCTTGACGAGATCATATCGGAATGCGGTCATATTAGGTGTGGTCTTCAAGCAAAATGGTATCATCTTAATTGGTCGTTTCAGAAAGTTATAGAAAAGCGTTCGGATTAGGGGTAGTTTTAAGAGGAAACGGTTTTATCTCGAATGGGTAATTTTAGAAAGTAATCAGTTTGAATCGAAAGGGTTAAATTACTTAGTTTTTTATAAAAAAGCCCAATTCTGGCTGGTAGCAGTTCCTAAGTTCTAGTTCTAGATGTCCAATCTCATTGGCCCCTGAACAGCTGAAAGCCTGGATTATGGGCATGTGACAAATATTCTTGAACTGCAGAGCGGTCATGATATGGTCACTTTTGTGGTTACTAAGCACGGCGCCTATTTTAATACATTAACTATAACCACAGCAATTCCATGGGGATGAACACCGGCAAAATGCTTGGATATTTTTTCGGTACCAAGTAATTAGCTGTTTGTTGTTGTTGTTGTTAGCTTCGTAAGTGAACCAAAACAATATCACATTTTTGGTTGCCTCATTTAATTTAAAAAAATGAAAACGTAAAATGTCATAAAATGTTTTTATTTTTTACAATTATATGGCGCAACTAAAAAGTCTAATGTTATTTGGGGCACTAATTACTTTGTAATGTAAAAATATCCAAGCACTTTGCTGCAATTCATCCAGAGGAAATTGTTGGACAGATTCAAAAGAAATTATATACGAAAGACAGAATATCAACAGTTAAAAATCTAACATAAACATAACTAATATTATAAATGCGAAATTCCGTCTGTCTGTCTATTTGTCTGACCAGCTCTCACGCGTTACTGGCTTAGTCTATTTATATATTGACACCTGCGAATGGATGCAGGGTGACTTTTTCTTTTTAAAATGTTCAAGTTTTTTTAATTACCCAATTTTATTTGTAAACTCGTTAATTTATTTCATTATTTGATCGCGCGATCGTTATAGAACCCAAGTAAATGTTGTTCTAAATAATAAAAATGTAACTTATCCATTTTATAAAAAATACGAGGACTACCCTAACACTCCACCGGTGCGTAGGTATGTCAATCTCAACAAATAGGCCTAGTTTCAGTACTGCTTTATTTATAAACTATGTCTATAGGCCTATTGAGCCTGAAATGAATTGATTCTATTCTATAATGGGGGTGGACATTGGGAAGTGGTCGTTTTGGGAAGTGGTGAATTTATTTTAGGAAGTGGTTATTAACTTTCATAATATAAAAAAATCAGTACCTACAGTTCTTTGCAACTTTAGCAACAAAGTGTCATGACTCCATTTTTGAAAACAGAATGTTGCATCTTTCACACTATAGTTGGTGTGTCACAAGACATAATAGCTAACTGCTACCTGACAAGTCAGGCAGCCAAGGCCTTCCAGAATGCCCGTGAGATTCCGCGTGACGTCGAAGGCGCATTCTATCTTATTCATGTATTCTGTGATATTATTCAACGATGGCTAGGCGTTTAGTTAGCTGTTGTCTTTGGGTTTCTATCAACGGTGCATCATACGTGTCTTAACTATTATTTTCCTTAGGATTATCATGTGTCTCAACAATAAAAATGCATTACATAATTACCACTTTTCTAGTTTTATTATCTCACAGACTCATAACAGCCCATCTTTTTCATTTCTCTCAAAAGCAGCGTGCCTAAACAAAGTGGCATTGTTGGCGTTGACGTTCTGGTAGAAATAACAACATTGTGCGGTTGACGCCAAAGACTGTTTACTGTTTTCCACCTTATTGCAATGTAATAAGTTATAAAGTGTTTGACGTCGACGGTGTAGTCAGCCAAATTGAACTCTGGGTCTCTAGAGAACTAGTAGCAATGAATGAAAGCAATATTATTAAGACATTTACTATGAAAAGTCATTTTGACATTTATTGGTAAAGGTTCTCAGAATTCACGTTGATTGTCTGCACAGACTCGATGTAAGGGTGGCAAAAGCAAAATTCAAAAAATATTTTGATTAGACATACCTACATTCACGCTTCAACACCAATTGTATGTACCTTTCTTTGTTGAGGTTCAATCGGATTTATAAAATATCATATCATCCATCAGGGTCCATTTAACATACTCAAAAATATGAACGACCGCTCTTATAACAATGTATAATTAAAGCGTTGGTAAGTATATTATTATACTTTTACACATGACCGTATCAGAGATTCGCAAAATACTTAGTCCATATAAGACATTTTTCAACTACCGGCACTTTCACTCGCTCGCATTGAGTAGTGCGACACAGTAAGAGTATGAAAAAACTCATAATCATAGGTCATAGGTTAGGTTACAATAACCCCAAGCTATATCAAGGCTCATGAGCTTTGGGAGCCATGGTCAGATAACCCAGTGCCCAGTAGCGGAGTTCCGTCGACCCCACCCTGAGGAACAGAACATCCTTGTGCTCCTACCAGCAGTAGCACTAGAAAATGCTCAAGAGTGGTTATCATTCGATAAACGCAAAGTAGAAGATTAACGTAGGCAGCCGGTATAAATATTTGTGGGAGATTCTGATATTTTGTGAGTTTAGTATTTGGAGAGTCAGGTATTTTGCGAAACTGGTATTCATGGACGTTTTCTGTGGGTAATCGTAACTCCACATGACTTTTTTTTATAAATAAATAAACTTCACTGTTTTGGTCGTACCCCGAATCTGGTATTTAGTGAAGCAAGTATTCTACTCAAGGGAGCTCCACCTCTGCCACGATGCTTCAGCTTATCAGCGAGTGGAGAAAGTTCGGCTTTTATGTAAGTATGGTAAGTCCTACCTACTACGGTCTGACGACGAGTGGAAGGCTCCTGTAAGTCTCTATTTTCCACTATACGTTTGGTTTTGCTTTGGTACAGGAACCTTCCGCTCAATAGTCGGGCTATTGCTAGCTCAGGAATCTATGCTAACTATATAAGTAAGGCTCTTCACAAAGACCAATTCTGTATCCAACGTCTTACCGCATCAGACCGTCGAAAATATTATCGGTCAAACCTATGGCAGTCAGCGAGATAAGCTTGGTGGTTATTTAGGTACAGGTACCTTCTATCAGGAACCATAATCCTTAGGATCAGTCCTTCGGTCGACTTATGGTAACCGACCCTGTAATGACATCAGTAGGTCACTAAAGCCAGCAATCATGAGGCACTGGTATTTTAACAACAAAAAAGTTGTAAAGATTTCGAGTAAGGAGTACCTAGGTGTGATGTGTATGATTGATATCACCTAAAAACGTTACTAAGACTTTATCTGAGTTTAGCACCAAAGTCTTTCATGGTCACCAGTTTTTACTACGATAATCACAATCACACTTGTGGGCCTTTATATCTTAGACTTGAAAGCCTGAAATCATAAGAGATGGCTTTTCTGGTCTACACAAGTAAAACTAATAAAAGTTATGTATTTTAGTCATTCGTGTATTCAAGTATACAGAAATTAACAACACGATACAAATATTTTATATCAGTTTTATTGCAGTCTGAAAACGTACGCCAACTAGCTAGCTAACTGCCGCGAAAGATTGTCGCTAGCTGGCGCTGTATAGTTGCATGTGTGTGTGTGACGATAGTGTCTGTATACGCTCGTAAACAGATTCTGCATTTTTTCTCAGGACTGGCACAACAATACCATCCAACTGTGAAGTCAAAAAATCAACCGTATTCAGATACCTACGGTAACAAAAAAATAATAAAAAAACAGCGATAGGTTACGAAAAATTACGAAAAAACCGTAATTTTTTTTACAGCGCCATCTAACGGGACTTTGTTTGAGAGCGACCCTAGTCGGTCCCCCTTAACCTATTCTATCAATTACGGACATAAAAAAAGTCATTTGAATACCGTATTATCACACATACTAATGAACTTATTACAATCTTGACAATGAATGTTGAGGAAATTCGTAGGTACTACTCGTCGTCGAGGTTATTGGGTTTAAAAAAGCTTCGGTCAGATTTGAATCCGAGTAACATGGGTTGAAGTAGCCTTTGTACCAAGCCTATATATTATCCAAAGTATCAACATTGAGAGTCCCACAAAATACGATTCCAAACAAGTAATGGTCGGTAAGTATAATTTCAATTCTATAAGTCACTTTTCTTGGATTCGTATCAAACGCGGTAGACAAGCTTTTGAATAATTATACCTGGGAAGACCAGTCTTTGACGCGACTCCGATCGATAACGCAACGAGAGTCAATCGTACACACGACTATACAGCGCCGTAAAAAACAATACAAAAATTTGAAAATCGAACAAAGTCATCCAATACACACATGACATGCAGCAGTGACCTCAACTCTCGTTGCGTTACGTAGATAATGCGATTTTTGACATAGAACATGCATCAGCTGAATCAGACTCTAATACACTCATGCACGCTTTATGCACGTTACACTACAGACAATATTCATAAAAAAGCGGCCTTTGAGATATTGTAATGTATTGTGATGCCTTCTCTATATATACATATAGGAGCCTAGACTCGATGTTTTCTCACATATTTTAACATTACGGGATTCACCAATTTATGAGTGTCTTTAGCCACTTTCGGTAGTAAAGTTGTTTTAAAATTAAGCATAAGGTACGTATTACAATAGTGATGTGCGTAGTGGAGTGTTCTAGGAATTTAAACTTGTACCTATATTTATTTTCCTTATGTGCGCCTCGAAGAATTCCGCTCGATTCGTCGAGAGGTTTCATTAAAAAAAAACTAAAAAGATGATAAGAAAACTAAGTGAGTAACGTGGCCAGTAATTGGAGGAATCGTCTAACGTTACTGACAAATTAAGTTAGTCCTTTCTTTTTAAAATTTAATTTGCCTTTAGGAGGAAATTTTTCAATTGAAAACGGGACACTTTCCTCGATGATATTGGTATATTGATAGTCGTTTGCCGACACTCTATTGTTTGTTTAAAAACGTTGCTGTCTATTGTGGCAACGATATCTATGTACTTACTAGATCGGGTATTCCTAACCATTACTGTCTCCGACACAACTGCAGTGCCGGCACAAGACCTGCCGCACATTTACTCGAGCACTGGGACAGTGAAAAACAAAGCGTATTTCTAAGCGTATTTTTTATCGCGCTAAAGTCCCGATAATGTTATAAATAAAGCGTATTTCGCTTGTTAAACTACCTACCTATTTAAAACACATGATTGATAAACCCGTGTGTGACTTAACAGTAGTGTAACACTTTTCCTCTTAGTAATATCAAAAATTAATACTCAATTTAGGAGGAGTGTGGACTCGACTCCAAAAACGCTCTCCATACAAACGGTAATAATGTTTTCCACCGTCTAAACCTTAACCTATGACAATTTTTTTTTTGGTATGTTGTCATTCAGAACTAGGTTTGTATGTTTTGATTTTGTTAATTTTCTTTACAGATTTGACAATATTTGCATTTTATGAGTTTCATACACAACAAAAAGCATCTATTGGTTTGCTTTGAAACTATTAAGAATATTTAAAAAATCAAAACATACGAACCTAGTTCTAGGGCACACTGACAATACATAACAAAAACATGGCTATAGGTTAAGGTTTAGAGGTTGGGAAAGATTATCGCCGTTTGCATGGAGAGTGCTGGGTTTACATTCCTCTTAAGGTTGCATTGCATAAATACGTAAAACATAACCCTTCCTTTTGGCTTTGCCGTAGTCGGGTAAAAAGTAAAACATCGTGGACAAGACTAATGCCGCCAAATTTTTTATTGCACTGTAAATGTAACAATGTAATTGTAAATGCAAGCATCAGTAAGAAATGACAACAATCGATAAATAACAACATCTAACGAGCAAGGGATTTATTATGTCGGGTACGTATCCACCGCGAACATATGCGCGCAAAGTAAAAAAAATTACATTACACGTATGTAATAATGTTCGTAATGGGTCTCATGCTATTGGACGAACTCACCGCCGTAAAGTAGAGTTCGAGCTGTTACATTACACACGAATGCTGGCTGTAGCTATAATTTTTAGTAGGTAACTATTAACATCAAACTTCGTCTACGTAGAATTAAATAAATATAACATTTGGCGCTACATGCTAGATTTTTGTTTATTTCCATAGGCATGTGTTCTTTAACAGCTTTATTCTTTTTCTAGTAACATGAACATATATATAGATTACAGAAACCAAATGATACACAAAAAACATGTAACATTAAACTTGTGAACATCAAAATACGTACTCAGTTCCATGTAGATCGAGTGAATGACGGAATTAAGCTTATAAATGTCGTGGCCCTAGCTGGACCCTCCTAAAACGAAGAGTTGCGACTTACTTTGTAAATATAAAACTACTCAAAACAAAATAGGGCCCACTTGAATTTTCTCGGTAAAATGAAATGAAATTATAAAAATGAGTATCTGTTTACCAATATGCACGTTTTGAAAGTAGGATTTTATTTTATTAATTTTATGTGTTAACAATTAATAAAACCCTACTAAAAACTATGCTTTGACACAAACATATTTTTATACTTTGTTTTACTGGGAGAAGTCGAGTGGGCTCTATTTTATTTTGAGTAGTATATTTTGGAACAAACTGTACTAATTGACTTGGTCCAAAACTAAGCAAAGCTTGTAGCTATTGTTAAATAGACAAAGGGTATGTGCTACATGTATAGGCATGGATATAACGATACAAATGCATATACAGGGTGGAAAAAACGAACCCCACATTGACGGCATTTAACTTAAATATTGTAAATAACAGATTCTACGCAAACGAGATTTACTTTTATTTTTGAAAACAATAAATAGTTCATTTATGGATTTTAGAAAAAATGATTGCCTTAATCGTAAATCACACTAGTGGAATGGAATATGATAAAACCATAAAGTCACGTTTTATGATACAGATCAGTGATTATAGTCATTTATGTCTACAACATACACCTTTGAACCAACTTAAAAGACCGTGAAAAGTTTAAAAGTCATTTAAATATCTCCTTTACTTTCCTTGCATCATAGGCATCATAGCATCGTAGTTGAGTGACTATCAGTATTAGTTAAATGGTTAGGTAAAGACAATGTACCAGAATTTGCTATTTCCAATATTTAAGGTAGTTGCAGTCCATGAGGCGTTCGTTTTTCCACCCTGTATAGTACGGGAGTGCTCTGTTATGAAATCTGTCAAATTTAAGAGTTGTGAAAAATTGTTTCAAGAAGTACCATGGTAGGACGAGGCGACCTAGTTTTATTTTACTATTGAATTGAGACCGAAAGCAAGTAGACTAGTCAAACGAATGTTGCTGAATGCGCCAATTAAAAATGGTTTATTAAAGTTAACATGTATTTTCTTGCCGTGGAGTGTTTAACGAGGGCATTATTATATTCTATTACCGACCCGTCCCGGCTTCGCACGGTTGCAATTTACTATAAAACTTAATTGGAATGTATTAGGTATACCTGAAAATCTTCTGTCAAAATTCTCTAAAGGTCATGGAAAAAAGAATAAAAATTCGTTGCGTGGTTTAGAAAGACTTAGATTAGGTATAATAAAGCAAAAAATGTGCTAAGAAATAACAATAAGACAAAGCACCACTGTTATGTTTTACTTTTGGAATGGACCGATGTAATGTGCGCCATTATCGCAAGCCTGGGCAAGCGTTGGTTGAGTGTTGAGTGGAATGCAACGTACCTCTAGCCCTCTGCGCGGGAGTAGCGACAAGTGCGCGGGCGTGGCGCGCCAGCAGGCGCAAGCGCGGCGCGCAGCGACGTAGCAGCGCAGCCGCAGACAGCGCCACCACAGCCAGCAGTGCACCAGCCACCGCCAACATCCGCCATGGCACCGAGTTACCATGCCATTCTGCTTCCGCGGGACCTGACACAATTATTTTTTACTTCACTCAAAATATGAATAGACTGAATTCTGCTGCAGCTGTTTACGTCGTATAGGATATAACTTAAATTTAATGCATGCTGCCATGCACATTATATGACATCCACACCGTTATTATAATGGCTACAGTTGTTGCAGCTCAGCTCGCGTTGCCTTTGATCCACAATTAAGGCACAA
The DNA here is from genome assembly GCA_963691745.1 of Ditula angustiorana. NCBI lineage: Eukaryota > Metazoa > Arthropoda > Insecta > Lepidoptera > Tortricidae > Ditula > Ditula angustiorana. The sequence continues at coordinate 24,650,999 of OY829472.1, forward strand.
ATTAAGGGTAGTAACCAAGCTCGAATCTTTTATCGACTATTCGAAATAGCAATAAGGCGGCAAAATAAAATTTAAGCAAATATTATTAAATTCATAATATGATGTAAATGTACATCATTTCGCTAATGCTGTTTACTACACTCTGGCGAAGCCAAAAAGGACAAGTATGTGCTTGGCTTGTACTCTGTGTTATTGTTTTCCAAATTTTTGACATTACTCGCTGTGCAATGCTTTTCTTAGCATGGACATTCGTAGGCTCGCGCTCGGCAATCGGCAAAAGTGTCATCGCAATCAAACCAATGGTTTAGTAAAGCGTAGAAAACTTACAAATGAACACATATTAATTTCGATACATTGAGATTTGAATATCAATGCCATCAAGCATCAGAGTATTTGTTACTGAAATTTGTGGCCAACGGAATTTTTTAATTCCTTAAATGGAGCAGCTAGCTTTAGTAATTATCAAAATCGCAAAAAAAGTCCGACACCAAAAAACACCGTACATTAAGAACAAGTAAACGAGTTGGTTGGATTTGTTGAACTAGCCAAAAATATTACCAACAAATGCGTTATATATGTATAATCCAGGTTGAAATACTATTTATTACTATGAAGTTTTAAATATGCTCTTCTTTCAGTAAATTTAACGATGTATTTAGAGGCCAATCCGCATATCCTCCATGTTGTCTATAACTGACCACTTCTTGTTATAAGAGAATGATTGTCGCCAGAAAAAATACTTCGTAAGAGTAACCGAATTTAGTTTGCATTTTACATAAAAATTACAGCTAAACTAGTGTGAAACAACAGCAACATTCAATACTGCATAATATTCATTCACGCTTGTAAAATAGATCGAAAAACCCGTTTCAAAATACAAACAGATAAATATTTTGGTCAACATTTTATAGCGTCAATTATTATATTTGGTAAATTCAAACAAATAATACACAACATTCAATACAGTGGTAAATGAAAACGCTGCTCCAATATCACTCCAAAATGAATGCTACCTTAACGTTTAATTAACAGCATTGCTGCATTGTGCTCTGTACAGTCACGAGCACCAACATGTATACAGCCAATCCTTCCCAACCTGTCAAAATTATGTAAACATCAACCTTATTGTTAGAGGCATAAGGTCTGTGTATACATATTTATGGAAGATTGACTGTATTGATGTTGGCGCTTGTGACTGTACAAAGCCCATATACGAGGGAAAGCGCTCTCCATACAAATGAGGTACCGTTGTCCACCCTCTATACTAAACCTTAACCTACCGATACGATTGTGGAGCCTTTGTTCTACGTTTGCTTAAAACGCAATATGCCAAAGAAGCGCTTGTCCTAAATTTCGTCCTTTGGTGGCATTTAGGCTAATGTGGCTGTGTCTACTTCGTTCTTGAACTATTAAGTAAAAGGCCTAAATAGATAACTAGCGAACCGTCGCGGCTTCGCATGGGTAAAATCTGGATGCAATACGTATAAAAACCTTCCCTCAAAAATCTCTAAACAACAGTGAAAACCGTATCAAAATCCATTGCGTGGTTTAGGAGGAGAAGGCGGCCGAAGATACAAAATAAAAATTTAGGACAGACAGGAAAAATAGCGAATTTACTTTGTACTATGTTAAGAATAAAGATAACGATGTGACTAATTCGATCTTTTCCTAATTCGCTTTATGCGTTTACGTCATTATTATGCGGACAAAATACGGCATTAAACCTAATACGACTGTTGACTTACGTCATGCATTATGGAGCATTGTGCCTAATGTTGAATATTGACAAGTAATGCCAATTTACTCTAATGCTGTATTTTACTGGCCGATGTAATTTTTAGTACGGCAGATAACCATGCTAGAACAGCGTAAAGTAAATGTAAACACGTAGCCAAACGAAAAAATAGTTGTGCGTGGTCCGAACTTTGCCGGTTTATACATACATTTATGTTTCTGATGGAACAGAAATGTCCTGTGAATATGTCGTGGTTTGCCCATACGGAAATGGGCTCTAATTTAGTCCTAACAGTTTGGTCTTAACGTGTTTTAGTCCTAACGCGTTTTAGGTCTAACATGTCTTAGTCCTTGTGCGTAGTAGTCCTAATGCAATGTAGCTTAATCCAGCTGTCGTCCTAAAGCATTTAGGACTCAATACAATTTAGCTCAATAAATTTTAGTCCAATGCGTTTAGGTACAACATAAAAATAGACAGTAATAATTAGAAAGGCAGATTTTTGTATTATATGCGTATTAGACTGTGTAGCCTATTGGTATATTGTGTTTTAGGCAGACGAAGGCCAAAGATTTTTAAATACCTACGTAATTGCCATGCCGGATAATTAGATTTGTAGGTATTGCTTTTTTTAATATTATTCATGTTTTTTTTGAGTTCTATACAAAATAAAAAAGTTTAAATTTGTTCAAATCTGTTAAACAATATTAAAAAAATCTAAACCTAGAAACCTAATTTTTAAGCCTGGCGACAACCCACTTAATAAATACAATCGTATTAACCAAAGCTTAAAGGGGGGAAACGTTACCGCCGTTTGTATGGAGAGCGCTCGGCCCACCCATCCTCATCGTCCTCAAATCAATATTGGAAGCTGCACTTCAATATGTGCGGTGATTAAATTTAACATGCTTTGATAGTCGTCAGCCCCCCATAAGCGGATGATAAGTTATATGAATTGAGATCCTAATTATAATTAAATGATATTGTTATTTCTACGTTTCGGCAATATAGGCCAGGGATATTTTACAATATAATAGCAAAAGTGCGATGTAAAGCTGCCTTTTTGGGTATGTTATTTTGGACCCCTTAGAGGAGTGTTAATCTTCGTTTAGCAAGCAAAAAAAAAAGTCGTGCTACCCACGTAACAGGAAACAATGCAAAATTTTCGGACTCTTAAATTTTTGCAGTTCAACTCCATAAACTATGTATTTTTGACATTTTATTTTACTTTATTTATATACATTATTTGTCACTATCATTTTAATAGTATATTATTTAAAATTTGCGATAATTTAAGCCCACAGCTCAGTAAGTAGAGTAATTGTTGAGGTACGAGCTAAATCATGAAAATGTATTTTTTAGAATACCTCCTCTACACGTAAAGCTTTACTCGTCTAAACCATGATGTGGGGTGTCGTTTGTGAAAATAATTTTCGATTAAGGGATCCGACTGTGACATATTAAGCTTTAAAGTGCAAATTTTTGTTGGTGTCAATATCCCCCCCCCCCCCCCGTCTGCGAGCTAAATGGTTTCTTTTAGAAATGTGAAAAAATTAGCTAACTAGCCGAGCAGTCCCAACATCCGTCATGCGAAGAAAATATTTGTTTGTCATGCTACGTTGAGGTATTGTACTGCTAAGTTAACTAAAGATAATGTTTTAGGGTTCTGTTAGAAAAAGGTAAATTTTGATACGACTGGTAAGATTCCGTCCGTTTGTACCCCCCCCCCCCCCCCCCGCATATTTCAGAAACTATTTTACTTAACTTTATTGCCTATTCATATTTATAGGGGTCACAAAGGGGTAAAAAATTTCAAAGTTGACGGTCTACTAATTTAAGTGGGGTATCTTATCTATCATTTGTAAGGCCTAATTTACACATCATTCAGGTATTTTTTTATGTCGGGTAGTTTTTTAATAATAATACAGAAAATACCATTCCAGTTTGCAAAGCAAAAGATCTGAAACAATTTGTTAATATTGCAAACAAAATTAAATTACTTTTCTAACAAGCGCAGTTGGTTGGCAAGCACAAAAGGCTGTCTGAAAGTGACATTGAATAAAACTCATAACATAATATTCTCCGCCGCTCATGTGGTACGAGCAATAACAAAGTTCGCAATGCAGTAGATCTTTTATTTGCAGTGACCATTTCAATCGCCTAGCATTTTCAGTAGACAGAGCGAATGCAAAAAAATATCGTTTTAGTAAGCATTCGCTTTATTACATACCGATACCAAGTTACTAGTGAACGTAAAGATATAGAAGAACTTAGAATAATGGACCATGGGCAACTTTATATGAAGTCCAGGCCCAGGAACAAAAGCGACCCTAACATGACCAGCCCGGGCTTAATTTATCCCTGCCTCTGTTAAACTAGTTTCAAAGGAAAATGACGCATTTAGACATAAACTCAGATAAACTAAACCGGTCATATTATAGGGGCACAATGATATGTCATAAAATTAATATTTATTAAATGTAATTCATTTTCTATTGGAGGCACCAAGCAAAATACCATTGTAACAAAACATAACCCTTCCTTTTAGCTTTGCCGTAGTCGGGTAAAAATGGGATGTCACTAGAAGACACTGTTGAGTTTAGTTGTCTGGCAGAGGATGCCTTAAGGCTAAACGTCCGCCTTTAGCATTTTGATTTTTGTGCACATACACCTTACAACTAAGCGCTAAGTGAGTTACATGGTACTTACGTGACTGAAACTCGAAGCAGACTGTCCGAAAACCTATATCTATAGGCAAACAGAAGGTGTAAGATGCCATGTCTACCGGAATGACGGCCGTGTTACCCTCGCACTGCGAGGAGACGATCAACTGGTCTCGGCTGAAGAGAGTAGGCGGTTGCCGCGTAATGTCGGAGCAAGTGGGGACATCTTCTGAGAGCCATGTGTCTCTGATGAGCGACGAAAGAAAATCAACATCATCTTTACTTACGTGGGGCGTTGACAGCAACATAGGTGCGCGAGACGACGTTGTTGCTGTGCACAACGCACACGAACTTGCCGTAGTCTTGCGCGGCCACGTGCGCCACCGACAGGTACGAGCCGTATATGTTCTGAACGTCCTCCCTGCAACGACGCCCATTGCTTTGAATATGTAATAGGCTAGTTGACGATATCAATGATCTTTGAACGTAAGCAGAATCGAATATTGTTAATATTAGTAGAGGATCAGAATTAGGAACAAACTTCACCCATATGTGAAAAGTATTTTATATCAAATTTAGTATGTTAAAAAATATATCAAAAGTGGTTTTGGCTAAAAAAATCCTCGCCTAGCTGTGATTAATTAAAATGACTTAGTATTAAAGTCGCCAAGTTAGTACTTCTATTCGCCCATTTTAATATTAACTTGCTCACTCAGTATTTTAATAATCAGGTTAGTTTAATCGTTTCATTTTAGCAGCAAATTTATTTTGCTGCACATTATTTGTGGTCAGTTTAGTTAGTTTTCGCAATTTTAATTTAATGCCGCTAGAGTCAGTATTTCAGTATCCAATTGTTAGTAGTTAATTATTTTTGTTGTCGCTAGATTAATAATATCCCTTATCATATAAAGTGACGCATATCAGGATACAAACATAATCTTACCGTGATGTATTAATTTCCCTTTGGGTCGGCAGCAGATCCCCTTCGGTACCGTTGGGCCACACCTTCCTCCACCTCAAGTCGCTGCGAGCGTCCGCTAAGAACGTCCTTCCTGCGATATTAAAATAATTATTTTTTCCACTCCTGTAGCATTAATGTAGTAATACGCTATCAATAAATAATAAATAAACAAAAACAGAACCACGAAAAGCAAAACATTCTATTCAATACATAAGTGGATATAAGAATCACCAAATATTTCGCTAACTCAGTGATCAATTAAAAATATCGGATTTAATGGCCAGTCAATTAAAAACAACGACATATAGTATTTGTGTTTTTTACTGGAACAGTCTGGTAAAATCCGAAACCATGGGAGATATTAACAGGGAAACTGTTTTAGGAGCCATGCTTATTAACTGCGTTTATTACCGCTACAAAGTGTAGAGAGACGTGAATCGAAGCGGATTAATTTAATTGGATGAACATTTCTAATTTCATCGATAGGTAAATCATACTACATTATATAAGCTTACCTATCATAGCTTCGCAAAACAAACGCAGCGGCTGGCCCTCCTCCACCCATTGATCTTTAGAAACGTACATCGTCTTCGGGGCATCCGTTAGTTTATCTAGGAAGTAATAAAATGTATTTCAAAGACAGCGACAAATCAAATATTCATCACTTTTGTTGCATTTAGAAATGAAAAACATACATAGGTAGTGGAAATTTCAAATGGAGCACTAAGGGCAGGTACCGTGTCTTACATGCCGCCTCGCGGGAATTTTAAGAGACCATTACTAGTTGTTTGAGTGACACAAATTATGATTCACAGATTTAAAAATCAATGTACAGTCGGCGGTTTAGATGGATATGCCCTACAGTAATAAAGAGAACGACAAATAGAAGCGAGTAGATCCGGTAAGAAAAAATACAGATTTGAAATTAAAAAGTAAAATAGTTACTATTGTTTACGTCATTTAGTCCTATCACACCTATAGTATGATAATAAAAATCGAATAAATTCCACAACGATTACAGTCATCATCAGAACGTATGCGTAGCTCTGATAACAATGGAATATCACACAGTCGGCAAAGAAGTATGAATGAAAGGCTTCGTTTTTCTTTTACTTATTTTGCGAAATAACACGTCTTAACACAAAAGTATCCAGACGACCGAGCTTTGTTTAGGACTCTGGTGTACAAAACACGTAAAAAACGAATTTACTTAGAAACACGACTATACCTACATACAGATTCTTCATCTCCGTGAACCCCAATATTCTAAATTCCATTCCTACCTAAAAATAAACAAAAGGTATCTTCGATTTTTGAAATTATTACTGAGCGAGCTCCCTCACGATGAGGCCGCTGAGGCACTGCTCAGTGCGGCACAGAGTCATGCCTCAAGCGGGTGGGATGCGCGGCCGCTCCCTTAGTCAGTGCCCGGCTTATTAAGTGTGCTCACTCAATATCTGCAGCCGGATGAGGTGGTCCTGCGTGTGCGTCTGGTTGGAGATGCGGCAGGTGTAGTCGCCTGAGTCGGGCGCGGACGCGCGGCGCACGTACAGCGTCTGGTTGGCCGCCTCGGGGTACAGGATCAGGTTGGACAGCCCCGTCGGCCACGGGTACGGGACGCCATCTTTGAACCTATCAAACAAAATCATCAAGGTGATGAAAAGATATTATCATAGGCTTCGCTTCGGAAAATGGAAAATATAGCTGAATAGCAGCGTGTGCTGCGCCGCAAAAACATAATCGGCGAAACCTTTTTTCCTTCTTTATAAACACACCGCAGGATGACCTACCTATTTATATCAATGTTTTGGAATTTTTTACCACAGGTTATTAGACAAAATGAATAAATATGGATCTTGCACAAATAATTGGAACATCAGTACATTTACGTATACATTAAAAGATTGCACAAAGTCATTTCATGACGCCAGCCATTACATAAAAAAGGACCTGCTTCAATATTGCGAAATATTTGTTAGGGAAAGGTTGGCCCTTAGAATAGCTGGCGACAGAAAGTAATAAGACTACTTAGGAACAAGAAGTCTACAAGTAGTAAATGAACTCGTATAAGCTTCGACTCTAGTTTCACGTCAGTAGTTCATTATCTTAACACCCCTTCAGTTATTGGGAGTACTGAAGCGGTGTTAAGTAAATTGCTTTTCGCTAAAGAAATAACTATAATAATAAGGAATTACTATAATAATACGGACGTCATCTTACGAGTAAGTTAAACTAATCAGCTATTCTCAATTTTTACCAGTATTTAGTACCAGTATACATACACACAGTTAAATAGTTTTTATAAGAGCCGAATAAAATATTTGGAACTCGTGCCTAAATGAGATTTGAACAAGATCATATTAAGTCGCTTCCTACCGAACATTGCAAAAAGTTACGATGTGTTAGGCCGGATCCGCGCACCACACCACACTACACATTTAATAAACAAGCTGAGAACTTCTGTTAAAGCAAAGTTTTGTGCATACGGAACGGCGGCACAAGACGCGCAGCAGCCCCGAATTCCCGAAGTTCTAGGCGAATTGGAATAATGATTGGATAGGATTTGGGTAAAAGGTTTTGTATCTATCTTGTGGTATGTATTTACAAAAAAGCCGTAAAAAAACTGAGCCGCAAAAGTAAGTATGTTTGTGAAGGATATTTGATAATTTCTACAATACCGTGCCAGTGAGAAACATTGTTATATTTCCCTATACTATTTACAACAAACTTTTAGGTCCTTATGCCTGATTTTTTTCATTACTAATCTTCGGTGAAAATGACCTTTATATATATCTATATATATATATGGCATAAAAAATCTACTTTGGAATGCGTAAATATAAGATGTTTACCTGAATTAAACTCGACCATTATCGTATAAAAAATAAAAATATTTTTTTTATCAGCAATATAATTGGGCAAGCAGTATTTAAATCTGTTAAAACCAAATCGATAGCATTAGCGGATTCTAAAATATGTCGCTGTGTCAGACGGACAGATAGGCAGATGGACGGATAGCCGTAGAGTCGCACTATTGTGGTTCTTTTTTACCTATTTAGTACATAATCGTAAAAACATTAAAAATAGATAGATAGATCTTTCATTAATTCATACAAATTTTATCCAGAATAAATTCGCTGACCGCGTGACTATTTGCAGTTCACGGAAATATGTGCTTCATAAGCCAGCATGTACCTACCTAAAGTCTTTACCTAAAGTTGTACAAAATATCTAAACGAATAAGTTTTGTGAATTCCAGATTTCCATGCTATACCATTTTCAGACTATGTTTCATCAAGCCTAAAAATGAAGCGAGCGCCGGTGAGTATTTTAAAACCAGCATCAGCACCTATCTCGAAAGCAGAAACAATAACGTGAAAAACAAAAAAAGTGCGATGAGGTCATCCTCCGGAGCAGTTTTGCGCGGCCGCACTGCGCCTGCGCTGTGCTAATCCCCGAAATGACGCGAACCGGTCTTTGACCCACGTGGCGCGGCCGAGAGGCGCAGCGGATTGCATTGCCGCATGCCGGAACTCTACCACACACCTTCCACCTCTGAGCGAATCCAGCCACTATACTTCGTTTTAATTAGATGAGAAATGGTGTAAACAATTTTGGTGTCTTTTTTTTGCAAAAAATGCTATTTTCAAATAAATAAGAACTGCTAACAAACATATTACTAATAAGTCACTTTATTTCAGTTTAATCTATTTAAAAAAGGCTATTTATATTTATAAATTTAATTGTAGCACTTTTGCAAAATAATACTTACCAATTGTTTAAAAGATTACTCATCTGAAATAAACGAGGTTTAGGAGTATGCAGGGCCAGCTTCGCGTAAAAGTTGCGACATACATAACGTTCCCTTATATTTAAATCGTGAACAGAATTTCAAACCTAAGAACCAAAATATAATATTTGAGGAGTTCCGTTAGTTTCTCGTGGATCCAATCATCAGGCCTTGATTTTGACCAAATTCGGACCAATCTGGAGCTATTACCCTTAGTTTTGAATAAACAATCAAATCGGTTCACAGTTGACGGAGTTCCGAGGTAATAGCAAACACACACAAAAACCATATGCATCGAATTTAGAACCTTCTCCCATTTTTAAAGTCTATTAAAAAAAAGAGTTCAAAAATTAATTTCAAATTGGGGTCGCTTTGTATCGGTATGTTGCGCACTTGCAGTAAGAACGTAATCGCTAAAGCATAAAACCACACTAAGCTATCAAACAGTTCGAGTATCAAAGACAAATCGGATTCATAAGGCATCTTGCGCAGCAACCAATATAATGGCATTTAGTTGCTACTCGTACTTGCCAATCGTATACTAATCGTGACTCCTAAGTTATGAACAGAAATATTTATTCTTACTCTAAATCTTGATTATAATCATTTGTACGTAAGCATATGCTAAAGTATGTAAATGTTTTTTGTAATAATTAATAATGAAATCTTTTTAAATTTGTCAAGGTTACCCACTCCACCCCACGTTTCATGTTTAACTGTCATGGCATGTTATTACGATTATTTTTAACCTTTTTGGGTTTGCTAGCTGGAAACGTCAAAAAGGTTACATTGACAACGAGAAATCTCAAAACTTATAACATTTCGCAGCAAATTTAAATTGAAAAAACAGCGAGTGTTTTGCCTTGAAATGATGCGTTAGAAACAACAATTTCTGTTTACAACTTAGAATGCATCCTGTACATATAAGTGCAGTACAGTTAGTGCAGTTAGAGATGCGAGTGGTGGAAACGTTCAATGAAACGTTAAGAAAACCCGTAAAGTGGGTATAGAGTGTAGAGGCGGAACAAGTCGACAGTGTAACATGGGAACAGGACCGGTATTGTAGACTCTGAGCAAGTAAATCTCGATTCCGCTTTTCCTTATATTCAACATCATGCAACCGACCAGCGTGTTATTGCACATTGATTTCATCTCAGTACAGTTTTCGGGATTCACTCTTCCCATCTGTCCAGAAACTTTAAATCCACACCGACGTTGAAAGTCGAAGGAAACTATAGATTCAATTGAAACAGATGACGATTCTACTGCTTCACGCAATGGAGCAACTATCGTTCGAGGGAATGTGGTGCTAGAGCTGAGTGAGTCGTCCCGGAACGGTCAGGTGCGCGCTGTGTATGGAGGAAGAATCCCGCCGCCGTAGCTCCCGCTTGGGAACTCGTCTCTGGATCGTTCACAACGTTATGCGACATCTGTACAACCTGATTGTAGCACGCGATAACGGTTTTAATAACAAACAACACCAAAACCAGTCCTGAATTTACAGATCAACCGCTGAATTGAAGGACTCACGCAGGCAAGACGCCAGACTAACTATTATGTACATGTAAGAGAGTTTTTATGAGGTTGCTTTTCTGGGCCGGATATATACAGCGCAGCTCGAATCTAATATTCCGTAATTCCATAAGTGTGACAATGCTATAAAATATTTCAAATTAGAAGAGGATTTCCCTGAATTCTTGTGCTTCTTGTATTGTCTGTTTTTTTTATTATTGAATATTAAGTAATTAATGTATACTATGAGTATTATATGTGTATGTCGTAAATTAAATATAACGAGATATAAGAAAGTAGAGAGTAGTTAAAGTAAGGTAGTAAGGTCTTGCAATAAAAAAATATTAATTTATTATGACCATGCTTATGCCTAACATAACATATACATAACAACAACAATAACCCTCCCTTAAGGCGCCAGACGGGTTAAACATATTCTTTATCAAATACCACAAACCAGACAAACAATAGAAATGCTCACAAAAACTAAATAAAAATAATAATTTAACGTTCAGGTGGATTGTTACTCCTGAATAGATTTCTTGGAATCTTTATCCTACAAGTAATATTTCTGAAAACAACGATTTAAAGTGATTAGCGCTAGGCTCACATAATGCACCACAAAAATAACGACTTAAAATGTCAATCCAAGTAGGACAATCAAAATTGAGTATTTTTCCAAATCATAAAACCATAACGTCGTAGTAGTAATGCATATTATTATCATTTGAAAAGTGCATAGTTATTTTTTATGCTAAATTCCAGACAGTAAGTACCCGACTATCGACAAACGTTTCAGCACCTAATTGGCATTCGGTAGCCAGCTACCGATTCCTGGCACTACGTGAAACTGCAAGTGCACAAGAATTTATAATGGCTTCAACACGCGGCGAATACTAAATATCGTGTCGACAGGGGCAAAAGCCGATGATGACTTGTTTTAGCAATATTCAATTCTACGAAGCAAGCCAGACGGAATAGGTTTTCCACGGTAATGACGTGCTGCGGGAAATTCTATCCAGCCACATTTTCACCGGGTCTTTTATGTAAGCAGATAAACAGATTTTTTACGTCGACTTAATACTTTCATATGTGTGTATTTGTGTAAAGCAGAAGTACTTAAAATTTATTCGTATTTTTGTAGTCCAGATATTTCAATGAGAACTTATATTGTTCTCATCAGAAAACAAATGTTTAAACGAAAACAAATCCAAACAGGAATAGATGAGCGAGACCACCCGGACAGACTACCAACGTCACAGCTTATATTTAACCGATTCTTTCATTAAGGAAAATGATGACAATGCACGAATTTCCATTGCCTCTACTGCTTAGCGACAATTTGCAAATGCGTGACTGCCGTTATCAAGTGATGGTCGTCCGGACATTGGTATATGGTAAAGAGCTTGTAATGAAGAAGATATAGGTAGTGGCCGGTGGCCGGTGGCCGCGGCGCGCGACGTGCGTCAAATGCACACGACACGAGCCGCATAGCAACTCGCTCGCGCGCCCGTCACCACGAGATGCACGTGCGATAATGCACATGATGTCGCCATATCGCCATTTACCTGTAACTGCCTATAACGTACCTTCAATATTCAATATAATAAATGATATTCGCAAATAGGTATGTATGTAGATTTAGGATTTATTTAGTAGCTACTGCGTAGATAAAAACAGATTTTACGGAGACCGCCATCAGGCGGCAGATATGAGGAGCAAGCAGCCATCCTCCCGTTAATTGGTCCACGTTCGACAAGCTCAAGTGTGCAATTATGATTCCCGGAGCAACAAATTGCTTCCCAGCGACCGCCGCGCGCCGCGGCAAGCCTGCTCAGCTACCATTATTAAAGCAAGCAAGCAAACATTATATTGCATATTAAAGCAAGCTGCCACGTGAGATTTGAATAAATGCTGGATTAAGAGCAACATTGAATTAAAAGGGATTTCGTTATTTAGCACAAATCTTGTCGATTCGCGTTAACTCGCTACGTAATTCAGTGAGTCTCTTTCTAACTGGCCCAGTAGGATAAAGACTACGTTACGTTCGCTACATTACGTATCGAGGAAACGCGTATCGAGAAGATTCGTACCAGGTACACCGGAACACAAAAACGCAATAAGACCCGAGCAAGAGCATTATCAGGCCCCGCTCAGCGTAGAGTTTCGTGTACGTAGACGATATTAAAAATGGTAAAAAAGATTTAATTAAGCGTGAAAACAAATAAATGTTGTGGGTAAGATAAATTGATATATGTCACCCTTGCTTTACATATTTGGGAAGTACCCTAGACAATTTTTGAAGCGACTTTGTCCTCATGCGCTTCATTTCTATATTTGTAAACATATAGTTTTCTTGAAAAATTGACTGTAGTCTTCGGACCGAAACCCTTTTGAGCTTGACAAAGACAAAAATTTCAAGTTCATTAATGTAAACTTTAGCAGGAGGGAATAAGCTGAGTATAAACACGAGCGCACAGACGTACAAAGAGCCCAGTGACGAGTAACCATTTTTGATCAATCAAAGGGCGATTACAAAGTACTAAATAATTCCAAAGTTCATAGTAAAACGCGCTTACTTGGGCTGACCTGTCACTTAAAACCACAATGTAATTATGTTTGTTTCTCTTTTTTACTTGTGCAACCGCCATAATACAGTACTTTCTCACTTGCACAGTTGCACACGAAGGACTTCCAGTGCCCTGAATCTATATTATAATGTAATAAGTCAGTAAACACATCACTGTACATATAACACTCTACACAACCTTACAAGTAAACTAAATTAGTTTACAGGCGAATTTATTCCAGTAAGGGATCTCTTCCAGCTAGCTCAAAAAAATACTCACATGTGATAAGGTGAGACAGCGGCCACTTACAGCTAAACGTAATAAATAAGGCACATCTGTAAATAATACTTTTTTTAAACGACAAATAAAATACCTAACACTAGCTAAAAAAACAGCTCGAGGATCAGCCAGCTACAACTTCTTAAGGTTCTCCTTGAGCGCAGCCACCAAATGAGATTGCCTCACCAACAGCAACCCATTCCACAGCTAAGCTAAATCTCACACGAGGTACTGTAGATACGAACGTAATCCCCGCTGTGGGAGTATACTACAAAAACGACTTTATTTAACAGTTTTTAATGACCAACATGGAATAGCCGAATAGGTAAGACAATTTAAAATCAGTGAACCAATATTATAGAGTCACTGTACCAAATTAATTCTATCGAGTAACCGGATGTCCTTTGGTGTTTCGTAGTAACGATTTCGAATTGAAGACACGCTACAATGTGATTCGTAATAATAATTTAAAAAATATAATAGTGAGAACCTCCTCTTTCGGTTAGTCTGTTGTAAAGGTCCAAGTTCTTAACGTACTCGAAGTGCAAGACATTTGCACTCGCATAGTTCAAAGTGGTATGGAATAAATGATCGACTGAAAAACACATACATTTGCAATATTTAAGTTGCTAAAAAAATGTACCACAAAAATATTACTTCTCTTTCAAAAAAACAACAACCCATTTATCATAATTAACTATGATAATACGTAACACAAAAACAATATCTATAAATATATCTATACACATCTATGACTACGGTACAACCTGTCATACTCTTCATACAAACAAGTGCCCCTCGCCGGTATCGAACCCGGAACCTCTAGCTTCGTAGCCAGGTTCACTAAGGCTATCCATGGCCATATTAACACTACTGCCACATATTACAACAATTCTAATCGAATAAACAATTACTTTCTGCACTAGTGCAGCCATGTACCTATTCTCCTTGATCATCTGCCACGCCATTTCATTTAATCTGCCCCACCGACCGAGAGATAACCAAAGCTTCACACCTCGTGCGTATGAAGCACGGCTCTATCTCGCTTCGTAGAGCTGCGTTACGTGCATGCAACGCAAGCGATATGCTATCTCAACATATAATTTTAACTTTACAACCGGCGTGTCTCTGGAGCCGTGCTGCATAGGCATCCGGTGTGGATCAGCCTTTAACCCTGTAAATACTTAATTCTACGTCCACGTAATATTTCTCATTATTTACTAGTTGGTAAGTAAGTGATCTGAAAACTATTTTTAAATCACGCAATAACTATGTAATTTACTGTTTTTTTTTGACACAAGTACATTTTTAATACTAACGGCACTTAATTATTGCATTCTCATCGAAACTATATGAAGAGTAGGTACACGGAAAAAAATGTAAGTCACTTTTTTGTTAATGAGATTTAAATCTTAAAACTTCCACAGTGAACTTACCTAATTCATTGCGAACCCTGTAATATGTGGCATGCCAAAATTCAAATTAATCTGACCACTGGCAGTGAGTGGCGAGATTTCACACGAACGTGAACGTTAAAGTGACATCCACACAAAAAACGATTAAACTAAAACGTGAAGTTAAATAGAATATTTTAGTAATAAAAATATAATTATTAACGTTATGCATATTTGCCAAATCAATACTGACAAATTGAAATTTCTAGGATTCATAAGAAGCCGGACGCGCAACAAACGTCACTTTGGTGTCGCCAAAGTATAAAGGGGTATGGAACATGGATGAGGCCGGGGCGGTGCGCCGCGTCCAAGCCAGAGATAAGGCTTGCATGCAGCCTTGAATTAGGACAATTCCCGCGCACAGAGGGTCGGTTCGCGAGACGCCCGCTCATTTATAAAGAACAATGACAGCACACCGGCAAAAAGTTCATGTAAAATGCAAACAAGGCATTATTATTAAATAACTCTGGGTTAAACTAGCATTTATGTCTTACGTTTCAATAGATTTACATGCCAGTTAAACGCGATTCAAGCCATTTAACAGACTTTATAATTCTTAAATCATCACTTCATCTGTATCGTAATTGCCACATGCATTGGTCTATAATTTATAGTTACGGTCGCTTAATTCAACAAAGTGCCCAAAAACCTGTCTGTTACTTGTCGCTATACGTATAGCCATAGGTACTATTGGCATTGATGTAGTGGCAGCCATTAGAGGCTTACAGCTAGTTTTACTTTTTTTTTTAATCCGGCGGTGTATCATTACCAAATTCAAAACTTAGAAACACTATTTTAGGCGAATTTACTAAAGAATATAAAAAAATACAAATACTTTAAACTAAACTCATATTATGCAACACCAAGAAAAATTAGGGCAATGGTTAAACTCATATTATTTATTTCCACAATGTGTGTACTTTCTACAATATATATGTGTTCGTACCCCGATATATCACGTGGATATAAATACTCCGGCAGCCTTGTATTTAAAATCATCAAAACGCGATGTGCAAGTTTTTTTTAATGCATCGCGTTGGCGCCTGTGGAACTCTTTCAGTTTTACCACAGATCCCGATGTAATCATGAATAAATCGGACTCGATTCGAATAGGTATTGTAGTTTTATTTGGAATAAATCCTAAATGACTATGTATTATTTTTGCTTTTGCATGTGCTTTTACGGCCAAGCCACACCGGTTGGGTACGGTGTAGTTCGGCGTTTAATCCGAAGTTAAATTGTGCAAATTCGCGCAAACGCACAACGATAGCAATACCTATGTTACAGAGTACCGAGTCAATAAGCAATCGGTCAATCGATCGAGCCCCGCAATGTAATCCTCCTCGCATGCAGGAACTCCCGTACCTACCATAGAACTTCGACCTAATACGAGTACATATTTTGTGAAGAATGAGTATGGGCAAGTTTATATTTCAACTAACAATCGACTAGGTCATCTGAGTATTTAGATTTCGATTGTCGCCATACCGTGGGAACAATACTTTATTTACTTTATTGCCTATGTCTATTCTCAATATGCATAACAACATCTCATTCAAAACGCATCAGCGTGGGTAAAAATGAGCACATGCGACAAATGCTTAATTTACAGAATTACTAATAGTGCTTAAACTCTCCTAAAAATACTCCATACAAACATGCCTGTTACTATGTTTGCCTACTAAGTAAAATTGATATTCATGTTTTATTTAAAAACATACGCGGCGGTGAAGTTTTCACAGGATACAACGTAATATACTCCACTGTCTATACCTTACACATTTAATGACAAAACTGCTATTAAAAAATCATGCAAAGTAATTCAATTAAGTTTTCGGCGCAATTTGCCTGTACGAAAATATTGAATCCCATGTGCATTACAATTTATGTATTATTCATGTGTTTACAATGGAATGATGTTGCATCCTAGCAAAAAGACGAGATTAAAAACAATTACAATACTTTATTTATGACAAAACCCGTGAGTAAGTTTCAACAGGACTTGTAGACATTGAATTTGGAGACATTAAAGTAACAAACATAACTAGAAACATAATAGGTACCAGTCACTGACCAACGTAAACATAAGACATTAATTAAGAGAGCATTCGTTTAAATCCTGTACAGGTACGAGTAGGTACACTACGACGGAGGTCTCGGTAAGATGATTAAATATTTGTTTAAGGACGTGGGCGAGTGTTAGTGCCAGAGGGCCGGCGGCTGTGGTTACACTAAATGTTGATATTAACAAAACGTCTTTTTTTTGCAGAACGTGTACTGGCAACATGCGGCAAGAATTCTCCAAACTCCGAACCAATAAATACCACCTCGTATACCTACTGCAAAGGCCATTGTTGCATGAATGATAATGATCCGATTATTGGTGATAAGTCTCCAAACGTGGTCATTGCCTCCACTTAATCTTCAGTTTCATATTCGCAGTGCGTGTCTGTTACTCGTGAATTATTCGTGGGTTGACTAAAATTATTCAAATTATTAATATATTATATTATCAGCTTGCGTCTTACATAATATAATAAAATGTTCTTAATATGGCGCAGACACAATATCATACGGCTTTGGACGAAGCTTCTAAAAGGCAATATTATCATGTTTCATTAAACAACTACTTAAAGAGCAAATTTATCTAGGAGAAATAAAATTTCTTGTTAAAAGTTAATATTTTAGTTATTCATACCAAGAGGGCGAAACGGAGCTTTATTGCTACCAGGCTGTATAGGCTGTTATCTGCCTCTCTGTCTCCCTATGTCAGGGGTATCTAGCCCGTACACGGAATGCCGTATACTGGCTATCGACCCGTGACTGTAACAAATATGAAATTCAGATATTTTGTGTCCCAATTTCACTGACCGAAAGGGGATTATTTATTAAGAAATTCATCTTTTAACTGTTTTAAATAGGTAAATGGTTTCAAATTTGTATTGACCTGTAACATTATGTTATTAATAAAGTATTTCATTTCATTTCATTAGGTATATTATAATGTTTGTAATAAAGCAAGAAATGAAAACATTGATTCATGATTTAATTTGGAAGCTGTGACCAAAACAAACATAAATGTAGGTGCACGGGTGCGACTCGCGACCGGTTTTTGGTTTCATTGTCGGACGGTTCGGTATACGTTGCATTGCAGTTTATTTTGATATAAATATGACTTAATTTAATATGTATTCAATTAAGTGTGGAAATGGATTTTAAAAGTTTTACATAGATGACACTGAAGGTTATATACCGTTTAAATCAATAATGTAATGACCGTAAAGATGAAGAAAAAATGAAAAATTCGCAGGGTATGGTAGTGGTAATGTGGCGAAACTGGCAAACGCAAGGCACGGAATACTAATGTTGCAGGTTGGAGTCCTGCCATTACCCTAATTTTTCTGTGTTGTCATTGCATAGCATTTTAATTTAATAATTTGAATGTTTAACACTGAAAAATAAAAATCGAATGAAATTTCAGTTGCTTAAATTTTGATTTTTTTAACCTATATTAGCAAAACAGTTCATCTGTCTCTGTGCTAGGTGAAAATTAATTTGTCTACCACTGTGCTGCATCGTTTCTCCTTACAATAAAGACTTGAATTTTTTTAGCATGCTTTCAATTATTGTCACTCATTCTGTGGAATATGCGAGGCTGCAATGGTCTTGCCTTCAAACCTTTTTTTTATGTGGAAGATTCCTCCTGAAGCTCTTTATTCCATTTCCCACCATAATGTCTCGAACGGGAATGAATCAGAACTACTTACAAGCTACAAACTACTACCACTCCTTCATTGTAGGAGCTCCGTTGTTCGTAGGCAAGCTTTTTTCCGGTGTGGCAAGAACATTCTTTCATCTTTTTGGTAGACATACCGACTTTCGTGGACACTTAAGATCGATACTTAAACTTGAAGGCAGTATTTCATTGACGGTTACTTTAAACTGCAACCGGCCCATGCCTTGAGCTAAATTGTAAACTTTTTTCCTTAAAGAAGCTGGAAACTGAATTTTTCTTTAATGCAATTTTCATAAAAGGTTTTAGCTTTATTATGAACCACGGTTTTCCCTTCATCCCCAACCAGACTTATAATTTCGATTCCTCGCTCCATATTATTGACTGCCATTGTTGAAAAGTCCCGTTCACATAATCTCAAGCAAATATCAGTCCTTTTTTTTCTAAAGTGCAGTCAGTAGTGATTTTTTCTTTGTTATATAGAATCAGCAACTCTTCCTCTTTATTACTTATTTGCAAGTATTGACAGAAATATCTTTATAAACATTTTCCACCATCCGATGGTAAAGTTTTATGAAGTGGTGTAAATTAAATTGTTATTCAATCCAAGATATTTAGAAACTGTAGCTCTTTAATTTTTTATTTGCGAAATCTATTCCAAAATCATTTTTATAATCAGTTTAGTGAAAGTTTTGTTATTTTGAAGCTTATAGAGCTTTGTGTCTTTACGTTTCGGTGTTTAGAGTATTGGAACTATCTGTGACTTTGATATTTATGTTATTAAGGGCCTGCTTCATCACCCTCAGGTATATTCCTAGTATTATATCCAACGGGTTTCTGTGATGCAGTCTCAGTTTATTCTATGAACACAAATATGGATATTATGTATCAAAATCGATCTATCTCGTAAGTATCTAAAGAACAAAGGCGCAGACAGACATAGATACAAATATACAAGCAAAATTACATCACCCTCCTTTTTGCTTCGTCGCAGTCGGATGGAAACAATTAAGCTATGCAACGAAATATAAAGCATGTGAGAGAAGCCTACACGATCCATGTCAACATCCTCTATTTGGATAGAAGGTATTTATTTTGTAAGCTCATCGACGTGAGAATCCATCGTGGCTAGTTGGTAGCGCATACGGACGGGACCACCTGATCTTAACAGACTATCGTTTCCGCTTAGCTTACTCAGTTTTCCAACAATACTAAGTTTGTTTAATGTGAATGGCAAATTTCCCAAACGAACAACAATCTTTAAACTGTACTTATTACGTTATTTTCTATTTAATAATGATTCACCGTCATGGAGTTAACAGGATCGATCGTGAGAAACAAAGAGATCAGAACACGTAACACGAGGAAGATGCAGTCATGATTAGAACCAATTTGTATGGTATTCGGCGCCGGACCCAGGATGCGCTCACGCGCCGGCCTGCGGGAGTTCTCAAAATCTGATCATAAATGGGACTTGCAACCTCATCCTCCGCATTCCACAAAAACACGGAGCCAAGCCAAATAAATCAGTGTTGCACTGATTTTGTTACATAAGCTTCAATGCCGGGCTATTCTGTGGATGTCGGCTATTATTTATAAATAAAATATGTATCAGGTTGAACTAATAATGTGATTTATTGGAATATAGACAGCGACGGCCTACTCGTAGACACAATAAAAACATCTCACAGGAGAGATAAGGTACGCAAACATGTATAATTATTTATGAAGTGTTGTTATAGTTTCGTCCTCTCTTTGTTGAAATTGTATTCAATTTATTAGACAAAATGGACCTCCCTTGCTCAGGGCAGATGTAAAATCATGGAGTAAATAAATTTCCCTAGAAATGAGACCTAGCTAAATCGCTTTTTTGGACCCAAATGACCATTGCAGAAAATTTCATCACATTCGTTAGATTCGTTTTGTTATTTGCTAGCTAAAATAGTTCGTTGAGACCTAGATTAGAAAAAAAAATCGGCAAAATGAAAGTCGGACTAACACACGAATGGTTCTGTACAAAAACTTTAAATACTTACTTACCTATCCGATAAATGAGAAAGCTACGGCCAAATTATTAGTACTTGTGTTTTACGAGTATACCTATGTACCCAAGTATACATTTAAGGACAGAACTGGTCTCAATCTCAGGCAATACAACCATGTAACGAACTTTATGCTCTCGTTTTCTGCATATACCAAAATCCGATTTTTAATAGTTTTTATAAGAATAAACCCAATAAGGCAATCAACTAATTAGTCGAACACAGTCATCTCCTGCCTGCATACCGCAACACGAACACGATACAGGCGAACTTGAGACGAGTTCAAAATTAATCGGTTCAACAAATCCAGTCGTTCAAACGTGTCGGGACAAGATGTCGGGTTTTTTTGTTAAAAGCCGCAGTGGGATGTCTGCGGACGTTTTGTATATTTTATTGCTACCTCATTAACTGCCATCGATATAGTCACCACTCTCATATTAAGACACATCAATGAACAAAATGATTGAATGACGCCCAGCTCACTAAATAAATATTCGTTTTAATAAAATTATGCTTACATTATTGATTCACAATTATGAAATGTGTTGTATTTTTGTGTTCTTAATAAAAAAGCTATAGCATTTCTGTATTTGATTATCGTGTGATATTTCGAAATGTTATCTGTTCTAGTCAAGGTAAAAAAGTCGACTTGCTGCAATGCGATGAAGCTAAATAGGAATATAAATACATAACAAAAAAAAAAGATTATATTGGTAGTGACTTGATTTGCCGTATTTTTTTTTTATTCAATACAATTCTATACATATCTTTTTATGTCCATTACAATAAAATAATTATAATTTATTTGATTTGATTGTGTTTTATTTATTTGTTTTCTTTTTTTTTGTATTATCATTATAAGGAGTAAGCTGTGTTTATTTAATAGGCACTTGGCACCGTGTCGAGTTTAAATCTGGTCTGATCTCGAGTAAACTAAGTACATTTTTTGAAGCACATGGTCTTTCCAAACGAATAGCTCAAAAGCAAGTCAGGGCAAATGAAACGTAGAGGGGGGTACTGGCGGCGGCGAACAAAGAGCCTTCCGGGAAACGGCATAATACAGGTTCGCGGCGACGTGCGATACCGGCCGGCCAGGTACGCCACGCCCGCGCAGCCTCTTTGTCAACCCATTGAAGATCATCGAATACGGCCGGCCACCACAGAAGCACTAACGGGCTTAAAGGCGATTGGTGTACGACAACTATCAAAGACGTATTATTATTATATAGACTTCTGTATCAGACACAAATAAGAAAATAATATGGTGTATGAACTGTGATGTTGTAATTTACCCTAGTTGCTTTGCGCCTTACCTCAGAAGTTATAGACTGGAACATATTTAAGCATGTTTATTCTACCATAGTTAACCTAAAATACCCAAGTTATAGACCAGTGAGAGTGCGAACTAGCCTGCTATTATTAAAGATAGTGCTGGTACCAATTTAAAAGCTTTATATGAATGTACACAAAAGTGAATCCGTGACAACGTGAACAAAAGTTCGTGGCGAGATTAAATAGATTTGGCAGAGTACACAAACTGACTTATTAATTAGGAAGGAACCACGGTGCACTAGGATTAGTGCTTTGACCAAGCGCATTCACGTTGGCATTAAACTGAAGTAAAGAAAAATGTAACCGACCTACTGATATTCTGATCAGCAAAAAAAACCATAAGTTAGGTTAAGTTTGTGGTGACCGACTTTTCTACTAACCAAATCGTCTAAATTTTGTCAATAGTTTAAATTATAGCGAAAGACCCGCCCCGGCTTCGCTCGCGTATTATCGGGACATAATATACATAAAAACTTTCCTTAAAAAAATCTCTACGTGACAGTGAAAAGCGTATCAAAATCCGGTGCATGGTTTAGATGCAGAAGGCGACCAAACATTAGCCATAACCTCGTAAGGCCCCAAGTCCTAAATATAGGACAAATGTCAAACTGACTTTGAACTCACTGTCTCAAACGATATGGTTCAAAATTCATAGAATGGAATTTGATGTGGGCCTTACGAGGATAAGGATTTAGAACAGACAGGAACGGATAGCGACTTGCGACACTATATGTAGTGATTCAAAGTGTAAGTAGTGAATCTTAATTCGTACTTTTCCATGCTAGGCCGGTTGACCATAGCTGATAAACATTATAATCTTATTATTTTCCGGTGGAAGTTTTGTCCGCTAGGTAAGCCGCATCCCCGCGATTGCCTGTTTGTTTTATACACAGAATGAAGTTCTTATTCGAAATGCAGTCTTCGCGCATAGTTTTTTCAATTTAAGATAGTTCGCCTATTCCATGTTCTATCTTAGTTTAACTCACTGGCTAAGGATGGTCTGTGTAAGCTAGAGCGATTTTATTAATAAGCGATGAGCGATGAGATCTACTAAAATCTAAATAAATAACGACGCCGTACGTTCAAATTCTCTTATAATAGTGACCTATCTCCCTAAATTGTGCCTCTGGCGCAATAATTTAGGAATATGTAACAAGATGTTTATAAATTGTGTTTTGCCTATTTTGTGATTGGGTATTCTATATGGTTTAATGAGAGTTAGCATACATTTGAGGTAAAAGCGAAACATAAGGACAGATAATTTCCTTGTCTTTTGAATCTGATATCCATATTTGTCAAATTTTGTCCAGGAGGACGAAGCGAATACCGTTTTATCTCTTGCATTGCAATTGTCCTTTTGGAGGCTTAACCGACAGCTAAACCAATCAAGCGATAGATACCACTTGCAACACTTTAGGGATTAAAGCGGTATTGTATGCTTTGATATTTTTTTATATGAGAGTCTTGGATGTTATAAGTATAGATACGTCCGTTGTCAAGAACCCATAAAAAAACAGCTTTAGTTCTTTAATTTAGGTCTAAGACAATTGCAATCAATTGTCCCATAATATTTATTTATTTAATGTTTTCCGCAACGCCGAAATTGAACGACTGCATAAATATGTTAAAACAACGAACAGGTAGGTATTACTTGATAAATCAGCTGGTGTCTGACGGACTTAGCGAGTGTGTCCCGGTCGTTCACCCCAGCAACCTCCTAGGTTCCTGGATTGGTGCAATTAAATAATGAATGATGCAATTCGATGCAAAGTAATGAATAACATTACAATAGGTACAACAGTTATCGTTTTCTAAGAAGTTTCATGTCGAAATACAAGTGCGTGATAATTTTATTCTTTGTTTAGTATAACAAGTTGGGACAAGCAGATAATGACATAATTCTTTGCCCTGACGGCCAAGGAGCTCTATATCACAGACTGTCTGAGTCACGCTCACGCGAATGAATTAATGCTATTTGAGCTGCCGTATACACGTATCACTTGCAGAATGTAGATATAAATAACACCGTAAATATTATTAGGACATTCTCGGACGAATAGATACTATTATTTTGCTTGGGTTGATGTCGGATACTACTTCACTTTTCCCAGTGAAGTAGGATTACTGCTATACGATTATACTCGTGTTCTAAGAACTTTCTGAGTCTTTTGATTCTAGGAAAACACGAAATGCTCTATTTCTACGTGTGATATGGGTAAACAATATTAGTATTGATAAATAAAAAGATTAGCGTTAGTGCCTCTAAATGCACTGAGTGTTTATCGAAATCGTAATTGTGAACCGTGAATCCCATGATGTTCAAATCAGTAGAACAGCTGTTTAACCTATATTCATATTATTTAATCTGGTTTTACCATCATACCAATCTGTTAACCCGAATTGATTTTGGCCCGAAAATCGACTTCTGTTGAAACATTCATTTTATCAGGATATTTGAAATGCATATCTCCAAGAAAAGATTAAGTTTGGTTTGTTTGATCGAAACAAAAATAATAAGGTTCCTGGAAATCGAAAATTGGGGCGAATGTAATTCGGTCATGTAATATTTGATTTGTAAAATTTAGGTAATTTTTTGCATATACCGTGACACTCTATTTAAACGCGTAGCAAAATGTGTTTTCCGATACGACAATAATAAGTATAATTGACAAATACAAAAGTTAATTAATCTTTTTTGTCTATAGTTTTGCGAGGATATTAGAAAAATGCGCAGTTATGTTTGCAGTAGCAAACAGATACGAATACAAAATTGAAATAAATGTTCACCGCAGTTGTTTTTGTTAGCGAATCCTTAAAAATATATATTTTAGGGTTCGGTAGAAAACTATGATGGGCAAAATTGAGGGAAAGCGGCGTCCCGGAAGGCGGAAGAAATCTTGGCTGCGTAATATTAGGGAGTGGACTGGTATTACCAGTGCAGAGCAACTGTTCCGGGTGGCTCAAGACAGGGAAAAGTTTGCAGAGCTAACGGCCAACATCCAGTAATGGAAAGGCACTATGAGAAGAAGAAGAAGAAAACTAAGAACCAATATAGTTTCACTAAACGTCTCCGTTCGTCTGTAAGATAATACAGACAGAAAAGTGACTGACATACATTGTAATAATGACTTTTCTATAAAAGTATCAAACCTACGAAGTTGATTTTTTTACACAGAGACGTCATTGTGCAAACAAGGGTCCAAAGTAAAGTTAGAAAAATATTTTTAGGGTGCCATTTGTGTAAATTGTGTAAAGCAAGGGTGTCATATATATTTTTTCTAATCTTACAATTTACAGAGTTTGTACAATTAAGTCTGTTGATCTTACGGACTTGTATAAAGCCGGGCCTGAGTTGTAAGTAAATGCAAAAGCTCAGCGCAGTAAATGCTTCTTGATTCAAGTACTATTTACATGCAGGTCTTAATTAAACTAGGAAACTCGACTGCTCAAATAATTAATCGTACTACACTACTGCAGGTTCGTATTAAATCTAAACTGAAGCCTTTTAAATCTTTCTCAATCTGAGGTGCTTAGTTTTACTGCGACTTTAATCTACCTTGGTTTAAAAATTGAGAGTGCGTTAGGCAAAGAAAACACCAATACAGTACGACAACACACTTCATAGCTACGATGAGGAAACAGACAATGACGTCATAGTCACATTTGTTACTTATATTTGCTAGTAAATATAAAATGAAAGATCGTGTTTATTTTTAAACTGTCTGCTTTTAAATTATTATCGCAACTTAGTATCGCAATAATGTATTAAAGTCAGGTTTAAAATTTTATTTTTTGCGTTATATATTCCATTCACAACTATTTTACATTTTGAAACTATTTGATTTGTGGTGCATATATTGACTATTGCGGGGCCAAAACAGGCCACGCATCAACTTCAGCTCGGAAGCGTAGATATGTACCTATCGACGTAGGATTGTTCGCGATTATCGGTATCACAATTTCCCCGTACGCAGCGAGCTCGGTTCCGAGAATCACTCGCACACACCGGCGCCGGCACCGCTCGGACCAGCCAAATACGTCATTACTCATCGAACAAACTTATTGCAAATTGACGACGCAAATAAAATTGTGAGTACGCACTTGTATTAACTCAGCAAGGAAAGAAAAAGTCCGCAAGTCATCCTATTATTTTAAAATTCTCTCAGGTGGGTCAATTTAACTTCTACTTAAATTTTTTCCATTCGTTTAACTATTTCAGGCATTTTTTGTCGCTTCGATGATAAATACGACAAAGATCGTAAAAGCAATCCCTGGAAAACTACAAAAATACATACCACTCGATGCTTCGGTATCCTTTGACGCAGCAGTGGATACTTTTGAAGTGGCTCTGGAAGCCGTATTCGAAGGGGATGGGTTCCTTAATGAACTGCATGTGGGTCGTGTTGGTCGGGATGGTGTGGTGGGAGCAGAAGTTGGCGGCCAGGGCCAGCCACGTGCCCGCCAGCAGCGCCAGCGCCGTCAACACGAACATGTTGCACTAGGCTTGCATCCTGAAAGCAACAATCCGATTACGAAAACAATATCGTGTTTACTTTTAACGATTTTAATTAGTCTTGGGTAGACAAAGAAAGCCAAGGAAGTAGCAGAACACTCGAAAAGGTTAAAAAAGGTATATTCTTTAAAAGTTTACAATAGAGTTGTAGGTAGATATTTTTGAATTTACCCTGTAGTATAGTAAAAATTTCGACTGTACATATATGCTATGGACTATGCTAGCAGCGCCGTCATTAGAATCGAGAGATAGTATAGATAAATATAGTTGAGCTAGAAATAAAATCTGTCAATTCGTGGATATACGAATGTATACATATTATTCGAGTATATATACAGGGTGTAAATCTGGGGGTGGATCAGGCGAAGCGAAGGTAAGAGATAGGGGACCTTAATACCTACGAAACGACCACATATGTTCTGCGATTGTCATTTGTTTTTGTTACGAGCATTTTTATGAAAACTTTAGTAATGTCAGATTTTAGTCTAATTTTTTTTGTGGTAGCTAAACTATTTGACTTACGACCCTGATTTTCTTTTCAAAAGTATTCAGGTAGTTAAACATTTAGTGGTCCTGATGGATAACAATGTTTTTTTGAGTCATGGCATTAAACATTGTGTGACAAAAAACAAAACTTCCACGAATTTGCGTAGCTACGTAAAAGTTTTTTATGATTTTTTTAAAGCCTTTTTTTTAATTTCCCGTAACTTTTTTTTCTGCAATATATTTCTAAAACTGCCTTAGTCTAAGAAAAATTAACCCTGTAATTTTTTTCGGTTGGCTCACGGGATCTTTTGATTCAAGTAATCAAATTCACTTTTTATCTCTAAGTTAATTTAAATCTTGACGCTTATTCGAACTGGTATTGCCACGTCAAGCATGTAGGGGCAAAACTCAGCTTTAAACTAACTCTAAGGAGACTAAAGTCACAGAAAATCAAATTTTGCTTTTAATCTTTAATTTTTACCCAACTATGACTAACCCAAAATGAAGGGTTGTGTTTTAAGGAGTGTAAGTATGTATTTAAAGATATTTTCTTGAAATTTTGTGAGCAGGTATGTTATGTTATTCAGGGTTCGCAAAAGTCGGAAATTTATAATAAATATCAAAATATCCGATATGTGATATTTATCCGATATACATATATCGGACATATATTAGGCATATAAAAAGATGCAATTTTAGGCTGTAAGTGAATTTTATTAACATTTGATCTTTTAAATCAAAAGTGTAAAATGGTGATGTAACGAATATTCGCATTCGCATTCGCGAATATTCGCATATTCATGGCATTATTCGCATTCGCCAAAATTTATGCGAATGTTTTGCGAATATGAATAGCAGAAAAAAACCAATTTGAATGTCTTCAACTGACAAAAGCTAAGGGCCAAGCCACACCGGTTGCGTACACGTCGCGCTAGTTAGAGCCAAGTCGCATACGCGACGTAGACTCGACCGTAATCAACTTTACTACAACAGGTAGTTAATGAATAGTGATGATTTTGTGCTCAAAATCGCGCCCCGCGCGCCTCGAAAATGTATCGTTGCTTCTCTTTTAAAAGGAACGGCGATAGCATCGATTTCTGAAGGTCATTGGCCCTTGTCACCGACTTAAACAACAGAAGGTTAAGGGACTTAACGCTTGTACCTGTGCGGCGCGGCTCGCCTACCTACTTATACTTCTCAGTAGGTCCCATTTAAGTCATCATCATATCTATAGCCTACGTATATACATATAAGTCCCACGCATGGGCACAGGCCTCCTCACACAATGAGGGCTAGAGCTGTAGTTCCCACAAAAGCCAGTAAGGATTGAGAACTTCACACACATCGTTAAAATGCTATAAAGTAGTGATGTAACGAATGTCATTTTTTGAACATTCGCGGATGCGAATGCGAATGCAAATATCTGCTACCGACATTCGCGAATGCGAATATTCAGTTTTTGTTCAAATTTGGCGCCAATTGTCTATGGTTTGAAGGCAGTCTTGTTCGAAGGAGATGCGTTCCATTTGTATTTATAAGTTTCAATGAAGCTGTAATTGTTAAGCTTCATTGCAAAAAATATCAAGCAAGTACATAAATTATACCAAATGATAAAGTGAAAACTGATATTGTGATTACGATGTTAGTTACTTTTTCTTGCATTAAAAAACATAAGAAATTAATGGATTTTGATTTTATTTATCTACTATTGTCTTCAAATTGGTTTTTTTCTGCGAATATTCGCGAATGCGAATGCGAATATTCGTTACATCACTAAAAATGACAGACGTGTTTAGGTTTACTCGCGGTGTTTTCCTTAATCAAAAAACTCACGGTAAATTTCAAATTCAATCATGTCATTAATTAGATACATGTACTTATTCCAATAACTCAGACTATTAAGGCGGGTGGAGCCCTTTCTTATTACATTAATGAGAGGAATTTGAAATAAACGCTACTTTTAAAATGTTATTTTTGTAGGTAACATTTACAAGCATAAAGTAGCATTCAATTGACTAAGGCTCGCATCTACGTAGGTTAGGTAAGTACCTAAGTACCAACACACCTTTTTCCAGCTAGTCATTTATAGAGTAAGTGGTCGGCGAACATACGAGTAGTAATACAAGGACCACAATCTCGTTCCGCGACAGGCCGAGCGATTTTTGCAATTACCGACAGTCGGCACACATATCTGACAGCAATTTGCTGTTCCCCCACAAGCTGCTGATCGCCTTCTCGGAAGCGCAGTTGCATCAACCGCGCGCATGCGCTCTGTGGGGGCACCGCCTCTTAAAGTATTGAGGACTGAGTGTAGCACGCATTCGCTTCATAATACCTATGAATAGATGCAAGCAGCAGCCCAATATGATCGCAACATTCGCAACGATGATACTGTTGTTTCCGGATGATGCATTTTGTTTTGCTTCGTGCTCAGATAAAGGGGCCAATCATGAGTTTTTCACCGAACTGAATAAAATCTAAACTTGGTCCTGTCTGCCTGCCTTGCTAATGCCTTTACGCATAAATTTATTACATACTTTTTTACCATACCATCTTATGGATCGGAATTGCAACTTGCCAGTAGATATAAAATTTCTAATAAAACCTGTTAAATATTTCCTTTATTA
Source organism: Ditula angustiorana (assembly GCA_963691745.1). Lineage (NCBI taxonomy): Eukaryota > Metazoa > Arthropoda > Insecta > Lepidoptera > Tortricidae > Ditula > Ditula angustiorana. Next base: position 24,680,693 of record OY829472.1, read on the forward strand.
CGTGTTTAGATTAGGTATAAAATAAAAGTAAGTAGATAAAAAAATATTATACTACGTATAATGTAGGACGGTATACCATGTTACTGATAAGGTTTTTTTCAATGCTTATTTTTAATTTTTTATGTTGTTATAAATCGAGAAAGAACAGTCAATGTTTGTGCATTCACCTTTACCTATAAGCCATTCTTAACTTGGTAGGTACGGAGCGTTAATGCAAAGGCGTGCTGTTGCTATCTGAATGGTTAACCATCATCATTATTAACACAATAACCTAACTACCTGCGTAAGGTAAGTACAAACGTTACCTACCTACCACGATAAAAGATAAGATGCCTTAGCAGTACCACAGCATTAGTCATTTATGTTTCCTCGTGGTGAAATGCCTAATGCTACCTATCTAACTGTATATCACTTTTACTTGTACAATATTTAAAGTAGGTATATGTCTAATGTTTGCGGTTGGTGGGTCTAACATGACTGCCAAAGTGCAATTCGTCAACACAGGTGGATGATAATATGAGAAAAGTATTAATTTCTAGCTGCGGTAGGTACTTAGTCATTCATTATTCCGCTAGAAGCTCGGGAACGTCCTTCTTTACGCTCTCTTAAATCAGTTAGGATGAGAGGATATAGTAACGTACATTTAACGTGTTGGTTGGCGTTATCTACCTACTCTGTGATACCTATCGGCAGAAGTCGTGCGGCAGCTGCACGTTCCGCTCACAGGAATGCGCATCTGTCGCGCGACATTACCTCGCCGCGGTGATATCTGCCTTATAATACCTATACCCTCAGTAGATACATTACGGTCGGTAAAGCCTAGCTAATAAAGCACGTCGTAGGTACTGTACCTGTGAATGAATTCCTTTAAAAAATACCTATTATGATTATGACCCGGTCATGAGCGTATCTTAGGTATCTACTATTAAATAAAGAGTTCGAATTCGGGTCGCCGTGAAGTGAGTTAAACCGTTAACGTGCACATTACCTAGATAAACTGGAGATTAATGACCAAGCTCGAATGTAGAAATAGATTTCGTGTAGAAATAGACATTTTACTTTTACCTATAGGTGTTTTAACAAAATCAAGTTTTTGCAAACTTGCGAGTGCTGAGGGAGAGGGGACTGCTTTAATTGAACGAATACCTATTATTTTGTTACCTTCTGGGTATCTCGGCACGTGCACCTACTGTAGGGGTATGTTATCAGAAAAATAGCTTACTTAGGAAGACAGGTTTTGTTAAAAGTCGACGTACCTAGTTTCGGTAGTAAACTTAGTTCTTCTTTTTATTTACTCTGCATAACTACCTCTGGATGCAACACTCCACTAAGTACCTACCTAAGTACCTAAACTAGATAAGTTTAAGTCCAAGTGACGTCTTCGAACGTTCCTTAGAGCCTCGTTTCTTACTGATCAACACATTATACCTAGATACCTAGCCTACCCTTCATCATCACCAACTAGATAATTTATAAGCATTGACTTATTTATTACCCCATTAGTTAATTGTACCTACAACGCAGCAACGTTGTACAGCAACGGTTTTCGCGCATTAGCAGTAGGTAAACGTGTTTATCATTGTAAATAAACAAAACATAAATAGCTAATAGCATAGAGTGATAAATGTCTACGATTAGGATCTCATTTAGGTTATTTTATTTACTTATCAACTGACAATAAATGATGCTGACCACGTATTATTTCAAAATACCAAAATAAAATTGTTACATTTCGCACCTTTAGAATTAAAGCGACTCAATTCTGAATATAACATTTCCCAAAATTAAACCCTATGTCTTTTAATTAAGGTGATATTCTGGGTCGTGTATTATTTAGAAATGGGTCGCTTTAATTCTAAAGGTGCGATTTATATAGCTCGTAGGTTGGGTATGTGTGTCTAGATACATGGATGGTAGATCTAGATCAGCCATATTCAACCTTTGTTTTATAGGGACCACAAATACGTTTCAGTCATGGTGTCGAGGGCCGCAAGCAAAAATTATTTATTATGGGTGTAAAATTTAGAATGGTGCGAAAATTAAAATGGTTTACAATTTTGTAACTTCAGTTGGGCCAATAACAAAGGCATGGCGGGCCGCATGCGGGCCGCAAGTTGAGTATAGCTGATCTAGATGCAATACGCAAACTTACAGTAAATAGCTACATGCAGACAAAGTAAGCACAGGTCTATTTCTACTTAGATGTAGTAAACCGTAGATGTTAAATGAAAACCCCAATTTCTAGCGGCAGTCGGGTATAAACACTTTTGTAGTGAAAAATCACGCAAATATTGATAAAAACAACTAAAAACTTAACGCGGAGTCAATATTAAGTTCATGACATCATGCTTTATTATTTTGAGTTTAAAGAGCATCTGAGTAGATTATTATTAAAGATCTTTTTTGCAACGTTACCTTCTATTGTAACTAAACAGGTAAGTACCAAGCTAGCGAAGCTGTCCGGTAATATTGTAAAGCACGTGATATTTTAGAATTTCGTAGACCCAATTTTGCAAAACAATTCAACGAATTCGGTTTACGATGTTAGTATTTAAATAAAGTTAAAAACATACCAAGTCACAACTTTGAAGGCACGAACACAAGTAAACGATAAAAACAGTTTTTCACAAGTTGGCTTCTGTTACAAAGTCTTGTCTTTATACTAAATATGGTGTGAAACTGTCAGAGATTTAAATTGAACTGATGAGAATATTTTCCGGAATTTTTAATTATTTGGACACGACCGACACAACAACCACCTTAGACGATCGTAAACCGACTGAATTAAACTGAATGAATGAGTTGAACGGAATAGAATGAACTGAGTGAGGGGATGACTGAATGGAACGTACGTAAGCATCGGGAGGCCGGCGGCCGGCGGTTCGGCGATTCCATTGGCGGAACTACCGGTTGGTATGACGCATTTACTTTTTAATTTATTTCCGTCATGCAGGGCAAAGAATTTATATCCATACAGCCATGCCATGTGTTAAACCGGATGATGTCTTCTGTAGTAAATAATTGACGTCATATGTATTATCGTTATAATAATATCATATCAAAAGAGTGACGAAATTTAATTTTAAGAAATGGTCAAGTTCTATAGAAATGTGCTATATTATGAATAAGTTGGCAAATGTTATTTATCAAATCATAGGTTATTTTTGTATTAACAGACTTCAAAAACATAACCCTTCCTTTTGGCTTTGCCGTAGTCGGGTAAAAAAGGAGGAGGTTCTCAATTCATCGGGATCTTTTCTTGTATGTTACTCGAAAACGGCTGGACCGATTTAAATTTGATTTTATGATTTGATCGGAAATTGGAGGTTCCCAACAGATTATTTATTGCTTTTTAGTTTCGGTTCTTTTTTGAATGCGGTTTTTTTTTATTACCTATGTTACCGGCAATATACGAGTATGAACTACTTAGGGTCTTTTTACCTCTAGCCAGTCTAAACAAAGTAAATAAGTCTAAATCCGGGAGAAAAAGTAGAATAATGTTTATTTATTTTTTTAATTATTTGTTGTAACCAGAATTTCTTCTTATTTTCTATTTTTATTCTAGGGCATTAAAATTGTTAAGTTTTAAATTACATGGAATGACACGTAATGCTCATGTTACAGGGTCAAGTTCCGCCAAATACCAAAGATTTTTCTTCGTGATGTCATTTCGTATCATTTTATTATTTTGTTTTTATAAATCAACACAAGCATAGAAGTTTTTTTATTGATTTGGTCAATTAAGTACGTTTACATAATCCAATTACTTATGAAATGTCTTTTTAGTACAGTCAGCCTCAGAAGTAGCTTAACAAGTTAACACTTATAAGTATTAACATGGTATTAACCTCGTCGTAATCGAAATGAGAGTTGCAAGAATACGTCACATCACGGACAGCGACAAGGTACTAAAATGTATATTACACGTGTGATAGGTGCAAATTCGATTATTAGTTCAATTGACAATATCATTGTGTTCAACTAAGAATAATACGAGGACTTAAGTATACTTGGAAGCTTTTTAAAGGTTCTCACTTTTAGAACGAGAATTGGTTTTGCTCAGTTTTGATCCTGCTAGTAAATAAGGTCTCCAGTGCTAATTAAGTTGTGTAGGAAGTAAAAGTACTTTTTACCAAGCGTAGTGAAACCACGAATGCCTGCAAACACGACGCAATTTGAAAAATTCATAGTGTCTAATTTAGTGACCACTGTGACCAGTGGCTTATTCGTTAAGAGCAAGAATAGAATGCCGAGGTTCTGCGCTCAATGTGGTATTTAACTGTGGTGTTTAAAGACATATTTATACCGGAGCACACACAACGCCAAATATTTGATTACATTCAAAACGCCGCTCGTACCGTTACAACCACACCGCCGCTGATAGCTGAGCATCCGAAGTAACCAAAAGTACCTTTATATACCTAGTATAACCCTACTCCAAGACCATTATTTACCCATTCAATTCATTCAGAAGACCGGCCTTCATGGAAATCCTTGGCCTATGCTCAGCAGTGAACGCATTTTCGGGCTGATTTGTTGATGATGATAATGAATGTCTTTATTTAGATATATACATTTAGGGGTCGTAGGTATAAACCGAGCTCAAGTTCCTGATTCATACTACGTTATTATGAAACTGGAACTTGAGCTCGGTTTACGGTTAATAACTACCACCCTAGGTCTACAAGTCGCGAAAACATAAAGAAATATTAGACACATTAGTGTATATAGTAATTTATTTGGTAAATAAATATTTGTAAAATCATACATTTTTGGTAAAATATTTTCGTAAAATCAATAGCATCTGAAACGTTTATAGTTTTGTATGTGATAATAATTTCCCGAATGAGTCATAGTAAAACAAGTGAGCCGGACTGAAACGTTTATGTTGGTTGGCTTATTGGATTTCTTCCGTGTGCTTCGTGGATGGTTTCTTGTCGTGACGCAGGTGCTTGCTCCGCTACCCAGACTTGCGCGTGATTACGGCTAGGGCATACAAGTCGGTTAGGTTACTTCTTCTTCGCTTTAGTGGGTGGTTTTTTGGTGTGGCGTAGGTACTTGTACTGGCCGAAAGCGCGGCGCACCATGACGCCGCGCCACCAGGACTGCACGCGCGTAGCGGCTGCGCGCAGCCGCTCTTCGCGAGCCAGCCGCGCTGCGCGCTCGCGCTTGAACGTCAGCCATCCCCGCATCTCACCTTCATGCAGATCGTACTGGAAAAAGAAAGTTACATTTTATAAGTATTTCCATCCTACTCATGCACTATTCTAATAATATATATTATGCAAAGCGAGGATAAAAAGATTAAACGCTATGGCCTACTTTCCGACCAGAAAGAATACTACCGAATAACTTTTTTTTGAATTAAAAGCCGGTTTCAATCGGTTCTTCTGGTTTGATGCAAGCCGCATGCCTATTGCCACGCATCGTGGTATAAAAAGGCACTGCACGAGTGATGGTTATTCTGGTTTATATGGTTATAACACACTCCGTAAAATTATCAATGATAAATATAAAAAGAAATTGAGAGTCATTTCTTTTTAGACTTTCGTACCCACGGAAAAAAAAACAGTTGTTTTTTTTCCGTGTTCGTATCTCAAAAGAAAAAAAGGAACTTTGTTATGTGTTCTCATAGCACAAATCCAAAAACTGTATTTTTTTTAGATTTGCGTCTCAATTCAATTTAAAGCTAAGTTTGTTAAGTGCCTATTAAATCTGTACGGAATCCTCGGTGCACGATTCCGAATCGCACTAGGCCGGTTTTTTACGTCAAACTAAAAAGAAGGAAAGGTCCAATTTACAATATAAATATTTTTTATATTGGGCTTTCATAACAATTCAGTAAGTATAACTGTTATCCGTTAAGAAGCGCCACTAAACCTTCACAAGTTCCCCCTTTAACCACTAACATTTATCAAACTATCTATATTGAACTAAATACACATAAACAGCCATATATTATGTCTTATGCACCTATTAAATATTTTTATTACACCTACGTAACGGTCAACGACACATAAGTGACCACCACAGCACAAGTGACCACCAAATTCGGAACTGAGAGGTATTATTTTTCGATAAAGAAGGCAAATAATATGCACCATGCAGTTAATATATCTATCCCTTTCGAGCATAGACAATTTCTCACAATTCCCTGGTGGTCAGTTGAGTATGTTGCTGTTTGTACTTCTGTCCCCGCCCCCCGTTTCGTCATCAGTTCCGTTTCACCAAATCATACTGGCGATGTTTCGTCTCTTCTTCGTTCCGTATTCTTTTTTTTACAACATAGAAAGGCAAATTAGCAACTGGGTCACCTGCATGACGGTAAGTGATCACCACCGCCCATAGATACCCGCAACACCAAAGGGATTGCAGATGAATTGCCAACCCAGAGGGCTAAGATAGAATACCTCTTGTGCCAGTAATTGCACCGGCTGTCTTGCTCTCCACGCCGGAACACAACAATGCAAGCACTGCTGCTTAGCGGCAGGATGAGCGAGCAAGATGGTGGTAGCGATCCGGTGGAAGGTCCACCACCCGTAAAATTTCATCATCGTTCATGTAGACCGCTCTTTTAATTAATGCCCACCAGACTTTGCAGGGTCTCCCGTCGTTTGATGGCCTCCATGTACAGGTCGCGCACGTTCGCCGCTCGCTCGTTAATCTGGGCCGTGTCGTCCGAGTACCGGACGCGCCAGTATTCTAAAGATCCTTCACGCTCCTGTTAAAATAATAAAACTTGGCTATTTCGTCCGCTTCGATTTTAGACTACGCACAAATTTCCACCCTCCTTTTAACCCCTTTCTAATGATATAATTTGCAAAAATCTTTTATCCCCTAAGGAAAACATTTCCAAATTTTGTGTTTATATCTTCGACGCTTTAAGCTGTACGTTGTCAGTCAGTGAGCCGACGGAAACGGAAATTTTTTATATGTATAGATTAACCTTTATTTGCAATTCGAATGCCTTGACAAGTTCTTTGTGGACGCGCGCCTCGTGATCTGCGCGATACCGCGGCTCCCCCGCCCACTGGCAGCGCAACTCGAGCGCTTCAGCGCGCGAGCCTAGCCAGCGGTCGGCGTAGCGCAGGCGCGTGCTAGCGTTTAGAAGATCATCCTGTCAGGAATAAACATAATTTTCACGAGCACTAATTAAGAGCCGGCTAAGCGCAAAAGGACAGTGACGAATGCGACGTCTAGGTATCGCTCTCCCTCGCTCACTCGTGCTAGCGCGAGCATGGAGCGAGCTCGTCGCTGTTGCGCTTAGGAAATCCCCCTTCTACTTACAAATCTTTTATTTTATCTTTTGCGGGTGGTAGGATCTTGTGCAAGGTCCGTCCGGCTTGCTACCGCCATCTTGCTCGCTAATCGTGCCGCTAAGCAGCAGTGCTCGCACTATTTTGTTCCGGCGTGGAGAGCAAGACAGCCTGTGTAATTACTGGCACAAGAGGTATTCCATCTTAGCCCTCTGAGTTGGCAACGCATCTGCAATCTCTTCGATGTTACGGGTATCTATAGGCGGTGGTGTACACTTACCATCAGGTGACCCATTTGCTTGTTTGCCTTCCTATTTCATAAAAAAAAAGACAGTGCGTCCTAATGTATAAGTAAATTTAACAAGAAAAAATGTATTGTTTGTTAGCTATTTAACATGCCTGCCTACTTACATTTTTTTTGCTTTTACTAAACAAACAGCATGACCCAACAATACTCATCTCACCGTGACCTCATCGTGAGCCGATTTTGATGGTGGCGAGTGTCACTAAAGACTATTTTTTAAGACTACACTCTTCAAAAAGTTACTTCAAAAAGATTATAATTGTCGATATTCAGACTATAGCGTCGGAAGCGTAGCGAAATATTATTATCACAAAGCGCCAACTTTTGACTCGTTATACGTACTTTCAATTTGTCCCGAAGAAAAGCTACTTTATGGTCGGCTTTGCAAAGCGCGAGTGCCCATTGATTACGCTTTAATTGTAGGTCTTCCATCACCGACATTCGTGTCCTATGAAAGAGACTGGATATGAACTACAGCGTAGTATATGTTATAAAATTATAGTACTTATAGTAAGGATGTCCAAGGGGGGGGGGGGGGGGGTAAATATTGATAAGTAGATACTGCGTACGATTGACCCGGCTGTGGCCATTTAAGAATATGTCAGACCGAAGCAAAACATGACAAGTACCCTAAGAACTCGACAAACAAAAGCGTCGCGACAAATAAAAATAAATGACAATTTACATCTTATTCCTTCGATCAACTAATGCCAGTTGTGCTAGTTTAGAAGGTAGTTGTCTTATTTATTAAAAGCCATAAAGGATCGGAGCGGCGGGTGTTATTATAGTCTTAGTAACAGTTTCTTATATTTTCAGTACGGTCTTGATTGGTTGACACACTATCCTAACAATGTTCATTAGGTACATACTTAATTATGTATGTAGACTATGATAAATTTGTATGTATATTCATGCCAAGCAATAATATCAGCACATATCCATCCATCACTGAGAAAATGAAGAAAACGTGACTTCTTCGAACAAAATCCAATTAATATTAAATCTGTTAAAATAAGCTTCGGATACAACCCCGAAATTCACCGATGCTGCCAAAGTTTACAGTATAATGCTATTGCCACCGGGCTGCTAGGTCAATAATGTCTGTAATTTCTGTTTAAGATATACATTCTACATAAACAAAAGCAAAGAAATAATCAACATTAAATAAATCGTTTCTTACTGTACATAAAATCTTTTTGACTTAACTAATGTCAGTTTACTAATAGTTATTTGTTAAGAAGTGACTATTTAGTTGTAAAAGCGCACGAGTTCTGTGATAAGAACTTTCTTAGTTGCAAAATGTGTAACTTCGGATTTTATAAAAACAAAGTCTTTGAATATTTTGATAAATATTAAGCTAAATTAAAAGTTGGCGAATAAAAAAAACTTGTTAGTTTTGATGACATAAGCAATAGCCTGAAGAAGTCAGCATATACCTATCCCTGCTCGAGCGGCAGAGATAAAAAATGAACGGTCACTGTTCGAAATTGTTCTTATCAGTGGTTTGTGCTTTAGAGGGTTTACTGACCGAGCTAGTGTGTTATGGGCGAGCTGCAGCGCGGCGGCGGCGCGTGCGCGCTGCTCCTGCGCCTGCACCGCGCGCCGCAGCTCGCCCCACTGGCCGAGCTCCGCCACCTCCACCAGCGACTTGCGAATCACATGTCCCACCGTTTCGCTAAAAAGACAAAATTGATCTGAAGTAACTTGCGTACGCAGACCACACCTTTTTGTACGAAATCGTACTCACCGACATGAGCCCAAATTTTACCACGTTCGTACTCTCCATAAAAAATGTTTCAAGTACACTGACATGACAGTCTTCACCTCTTAACACAAAGTTACGTTGCTAAACATATGAATTTCTCTGACCAGTTTATACGTCTCACTGATATAAACACGAAGTTCATTTCAGGTAACGCAGTGAGAGCTGAGGTGAACGATTACACACACGACTACATAGCACCATCCAAACGTAACAAAATTTTGAAAATTCGGTCACAACTCTCCGATACACACGTGACATGCAGCAGTATGCGTGACCTCAATAACTCTCGTTGCGTGACATATAAGTAGAGTGTGCAGTCAGCAGCAAAAGTAGTTTAAAAGCACTTAGAGCTGCAAAGGGTGTAATGTCTAATTGTAAAGTAGATACATAAGCTCTTACTCTTCTCGCAAATCTGGCAATCTAGTCGTGTGCAGATTGCTTGAACTGTCTTTCCGTTTAGCTGCTCAGGCTGCTGAGTGTGTGCATACCTTATCTATAGAACTATTGCTCAAGCATTTAAAAACCTCATGGTGATTAAAAATATAACTAATTTTGTATTCAAGCTGTTACGCTTTTGCATAGACGGTGCCCCCGCTGCATAATGTTTTCAATCTGATCGAGACACTTATTTACCGTTCTACGTGGTACACTGGACTGCGAACAGGTAGCTTTGATCGTCTCATATGTCTAATAATAATACATACGAGTATGTGGGATTAATATTGTTTTAGGTTGGCTCATCTAAATCTTTTCTTTCTTATCAAAATCAGTTAAAAGAGGTTAAAAGACGTCAACTTTTTAACCGACTTCGAAAAAGGAAGAGGTTCTCAATTCGACTGAACATTTTTTGTTAATTATATTGTCGTTCGAAAGGACTCATTTCGGCGCCATCTACCAGCGTATGCCAAGTAGCTCACCGGTCGGCTAAGAGCTTATCACATTGCGCCTTCTCGCTTTTCTGGACGCACTTCCAGTATCGACTTCGAAGCTCGGTGCTGCCCTCTGGAAACAGAGGCATAAAATTACACAAGATGGCGATAAGTACGCTTATTTTTATCAGGCTTCCAAATATCGAATAACAAGGTTCTCATTACACGTATACTGTAAGGATTTGCTTTTTAAAATTACTTTATTATATCATCTGCAATATCCTTAGTATTGCGGATGTATATGGGCGGTGGTAATCACTTATCATCAGGTGATCCACTTACTCGTTTTCCTTCCTATTTCATAAACAAATTGTACTTAACTACAAAAAATAATTAATTAATTAGAAATGAATTACTTAGGTAAGTAATGCAAAATCTAGAAATAAATTACTTAGGTATTACTCTAGATTTTGCATTACTACAAACCTTTCAAAAGTACGAGTATGTACAAGACCTAAAAAAAATTAAAATACTATGTTTTTTAATCAAAACTACTTTTTTATCCACTTTATGCTGTCTCATATCAGTTGAAACTAAAGCATTTTATTTTCAAATATGGCTGGCCTATCCAAACATTTCAGGAACAGTTGATTGTTTCCAACCAAACCAAATTAATGATGCTTTTATTTATTAAAAGAACACCTTTATTGGAAGACGTCATGTATTCTAATTTAATTTATATCAAAAGAACAATTCATTCAAAAGGTTAACGTTAATTTGATCACGGCACCTCTTGGTTGATATATCGATACATATACATATGTGAGTCTTATCAGGTGGGTTGTGTAGTAGATATAGATACATTTTATTGTAGAATGAAATGTCGAGAGCATTCGAACAAAAACTCTTGGTGAAACGATTTTTTTATTACTGTCTTTGAGTGGTGTTTAATTAAATGTTTCAGCGGTATTTCTAAAACATTGGCCTCTTAGTCTGCTTAGTACGAACGGCGAAGGTTATAGTGAGTTGCGAAGTCACGATCAATAAAAAATAAAGGAAGATTACACATTAAAGAATTTACTGCTTTTAATGAATAAAATAACATATTAATTAGGTACTAAACATATACTGCAAAATGACGTTTTTTAAGCTTTTTCTAGGATTAGGTCCTGTGAGATACGTCAGCTTTACCTACTGGGGTATGTTTGCGGGGGATATAAATCGTTATGAAAAATAATTGCAAGCAAATCCGTAAATGTGGAATAACTAGTGTCCGACCGACCATTTGGTATCGGTTTCAGCGAGTTTTATTTTAGTTTCGTTTTCGTCGTTTTTATCGTCTCGAACTAAGACCGAAATCGAATTAGGCTCGAAGAGCATTTGGCGTAGTTGAGTGGCCGCAAAAAGTTTCAGCGTCACTATCGGCTTCACCTCCCAAACTGCAAAATGTGGTGCGTTGTTACTTGTTTGTTTGTTTTGCACTGTGGTATACGCTCAACATTGTAAATGTCAGAGCTAGAACAAGCAAGCTTGAAAATGTACACTTGAGTTGTGGTTTTGGGATCCTTTGATACAAGTGCGTCAGCACTTACTAGGAGGTCTCAAACCTGCCTTTTTGTTAACCAAGTCTGTAACTAATAAACTATTTTCATTGTCTTCGAAGTTAAGTTTCGTTTTCGATTTAGGTTTCAGCCGAAATTGGAACAGAAACCCAAATTCTTTTCCGTTTTCAGTTTCGGTTGTAAAAACTGGTATCTGTCGGACACAGAAATAACAACAGATTTATGGCAAAGTGGGTTCCATGATGAGAGATGAGACTCAGTAGCTTTGATTTTTCGAGTATATTGCAAAGGTAAAATACAAATCTAGGTCCTTACATTCTTGATCTTGTCAGGCTCAACATCATAATATGTTATATTTGAGTCAAAAACCGAAGTGGCTGAAAGTCCTTATAATTTTGTCCTTACAATTTTTATTTAAATTTCAAATTATAGAATGGAGATATAATAAATTTAATACAATTTGAAGAACGAATGCATTTATTTACGGTTTATTAGGTGCCATTAATTAAAAATATACTTATTAACCTTTTATAGGGATTTTCAAAGAAATTTTACTTTTTTTAAATATCAGGCAAAGTTGACATGTTTCACGGTTCAATTTGATAAAATGCTATCGAATTGTTTAACTTTCGTTCACTCATTGATTAAAATTAAATTCTCGCTTGTAATAAAATACCGTGTATAAGCTGAACAGATTTATGATAACTTGGCTGACGAGGTATACTTTTAAATTGAAAAATAATTTGAAGCCGAGCGAGATTGGAGAACTTGAGTTAGTGTAATTAAGTCACAAAATTGAAAGTGCTGTTTTCTTATTTTTGCCATGAAACGAAACTCGGTTAAACGAAAGTTTTTTATTGTCTATTAAGTATTAGTCATTAAATTAAAATGCCATGACACATTTTTGCTAAAACATCACGCTGGAGGAGGAGCATAGAGCGGAGCCATCTCGTAAGCATTCGTGCTGCTCGACCGTCAGTAGGATAGTGAAGTTTTACCACCCTAGCATTGCGGGTGATTGGAGTGAGAGCACTGATCACCCCCACAGCAACCAAAAAAGAAATGACGTCACAGTATGGCCCGACACGCCGTGGAATGGGAGGGAAAGGAGACACCCACTCCCTGGAGCGAGGTTTGTCAGGCTTCGGGATTTCGGGGACTTCCGACTGATAGCTCCGACTGTTTATGTTACTCTGAAGATGGCCACATAACCCGGAGTCTCTCATATGGCGTCAGGGTCATTGACGAAGATTTGGAAGATTTCCTCATCGAAAAGTAGTTTTATTGACTTATTAAGATGTTCAACCGTTACTTACCCTGTACTCTTAGTTGAAGTAGAGCCACTTCCATCACCAGTGCGAAGAGCAGTGCGTCCATGTTACTTATCCTAAATAATAAAAGAGTCATATTGCAGTTTGTTCTGGTGCCTCGCATATATTCACGCGCAAATCGACAGCAATTCTCCATTTGACGTCAATTTTGCTCTTTATTACTTGTAGACGCAGAATTTGGCCTATGTAGAACCAATTAGCACAGTTTAGCAGTATCTACAATACAGACTAACAATCAATGAAAAAGTGCCAAGTGCCTGCCAAAATGAGCCTATTAAATTTGTGTAGGTGTGCATACATTTCACGGGCGTATTTTTACGTGTACGGTTGCTAATTTGAACAATAAGTTACCGAAAGGCTACGTGTCTAATCTTTATCCGTGTATGTAAATTATATTTGAATAAAATAAAAGTTAAAACAACGAGTGAGAAATACTGGAGTGCGATTTTTGATTCTCACCGGGTGACTAAAGCTCGCCAAAATGGCTGTGTTTCATAGAAATGCGGCCATTTTTGGTGAGCTTTAGTCACCTGGTGAGTTTCAAAAATTGCATTTGAATCTCACCGGGTAACTAAACCTCACAAAAATAGCCGTTTTTCATAGAGATTCGGCCATTTTGGTGAGCTCTAGTCACCTGGTGAGATTCAAAAATTGCACCCCTGGTTAGGTCGCCGATCCGGAGAAATTACTGTTAAATCAATTACGGACTTCACAAAGACCCACTTCAATTACTTCAGTTTCAAATTGCACGTTAAATACATTTAAATTACACGTGTGACATAAAGTTAATTAAATCTGTGCTCCTTACGTCATCGAAATGTGATTAAATTCATTTAAAAAGTGAGCATCCATTCAATTATCCAGAGCTTTATCATTTCGATGTATGTAATGTGATGAAATTGCGCACTGAGGACCAAATTAAATCGTATCCTCATCAGATGTACTCGTAGTATTTGCAGTCACGGTACTTAATCATTTTATCCTCGCTGACAGTTAAGATGCCGTTTCATTTGTACTTGTATGGGTATTTATGTATGTACACTTTGGACATAAAAAGGTCTCACACTCACACGTCTATGACTCACACGTTTAAAGTAAGGATTTGAACAAGACAATTAATCTTCTTTACATACCTAGTACTAAATATAGTTGCTACCCGTTCCTGCCTGTATTCATATCCTTGGCCGTTTATTCCTTTTAAATCACGCTGTGGATTTTAATACGGTTTTCACTGACATTTAAAGATTTTTTGCTTAAGGTTTTTAAGTACATTACATTCTAATACTTTAGTCTTTGTGCGTTCTTTTCTAATGACACTAGTCACACACTAGGGATAAATTAAACTTCGGCGGGCACGTAAAGGCGACTGAAAGGCTAGCACTCGTGTTGTGGCGTTTTCTCACTGTTCGCTCGATGCGTGTTTCAGTAGGGCATTTCAGGTCTGGTTGTACGAAATTTTTTACGTTTAATCCCCCAATAAATATTTTTTTAGGATTTGTAATTTATGCTTAGTAATACTGTAAACTGTTTTTCACCCTCAAAAATTGTAGCTCCCTATTTTTAAAAACCATTTAATTCAAAGGTTATCATATGAAGATTTAATCGTTATCAGTTGAATTATAGAATACCTTTTGTATAATAAATAGTGATATTGCCTACTACCTAACTCACCTTTTTAACTCTTGGAGCTACTCCAGCAAAAAAGGAAAAGAAAAGAAATCCTAAATAAAATCATAACTAACTGACTTTGCGAACTAACGTATGAGATTTTTTTTAAATTGCATTTCAATAATCTTCATTAAACACATATTTATAAATAAAAGTTAAGTTGCTTTGTAATAAAAATTATCATGACATGAAAACCAGTTATTTATCATTTTATTTCTCAGTATTTTTTTGTTAGAGAAGCGCCAAGAAAAAACAATATAAACACGAGCATGAAAACAAAATTTAAATATCTTAGCATGACTAACAAAACACCCTTCAAAATATAGACTGTAGGATTACTTAAATGTAATCTTTTCACCCTAAACGCCCCGGCAGAGGGCAGACGAACTGCGGCCCTAACGTGACCGGCCGGCCAAGTTTAGTTTATCTGAGTTTATCTATCTATCTGAGATTAAGTCAACCTGGACCGATCATGTTAAGGCCACTGAACGACAACAAAGTTGCGGTTTGTCGTCTCAACGAATGAAAGGAAAGACAGACGGGTCTGAAGACACTATAATTTTCCCATTCATGTGATTCCATAGGGGTTCAGTAAATTCGCAGACTTTGGTAGGGGTTAGAAATACAAGTATATTGATTACGCTGAGCCTGTATATATCAAGGCCTTTGGGAAATAGGGTTCTAAGAATCCAAACTCTAGCAAGATTCAAAACTAGTCGTTTTGGTCAATACCTATTTTGTTGGAAGATTTTATGGTATACTCCGACTAGTTCCATTAATTTTAGTTCCATTGATGGAACTAGTTGGACTTTTTTTCCAGTAGTTACATTTAACGAAGATGGTTTCCATAATGGAACTACCTGCACTTTATCAATGAAACTAATAATGTAACTAGTCAGAATAGATTTTATTAGCCATTATAGCGACTCGACGTATGCAACCTTAATTTTAAAGGATTAACTTTACATTCGAGACGATGATGAATCCAAAGGCGTCCAATTAAAAAGTAGTTGTGTCTGCCAGCTTCCATGGTACGTAACAACAAACTAGAACAATACACCATGCTACTCCGTGAAAACAAGTAGTTAGCAAGGTAATTTCTTCTAGTTTGTTGATACGGACCTCCGCAAAATAATGCCGGTATCTATTAATTACATGGTATATTTTTACGGAAAAAATTCCATGAAAGCAACTTCTATGAAAATTGGCAAAAAGCTTGATGGGTATGAAAAATAGACCCGATGGTTTTGAACATCATAAATGCCTCGTATAGAGGCGAAACGCGCGTCGATCGTGTAGTTTTAGTGTTTAGTGGTGGTGGTGTGTAGTTGAGTCTGTGTGATATATGTTGTTTCGTGTGGAAGCGGAGGAGGGTGGGTTTTTGCATGAACATATGTGTGTCGCACAGACGCAGCTATTTTGCACGAGCCCGGCACTGGTTTCGCGGGTTAGGATTACCCGAGCAGTGCTGCGTTTGGAAAGCTTTGTAATTTGCACAAAACAAAATGGATATGCTTCTTTGTTTATTTTGCAATAGTAACAATAATACCCTGGTTAATACAATTCTGTATTACCTATAGAGTAGCAGCTATAGAAGATGCCGTATTCTGTCAAGACCAAAATGAGATCCGTGACAATTTAATGTTATGCTTTTAATTCAGTACTAGGACTTACAGTCAGCATCAGGTACATCTATACGGACCAAGAAATTCAAAAGGCTTTACTGTTCTTACTCTTTTGTTGCTCGTCTGTACTGTACCGATGACTGAACTTAAGATTAAATTATCCATAATATGGTATTCTATGCATTGTTTCGCCATAGTTGGTTACATAACCCGTTCATTTCAATTTTGTTGTACCTATGACACAACTAAATAAAATGATCGAGTCAATTATTGTTAATCCTCACCACTCTGGGAACTAGCCCAAGCATTCCACTTCAAAGTTTAATTACGAACGAACATAAAATACTCATTTATACAGCGGGGTTGCGAGTCGGCGTAAGCAATCTTTCAAACAATATTAGTCGCGCTGGCACGTGGCAATATTATAAAGGCTGACCAGAGTTTTTAAAACCCTCGCCATAATTTGGAAGTTTTAGAATTAATTTATTTTACTGACAACAGTTACGAGTACGCTCGTCATAACGCTGTTTGCTTGAATACTGTGTGCAACTGGGTTTTTATTAATAAAAAAATATGATAAAATGGCGAAGACATTAGGTGAACGTGAAACAGTTATAGTGCAAAATTTCATTAGTTATTCGAAATTAAAGAAATCCGAAGGATTCAATTATATTCTGCAACAATAACATTATTGATTTTGATGTTGGCATGACATGCTATCTGTTGCCGTATAAATAGAAAAAGTAGCGACCACCTTGAAGAGTTTTTAAAACTTTGGTCAAGTTGTTACTGAAAAAACGTGGAGACTTTTTCGCAAGTAATAAATTTCAATGCACTAAACAAATATATTTCGAAGCTGAAGGCACATATAACATTGTACAATAAGCAATATTCTGTTCTGGTTGGCGGCCCCTGCATCAAGCCAGCGCTGCAGCATTTTATGACTTCATTCGCTTAACTAAAGCACATCCAACACCTTATTAATTGCGCAGTATGTCACCATACATTATTAGTTGTCAATATTTTGTGCAATGCATAGCTATTCTAACTATTCAGTAACGTATTGTAAATCATTTTGTATTTTATGCAGGGGGTGATTCTGATATTCGGCAGTCGAGAGTTACACTTGACTAATTTGAAAATTAAATGAATGCACATAAGAAGATAAGAACAAATGGCAAGTTATATTTCCTGGTTTTGGAAATATTTGTAACTATTGTAAAATAAATACGTTCTCACCACTCGTTTCGTACGCTGGTACTGTTTGATTTAATTTTATATGAAAACATTCTGACTGCTTGAATTTCAGTAGTCACCCTTTACTCCCTTCAGTTTTCATTTTAAAGTAAAAATAGCGACCTTTCGCTTGGCAGGCAGGTCATGCAACATCTTAAAGCGATTGGGGCAAGTGTTGTAACCTCATTTCGGTAGTGTTTTTTGTTGAACAAAAAGAACAGAGACAATGTGTTTTAAATTTTACAGAGCATTCGCGTACATCACTTGTCCCTACAACAAAGCAGCACTTGCTTGTAATTTGCAAAGTGTTTCAGCGATTATCGTATCTTCAAAGTTTTTGGGATATGGTGTATTTTTAAGTATTTTAGCCTTAGAACAAGATTTAAAACTACCTTATAAATAATTATGTATTATCAGGAGGGCTAGCTAAATATGCAGTTTCTCGTTTGTCAATCAGAACGCATTTTTCGTAGCAATCTGGCAGCAAGTGAATGCACGTAGTGACGAAACGATTTCCGGTAAGTAGGTTTGCGGCATCCACTGCCGTGGTACAGTGGATACTACCATAACTATCGTACTATTTACTACCTTACAAAAAGAATTTTAGCCAGCTAAATCAAGAGTCTTAAAAAGTTCTACGTTAGCTCTGTACTCGTTTAATATTGTCAAGAAAACGTAGTAGTATAACCACCATTTTAAACAGGTCTCTCAAAGTTATTTTCTTACCTCTTGAAATGCAACTGTCCTGCATTTTAACTTATCTGATCAATTGTGACAATTCTAATAGCAAAAAAGACCGCAGTATCGTATTATTATTGATTAAGTCTGCATGAAGCCTCGTGCTTGCTACCTAAAAGGCGACGGACTTGCTTCGAAAAAGCTTTAATCCTTAACTAGAGACACGCCCTGGCTTCGCACGGCTACAATCGGGAATTAATTTACATATAAAATCTCTAAATGACAGTGAAAACTGTATCAAAATCTGTTACGTGGTTTAGAAGGATAGCGCGGCCGAACATACTCTACTCGTATAAGTATATATTTAGGACAGACAGGGAACGGGTAGCGACTTTACTTTATACTATTTAATACAGATTTGTTTTCTTTATATTTCACAGGAAGAATTTTACTTACCTTTCCTCCTTATCCATTTGTTCCGAATAAGTATGAATCACAATCTCAAAACTATACTTTTCTTGTGCCGTGAAAGAATTAAATGTCGAGGTGTTTATAAACATCAATGATTAGTCTTCTGCTAAATATGACTATTTACAATTATATGACTACTTTTAATAACCACAGGGGACCAGGCTTAGCTTAATCCAGATAAACTACTGCAATTTCCAAGCAACGGAATGTAACTATTTGGTCGATAACACGTGCGTATTTGAACTACGTAATATGACGTAAGGCAGAAACACTCACTAATCCCAACAGAGAATATAATAATGTGTTATTGCACCGTAGCATAATGAAACTGGAAATCATAATTAAATGGGTAAGCATGTTAGATTTATTTATTTTATTCTTAAAATTTAAATTTTATAGAGTTGTATTAAGTCCCTTAGTTTTTTCGAGTTCTCATTGAATTTGTGCAATTTGGTCTGTTAGCTGTGATTAAATCGAAGATTAGCAGGGATAGACATTTGCTTGTAGGTGCGAGCTGAAGAGAGGCCAGTTACAGCTACGCGAGCGACCGAACGACTCGCATCCGCGTTAATACGAGTACAAGGTTTTTTGGCTTACAAGCGCTTCCCTGCACGTGACAATCCCACATGTCACTCGTCACTCTCTTTTCGTAACGCCGGGAAAACCGGGAGACCTGTTTTAGTTTAACTTTCTAGCTATTAAGCTTCCCAATCAAGAATCAAAAATCACTATAGTTTAGTAGATTCGTTAGTTAGATTTACATATATGTAACCATTAACATGTACCTATATAATATATCTCCATAGCTACCCGCGATGACGTCTAAAGTGCGGTTATATAATAATAAGTAGGCATTCAAGTAATTTCTCGTGGGTCACTAGTAATGATGTGCCGCTCCGGTAATATTGCTGGAAATAATTTCCACGGTAGTGCTAATTTGGAATTCTGCTAACTAAGGCCGGATACTCATATTGGAAATGAACCGGAAACATAAGAAATATAACCCGAATAATCCCAGGGGAAAGTATAACCAGCAACGACATTAGTAGCAAAGGCACAACATTAATTCTAACATAGAGATTGCCGTTTTTTTGTACTTCATGCAGATTTTATGTTATTTACAGATGCACATAATTATTAAGTGGGTTGTAATTATGCTGGATTCGAGGGTGGGTTTGCGCCTCTAGCAAGAGTCACGCTCTCGTCTCGAGACGAAAACGTGTCGAGGATAATGAAATCACGTGGCTCTCGGGGCGCCTCTTTAAATTAAATCACTTGTAATTATACGTCGGAGGCGCCGTCCCTAGCGCCCGCGCCGCCGCCGCAGCAGCACGGCCGCTCCAGGTTGGACTGCTACTGGGTTCGTAACGTTTTTTGGTATAAGAGATCCATGAAACACAAATGTTGTTTGAATAATCGGTTATTGATACGATTATTAAGTAAGTAGGTCCAATCAAAAACAAGACTAAAGAAACTGTGTAATATTGTGATAAATAAAGAAATTATAAGTTTCTCTATGGACACAATTATGCTTTATTCTTTGGGCTACAGTTACATTGTAAGTTTAAATATTTAGTAGAAGAGAAAATCAAACGCTAACTGGCATAGATCACAAGGCACCTTGTGACAAGCGATCGAGAAGCCGGGATCCATCCTCGCTATTCTACTTGCCTTAGATATCCGTTGCTGAAGGGCACATTATTGCGGCACTCGAGAGAAACTTTCTAATAACTAAAAACTGAAGCCACAACTTTTACTAAAATAAGCAGGAATCCGGTTATCAACCGTCTCTCTGTACATAAAGTCCGCAATTCAAGAAAACTCTTGATTTCGCAAAAAAAGTCTAATTAATGTCATCAAAAGGGAGGTCGCGGCAGTAGGAAAGTTGATTGGGGTCTTTATTTATAGCATTTCAATTTAACGAGAAAACCGGTTCACAATAAGCTGCGGCGGTGCTGGAGCCCGCTCGTGTACCGAGCTGCCGTTCGGAAGCATTTCGTTCGTATAACATAATGCAGCTGCTCCACGCGGAGTGTGAATTTAATTATGATCGCCTCCAGTGCCGCAATATCGATTACCGACACAGTATCAAAGGCATGTCTATAAATAAATACATAATTCACAAGAGGTTCGACATAAGGCGTAGTGCCTTGTACATTTTGGTGATTCGACAACGCCGCTCACGTCCGACGACAACTATGGCGCATAAAAGAATAAACACAAATCAATAATTTAACGTTTTACTGAACGCAATATTTTATATTGTAAGAACTATTACATTTTCCTACTTTTCACATGCTAACAATATTAAACTGCTTCACATGAACCTAAAAATAATTTAAATAAATAAATATTCACAAAGTATAACAGCTGCACTGTACAGTAATGACATAGGTTTATATTATTAATTACAATAATGCGTAAAACTAAACTAACAGGTATTGTAATAGGCCTAAATATTTCCTCTAATCATAACATATAATGATTCATATAGGTACCCTTATTTAATTAAGCAACGTTTCTATTAACGTATATAGTAAGTAAAATTGTCTGAAACAGTTGCCGCAGTGAACTCGTGTAGGTAAGTAACAATATTTCACTTAAACTAATCAATAGAATAGAACTAGTTCTAGTGAAAAGGAGTGAATGCAAGTAGGGCGGCGCGGTCGCTGGCAGCGGCGGCGCCGCGCGTGCCGAGCTGGCTGGCACGGCGGCCGCCGGCCCGGCCCCCGACGACCACTGCTTCGTTAAGAGCAGCGAAACGAACATAAATCGCTAACAGATCACTAATCACTACTTAGTTAATAATTAAGTATGACATGTAATACTACTAGTAACACTTTGGCAGATGTATAATTAATAGATAGCTACATTAATTCTATGAAGTAAAATAAAAGCAATAAACTAAAATCCACCTGTTGGCGAAGAGTAGAGTAGAGTTGGTAGGTAATGTACTTATCATAGAGCTTGTGTATCGTAGACGTAGAGTGCTTCCGGCTGGCGAGGAAGCGTTCAGGGCCGGTCGCTCTAATTGTCGTAGGCCACTGGACCAGAGTTTGCCCAGAATCCTGTGCATAACAAAAAATGCAATGAAGAGCTACACAAATTGTTAATTAATAATAATAATAATAATAAAATCTTTATTCAAAATTATTTTTTACAATATAACATTTATAGTCTAAACATACAAAAAGGGAAGAAACACTTATGCCTGAACTAGGATGTTCCTGTGTTTCAAATTCGAGTGACTTAGAGGCCCATTTTCAGATACTGAAATAAATAAGCAGTGAGGAGTATAAAAGGTTCCCTTTTTGTCCCATTGGTTTTTTCTAAGAATAATACTTGTTGATTTGACGTAGTGGGAAAAAATATATAGATGCCGTTTCGTTTCGCACTAAAGGCCGCCTACGAGCGAAATTTTTTCGAGTTAATGCTCGCAGCATTAGAGATTATGTCGAATCAGGGGCATTAACGCGAAAACTGTATTTATACGGGCAAGACGCAGATTTTTAGCCGCTTTTACTTGTATGTCGACCAAGAAATAGCTCCCAACGTTTTTTATGTTATCACATCATGTTGCCAACTAGGTACCAAGATATTTTTTTTTGAGAGTTTTTTAGAAACCGAGCTACAGTATCGGTTTTAATCAACTTCAAAAAAGGAGGAATTGAGAAAATTTCTCGTTTTACGAAGTCCAATAAAAAAAATGGATTAAAATTGTATAAGGGAGCAATGAATGTAAATTTTTAAGTTGGGCGGAAATTTTGTATTCATGGTACCACCCAAGCTTTGTTTAGTGCTATGTGTGTCTTCCTATCGCATAGTCAGCGCCGCAGGACAAGATCAATTAATATTGGACGGGTAGGTTAAAATAACTGCTTAAAAATATATTAACGAAACCTATAACTATGGGTACTTTGAAAAAAATATCCTCGAGAGGAAAAAATATTCTTGGTTTTCCAAATATACGTATGTGAATTACAAAGGGGCTTTATTATTTCAAACCCTAGAAAGGGTGGCAAAGATGGTATGGAGTTATTTATTACTAAGATGAAACTTAGGTAATTTAAAACAATTCAATAGAAGTATAAAATGCATGTATCATTAATTTAAGAAATTCATCCCCTAAGCGGGTACAAACACGCGCGTGTCGGACTCGTGCACCGAGGGTTCCGTAAACACAATAGGCACATTTGCGTTTGGCAGCCAAAAACCACCACAAGATATAAAAAACAATCCGTTAACGATAAATTAACTGTTTTGATCACAGCTTAGATGTACATATGTATAAACTTAATTAGGAATTAAAATTTACTTCAGGTACGCGGTATGGTCGCCATCAAATGTATGAGTATTTAAGAGCTGTGAAGGTGCTAAAAATATCTGAACACGCTCTAATGCCTCTGACGAGTGTTGTGCTCGTATAATTTTGGGTACCTTTACCTCTCCGATGTAATATATCAATCAATCAATCATTTATTTGTATATATTAACTTATTCGCTGGAAGTGCGTTCCACTGCTAAAGAGGTTGATAAGACCACATGACCACGTGATTAGGTTTTTAAAACGTATCTCTTTCACAATCTGTAAATTTTTTCGCAATACAGAAATAGTATTACTTAGAGTAGGTAACTTCATGATATTGTTGTTTCGAATTTATTTTTTGTTTCCGAAACCAGATTAAGAGAAATACGAGCATCCTCGATAGAAATGACTCGTCAAACAACCTCTAAAGTAGACTTTTTATATTTATCTAAATTAGACTTAAGGGATTATAATAAATTCAAGAGCTTTCTAGTTTTCCGAAAAAATCGCCTTTTACTTTAAAACCGCACCCCGCGCGCTTCATTGTCATAATGTCATAGCTTCTGTTTTTTTTACATCCGAGCAAACCGACTTCGCGACAACGGGACGGCGTTTTGTCTTTTGTCAGCGTCTTAACAGTCCGCATGTCGAGTGATTCTTAGAATCGCTGCGCCCTTTAAATTATATCTCTACTGTACGGAACCCTATAAAACTCTTTAAAACAAACCCTGCCCTGCCTCTGCGCGGACGTAGTCGCGAGGCGGAATAGGCTAAAATAACATCGGTACCTACCTACAAAATTTAAAAATTGATTGATTGATTTACACCTTCGAGACGTGGGGCGCCATCTGCGAGATCGTGATTTATGAGCCATAAGTTTTAGACTCACCGCGTTTGCCGACGTTCTGAAGAAAGACTCGGTTAGCGACGGCCTGCCGCTGGCTGGCCTCGCGCATCTGCTTGCGGGCCACCTCCAGCATGAGCCGCTGCCGCAGCACCTCCATTGGGTTGTTGATGGACAGCGACGGCATCTTGCGCTTCGGCCGCGCGCGCCGCTCGCCGCTTCCCGCCTCC
Source organism: Ditula angustiorana (assembly GCA_963691745.1). NCBI lineage: Eukaryota > Metazoa > Arthropoda > Insecta > Lepidoptera > Tortricidae > Ditula > Ditula angustiorana. The sequence continues at coordinate 24,704,838 of OY829472.1, forward strand.
CTCTGCGGCAACATCAACCATGTCAACTAAACGTAAGGTTAAAGCGATCTCGCTAATTCCTACATTGATTACGAAATTTAGACGGTGCAGTAGAAGTTTAAAACTATATTCTCAATAGTTAAATAAAAAAAGTAACTTAACAACTCTGACAAATACGAGTATATACCTAACTTAAATGATAAATATTAACCCCCAAAATTAAATTGCCTTCATTTTAACTGGAAATGACGTCATCATAAACTTTAAGTTACATATGTACTACAATCAATTATAAAAATGACGACGTTTAAATATTTATTTTGTATTAGAGGCGATTAATAGGAGAACTTATCCCATCTTATGAATATACAATATGCGCACGTACTTCCTCCATAGCTGATGCTACAAACATTGTTGCATTTTGATGACAATTTTGACAACGGTCATTTAGTTATTTAAAAACATAGCCCAGAATGAACGCCTCTTATTTTACGAAAACAATAACAAACACAAGCATGTAATTAAAGCAAAAACAGAGTCAAATTTCATGAATTTCTGGCTTACTATGAACCCGAATTAGACAATTCTGGATTCATTATAGTGTCAAGTTTGTCTTAGCTAACATACAAGATTAAATTGTAAATCAAAACACTTTCTTAAATATACACCTAATAACTGTTTTGCTTTTCTCGTGGTCGAAATGAAAAGCGGAGTGTTTAATAAGTAGGCTCTTTAGCAATAAGGCCGCCTATTAACTGCCTTGTTATTTATTTTTAACGTTTTTAATAAGTTTTGCGAAAGATATTCGTATTGCGTTGTTAAATCCATTAGAGTTTACAAATTATTTTGGTTTCGTCGTCAAACACGGATATAAAACATTTACGTATTAGATATTTAGATCGAAAGTGGACGTAAAATAACGATATTTTGGAACGAAAACCAAAGGATTTTGAGACCTCTGGGATCATAGTTTTAGTTACCTATACTCTGGTTTCCTTGCGGAGTTTCAATTGTTTTAATGACTCAAAATGGAATTTTTATCAACCACAAATCAGGTATCACCGCTGAGCTGCCAAACCTATCTACAAAGTTAAACAATCTTCATTTGATTTTGAGATTACAACTTTTTACCTTTGAGTCTACTATTTTTCGTAAATTACTGAATAATTGCTTTGGCAATAAACAAAAATACGGACCCGACTTAGAACGAATTGCGTGTTTTTGGTATTGCAGGCGTCCATGGACGGCGGTGATTGCTTACCATCTGAAACCCTTTTGCTTGTGTCCCCCGTTTATATAAACAGCGGGAAAAAATACAAATAGGTATATACACATATTATAATAGCATTAATAAAGTTAAAGTAATTCTTGAATTCTAAAATTAATTGGGAATCGTACTCAACTAAATATTACACGTAAAGTTAGGACTACGGTTGCGTGACAGTTACAGTTTTGATATATCGTACCTATTGGTGAGTGTTATGTATAAAGATATTATTTGAAATATAACATCAACGATTACAATAAATATATAATTATTATACATGAAATAAAAATAAGAAAGTTTTACCGCAGCGTTAACTGCATCAAATTGGATCGAATTCAAAAATGACATATTGCTACAATTTTCTTTACCTGAGGGCACGGTCGAGCCCCCGCCTAGTCGAGCTACGGCGTGCTCCGAGGACTACCATCTATCTATTCTCCTTTTCTCGTTTCGATGAGCCCCAAACTTTGACAGGGATTATTTCATCTCTCAAATTTTCAGAGTTGAATGTGATTACAAAATATACAATAATGTTAAAGTCCTACGATAAAAAAATCAAAAGAAATTTAGGTACGAAAAAATCATCACTCAGTTTTAAAAACCTAGCTAGTTTTATTTGTACAACTGTGATACTTAAAGTTTTATAAGAATCCAAACTCCGTTGATGTCGTCACTCACGCTTCACTTCTTGTGACAAGCATAACCTTTGGAGTGCCTACTTCCCTTCATTTCAAAAACCGATATTTCGTACGCATCTAAGCTTGGTCTGTAATACTTTTTATAAAATTTTAAAATATCGGTAATTTTGCTGGGGACAAAAGCATAATTTAGATATTCTAAAATTCTGGATTCAGGTTGGATTTCTCGCAAATATAATTGGCCGGTATTGTATATTTTGTTATTTAAAAAAAACTTGACTTGGTTATTTTGCAGCACGGATGTTAACTGTGTGCGTGCGTGTGTGTTAATATAACTTTACATTTTAAATACTATTCATATTGCTAAGCAGTCTAAGAACTTATTAAAAGTAAAGGAATCGTAATAATTTTAATCGAAATTAAATCTTTTTTAATTTATTTCTTTCGATTTTTCTTTTCGTATTTTTTTTATACATTCATATTAAATTTAAAATGCTATATAATGAATGACAACACAGAGATGACGCCATTTGTTGTTAAATTAATTTAATAATTTAACAACAAATGGCGTCATCTCTCGTCAGCTAACGGGCATTCATAAATGACCAAGTTGAATGAGATAACTTGATTAAGTTTCTCATAGATGACACCGAGGGTAGTTTTCCCAAAGAAAAAATATCAATAAAGTAATGACCATAAAGACGAAACACATTGAAAATTTCGCAGGGTATGGCAGCGGTAATGTGGCGGAAACTGGCGAAACGCAAGGCACGGAATGCTAAAGTTGCAGATTCGAATCCTGCCATTACCCTAATTTTTCTTTGTGTTGTCATTCATTAAATAGCATTTTAAATTTAATTGGAATGGTAATACTTGGCTACATTTCTTAAATGAAATGTTTAGGTCGGTATTCATATTCAAAGAATCACTGAATCAATTATAATAGTAATTCAATCTCAAAAGCGTGACCTGAAGTTGGGCAAGTTATTGTTCTATGAAATATTTATATAGGTGCGAGTAGGTGTGCTTGAAATTGATACGGCTAATTAACAAGGAATTGCAAATCGGCATGTTAGAGCCATTGGTGTGTAAAGCACCGAAGCAGAATTTAAGAGCAAATTACCCCTGTTATCTTTTGTAGTGCAGAACTTTATTTAAATTCATGTCCTTTCGAGTCTTCTGGTTCACTCAAATTTTTCTGATTTGCTATTTGTATCTAATTCGGTTTAACCGTATGATTCTAACTATAAAAACTGTTCACACGTAAGTACCTTCTATTTTGCAAGAAGTAATCAGTTGCGTATAAAGACCGCCTCTCCATACAGCTCGGGATTCTGAATAGCTACGGTTCCCTACCGTTTAATCAAAATTTCATTGTGTAAATTTCAATAAGCCACAATCACATTGCCTTGTTGCTTGCCAGACGCGAGGTATGGAGGACTATTTTCATTAGTTTTAATGAAAAACCTACTTAGACAAGTAAGAAAAACGTTAAAGTATTATTTTATTAGATAATCACCTTTTTAAGGAATTACACATTTAAAATGATCTACAAGTTCAGTTTTCCCATCAAGTAAAATAAAGGGTTGAATGCTCTTTTCTCGCCTGACGGAGCACATATCTTAATAATATACCTGTATTTGTAATTATAAAGTTTTATTCAGTGAATTTTAACATTTACAAATTTCTATTATTCTACACGAAGCTATAAAGGCGTGGCAACCAGTAACCTACAATTATTTAGAGTGCCACATACAAGGAATTAGTGTAGCATATGAGCTCTAAAAGGTTTATTCATATAGAAAGGATTCATCCGACTTTGCACCAGCCATGGCTCTCTATTAAAGTTTGCCATGGATCAGCTGTTTAAATACTGTTTATAACACTTCCCTCTTTCCCCTACATTTTAAATAAAATAAAAAAACCATATAATAATTGATTCTTTTGAAAGAAAAAGTTGCTGATAAGCTGAAAAGCTGTGATAGTTTTTCTTTTTTAACTTTGTTATCCTAAGTACTACCGTGATTTTTTTCACATATACAAAAACAACCAGCCATTCAGTTGATGGGGGGGAGGGACACTTTACTTTAACAAAAATTTGCACTTTAAAATTCAATAAATGGAAAAACTGTTCAATATGTTTAAAGACCTATCCAACGACACCCTACACCATGGGGTTAACGATTAAAAAATCATCTCTACATAACGAATAGACGAAAAAAACTTTTTCTAAATATTATTTTACCACTTTATTTTTATTATTACAACCTTCTTGTACTAAGACCCTATGAGCTAAGCTGTGGACAGACGGACGGACATGGCGAAACTGTAAGGATTTCTCGTTAACTACGAAAACTTAAGAAAACAGTCATTTAGAGCAAAAATGCTTATATAGTGAGGCGCCACCATTTTGATTATTTTAAAGATATTTTGAAAAACTACCTTCATTAATCAAGACTAGGTTAAATAAAAAGCGATTCCAGTGCCATAACTGGTAAATTTTCTTTAAAGTGAAGTGTATTTTATTAAATGATGTGTGATATACTAATGATATGCTATATGTACTCTTAAACTGTTACTTTGGTATGTATAGATTTCGTTTTTTATCGCCAACTCATGCATCACTGTTTATTTGGTAGGCTCACCATGTTGGCTCTAAGTAGGTATAATAAGGTCACATTTGGAAATCTTAAATGGATCTCAATAAAACAAGATATAATGATAACAATACGTTTATTGTTCAATTATCATTACGGAGCTTCTAACAACAGAGCGCCTGATGTAGTGTTTAAAGAACAATTTATACACCGCTTGCTATTCTTAATTAGAATTTTTAGATCAAAAGGGCTACAGATTTAATTGTAGATATATATTACACACGAACGTTGGACACAGTTAACGAGGACATTGCCATTAGGTTCATATTACTAAGGTGTAATGAACAAACACAACACTCTTATACTTATAATATAGAGGACTATTAGCTTTTTTCCTTAGTGTTAAGTTTAGAGTTCCGAACACCAAACAGACATAATTCCTTCTTTCAATTTCAGTTTAATTTCGGCATAACTTTGTTTTGTTTGCTTAATAAAAATACGTAAAAGCAATCTGTATTCCTCGGTCTACCTGAGGTACTCAGCGACGTAGTATGTGCATAATTATCAATGTAAAAAGGTAACAATATCAATGACTTTATTCATATATTATATGAGTGAATTCAATATTTGCTATGTTGTTACTCTAAACAATAATTTGGTCTTAAAAATCAAAGTATTTTAAAATTTTAAAGTAATAATTATAATTTTTCTAATTCCTGAAGGTCTAGTAATACTTTTGCGAATCTAGAGAAGTGTCCCATTGGAAACCTGCAACAATAAAAAACTATTAATAATCTTATTTAAAAAAAAACATAGTTAATAAATTACATGCCGCGGGTCGTTTAAAATACTTCGTTTACTTTCCCACGACTGTATCATTTTACACAAAGTTGATAACGAAAACGAATGTAAATTAGACCGTTAAAAATAAACTATATCTATTTTTAAATAAGTATCACACACACAAACACATCTCTAACTCAAATTAAATTAATTAGTGTTACGGTCTCGTTTATTCAAAACTTGTTCTCATTAAATCTGGGGCACGCATGTGAAGTAAAGAGGGACTTACCCCGTTTGCCGATGTCGTTCAAGAAGTTCCTGTTGGCGGCGGCTTGCACGGCGTGGTCGCGGCGCGACTGCTCCAGGCTAAGCTTCTGGCGCAGCACCGACATCGGCAGGTCGATGGACAGCGAGGGCATGCGGCGCTTCGCGCGCCCGCTCCAGTCCTTCATTGCACCACCACACTCGCATTAGGCAAACGACACAAAAATCTCAACTGGTACTGGTAAATGGTAACCCCTTTGTATTCCCATTGTCAAGTACCTAAGTATGAGTTGAGACCTATCCGCTTTGACAAATGTTCGCTGAGAAAAATTAAATCAACGCTCATTTAAATTATGAACTCGATATAATACGACTCGGCCCGAAACAATGAATCAGAACAAATGGTGAAGTATTTGCGGAGGTTTGGAGATTCAATTTGTAGCCACTGAGCGTGTCTTTCATTAAGACAATAATACCCGGTTATACCAAATAATAACTTTGTTGTCTATCGCGAATTCTGCTTAAACGGCGATAAACTAATGCCGGCACGTTTCGCTTAGGTACCCATTATCTGTTTAAAGATTGGTAATAAAAAAATAATATTAATATAAGGTTTTCAGAGGTAATGAAACAGATACTGCACTTTTGGTTATATATAGATTTAATAATAATTTATACTTACATACATATTGAATATTACATATTTAATAAACCCCACAACTTTCAGATTGAATACAAAGACATAATACATCAGTACACACAGTATAGGTAAATAAATAAAGGCGCTGCATCTCGATTCTCGAAGCGTGTAGTTACTATTTTATTAGAGAGAAATCTTTGTACGGCAGCAAACGGCTCTGCGATCCAGTTTAGTGTTTCAGTTTGCAATCCGGGCTGCTCCAGGGATCTGCAAGACGAAAAATTGTTACCGCTGCAATTCTTACATTATAAATAGCTATCTATAGTGGGGCTTCATATGGTTAACAATAAATTAAGTCATGTGATAAGTCATGAATAGTTATAATTTTTTTTAAGTAGCTTAATACGTGTATTGCGTGTAGTCTTGGTACATTAACTGTACTATTGTATTGTAAAGCTCAATTGCTTATAGCATAATAAAAACATTCACGTAAATTAGTTGCCTGGACAATTTAAATATAAGAAACGTATAAAAGGGTATAGTATGTAGAGCGTTACCTCGCTTTCCAATACAGTTGAGGAAGTCCCTGTTGGAGTGAGCGAGCCGTCCGAGGTAGTTGGAGTAGGCGCCGCGCTGCAGCACCTCGACGGCCGGGTTGACGGAGAAGCCGCGGCGCGCGCGCACCCCCCGCGCGCTACGTCTCACCTTCATACACGTACACCTCGTTTTACACCATAGTTCTTGAATCGCACGACTGCGCCTCCCGACCCGCAAACTCAAATCCTGATTTCACGCGCGTTCGTGTAATATAAGAACTAGGTACACCGCCCAAAAACGACGCGATTTCGCAAGAGCGTACTAAAGCAAAGACACGTGACTATAATTAAGTAATCAAAGGCTGAGAAACAACAGTTTAACTAGGTTTCTTAACAAGAAAACTTTGCTAAACATTATGAGTTAAAGTAGGAAAGTGACGGCAAACTTCTTATATAAACAAAAATTAAAGCTTACATATATGTATAAAGGACTTGCTTTCAAGCTGATGACAATAAAATTATAATTTAGAATGTTAATCTTGATTTATCTAGGGCTTAAGGCTTACTAGCAAAAAATTTAAATATACCATTCATAACTCGCGGAAGCTGAAATAAGTCCTTTTAAAATGCACTACTCGTTTGTATTTAGCTACAAGTAACATATTAAAATCGACACCTGTAGTCAATAAATAGGCATGTTAAAAATATTTAATGAACTTAAGTTGAACAATCAAAATATTGTTTAATGTAACAGCTATACCCTACACTCCGGAAAAGGTATTCGAGGACTTTCGAATGGCCATAATATAATTCAAACATTTCAAGTTGACATTCTAATTTGCCCACTTAATTACTGTCGCTAGAATTCACCTTGAACGAAAAGGGTCTATCCGTCCTAAGTTACATAATTACTTTTCATAATAGGAAGGTAAAAGAATACGGAGAAAAATTTACAATACCCTACAACTTCATCTGAAATGTTCATCGTCCAAGGCTTTGGGTTATTTTTAAATAGACTTCCCCTGCTTTTTTCCACTCTTCCCTGGCCAGGGCATTCGCCTGCCAATGAAACTTAAACTTGTTCGGGCCTCAAACATTTATAAATTTTTATGTATTTAATTAACTTAATGATTAATAAGACTTAATGTCTCAGGCTTATAATCTCGGCTTCATCGGCTTGGGAAAAGTTAGTATGTAGATCGCCAAATAGGATAGTATACAATATCACCCGAAAAGAATATCACTTGTGCTAGAGAGTTTAACTTCTCACTAACTTTTTTTTCATAAATAAAGCATTTTAGATATTTGGATTGATTTTGTAAATCCATTGTAGCTGTGTATAATAGAGCAATGAAACACCAAAGATGAAAGTAAGTCCCTGGGTACCTGGGAGTCGCGAGGCACGTCGGCAAGGAGGTACAGCCAGGGCGAGCCCGCCGCGTAGCGCGCGCCCGCCGGCCCCGCGTAGCCCAGGCTCTCCTGACAAACAAGATCATGTCAACGTCAATAAACTCCAATAAATACTATGTTTTAAATAAGACCAACCATACTCAATTGTTGGAATTAATGTACATTTATTTTACGTACATAAATTGTGCCGAAATGATGCTCTATTACCACGGTGACAGAAAAGAAAACCAACTAGTTATAGGTTAGGGTATTTTTTTTCAAAGTTGGGATAAAAATCTTAATGATAATAATTTATTCATTGGCAGTGCACAAATATGTCTTATTTTTGTAGTTGCCGATTCATTATTATACTTTAAATGTACTTTTACGTTACTTTTCTATTCTAAATAATGAATTTCGTTCATACTTCATGATAACATGCAATTTGGTAATTCCCAGATTGCTCAAGATAATTAATCTAAACTCCAAAACTATAATAGTTTATTCTTCTCAGCTTAGCAGTAAAGATCTAACAGATCTTGTTATGCATATTTATACAGAGTCAAGGTACGCAATAATCTTTATTAAATCTATTATTTATTTTTATAAGTGCATCTAAAAATATGTACCTATCTAAATAAGTATGTTTAAATCCACAGTGACCTGTGTGAGCATGTAGGGGCAATATCCATAGCCTGCAACTCCTGGGGTGGCCACGCTGTGCTCGACTCCCGCTCCCGGGATCACCTATTCCCCAGCCCGCGAACTCGGTACACAGTGATACCCCACGGTATTGCCGGAAAATATGTCAGCAAACTCCGTTTTAGCGCGGCCCGCCCCGTAAGTACCTTTTATATGTTGCTTGTTTTTACAGTATCATACTACAATGCAAACATTTCACAAAAACAGTAAGGCCCTTATGAATATACATAGCTAGCTATACAATGGGATTCAGTCATTTCGGTAAGAGCAGGAGGTGTAGGTGTATAATACGAAAGAGGTGTGTAGGTGTTAATATTTTACTTCTTCCCTCATTTTTGGTTCGCAGGCGAAAGTTCTAGAGGAGAATTTGGAGTGCAGCTCTTTTAAAATCGACTCTACCTTTATTTTTTAAACAATTTGTACTTTTGATATTTAAAATACCTAATGGTTTAGGATTTGACAAAGCCAGGTTAGACTTACATCGTCCGTTGTGAGTGATTCGATCTGTGGCAGGTCGAGGGAGGACAAGGGAGCCAGCGCGTCCGAGGCGGGCGCAGCCGCGGCTCCCGCCACCACCACAGCGCACCATATCGCCCACCACATCTGTAAGAAACGATATTTGTCACGTAACAACCGATGTATACATACATTTTTGTGGTGATAGATCATGGAAAAAATCATACCTCATTCAGTTGCGAAAAGTGTGGTTTGCACCAGAACATGATCTATCGAAAGCAGATTTGATGACCTTTTACCTACACGTAAGCATTCGCCTTAGACAATGCTCCTAAAGTATCTCGTTCTCGGTACGGTTAACTTCGTTTAAGAATACTGATGTCAAATTCCAAAAGAATTCAGAGTCTGATATTCTTGAAACAAGTCAATTAAATTACACTAATTTTATTACTTTACTAATTACATTTTAGGACGGCAGGAATTTTCGTTTTTATTTAACATAAAATCTGTCTAAGCAATGTTTATTTTAAAAGCGAAATCTTTGGGCTTTTGATACAAAGCTTTGAAATACGATGCTTCACAAGTCTCGCCAAAAGCTTTTAATGCAAACACCAGCAATGACGCGCGCACAACATTTGTGACTAGCGCGAGATGATGATATAATTTGATACAGATAGATGCATATGTGTTTAAAGTACAGTTGACACACTAGGTAATACTAATAAATATTAATTATAGGATCACTTTTATACTTTAATAATAAATAATCGATTTCCTCTTTTAATGCAAGTCAAAATACGTTTATGCAGATTAGGCCTTATGAAAGTAATAACGAATATCAAAAAATTTACCACCAGAAGATACCGGCAAAAAATTCAACGAGGTGTAATTTTTAAATAAATCAAAATGTAAATAATATTAGGTAAATGTCGAATAAATAGCTAAAAATATGCTTTCAGCGCCGTCAAGTCTTCAAAAACTGATGAGGCGACAGCAAATGCGGCTGAGCAGCGGTGAACAATTGCGAAACGATCGATTTCAGACTATGACTTTGATTATTATGGATCGGCCTCAAAGCGTCGTGTGCATTTTTATAAGGTGATCCTATAAATATTCAAAAGATCTCTTTTATTCTGATCATGTCCCTCGCTCGACACTCTCGCTGAATTTTCGCTTAACCACGGCGTTTGCTTTTATCTTCCGTTTGTATGGAACGACGTACTTTCCTAATAATAAAACCGAACCGATTTCTCTGATATAAATTTTCGATAAGCTATGATATGATCCAAAAAACTGTATAATGCTTCACGTTTCGTATAAAACACATCTGTGCTACTATTTGCTTTGCATGTAAAATTTTATAGGAATCTATTCGTGTGGACAAATAAATATATCACGGGTCAATAGCTAGACACAAAGAGCCAGCTATCAAAAATAGCAATAATTTTAAACTCCTCGGCCAATAAAAGGGTTTAAATGTAATTTAAAACAGGTAAAACGTCCGTCTTTATTACAATGAAATACCATCCGACTGAAACATCTTGCAAATTAATAAAATTGCTGCCATTTTACTTTAGCAGATATTTTCATTATCCCTCAGCTAATATTATTTGCTACCTCTACTGAGGACATTTAATTCAAGTTAACCGACTCTTTTTTGAGGTGGAGGCGATAAACATATCAAGTTCAACATGAATAACCCGATGGGCGAGCGAATTAGGAAATCCTAACACCGCTAGCAGCTAACAAGAAGTAAAACAGCAACATTGTTTACTTCACGCACTACTGTAGTTAGCGTTTACATTTTAATAAAACACGGTTAACTCGTGCTTAATAAAGGACCGGACAACTTATGACGTTTATATTTATCATGCTTCCGTAGGTATCGAGAATCGAACCCTTATAATATTATATTCTAAGAAAATACAATATTATCAGCCATTGTGCAGTATTGTGATACGGGTCAAATTAATTCCCCCCGATATTATGTATGTTCACTGAAATCAAACCGACAATATAGTAATTGATACCCGACGTTAATACCATCTGTCGAGATACTCGCAAACCTGTATTTACGATTCCTGACCATTTTCGTTACGCTGACATAGAATTAAATGGCAATTATTATTAATTGAACGTATTTACTATTTTCTTATGTTTTTATTCTAGTAGTAGTTTTAGACTGTACTGTACTATAGACTGGTTAAAGATATTTTAAGAGCGCGCCGGGGTAGGGCGGGGGTTAGAGATTTTGCCCCCAAGCTGGCAAGAAGACGGGCTTTGCGACGCGCGTCGGATATTCGTCGGCTGCAGGATTAGCAGACTTCTATTCCTCGCTGACCACTGTTTTATAGAAATACATTTACCAGCAAAATTTAATCTACGCTTTTGACAGGAACCCCTTTCAATCAAACAATCTTCACTTAACGTAAACTTGTTTAAGAAATCTATTTTGTAGGTAAACGGACAGCAAGATTGATTAGCAAGTATATAGGTACACTGTTGCTTGATGTATAAATCTGTACGCACCATTAGTATGATCCAATTGAGTTCTTTTCAACTTGCAGAATAGGGTGTACGAGTTTAATAAGACTAAAATAAGAGAACGTTAAAGTAGGTATGGTACATCGCTTGGTATTCGAAGCAAGGCGTAAGTAAATGGCTGCTCATTTTAAGATTACCTTGAAGTCGTATGTAAACGTTGCCGTTTCAAAGTTTGTGTGACACCATATATCATTTCAGCCCACCCGTAAGATTTATAGACGTGTAGATAATAAGTCAAATGAAAATTTAGCTAGAACGTGGGTTCAAAATAAATCGAAAGCGCGATCGTCGCGAAATGTCTATTTGCCAAAGCTGAGGGCTATTAGGCCTTCGTGTGGTTTCCGTCGTGAGTGAACGATTCTCTAACGAGTGCCCTGTTTACACAGGATCCCTCTTGTTAGTCGACAAACTTCCGTTGTTTATATGTCGCCCGCCGTCTCCTGTCGCTCTTCGACCGCGGCGCGCGGCGCGAGCCAATAACTTCGACGGAGGTTAGACGCTAGATACCTATGTGCCACACGGCAAGATATATTAATACTTTCATACCATGGATGCCGCGTGCCTTCGTATACCTCATTAAAACTATAACATTGTACTGAGCCTAGTGGTTTTATTATTTTTAAGCGAGCTGAATTACTGACTGATTGCCGTGTAGTCATTATTTTTCTTTATTGCTTGCGGCTCCATACGCGCACGATCCATGTTTCGTTATTCCCTCGAGAACCGAACAATTTTCCGTGTTGAAAAGTACCAAATGAGGTATTCTCGAACATAAACCATCTACCTACAGACGTAAACAATTTATACAAATCGGTTCAGTAGTTTTGAAGAGAAATAATAACAAGCAAATACAAACAAAACACTCAATCTTGAATAAAATAAATTTTGAAAATATTAATTTATCTGTGTTCCGATGTGGAAAAGTTTCAAAGCACTTCTTGTAATAATGAGCATTAGCACAAAAATTTCATTGTAAATCAAGTTCACCTCCTAAGCAGCGAAACAAGAAAATTTAAAGGAAACAAAGTTACTGAAACATATTCGCAATAATTTAAGAAGTTTCAAAGGCATTCTTAATTCAATACCTACCAACTTGAGTCCTGTTTCATTTTGTTATCGTTGGACATGATATTGTATTTTATATATAAATAATAGCTGCTTCCAAAAGTGATCATATGTTTCTATGGGGTACGTGACACACACTACAAGCGAGCACGCTTGAAAAAATGGTACATGGCACTTACACTCTAATATTCGAAAAGTAGGATAGCTAAGAAGCGAAAAGGAAGTGATTCATGTCTACACTCGTGCAGAAAATAATTTAAAAAAATCAAATCTATAGGTAGACAATGGCACACTATTTAGGTAGGTATCTAGTGCTAAGCAACTGTATGTGCAATTGAAATTTGTATGTAAAGTGTTAACTGTGTTATATATATTTGTTTTATTTTGACTTAGTTTCGTTGCGTTTATTAATTATGTTGTTATGTTATAAGAAAATAAATTTATGTTTTCAGAATCAGATACGCGTGATGAAGATCACGTGACCTATTTTTCTACAAAATATTTTATTTTTAAGCCACAAACGCCGGCAGCGATCGACAGATCCTACGAGACTAAGAGTGAATCCATATAAATCTAGATAGTTTGCATACATAGTCATCAATTTAATCAACTAGATGCATGTACATAACCTGTTTACTTTATAAACGTATAAGACTTTAATGGATATAAGCAACTATTCCTTTTGGCATTTCCAGATAACTAGTTTAACTCTTTTTGTTTTTCATTTTTGTGATTTTTATTTTGTTTTCCTAATTAATATTCTTTACAAGTCACTGGTGTAATGTATTGGTACTTCTAATTTAGATTTCCATTTTTAAGGGGCTACATCAATCATTTTATCGATCTATTTATTTCTACCTGCGCGAGAACGTCTAAACATCGTAGATAGGTGTTGTGAGCAGCCCATTGAGCCCATGATGGATGATCAGTGTGATAACTTACAACAGGTTTTATACGCTGGAAAGGCTCTTATTTCATTTAAATACAACCTCTTTCCCCGAAATCATGCATTGACTGTATTCCCGCGAAAACATCTGAATATAAATAGGTCTATTTAAAGAGAAATCATGCTATTTACATGACTGCTAGTGGTCAGTAAGGTCAGTGATGGTAAAGCTTTTTAGCCAGTTGTGAAAAATGACATTATAATTCAGCTGTGTTATTTACTGTATAATATTCATCGATTTAATGATGCCATCGGGGCTTAATTAGTTATGAATATTAAAGTTTATTAAAATCAGTTCTAAGCTACAGCTACGGGGAAAACAATATATCGTCGACTTGATGCAGGCAGAGTTTATTCAACAATCGTTCGAACGTATTGGCACTCAGCTTTCGCCCTCATGTTTCAAAATGTGTCTAGCAAGTTAAATATGGTAAACAATCAATTTCTTAGACTTAAGTTGATCACTTAAAGTATGAATCACATTTCTACTATAAAATATAGTTACTGGGATATATGTTTATGTAAGGACCCGTTAGTGAGCTATCGGATCAAATATCAGTAAGCTAATTCAGTTTTTGACATCACATATCTAACATTTGTTCTAAGAGACCTTTATAAACATCAGAAATGCAATACATGACATCCTAGCTTACCCGCACCACACTGAAATCACGAGGCATCGAAACCAGTTGTAATTGAAATGCAACAAGTGTCATCGACGGGATATCAGAAACGCGCAAATATTGACATCGCAGGTGCTATCGGACGTTCTGATTCCAAGCTTTCAGGTGCACATCTCTTGCCCGCAACGCGGTGGGATAAATCTATGGGAATTTCTGTACCGCGGCAAAGGCTTATTGCTTCTGCCTCCTTCTCACTTGAAAGGGTTTTACATCTAGATCAGCGGCAAGCAAGAGGCGAACCGAGGTCTGGGTTTGGACCGCGGAAGGTCGAACTTCGGACTGCCAGATATTAATTTAATATATAATAATTTAAATAATATTTTCATATATGACAAGCCTTAAATATCATTATTGTCACCTACTATCTGTATCACGACCTACCTAAGACTGATGTAATTTGATCATTATCAGTTTTTTCTGATATGACCCCTCTTGAAAATACTTGCCGACCGACCTGGGATCTAGATGATTGACGAGCATTCAAGCAATAACAATAGTGTAATTGATTCTTGCATTCAACTTACAGTGGCAGCTAATTTTTCAATACAGTGCGAAATAAATAACGCCGATGTGCCAGACCTATTTGTTCACCTTCTTCGATCGCATTATTTTATAAACTAAATATTCGTTACGTTTTTACTTACCATTTTGGAGTTAAAATGTCGGGGTATAACTGAAGAGATATCTGGAAAAAAGAAAGCATTTTTAGTAAATTTTATTCTTGCAGTCACAACTTCGATGAATATTTGTGCAGTCAAGGGTATGCTTGTGAATGTAGCAATGTTAGCGTTCTGTTATTATTTTTCTTCTACTTACATATAATCAAGAACATGCTTTATTATTTACCTACTTACACATGTCATTACTTTTTTGCAGTCAATTGTTTCGATAACTTGCATAACTCAATTTGAATCAAGAGTATAGCAAATTGATTTCAATGAATTATCAACTTAACTTATTATGGTAAAGAGTTATCAGATATCATATTACAGCACTGGATAGCTGCAATAGTTTGATCCCCAACGGTTACTTAGTACCAGTGAGCTTTACAAGAGATAGTAGGTATTGGTAGTTTCGGAAATATCCTGCTGTAACGAAGTTGCACTAAAATGGTTCCTTTTTTACCTTCTAGGTACGGAACCCTTAAAATATCTTTAATTCTAATTCCATACCTGCGCCTCTGTCAATACTGATTTGTTCACCGTGGTGTAAGAACGGCAGTTAAGTTACCAGTGTTTTTTTTTCGGTTCTGCTATTATGACAAGTAACGAACAGATGTACGAGAAATTGTAAATTTAGTTTCTATGTAATACGAATATTTTCTGTTATATACTAGTTATTATTGTGGGTGTCAAGCAGTATAACTAGCTCATTTCGGATCGCAAGTACATACATAGAACACGTTGTATAAGAAAGTTGTAGTTATTCAAAAACATCAGCCTGGTTCATGCTAAAGTTAAATTGTATGTAAATGTTTTGAAACACTGTTAAAAGTATGGTCTAACTCACGTTACTGTCTTTCGGAAAAGAAGGCAAACTTTTACGGGACTCGATTTTTTTTTACAATCACCTGGCTAGGGCCGGGTCGCAAGAATTCGGCTTTTTACACAATACACGAACTAAGTACTATTATTAATCCTACACTCCGTTCTCTACCCATAGGAGTAATCTGCGAAGTGAGTAAGTTGACAAGATGCACAATGTGGCAATAACCATAATACATGATACCTATAATTAAGTGAAGTCATTTCAAATATTCTTATTACTCGATATTCAAACCAAATGCACTTATTAAAAATCATACCACCAAAACGGAGCCCAGTCGTTCATTAGCTTGATACGTTACGGCTGTTAATGCATAATTGAGGAACAAACATCCAAATATCCAGACATCGTTACTTCATTCACATTTATAATATTAGAAGGGAGTACAGGTAAAAGACTTAAATAAGTCAAGTTTACTTGACGCACCATATTCGAAAAATGACATAATTATATTCTATATCAGTTTTGTACACTGCTACATGCAAAAGGGGCTTTATTTAAGTTATTTACCTGTACGATAGTAGGATAGGATAGGATAATATTTGTAAGATCATAAAATTACGATGGACTAGTCAGCTTTAATAGTTCTATAAAAAAAAGTTGTTGTTAATTAAGTTTGTATTTATTTGCCGTCGGAACAAAGGCTTGCTCGTTAGAGTTCAGAGAAAGGTAGGCTCTTTTTCTGGCAAATACATAACACAAACATATGTGCGGTGGTTTGCGGGACTCTCAGCTAGCAAATCCAACCCTCATTTCACCGGTTTTTTTATCATTTTTTGTTTAGTTTCATTCAGATCTTTCAATTGCCATGACTGTCATCGTTAATGGCATGAATCAAGAAATATGATGATTTAATTGACGACAACGGGGGACAGTCGGGTAAAAAGAGCAGCATCGTCGTCTAGAATGTTTTGTTTATCCGACGTGTTGCAGTGTCTGTCTAAACATTTAGATGTTCAGAAAAATAATAAGAGTGTATCTTATGGCCCAACACGACCGTCTAAGCTTGATTTATCTGTATGTGTGTTTTTATTCTGACACTATAGTTAGACAGAGTCGCAGCGATGGATAATAAATTTTACTTGAGCAGTCACGTTAGGGCCGCTGAGCCAAAACCGGATAATTCGATTTAAAATTTTAGTTTTCGTAATCTTGTCAAAGTATTTTCTTACAAAATATCACAAAGCGAACCGAAAAGATCAACGCGTTTCGTTTGTTCAAATAGTTAAAATTAATTGAATTCTTAGATAGGCAAACGGACTTTGAATTAATTTCGAATTGTGCTCATGATCCCTGGATTTAATCTTATCACTAACCGGACAATAAAATTAGAAATGTAAATTGTGTGTCGCCATTCTAGAACTTGGTAGAAATGTACGTGACGGCCCAGTCCAGTACACAGCGGACGGTGCCGTAAACCACCCACTGATTCAATCTGTATCAATATTCCGCGTATTAATGCTTTTCATTATGATAATCCAATTACGATTGTCAATTTTAATTAATTAGTGACTGGTGTGGCGCGTTGACAAATTTTAAATACCGGGATCTGGTAGTAAACTCAATAGTAAACTGCAAAACAAACGGACTTTTATCACTTTCATTATAATTTTTACCGGTATGTCAAATTATGCCTAACGACTGTAGTATTATTTATCGCCAAAGGTATAATAGGTGTATTGTCAACGCGGCGATTAGATAACAAACGAAATGTTCGACATAGCGCGCATAGCCGTTCGGAAGTACGAGGAGCATCAGGAAGTGGGCCAGTCACGTAATACGAAATAGGGATGATTGGTATGAGGCAGAAAAGAGTGCGCGTGGAAACTTACAGCGCGAACGAAATGCCGCAGGCGACAATTGGACACACCGAACATATGATATCATAAAATGTTCTTTAAAATCCCATTAATACAAAAGACGATACAGACATAGAGCAACAGTGCTCTGTTTAATCTGGGCTTAGGTTGAAAATAGATAGGATACTGCCCTGCATTTCGAATTCCCGGCACACATATGCAGTTTGAAAGCCATTCTACTAATATACAATGAGCTTGATGAGCCGAATCCTTTCTGGGCCCGCGCAGAGACTCGGCGGCGTTATTAGACGAGGGCTGTGCCCAACAGTGGAACATAATACACACTTAGGCTGAGCTGTTGAAACACTGTGTTGTGTGGGTGTATTTTTCTTATGTTGTCGCTATTTTACTAGTTAAGAAGCACAACCCGAAGTAATTCGTATGAATAACCTCACTAGCGAACCGCCCCGACATCCCATCACATTACATAGTTTTTAAAACTTACTACTATTATGTAGTAAAGGTGATGTACGCCTTAGGGGTGGATCGTCTCAAATACTACTTTAAAAAAATTATGCTTGCAATCAATAGTTTTGGAGTTGTAGTCATACATATGTGCAGACACAAAGCAACCAGTAATAGTATAATTAATATTCGATACGGTAGTGTTTGATCTATATGTACAGAAATATACTCATAGATATAGTATACGCAAGCAGTGTTTCATGTCAAGTAGGTAAGAACGGCTGGCGATACTCTACATGTGTAAATATGCATGTGTATGTATATTTACAAGAACAACCCACACAAATACTTTTCTAAACCTTATTAACTTTAATCATGTAAACCTAGAGACTCGAAATTGTTATCGTATGTTATAGTGATATCGTATGATGCCTATGGCCCCATAAGCTCGTAAAATAATCAAGTTACATAGGTAATCCCGGCTTACGGTACAAGTAACCAGAAATGTCCTAAAAGTAAGAAAATTTTAACTCTAAGCTGACCTTTCGCAATATGAATTTCACCTACCTGGGGCTATTGGGACTCGAGCTGGTTTAATTGTCCAAATCAAAAGATCTCAAACATGATTTGGATAAATGAGCAGTTGCTAAGAACGTTGATGATGGGGTTGATGACGGGCTTTTAGAGTGGCTTTAGGATTTCAGAGATGGTTAAACATGGGCGTGACGTGTTTGGGCTCAATCGACTCAGCAGAATAGTTGCCAAAAATATGTGAAAATAACAATTGAGAATTTAAGTGCTGAGATTCCTTTTAGAACATACATGTTAATAAATTCTTGCTTTTGATGCTTTATTTTCTTTATCTTTACATAGTATAAAATAATGTCGCTGTTTTTCCTGTGTCCAAAATTTTTATAGTGTATCTTCAGCCGCCTTCTCCTTCTAAACCACGTAACTGATTTTGATACTGTTTTTATTGTTATTCAAGGTTTTTTTCGGAGGGTTTTTATATCCATTATATTCCGATTGTACCCGAGCGAAGTCGGGCGGGTCGCTAGTTATTAATTAACATAAGAATAATACATCAGTTGTGCAATGGAATTAGGTAATATCGTAAACTGATTTTAGGTAATTAAATGTTAAATTAATTACGTTGTACGATAACCTAAGCCTGAATGTCTCCTTAATTAATCAAGGCTCTGTCCTGTCACAGTTTATAGATTCGGCGTCTCGTATTTTTTGAATACGGCTGAGCTTCTAAGAGCTAAAAAACCCCAACAAAGTTTTAATATTGAAATAAAATACTTACGTATTTTTCCAAACAATTTTTTTAAAAGTTTTTTTTTTGGTCAAATGAGGCCAAACACGTCACACCCATGTTTAACCATCTCTGAAATCCTAAAGCCACTCTAGGAGCCCGTCATCAACCCCATCATCAACGTTATTATATATATAGATGGATAATCTCTCAGAAAAAACTGACCCGATTTTACCCAAAAGAACTAAATGGCAAGCTTCACCATCCCTGACTAGCAGGGGCTATAAATTGCAAGTTAAACGAGCGAAAAGTAAGAAAGGCTAGCCTCACGTTAAATTGTTAAATATCCATAATATCATAATTAGAACATAGAACAGTATGAACGTTCAAATATTTATGTACGTTGGCTTTGAGCGGACTTTAAAAAGTATTTCATACTGTACACAAAGGGTTATATTTGCAGTTCATTATACAGATATCATTTAGCAACCGAAAAATAATCAAGGGTCTCGGAGCGCGAAGGGCGGCGCTAAGCTTAGGGATTACAATTATGTGGATGAGTTAGAAATAAAGTTGATTCGTCCACAGACCTTATTACAAAACTTCACCTCAGACTCCGGAGTCATCTCGGTTTTTACGGTTATTTCATAGAGAGAAAATACAAGTAAGTATGCTAATATTTTTGTTACAATTCTTATTTTTAACACACTTTTTTGTGGACAACTTAATTATTGTACTCTCCAATTCCAACACTGGAAAAATTCGAAAGTCGACTTGTAAGATTTGAAACGAAAGGATAGACTGACATACGAACCAAGCATAATAAATAAAAACTTATAAAAAGAAGACTGATAGCAACCTGACGGCATAACTGGAACTAAATTTTGACGTTAATCAAATTGCAGGTGAATTAGTTAAGATAGGCAGATTAGAAAAGATTACTAAGTTTTACTTCATTTACAAGCAGTAAAAAATTAAATGACATGATTAACTTTGAGAAAAAAAAAAACAATAAATGGCACCTTCCTACCTCTTTGGTTGGCTATTTATTCATTATCAGGGTGAGATTTGCTATAGTGACCACTACAGGGCATTATTTAACAAGAGACCGTCCATAAATTATCTTGAGACGAGAAGCACTATCTATTGACATTTATTTATACTATCTAGTAGTTAGGGACCCTGAGATAAAAAGTGTTGTAAGAAATATCGGGACAAATCTTTGTCAAGTGTTTTTTGTACATAAAATCTATAACCTTTGTTTTGTATCATCTTGCCTCTCCAAGCATGCTGTCTTTAGACTCTTTCATCTACATAGCGATCTATGCTATATGTAGACGATGCCATCTATGGTACTTTATTTAGTACTAATTAATTCTATGAGTTGGAACCCCATGGTCATATAGTATGTATACTATAGGTATTATTCCGAAGTCTGAATCCTCAAGCGCAATAAAAATTAAAGCAATTTAAAGATATGAAACCGAGGTCCCTTATTATAATCTTCCTATAATCTTATTCTGGTTTCTGATGAAAATCGGCTCTGACAGACTTTGATTGTCACATTAATTCTTTTAATTAGGTTAACATTTCTTTCCCTTTGAGGAAGATATTATAAAAACAATCGTTTGTTTGTATCGCCGATTAATACTTACATTCAGCTAAAGCGTGGCTAAAGCTAATGCAGTAATTCGAGTCATATCTGGGTTGAGTTTCTTTCTACTCTATCGACTACGCTTACTTACATAAATCATAACAAATTGAACTGTGACTGGCTATTTTGTCTCTACATTATTTATATTCATGTAAAGGCAAAATACCAACTGTATTAGTTGATGTTATTAAAATATAGTATTTATATTAAACCAAGTTAAACTAAATTTATATTTCAGTCGGAATGTGTGCTTTGTGTGTTTTGATACTAGTAATGAGACTTTGTTCTTCCGAAGGTATATTTTAATCACATTATTACTCTTCATAAGGATTCCAAAATCATTTGGTTGTGATTTATGTCCAGCTAACTTTTCGTTCCACTGCATCTGTCCTGATAGGATAAGATTGGCGATCGGACGGCGTATATGTGAGCGAACATACGAGTACGCCACGCGAAAGCACCGGACGGGGCACTCGGAATTACAGTTACAGATTAGTCCGCAAAGAGAGCTGACATTTTATGTGTTAGAACGAGCTCAGAGAACACAACGGCGAGGCATTTTTCGGACGCGCAATATGACTCGAAAAATGGATTAAATGTAAGAAGATAACAGCACTCTATATACATAAACATAAAAGCTGGATTTGTTCCGCAATAACTCGTAAACGGCTATAGAGATTTTGATGAAAATGTTGAATTAATTTAAATATGGAAAACGTAAAGTCCCGGTGAAATAGCTATATTCACGGGTTACGGGTCACAGGTACAGCTGGTATCTGATAATTGATTGAACTAGTTATTTCGAGCTTTCAAAATAATAAATGTAACAGAAAAACAGTTCCATATTCTACTAGCGACCTGTCCCAACTTTTCACGGGTACAATTAAGATGTAGTGTATAAAAAAACTCTAAATGAGAGTGAGAACCGCATACAAATCCGTTGCGTGGTTCAGAAAGAGCGGCCGAAGATATAACGGACAGGAATAGATAGCAACTTTGTTTTATACAACTTTTAGTATCTTTCCTTACTTTACTCTACTTTTTCGGAAGTACCTATTGAATTATTACCACCCAACATGCTAAGATTTAAGTTCTTTGACTAAAGAGGATAGCACTCTTTGTAATGTTTCTGCAATTAGGATACAAGTTCTGTGGTGTTTCGTTAAATGGCAATTGCTTAGCAGCTTTGGTATATAAACCTCTTATCACGATCGTAATATAGTTTGGCCTAAACTGGGCTAAGCGTAAAAAAATATTCCTTTCCTAATGCAAAAAACCGGATAAGTACGAGTCCGACTTGTTTTGCAAGGGTTTCTTCCTTCCTCGATACAAAAAAAACTCTATACAAAAAACGCATTTGATTTAGATCTATTAATTTAGCCAAACATAAAGACCGTAAATAAGGCAACTTATACGCCAATGTAAATGGTAGGTATAAGTCGTTCAGATGTAAAATTATCAGCTCAACAACATTGGTAACAAATAGGTTACAGTGAGCATAATTAGTGAAACGTAAAACAAATTATTTTAAATTCCATTATAAACATTACGATTATGTTTGTGGCCGTGGCAGACGAATAACTTTCATTTCATGCATTAGCAATAAAGTATTATTTGGGTGCCGAATAGCGTATAGTAGTGTATAATTTCTAAATAACTTTCCTCTGAATTTAATTATGCAATGTGGATTAATCCCGAAACTCGACGGTCTATCACTTAACGTAAATAGGGTTATGAATTGTTGTATAAGTACAAACAGTTTACTACGGTCTTGGGCGCAGAGGGTTTGTAACGGCTAGCTGAGACGACGAATACTTCCAAAAAGGTCTCCGTTAATTACTTTGTTATTCCATTTTTACGATGTTTCATTTTATACGGCATAATGTTTTAAATGAGTCAGCAACGTTCGTTGTAACATATTCGTTCATGTTTGCATTTTAGGGTCAAAATATTTTTTTAGATATGCATTATTTTTCCTATAGGAATAATCGAAAATAAAGACTCAGTTGTCAAGGCAGTAAATGTTTGTGTATATTTTTTAGCCTTTTCAAGTGTTTAGCTACATTAACATTGCAACATTATTTTGACGTGCAAGGGTATTTTTTGCTTAGTAACAGAATAAGAAAACCCATAAAGACGCTGTGTACCTGCCTTGTTTTCTCTTTTTCGATTGAAGCCTAATACAATAAAATCAAAGCAAGAAATCAGAAGCAGGAAATATTACTCTAGACATTTTATTCAAGAAGGTCGTAATGTGTAACTTAGAAGTATAATTTAAACGACGCCAACATGTCTGAGAGTTACCTACTTGTCTCCTGGTTTAAATGTGATTTTAATCTATTTTCAAGTTTATAATCAAGTCAATGATATGTTTTGTAGCGAACGTATTATACTTAGACTATTCGATTTCGGTCGATAGCGCTGCGATAAACAGATCAAAAGAAATCAAAATATAGCCTGACGCTATAACCTGCCCGTTTGGCATAAACCCAATCACGTCATAGACTGATGCGGGTTCTAAAACAATTTTAATTAGTGTCACGTCAAGATGGACGCTCTCACCGCGCGCGCCACCTCACTCGCTACCCGCAACACATTCGACACAACCCCCCGTTAAGATCTTTGTACCGAGTCAACAAGTAGGTACCATACCAACGAAAATTGTTGCTCTTAGAACAGATACAAGCGTAAAACATACTCGAAACCCTTTGAAGTTTTATTTAATAACTTGTTATTATGAGCGTGCCTTAGACACTCTTATTAAAATTAAATTACAAGTATTTCCATTTACGCGATATTGTTATTCTACGCATAATTTGTACACAGTGTTCGATTATTTAACAATTTGTTAAATAAATCTAAACAATATGAATTTTTATGTAAAGAACGTCTTTGAAGTTAGAACTATGACCAAATTGAACCTAATAATGTTAGTATTGTTATATTTGGCAGTGAGGTGGTTTCTACTTGTAATGCTTGAGAACGGGCATTAAACGGTACCGCAATTAATACGCAATTAATCATCTCGAAGCAATTTATGAAATAACTCCTAACGAGTCCCGTCGGTCGGTTAATGAAGTGCCTTCTGCAGCCAGCCCACAGCTTTGATCGACTGAACGCTGCTCACCTGTTGGACCGAGAAGCTGCACTACTAGGAAGTTGCTGCTATCCATTGTTCCAACCATTCCCGTGCTAATTGCGACACGGCAACATTAACTACATTCTAATAATGGGTCTGCCACATCCTTTCACATAGCCTTTTTTAAGTGACCAAAGGGTCACTTTGCCTTAGTATATATTCTTATAATTAGTCGGTATACCAATTGTAAAGATTAATTAGTTATGTCTCTAAGGAAGAGTGTTATTACTGGGGGTAGAAACTCCGCCAGTGTCATAAGCAAGTATTTTTTAAGTTGAGCCCTCCGGGCGGGGTACTCGTAGGGGTGCCCGTGGGAGACCAGCGTCGTGGTACTTAACATTATGATGAGTGGGTGCCTTTTCGGTGTCTTAATTTTAATTTCGTCTTACGGTCTTCTGGGCGCAGTTTAAACTGTTTTTTTTTTAAATTCATCTTCTTTATATATTTTTTTTTCAATGTGTATTAACAAAAAAGAAAATGTAAATTCACTGCAATAATATGGTTATGTACTAATACCAAGGAAATCATGTTAAAAAGTCCAAAATTGAGCAAACTATCGCTGCGATGCCGTACTGTTCATTATAACAATCTCGTTTATCTTTGCTTATATTGTAGGCAAAAGGATTAGTTAGCTCGTTGCCCAGTAAATACATTAGTATGTTGTTAAAAAACGGATTTTACTGCGTCAAAGTAATGCCTCTTATACAATTTTATTTCTTATAATTTTTTTTTCTTTGTGTATATATAACCCGTTATGTCGTAAAAATGCTATGTAAATTACAAAAAAAAGTTCAAAATTTATCCCAACATAAGTTTGGCAGTTGCTGCTGATACTGCCTAACTAACCTAGTATAAAGCCTTTGAAATTGTAATGAATGTAGGAAAGAAGCAGTAAAATCAACTAGCAGGATTGATTCAATTTGAATGACCAGGCAGTTCCAAGATTAATGACCGCCACCTGGGCGCAGGCGCCGGCAATCTTCCGCACCTATTCTAAAACACTCTTTAAATTGTATTTCTGTCTCTGTTCATTTCTCAACAAATACTTATACATATATCCATGTGAATAAACATAGAATAATTCCCTTGTTCTCGCTACACAATGAGACGATTCGCATCTAACTTTCATTACAAGAGCAATTTCTAGTTAAATTAGTGTAGTATCCTGCTATTAAAAACATAGTGATTTATAAATTCATTGTTTGTATTGATCTTGCTGGTAATACCTTTATCCATTTATTAATCTCCACTGTAAAGAGGTGTTCCGCCCTGGCGGCGCAGTGTCGTGTTCTGTCTACGAGAACACGAAAACGCAGAACACAGGATCGTGTTGCTCGCCAAATGTGCTTTTTGTTCTCAAGGTGGAAAATTCTAATCCCATATGACATCGCTTTTAATAACGTGTGCCTTTCATTTGGCGCTGTGCCATTTTCATGTGTCAACGTCTCTTGGGTCCAATAGCGACATTCGCTGTCGGACCATCATAACTATAAAAACTACATCTTGTATCGCTTCACGTGTTAAGGATCATTTGATTATACTTCTGTCAGCGAAAACGACATCCCTATGTTAATTTTATTGTAATATAACCCTTACGAAAAGAGTGGTAAAACTGCAGAGTATCGAAGCGGGCGGCACGATGGCAACGGATACACTCGCGTAGGGCGTAATATCGCCACAGAGTGAACATTTGTATAATTTTACGATTTTGTAAAGACTCTAGGAGTGGGCATGCTGAATCACTGTGCATGGAACAAAACGACAACTTGTTGCGTTCGGTGAAAGGCTCACGGGTTCACTGCCTTTTATTACAAATCAAAATAATAATTTATTCATTTGGAAAACGCAGCCATCAAAATCAATATTGGCATCGTTCATTTTGTATTGACTACTCGTGGGGCAATGATTATAAATGTATAATGGCGGTGTATCTCAGCGTAAAATCAGCTGTGATGCTGTATATGCTCACGCCTTTATTATTTTATAATTCATGCTCAAATGAGACTCTTATTGTATATGGAACTTGATGGAAATATGGTAACTTGCCTTTCATTTTTGAAAGACAAGGCTTTAAATTATAATACTGTGAGCAATGTTTTCCCACATCAAGATCTGTCGACGTCAGTTAGTAGGACGCAATTGGATTCCTGTGCTCACGCATAAAACATATATAAAAAGCGGCTGACAAGTACATGAAAGTGTCCGGGCTGAATTTATCAATCTAACCGCCGTGCTGAAGAACATTTAACGTTACACCTGGCTCATATACAGCAGATTTAGGTCCGGAATTGTCTTTCTTTTTTACATAGGTACATCGCTCGCATGAAATGGTGTCTGTCTAAGTAAAAATAAAATTATGTGGTCAAGCCGTTTGTTTTTCCCAACAGGTCAGAGAACATAATCATAATCATAATCATAAATTTATTGGTAATTTTCATTACACGTCACATTTTTAATTATTATTATTTAACATTAAAGAAAGTACATAATACTTAAATTCAACTTACAATCATTCACATATTAATCATATTCAATAAAACTACAATGTCAGACATTATGTCAAAAACAAAAGGAACAAAAACAAACAACCAATAATACAACCCATTGCAAAATAAAATAAAAAGAAATTCAAAATTAATTCAATTACATCGATTGAAAAATTAATATCAAATAAAATAAAAAGGAGATACATTTGAATAAAAAAAAAGACCAAAGTACAACTTATAATTCCATAATCTCGTCAAAGGTGTAAAGCTAAATAAATTATGATCTAAACTGAACCTATTTACTTTGAATTGCTTTAAGCATGAACTACTTGTTGAATTTGTTAATATTTAAGGTAATTGTTCCAATGCTTGACACGCGTAGGACATTGCATTGTTATTACCAGCAATTGACATCGTTTTTTCCCGTACCTTAGCCTCCATGGTAAACATTTATTTAATTTCACAAAGAGCTATAAATTACTGTATGAAATATATTAAAAATAATCAAGTACCTATGTAATTATTCTTAGTGACAGTAAGAAAAACCGATACTCGTGTCTCGGAGCCGCGCTCGGGTGAGCTTATTTTGAATCTTGACTTTTCTTAAGTCGCCCCGTAAAGGCGGGAAACATTTATTCTCAATGCCTTTTGTCGACTCTATACGAGCAATTTGTCACAACCCGCGACTCTTTGAATAACGTTTTCTTCAAAGCATAATCGACCCTGACGGATCTGCGTAAATATCCTCTCCCGATTGGAGTTGCGGGTTTTTCCCGACTCGAAAGCCATAAATCGCGTCAGAAAAAAAAAGAAAGAAAGAAAAGACTGAGCAATTTAGCTTTTTCATTAAAGAATTAAATCTTTCGCAGGTACACCAGTACACAATCTATTTAGATTAATTTGCATTAATAAAATAGTAACTTCATAGATTTGAGACATTTAGATTTTAGTAACACGCACCATGCCGCTGAGCTCGTAAATAACCTATTCTCCAAGATAAATTACGCCATAAATGATTTATAAGTCGACGAACATTTATCAAACGACTCAAAGCTGCTGATCCCTTCAGCCTAAGACCATCACAGAGACGTTCGGAAGAATGATGTTTATGCCATTAAAGTTCGCGACTTTAAATAGGCTGTCGTCAGGAGAATTAATGGCGGGAGCAAGATCTCATCGGCGTAGTCGCGCTCGGCGCTCGGCGCTACACCTGCGAAGCGTCGCCGGTACGACGCTAGCTGCGGCGCGCCAGGGACACAGACTCACGTGCCAACTATCTTGTAAGCCGCTAACCCGTTATACACCAATCATAGCTAATCATCTCGCATAACGGATTCACTGCCGGCATTACTTTGCGAACTTTCGCCACATAACAATCGCACATGTGCGTTCAAATGACTGCCAAATTGTGACAGTGGCACTGGATGAAAATATGGAAAACGTATATGTATCCGTTTCATTTATTCAGTTCTACCCAACAGGAAAAACCGCGTTGTAGTCGGTCCAGCAGATCCGGAGCTACAAGACTTCAGTCAGAGAAACGGACAGACAAACAGTGGCTTCAAATTTATAATGCTCTTATTTTGGATTTTAAAACTAGACTTTTTAAATAGCTACTTGGTAGCCTAAACTAAGCACCAAACAAATTGTAATCGTGAAACGAGTGATAAACTTCACTTTGTCGTGTTAGCGTGCCATATAATTATTATGAGCTATATAAGCAGAATGGTAGGAGTTGATTAAGCTTTCAGACGACAAATAAATGATGTAGAAAGAAACAGAGGCACTTGCAAAAGTACCATTTTATGGGAATTGTCATATCCAAAGTAGCTCCTTTTAAGATTAACCTATATAAACTATTGTAAGAAGAAGCAATGTTTTAAAAATAAATATTTTTTTAGCGTTTTTGGTGTTCGTCTTTGGTTACTAGTTAGGTAAGTATATTAGTATTATCGCTATTTCATTTTTACACATTCCTTAAAACATGGTTATCTATTGGAAATTAACTGGGTATCACGAGTAGTGAAAAGCTATATTTAAAAGAAAACGTAAGTAGGTTTTCTCTATTATCCCCTGTCTGATTGGCTATCGATTAGAGAATCTGTTGTTTGATTCTTCAACTTAAACAACGAACCCTTAGTATCGCAAAATTATTTTGTTTTGCCAATTATTCAATACGGCGTGTTTTGTAAGATATTCCTCAAGTTAAATTACCTTCTACGGAAACCCTACGTTAAGGTATAGATTGATATCTACAAATAGCTAATATGCAAGATTAAACACAAAAATAAATAAAAGACACTTGCTTTTTTTCTGATTCGGAGATGATCATACTTACAGTTATATTACTAATAAATACTCTGAAGTTACGTCATTTGCTGTTACAAATTCACTTTATCGGTTATACTTAGACACATATTATCGAAAACTTACGATCGTCTAGCTCGATTCCCTTTTATATTCTGTATGCTAATTTACTCGATCACATTCATAGTTATCACATTCCACTGCCAGATAGCAACAATATATGTATTTTCCTTCAGCTCCATGCTTTGGTCAGAACACGATAAAAGTGTATTGTTCGGCAAACATTCGCATTCACATGGTAACTTTTTGTGGGAACGGAAGTATATTTAGTTTCATGTTGGTAAAGCACAACATAAAATAATCTGATGAACTAGTTATCAATTTTATGCAGAACATAATAGGAATTCAGACAGCTTGGTCTTTTAAGATAATTATAAGAAAATAACTAGGGACTTTGCGAAAATCGCAAAAGGTATAGATCTACTATAATTGGCATATTTAAAATGAAAATTAACTAAAAAACAACTTATTTTCTAAGGGAGTCGAAAAAATGTTCACTACTGCCGTCGAAGAATTACTAATCTGAAGTACTTTTTAACGACCGTTCGAATACTAAGAAAGCTTTCCTTTGTAAGAAGTAGTGGAATAAAAAAGAATAACAAAGTGAAGAGAAACGTTGGGCAAGTGCCGCGCCAGAAGCCGCCCCTCGGCGGCACCGCTGCGCCAAGAAATTCGTTCGTGGCTTCTCTGTTCACACCTCTTTACTTTCGTTTTCCATTACTTTAATGCAGTTTTTTCTAAATGTCAGTTTTAAAAAAGATTTACATAAGGTAAAACTCTACTCTATTTAATTTAGTTAAGTCGTTTCTCTGTTCGCGAATGCAACAAGTTGTAATCCTATTCCGAGCACTACAAAAAAGTTTCAGACAAAGTGGTTGGCTCCGTTATTTTATCTAGAGTTTCGCCTTGTTAAAGGAATCTTGAATATAATATAAAGGCGACAAAGGGCGGAGATATGCTAACAAGCCTACAAAGCCAAGAAATCTCGACAAACTGACGAGTATTGTTTGATTCCCTACGTAATATTTGTTTAGAAAGTGGATTTTATTTAGAAATTTAATTGTTAGTACTATCTCTTACCATAGTGCAATCAAGGAATCATCTTTTAAGACATGCTTGGACAGAAAACAGGGGAATAAAAAAAAAATTAAAATTTAATTATTTTAATGTACCTAATGACTAATATTAGAGTCATCATTTTGATTTAGGTCCAGCTGTTAGTTTTTTTTTTTTTAATTTCATACGTATTGGAATACACGGATCACTCACCTATTTTATGTCGAACATGGTCGCGGGAGCTTGAGTAAGGTCCACAGACTGATCCAAAACGTGTTGGGCGATAACTCTACTTTAAATAAGCAAGTCATCCGTTTATTTCAATATACTACCTATTATGTTCATAATTTTTGAAATGTATAATTTAAGAAGGGTTTCGCGAGTGATAGCTAATGAAAGTTTTGAAGAAAGCCCAACACCTGTAGTTCTGTCGTCAAATGACCTAGATTCAAGTTGCGTCAGTGTAGCGATCAACAAGTGGAAGAGACAACTTTGCTCGCTGGGACCAGGAGTGCAATTTTTGAATCTCACCGGGTGACTAAAGCTCACCAAAATGGCCGTCTTTCATAGAGATACCGCCATTTTGGTGAGCTTTAGTCACCTGGTGAGATTCTAAAATTACACCCCAGACTATAAATTAACACAAAAAATCACGCGAAGATGTTGAATCAATAAAATAACTAATTATTAAAAGTTTACAACTTACATAATCAACTTAATCTGAACCATTACCAGTCAAACTGCTTAAGTACAGTTTGTTAAATGCGGTTACTTTTAGCAAGGTATCAAATAAATAAAGTTCTTAAATGTTTACCAATTTTATGACGTTTCGGGTTAAAAAGTAAAAATACTGCGATAACTTGAAAACATTTTTTCCTTTATGACAAAAAAATTAAATGACGAAATGCCTACCCACTGGGACGCAACAGAAAAACTGCCTGCCGCAGAAACCACCCACTTGCCTATCTGACAGCACCCAGTCCGTTATTGTTGCAAATAAAGACATCTTTACAGTGTTACATATATTTTGATATAAGTACCTATACATAGATAGCCTTGGCTATACTTACGCGGTACGGTGCTCTATTTAGCTACGGAGACGAAAAAAATCTAAGAAGGTAAATAAATCCAATATGTGTTAAGACTGAAGGCTATGAAACTAGAGGTTCCGGGTTCGATTTCCGGGAGGCGCAGATGTTTGTATGATGAACATGAATGTTTATACCTATGTCTTGGATGTTATATGTATTTAAGTATGTATTTATCTATTTAAGTATGTATATCCGTTGCATAGTACCCATAGTACAAGCTTTGCTAGTTTGCGACTAGGTCAATTGGGTTTTATTGTCCCGAGATATTTATTTATTTATTATGTAGATTATTTTAACTGTTTTCTTTAAATAAATTTAATTCAAAGCAATAAAATTCAATATACATAGATTTAATATATCACGCGAAAACTTTTATAAGTGGGATAGTTAAGTTCATGTTTTATTACTAAAACCTTTCTGTTTGTCCAAAAATTAGGTAAAATTGTCTTTAATCTAATCCACCCAACAAAACTTTAAGATCTAGTGCAGTTGTAAACTGTAGGAAATAAGCACAAAAGTTGTAGTGTTCACACTTCACCGGCTGCGGTAAACGGCTATACCCATTACCGACTAGCGGACGCCCGTGACTTTGTTCGCGTGAAAATAGTAGTGTAGCTTTCTATTATTGAAAGAATTTTCGTAATCGGTTCAGTAGTTCCAGAGATTACCCCCTACGTACAAACTAACATAGTTTACCTCTTTATTATATTAGTGTAGATGATTGTAGATATATAACAATAGAACCCTATTGTTTTTGGGTCACCATCGGCAAAAGCCTTAAGTTACAAGAGTATTTGTAGGGAAACATATCCGTAGGTATACTTGTACACTATTCGCTATTACAATAGCATATTTTATTGTTTAATACACTTTGATGGTAAAATGAAGAATAGAGCCTTATTTCATGTAATTTGTTACTAGTAAGGCGGGTAGCTCCCGATACTCAGGCTCCGCCGCAACAGTTCCAAATTACATCAAAGCTGTGGGATTGTCGCCGTCCTACTGTTACCGCAGCAACCGCAGTACTAAAACCATATGTAACCTACTCCAATTAGGTACGTTAACTACTGAGTAGTTAAACTTTACACAGAAGTTCAGTGGAGAGTACAACGGGACTCTAGAATAAATCAACAGAACTGATTTATTGTAGCAAAGCAAACAGCGATAAATCACGCAGAGGCGCGGCGCGGCGGCTGCCGTGCAATTCACTGGCCTACGACTATGACGCGGCGACGGGTCAACCATACCAGTTCAGACCGACTGCAGCACTTCCAAGTGATAAGCAAATTGAACAAAACTTTTGAATGTAAACTTTGCTCGGTAAGATATCGCTTGACGAAAATTGTTAAGCATTTGAAACATCTAAGAGCTTACTGCATCTAAATTTATTGCAGAGCTGTGCCTTACTTCGTTAGTATAATTTCATAGCATTCGTTTTCGCCTTCGCCTTAAATTGCGAGTGGTTAAGACCTACACGTATAACTTTCGCTGATAAAACATGTTATGAAGATACAGGCAGCCACAAAAATAACCTAAACAAAAGGTAGAGGGTGAGTATCTATTTTTTCCGAATCCTTTTTTTTACTTGCGCTAAGTATAAATTTAATATTAAAGTTATGACGAACTTAAGGTCCAGACACACATGTTCGAAGTATGCTTGTACCTAGAAGCATGTGGGACAAACGCCGTGCTTCTTTAAGCATTCTATCCATAAGCAGACTAAAAAATCCATCATATTATTATTTTTAAGCATGCTACCTGAGGCGCAGAGGCAAGGGGTCTGTTAATAGCACAGTATCTGTTTGAGCATGCTAGTTGGTATCGACCGGGCAAAGTAATCGCAGACACCTAACTACAATAGACTGCTAATATTAGTAATCAGAGAGTTGAGCATTCTAGTAGTACTTATGTAGGCCCGATTAGATTGGCTGCTTTGGCGAGAGCTTACTATAATTAAGCAAGCATTTTATAAGAAAATGTGCCCAGAGATAAAGCATGCTTTTTTCAAACATGGTTAAAAAAACATGTGTATTTGTACCTTTATTCATGTAGGAAGAAAGTATATCGTGCGCTTGTGCCTGTGAGGGTAATAGTCACTATGATAGTATACACGGATGACAGATTTATGTGTGCCATATCGACGCCCGACAGCTGCGTTATGCAGCGTGCTCTTTATGCACGCGAATTAAACCACGAGCCAATTACGCCAGCTGTAGTTTATTGTTTGAATTTATTTTTTATCTTTTGTTTCGCAATTAACACCATATCAATCATAGGCTTAAGAAAATAAATGCTTTATGAAAATTTAACATCATTACTTAATATAATAATAAAAAATATATAAATAACGATTCCTTAGGAATTACCCCCATTAGAGACAAAGTTTGAGCACTTCATTTGAAACGTTATTCATTTCAAGAAGTTGTGATGAGAGGTGCCAATGAAAATGTAAAACATTAATTTGTTTTACTTTTGTACCTGGTAGGCGGCACGCGTGCTCGTGGCGTCACAACTTAGTTAATTCCGTCAGATTGAGCCTGTTACACACGTCATCTTCATTCCTTTTACACTTCGGCCTTGATAATTACCTACTTTATTGAAACTCTGCTTTTATTGCGACAATTTCCTTTTACATGTTGTATTTCGAAATTGAAGTGAGTAATAAGGTGTGTACATAGAGTTCAGCGTAGGCAAAGATAATGACGCATGTAATGAACATAACACGTGTATACGTACGGTCTCAAACAGCTAAGTTTACATTATGTGATCTTAGAACAACATGCCACACGATGTAGCCTCATTGCGGTCTATTTTTTCCACATCAAGCATGTAAAGGTGATCAAAAGAATGTAACATTTCAGCGCTCATGCGCGATGCATCAGCGCATCGAATTTAACGATTACTCATATTTTTTAAATAATAGGTTGTATAATTTCCAGGAATGGGAAGGTAGGAGGTATGAGGAAGAGGATTTTTTTTAGTAAATCAATGTCGCTATCCGCCTCTGTCTGACCTAATCGTATCTTCGGCCGCTTACTCGTTCTAAACCACGCAACGGATTTTGATACGGTTTTTCCCATAATTTGGAGATTTTTACGTCCCTTTTTACATTGTATCTTAATTGTACCCTTGCAAAGCCGGGGCGAGTCAATAGTCGATTATAAAGCAAACTCCACGCCGGGCCGCGCTAAGAACGCTTGAACACGAAAAATATTTTTTTTAAATCACAAAAACACTATTGAGGCCGCTAAATCATCGAATGAAAATATACAACGCAGCTACGCCTAAATTCGTTTAAAGCCTTTTCTCGCACCTGACCTACGACGACTAAAGACAATGAAGTACCAAGAGACATGACCCGAATGAAACAACATGGTGCTGCTGAATAATGATCCCAGTCAAGTTAAACTTCTTCCCGCTATAGTGACTGCATAACAAATTTGAACGCTTTACTAGTAAGTTGGTTTATGTTTTCAGCTCGCAATTAAAATAACAATACGAGGGGTTTGTGCCCACTGGCAGCTTACACTAATTATTAAATTGAAACGTAACGTTGTTCAACTTGATACAATTTACCTACTAGAAGTCGTTTGTCCACTTTCGAGCCTTTAGTAACCAACAACAGTTCCTGGCCCTGCCCGATCTTCCATTCTTAATGCTGTCCTAGTTTAACGGATAAGTACTAGTACGTGCACACTTCAAAGGGCAGGCTTGCCGTTATTAGGTTGATTTATGTATGCGTTTCCAGCACCGGCATTACCGACTGCGAAATATTGACTTGAGTCAAACATGGTAACTTTTCGCAAAAATAGTATGGGTGACGATATGGTTTCGTCCGTTAGTTTGGAAGTGGCGGATAAACCGTCCATTAGAGCATCCTAAAAAGATATGATTTTTTCGGCATAAGTTCTTGAAATTATGCAGGTATTATATGCACACCGTTTCTTTACTTACTAAAATAAACGCAGTTGCATCACATTTTTATCTTAAATGACACCAACTGCCAGTTCATAAGCAACAAGGTGGAATATTAAGTAGCGTAGACGACTGCAATGACTTCCGCCAGTAGAGCCTAGTGTTCGGTCACTTGCTGCGGAAAACAGCAGGTTTAATTTAAGTTTTAATAAGGGTCGCTACTGAAATATTTGGAGCGACAATTCGTTCATCCTGCGAAATTGGATGATGTATTATGTAACTTTTGGGTATTGGAAGGCATAAGTAAAAGATTGCTTTTGAACCTTGATAAACATTCGATAGTTTGTGTTGACAAACTATCGAATGTTCATCCCGAATGCGAGTGTGTTTCGTGAAATAAAGCACCTACTCACAATATGTGCGATTAGCATCATGAAGAGTGTTCATCATACGTAAACAGACTTCATGCTTGGTTCAGAGCGTAGAATCTCGAGCTCTTATACTAATGAAACTGTGATAGATGTATAGCTCATAAACAAAGATGGCATAGAGAACGACTTGCATGCTTGTACACTAACTACAAATTGATGTAAAGTCATATTATCTACCTACTTAGAGCTTCTTTTTTTTTTAGTTAAGAACTTTGGTCATAACAGTTGAATATGTCAGTTTCAAAATATGCAAAGTGTATACATATAGGTCAGGAGTGGCCAACAGGTCGATCGCGACTGTTGGACCAGTCGATCGTAGCAAGGCAAAAAATATAAATACGTAAACCAGACTGTCCCACGTAATCACCTACTGCTGGACGCAGGTAGATCGCGCAGAGTCTCGTTATTGAACAAGAGATCTTAGGTCCAATCAAGTTGGCCACCCCTGATATAGGTGGATATTACTGATTATTGTTTGAACGACGAGGTTCTTTTTTATAGAGTAAGAAATTCAACTAAATAATAACAATTGGAACTGTTAATCTTTTGTTAGTCAAATTTAATTGAAAATCATTCATAGGAATTAAGTTTTCAACAGTTCCTTCATATTTTCATATTTAAGTATTATAAAAAAATAAACAAACAAAAGGTTCTTTTCTTATTATTATATTCTTCATATTGAACATAAGTTTTAACTCCACATCCTTTTACATCCTGACAATTGGCATTAGAAAAAAAATGATATGAAGTGATAATGAAGTATAAAAAGAAGAATGAAGTGAAATGATGTAATAGAATTTATATTTCTATTGTTTTGGGCCTCTGATGCTTATAATAAAATGTATTGAATTAATTATTCTTTGCAACTGTATATAAAACAAATCGGTAAGTGTGTGTCTTTTTGGCTTTTATTTAAAGGTAAATATATTTTTTTAAATTAAAAGCCAACATTATACATATAGCTTCTGATAGTTTTACATAAAAGACGGTAAATCACATGCGTGTTGCCGCTATCATAGTATATAAGTTATATTCATCCGTACGTTTTCCATCTTTAGAGGTGGAATACTTTTTTCAAAGTTTAATTATATTGATCCAACCTCGAGTATCACATTTTAATTGGTTCACAATTAGCGGAGATATCGCGTTATATACAAACAAAAAACCATTCGGAACTGTTAAATGCATAAAGAAAAACATATTGCAAAAGATTTAACAGGGCACCGTTGCTTTCTTCACAAAATACATTTTATAATTAGCGTGCACCTATCAAGTAAAATCAAATAAACTCTTTCATCTACTACATAAAATATATATACAATAAAAGGGCCGGAACCTTTTTCAATATTGAAGAAAATTATTATCTCTCACAAAGTCCTGAAAAACCAGTAAAGTACCTTTTATTCTAGTTTAATTTGTATTTTTTAACAAATCTTGTTAAATTATAAAAAATAATCCTTACTTTTCGCAGGTACACATAAAAGTACATTTATAAAAATCATTTCGGAATTTGGGTGTCACAGGTTCTACACCTTCTACGACGTATCGACCCACGATCGAGGAAAAAATATCGCCAGTACGAAAAAAAAACAAAGGAAATCTTCTCAGTCATAAATATTATTAATTACTAGCGACCCGCCCCGGCTTCGCACGGATACAATCAATTTTAAGACTCATTTTTCTACACCTTCGGTTACATTGTTCAAATTTTACCAAGGATCCCTAATTTTTTTCAAAATGAAATGTAGCCTATGTCAAATTGGAAGAATTTAGCATTCTATTGGTGAAAGAATTTTTTAAATCGGCCCAGTACTTTTTGAGCCTATTCATTACAAACATACAAACATACAAAAATAGGTACAAATCTTTCCTCTTTATAATATTAGTGTAGATTAATTCAATTAGTGGCCGCCGATAGGCCAGTCCATTCTCCTTTGTAACCACTTATTGGTTTTAACTAGTCTATGAGTTGGAACTTTAAGCTTTCCCGTATTTCTAGTAATCTTTGGCTATTCGACATTAGTAGACAAAATACATGTTTTTCTTACATACATGGTCATTTCAAATACGATAGGGTAAGAATATCTATTTCCTTAAAAAATCGTTAATTACTCAATAAGTTCCCTAGTACGTAAGACAAATTCTCTTTGAGGTCGCCGCCGTCGGCTGAAAAATAGACTTCAAGTATATGCCGTGGATGACAGATATGCGTCGACAAAAGTATTCTCCTACACGTAAATTATAAGAGTACATGTTTTTAAATTGGTAAGTGTGCACATATATAGTTTTTGCGCATTTTTGGTTTTTTATTCAAGTGTTCGGATTTCTAATTTACTTTATCCTCGTTATGTGCCAGTAAGTTTTTGAATTCTAAAGCCGATAACGGGCAAGTGGATATCCATAGACACCATTGGGACTGCTGGTGCGTTGCCGGCGTTGTAAGAGGAAGTACACTTCTTGCCTTTTAAAGTTACCCATGTCATAGCAGGACGGAAAAACTCCAGCTGCCAGCCTATTCCAAATTTAGCTTCTAAAATACTATTATTTAAGAGCTATAAAACTGAAGCCTATAACGCAGCACAATAAATATGTTCAGTTCTCCCGCCAACCCATCCGCCTACTTCTAACATCAGCCGTCGGATTTGAGAAACAGTTAAGGATGACATTTAAAAAAACAAATTTAAAAATTTTCAGGTATTTCTCCTCGTTAAATCAATATGAAACAAAAATATATTTATCATATTTACCTCAATCCAATCAATCAATACTTACAAAACTCTTTGATCTATTTGGTTTTTATTTAATAATTTTAAAATCAGATTGTAGAACCTGACATGGCGCAGTAGCCGGGCATAATCAACAAGAATTATACTTTTCCACGGTTATTGTATATTATTTCATTCGTATCTAATAACAAAGTAATGACGGGCGGGTTATTTATTTTTAGAGTTTTCTTTACTTACACAGGTCAGAAAACAATGATTTTCATGATTTGCGTTTGATATTATGACTTATCTTTCATTTTATTTAGATATGTCAACGCGGTTATAATGTTAATAAAACCTGAGATAACCCCTACGTTTTTGTAAAAAAGAGAAAATGAAATAAGAAGTCGTATTCCTATTTATTAGCGTAATGGAAAAAGGTGAGTTTCAAGCCGGATTTAAAAATCCTCACTGTGTTATCTGAGTCAGGGCAAATATTTTACTTGTAAATAATGACATTAGATTATTTTGTGAATGATTATCAGTTTACTGTGTTACAGTTATGTGATGTGTCAGACTTAGTGAATATACACACACTGCTATAAGTCATAAAGTAAATAAAAATATAAAAAAACGACAAGCGTAAAAATTTATTCGCATTGCGTCAGTGAAGATTATACTCCTATATATGAAAGAGAAGAAATCGTTCTCTTTCATATATAGGTCATCTTTTATATATCGTGCATCAATTTCATCATCTAAAAAAAACTACATTTAATTGATAGTGGCATACCCTACGCTTACTCGGTACGATAATGCTTATTAGAGAAATATATGTTAATGATCAAAAACAGAAACAAAACGAAAGCCTTCTCATTGTTTTCAGGAGAAACTTGAATATAATATCGGGACACTTAAAAAGCATTCATAACCCTTGTCAAAGAAAGAGGGCTAGTATAAATAACGTCAGTTACTTTAAAGTGCTCAACAGGTTATGAAAACGAGGAAAAACGCCACATCACTTTTTTTTATCTAAACTAAAAGGAAGTAATTCGTAGGTTAAATAGAATAACCAACTATATTATTTACCATATTAAGGACGGGATTCAGCAGTATTAATTATTTTTAAGTATTCAAGTAACTTACCTCTGAATGAGCTGGTTCGTGTTACGCGCCGCGAAACTTGGAGTGAACAATTGAAAGTTTTTAAAGATGTGTTTAAATTAAACGCACTGCGAAAAACCTAGTCACAACTTACAACTAAAATGTTTGATAATAAGTGTGTTCGAGTATGTCGGAAGTGAGGTGTAGTGATGATTCGGCGGGGATGCGGGCCCTCGCAGTTCTCTGCGAGATCGTTTGCGAGAAAGTTGTGCGGCTCGGGGATGACTCCACTTGCTTATATCTTGCTGGCTGCGGACCCACCGCGCATGCGTCGAGCCATTCATTTCATATCCTCAATGACCACCCCCGTAACTGTCAATGTCTTTTAATTTTCATGATGGCGACATTATAACTATAAAAAATATATTCAAGGTACCTACTCGCCTGGCCATACATCGATTCAATCGCCATACAGCGCGTTTATAAAACACAATTTAAATTGAAATATATTTTATATGGGATATCGCAGGAAACTAAT
The DNA here is from genome assembly GCA_963691745.1 of Ditula angustiorana. NCBI lineage: Eukaryota > Metazoa > Arthropoda > Insecta > Lepidoptera > Tortricidae > Ditula > Ditula angustiorana. The sequence goes on from OY829472.1 coordinate 24,744,880, forward strand.
TAACTTAAGAGGAAAGACTTATTTTGCCTAGGTAAGTTGGAACATAAAATCATTACTTCTCAGTAGAAATTCAATGCACTGGCAGTGTTAAAAATAAAGCGATACTTAATACTCAACTCTAAAAATGACGTAATGTTACATTGGAGGAACCTCGACGAGGGTTTATTTTTAAATGTTTTAAATAAATCATAATTACAATGTTATTTTTAATATTTGACACAGTAAGTGTACACTATTTGAAGCCAGGGATCACCAATGCAAGTCGAAAATAAACCTACTATTTATTTATTATTTATTATTCAGTGCTACAAATAATTAATAAAGTGTACAAAACACGATTTTGAGGTCTTTAATAATAAAGGTTTCTATCCACTATAAAGACTTTAAATATAAGTTAAAAAAAACATAACTTTGCACTGTTTCAGTTTATATATCTCCATCATTCCCTGCATTCACTGGATGCGTTCCTCGCGGAGTGGTAAATTAAGAATCACTTTTGACTTAATGCAGTAACTTAATTTCATCACATCAGACACGTTGATATTTAATTTTCGCAAGTAAAGCACACCTACCTATTTAGTACGTAGGTTTTAAACTGCAATAATTAAGGACGAAGCCGTTCAAGTATGAACCAAACTTTCTCAATTAAGTACTGTACGTTCCAAGTCAATGTGGAAAATCGAGCTTGTTTTGGACTTTTTTTAAGTGGACTAGTGCGTGTCGGACCAAGTCTAATGTAAGGTCTGATAATAACTTGCAAACAAACAAAGCTAGTTTTGTAATTATTTCTGTACTTTGCTTCTAATCTAGTACTTAGATTACCGTGATATTTTTCCTTACAAGTTTATACTACGAAAATGGTAGATTGTTTTGCTGATTCTGGGAAATTAAAACTTAGGATGTAGGGGTACTTATATATAACTTACACTAAAATGCTCATTTCAAGAAAATGGTATGCCATCAAAAACGAAACTTGTAAAAAAACCAAGTGTCGCAGCTCAGTTCTTCTATCGTAAAAAGTTGTGAGATCCATGTAATACCAAGTCGGTTGGTTTATTCAGTCCCTACTTAAGGGACCTTCTGTCTTAAGTTATTACGTAATTAGCTAATCTAACAACATCTTATAGTGACCACATTAATATTTAAAATAGTTTATGTTACTTACATAAATGTTTTAACAAAGACATATTCTACAAGAAGTAAAGTATCGTTTTGTCTTAAATAACAGGGAGTTAAGTTTGACACTTACATTTTTCTCTCTCAGACCGGGGTTCGTACTTAACAGAGTTTTAAAATATTTCAACGCGGATTAAAGTTCCGCCCTTTCCGCTCTCCTACAACGTGTCAGGATTACGCGGCATCGAGAAGTGTTGCGATCAAGGTGATTTATACAACACGCCGACGAGATTTAAAAGTTGAATAACTTCGACATGAGCTAGACCTCTTCACGATTTATCACTTTCCAAAGTTCAAGGGTACCTATCCTCCATCATCGTTAAAAACTAATGGATCTGGCTTCAACAGATTTACTGTAAAACATTAGTGACCATGTTAACAACCAATCGGAAGGTGAGACAGGACTTCAGTGTCTTGACTGTTATCTTCCATGATGTTACTAATAAGTAAACAAGAAATCAATAAAAGAGTGTTAGAGTTAAAACGCTTCGAAAGTATTAAAGAAAGCGATAGATTCCTACATTCAATACACGTGGGAACTAGATGACATACGGGAGTGTTTTGTTTAATTTTACATCCAAGCGGTTATCAAATTTCACTTCAGCTAAATATTCTCAACGGTCAAATTATTAATACATAAAATACATAAACACTACTGTAGTTGTTATTTCCGCAATGGCTACATGAATGATGTGGATACCTATTATACACGGATTTCATAAAATAATGTTTCAGTCTGAAAGCTTTTGTATCTGCAGCTCGACAATACAACCTTCCATGCAAAACCTGCAGTACGCTTTTCCCTGTGTATTAAAATGCTTAAATGTAATCGGACTGCTAACGCGCGAGCACTTTACTCGGAATTATATTTTGTATCCAATTTGCTCTCTTCATGCTGTAAAAGAAGGATATTTCAGCTTCATCATTTTCAAGACGTAACAAGAAATTGTCAATAATTTTATCACGATATTCTAGAAACTCTGGTACCTACCCATAGAATTACAGTTTTTTTTTTCAAGCTTGACTTGACAAATGAATAAGTTTTTAAGCATAAGGTTTATGCTGACTTTACTTTATAATTACAATTTAACCGATAAATTGTTCAATTCGACCACTGTCAGAAGGCAAATGTTGACTTGCGAATTTTAATGGTTCATAAAGACAGAAAACACTAAGCAAGTAAAGTAAGAGTTGGTAAAAGTCAAGTGCAACCCTCAATTTAGACATTTTTTTAAATACATGTAAAATAAATGTCTAAAATTGAAAACAGCTAAAATAATTCGGTGTTTTTTATAACATTAGTAAATTGAATTGCCCTTGAAGACTACTTACACTATTACATAGACGACCTACTACAATTCATTACTTTATTGCTTTGCGGGCGAAGTATCAGGTACATAATAACAATACTATATTCATCGCCATCAAGCGAGCCACACGCCTGGTTGCCGCCACCGTGGTATAAAAAATACTAAGTTACGTTCACAGCCCTGCAAAACACAGAATATAGATTTTTAGTAAAAAATAAAAGGAAATTTTACATTTAGAGCTACGGTACCTACTCCAAATCCTTAAATATATAATATTATTTCCATACAATTGAAATGTTTCTAACGTTGAACTTCGTAACCACATGCTATAAATAAGCTAAAAAATGTTTTGATACTAGCTCTATCTCAAAATATGCATTACTTAAAAGAAATTAAATTACAAAATATATTTTTCAAGTGGAATACAGGATACATGGTAGAAAAAATAAATTGGACATGAAAAGGAATTTCCTTAAATGTTTATTCGGGAATACTTGAGCACCAAGACCGAATTATTTTGTTTGGTATTATTGTAACTTCCAGATAGGTAAGAAATCCTTAAAAAAGCAATAATTAATTAACTTAATGTACCTACATGAAAATTGGTCAAAAGCTAGTTAGAACTAGCTCTTGACCAATTTTTTGAGAATGTATCCATTCACGTGTCCCTTCTTGGTTTTAATTAGTGAAGTCTTTAGCACCTAAAGCAACATAGAAGGGATACAAATTCATGTATGGGTATTACGGGTATAAGCGTATTAATTATCCGAGGAAAACCATGAAATGCTGAAGTAATTTTACTTTGTTAAAACATTTTACACCGACTTTCTAAGCATTGATTATTACGTGGACAGATTTATTAATTAATTAACCGATTATTATTTAAAACCGAATCAAAAATTCAAACGAAGAATGCCCTAGTCCCAAATGTGCGAGTTACTACTGCGACAGCAGACTGATAATGCCATGACAACTACTAGCCCGGTCATGCGTCTTCGAGTTACTGGCATGACGCAGGTAAGTAGCGCCAACCTGCTAACTTTTGTCTTTCACATGTTACTATTACTTTGGCTTGCCTCAAGACTACGGGCTACTGACGTCGCGTTAAAAGAGTGCGAGTGACGTGCGAATTGCAGCACTCGTGCATGACCATAAGACTAGGCTTTATAGTCTGTGATATCAATTGTCAGGGCAGACCAAATGTTTTGACATTAGGTACTAACCGAAATTTATCAGGTTATGCGATAATTTACATTGCAAATAACTGCACTGCAGGAACAACAACAACAAATACTCTTTTTTGATTTACACAAGTAAACAAAATAAAAAATACACACATGGAAATTTTACAGGGGATTGAAGAAGCGGTCAGGCAGGTAGGGGGGGAACAGTGCAGCTGTTTGGTGACAGTAGAAGATTCTTACTCCAATACCTGTAAATGATCCTGTACTTGTAGTCTAGCTTTGTACAATTTATTTTCGCTTTCAGAGAAACTGTACAATATAGATTAAGTATTGTTAAAAATTGTGTGCAAAACAAGATTTTTTTGTCGACGACACTTGGTATTTCCATTGACGTTGAATAACCAAATATTAAGTTATCCCACATCTAAATATAAATGAAATTAAGATAAAACATGCTTCTAACTAGCTAACACACAGGTGAAGTTAATTGAAAGCTTATAAAAGCAGTCTTATATTTGTTAAAAGCAGACCTGGTCCCTATAATTTGTACTTAGGTTGTTGCGCTCTAGATACGTCGTTTGAAGTCTGAACCCTCCACTTTGAGTATATCACGAGGAAGGTAAAAGTCAAATTTGAGCTGGACCATGAACAAAAACTTTCGGCTATAAATCGGATATAACTGGATGACTATTTTTACACGTGGCAACAGGCACAACAGCCGCTTAACTAGTAAACTTCTATCATAATCGAATTAACTCTCAAGTCTTTCATGTTAAATCTTTTTCCACGCCATCGGGAACAACTACGCCATTTTGGTTTTTAACCGACTTCGAAAAAGGAGCAGGTTCTCAATTCGACTGGTTTTTTTATGTATTTAGTGTCACCCGACCCGAGCTATCGACACGAATATAACATTATGGAATTTGTTAAAATCAGTCCATCCGTTTTAGTTTCTACGGAGGAACAAGGATACAAACATACGCATACTTACAACAAACGTACAGGATAAACACATATCCCTTTTTTTTACTCCGCCGCAGTAGGGTATAGAACAAAGAAGTACAGAAAAAGGAAAATTTATTGCCCAAACTCTTCTGCTTGACTAAGTGATGTAGTCAAACAAAAAAGAAATATTGGGCAATTTCAAATATTGGGAAATTCTACAGATCGATAAACTAAACGAAACTAGGTAAACCTTTAATCAGTGATTCCGTTTCACAACTTGAGCGGGATGTAAGTTAGAAATTGTAACATTATTAATAGTTAATACTCACAAATTTAGAACAAGTCACAAAATAGAGCAGAGTGGCAAAAAATGTATTCTGACGCGGCTTCCTTAGACACATTGAATGCTTGTAACAGTTTGAGGATTCTACCGTTGTCAGGGAAATTGTTGTTTACTTATCTTTGTTTTTAGCGGCTAGGCAAATTATCGATTGCCAGTGTCGGCAATGACCTCTCAAGGACTCGTCATTCGCAGGGACCACGTCACCAACATTACGCAACGTAAAGGCACACAAAAAAGAAAAATCGTAAATCGTCGCTTCCATAAAGTTTACGCAAAAATATTTCAATGTACCGGTAAAAAGTTTGGAAAACATTATTTTCACTCTATGATAATATATTATTTACAAAATCTGTTTTGCTGTCTCAAAGTAACAAACAACTCCTCTCAAGAGTTACGATGATGACCCTCGACTCTCTTGTTCAACATTATAATAAGTAATAATATGTTGGAGCTTAATCAAACAACTTTTAACTATCTAGAATTTCATAAATGTTAATACAAATATAGAACTTTTTTTTGGGTGCTCAAAGCGCACAGATGCCCAAGCAGGTATGGCGTATTTTATTTTAATGATTAACGCAAAGCAAATTAAGTAAAATTAAAATATTAGAAATGATTTCCTTTTTTTTCTAGAAGCTGCCGCTCAAGAGTTGGCTGAAAGAGACCCCTTAAAAGCTTGTACTAACCAACCACCTTTGTAGCAACAGTTGAAATTACAGTTGAAGTAATTAAAAGCCTGCAGAAGATTAATAAAACTAAACCAAAAAAAAAACATTTAAAACGTCACGAACTGAAAAAAGAGTTAGTCTAGTCTGTTTAGTGTATATCACATTAAAACCACCAGAATTGAAATAAGTCTGTACATTATTTACATATAAATCCCTTTTAAACATAGGCAAAAGTTTTATAGTTTTTATTATGAATCTCTTTGTCTCATTTTAGATCGCACTATACGTTTTGGAGAACATACTGTTTACCACCAAACTATGAGCCAAAGTAGGCTAGTAGCTGGTAGTCACATACCTTTGAATTTTCTTGTTTTCCCCACCGACCCTTGTACCATTTAAGAGATAATATTTAGAAAACTTTTAAGGTGTGGTAGTGTGTCCAAATTTGGACAATGGTGATTATAGGACGAGTTTTCTCTTTATCAGATTTTTATTTGCGCGGGCGGTTTTTTAAATGTTTCGTGTTCGTTCGGGCCGTTTGATCGGCACGTGGGAGGGATATTGCATCCATGGTTACACGCGAGACACATAACCTGCCTAAGGTCCTAGCACACTAACTTTTATTGCTTACATAAATTATACATTCCTTTCTAACCAGCTAGCGTGTTCGTGAGGGACGGATGCTTTATGTCCGCGCTAAGCGCTATAGTGCTACTAAAGATGGGCTTGTTTCTATCTGATAAATTTGTGGCTCAGTAGGTAAGTTCATACACGCGCGCCGGCAGCCGAAGAGACACGGCAATGATGACCAATTGAATGCAAATTTCAGCTCACTTTACAACCAATCTGCGACTGTTACGGTCAATAACAGAGCTGTCAAATAAATCCAGGTCGTTTCCTCACTTCGGACAAATTTAGAGTTTATAATAGTTTGCTGTAAAGAATCATTACGGCAAGAAATAAAATTTGTCATCTTAACTACGTCCTAAATATTTCATGTCCCCTTGAAACCTTTACGAGGCAAACAAGGCAGCAATTAATATTTTTATTGAGGGCCGCCATCCAGCTCATCAATATTAAGCTCCCCTCTGGAATCGATATGTCTTTATGTTACGATTATCCAGTGATCGCCATTTTATTAAGCTCGAGGAATTTTCCTTGTCGTTAGAATCCGGTAGATGACTGTTTTTTTTATTTCCGACACTGCAAAAAAATATTAACCGACTATTATTTTTCGAAAACCCATAATTAATAAGTACGCTATTCTAATGCATTTTTACTTCCAAAATTGATAGAATTGATCAAAAAAGAAAACTAGGTATGTTTTAGTTTTCTTTTACGATTATTACTTTTCGAAATATCACGAGTAGTAAAATGCCAAAAGGCGTGTGTTGCGGAATCGCTCTATCGCGCTGCATACAACAACACACTCGTGATTTGTATGGAGCTAAAACTAAATCGCTTTTGTTTTAATACTGTCAGCTTTTAACTAATTAATCTCGTAATACAATATTTTTTAATTTTTATCTGTATTCGAAAGAGATATTTTTCTTCGTCATTTTTGTAACTTTGTATTTTACTATTGTAACTTCCAAAATATAGGATTTTTTAACTACTTCTTTGAACATTAATGTATGTATTTTTAATGGTCTACAACCATTGTGCACTTTGATGCTATTCGATTTGTGAGTGGAATATCGTATTCGAGTACTAATCACCCAATACAAGAACTACATGTAGTAAGAACTTTGAATACACCCTGGCCTATTTTCAAAAGTAAAATAATCTGGAACATCACTAACCCGTTTGCCACTAAAAACGTCTCGCTACCAAACTAACAAAAACGCGTGGAAATCGGATCACTAAATCCAAAGCTACGAGGCCACACACAGCCAGATAGAAACTGCAATCTTATTTTGTTATTGTCTTTGCATTAGGGGTTGATTAGTGACGTCACGTTTTTTAGATTGTTAGTTTCATTTCTAAGTCAAAAGTATTTATTTATTAAACATAGGTCATAGTCGTAACAGAGGCTACCGATGAATTGCTGCGATTTTTTTCCTGTTGGTGTAAACTGTTGATCCTGGGGAATTGCCTCATCATATTATATTTATCATTATTTTGTGTAAAGGCCTCCCCCAACACTTACAATGCTCCCGGGTCGTTGCTATCAGCAGCCAATCCTTCAAGAAGAAATCTAACGTCCCTCCATTGCCGTTTAGGCTTGCCGGGTCGCCGCTTCGAGTTTGCCGGGCTCCTCAGTGGTTATTTTGGGCCACAACTAGTATTTACACAGCAGCAATTTTGTATGTACGAGTTCTTCTATATAGGCAAAGCAGAGTTAATATCTGTAGTCTAATGAAAGATGGTTTACATGATTCAGTGGATGGATACCATATACTGCACTAACATTTATCCGACTTACGAAAATCATCTCTCAGTCAATAGAATTGCCTCGAAGTATCTAAAACTCCATATCGCATCGTCGAAGTGTCACATGAAGTAATATACAGTGAACACCGCTCTGATTAATTATCCTAGCGGTCCCAGAGTGCGATTTTTGAATCTCACCGGGTTACTAAAGCTCACCAAAATGGTCGTTTTTCATAGAAGTTTCGGCCAGTTTGGTGAGTTTAGTTACCTGAAGAGATTAAAAAATTGTTCCCCTAGTCATTGACAGTGACCGACGAAAGGATAGGGAAACATACAAGTAAAAACGAGGAACAACTATGTCAACTATAGTAAAAAGCTACGCTTGTCAAGCAGTGGGGCGGTTACCTTAGCTATTTTGAGTTAATACAGCACTAGCAATCCGCACCGGCTTCGCAAGGGCACCACGGGATGTAAGGTCAGCCTCAAAAGTAGCTGAACATTTAAGTACCTTGTCGCTGTCAGTGATGTGTCAAATTCAATCAACTCTCCTTTCATTCGTTACTGCAACAAGGTTCTTAAGTATTACGCTACTTTCCAGTTGCAAAGAAATGCTAATAAAAGTAATTTAAATTAAATTAGCTACAAGAAAACTTAACAGCACTAGCATCACTCTTTCGGTCTCTGACAGAGTACCAGCACTGCTTGCTGTAGTACATGCTGAGTCAGCACCTATTCTCTGCATCATCACATGGCTCTCCAGGTTTTGTCATTTTAAATATTTGTAAGTTTTTTGTTATGCGCTGCATGTTAACTTTAAGTTGCATTGTTATTTTTGGGCCATGTATGTTATGTTGAGAATAAAGTTTATATCTATCTATTTACTTCTGAGGCTGACTGTTCATAAGAACCTTCCGTGAAAGATTATCTAAATGACAGTAAAACCGTATCAAAATCCGCTGAGTGATTTAGAAGGCGGCCGAACATAACACTATAAGGTTTTAGGACAGACAGGACTGGATTGCGACTTTATACTATAAAGAAGATAAAGATATTCATTATTAATATTTGCTAATTTGTTTTCTAATCATTTCTACTTCCATAATAATGACTTGTTTATTTAAGATGTTATATGAATTAGTGTCGTTGCCCTGCCCACCCCACGCTGGGCTTGGCCAGGACCCGCGAACCGCAAGGCTTTACAAGGATATAATACTTGTGCCATCCACGGGAAACTTTGGATATCCATTTAGCCATACAAGAAACGTCGTTAAAGTTCACAATTTCATACTTTTCATATGTATTTGTTCCCCTTTTCTATAGTGGCGGGACGAACGCCGTGCAGTGTTGCTGCGAATTATAAAAGTGTTTACAGACATTGTTAAGCGAACGCGTCCCACTTTTTCTTTGTTACTATATTTATTAAGAATGCAAGTTAATAATTCAGCACTGAAAGTGATTAAATGAATAGATATTGTATCCAAGTACTTTTATTTTTTGTCATACATATTTAAATAGGAAATTACTTGCGGGTGAATTTGGTATAAGAAAATGATCTCAAAATTATTCATAAGGATCATTATACTTAGATATACATAACTTTAATGTTATTCATCGTCCTCGGGGCGCTTTTTCTTGTTTCGTCGTTCGAGGTACTCTTTGTCCATGATCCTGTTTTAGTAGGCCTGGTTGTTACATTGGAGTGACTGTCATGGCCTCCGTACCCTTTATGACAGTAGAACCATACTGATAGGATCATAGTTACACATTCATTTTACATGAATATGCCGGTTTTCTCACAATGTTTTCTCTCGCCGCAAGAGCGTTGGTAACCTACTATATATTGGTAATGCTAATAACTATAAAAACTCATTGGTTTACATATACGACTGCAGGAGATGGAATCCTTGCAAACACTAGTCCACCCCCTAGTCCCTAAACCATCAATGCTCCTTAGTACATAATACTGTCATTATACTCATTAATAACAAAGGCGTCAAGCGGACTCAAGCACCTTAATAGGATGACAAGTAAAGTAATATTACAACAATGTACAACGGCGTGTTGCATTGTTGTGAATTCAATAATATTCCAACCACGTAGGTATTCACGTTTAAATACGAATATCCATACTAAACTTGGAAATTTCTCCTATGCCAAGTACCTACTACTACTAATTACCTGCTCGGGGCAACAAGCGCTTCAAACGTTGAGTGACGACAGTGATAGGTAGTGAGGCAATTTTGGCACTACCTGATATACCGCTACACGTAAATATGTGTGAATTTATAATTACAGAAATCTAAACTGTTTGACTTAAACCTTTGCCAAGCGTTCCATGAAAGCATCAGAAGTGATTGATCTAGTTATGTTTTATAAAATAACTTTAATTGATAAGTCATGTATTTTAAAATTATAACTGGCTTAATATCGCTGACAAAGGACAGACATCTCAAATCGTCAAGAACCTAGTCTAAAGTCAGGATGGGGCTTTATATGTATAAAGTATATGTATAATATAATATAGATCAATAGAAATGGCCAATGTAAAACAATGAACACAGAATTGATTTTGTATCATCCGTCTTTTGTTACACTTACCTAAACTATTCTGTAGTAATAATTTAGTATCCCAAAGTAACTTAGGCAGTAAGTGTAACAAAGGATGGATTACAGATACAAAACAAAAATGGTTTTGCTTGCTCTACATTGGCCATTGCTATTAATGTATAATTTAACTATGATAGCTTTTTTATTTAGGTAAGTCCATGATATATATTGCTTCAATTAAGCAATTCTAGTGTATACTAGATTTTTTTTATACTTAAATAAGTATAAAAAAAATACTTAGAAAATGTTTTACTCTCCGGGTTTATTTAGATTGGTGTCATGAGAAAAGAAAAAACTCGAAATACGCTGAGCGAAGCTCAGTCGCCCAGGTACTATTGTTATTTCTTAACACGAGTAAATGCTAATATAAGTAATAATAAAAACTAGATGGTATAAAATAAAAGTTTAAAAACTGTTACCCGACTACGGAAAAAACTAAAAAGTAAAAAATAAGTTATGAATTATGATTGATTACTATCATTGTCCTTGAGTAAGGCATGTCTTTTGATGTGTTAGATATTACTGTTAATTTACTTCTGTTTAAGTCTTCTGGCAGTGTCCCATTAATAGCGTAATAATGCAAATCCAATGCCTTGGTCGTGCGTCAACTACAACTATCAAGTATAGCAAATACGCACGACCACGGCATTTGATTTGTATTATTACACTATTAATGTATTGTATTTTTACCTGACTACGGCAAATCCAAAAGGAAGGGTTATGTTTTTAACTATGTATGTTTGTACTTACGTATGTTCCACTGTGGTGCCTAAACGACTGAACCGATTTTGATGAATGAGGTATCAATCGGTTCAACTACAATTATCAAGTATAGCAAATACGCACGACCACGGCATTTGATTTGTATTATTACGCTATTAATGGGACACTGTCAGAAGACTTAAACAGAAGTAAATTAACAGTAATATCTTACCACTTCAAAAGACATGCCTTACTCTGTAGGACAATGATGGTAATCAATCATATCTTATTTTTTACTTTTTAGTTTTTCCGTAGTCGGGTAACAGTTTTTAAACTTTTTTTTATTCAAAGTCAAAGTCAAAATATTTTATTCAGATTAGGCTTACAGGTAGCACTTATGAATGTCAAAAAATTTACCACCGGTTCGGATAAACCTCTGATGAGACATTATATTTTATATTATATTCAACATTTTCCGTTTTAACTAAACTCATAAATCATCACCAAAGGAACCCTTACAGGATAGTCTGTTTGTCAAGACCGTTTTGAACAGGAACGCATAGAGCAAATTGATTTTATTATCAAATTTTCAAGTCTGTAGTCTCTTGGAGGTGTGAAAAAATCAAACTAATAAGTCAACGCAATCAAAAAACATGACCGTTTATGCCACGCCGTAGTCGGGTAATAAAAAGAAGGTAATGTTTGTGTGACTATAAGCTGATTGACATTATCGATTGATGTCATGATTATATTTCCACATGAGTCACAGTAATTTTGTTGCAATACCATATTCTACAGAGGCCTGAAATATTATTATATGAGTTATGAAGTCAACTCTATAATATGGCGTTATTTTTTTTTTCTGGCCCATGTTTTATTAACTACTGGCCGTTATTGCGTTCTTAATATTGCTTTAAAAACAAATAACGTGCTTTCAACTGTTATATAGTATGAGCTACTCAGCCCTCAGGCAAGCCTACTCAGAGCAGCAGTACGTTCTGTGTGGTTAATCTGTAGCTTGCCGTAGGTTGCGATATACACGAAAATACCTCAATACACTATATTTTAACGATAAGCTCTCTACATGTCTCCTGACCGTTTTCGGCCACGGCGACCACTTTAACACATTGTTGGCGTTCGTGAGCTCTCGCATGGCTGAAGTAGCCAATTTGATCGGAACCAGTCAGGTCCGTTGGAAATGTTAAAGTGCACCAACGAACGCGCAAACGGAGGTGCACTCTCACGTCGTAGCCTTCTTACATCTGATGGAACTTGAACTACTGCAACCTTCACCGGCAACTATCACCAGACACTCGGATGCCGTGCCGAGTGATAGTTATCAGACCTCTATCTTTCACCTTGGCCTTTCACAATGCCCTGCTGATAATATGCGTTCAACTGCAAGGGAGGATTCAGCTCTCTTAGGAAAGTAGGCACGAAAATACTTACAGAGGAAGGAGTGTTTGAGCAAAAAGGATACTGCCGTGCCACGGAAAGAAGGGGATTGTAGCGCTGGCAGCTTGAGGAGTCCAGGGTCGCGTATCCGTGCCTTAACTATTGATAGTAACAAATTGACAGGTGCTCATAGCAAGATCCTCTGAATTAGACGATTACATAACATATTAGTAATTGTGACCCGACTACTTAGCTAGGGGCTGGAGTTTTGATTCTCGTGTGGGGCAAACACTTGTATGATGCTCTAACTCTGACTTTATATGTTCGTTAAAGAGTCCCGGATATATGTATTTTAAACATGTCTTCTTTTTCTTCCTCCTCTTCTTCTAATCCCGTTATTTGGGGTCGGGTCCCCTCACTTTTCTGCGCCAAGTCAATCGATCTTGGGTTGTCGGGTTTAAGGTTTTATTGGGTTATAAGTAGGTATGTATGTTTATCCGTTGTCTGGTACCCATAGTTTAAAAGCTTTGCTTAGTTTGGTGCTTGGTCAATTAGTGTATAATGGTTTCAAGATATTAATTTTACAATACTCATTTATTTTACAATAAGAGACATGACAAAAAACGCACTTGCCTATAGCATTTTTTACAAAAATAAAACTCTGATAGGTCTTATCTTACGTAGTCTGATGATCGCGCCGAATTAGGTGTTATTTTAACTTGGCCCTTTTTCTGGATTATGCTAATCCCGCCATTTATCTTACCTTCAAATTCAGTAAAGAAGGTTTTTGCTTCACTACTTCACTCAGTTTTAGAATACGGCACCTGATACCTATTTAAATAATCCAAAAAAAACTGAGATTTTCAAGTGGCCCTAACATGACGGGCCAAGTTTAATAATTAGTCCCTCCCTGCGATTTTGTTTAACTCTACGGTTTGACTAGTTTTATAGAAAGAGACGCACATAAAGATAAATTAAACTTAGACCTCAGGGCTACGTACAGAGCGTCGTAGGTATATGAATAATTGTAAATATCTACTTAGATAGACCACAGGTGCTATTTTTGAATCTCACTAGGTGACTAAAGCTCACCAAACCGCCGAATCTCTATGAAAGCAGCCATTTTGGTGTGCTTTAGTCACCCACTGAGATTCAAAAGTAGCACTCCAGACTCTAATATTTTTAAGTTTCTCTACGCATTAAGCATTAGGTTTTAAGGTTTAAAAATAGGTGGTTGTGTTTTATTATCTTAACTATGGTACGGATTTACTTTATAGAGAGAAAGAATATTTATTTGCTTAAAATATAGGTTTTAATATTTTATAAATATTTTTGTAACCGAAATTTCTTTCGATTTTTATTTTAAATGTTTTTAACATTCAAATTATTAAATTAAAATTGTAATGACATCACAAAGAAAAATTAGGGCAATGGCAGGACCCTCCATAGAGGAATGGATGGTTCTGCCATTGTCCTAATTTTTCTTTGTGTTGTCATTACAATTTTAATTTTATAAATAATTCAGCAGCAATGATTCGTTAGAAATATTATAAGTAGGAAATCTGTTTTTAAACACAAATTATTTTTATTCATATTGTTTCATTACCCAAAGTTTATTATGGCATTTTTTTAAATGACGAATGTTTTAAAGAACATAATTAAAAAAGTTTTGTATTTTGGAATTTGCTTCTAGCATAGGATTAATATTTTTGCAGAGCAATGGGTGGGGCCCTGGGAATGCGACCCGCGAGGGGGGCGAGGAGGGCTGAGCCGCCTTCACTAAAGAAGCGGCCAAGTTCATCCTTATTCTTTCAAGTGAGGGTAGGTGCATTAGCTACATTTTGTGTCTCAGAGCGAAAAATAGGAACGCTGCTTTGCGCGGCTTCGTCGACTTCGCGCCGGGTCCTAGTGACCCGTCATGCGATGGGTAGGTAGATACAGTCAGCTTCATTATAATTTTATGGAAGACAATAAAGACCGCTAGTACCTAGGACCTTTAATCTTAATAACAAGTACTATAACGACTCGACCGAGGAAATTTTTAACATAAAATGGTATGACTAAGTTTATTATGACTTTCAACAAATATGACCCGCAACCATTGTTATTCCAATTCATACTGTTCGTAATTATGGCTTGTTACTTTATGACTAAAACAAATTATGACGAAAAACATTATGGACTATAAAAATCAAAACCTTAACTTTATGGCAGTCAATATAGACCCGTATTTAATACATAAACCACTGACATAAACAATAGATATAATACATTTAGGGCCAAGTGGAAGGCCCCTGACAAAGTCGCTATTAACTTCGCTATTAGATTGATTTTGCTTTGGCCCAAAGTGGTCTTCCGCTCTTTCCTTAACTATAAATTATTCCAGATTCTGAAAACATTGCGAAAGTATCTCGCAGTTCTCCCTTGATGCGAACAAAAATATTTTGTTTAGCCAATTTAGTCGAAAGAATTTTACAAGTAAAGTTGTTTTAATGCTCAGTTTTCAAAACGTTACCAAATTCACATAAAATTAAAGAGAACTAAGTAAACAATATACACTAAGTATAATATTATTTACTAGTTCTTGCGACATCGGACGAGTGGAATTCAAAAGAATGTATTGAACTCGGCTTTTAGGCTCCGAATGAAGATAAAGCATTTTAAGCTAGACTCCAGCAGTACAACTCACATCCAATTTTGTGCTGCAGTTTTTGCGAGATTCGCATACAAACATACAGACAGACAGATAAAAATTCTAAAGGTGAGTATTTTACTTTCGTTTTGTTTGTTTTACTCGTATTATTTTTTATTAAATATCTCCTATACATGGCCAATGTATAGTTAGATGTATAGTTAGTTACAATTTTATTATATGTATACCATTACAAATAATAACTGAAATGACACTTATACCACAGAATACAGAAAGGAATACTAATACCTTTCCTTAACGTCTGCTAATACACAGAATAGATATTTTCTTTAAAAGGCACAGCTGCAGCAACGACAACTTGATATCGAAAATCGAAAAAATCCAATGATATTTCTTTCCGCTTATTAATAGATGCGTATTTGAATTGAAAAGTTTTAAGAAGGTAGTTCGATACTATACAAAAGCACTGTTAGCGAACTGAATTTATAACATTGAAAATATTTCGGCTCCCTCGTCGTTCCTTCAAAAGTATAAAAGACGTCCTTTTACCCAATTAGCGATTGAAAAGATCTGTGGAGGAGGTGGTCACTTCGTGAATAGTAATAAGCTTATTTTATACAAATAAATCTCCGCTGCTGACACTGTAATCTACCATGTGAATTTAAAAAAAAACGATAATACGTCTAGGTAAGAGTAATCCAGCACAGCATGTGAAATTGTAAATAATATGTTTTGTTTAAAATTTGTACCTACATTGCTATATCATTGAAATGTGTGGTAATCATAGTGACCATTTCCAATAAAGAGTCGGTACTTAAGTTTATATACGTACATTTATCTGATATGAACTGTATCAAAATTGATCTAATGGTCGTTTTCTTATTCTCACATTCGATAATCATAACATCGTATTATATCTTTACATATTATGAAAATTATTAGAAGATTGATCTAAAAGGTGTTAAAACGAAATGCACGGGATATAAAGTCTTATAGATATATATATATTATGTACAGTCGTTTATATTAATGTTATATATGTTGATATAGCAAGCCACCCAAGCAACGGAAGAGTAGATTTACTAGTTCTAGTGTGTATGGGTTTTAGTACAGACTTAAATAATTCGATTTTCACTGCAACTGGACAATAACAACAAAAAATGTATGAAACGTTTAATTTTATTCAAATTCAATGTAAGATTGTGAACAATTGATCTTGTAACAGGTAAATATTTTATCAGGCGTAGCAAATGTTTGTAATGTAGTTTTAAGCATTTATATACACCCTTTCTAAAGCATAGACGGCTGTGATTTGTACAAAGACTCCTCGGAGTTAGTCAGCAAAAAGCTTTCAGAGAAGGAATTCACTTCCATGCCGATTCTCCAAACCGTAAATTTTTTGTGAGTATAGGTATATTTTACTAGGTTTTGGCGGCAACAGCTTTAAAATAACATTTGATGTAAAGATACATTACTTGCGCTTGCTCTTACAAACGTACCTACTCACTACTGGGTCACTCCGTTGTTGCATTTTGTAAGTAATAATTCTTTTTGGCATAATTTATATAGCCATATTAGGCTTTGTGCATAAACTTTTATTGCAGAATCTAAATTCGCATGGTTTAATTACGCAGAATTACGTTACTTCGAATATTATAGAATATTAGAATATTATTTTATTAAAACAGTTTCGGACAATAAACGTTATGCCATATAGAGGGAACCCATTCACTACTACTTGCTAAAGCCAAAAGGAAAGGGTTATGTTATGTTTTTAGTAGTCAATGTATGTTTGGATAATATATAAATTACATAAGTGTTGGGACGAAACTCCATTGCGGTTAACGCTACATACACTCCATAGAAAACCATAGCTGTCAAGTTTAGGCTATCTGAGTTTGTCTCCATGTGCGTCACTTTCTTATGACACTAGTTTGACAGAGACGCGGGGAGGGATAAATTAAACCTCGCACGGTTATGTTAGGGGCGCTGCTCTGGGTCAGTTTGTTGCAGCGTGCGCAGCGTGCGTCACGGTGTGATGTCGGCAGATACTTAGTTCATCCTTCATCCTGTTTTAAAAAGAGAAGAAAAAAGAAAACTCAACTGCTGAGTTTCTTGCAGCGTTTCTTCTCAGTAGTATCTTCCATTTTCCAAAGCGCTAGTAAATTCAGACATGTAAAAGAGCCTATATGGCCTACTAGCATTTTTTTTTTTCATTTTAATACTATCCGCCCATAGCTATTTCGATGGTCATCATCACTTAAAATGCACCTAAGTAAAGATGAGACTTAAGTTTGCTTATATTTGTTGATCGTTTTCTGTTCGTATATGATAATTGGATTAGTCCTGGATTAGTCCTGAGGTATAACAGGGATTCGAGTTAGTTTGGAAGTTGTGATCTGAGCGACGTGCAGTTCCCTCTGCCCGCGACGTCCTCCGGTAATCCGATTTTCCGTCTTCTTTTAGAACAACTTGGTAATGCCTTACGTAATTTTCACCTTTTTCTATTTGGTACTTTTAAGGGCTAAACCCTATTAGTGAAGTCTCTTTTCGTCTTTCAGATACCCTCATTAATTAAACTTCTCACTAAAGTTAAAGCATTAAAGTAACACGAAAGAATATCGCATTTTTAGGGTTCGGTAGTCAACAAGGAACCCTTATAGTTACGCCATGTCCGTCCGTCCGTCTGTCCGCAGCCTACCTCATGGACGTTTAGTACTAGAAAGCTGTAATTTGGCATGGATATACATATTAATCACGCCGACAAAGTACTGAACTAAAATTTTGAAAAAAAAATATGCCCCTGCCAGCCTAATGGATGTTTTTGGATAAGTGGAAATACACGAACAGTAGTGTACTGTTCATATTATTATTATTTTTAACCGATCTTCAGATATATTTATTTCTTATTTGTAAATAGGAGAACAAACAACATTAAAACAAGGTAAGTAAATTAAGTAATCACAGAGTGCCAATTACAGGGTCTCGCAGATAGTATCAGAATACAATTTTAAGCATAACTTGACAATGAGGGGACAATAACATTTTTTAATAAAAAACTAAAGATAAAATCCGAAGGGAACCCTAAAATTTGATATATTTCATTGAGTTATTTATATTATACTAGCTTCTGCCCGCGGCTTCGCCCGCGTGGCCTATAGGAAACAAATGACATCTAAATCCGAAAACACTGAAACATCGTTATTTATTTATGTTGAGCAGCTGCAATTCTAATTTTCAATTTTATTATTATTATTATAAGCTCACGCCTATTTCCCTTTGGGGTAGGCAGAGACCACAGAACGCCATTTGCCCTGGTCCTGGCATGTTCCCTCGCTCCCTCCACACACATTCCTCTCTTCATACATGCTCGGTGGTTCCGGGTACTTCTGGTTTGACCTGTCTTCAGGACATCACAAATTTGGGTGACAAAAGTACGCCAAGGCTGCCCTCGACCAACTCACCCGGTCACATCCACATCACCTTTAAAAATTTGCTTACATAATTGCCTTTCATCCATTCGTTCAACATGCCCAAACCAACGTTACATTCCTTTCTCTGTTCTAGTCACTACATCTTCTTTCAGACCACACTTCTCCCTTATAACACTATTTCTCACTCTCTTAGTCAGCTTGATCCCACTCATACTACGCAGAGAACGCATGTCTACGGCATTTATTCTACTCCTATTCTTCTTCTGCCAAACCCAGTTTCACTTCCATACATCAACGTGGGAACTACCACACCATCGTGAACAGCCAAACGTGCCTTTTTCGGGACATTCTAGCTGCTCACAAAAGTATGCATAGCTCCATTTATACAATTTCCCGCTTTCACTCTCCTTTCAATGTCTTCATCATGCTTTCTATCCCTAGTACACAATTTCTTTCACTTGTTCAACTCTTTCATTACCAATCTTTATTACACATTCAGAAACCTCTTCATTCTTCTCTTACACCATTACTTTCGTTTTTATAACATTAACTGTCATCCCTTATAGTCTTCCAAGTTTATATCTTCGGTAAAGCCCCCTTATCCCAATACAAACTTTAAACGCCGTTTATCTCGTTTTAATTGTGAAAATCCAAATACCCGTAAACACAGTGGTATTTGTTCAATAGTTCTAATTTTCAAGTTTCTACCTTTAAACGCCGATACCTCCATACAAACTTCCCCCCGCCCCGTGTTACCCCTTCCAATTAAAAATCCAAAACCTCTGAAATATCTCATTATTTATTTATGATAAGTCGCTAAAATTCTAAATTTTAAACTTCCTGTCTTTAAAAAAACTATGCACTCATACAATTTCCTCCACTCCCCCATTACTTCCCTTAGCATCCTAAAATCCAAAACCCTGAAACTTTTCACTATTTTAGTTGTGATCAGTAGCTCTAATTCAAATTTTCATGTGTGTAACTTCAAAGAACAAATAAATACTTTCATTCAAATTGCGACCACCACCGCCGTAAAGTAAAAATTATCAAAAATCTTTCTTATAGAATGCCCACGTTATAAAACAAACATATATTCTAAAGTTCAGCTTCAGTAGTTTTAGCCGGGTGATGATCATCAATCAGTTAGGACATGTTTTCGTGTGGCAAACAGACAGACAGACGGATAGACGGGCGGCAGTAGAGACTTAGTAACAACACGTCACACGTGTGCATTGTTTTTACTTGAATACAAAATTTACTGAATGAAAAAATTTAAATATAAAACTTCAACCCCGTTTTCACCCCTTAATGGTTGAGTTTCCAACAAAACCAATAAATATTGCGTTAGTTTACAACCATAAGCCTAAATAAGAAAATTAGTGATTTTTAGTTTGAAATTGAAGGACTTTTCATACACAACTTCATCCCCCATTTTAGCCCTTTGTGGGTGGAATTATCAAAAACGCTGAGACATATTTAAATTAATTTTTAATCGTTAGCCTAAAACAAAATTTGAAGATCGTAACTTCAAAACTGACGGACTTTCATACAAACTTTCATCCCCTATTTTACCTCCTTAGGGGTAGAATTTCCAAAAATCCTTTCTTAGTGGATGCCTACACTGTATAAGGTATCTACGTACAAAGTTTCAACTCTCTAGGCCCAGCGGTTTGGGCTGTGCGTTGATATCTCAGTCAGTCAGGACTTTGAATGTTATATATATAGATATTAAACTATTTACTGATTAGGCAAGTTTAAGATAAAACTTAACAAAACTACACAGCTATTGTAATTATGCGTTATTTTTAACTCTTCCCACGGCCCGGCCGTGTAGAAAATAATCATCGTTGCTATGCATTACCGGGGATGCTCCGGGTGCTCCGGATGCTCCCTGCACGACGTGCACTTTCGAGGTTTCCTTACACGCACAGGCACATCTTAAGAAGTATAGTATGTCATAAGGAACATCAATTTACATCTTCCAAATTCACATCCAAGAACTGGTCTGAGAGAATAAAGGAAACTGGATAGACTGTACTTGGTCCTAGGGATAGACAGGCAATAACTACCTTAACCTAGTAAAAAGGTTGAGCATGGCAAGTTTTGCAGAAAGCTTCTTCGTGATTTAAATTGTCATTTGAACTTTGACGTAACTCAAATTGAGTGCATCAACGGGGTTGGTATTTTTTGGCATACCTATACAAATACAGTGTTATTGTAACCATTTAAGAAACACCATGATTTGTAATATCTTATCTCAATATATTTAATAGCCATTAGTAAACACAACCAATTAAATAAAAAAGATGCCTTTTTGTAAATAAACCAAATAGTACTGTAATAAAAAATTTAGGGGTAAGTACAAATTTACTAAAACTGTTTGCAATCGAAAATGGGCAGAGCGGAACGGAGTGCAGCGTTTCCTAATTCACGCTCCACGGGATTTCAAATGTAAGAAAAACCGCACGTCGCACTCCGCTCCGCCTCGGTGGAAAGGCAGCCGCAGATGAGCTGCAGTCTAACCTCGTGACAGGATAATGTGCATACTAGGTTCGCATTAGTAATGATAGATGCTTTTATCAATATTACGACTAAGACTACCGTTTGCAACCAGAATTATGCAATGTTAACTTATATATTCATCGCATCGTTTTCAAATCTACTAATTGAAGCTTGATGAGACAGGCGCCAATGGAACTCTCAAGGACTTATTAATTTTGATCCATATAATAATACTGAATAAAGTGTTTTGCACTGGAAGCAAGAAAGTAGGAGCAAAATGATAACCTTCGTGAGTCAATCAGAATCTATATTCTGATTGAGATGTCTATAGATACATCTAAAAGCCAAATAACAAGTCACGTCCATATCATACGATATGACGCGCGTTGCCGACGTGTGAAGCGTAGAATTACCATTTTAATTGTGGCACGCCAAACCGTTTTGGGCTCGCTTGCTCACGGCCAGCTATGACAGGCGTCCAACCCTCTGGAAAATCACTGCCGGACGCTGACAGTTAATCGTCTGTACGACGGGCTTTTAATAGGATATTGTTATTCGGAATATTCGATAAATTGGATGAACGGTCATGTGAAGGATAACTCGGCTGACACCAAAAGTTGACGTCTCAAACACAAATTGTTGTCTGAATTCTTACATATGTATCGAGCGATCCCAGGTCATCCTTCACTTCACTGGATCTCGACAGCAAATTTACATTATTACGTCATCTTGTTTGAGATACTGGTGTAATGAGTACTAGAGGAAACGTCTGTTTGATTTAGTTCTGTTAGTTCTGTTCTTTGATAGATTAATTAAAAATAAACATTTCTAAAAAGCACGACTGCTTTCCGTGAAATGGACTGAATACTTAGCAAAAAACTAGTCTTTCAATATATTAGAGCCACTACGTCTGTACTCGTGTTATATATTAGATTTAAATCGTGATAAATTAAATTTAAAGTTCTTGGAAAATATTCGGGGAGGGATAAGAATAACTCGGTGTTAAAATGTTAAGGTCGCAAAGTGCTGTTCAAACCTGTCCTTGTGTTCACACAGCTGAGTTTTCCAGAATTTCTGGTTAACATACCATGAACTTTACGTTAAGACAATGTTTTTAAAGAAACTTGATTATGTGTGTGTAGATCCCACTTTGCACTGGACCTACATGGGAGCTAAACCCAAGCTCTCTTATTGTGTGAGGATCCTATGCTCAACAACAATATTTATAAATATGATTTAGTGTCACTTTTCGCAAAATCTTGAAAGACAGATGTGTTATAGTTTTCCAACATGCTTGTATATGTTGTTCTAGACGCAGAATACCCCGTTTGTTGATATTGTAATGCTGAAGTTGAGTTATAGGAAAGGGAGGTGAACTAGCAAGCGGGTGACGTGATGGGAAGTGATCACCGCTGCCCATGTGAAGCAGCAACCCTAAAAGAGTCACTGATTCGTTGCCGATCTTAACGTCTCCCTCTCCCGTGGGCGTTTCGTGCAAACGCAGTACTTTACACCGGTATTCCGTAAAAGTGTGAACGTAGGTCGAGCTGGCTCATTCTTACTATAACAGCTGTCTAAGTGTGCCACGGTTTTACCGACCATATAAAATTAAGTTATCAAGATTAGACTGACCCCCTCCCCCCTCTCACCCACTTTACAAAACTAATCTTAGTGGCTTCGCCCAACTTCAATCCAACTTTACGTTCTTAACGAAACATAGAGATGGCCAATTTCGAGCAATTATTTGGGGTTAATTAACCGTCGTTTCTTACACTTATTGCCTACATAATGTCCTGTAGTAATCATTCGTTACATTAAAATAATTTAGGCAGTAAGCGTAATAAAAGACGGTAGATACAAAATAAATGAAGTTTTCATTGCTCTATGTATATTGACTATTATTTCTATTGTATACGTCAGGTTCCAAGGACCAAACCTGTAAAATCTTTGGTTCACAAAACGCTGTAACAAGTTCTGATACAAAGAGGCAACTAGCTGTTGCTCTTTGAAAATAAAACATGTAGGTACTGCAACCATAGCTTAATTTCTTCGGCTAAGAGTTTAAGTGTGCTTTAAGGGCCTTTTTTACACGACGGCCAAGAGCGCAGTCGCGGTAGAGCAGGTTAAAAAGATTGTATGCTTGTACTTATGTCCAGTAGCAATGCCTTTGTGTCCGTGACCGTGAAACACAACAACATAATTGCAAAAAAAATTATACAGTCATTAACACATATTAATTTATTTTATTTTATGGAATAGGAAAGCAAACAAACTTGTGAACCCCACCGCCCAAGAGAACCAGTGATCTCAAGAGATTCGCCAATTTATTGCTCATCTTTAGCTTAACCGAAGGCCTCCGGATCTCTTACTTACCTTACGAACGAAGTAGCAATCTACTACTTAATGTGTTTACATTGAACATCACAAGAGCTCGAAAAGGTCAAGCTAGCTTTTATCGCTGACGTAAAGCATATGTCCCTTTTTAACCAGTAAGCGTGCGCGAGAGGGACAGGTGCGTTTATGTGCGCGACAAACGCTAGCGTGCCACTATAGCTGGTGATGTTAAATGAAAACACGTCAAGTAGTAGTTAAGTTTAGCCATATTCAATATGTTTAATTTCAGGTTCAAACATCGACTATGCCCTCTAAGCTAGCAAGTAAAAGCACACCAAGCGTCAGACTGACCCTAGGCACGACTTGCAAGGGCAAATGTAACTTCGAGCTGGGCCTGGCGATTTACACCATCGGCACCTTTTTCGTGGTGCTGGCCATTTACCTCGCCACCAGAGGCTGGAAGGGATACACTGCCCCCGAGGAAGTGGACCTTGGCCCCGTGCAAGTACCGTTCGACCGCACCCCAACAAATATAATTCACTACTGATGTAGACATACTCAACTCATACATTCCACAATATATATATTTTTACACTTCCAATAGTTTCAATATTTAGTCCCGAGTTTTTGAAATGTGCTGGTCTGCATAAAATGAGCACGAACTTATAAATTTGTATTGCTGATCTGATATTATGTTTCATATACTTCATGGTTTTTACTTTATCCAAAAGAAATGTTGAAGAAGCTCAATCTGACTGCACCACCAGCCACTTAAGGTATTAAAATGCGTAAGATTAAATGTAACACAAAATTTTAAAAGAATCATTAAAATCCATTTACTGCCACCAGTTAAAAAGGTATTATTTGGATTAACGTACATAACTTAAAGTTAATAATTATACTTAGACCAAAGAACAACAAAAAGGAGCGATCTCGAGTGGCAAAAGACTCGGGCTCAGCATGTGCTGCGAGATTAAATATTTCACTCACTCACCGCTCTGATTTTCAATCTGTGACAAAAGAGTTCGGCGTATAAACATGTACGGTCGCGCCGGGTAGACCAAAAATTGGAATTAATGATTAAGCTAAAGTTAGAATCAACTTAAACTTAAATTAAACGAAGTTTTTATTTAGTAACACAGTATTATTTTTGACATAAGGCCTTCCTCATCCGTCGCGCCACATAGGTGGCGGTGGTGGTGGTTTGTATAGACAAAAACTGTATGACATTATTTTATCACAGCGGCGATGAGCTGGATATTGTCTTAAACTTTAAATAGTTAAAAATTAATTACAGTTGACGAGATTTTTATTGTCCTATTTGACGTATCCTGAGCGACATGTAACGTAAATTTAACTTAAAATTATTAATCAAAGTAAAACTGAAAAAAAACGTTTTAGTGTCTTTCTTTTTTAAATTTAGGAATGCACCTATTTTAATCGTGTAGTTTCTGTACACTTCGAAAAAATCGAATAAAAACTGCAAAATCAATTCTAAGAATAAAGTCAAAAAGTCAATTTTAAGAACCAAATAATGTGAAACTGACAGCAATGTACCTCGCTTAATTTTATTTAGTTTGGCATTTCCGATGGCAGCCGAACTTAGTTCTTGCAATAATTGTCCTGTACTCTCTTCACAATAGATTGTGTCAATATCGTCTGTTATTTTTTGGACTCTTCGATTGTGTAGAAATATTTGATGCTGATCCGTATTTTACATCCATTTTACGCAACTACCAGGTCTGATATAAACGAACGTCGTCAAACCTATTCAAGTAGTTTAGTTAATATTTAACAGTCAGTTGGTTACTCGGTTCCTTAGACTGTTAGCGCAATAAAAAAATACTTAGCTACTAGATAAAAGTAATATTTATATTGGTTTTTTAAATCAACGTTAATCAAGAAATTTTATCGTTGACATTATTTCAGTGTAACTGAAGCTTAAGTCTGCAAAATAGGCCGAATGGTGTAGATCAGAACGATATGCACTAGACGAGGCTATACCCAAGAGGTATCCACCCTGCACCAACAGGTCTCCCGCGCGCACGACACAGTGCCCTACATCCTTCACGCAGATTATTTTATTTTTACTCAGTTTCTGGCTTAGCTGTGGGGGTACGGAGCAGTTGCCTTTCCCGTCCAAAGTCACCGGCAACTGCGTTAACGATTTCACAGTATTCAGTAGAGGCCGGCCGATTATGTAAGCGGGACTAGCCCAGTCTAACTCCAAACCTATGTTAATTGTAGTCCCACAACCAGTTAAGTTTTCGTTGCTCACTATTATTATTAGGTTCTTAGCTACGACGCCGTCGTGGTATATACTTGTGGCATGTGTGACATCAACAGAGAATCCTTTCTTGCAGCGTGGACTAGAAAAAATGTAGATATTTTGAAACTAGCCAGATTAAGTCTTTTTAAGAAATTTTTAAAACACAGAAAAGCATACGTACTCAAATGAGCTTCCTAAAAATAGAAAAATAGGGCCAGCTTTCACGCAGACTTGATTGGCCAACACCGTCAGGGAACTTAATACTGCGCCCACGCATAGCAGTTCTTTCGTGGCCACGGAGTGGATTCTCGCGACAAAACGGTACTCATCTCTTTTTACAAGGTGACAACTACTTTCAAGTTTAGACGTAAATTCGTTAGGTTGAAAACCACGGTAATGCATAACAAAACTGTTGATCATACAAACTGCAATTGCCACAAAAATGGCTACTAAGAGTGATACTATCCCAATTTTGCTGTTTCTTGATCGATCATCCCACGGCGTGTTAATAAAATTGTACTGAAATAAAATTTCTTCCCCAGCTCCTTCATATATTTGGTTATCATCATTTTTTTCCATGTTAAGTTGCTACATCTACTGTCAAATAGTTTGACATCGTCTGAGACCGTCTAGATTTAATGATCTGTGATCTAGATATTCGGTCGCCTTTAGAAACGACAGGCATAGAGAAAACGTTGAAGTATATACCTTGTATAGTGCCATATTTTTTTCAAGTCGGGCGTCTCATAAGAGGCAATTGGGCTCCATAGAGTTCGCTGCGAAGATTCCATTTGGCTGCAATCATCCTGTGATTTCATGTCTGATGCAAAATAGCAACGCATTTCAGCGCCCTTTGTCTCGGCCTAAGTAAAGTGCCAGTTTCCGCCAATCCGCGAAGTCTGTCGTGAAACTAATTTGTATTATACTACATTCCTTTTAATATCAGTAGGTAGTAGGTTTATATTATTTTTATTATATGCTTATATTTATTAGCCTCTTTTTTTACATACGAGTATTTAGGGTTCCAGATCCAAATAGCGAAAATAAAACTCATACCTTATTATAATTTCCTCCTGACCATCGTCATCGTCATTGTCATCGTCTATGACTGTGTCTTTAGGTATATCTATCTGTCCGTATTCTTTTTTATCTAACACTAGCTGACCCGGCGAACTTTGTTCCGCCTTAGACGCCATAAATGAGCAGATTTTTGATTTTTTCTTTCATAAGAACCTTCTCCTGATAATAACGAACAGAACAAAAAAAGAATTACCGAAATCGGTGCAGCCGTTCAGACGTGATGTCGTGACCAAGGGAAATAGGGATTCATTTTTATATATATAGATAGATAGGAAGGTAAAACTAGCTAGTGGGTCCCCTGATTGTGAATGATCACCACCGGCGCCTATGGTTCCCACAACACCAAGAAGGCTGCAGATGCGTTGACAACCCAGAGGGCTAACATGGAATACCACTTGTGCCAGTAATTTCACTGGCTGTCTTGCTCTCCACGCCGGAACACAACAATGCAAGCACTGCTGCTTAGTGACTGGATTAGTAATATTTTTTTTAGAATTTTGCTCAATGCTTTTAAATTTAGTTGTTATTATATTATATAACGTTCTACAAAAGACTTCTATACTTCATTAGCATTATCATAGTCGCAATTTATAGTTACAGAGTAAAAGGTCTAAAATACGAGCAGACAGCTAGGTGAAATATAAGGGTTCCATTTGTAAACTTGCGAAACCTTGAAAAAGCTTGAGAAAATATTTTTAATAATCTTCGAAATGCTCTCGGATTGAGCCAGTAGGCACAGAACTGGTTAATAAGAGTTGGATGTATTGTAATCTAGCACAAACATTTTAATTGATCTCCCATTAGAGTAGTAGTAGTGAGCGTTTGAATAGTTCAAACGTCAGTATCCTGAGGGGCAAGTTTACGGGGCCGCTTGATAACAACAAAAGACCCTTAGTTCGGGATACTTCGGGCCGAGTGGCGGTGCGGGTGACGGGGATTAAGGGGAAGTTTTGCGCGCCATTACAAATACCTTATATTTATATTTTCTTTATAACTAGAGCAGCGGTATATATGTGATTGCAAGAAGTTTGTAGGAAGTAGCGAGTTAATTTAGGAATATATCGAGGGGTATACTCTCGAATTTTCATACTTTTCCATAGGCATATATGGCATCAGCGAACATACCTAAGTAATCTAATAGTCACAACATTTAATCATTTTTCCCAGTTTACGTTCCGAGATTTAATTTAACATAATCATGATTATTATTTGTGAGTTGAGAGAACTTGAGTAGACAGTCATTATGAGTAAGATCTTTATTGTATTACATTTTTATAACTACAATATAGGCTTACAGCATAGATTAAGGTACCTATATTATTAAAGCACATACAGAAAACATAATACAAATAATATACAATAAAAAAAGCATGACTCATGTCATGACAAAAATACAACAATTATTATTTAAATGAAAATTCAAAGTTCCGAGCTATCAGAAAAGGCTTTTTATTTTACAGTTTTGATTGTAACTTTCGTACACTTACTGCCAAATTACATAAACCTAAGTATAAATAATTAAATACTTGTCCTACAATAGCGCTCGAAAAGTGGTCTTAACGACGCTGCATACAAATGGAACCTCCGCTGGCGTCCGGCTCTTTAATTTATATCGTTGGGTTGGACTTGCGAAGTTTCTTGTGCGTCACTCGACCGCTCGCTAGTTTGAAATAGGCGTCACGCTTAAGTTTATATTACTTTGGCTCGGAGATAGCGAAAACAATATTACATCGCTGGACTGGTAAAGTCAATATTTCAAAACGCGGCGGTCTCACAATGTTTTTATAAATATTACCAAACGCTCGATTAGAATCCTTTGCGAAACCTCCCTCAGTCCTACGCCGATATTCCTATCTCTATATATATATACTAGCGGACGCGCGCGACTTCGTTTACGTAAAATTAGTAGCCTATATCCGTCAGGAATAGTGTAGCTTTCTATCTGTGGAAGAATTTTTGAAATTGGTTCAGTACTCCAGATATTACACTTCACTTCACTCTTTGATTTGTAGCTACTGTGCTACTTAGCAGAGATTACAAACTAACAAACAAACACAGTTTACCCATTTATTATATTAGTGTAGATAATAAAATTGTAACTGTCAGATACATACAGTCTGTACATAGGAGATAGGTATTTAAAAAAATTAGAGGTGCCTTTATTAGAGCAAGAGAAGCTAAAACAATTATTAAGAAGGTCCATATCAACGAACTGGAACTAACCTTGCTATTCCTGCACAAAAACCCACCCTCCTCCGCATTCAAGCGGATTTTGCATAAAAAATATAGGTATGTATCGCACGAAGCAGCTATTTTGCACGTGCACAGCACTGGGGGCCTAGCACGCTAACTTTTATCGTAATGAAGTATATATGCCTTTCTAACCAGTATGCGTGTGCAAGGAGAGAGCGAAACCATTTATAAACGCTACCGTCAATACTTTATAGACCTGATTTCGAGAAGTGGCAAGGTAATTTGTTCCACTTTGTTGATATAATATTTTTTAGAATTTGTGCTATATATTATTATAATTATTATATTGTGAAATACAGACATGTATTTATGTTTGTACGCGCATCACGCAAAAACTAGGTACTGATAATTTAACTTCATTTATCTGGTGCATGTTTTATTTTGATACGGCGCGGCGCCATATTTCTATTATTTTGTAGGATTCTGTATCTCAAATTATTATTTTCATGTAATTTGTTTATAATCTACGCAAACAAAATCGCGAACAGCTATTTATAATTGCGTACTTAATATTATAATTGCGAGAGTAACGATGTTTGGATAATTGGATATTTCAATTTTAGTTCCTCAATCATGTATTTATAGCTAGACGGGTTTAAATGAAATTCGGCAAAGAGTTGGATGATGTCCTGAATTAAAATGAATCTTAGCTGTTGGCAGGTCATTACTACTATTATTGTAGGTAGGTAGGTAAAATTTTTACAGAAAGTTTTAACAAAACTTTGTTGGGTCGTGCTAAGCCAAAATCATCATCAATCATCATCATTACGGTCTCTATTTAAAACAAGGTTAGGCCTCTTCACATAAGAAATGGCTGTATAGGCTCTAATCTTTATGCCTTTCTTGGGTAAGGGGGGGATAAAACTAAAAATACTTTGACAGTGACAGTCTGACGTGAGCCTGAGTGACAGATAGACCTCTCTCAAATGTTATAAACACAAAAGCTTGGCTGCTCTTAATATGCTTTTAATCGTGGTTTATTCTTTGCACATATAGCAGACGCTCGTTGAGGATATTTGTAATTTAAATTGGAATATACACATAGCATTAAAATGCCTACAGTAATTCTTTTAGACGTTTCCTTGTCGATGTCCCGACCGGTGCTCACGCTGGACCCCACCGAAAACCATACCAGACTCACTGTTGCCGGGGCCGCAATTAATTCCTTCCTGGATTTCCTTTCGATGCATTCTAGACTGGAATACGTGGCCCTAGTTACGTTTTCCTCTATATGTGAAGGTGAGTTTGTCTACGATATCGGTGAAGCTGGAATGTATTTGTTATAGCTAACACACTGTTTATTTTAGTGGCGGTCCCGTTTACGCGAGATTTTGAGAATATTCGCATCAAATTGCCGCTGCTAGAAGAGGGGGACAAAACGTGCCTCGACTCGGCACTAGCTGGAGTGAGCCAGCTCATCCTTAGTGAATGGGGCTACCAGACACCTGTACAGATCATATTGGTAAACTTAATTCATACTAGCTTGGTTTTTGCGAACATTGGGGTTTTGATTTGGTTTAAACTTCCATATAATGTCTGTAACTGAAGTTATTTAATTAATTTAAATAAATGGCTGTCTCATCAGCTAATAAACTAAACTTACTGCAAAAACTTCCTGAAATAATTTTAATGGAATTAAACTTGTTTGATTTCTTAATCATGAGTATATGTGTTTGCAGATTGGCTGATTTTAATTAGATTATTGAGATCTTAATTTGGAACTTTTGTTTATTATTTTCTTTAATTTCCTTTGACAGATAACAGATGGCAGCATTGGTGGAGGCTCAATTTGCCGAAGCAGAATAATTCAAGGGCTGCCTCTGCCTGCTCCTTACCCTGTCCGAATCCATGTATTGCCTATTGTGTCCCCTGCTGACCCTTGCTTGACACATGGTAAAAAATTTTTTTTTTGTATCATCATTTTACCTGATACATTGTACCCGGTTGAGTAGCAGGGACCCTGATTATCTGTTTATAACCATGTCTAGCACTTATTTCTTGATTATTCTTCTTCTTCCTCTTCATTAATTGTTAAAATACAGTATTCATTATCCTATTTATACCCAATACTTTTACAAATAATGTACCATTTTTATTATTTCCAGCAATGCCTCTTTACCAAAAGATTGTGGACCTCGCCACTTCTGCCAATAATTCTAGCGGAAATGTCAGTAGGGGATCTATTTATTGTTTGGATCAGCTTACTGTGACCTCGGTGAGTAACTACTTCAAACTAATAGATATGAATGCAAGTCAGAGAATTTACTTCCTCTGTGACTGTAAAGCCATAACTTTTATATGAATAAAACCAAAAGAAAGATGCAAACCACCAGGTTCTGTGATAACTTATGGCTTACTTATGTTTATCGGAGTTTAATCCATGAGGATTTAACCATGGTAAATTTAAGTCCATTCTCAATAAGTATTACCCTTGTAGGCAATGACAGCAATGTCCCGACTTTGTGACCAACACTACCAGGAGTTCTCATGCACACTCAAGTGCGGGCAGCTCGAGGCGCGCGTACAACTATTCCCCGAGCCTCACCCTGCGGTGCATGAAGGCTATGCTGCAACGTACACACTAGCGAACGAACTGAACATCGTTGGATTTGTGCATCAAAATGAACTAGGTAAATAACATTTTTCTTCAGCTGAATTATTTTGTGCTAAAGATTTTGTTTATTAAGATATATTTTTAATAATCAGTGTGCGCTGCCACAGGAACCCCTATAGCAGTAAGCAAACATTTAGTAGTACCTCAAGCTCAAGGCGGCAATTCTTCGAACAGAGAAAATTATGGATCCAAAACTCCGACGAAGGTAATCTATTTTAGATGTAAAAAAATTGATTAAATTACTTTTTATTTACTAATTATAAACATGCTAGATATGCCCATCCCATATTATCTTGTACTCATTAAAATGTCTTAATTTCCATTTGAGTGAATTCCATTTGAATGAGTATAGTTGGAAATAAGGTGATTGAGAGAGTGACAGATAATTAGATGCCTAGCAATTACTGCGTGAATAAAAGAGACATCAAGTCTGTCTTGCGTTCTCATTTCCGAATATCACAGTAACGCATGATCTTCTTAGACAAAGATGCCAGGCCAAATCTATCCTGATGAGAATTGATGTTTATTAAGATTTTTTGTATTGATAATGTCTGTTTACAGGATGGTTCCAGTATGGACGGCAGCTCGCCTGACGAGGAAGTGTCGGACCCCAGTAAAATTGCTAATTTCTGCGTTCTTCTACATGGAGCACTCAAAGTACGTTTTAAAAGTACATTACGTTTTTATTCAGTTTTTTAGCATTGGAAAGAACTTAGCAGAATTTTTGTGCGACATTTTATAAGGCATGCTTTACCTATATAACTATCGTTATAAGGTCTTTCCAAATAATCTACATTTACACTTACATAATAAAGAGGTACACTTTGTTTTTTGTATGTAGGGGGTAATATCTGGAACTACTGAACGAAGTCGCGGGCGTTCGCTATACATTATAAAACACCTAAAGAAATTTTAAGTAATGATGCGTTTTATTGTAGTTCAGAGGTACAAAATCAAAAATATCGTGTTAGCTGTTTAGACCTATTATAATACGGTGATGGACCGTGGTAAATCGATATAATAAAGAGGATTATTTCCATACAGCTACTAGCTTTTATTATATGTGTTCAGGTGGAGTCAATGGCCGCGATAGTGGAGCTGGGCGGTGACTGGTGGGGCGCGCTGATCGCGTGGTGCGAGGCGTCGCGCGCGCGCCGCTCGTGCCTGCTGCTGTGCGTGCTGCGGCCCGGCGCCGCCGCCGCGCCCTGGCTGGGCCCGCTCGACCAGCTCGGCACGGGGGACGAGACTACCACATGTACGTGTCTTTGCTTACTTGTCACGAGTACATAATTTAAATTCAATACCAAAGTAAGACGACACTTACAGCTTACAACTGTTTCGTTATTAATTATTTCAAATTCTTTATGGGTTTTCTATCTTAATGTCATTCATCTTAAAAAGGTTAAGAGGCCAATATAAAAAGACTGAGATCTAAATAAG
The DNA here is from genome assembly GCA_963691745.1 of Ditula angustiorana. Lineage (NCBI taxonomy): Eukaryota > Metazoa > Arthropoda > Insecta > Lepidoptera > Tortricidae > Ditula > Ditula angustiorana. The sequence goes on from OY829472.1 coordinate 24,778,162, forward strand.
CCAAGTTTAATAAGACAATAGCAATGTAATTTATTAGTGAAATTTTCCTATGCTCCTCGCTTTCAAATATTCAGATAGCCAAATGAGAAATCTAATGATTTGACTACTATATAAAAATTAACTACAACTTATATAACTTAAGCTTGAAAGCAGGCATTGCTGAACAGTTTGTTTATATTATTAATAAACAAATTGATGATTAAAAATTTTGGACTTCCAACATCGGATGAAAAACCACACGGAGTTTATCTCGGCTATCCTAGATCAAGATGATCGAGTCATTATGACATTGATGTGATGAATGTTCGCGGGATCAGCGGAGGCGTTTCCGGTGCGCTCGTGGCGCTCGTACAGCGGCGGCGGCGCGGGCTGCGCGTGGGCGCGGCCGCACGCGCTGCTGGCCGACGTGCAGAAGGTGCTCCGCCACGCGCGCAAGCTGCCCGACAAAACGCAGCACCTCTACAAGGTACGCCTTAGCACTTACATTTAGCAGCTATTGAAGTGATTGAGTAAAATTACCTTTCAAATGCTCTTAAGTTCAATTGAGTCCGTTAGGCTTATTTGATTAAGTTACTATACTACTCAAAATAAAATAGGGCCACACTTGGCCTTTCTCGATAAAATTCACATTTTTTGAGTCAAATGGGTAACTAAAATAATTGGCTTATTTACGGTTATTTTTTAAAGCGACAACAAACCGCCGCTCCTTATGTGCCGGACGTCTTTTGTTTATATTTTACTAGCTGTTGCCTACGACTCCGTCCGCGTAGTATTCGTTTATCCGGTGGAAATTATGCATTTTTGCGGCATAAAAAGGATCCTACATTAGTAATTCAGAGTAAAAGCTATCTCCATTTTAAATTCCATCCAAATCCGTTAAGTCGTTTTAGCGTGAAGACGAAATGTAAACCTATGTCACACACAAACCTTAAGCTTTATAATATAACTAGCGACCCGCCTAGCTCCGCACGGGTACAATTAGCCGTGCATAAAAACTTTTCGTAAGAAATTCTCTACATGACAGTAAAAACCGTATCAAAATCTATTGCGTGGTTTAAAAGGAGACGGCGGCGGATCATACACAATAAGGATTTAGGATACACAGCGACGGACAGTAACTTCACTTTATACTATGTAAAGATAGTATTAGTAGGATTGGAAGGAATTAGATTGGGAATGTGTTGTTAGGAGCTGAACCGCGTGCGGCGCGCGGCTATCTCGCTGGGCTTCTCGGAGCTGGTGGCGTGCGTGGGCGCGGCGCTGGAGCGCGAGTGCTCGGCGCTGCCGGCGTCCGCGCCGCCCGAGTGCGCGCTGCAGCTCGCGCACGCCGCCGCCGCGCTGCGCGACCCGCGCACCGCGCTCGACGTCAAACACACCCTGCAGCCTCTGGGACCCAACTTCACCGTCACCTCCATGCCGCACTGACGCAAACTAAACGCTTTGGGCTTAAAACCACTAAATTTCATAATACCTTATTCGCTAATATCCCTAATTTTCAAATTACCATGGGCTCATAATACCTACATATCAAATTGTATCATTCTTAAAATGAACGAAATTCATTAGGACTTTGACCTAAAACGTCATATTCTCTAAATACCTAAAGATGGAAATGCACAATTTCTTCAAATACCGAATGACAGAAATGACAAAATATTTAAATAACTCGAACCGAAAACATATAAATGCTTAAAAATACTACAATTTCAAGTGGCCAACATTAAAATTTATTAAATTTAGGTATTTTGACATTTGGTTGATTTATGGCATGTTGTTTTGTTATGAAAGTGTTTTGACGTTTAGGCATTATGAGACTAAGCTATTTTCAAATTCGGCCATATTAAGATTCCGGTGTTTTAAGAAAAAAAATTAGGCATTCTGTAATTTAGGTATTTTGAGACCAAGACATTTTGAGATCTGGGAATATTGATAAAGAGGTAAAATGCAATTTAGTAGTTATAAGCCCAAAGCAACTAAACAGCCGAAAGAACGCACCGCCAATGCAATGTATGCGGACGTTGCACTGTTTGCCGAGTGTAAAAGTGGCGTAGCCTTAGACCTGATACCAGCGCCGCGCGGCATATTAGTGCGAACGCTGCCCGCCGTCAGCGGCTATGGTGCAGCTGCTCGGTTCCAAATTATCCGTCTCCTCCGCGCCGCATTAGTCCAATACAAGCGCAGGAGTCACACAAGGCATAATGAGCAGTTTCGCCATTCGTCTAGAGATAAATTAATTTGATTGTACCAACAATTATCATGTTGCACATTTGTATGAAATGATCAAATTGGCGTTTGGGCAAAGGCAAAAAACTTTCCCAAAGTATCACATCCCAAACAATTTTTCTCAAATTGATAATTTTGGTAAAAAACCATTAGTCAAAACAACTTATCGCAATTTACACTTAGCAAAATTTTTTCCGCTATGTATGACTTGATAGAGTGCCCAAGTTACTCAAAAATATAACATTACTAAGATAGCATGTTTTAGAGCTGAGAACGTTATAATGATTTTAATATTATTGTAATAAGAAACATAGTTTTTATTTTTAATTACTTTTACCTGTAAGTATAAAAAAACTGAAAAGAAACTAAAATCTTTTTTTTTACCAAATCAAGCTGCTGTAGACTCACCCATACGCATGTCGTCAAAATTCGAGGAGTTCTACTTGGATCCCATCACTAGTTACACACTATCATTTGTCGCGGACATAAAGATGTAAAGCTTGGATGAAGGACTAACAACATCTCTTTCGCACAACTGAGCTGCGGGGTGATTCTCGGTTTATGCGAGATTCATCTCGCACGAAAACAACTGTCAAATCCCTAGAAAACTCATTTTTTTACGTATCTCGCACGTGAGATGCGTCTCGTATAAACCGAGAATTAGGGCCCTCGTTAGAAAGGAATATATACTTTGTGTCTACTAGGGCCTTTAGTCGTAATTTTGTCCGAGAAATGAGTAAAATCTATTAATTAAAGAAAAGCAATTCTGTTTATAAGTGACAAACAAAAATGAGAAAAAAATCATTATGAATAGAACCGTCGATGGTAGAACTCCTCCTGCTCTAACAAATAAGTAGTTAACTGATTTGTATATTAATAAGGATTCTTTAAATCACACACACTTAACATTACAGCGCAATTTTCTTACAAGACTTTCATTTAAACATCTTTTTTTTAACAGTCAAATTGAGAACTCCTTTTGTAAAGTCGTTTAAATATAGATTATGACTTCCGTTCAAAATAATATTATCAAGAAAAACATGGCAGTATGATTCTAAAACCTTAGCCCGCTTACAACAAAAAAAGCTATTTTGACAGCTTATTAAAGTTTCATTTGGAGTTTCATTCCATTTCATGCTTTCCGCCATAAAAAAAAAAGACTGAAATCTCACCGAAAGCGCTACTTGTTTATGGAGTTAGACTGGTGTGTTTTTCTTGGAAAAGGCTGGCGAGATAAGAATATTGTATAAAAAATGATATTATATTAGGCGTAGTATCCCGACTTTGATCAAAAAGGTAAAACAAATAACTCTCATCTCACTAAAACTAGGGCTGTATGGCCATGAATTCCTTTGCCATCCTTAGACAAGTTAAACTATACACCGGTTCGTCGCTACAGTAAAAGAAACGAAATTAAATTATCACTTAAAAATAAATTAAAATATGCTTTCATTACGTCTTATGGCTTTATAAGAATTACGCGAGTAATTATAAATCATTCCAAACTCTGACTATAGGCACTATAGCCCATAAAACTAAAATGTTTCTAAAATTGTTGAGCATACTTTGCGCTTCGAGTTTACCATTTCTATTTAGTTTAAATGGAGATTTTGTTTTTGATGATTCCGAAGCAATAGTGAAGAATGAAGCTGTTAAATCAGAATCTTGGCTGTACCCATTTTATACCGATTTTTGGGGAACTAACATATCAAGCAATCTAAGTCACAAGTCATATAGACCTCTGACTGTATGGTCTTTCAGGTAACATACATTTCCATATATTACCTAACAATAGGATTTTAATGTTCCAAATTAATTTCTGAGCTACCTTAAATTTTAACATTGCTGTCATCAACCACTTTGCAATTACTTACTTTATTGTACTATTCCAGACTAAACTATTTATTCAGTGGGAAAAAACTTTCTGCTGTAGAATTTAAAGTGACAAATCTTATATGTCATGTCATAAGTTGTGTCCTTCTATACCTGACACTGAAGAATGTTTCGAGAAGGCTGAAGATTCACAAATGCAAGAAATGCATTGACGTTGTTTGGTGGTCAACATTGTTGTTTTCGGTGCACCCTGTGCATGTGGAGGCGGTCAGTGGGGCAGTAGGAAGGGCAGACCTACTTGCTGCAGCTACCTTCTTTCTGGCATTCCTATCATACGATAAGGCTATCTCTAAGTCTCACATGCAATACCTGTTCTTGCTAGTCACAATTGTAATGGCATCAATGTCCATGCTGTTCAAAGAAAATGGCATCACTATTCTGGTAAGATGTACTTTGTGCCTACGCCTAAATGAATTTCACCTTTTAGACCACAATGTTCACATGCGAAGCCTTTTGTGCCTTATGTTTTTTTCTCTAAATTGTACCTTAATTAATAATTAATTGTACTATAATATGTGGTGATCAATAAAGAGTTATTGTATTGTATCCCAGAATTACCATTTGTCTGAATGACCAGTTCAGATTGCTTCTTAAATTAACTACTCTCTAAAAGACCAGTTCCTGGAATGACCACTCTCATAGTTTCTAGATCCCATATTTTCCACTTCAGAGTATGATCGCGTTTTTAGCAAACCATGTCCCAAGTTGATCACATTCACTTTTATCACTCGCTGAATCCCTAGTATTTAATGACCAATTTTAAATTGACCACTCCTATAAAGACCACTTTTTAAAATGAATATCTCATAATGTATATCTCCTGTATTGGCTATTTTATCAAATGATCACAGCATCATTAGACTACAGACAGAGAAAATTACTTTTGGGAAGTTGGCATTATGGTTTGAAAGGAAATTTTTGATTGAAGGTTTCTTACTTTATTCTTATAAATCTTATGATGATATAAAAACATTTTTTATGCCTCTTCAAAACTTACCTTTACTTTCAGGGTGTCTGCCTTTGTTACGAGTTTATATTTATATTTAAAGAAGACATTAAAACAAAGAGAAAAAAACCATTACAAGAAGACCAAAGTTTGCAATTATTCTTAAGCACCGAATCAATCATTAGGATTACAGTATTAGTGTTAGCAATATTGCTACTATTATATGGCAGATGGATTATCATGGGTGGGGCGGCGCCTAATTTCAAAGAAACCGACAACCCAGCAGCTTTTAGTGACAGCAAACTTATTAAGGTAAAATTAAAAATATGTTAACCAATCTTCAATAGTTTTTTTTAATACTATTTAAATCACCGCGGGCATGAGCGTAGTAGCACCTAAAATTTGACGGCCTGTATGGCACAGTGGCACATGTGTCTGCCTACTGTACAAGAGGTCCCGGGTTCAAATCCTGGTATGGGCAAATATTTGTGTGACGAATATGAATGTTTGTACCTGAGTCATGGATGTTATTTGTATTTAAGTATGTATTTATCTATATATGTATGTTTATCCGTTGTCTAGTATCCATAGTACAAGCTTTGCTTAGTTTGGGACTAGGTCATATGGTGTAAATTGTCCCGAGATATTTATTTATTTTTATTTATAGAATTCGAGACTTACAGTTTTGAATAAGTTGAATACCCCAAGTACCAGTTCAAAACGGGTTACAGGTAAACAGTGGATACCTGATTTTATTTATTTGATAGACAGACGGACGAACAACAAAGTAATCCGATAAAGGGTTCCATTTTTCCGTTGAAGGTGCGGAACCCTAAAAACAGCATCTACATAGCAAACCGGTTTGCAGATTGCGGGTGGGGCTTGTTATTTTTTGTTCCCTAGTTAAGCACTAGAGGGTGTTAGCCACAATAGGCTCTCCATGGCTTAGACGAGAAGCGTTATCTATTAAAATTTATTAAGCTACAAGGCAGAGATGGTAATATAAACTTTATATAACTTTATAACTTTGTTTATATAAATAATAATGAATTTAGTTTGTAATTTCAATTTATTGTACACTTGCACATATATTTAATAATTACTGTTCGTTATTATTTTAATTGTGATTTACCTACCATGTAAGTGTTTTGTACTGTAAACTTATGTGTGGATTATTCAATAAATATAAATATATTACCATCTCTGCCTTGTAGCTTAACAAATTTTAATAATAATGTTTAGATGCAAAAATGCGACGAATTCACGTAAATAGTGATTTTTACACATAAATCTCTGAGCATGCTGTTTAAATACTTTTCATAATAAGAGACGCCATCTATGGTCGTTATTTATTACTAATTATGTTTTGTTTGAGTTGGGTTCTCATGATAATAATCATGTTTTTTTTTCAGTTGGGAACATTTAGCTACTTGTATTTTCTGAATATCCTGCTGCTGGTGTGGCCTCAGTGGCTGTGCTACGACTGGTCGATGGGCTGCGTACCGCTTATTGACAGTATTCCTGATTATAGACTAATACTGGTTTTTATCCTGTACATGTATGGCGTAAGTCTACTCATTCAAGTTTTTAAAGGAAGAAAAAAGAAATCTTCAAGGTTTGTTGTTTGGATAACTACGAGTATTACTGTCACCTGTAATATTGGACAGCAGGAGTTACCTAAAACGTAGTAATAGTACTTTCATTGCGAATTTTTAAGTTCTTTTTTATATTTTTGGCTACTCTTTAACCTTTTCTCTCTCGTCTCTCTGAGGTTTTTAAGGAATGAATATCTACATCTTCACATTTTTACGTTATTAGTAGGAAAAGTATATGTTGCTATAGAATCCAATGTTTAAGAGGTTAACAAAATAATCCTCATAAACATTCTATTTTAATTTTATTATTGGTATGTGTACCAAGGCTCAAAAGGCGCTTTCCGTACAAACGGCGGTAACGTTGTCCACCGTCTATACCTTATCCTATAACCATGTTTTTAGATTTCTGTTCATAGTTTTGAAAATGTTTAGCATTTTAAGAGTTTCACACAAACCAAAAAAGCGTCATTATTGTCAAAATTATAAGGAATATGTAAAAACTCGAAAAATACAAACCTTACACTAAAAAAGCAATTACAACACCATAAAAAAATCATGTCTATATCTTAAGGTTTAGAGGGTGGAGTGGACAACATTACCGCCGTATATGTGGAGAGTAGGGTTGCCAACATTTTTTTGGTTGAATATAGTTTTTTGAGAATAAGCTCAAGAACCCTCGAAATATAGTATATTTGCGTACTATATATTAGTTCAACAGTATATAGTACAGAGAGCCGAAATATAGTACAATACTATATAATATAGTACGGTTGGCAACCCTAGTGGAGAGTGCTGGGTACACAATAGTCTTAAGAAAGCCGAACCACACCGGTGCGTTACGTGCGTAATACACGCGTAACGCAGCTCTATGAAGCTGTTGGAGCCGTGTCGCATACGCGACATGTAAACAACCCTTGATCACAATATAATTTAATCAAAACTATTTCCAGGTTGATGATTGTCGCCCTCTCACTGATGGTGACGCCGTTCTTGCCGGCTGCTAACATATTTTACCCGGTTGGGTTTGTAATAGCTGAGAGAGTGCTGTACATTCCTTCAGCTGGATATTGCCTGTTTGTTGTCATTGGATTGAACAAGATATCTCATTCCAGAGTTTTGACTAGACAGGTCTGTATGCGACATCCACCGTAACATGTTTAACAAACAATACAGTAAGTAGGTAGTCGACCAAGTAATTGCTTGACCACTTTTGAACCTTATCCTTTTGTAATACGGTCGAAAAGTGGTCAAGCAATTTCTTGGTCAACTATACCTAGAATTGCCGTAACTGTCCTACAAAAGATCTTCAAGATTCATATTTTTTAACGGTGCTTTCCTTTTCAGCGACAATTATTTGTAAAATTATTTTTTTACTTGATTTTTATTCCACCGTAGTTTGCAAGTATTTAGGATATCTCATAAATCAATTACTTCAATTTTCGGTTTGAATTTTATGAAAGAAGCTCCTAATAACATCCTAAATTTGAAACATTGAATGGCGATAAGGTAATCCTAGCGGAAAACGATTGATAATAAAATCTAAATTCCTAGTATCTGCTAAGTATATGGAAAATTCTACGAAAATATTTGATTGAGTTTATTAGACCAACGGCAAACCATTTTTTATACGAGGAAAGTCCAGCTTGAAAGTAAAGCAATTTTTCTGTAGGTACTGTTGTTAATGTTACGTTATACCAACCGAAAATAGTAGTTTGTTGATAGTGAGTAACTTCGCGTGGTTGTGTGCGTCCCACACTTTGTAAGACATTGCTCTAGTTTCCCCCCTTAAAATAAGTAGATAATGTATGTATATACTGATTCACTAGCATTAACATTTTGTTTCAGATGATTTACTTGTCTTTCGCGTTTCTTATTTGTGTATTTGCATTAAGGAGTTACGAGAGATCTTTTGCATGGCAGAACGAGCATAAACTGTTCCTTAGCGGCTTGTCTGTGTGCCCCTCGAACGCTAAGGTGCACTACAATGTTGCAAAAGCCGCTGACGCTAAGCACCAGACCGACTTGGCTTTAGCGGAATACAGAGAAGCAATAAGGTGAGTAATACTTTAATGTGTTACTGCTACATAGACGAAATTGAACCTGCCCTGTAGGTATTGAAACAATGCAGAGCTTTGAAACGGGACACTTTGTATTATTACTACAAGCCGACGTGTGTGCAAATTGGTTTATTAAACAAGTCTTTAATATGTAGTCTGATGCTTACGAACAAAAATATGTTATTGCCACGAGTATCATTGCAACAAAACAAAGACTAAAAATTTGCAGAGGCTAAACCTTAACCAAAATTAGTGTAGATATGACCTTTATAATATTCATCTATTTACTTACTGTACTGTTCCTCTTTGTTCTAGATTGTACCCGAAATATTATCAAGCTATGAACAATTTAGCGAATTTACTTAAAAATAGGAAAGAATACACGGAAGCGGAATACTATCTCAGAAAAGCTATTAACCATAAGTAAGTTTCACACCTTTGATGCGCTCTATATGTTTAATGTTTTTTTTACCTACACAATCGTTTGACATGTTGCGATTAAACCCCACTTTAAAATTTGATCAGTGTAACTTGACAGTGTTCTTTTCACGGCATTGCTCGGAAATATCTTTATTCTTGTACTGACATAAGGAGGCAAAATTCAACATTTTTCAAACCGCGTCATTTAATATTGATCCCTGCCCCTGAACGATAATGTTATCGACCGTTCACGACGCCGTATTATGTCCTAAAATGTACATAACGAGTTTTTTTACAATAAAATAAAGTAAGTGCAATCACACTGGTAGCTTGTAATCGCATAAAAATATAAAATAAAAACGAAGCTAGAGGGGCCTGAACCTAATAAATTACAAAAACAAAAACAATATACCTGGTGTAGAGGCGGGGAAAAATCCGTTTAAAAAAATACTAAACATCACAACTAATTTAGAACCGCCTCCTTTTTTGAAGTACCTTAATAAATAAATTAAATCAGTTAAGATGTTCTTGAGGTATAAAAAATTAATGCAATGAATGGCAATTACCAGTGGCGTTAGGGGTTAGACAGTGCCATCAAGGGGCCCCTGGCCAGCAACCCTCTAGCTCTAGCTGTCCTACTCGCAAATATTCCACGACCACCAGAATTGCAGATTTACATATTTATATAATTTGACTATAAATTAAAAAATCTTTACTTCGAAATATGTTCATATACGAGTATATGTTAGTAATAATAAGAACTTATAGATAATGTTAGTACCAACAAATACGTTAGAAACTTGCAAACTAATAACCAAACAGCGGCCGAGCACGGGCTACTTGCCTGAGACACAGTATATAAATAAAGCAGTACCGAAACTAGGCTTGTTTGTTTTTGATAGACACCTACGCACTGGTGGAGCGTTAGGGTTATACCTCTTAATTTTTGTAAAGTTGAAGAATTATATTTTTATTATATATTATTACAACGTTTATTTGGATTCTATAATGATCAAATAATAAAATAAACAAGTTTTCAAATAAATTTGGGTAAGTAAAAAAATTTCAACATTTTAAGAAGTAGGTAAGAAAAAATTATAGCTCCGATTTTGTAGAAGCCGAGTTCAAGCAGCCATATTACTACGCAATACTTTTATGGCATGTTTAAAAAGATCGCGGACTGTCTCGGGCGCACGCAGTAACGATAAACGCAAACGTCCACTCGTTTCGACGCGACACCCGTGACTGACGGAATCGCGCAAACCCCTTAGCGGGCGTTTTGAGCGTACGTCTGTGTGAGTGCGTCGATTTCGAGCGATTGTACGTAGATTCCTTACTGCTTATATGTGTACTGTGCCTGAGACGTGTATCCCGATCCCGTCCCATTTTGTTTTGCTCCAGGGCCTATAAACCATTTGTTGGGTTGGTTACGAAACCACGCAAGAAGGATTAAAAGTTTTCGAAAGTGGTATGCTGAAAAAAAAACAAAAATATTGTTTACGAGATATGGAACTTAATTTAATTCATTGGATTAGCCGTGCCCCTGCGTAAAATGCAATTGCCACAGTATAGTATACACGGACAACTAACAACAGACTATATAGTAGATGTGTCTTTTTTATTCTTTACAGACAAAATTTTCCAGCTGCTTGGATGAATCTTGGGATTGTTTTGGCTAGCACTGGAAAGTATCAGGAAGCCAAAGAGTCCTATGGAAAAGCTCTAAAGTATCGTCCAAATTACCCCGATTGCCTTTATAACCTGGGAAACTTGGTACATGCCTTTATTATTTAATTTCCATGCTGTCATTATGATCATGACGATGTAGTTATATAAATAAATTTTCACTTTTAACCTTCATTTTCAGTATCTGGACACGAATAAGTCATACCACGCTATGGAGAAGTGGCTGTTAGCAATTAAACTGAAACCTACACATAAATTAGCGTGGACTAATATTCTTGCATTATTGGATAACACAGGTAGGTGTACAGAACACATGAATAAGGCTAAAAAGCCATCCGCCTTGATTTGCACCGCGACCGCACTCGCTGATGCATTGGCCTCATATACCTGGGGCCAGTACCACAAAAATTACAAGTGCTACAATTTAGCATATTTGTCACAGTTTTGTACGAAAACCTCTACAATTATGTCAAACTATAGCGCTTGTAATTTTAGTGGTACAGGGGGCTGGTGTAGCTCGCACACGACTAAGCTTACAAATTTGTCATAATTTCTGACGCGCTGCTCCCGCGCTATATTATAACTATCAATACGAGTCAGCAAGCAATGCTACTAAGAAAGAGTGTTTATAAGAGTTTGTTAAGGTAGGTTCTTGTCATACTGTAATATATTGTTGTTTTTTTTAGATAGTTTTCATCAAAACCTTTAAATAAGTGAAGTTGAAAACCTTTCAGTGCATAACACTCCTCTTATCACATCAATCTTTTATAAAATGTATTATTCTAGATAAACAATAATTAATTCTTGTGACTAGCGTGATTCTGCTAACGTGCAAAACGCCCGTAGAATTAAACCCCCGCGCTGCCTGCACGGACCAATCTCCCGCGTCAGTTATTCATTCAATATTCTTATCTTCCAGGCCAATTCGACAAGGCTCTGCAAATAATACCGCTAGCCCTTTCATCACTACCGGAAGTACCGTCAGTACATTTTGCCGTTGCCAATATATTCGGTAAAATTGGACGGTACGACCTAGCTGAGAGACATTTTCTGAAGACCATCGAACTATTGGGACCGAAAGCGCAAGCCATACATTTTGCTAATCTGGGTAAATGGTTTTACTACTAAAATGTGACTAGTATTCGCTGACATTCGCTGTCTTCGCTGTCTACTACTGTTTTACCCGTTATTTTGTTAATCTATTTTTTTAAATTCTATTTTATCTTTATTAGTTTCGGCTTATATAACTTACATAAGAAAGCTACATGAGAAATCCTCACTAAGGAGAGACAGCAAAAACTAAGCGACCCACACTAACTCAATCTCGCGCTTTAGCTCGCTATACACATGCTAAATGAACATTATTGTTACAGGAGTACTATACCATCGATGGAAAAAGTACGAATTTGCAGAGAAAATGTACAGACGAGCATTAAAAATCGATATTAATTTTAAAAGTGCCCTAAAGAATCTCTTGAGCTTGAAACGAATAAAGCCACTACCTTGAAAATTTTCGTTTGACTTGTAATATATTATTAACCAACCTTATGATCATCCTATATTCCTTGAGGTGCTACGTCAGTTAAGTTGCCCATAACTTAAATTCTGAATTTTAAAAAAGTACTACAAAAATCTTGTTTATTTCATGTAACTCTATTTTAAATGTATGTAATTGTCATCGAATATTGAGTAAGAAGAAATGGTTCCTGGATACGAACTATATTTCACCGTGGCTAATCAGTAGCAGGGTTATATTATTATTTAGATTTAGAAAAAGTATGTCAAACAGCAAAACGCATTTGTACCAATTGAATCCTAGGTACGCAAAAAAATAATAAAGGATCAACAAAATCAATTGAGCCATGTCCATTATAGATATATCACTTTTAAGACATTATAGTACGTGCGTTTTACGTTAGTATCTATAGTACACTTTGGTAACTCCTGGTAATTGATTGTTGATTGTTATTGTTCGCCCAACATCAAATACAGTACCCGGCCAAAAAGATTGCACATCGGTCTTTGGAAAGAGACATTTGGCTGTTTACGAAGATTTCCGAACACTGGCGACCGTCCATCAATCATCGTATTTATTAAGTGTTCTTTTTTCTTCTTCTTTCATATCAAATAAATACTGCACTTTATGGACTTAATTAGTTTACGTCAAATCGATGACATGCAAACTTTGAATATCTGTAGAGAGTTATTGCAACTACTAAAAAAAGGGGTAGTATAATTGTGTATTATTTAGAAATAAAATAAAAGAAAACCAATTTTTTTCAATAAGTATTGTAAACCAAAAATTTCAAAAATTCTCAACTCATTCCATTTCACTATCTGTGCTCTGAATGAGGTCAATATTAGTGTCACTATCAGCCGTATTTATTACTAGTCTATCAGTGTAATAACATCATAATCAAAATTGTCCATATTAAATTGCCTTTTTGGACTCCCTTTTTTCGGACTGGTAAACTTAACTGAAGTGGAAGTTGTCGCAGTACTGACTTTGTTTAATATATTGTTTAAAGTTTTTCTTGAAGCTCTTGAATCTTCTTGAATAACTTACATTGTGATCCTCATTGTTTTTATACTATCGGCTTCGGTTACAAAATAATTATAAACATTGTAAATAATTTCGCGTGACTGACCTCCTAAAGGTATTCCTCTTTTTCCTAAAGATGCCATCGTAAAATTTAAAGTCGAGGGGTTTGAACAACTCTATATTATATATTTTCAACTAAATACGTCCGTACCCTACTGGAGCTGTACAACGACTGACGAACGTCACATAGGTAGTGTGTGACAACGCTCTATGAAATCGAAATTAGCCGAGTCTCTTTCCAAGGACCGATGTGCAATCTTTTTAACCGGGTACTGTACTTACCTAAATGTTCAACCAATATTTGCAATGTGCTAACGGCTGTCCAGAGTAACATTTAAGACAGGCTTTTATCCTATCACTCTTTCGCTTATGATGAGCTCCGTCAAGTACAAATCGACACCAGCAATTAACACTACGCTAACTCGAATTTTTACGATTTTGCGTTTTTTATGCCAAGTTATTTACTATAATTTAACGCATCTGTTCACCAAATTTCGTCACCAAATTTTCAAAAACAAAAAAGTTTTGAAACTCAGAAAACGCTAAGTATATATACTTTTTGATATCACCCGGTCTATAAGCCGCTAACTCTTTTTAGCCGAGTACGCGCGGGGACTACCCTAAGTATCAGATGTCGTTGTGTAACTCGTCAGCACGCATTTTGTGATTACTGAAAGTTTATTTGCAACGTTTAATTAAAATTTATAGTATTAATTTGTAAAAGCAGTACATTACGCTTGTTACTTATTATAATAAACAAATATGTCTCGAAAACGAGCTAAATATTTAGTGGAACTAGGTAAAGAGAAACACCGCGGCTACACCCCGGAAATAACTACGCTAAGTAATATTTGGCGTTGTTTAATATGATTCAGCATTTTTTATTTTTGAGACAAACACGGCTAATTTGTGCTAAATTCAAAATTAAGAAAACATGTTTAAAAATAATAATCATTTATTATATAATCGATACTGAATAAGCTATAGTAAAATCATCATTAAAATAGGTTTAAAATTTAAAAAGTTATCGTAAGTTTCCCTTTAATTGGCTCTGGTGTAAAGTTACAATTTTTAAGTTTTTAAGTCGAAATATAAGCAGTAAAAAATCGCACGTTCAACAAGACCGCTAAAGGCTTCTCGCGGGGCTGTCAGAGTGCCGCGCAAGACGAGTGGACGCGCTTTGCGTTAATCGTTATTGCGTGCGCCCCAGACACTCGGCGATCTTTTTAAAACCAGCAATTTCTTTGGTGTTGCGGATGTCTATAGGCGGTGGTGATCACTTACCATCAGGTGACTCTTCCTTCACTTACTTGTTTGCCTTCCTATTTCATAAAAAAAAACTGCCACAAAAGTATTACGTAGTAATATGGCTGCTAAGCAACTCTGCTTCTCGAAACCGGAGCTTAAATTTTTTTCTTACTTCTAAAAATGTTAATATTTTTTTAACTACCCAATTATATTTGTAAATTAGTTAATTCATTTCATAGAATCCAAATAAACGTAATAAACAATAAAAATAACTTTTCAATTTTACAAAAATTAAGAGTGACAACCCTAATGCTCTAATGAAGAGTAGCTGCTATCCTAAAAAAGGCCTAACATACTGAGATACAGCGCTAACTAAACAATAATAGCTTTTTATACAAAAATTAAGAGGACAACCCTAACGCTCCATTGGAGCGTAGGTATTTATCTCAACAAATAGGCCTACTTTCGGTACTGCTTTATTTATATACTGTGACAAGGCGGAACTGTCGCAGCACCTACCTACACCGGTAACATAATATGAGTATAGCTTACCGTCGACTCATCATATTATCGAGCATGTTTATTTCTTTTACGCGTGTTAGCTGCATCATTTAACTTCGTCAAAATTACTTTGCGGACGTCGGTGCTGTGAAAATAACTTTAAAATTCCTAAAAATGGGCTGTTACTTTTCTAAGGAGGTATGTGTTTACATATTAGCGTTTTGAAGTTGAACAACTCAAAAGTGGCGCTGATTGGTAATAGTGGTAATTTTCGTTTTGAAAGCGTAATTCCGGGCCGCGGTGCCGTCAGTGCAACAGCAAGAATGTAAACAACGTGTTTGAGCGTCTGTGCTACAGCTGCACGGCGGAGGCGCGGCGCCCGGTGCCTCCGAAGGACGGCAGCGAGAAGCCCTGCTTCGGCGAGTACCGCTGCGGCGTGTGCGCGCGCACCTGGACCAGCCGCCTGTGCTGGCCGCGCAACTATCAGACCTGCATGCGCTGCCGGCAGCCCGTTTACCCCTTCAATTGGGTACGTCCACTTCACTATACACATTGTTTAATGGAACTGTTCAAAGTTTTACCCTTTTCCCCAGTACGAATCAGACGAATAGTTCTATGAAGTCACACTTCCATGGCACAAATGGCAAATCCGGCACTCCGCCTTTAAGCGGAAAGGCTTACACGATCTTTTTTGAATGGGTATGAAATTAAAAATTTGATTCTTAAGAGTAACTAGGGACACATAATTCATGATAAAGGTGGGCGAGATCAACATCGCACACCACATGTACCGCTTATGGGTAGCCGTCTTCGGCCCTAACATCTCTGACACAAGTTTAAGTAATCCCACAATCAATACATGAAATGCATCATCCCTTAAGGCTGGACCACAACCGATACGAATGCGTATGGCTCCTGAGACACTTGCGTGCGCACGCCGGTGGTAATGTATGAAATTAAATGTTGAGACGCCACATCGCTTGTGTTGCGTGTACGTATCGCTGCTCTACGAAGCCAGGTGGAGCCGTGCTGCATAGACATCCGATATGGCCTGGCCATTACTTATTAGCTTGTGATAGCTGCAGTAGTTAAAGCCGGACTGAGGAATAGTCTTCTTTTGTGTCAGACGGGTTATCGCTGCTGGAGGACAGTGAGGCCCGGTCAACATATGGGCGACTGGTGACCATGTGGCAGCGGCGGCGCTCTGTTGCGAGCGAACTCAGAGCCGTAGTACTGAGCTGCTGCCAACATGACTACCCTAAGCAAGCTTAATTTATCCCACAGTGCGGATCTATCTAAATTACGTAATAAAAGGCGACCACTAAATATGTGAACTCTAAATGGGGGCTGGGGACGGGTCGAGCAAAATCTAACCAAATCTCATTTAAAGGGAGGGAGGGGGTAATGAAAGTCTTACGTCAAGTTTAGCGAATAAACATTAATATACAGATATTTAAGCAAAATCCTTGAAAAATCAATCCTGGGCATAGACGACATTAAATATAATCTATGGCTATTTTAAAGTCGTATGAAGCAAAATACAAATATTTGACAATAAATTTAATTCTTTTTAAATTATAGGGTAAATCTAATGTGCGGGGGAGGGAAGGGGTCCATTTAAAAACTGGTTACGAAATGAAACTCAAAAAAATCTGACTGGTTTTCAGTAACATTAGGTTTGGATCTCGGCATTAGTTGACAAAGATTGCTTTGAATAATTAATAGATTCAGGCGTTAATTGCGGAGGTTCATTTCAAGAAAATGGAACAAACTACCTTGCTACTCCGCGAAACCAGTGCCGTGCTCGTGCAAGATAGCTGCGTCTTGCGACATATATATATGTATAGAAAGTTTCACAATAGATAGTTTGATTGATAAGGTCATATATCCGGTAACCATGACCGGTATAAGCCAACCAAAGTCGACACAAATGGGCCTTTTATATTTAAGAGCGACCAGACGAAAGATGTCCTAAGTCCTTTGCCTTTCAAAGAGTTCCTTCGGCAACGATAAAGACAAACATATAATACAAACGGATCATTCACGTATTTGAAGTCGAGTCGATATGTTGTGTCGTCGTCGCGCCACCGCCGCGGGGGCTCATGATTAAGGACCACGGACTGGTCTGAAACAAGTCTACAAATACGTGAGTAATCCGATTGTATTAATATGTCCGAGCCTCACGGTAGTTTTATAATAAAGACACAAACTGTTTTCAGCGCGAACTCACCGCGACCGACCGCATGCACTCCAGTAAACAGGAGCACCAGAGAGAATACTGCCAGAAGTGTCAGCAAGTCGGCTATTACTGCGGCAACTATGCGCGCCTGTACGAGAAACTGCAGAGGGAGTGAAAATGTCCTCCAATTTAAAATAGCCTAAGCAAAGTCCAAAACGTTGGGAAATTCTGAAAATTGGTGCCGTTATTCCTATACTTAGATTTAGATTATTTCCTTTCCATTTATAGTAGAGTCGACCAATAAAGTCGCTTTTGCCGATTAGACAATAAATTCTTTTGATATCTATTCTGTTACAGAGCTGTACAGGCAACATCGTGTTTTCTTTCGTTCTTCTCGATTGCTTACGTGAAAGTAAATAAAATGTTAAAATGTAGTCTCCTCAAATTCCGCATTTGTGGTACAGTCAGCGTCAAATATACCAGAGCGGGCAAGGTGTCAAAAATATCTGAACTCGACTCTATTGTCAAATACGCTCGGGCGTGTTCAGATATTTTTGATCACCTTGCCCGCTCCGGTATATTTGACGCTGACTGTACGTACTACCGCCAGCCACTGCGACTCGGTTTGTAGCTCGGCGCGTTCCTTTCTGATAGTCTATTAAGAGGAAATGAGTACGCGTGCTTAGCCTTCCTGCGGGGCTGAAGCGATTTCTTGGTCGACATCGACAACTACCGAAGTGATTTAAGGGCCATTTATACGAGTTTCGCATGCGAGTTGCAGTACATGGCGGGTTACCAAGGTGTGATATGATTGATCGTGCCGCGCAATGGAATGCAACACACATAGGTACGAGATCTTGCTCCGTGTCATTGGCCCCTTAAAAAACAAGACTACGGGAGTAACAGAGTTTCACAATAGCAACAAGGAAAAAAAAAATCACTGGATAACCACCGTTATTGCACTGTACCCGGCACGTAACTAGAACTAAACTAGTGCCAAAAAATAGCTGCAATTGGACGTGCGCTACATGGTATACGTATAGGTATATGTATGCGGGATATATACATGGTGGAAGAAACGATCGCCACATGGACGGCAACTACTTTAAATATTGGAAATAGCAAAATTAACGCAAAGGACACTTATTTTTATTATTTATGAGAACAAATAATGCTGCATTTTTGAAAAGTCGTCTGTCTTTACTGGGAATTGAACTGATCGAATATGACAAAGCAATAAAGTTGTGTTTTGTAGTACAGATCGAAAGGATCATTGATATTGATCATTTATTTCTACAAGTAGGCATCTTTGAACTAAATAAAGACCGTGAAAACTAAGAATTATTTGTATGGTACATTGTTTTTACCTAATCATTTAACTAATACTGAAAATAACAAGTCGCTCAATTTCGCTATCATGCAAAGAAAGTATACAGATTTTTAAATGACTTAAACTTATCACGGTCTTTATTTAGTTTAAAGGTGCATGTGTTGTAAATATTAACAACCACTATAAATCACTCTTTCGATCTGTATCGTAAAACACGACTATTGTTTTGTCATATTCAACCAGTTCGATTCCCAGTTAAGGCAGACGAATTTACAAAAAGCCATAAATGCAGTGTATTCATTTTTTTCAAAAATAAAAGCAAGTGTCCTTTGAGTAGAATTAGCTATTTCCAATAATTAAGGTATTTTCCATCTTGTATATGTACACGATACATCATTCAACCAATTTGATTTATAGGTGACTGTAGAACTATTTCACAATAAACGTCACAATGACTTATCAATTAATGTCAAAATATCCAAGCGAAGACACATTGCGACAATGTTCCGTAGTGGTCTATGAATCAAATGGGTTGACGGTTTGTTTATCTGAGGAAAACTTTTGAACCATTGTTCCGATCATGTGCCGGTCAAGTTCTAGATTCGTGCCAAGTTTTATAACTTACTTTGCGCAGCTCAAATGTTACTCCTGAAGCATTGTTTCTACAATAAAAATTAATGACGCCTTAACATGACCGCCTAAGTTTAATTATTCATTCCTCTCTGCGGCTCTCTCTAACTAGTGCCGTAAGAAAGGAATGCAGAGGGAAATTAGGGCGGTTAAGTCACAGTATATAAATACAGCAGTACCGAAACTGGGCCTATTTGTTGAGATAGATACCTACGCTCCAATTGTCCTCTTAATTTTTATATAAAAAAATTATTATTATTTAGTTAGCGCTATATCTCAGCATGTTAGGCCTTTTTTAAGATAGCAGCTACTCTTCATTAGAGCATTAGGGTTGTCCTGTTATTTTTTTGTAAAATTGATAAGTTATATTATTATTATTTATAACAACGTTCACTTGTGTTCTATAACGATCAAACAATGAAATGAATTAACGATTTTACAAATAAAATTGGGTAATTAAAAAAGTCCAACATTTTAAGAAGTAACAAAAAATTAAAGCTTGGGTTTTTGAAGAACTCGAGTTCAAGCAGCCATAATATTACGACGCAATACTTTTGTGGTATCTTTAAAAGATCGCGCATTGTCTCGGGCGCACGCAATAACGATAAACGCATAGCACGTCCGTCCACCGGTCTCGACGCGGCAGCCGCAACCCGCGACTGACGGTACCGCGAAAAAACCTTAGCGGCCGTGTTGAGCGTGCGTCTGTGTGAGTGCGCCGGTTTCGAGCGTTTGTACGTAGATTTCTTACTGCTTATATGTATACAGTGGCTACGTTGAGGCCACTGAAGCTAATGTAAATAATATAAGTAATAATAATATCGATTACTAAAATATCATGAAAAAAATTGAAAAAGGGAACATTGAACTACCTACTACCCATCAACAGTTGACTATGATGTGGTCAGTCGATTCATCGAGTCCCGAAATGTAATGCAACTCGCACCGTGTCTTGGTCCTTTATGATGGCAGAATATGGAGAACTATAATACTGATTTCAGTACCTCTCCCTATGGAACATGCTCTAAAAGTTAGATTCTAATTGATACAGAATATCAGCAAAAATAAGATGCTGTAACATATTTTGTTCTTGCGCATTACGTAAGAATATTGCATTACCGCGACTCTAATTGAGGCACTCAAATATGTTTTGTATGTATTTGTTTAGGCATTTTTTTAATGGATTAAGTTACATAAGTTGATTTTTTGTTTCAAATAATTTAGAAGGCAAACGTTTGTTTACTTAAAATTATTAGGTGCTTTACGTATTTTGAATTAATAAAAATACCTTGCAACACTTGTAGTTATTCGTTTCTTCTTGAAATTAAATTTTTTTTTTCAAAAACGCATAATACCTTTACGCCTCCTTACAGTCCGAATGCGAGCTCCGAGGAATCGTTGCGAATCAAAATTGAATTTATATTGAATTAAATTTCTTATAGTACGCCATCAAGTGTGTTTTAAGTCAAAACAAACACGTATATTTGTACTATAAAAGCGAGAGTCTAGTGTGGCGTCCACCCGTTCCCTGTCTCGGCACCGATTACTCGGACCACGCGCGCAGACTGTAGGTAATTACATAATTATTCAATAGAACAAGATACCTTGTCATGGCACAAACATAGTGGAGTTTTGCACTACGCGCCGCGCCGGCTAGATTGGTGTTCTTCGCGGTCGCAGCCAAGAATGCGGGGTCACGTAGGCAAAAGTGCAACAAAACCACTGAACAAAACGACAAACTCTAACATGCACTTTTGAGTCTGATTATTTTAGGGAATCCTGATACCTTTCAACGTCCCCTCCCGCCCCGCCCCCCTTCGCTCGACAGGCCGTAGTTTGGAGACCCCTTCCTTATTATAATAAAAAAATACTGAGCTTGCAGTCTACGACGCCATACATAGTTAATTCTAAGTATTTAAACGAGCGAATACAAATTTAAATTATTCGGCTAAATCAAAGACTTCTTACCGGTCGTGTTAGTCGGGTCAGAGGTATACTGAGGTATACATATGTATATTAGTCTTTGAGAGAGTTGCTGTCATCATTATCAGTTCCGAATTAAAAGTAAACACAAATGACACATTACTGACATAATACAGCTCAATTGATTTTATTCTTCGCATATAATTTACCTAGCAACCCGGCTCTGGCTTCGCACGGTGGTAATTTAATACGAAAACTTAATAAAAAGTTCCGTAAAAAAAGATACCTACCAAGAAGATTTAACATTGGAACCACAGCAGCGATAGTAGGTAAACTGTTTGCAACACGAAAAGAAAATAGGAGTGTCAAAATTGTCAGTTACAATACAAAATGTTTCCCCTCGTTATTTCAACTTGTAGTTGCAACGACGAATATGAAGACACAAAATTTGATACATTTCCAAGTTCCGGTCAAATTTGGGGTATGCTCGGAACCATATTCGTCGTGGGAGCATTCTGGGTGCTGTTTACAAAGGTATGTTTGTGAAGCAGTGAGTCGGCAAGTCGTCGACTATGTCCGGAGGTCATCAGCGGCACTGCGAGGCAGCGGATATTTGTAAGCGGTGACGATTTTAAACATCAACGAAATGACAGTGCCAAGTGTATTAAAACAAGGTGTCATTCGAAATCATTTGCGCTTACAATACCCTTTGCAGTGCCGCTAGTGAGTGCTGGTTGTACAAGGGCGGTGTACGAATTATCCTTATAGCAGAAACAGCAGGACATACTCAACAATATCTCATAGAAAGTTAAATATAATGTAATACAAGTCACACCTGCCCCGATGTTTAACAGTTTTCTCACAATGTAATTTTCATCCAGGCACAAATTTTTGGTAAACAAATTAACTTATGCTCTAAATTTCTACTTCGCAATTACACGACCCCTGTGGCCCGAGCATAACTGCCGAAAGTGATGCACTATGCACTGCGGGATAACTTAAACATTGGCGGTAATTTTTGGGCCACAGGTATAGATCAACAATCCTCTGCATGAAAAAAACTGTTGGGAAATTATTCACAACTATATTACCTTTTATTTTAAAATAAACTCGCAGAGAACTTTGCAGCAGCATAACACGATAATGATACTGAACATAATAATTTCGCAATAGGTCACACGTCACATCAATCAATCACAATGTAGTTTATTGCATTACGACATAGCTCGCTTTATTGCAGGTAAAACTCGGAAACCGACGCCTCTTACCGTCAGGGGCGTTACTTCACCGCATAAAAGCAAGAACTGCCACCTATAGTCAAAGAGAACGTTAACTTTATAAATAATACCGCTAATGTAACTAAATAAAACTAAATCCTTGTGTCGTTAACATCATAATATTCGATTTATTTTATAATAATTTCTATAATCATTTCATAATATCTTATAAGTATAACAATATGATTAACTCTTTCTTATATCCTAAGTAAATGTAAATGGCAAATAATTATTGCTAGATAAACAAAAGATACACTATGTATATAATATATGTATAGGTCTCGAGGAAATGGAAAACACGACAGCGGCTTCTATGCACAAGTGTGCCACGCTTATATGAAAAATTAGTTCCATTTTGCGTTTTCAATATATTCGAGTACAGATTATTTACAGTAAGTTACTTTGCCAGTAATGACTTTTTTCACTACTGTTCCCTGACCAGCTGAAGCAACAACTGAGACCATGTTCTCGCACATGTTTCTTCACAAACGCTACAAGTAAAAACAAATGGAACTAGCGCTAGAATTAATTCGCCTCATTAAATAAAACTAATAAGCTAAATTCAATTTTAGCTCCTTCAGCTATTGTGAAGAAACATATGCGAGAAAATGGTCTTAGTTTTGATCGTTCACCTCTTTTAAAGGAGAAAAGGCGAAAAAAACCACAGAAAATAAAGTCTCAATGCTCCTTCGAATGTACAGCAAAAGAAATTGAACTGCTACGAATAAATAGTGAGTTTTCTTGTTATTCGTAGCTCTACAGTGAAGAAATCTCGAGTACATGTACTTACTATCGAAAGTAAAAAAATAAAAAAGCATTAGCACGTATTGTTGAACAGATCGACAGTATCTTCGGACTGTATTTTCTGGTACTCCTGGAGCAAGTACTTATGCTCTTCGTCGACGCGGCCGCGGTTCAGCAGATACACCAGAATGTACTGGTAAGGGAACACCGGCACATTGTGGCGCGCAAAGAAATGGAGCTTGACTCGCTGTATCACCTTCATATCCACGAAACAGTAATCGGCTGTGCAGCAACTTCCAGGAGTTCTGAAAGCAGAGCGTTTACGTGTGCATCAATGGAGTAAATGCATAGGCAAGGAATCTGGCTATACGTGCATTCATCTGATAGATAGGTTTACTTAGGTTTAAGACTAAATACATGCAATCAGTTCCATGAGAACATGGTTATTATAAATGGATACTTAATAGGTAAGGAACGTTCGTCGTCGTAGCATAACAGTAAGTTGAGTAAATGCATGGGTTCGTACATCCGCCTACCCTCCCAGTTCATCAAAAACCAACACTAGTGACAAATTAAAAAAGAAAAAAAGTTTTTTTTTTTCAATGCTTATCGCTTGTAAACACAAAATATTCAATTAACTACAGGACTCAAACTATAGAACGCACCCAATCAAAAAATCTACATAAAAATCATGAGACTCCTATACTTTAGTACAAATCCGATGAGATGGTGATGTCATGTCACTACATAGACGCTAAATCTATGGGGCGTTTTGGATCGAACTGCTCAATGACCATTTTCAAACCGTGAATTATCACGGTATAAGGTAAGATATTAATCTTCATAATATGGTCAGCAAAAAACAGAAATTTAAGTTTTTTGTAAGCTGTATCTACTGACTGAAGTACTACATGAAATCTGTGCAAGTTCCATGTTATCATTAGAACTAGTTAATAAATAAAAATATTGTTTATCTTTAGACACTAGCACCTCTACAATGAAGTTATAGAACATCACTGACCTCGGGTCGTAGGTTATGGGTTTCGCTTTCAATGTTTTGAATATCATTTGATAGTACTGTCTGTACTTCTTCTTCATAATAAGCACGATCTGTTTGCCCTCAAACGGAAACTTGGAATTCGGCAATTGCAGCTCCAGATGCCAATATACTGCCGCTTTAGCGACTTCCACGCTAGTGTTGTCAATTTCTAATATTTTAGGATGTTTCATCCATTCATACATATTCTCCTGTAAATGTCAAACGAATTGTAGTAATTTTTAAATATTGATGCAATATCTACCTAAGAGGCAATCAAACCAAAATATGATAGTGATAGGGCTTTTAACAAATCATAAGGAAACTTATACAAATAAAACTAAACCCACATACAGGGTGAATTTTTAGACAGTGCACTTTGTGTTGATAATTGACTATGTTAGAACGTAAATATGTATATTTTTATTATTTATACATTTTTAAACTTTTTTTTCCACAAAATTCATCCAAACAATACGATGAAATGTAGGTACCTACAGAACAAGGCAACATAAATAAAAGTAAATATGGTATATTAACGAAACTGATCTAAACATTTGTGCACTGTCTAGTTGTTAACAAAACTATAAGTCTTAAAGTCTGTAATGTCAATAATGGCGATTATTTACGCAGACCTCTCACTTACATTCAGAAACTTTTTGGAGCGGAAACTGTCATATATAAAATTGATATGCAACAGCCATTTCCCTGTGGAGAGGGCGCACACCATCATGCCCGTGAACGTGTCATTCGGCAACACTGAGATAAAATGAGTCGCTAACATCTCCATCTTAGTATTTTCCGCAACCACTCCTCCTAATTCATTTATCATGGCAGTAATTCGATCCCGGTCCTGTAATAATACACTAAATTGTTTGAAAAATTTCTTTGTCACATATTAGTTTCATTTTGCCGAAAGGCAGGGGCCGCATTTTCGCTTCAAAACTCCTACGCGAATCATCTGAGGGCACATGAGCAACGGTTCTCAAGTTAGTTATACCATTCCCCGTGGCGTTTTTGGCCACACCTGGAGATTATATTTGGCTTGTACCAACATTTTGATGTCAGTCAGTATTAACTTTTCACGTTTTGATGGCAATGCTATGGCCAAAACTCAAAAATTATGTGCCACCATTAGACCAAAAAATATATATTATTCATTATTTAGCCTATACTTACGTTTATAAATTCTGACAGCATAAAGACACTTTTGTTACAGGTGCATATTAAATTTTGCTTCAGTTTCCAAGATTCTTCTGATGTACCACTAGGTGAATTATAGTCAGTGTCTGAAAGAACATAAATAAATAAATCCAAATCCTGGATATGCAGAAGTAGAGGAATGGTACTTCAACAAAGAAAGGAACTTTATTTAAAGATTTTATTTTTACTTACCTGACATCTCCTCATGCCAGCATGCCTTCAGTTTAGTAGTGGCTTGTAACTTGTCCTTGATAGGACTGTAACTGTTGATTTTTTTCTTCTGCCTGTAACTCTGTATATACTTTCGGAAAGGCAGATAGTTTGAAGTTTTAGCTTTACTTGTCTCAAAGAACTTGCGAAAGCTAACTTTTTTCGGGGTGCTGTGATTGCTAAATGTCCTGAGTTAAACATTTAAATGTTAGGTAATCAATTAAATGTAAGGGTATGGAATCAATAATCAGCAACGCCCAAACATATACCAAACCACTTTAAAACCTCTGCATTGCTCTTTGCTGGGATCCGCAATTTCTGGCGTTCAGCACAATTGACATGCAGACGCTTTGACATTGGCTCAAGTTGAAAGATTATGAACAGAAACGAAGTTATTATAAGACGCAAAAAAGATGACGAGGTTTAGATTACTAATGAAACTACAAATCCAACATAAAAGCTTGAATTACATTTTATCCCAGTGTTAGTTGCGAAGCAGTATATTAATCGTAGCCCATGCCTACATTTAGAGTTTACACTCACGCATTTAATGATTTAATAGGACTCGAATAAGGTGTTTGGTTTTCCTCAACTTTTTTGCAATCTATTTCTTGATAAATATCCTCAATAGACCAACCTATTTGGCGACGCACAGCTATAGGTCTTCTTGTCTTCTCGAACACAGGCGGGGCTATATCCACGCAATCTACATCCGAGTCAGTTACAGGATGATCATATTTGAAATGAACAACTCGCAAGTGTTCGAGGTATGCCAGTTTCTCTGTATGAATTTCATGGCAGACTGGGCAAACAATGTGATGCAACTTAACATTAAGTGTGCACTTGTTGAAGTGCATGACATAGCTATCATACTGGTTAAATTTTTCATCACAAAGGACGCATGTAACTTGTAAACGTGGGGGTTTTTCCGGCGTGGTCATGATCAGTCTGTCAGTGTCAGATGGTGTGACATCAGTGGCTACAAGGGTTTCGCTGCTGCTGGAACGTTGCAGCTCATTGTGCTCGATGCTACAAATTACACGGCAAGTGTGGGCACCGAGATTGCCATGAGACTCATTGCAATACACACATATAACAGAATCCACATCACTGTCAGTTTCGTCGCTGACATCATGACTGGCACCAACATGACCTTCCTTGATGACATTCTGTACGTTTTCACCCTCCATTGATTTAGCGTGCATATGAAACTCTTTATTCATAAATATATTGTATTCAAAATTAGGTGGCTTGTTAATATTTTCTTCTGTGAACAACAATGACCATAATAATTAGTTTTAACTTGCTGAGCCAGGCAGCATGTCTTACAACTGATACATAATATTCAAAATTAAATAGTTACCTGGGGTTTTCCGTAATATCTCGTTAATTCGCTCACACTGGAGCTTAAACAAATATGCAGTGCTCAAATTCTCTAAGCAACTTGAACAGACTCGATCCGAGAGGCCATCACCTTCAAATATCTGTAACCATTATTAAATGACTTTATAATTAATTAATTAAAAATGGCTAATGCGATGTTAAGGATGAAATATTCAGTGCCTATACAAGATTATTTATGTATGTATAGCTTTATATCCTATCATTTAGATATGAAAAATATATAAACACAATAATGTTATGAAGCAGCCAAACAATAATAAATAGACTGTGTAGTCGACAAATCCTTCAGGAGTTGTCTACTTTCCTAATGGATTTGATTTTTTCATGGACTGCTTGAGAGAATACAATGAGTATGCTAGTGCTTCATAATTAATCAAACTGGGGTAGAGCATGTCGGCCAAGTTGGCCCTACTTAGTTTAGATTAGGCTATGGGTTTAGATGGTTTATAGGGTTTACTTCATGATGTTTTTTTTATGAAATAGGAAGGTAAAAAGGAAGTGGGTCACCTGATGGTAAGTGATCACCACCGCCTTTAGACATCTGCAACAACAAATAGACTGCAGATGCGTTGCCAACTCAGAGGGCTAAGATGGAATACCTCTTGTGCCAGTAATTACACTGGCTGCCTAGCTCTCCACGCCGGAACACAACAGTGCAAGCACTGCTGCTTAACAGCAGGATTATAGAAATAGAATAGAAATAGAAACCATTTATTTCAGGCTGCATAGGCCCATAGAAAAAATACCTTAGACTAACATACATATTTATAAAAACTTATGGTGGTAGCGATCCGGACAAACCGTGCACAAGGTCCTACCACCCGCGAATGTTTCAGAGATGATAAGTACTCAAAAAAAAAACTATTTTAAACTTATTTAAACTAACTGCAAAGAAAAAGTATGTTACAAATTGTCCTATATCAAAATGTCAGACATATTTGTATGAGACTGCCAGTGTCCTCGTACCATGTACAGAAGATCACCAATCCCTTATTTATACATGGAACTTCACACGTTTGGCAACCCTGATAAGTTATTTATTTACAATTAGGATTATTCTAAGTACTGTTGTGAGCCATGGCTTTCCATTGCTTCACAAAACAAGAACTACTTCTGTACACATCATCCCTTTTTCTAATTATTTACATAGGCTTAGTTATGTACTTGTGTAATAACCCTAGTGAAATTCAGAGCTTATTCCCTACTTTACAGTAATGCATCTTTGATTCAACTAGTTTACCCATTTAGGAATGGCATTGGTGGCTGCTTACACAATAAAAAGAATAAGTAAAGTCGTAAATAGCATTATTAACGCAAATTATTGTTTACTTACTTGAATATTTGCGAAAGACATGACCATCTCTGACAACTTGATGGATTCATCCTGTTCGAATATTGAGCAGAATTCGCCAAGTTTCAAGCATAATCTACATTTATGAAACGGTTTGTCCATTACTGCCATAAATTCTTGTTGATCTCCTACCTCACACCCTTCATTTCTCATCTTTAAACGTATTTCTACGACGACTTATCTATCAGGTTAATTTTATACCACGCACTGACTTCCTATCCTACATAATTAAATTAACACTAACACTGTAAAAGTCAGTTTGTCAGTTATTTCAAAATGTGCCTATTTGTTTACGGGACCCGCTATTCGTATGTTTTATATTACGATTAAAAAACCGACCAAGTGCGAGTCAGAGTTGCGCGCAGAGGGTTCCGTACAAACTTAATAAGCGCCGAACATTGCATTGCTCTAACGAAAAGATAAAATTGAATCGAAGGGCAAACTTAACTTTACCATTGGATAACTGTTGTTCCCATACATATCATATGCAAATATGTAAATTTGTAACCGCAATTTTTTTTGTAGTGTTACTACAAAGGTTTTAAATTAAATCAACCCTTCCTTTAAATCACTAAATTTTCAATGGACTCGTCTTTTTTTTGGGAACACATCTTATATAATATGATTTTTGGACTCTGTGAGAAGCCTGAGACTAAATTAAAATTTTTCCCTAATTTTTGGACATTTCTCATATAAGTTACCAATCAAATTAGTCTCCCAAATTAAAAATCAGACTCCTCATAACTAGACGATAAAGGTAAAGCCTGTATAGGCAGAGATGCCTGTGCTTTTCCCAAGGGGATAAAAAAAACCTGTCACTGCTACATGCTGCTACATCATTGCTAGGTGACATCTGTCAAAGTGGCATAACCACAAAGTTCAAACTAATAAGGCCGTCTGTTTCTGTTAGTTACTGGTTTGTGGGCATAACAACGTAGCTCTTATTCTTAGAGCTTTCCTCTTATTATATGATAGCAATCACTAATAAATCCCGGCTATCAGTAGTCTGAGGCTCTGAGTCTGCATAGAGTACATTGAATATACCGGTAGACTGTGCACTTACTTCCTAAGCGGTTGATAGGCTGGCCACTTTGTTAACTATTGCATATATAACAAACGAATGCAAAAAAACCTGATACCACTGCTGCAACCACTGCATCTTCAACCACCAATTTCATCATGCTACCAGAACTTGAGGTAGATGTGGAAAAATATAATGCCGCTTTTCCAAACTTCGGGCGGCCTACCATCATAGGTTACATTGGTTTAGAGAATTTAAAATTTACTAAGAGAACTCAAAATAGAAAAGTTAATTTTGATCTCAACGTGCTTTTAGACAAAGCAATACATAAACCAGATGATTTGGATGTTAAACTGACTGACTTGCTACGGTTTCTCTTGGAGCAAGAAGCAAGATTAAACTTGTCTTGTCAGAACAGCTTGGACAAGGCTAATTTCTTCTGTTACCGGGGTCTTATGACCTGTGTAGCATGCACTCCCTATGAGAGAAGAGAGCCTTGGAAGATTGTGGCATTGCTTTTTAATGGAAATATATATTTATGTGCCAGGGATACTGAAGAAAAGTTGCTTAGAAAATGCAATATGTCCCCAGAAGAAAAGAAGTTTACATCATGGGGCTACAAGTTTGAACAGTACATGTTATCAGGTAAGTCTCTATTTTAGTATATTTTGTGTAATGAAAGTTGGGAACAAAAATAAATGCAAAATTAACAATTACAAGTTAACAATTTTATTTTTAGATACCGTGGACACGGAACCTAATCCTAATGTTCCTGTGAACGAAACAGAAGAATTTTCACTAGTATTTAGAACACATTTAAATCGCCATATCATAGTGTATGGGGCTGAAATGGATGGTATCCAATGTGACCACGGCAGAGTGACGCCTCCACCAGCGTCTGATCTTGGTACTGAAGCTACTATAAACTATTTATCCAACCATGAATTTATTGAACTCAAAACAAGCAAGCGGATAGAGCACCCGCGCCAAGAAGCCAGTTTTAGGTAACCTTTATAGCCAGTTTACATTCTTACAATGTTAAATTTAATTACAGGATTAATTGTTCTTTCCTTATTAAAACTAATTTGAAAATTACCAGGAGATTCAAAACAAAGAAGTGGTGGTGCCAGTCGTTTTTAGCTGGTGTGAACACATTGGTGTGTGGAGTTAGGGACGATGCTGGCATTGTGAACGAATTAAAAACATATAATATGAGAGATTTGTCAAGAATGTCACAGGTACGTACAGGTATTGATATCAAGGTTCAATAGGCTTGTTACTCCACCTAATCACACTTAATTTTCAATATGATAGGGCATCATAGCTTAACCAGGATCCCTTGTAGTCCTGCTTACTTTCAAGTTTTTATCCTAGACACAAGGATAAGAAGTAAAAGTGCTAAAAAATGTTTTAGGGTTCCTCCCATAAATAAAAGCAATAGGTATTTGTTTTATGATGTATTGTCAGATTATATAACACTTAAAAAATTTTATTAGTATATTTAAAATGAATAGTAATGTAATTTTGTGTGTATACAGAGTGTCCCTAAACACAACGCCAAAACTTCGAGGGCTAATAGAGCAGCCCTTAAGTTAAATCTACCTTGAGACTCGGACATATTAATAAAACGGATCACTCAAAACAACGACGTAAAAATACGACAGTGATCCGTTGTATTAATAAGCCCATAATCTATCAAATTAAGTAAATATGACTTTAATTAAATAGGGTTTACTCATAAATTAGGCAAGATTTTCAAAAATCTATAAATCACATATTTGTAACGGCTATATGATGATGTTATTTCAAAAATCTTGAATCACATTTGGTAGCACATTATTTTGGCAAAGTCTTGCAAAAACAGATTTAAAAAATCATTAAATAAGGCCTAAGCCCCGCCATACTACAATATAAGCTCCTTTTGGAGTAGAATAGCATTATCTCGTAAAGTACTGCGTAAATTATAAAATTTTGTACCATTCTGAAAACTACTGTTGAAGTAAAATACCTTAAGATGACCAAATTGATTTGTTCAGCGACCGCAGCGACAGATAAACTTTTTTCGGTTTTCGCTCGCTGCTTGTGTATTATTAAAATTGTAAAAATAATTATCTTGAATAAATTGAAAAAAAAAAGTGTTTTTTTTTTACGTTTTGTGCAATGTCAGCTTAATACACTTTTTAAAGTCTATCAAAATTGAAGATAAAAAATTAAAAATCTAAGGTTTTGTTATTTTTTTTACCGCCTCAACGTTATAGCATGTAAACAATATTTGATTAGATTCGATAGCACAGTTCTTGAGTAACATTATACAAAAATTAGATTTCCAAAATTTCGCAATTTGCTGTTGAAGTACCTGAAAGACTCGTTCAGGGTATCAAAAATTAAGATTTTTACAAGAGTGGTAATATGTCGAAAACTATGAAGTTTTCATTAAGGTCATATTTTGTTTACTTAATTCGATAGCTTATAGGCTGCTCTATCAGCCCTCGAAGTTTTACCGTTGGTTTTAGGTGTCAAGTACCCAATTGTGGAAACCATTTTCAATTTCGTGCGGTAGTGTTTGCGTGATGCGCATACAGATATAAAGACAGACAGATTGAAATTCTAAAAAAAATATTTTTGCTTCTACTGCAGCAGCAATACCGGAACGGAACCCTAATTAACTCGTTATTCCTATAAAGACCCCCTCATATTAATTAGGGTTCCGTCGTACCTCAAAAGAATAAGAGGAACCTTTATGTTATCACTTTGTTGTCTGTCTGTCAAGACCGTTTTTCTCAGAAACGCGTGGAGGTATCGAGTTGAAATTAATATCATGTAAATAATCAGGTCTGCAGTCCCTTAGACCTGTGAAAAATCAAACTTCTAAGTCAACAAAATCAAAAGATACGGCCGTTTAGTTTGGCATGACGCAAGGTCTCAAGGCACAAATGTGGGAAAAAATCCGAAAACCGTATATATATATCACAAAAAAATTATTATATTTAGGTAGACTTGAAATGTATGAGGACAAAATGTATCCGACGGCAGAGTCCCATAATTTAGTTCATCTTGCTTAGAGCAATGTTTGGTGCTTATTAAGTTTGCACGGAACCCTCGGTGCACGACCCCCACTTGGCCGGTTTTTTCTCTCAATTATCTCCTATGTACAGACATTGGTCAGATACAATTTTGTTATATATATGTACTTATCTTGTAAATGTAATTACTTAAATGCATTTTTTTAATTTTCAGAGATATTGGAATCCAAGTGTTTGTTTCAACTTCTTGGATGCTTTCTTCACATATGTAAAAAAATGTTTGGCACAAGAAATTAGGAGAAGCCATGGAGATAATGCCATACACAATTTACAAACATTGCCACTCATAAGCATCATGTTCGAATGGAATCCAGGGATGCCTGTGCGTGTGACAGGACACTACAGTAACGAAGATGATCCAATATTGCCCGAGTGGTTTATGACTCAATTTATTAGAAAAACTTCATAGGAATAAATAATGATAGTAGAAAAGATGAGCCAAATCTTACGTCATACGTGTAAAGTTTGGTGCTGGATTCGCTGTATGTGCCAACTCATTCAAAAAGATTGTTACAGTCAACGTCATATAGTACGTAGCAGTCAGGATCACCAAACAGTTGGAAGCATCCAGAATGCTCATTAACATCGACGCGGCCTAAGTGATCAAATTGTTCAGGTCATCCACAGTGCTCAAATATACCGGAGCACACACAACGCGAAATACTTGATTACGTTCAAGACGCCGCTCGTCCCGTAACAACCACACTGTAGCTGAGCATCCGAAGTAACCAAAAGTATGGAACACACTAGAAAACTGTTATGTGTTAAAGTCACTATTTATACAAATTAATTCCATTATTTCGTGAAATAAATATTAAGATAGTTTAGCACATGGCCCTCGATCGAGCTACAAGGGAAAGATGGTAGATAAATAAATAATAATAGATAGCGTTTTATAAAAAAAAATAAAGATACAATTAAGAAATTTTGTCGAGAGCTCATTGTTACTACTGCCTTCTAGTGGCCAACTAGGGAACAAAAAAATTGCAAGTCCCGCCCGCATAGTACCCACAAATGGCCGGCGCTATGAAGATGCGGTTTTTTGTAATATATATTTTTTATTTTGTACTAGAATAGTATTATAGAATTTGTGGCTGTATTAAAGAAAAAATGTATGTTTAAGTAATACAAAAATGAGTACAAAAATTGTCGTTAAATATGTAATCTATGTAATTCTAATCTTCTTAGAAATCATATTTTCTTTGATACTATTGTATTTACTACCACGGCCACGTACAATCAGCAGCAGATATATATATAGATATGTATATAGATATGGTGTATTAATATACAGTCGAAGTGGTAAAGGAAACCAACACACGGCTTTATTGTCAAGAGAGTAAGATTGAGCGTTCTAAAATTAAAATTCTCAAAAATATTACCAATGCTCAATCACATGGATTCTCATGTGTATGTATTTGGTCCTTAGACACACTTGAGTGTTAATAAAATAATAAGTACCTTGGCAACCGAGCTCTGCTCAGGACAGATGTTAATTTCATTGAAATTTTTCAAGTGATAAATTTTGCTCATATAATATGATAGGATAGGAGACATCCGATGACTCAGATCGACCCCAATAACTTCACACTTTCTTTATAAATAAATAAAATAAACCATAATAAATACTACCATATCATTTATTATCACTGCATATCAAATGGTGTAAGTCAACATCCATTAAAGACTAATTAACAACATGGATATTTTCACTTAAATTTAACATTAAAATAAAATCTAGTTATTATACTAACACTTTTGTATTATCTTAAAAATAAAAACAAAATAACTAAGAGAACAACATAATTGTAGTACATAAAAATAAACAGTACCTGCTATCAATACATCTAAAACATAATGTTAATTTCGAATTTACATAACAATCTCTTATGCTAGTAACAAAATCTCCATCATACGACTGTTTCTGTCTCGACAAGTATTAACTCGTCATGATCCTTGCAAGCTATTGTTATCCCAATCAAAAATACCGCTCTGGTAATGAGACAACTATGTCCTTAACAAATGTAAATTCGGTTTAAAATACATGTAGTACAAAGAACAAAGCCGTTAATCAGTGTGTTGCTGTTGTATGGTGAGCGTCTCAAATGCTACTGTGGACTGCAACAGTCTGCACCATTAATAAATATATTTATGTATCAAAATCGCTTACACAAAATCCCTGACTAGTGTTTGATTAACGGAATCTACATATAGGCCAAAGTAAATTTATTACGTCGTTAAATATATCAATTAATAAATATAGAATGTTGACGGGTTATACAAACGTATTTGTATAGTCAAACGTAAAAACAACATTATTATACATACATGCACGCAGATGTGATAGTATTGATAAAAATTATGCTTACACTTATTAAAGAGTATGTTTATTTGAATTGAATCACACACAGGTCCTACCTACGCATAGTGGCAATGATACTACTTTCCATTGACTCTACTTCGTACTCGCGGTCGCGCATGTTGGGTTTATGTAAGAATGCAAATAATCGCGTCATTTCACATAGAACATGATCCTTATGACTATTACATGTACAAAAATATATTGAGTGTGTATTAATGATGTACTGTGACAGTCGAATATGATTAATTTAATGTTATTTTTAAAGTACATATAATATTAAATAAAAGTAGTAGATATATAAAATGTTTTTTTGAAAGTCTGTGCGAGATTAAAGCGAAGTTTACAATACATCCGAGCCTTTTAAAATTACTAAAAGTGATAGCTATTTTTAAAGCAACGATGGCATGGCATACATGACATTATCTTTGAAAACGACGTACTTAAAAATAACTAGACGTATGATGGATATTCCTGCAACTTCGGGATGCGTGTGAAATTACACAGAACATGATGTGATTATGATCGTTGAAACACTCTTATTTATTTACATTTCACATTTTCGTTGTCTAATAAAACAATGCCGATGAAACCGCGGACCTGATTTTCGGTTTTAATTGAATCAATTTTCACATAGAAAGATTGATAACATTTAAATATTCATAATAGATGTTATGAGAGCATTTTCAGATATTTTTCACTATTAAATTCGTAATAGCAAAGAATGAGTAACAACGGTACATTGACTTGGCTACACTTGGAAAATGCGAGCTGCAGTTATCGCCTATATAAATATACCCTCACCATAGATCTGGAGTGGCTTAGTATACCTAGATTAGCTTATGTCGAATCCTGAAAGCACCACTTGAGTCGAACCATTTTGGCGCTGTTCTCGAAGTTATGCGACGTGTAACTAAAATCTCCATGCCAGTGCGACTTGGAATGGAATGAAATTAATTTCACGTCTACGTGACTGGCATAGATAGACTCTCTGAACACAACCTCGCCTACGGCGCCAAAATAGCGTAAGTCTATTGGTTGCCTTAGAGGGAACTGTCAATCCATAGTAATAATCGGTCCAGACTATAGAAAGCCCTGGTAAAAGGTAAAATTATTATTCGTTCTAAAATGCGATTGAAAACAATCATCATGTATTTAAGCGGCAAAAGTGCTAACTTTTTTTTGCGTTACGTTGATGTTGGTACATATAGTTGACATTGCCTCATCGGTGCAGGACGAACTCTTCAGATCTTTGGACTTTCACGAATTTGTTTTATTAGACAATGAAAAAAAAATTATGCTAATTGATGTGGTGTAACTTAACAAAATA
This sequence comes from Ditula angustiorana, assembly GCA_963691745.1. Classification (NCBI taxonomy): domain Eukaryota; kingdom Metazoa; phylum Arthropoda; class Insecta; order Lepidoptera; family Tortricidae; genus Ditula; species Ditula angustiorana. Next base: position 24,814,413 of record OY829472.1, read on the forward strand.
TACATCTTAGCTTAATAATTAGGTACTAGCTGAATTTGGTAAGTTTGTATACCAAATTGGAATAATAACACTGATCACTGAGGTTCTCCTTCGTGGTCTTCCCCTCGAGATAATGATAGCCAAAGTTAATTACTTCGTGTTCAAAATATCTACAAACTTTAAAACAGTCTTCGGTTTCACTTACATATACATCCCTGTTGATTCAGTGTGTCATATTTTGTACTAAGTTGTTTTTAACAATCGACTACTAAGCTTTCAAAAAGTACGTTTCAACCGACAGGCACGGGTTGTGGGCGTGGCAAGTTCACATTTTTTTGTTATTCAAGGTAAGTGCACACTATTTCGCGTCCTTACGCTTTTAACCACTCGACTATAAGCACGTCAGTGATTAATCTTAGAAAGTGCTCTATGTGGATACAACATGCCTACTTAACTCGGGCTTTTGCAATTATTATTCGCATTCGATTCGTAGATATAAACCTCACTTTGAGCGTAATTTTATTTTTGAATTATTATTAACGACGCGCTTTTTACCCGACTGCCACCATAAGGAAGTTATTAATGTAATGTATGGTCAAATTGCAACACAATCTTATGAATTAATGTGCTATAGGAAATTGATGCGCACTTACCTTACAGAGCTAGCATGAGTTGCAGCAAATAGCTTACGTTGTTTTGTGCTTCTCTTTCTAACTAGCCGAGTAGGTAAAATAAGATAGAGGTGCACTGAGTGACAAGCAAGAAATGGCAAGTCATGCTAGCCGTGCCTCTACATTGCGCGCCAAGATATAAGCCGGCCAAACTGAGTTCTTTATTATTCTTAGCTTGAAAAATAAGAAAGGCTCACGATATATATTTGGTTATTTGGAGGCAAAATAATTGAGTTATGTGTCCTTGAGCAGTTTGGGCCCAACAATTATTGGTGTTGCAACATAATTTAAGAGAGCCTTCAACCCGCTGGCCGGTCTTAGTGTAATTAACACAGAATTATTGGTCACGTCTCTAAGCTCACTGCAGCCATTATGGCAGAATAAATTTTTCGCTCTGCATTTGATGCAGTTAATTGTATGTATACGTATTAGTATATCAAGTAAATTTCCTATGTGATAATAAAATATATTAAATCTTTGTGCTAACTTACAATAAATTCATTTTCATAAACTATATACTATTTATAGTTATCATTTTTATGAAGAAAACCAATTCTATTTTACTAAGCGCGCTTGGCACGCATTGGTCTGTTTAGTCAGATACTAGCTAATTTAGTAGACGAAGGATAGAGCAAACGTTAAGCTAGTCAATTAACGAGGGCAGCTATACGCCGCGCAGCGCAAATACACATACAGTATAATTTCGTTGTTTTTGTAATTTATGACGAGCACCTGTGTAGGCGCGCGGCGCGATTATCGGGCTATCCGATTTTGTTCAGTTATCATTGGCATAATGTAAACCGCAAGAACAACATTGTCACCCATATAAGGAGAGAGCCTGGTGCGGTCGGATTAGATATTTTAGAGAAATCTAGTTTTATGGTGCGACGCTTAGTAGCTTTCTCGTGTAATAAAAATATAGCCACCCAAGTTAGAAGAGCGCGCACTGAAATAATTATACATATTTCTGGAAACACTAAACTACTTATTACATCTAACTGTGATTTGAACGAGGTGCGGTTTTCCCAAAAAGCCCGTCTACTTGAGTGGCATCAATGGACAATAGATATAATGTTAGATATAACGTAATTTCTAGTTATGCAATGAATGCATAGTAAAAAGGTTGCATTGAAAGCAGGCCCGCGGTGCGCGGCGCCCGCACCGCAGCGGCGGGTAGTTTGCAGATCCCAATCCCTCAATATTTTTTGTCAAACACTGCTATAAGTATTAGTCTACTTGGATTTAGAATAATTGAAAACCTCTTCGCATATAAAAATGTGGATATAAATTTCTTTTAAGGCGGTCGTACAGGTAGATCAGTTAATACCTAATGCTCATTTATCACAATCTCATTGTGAACTGTATTGACTCAACTTTTGGGAGCGCGATCCATCGAATAAGAAAACTTATTAGCAGTTCACCTTCACTGAAGGCATACAAAACATCGTACACTGTATAGATATCCAATACTTTGGTATCCGTACAAATATAAAGCGGGCTAAAATTATTTACAATCGGCGTTAACAGATTAGCTGACTAGAGGTCGACATATGGGGGTCCGTCTATCTTGTCGAGGTCGGCCAGCAGCTCGGCGGCGGGCGTGAGCGGCTCCAGCATGTCCTCGCGCAGCATGTGCAGCGGCGACGCCAGCGCCGCGTGCTCGTCCAGCGCGTGCAGCGCGGCGCCGCACGCCTCCACCGAGTTGCCGTTGATGAGGAAGTCGCGGTTGCTGTAGCTGAACACGCCGCGCTCCTCGCCCAGCTGCGGCGTCGACGGCACCGACTTGGACGATATGCCGTTCGAAGCGCTCGAGTAGTTGGCCGCGTTGAACAGTTCCCGCGAACGGCGCGAGTCTATCTGTAGATTGGGCCCTGTGCGTCTGAAAGGTAACGGAGTACTAGGCACCGAACGGGATGTGTAGTATTTGCTTTTGTCTACCAACTCCGATAAATCGAATTCGATGCTGTGAGCGCGTTTCAAAAAATCTTCTACATTGTCAGTGGAGGTCGCAGCGTCTTCGGGGAACGAATGATTAAATTGGTTGGGTGGCTGGCTGAGCAGTTCTCCATCACTCGGAATCAGCGAATTTAGCTGTTCGTCTGTTAAAATTTGTTGTTCAGGCAACGGGTCGCAACCGTTACTCAAAGAGTTAGAAGAGCTCAAAAGATTTTGCGCGGCTCCCGAATTAAGTACATTGTTACTGCTATCTATGGCGTCGTAAATTTTGTCCAATGTCTCGGGATTGAGACCGGCTTTAGAGATGTCACAAGTGTCGGCAAGCGAGCCGAAGTCGCAAAACTCGTTGGGGACGGGCGTGGGCGGCACGGAGCCGACGGGCGTGTGCACGTAGCTAGCGAGCGCGAGGTTGCCGAGCTGCTTGAGCGGGGCCGACTGCGAGCGGAACGACGCGTCGTGCTCCAGCCGGTAGCTCGCCAGCGACTCCTGGAAGAACTGGCTCACTTCGCTCGACAGAGGGTCGGCCGATAAGGGCTGGCCCATATCTCCGTTGACGCTATCTCTGAACGGGACGTTGGGCAGAAAATTTAAATGTAGATTGTTTGTGCCGTTCGACATGCCTACGCTAGACTGGAACATGTGGCTCTTATATTGAGAAGACAATATGTTAGGGGATGGTGGCGCCGACATCGGTTGACAGTATTTGACATTAGGCCCACATAACGACGTTTTATGAAAAAACTTTTGATCATTCGGAATTGCAAACGGTTTGGAGTTAGGCTCTCCAACTCCCAATGTCAGAGGATTGCGTCTTTTCCTGCCGTTCAACTTTGGAATAGGTCGAGGACAAAGTCTCGATCGCGGCACTGGCGTGTTTCTCGGACTCACGAAAGGGCTAGCAGCGGTACTGTGTGATATCGGTGATGTCTGTAGTGAGCCACCCATCATAACCGGTTTATTAACTTTAGACGGGCTGTGTCCTCTCTGGACGAATCCAACCGGTGATTTTGTATGAAAATTTCCGGGAGAGTGACATCCATCAGATATTGGCACGAAATCGTATTGTTGTGTTCTTGTAGTTGGACTTTGAGGTACGTTATGACTATTGCCATTGTAGAGATGAGGTTCCATGGTCGCTATTTGAGAAATGCCACCCTGGTTGAGATATGACACACCAGTTCCATTACCATTAGTGATTGTACTACAATGTTTGTTACTATTTATTTCGGCCTGATGCGTCAATACTGGCCCGTTCATAACCATCACTCCGGTGCTCATGACAGGCTTGAATGCTCCTTCTGTGATCGTGGACTTGGTTCCGTGATCGCCGAGTTCGTGCACTTTTTCTTGGGGGAGTTGGTCTCCTTTACTTAAAGGAAGGTTTTGAGAGCTGGACCCACTCTGATTCTTTAAATTTTTAGCTAGTAACTCTCGCAATTGGGATATTTTCTCATTTTTACCCTGGCTATGGTCGTCTTGTGGGTCCAGACCTGCTTCTAAAAAAGCAGTCGTGTTGTCACAAGTGTTCGCTTCGGTCGAATGTTGCGGGTCGTTATCCCGGTGATGAAAGTACTGCAATAGCTCTTCCTCATGCTCCTGGCTGTTCCCTTCGTTAAGATAATCGTCCAAGGCGTGTTTGTCGATGTTGCAGATGCTGATAACACGTTCTCTGTTCAGTATTTCAGAATGTTTCTCTTCACATATCATACCAGTTTTGATGTTTATTCCGTCTAGACCGCAGCACGAGTCAGGCGTAGCCGGTCGTTCCGGTGAATTCGCGCCATCCGGCGAGGTCGCTTTCGTTCTAGTGGTCGCCGGTCTCCGCAGTTTGGTGCGCTCACACTTAGGCGTCGGAGCCTTCACCGACTGCGTCGGACTCGCCGCCTCCTGTTCCTCCCGGGCCAGCGCCGCGGCGGTGCTTTTGGACCGGCTCGATACGTTTTTTGGATCCTCTAAAAAAGCAACCTCCGAACGAACTGAAGACACCACACCGGTCCCGGAGGCGGAAGTGGAAGCAGCGGCCGCGTCAGCGGCGGCCAGCGCCTGGCGGGCAGAGCTAAGCTTGCCGCCCAGAATCTCAGCGGCGCGCATCTTCTTGGGCAAGTACTCGGCGCGCGGGAAGTCCTCGGGGGCGTGCGGCGGCACCGGCTGGTGCGACAGCGCGCGCGCCTCGCCGTGAGAGGACCGCGGCGAGCCCGCTTGCGTCTCGCTCTGATACGTCTCCAGGATAAGCTTCTTACCGGGCAGGTGCAGACGCACGGGCGCCGGCGGCGGCTCGGGAGGCCGGCGTCGCTGCCACTCGGTGCGCTCCGTCGATAGGTCAAGGGACGCATCGCTGCTCAGGTTGATCGGCAAGTTATGAGTGGCGTCCGGAGGCAACGTGAGGTCCCGCGGAGCGTACGGCGGCTCGAACACGTAGGCCTCGGGGCGATACTCGTGGCTGGGGATGGCGGGGTGCGGCGCGGGCGGCGGGTGCGCGCGCGGCGGCGCTGCGTACGGCGGGAAGGAGGGCGGCCGCGCTTCGTACACGTACGCTGGTTGGTAGTGGTACCCGGGCTCCGCGGCCGGCTCGCTCTCGTGCTTCACAGGTCCGTGCGGCGCGTGCGTCCCGCGGCCGCCGTGCGCCGTATACGAGGTCGACGGTGGCGAATCACCCGACACTTCTATACCTTTGTTCTTTTTTGGTCGGCCTGGTGTCCCCTGAGTCTGCAAATAATAAATTACAAATTTAATATCTTTAACCTCACAAGTTAAACAAACAAGTAACATAACGGCATTAACTGCCAACTAAATAGATAACGCTAAGAACTTACTAGTCATGATTTGAACTAACCTGTATTTTTCGTTTCAGTTGTTTCATTAGTTGTCTGCTAGTGGGGTCTTCAGAAGGTACCGACCCTATTAAATACAAAATAGTTGAACATTATTAGTGGCTCTTCGTGTAAACCTAGCGACCAACCCCAGTGTCGTTCTAAATTAAGTATAAATACCCAGATTTCAAAAATGTGCAGTCGTATAGTCGCCCTGCGAGGCACTCGTTCGACTGCTGCTTTATTTCACTGAGTGTAGGTTTAAAACTGTTGGTTTATACTATGATAGTCATAAGTAAAGCGTACGGTGTAAATCTAAACGCAATATCTTAGCCAAATGCTTAAGATAGTAATTTCATTATCTATATTGTATGTATATTGGACTAATTAAAACATTAAATAAATGTAGTATGGGAAGAGTCACGTTAGTCACTCGTATTCACATTTTGTGCTGATAATTATAGTATCGTATTTCCCCAGTAATGTGTGACTGGTGGCATGACCAGAAGCCTTCCAACAACTCAACGAATCCATCAAGTAGTTTAAAAGCACTAGGCGATACAGTCAGGCGAGAATAAGTTACTTAGTTTAAAAAAAAAACACGTTTACGAACTTTGTAAGGTTAATCTTGACCTTGTGCCGACTAAGCGTTCGTTTACAAGAATATGTCATCTAGGCTCCGATAGGGCTATCGGAGCGCGGCACTTATGATTATGATGTGGCTATAGTCTGTGCAGGTCAGAGTTGTGTGGTGAAGCAGCAACGAACCGTGCGTGGGCGCGAGCGGGGGAGGGGTGTGGCTCGGCAGCGCGGGCGGCGCACGCGGCGCCGCGCCCAGCGAGCTCACGTGGCGAGACAGCTCCAACATACTCGTCAACTTTACACCTGCCCACACAATTTTATCAAGGTTAAACGAATAGATATGCGATTAGCTGAAGCTAGGGACGAGTATGTTTAGTGTCGTGCCATTTATACCCACTTGATAATAGGAGTAGGTTCCCAATTCTTCAATAATGGGCAGGTCAGGTTAGCATTATTACATTGGAGCGACTGGCCATCTGATCTCCGTAATCCTTGTTAAAACAAAACCAGACCTACATAAATATGCAGGTTTTCCCTTACCGCAAGAGCGTCGGTAACTATTACATTCAGTTAAGGAAAGACCGGAAGACCCCTGTCAACGTTGTTATTAAAATTATTTATTACACAATTCCGTGTCTACGTTACATTCACGTGGTAGAGGTTCTAGTGCCGCTATGTCTTATCTTGACAACAGTGTCAAAACGGCGTTAGTCTTAGAGGTATCCTATACTAAAGACCTGGCCAACTTATCGGCGCGCAGTGCCGCTATATTCAGTTATCAACTCATACATATAATAGTCTCTAGAGTATTGTTTATGTTTACAAAATAAATAGGAAACAGTTCGAGAAATGTTGAAGCTTCCGCTGAAGGGAGCAAATTTAATGCATCAGAGTACTAATAAAACAATTTGAATGGTTCATATCCCGTATATTGCAATGTAACGAATCTAATTCTGGTGCATTCTTCAGCAGATGTTTCCGACGTCGCGCTGGTATCAAACCATTAACTTACAAACAATTAATTAATTAAGAACGTTTTGCCTAACAACAGGTAAATTTTGACACATTTTCTGTCAAACTTTAAAGGCTTGTTGGTAGAACGCTCCATTGTTTGAAGATAAGAACGCATCATTAGTAGTCCGATTGCATTAATCGGAACAATTACATTTTTAATTTTCAAGATTATTATTCAATATTAGGTAGTTTTAGATAAGACAAGAGACCGGAAAAGGGCTCCAAATGTTGGGAATTGGACTTGTTACAATAAAAACCGTTAAAATTCTTTTATTTCGATATCATCAAATCAAGTTATGAGCATTTAGGATTTGTGAATAGCATTTATAAAATTTTCGCGTGTTCCCAAAATATGAAAAATATCATAAATTAAGCTATTATAAAAATCATCGACATAGCACAAATTAACTTAAAAAATTTGGCTAAAAAATTTAAAGAAGCTTGCGGAAATAGTTTTGGTCGGTCAGTTCTGACTACGGAACCGTATCACTGAGCATGACCCAACGTGCTCTTGCCGGGTTTTTAATTTCCAAGTGGAGCACCGTATTGTTTGTGATGTAACATAGCAAGCGACCGATGCGCCGCCTCGCACGCCAGCACGGAATGATAGGATATTTACGCGTGCCAATCCTTTTTTGTATGTTATTCCGTACTCGTTTTTTCCATTATAATAAAATTACAACTATGATTACATCAGTTAGCATTTTGACGGTTCAATAGTCTCACAAAGTGTCGTATTCTCGCCGCGTTGGGCGCACGGGCGCTCTTGTGAGCGTTCGATACGCAGCGTCCTAGGCGCCGCGCCTCGGCCGCTTGCTATGTTTAGTCCCTTAGGAAAGAACATGATTGAAATAAAAAATTAAGTGTTTTCTTCCATTCTCTCTACGTGAATAAAACAGACAGCAGCTTTTATTTTGCATAGAGACCAATTTAGGATTACAACTTCACAACTGTAATACGAACCAATTAAAAGATGCACGTGCCAAGTTAGCCCTCTCAGCAGAAAATGATGTTCGCTCAATAATCAATACCATGTAAGTGTTAGTGGTGATCTCACTATTCCTCATATTACAATAAGATCATTTTACAGGCGCCAATCTTTATGAGACCAATTACATTTTTTTTCCATAACTAACTTTTTATCCAGCAAAACCTTATTTCTAGAATTCTACGATTTCTAGAATTCGACATGTTTCGATTTTTCTTATAATTAAAAAAAGCCGATAAATCTCACATACCTAATTTGCTTTCAGCCCAGTCGAGCACTGTTCTGTCCGCATCTCGTGATATGTCTCTCGATTCCTGAAACAAACAGTACAACTAAATAAAACACCGTCCAATGCAATACCATAATGTGAGTTTTAGGCCTCGCAACAATGAACGGATCCTGATCCGGAACGGGTACAATCGGTATGTAATGTATGTAACCTTCCAAAAAATATATATAAATAACACTAAAAACCGTATCAAAATCCGTCGTGTAGTTCAGAAGGAACCGGCCGAAGATACACTATAAACATTCAGGATAGACAGGAATAATAGCGACGTTACTTTACACTATGTAAAGATAAAGATTTAGTTGACAAACTTAAATGTTTCAAATTTCGGGTTCATCTTGTCCATAGTAATTAATTAAATGCAGTAAAACTTTTTAAAGTAAAAACCTATTGACTAGTACCCGTAATCCTATTATTAATATAAACGCGAAAGTATGCGAAGGATTAGAATAAAACAACAATTAAAGCGGATCATGACCTGGATTAAATTATAGGATACTTTTCATCCCTGGAAAATACAGGGGACCCGCGGCATGACGATAATTTATGTAATGTAGTGTTACTTATAATTTTATTGTATATATTTTCTTAATTAGCTTACCTTAGATGATTCCCCCAAATCTGGTAACTGCGGAACTTCTAGTTTTATCTTTTTACGAAGACCGGCATAACAATACCTGAAACATTTTGTAAAACCATTCAGTAACATTTCAGTATTCGAGGTCGTCAATGAACAATGCTTTCAATACGGCGTCGTCGTAATTTATTAACGCGTATTTCATTTCCATTCTGAGATAAACGGAAAAAAAAACTATTTATACTTATTCTAATTCTGAATCTTATGAACGCCACTGTTGGGTAATCACGACATTAATTACTAAAATAACGACCTAGACACGAGTGGGTAAGTTTCACATTCGCGTTGCATAAGTCGTGCTTGGCGGTCATAGGGTAATCAATTTTAATTCTACAACCAAAATTCAAGGTAGAAACCAAATAACAATTATGATAGAACAACATACATAGACTGCTAAAATCATAACCCTTCTTTTTTTGGTTTTACCGTAGTCGGTTAAAGATATGTGGGAATAATGAAAAATATTACGGATTTATATGCTTTCAAATAATATTTAATATAGAATGGCCATTGGCTCCTCCCGCCAATCAGAAATAACTCACCCCGCGCAACATTTAGCAGGTTACTTGAGTAATTCTAATGGTCTAACCAAAATCGAATTTAGCTAAAAATGGCGGTGGTCATCATCATTTGATTGAAAACAATCTTAAATTCCGGTTATTTCAATATGGCTGAATCTCACGGTAGTTTTATGTTAAAAATCTTAAATTAATAAGCGTAAAAAGTAGTTATTTGGAATCGGCAATGTAATACATATAATTCCTAGAGTTGTGTTATTTTATCTTCTTACTAGCGGCCGCAAGGCTTGCGGCAATGTTAGTGTATATGTATGTACGGTTTGAATTGAAAGACCCCATATCCATGTGTTATAAAAAAGTCATAGTCATAAATAAATAATGCGGCAATCGGGTATCAATGGCAGCTTTGACGGACATATATTTTGGCATATAAGGCAGACCACAGCGGTTGCGTATACGTCGCGTATGCGACACGGTTGCAACTAGCTTCGTAGAGCTGCGTTACGCGCGTAACTCACGCGTAACGCAGCTCTACGAAGCGAAGTGTCACAAACGCGACATGTACATGACAGGTGTGGTTCGGCCTTTAATCGTTGTTATTTGGTCTGTCAGCGCCTTTTGATTCTAGTCACAGAATATGCAGTTTAATCATCAAACTGGCACAATAAAAGAAAAATAGTATGAAATAGTGGTTGTGATGTTGTAGACTGGCAAGCTAAACAGTGCCAGAAGGTGCCCATAAGAACACCTCAATAAAATAATACAATATCGTTCAGTTTCAGCTTGTTTGACTTAGCTTGACAAGAACTCGTAAAAAAAGTACCAACAACAATTTTTTTTGACGGTTTGTGATAAAAATAACTTATTTTCTTCCAAAATTCGTGTTAGGAAAATCATTTTAACTGAATCCTGTGTCGTACTCAATCGCATAACACACAAACGCTACTGATTATAATCAAATAAATGTAGAGCGTATAATCGGCCATGAACAGTGAATGTAAATAACGAAATAGGTTAGGTATTGAAGAATGAGTAGTGTTTTAAATTTTGTATTTGAAAGCAAACATCTTTAGAGCGGGCGCAGCGCCTCAGATTACTGTGGATCTCTAATTAGTAGGACGCAAAAACTTGAAAAACTGTGTTTTTGTTTCTTTTTTAAATGAACACTATTTTTCGAAGCTTTGATGACCATATACGGAGTTTAACGTTTCTATTATTTGTTACTATAACTTTACACTTGATTTACAACAAAACAAGCCATGCAAAAATGTCAAATTTGGTGGCCGAATCATTATTTTGTTTTTTAATTCCCTTTCTATATCATAAATACAGCTGAGGAGGTCAAAAAGATACGACTCTATTTGCCATGAGAGTGAGCTTGTGCAGATCTCTTTGCGCTTCCAGGGTTCAGCGACTTCTACTGCCGATTGTGATTGCGACTGTGATACTACCTCCTCTGTTTATAAAGTATGTAATTAATTGACCAAAACGTAAAGTGGAGAATCGCATTTTAGATTTTTTACTGAAGCATTGGAATTTAAACGACACGTCTGCTTACAACCACTTCCCGATATGATATAATTAGGTTAGCAAAAATAATGAAAATGTTGCAATCGCACAGATAAAATCAATGAGTATTATCTGCAGTGCTGATGAACAACGGTTGATAAAGTATATTACAGAAAATTAAGGCTGAAAATGTTGTAATGGTGCAAACAATTACTGCAGACACAAATAAAAATTCGCTGAGCCAACATAATAAGTACCCACTCGCATTGATCGCCCGATCTCGCACACGCCAGCGCAAACGCAGCAATAGCCACCGCCAGGCTTATATACTCACACTGTCAGTCCGATTCTCGGAACAAAAATAAGCGATGCTCCAAGGCAATTTTATACATAAACCTAATATACGTTCGAACTAATGGGTAACCACTTCACAGAGGCATAGCGAAAGCACAACGACATTCATTCAATAAAACATCACACAAAAGGCAAACATCATATAAGGGAAAAACAAATTATAACATTTTCGCACCGGCGGCGTCAACAAAAGTCAGTTGTTAATGTATGGTTCAGATATAGGCCAAGTACGTTTAATGAACCTGGCCTAAATAACCTACTATATTAGGTTTATATATTCGTCGAATTTGACATATAAGGTATTCATGCGTCAAAGGGACACGCCCTGTGAAATGAAAATGAAATGAAATGAAATACTTTTATTTCAGGTAAACACCCATAAGACATATGAAATGCAATAAAATGATTTTAGAACAAAAATCTAATTCATTAAATTCTCAGTAGGTCCAAGAAACTTTCCGAGTTCGCGATCCAAGAGCAGTAAAAACGTCTTTGGGAGAAGCATACTGGTAAAAATACTTTTAACGTTAATTGGAGACGCGCCTTTTTCCGCGGTCGCTCTGATAGCATAATCTTATCTCTTACATCTACGAAAGAAATCAATATTTACAAAATGTATCAAAAATGTCATAATTCATATATCTGGGTGATTACTTTGTTTACCCGTTTTTTTAACTTTTATTTTGTATTAGGGCATTTCACGTGGCCAGTTGGCCTGTTAGTTTATTGGTCAAATCTTGAAAGTGGAGAAAGCACTTACAGATTAACTTAGGGTGAACAAGCTCGTCTGCTCATTTTACAGGACATTTGATCTAATGGAAAAAATTACATCGCGTTTATGGTACGGTATAGTCCTGTATTTTTCATATTAAAATACAGAACACGGTCAAAATGATAGCTGAAAAAAGTTGGTCACCCTAGATTAACTTCACGCTGGGTTACCTTGCAATTTGGCAATTTTATGTATATCTGGGATAATGCAATAATAAAGTGCCGTCGACAAAGATGTTGTGTTAAAACTGCATTTTTTTACAAAAACATAGAAACTGTCATTGAATGGAAAAATGGAGTATGAACATGGTCTGACGTTCTTGGCTATAATCTAATCAAGTTCATACATAGCTAAGCCCATTGTCCGCTGCGAAGCATTTGACGCTGGCTGTTATATGCGCTTTTATAATCCAAGCATTATAATTGACATATTCGCTTCTTGCTTAAGCCCATTACGTCTAGTGAACAATATCTTTCGGGGATTTTTACTTTGGAATAAATAAATCAATCAATTTGCCAAGCTCTATTAGTTCAATTATTATGATAAAATATTTTTAACTAAGACTTTACGCTCTAGAATAAGTATGTGACGCGAATTCGCAGCATCGCATTGTACATATCTTGGTTGATTAATCGGTTATTAATACATTTGCATAAAGGCATCGACGCGAATAACGTCGCCAATTATTGGCTTGCGTCGAGCTTGCTCGCACTTTTTTGAGACGTCGCATCGTAGTAGTAGTAGTTATAAAAAAAATAATTAATTTAAAAAATAAACTATAAAAAATATACCACGAATATGAAACAATGAGAAAACTGTTTACAATAGGTGGGCTCAGGCGGCGTTAGTTGGGCTATGCTGATAATGTCTCGCGTGGGTCTGACAAAGTACTGCTAAAGGGTAACACTACGAACATTTAATTGGTTAGCTAGATAATAAGCACAGTCAGCTATGTCTCGCCCCAGATTGACTTTGTCTGTGTAGCGTACAATATTGGCATATGTACAGTCAGCTGTAAAAATATATATACAACCATAGCGTCGAATGTTTAGTGGCATAAAGGTGTATAGATATTTTTACCAAGACGTATATACATATATTTATGACGCTGACCGTACATTTGTATATAATGTAACCATTGCTATGGAGATAAAATAATCGCTGCGCCATTTACAGTGACAAGAAAGCAATGCAACATAACCAAAAGTATGATAAATAATCCTGATGCTGGCACCTTGACAAATATGGCACGTTTAAGACAATAGTAGTGACCATCATGAAAAACCTAAGGGCCAATTTCTGGTACGTGGTGGCCAGCGTCAGCAAGTTTACTCGTAAGGATGATATGAGATACTATTGGAGGTATCCAATAAAATATTAGGATGGCAGCTTGAAATAACTTGATTTCGGGAATCACAAAAAAAGTCGCAAGTTTAATGTGTTAACCTTCTTTAGCAAAGGTGCGAAATATCTTAAATAAATATGAGTATGATTATGAAAAGACAAAAGTCGGTTTTTTGCGACACGAATATACACACTGCAGTAAGTACCAAGCGAGAGCAAGCAGGGGCGTTAAAGTTCAACAATAGCAACTAAAATATACAGCTCAATATGAATACGTAATTATTTTTTTAACCAAACAACTAATTCTCTCACCTGGAATTGCCGCGAGTGCCGAGTCGGCGTGGACGGACGCTCGGATAAACTTGCTTCATAACTTTGCCAAAATCAGCAGTTGAAAGGGGCTTCATGTTGCTACTCATACAATGGGCTCTGTTGACAAGAATATTAATAAGATTACAAAAAAACGAACAAGGCAGCAGCGGTGACAATCCTGCGAAAACTAGATGCCAATATCTGATAGTTTGGCTGCCAATAGAAGGGGTATTTATCTTACGACATTTAAGGAAAACGGGTTAATTATAAATTTTCCATTCTTATTGAGGGAAAAAATAGATCCAATTATTCTTAAAAATAGATAAATTTAGAGAATTGTGGAGTTATAATAAATGACATCACTACTTCATTTAAGTATCAAAAAGTTTTATTACCAAAGTGTATATGGAACAGTATTATTAGTGCACGGTCAAAATAGGATAAGGTAAACGTAGTAACAAGTAGTAGGGGGTGCAATATGTATTTGTCAAAAAAAATATTCTGAGTTTTTCCGAGTATACATTTTCCTTTCTGTCTGCGATCGGTCGCAAGTAGGGTTGCCAGGTCCAAAACCACAAAAGCGAGACTCGGCGCTTAAGTTGACCGGACATTTTACCGTAAAAGCCGAACACTAAAGGTATGTTCGTGTTAATAGCTAATCGTAACTCTTTTTAAAGCCCGACATATGTTCTAATAGCCGGACAATATTCGGACGATCAGGTTTGTCGCGTTATTCGCGACATTAGTTGCGCTTGAGTTTTGACTCGCGCGGCAAGCGGCAGCCAGACAAAACAGCCGGGCCGGACGAGAAAATATTTTTCCGGGCACGTCTGTAAACAGCCAAATATGTCCGGCTAACTAGTCGCAAGGCCATAAGTGGATTTATTGAGTGAGTAAGGACGATTAGAGCAAAAAGGCCAGTGCGCCTGCTGCCTTTTTTGATCATATCCTGCTGTATGATGAGAGCGCCTTTCCTCTTCATTTGCCCCATTGCAAGTAGAACAAAGTGCTTTGATGGCTCTCTAGCCATCCCCTCCCACATCCCATCCCTATCTGTGGTTTGGGTATAGAGATTAGAGAACCAGTCGATTAACTATGCTATGCTAATGTAAACTAAATTTTGAACTTGCTTTTTATTTTAAGATATCTCTGAAGGTCACCTAACAAATAGCTGAGATGGAAAACTATACCATTTAGTAAAACGAAAGTCTGGAAAAGTGTACCTCATTATAAATATTGACTTAAAATATATTATAGGTATACCAAATGCTTTTACAATGCAGCCATTATGTTACTAATTAGGCCAGGGATGACGAAACTGTTTTGGCCCGATACATGCCAATTACTGGCAACTCATTTGAAAGGAAAATTATATCATAATTTTCTGTCATATGTCACCTGCAGCATGTGTGCCTTAGTTTCGCCTTTCCTGACCTATTTAGACAATTATGCATAATTAATTGGTGAGCTAACTGTACCCTCCATTCCCGTTCTGATCAAGAACCACAATGATCATAATTGATTGTGCTAAGCTTTAAGATACATCATTCTCAATTTTAAGATTTAGACTAAAAATATAGTATTTTAATTATAAATATATACTCCATGTTTTGTAAATTGATAAGATAAAATACATTATTTTATTTATGTTTAGACAATATTGTTTATTTATGTGTACATAGATAAAATATCATTGAAAGATCACAGGTAGCATGTTATTTAACAGGTGGAAGTCATGCAGTACTTACATGTATTCATCATAGACATCTTGCTTGGGCAGGGAGACATCAGGGTCCACTTCTAAGTGTGTCTGTATCCATGTTACAGTCTGCTGAAGTTCAGCCCTAAAACATAGTACAAACTTTTAGTCTCCAACCGAAGGTAAGATTTTGGCTGAAGCAGGTTTTTAATCTATAGCCATGAACTTTGAGCTAAAATCAAAGATAAAGAAAAATTAGCTTCAGTAACAAATTTAATAGTACTCTCTAAAAACCATAATAATATCAGTTATTATGGTTACAACTTGTTCTGTGTTGCTCACTTGCCAGTCAGCAGGTCCATGCATTTGTTAAGTTTGTACATTTTTTGCAGCTAATAGAAAACTTTGGCTTTAGCCAAACCTCAGGCTGAATTTTGTGGTGAGGCTGAAATTGCAGCCAAATGTTGTTCTTTGACAAGGGTGCCCAAAGCTGAAGCTTTGGTACTTTAGTTCTGCTTACTCTAGTAATTGTGTATTTCAAAGAGATACTCCATGCAGAGTGTTCTCACAGTAAGGGGCTCGATCACACAACTGATACAGCAGTGTTATATTTCAGTATCACTTTTAGAGTATGAATACCTGGAGCCCAATGGATTTATTGGCTGCTTCAATGGATCATGTGGTGGTATGCCTGTGGGCAAGCGCAAATACAGGAGAAGCCTCTCTGCTCCACTTAAAGCCTCCACTTCCTCTAGCAGCTGTGCTACCCGTTGTCTTCCCTCGTGGCTGAATGGACACATAATACACAGTCACTAAGTTTAAGTCTGTGAATCACTATTTCAATGGGATTACTTATATGTACTAAACCCTTAATGATGTTTTAAAAATTGACAACGATAACTAAACATAATTTATAATGTTCTGAAATAGTACACACAAGACAGATTACCCTAGGTGATTATCTACCTATAACTTTAATGCATATCATTACAAAACATAAATTTTAGGTTCTTTACTTATTTAGACAATAGTCTATTAACCATGTAAATAAGGTATTTTGTTATGGTAAAGATGTTTCACCTGAGGGTGTTCTCAATGAACTGCTGCATGGAAGCTATTTTTCCAGAGTCCATTCTGGGCTCCTTGCCGCTGGGTGGATCGATGTCAGGATCCACGGCGCTGGACGGTCCCGGATCTTCACTCGAAGCGGAAATACTATCTTTATCGTAAGACGCAGTTTGCGTATGTTTTGGATGATTGACATTTTCTTGGTGAAGTTTCGCGTCATCCACTAGTTCTCGCTCAGATTTAACATTTTTCGCACCGTCTTTAGCCCAAGGTTGAAATGGAGCTGTGCTATCCATTTTAACCCACGAAGGATATAAAAATAATATAGTTAAATTTCATATTGTACATTTTTCTTATCTGATAAATGCGTAACAAAACTCCATCTTGACATTTGATCAGCTGTGCGGTGAGGTGGAGCGAAGGGGGACTGAGCCCGAGCCGACAAAGGATACCACAGAGAATAATTCAATAATTTCGAATCGTGCTAATGAAAGTTAAAAATATTATTAATTACTCATACAGCTTTTACCTCTTTGATTCAAGATATACCTACGGGTCAAATGTAGACTTTTCGAATCAGACACAGCGAGTTATTCTATTTTACTTGGGACAGCGGTCTACTTGGTTGAACTTGAATTGAAACATTGATACCGCGAACGGCGAAAATAGTTGTGGGATCGGGATTCTCTATGGTTTTCATTCCATGGTATTCTCTACTGAAGCTGGACCCCAATTCTAGGTCCATGCGAGATGCGTCTCACGTGCGAGATACATCAAAAAATGACAGATTTCCAAGGAAATTGACACTTTCGACAGTTACTTTTCGTGCGGGATGAATCTCGCATGATCCGAGAATCACCCCGCTGGGTTGGGCATAGAAATAGTATCGCTTCGAAAGAGTTAAAATGTAAAGCTATTTTTAATTAGCTGGGGGCCTAGCACGCTAGCTTTTATCGATGAAATAAAGCATTTATCCCGTTCTGACCAGATTGCGTGAGCGAGAGGGTCCAAAGCGTTTATATTCGCGATAAACGCTGCCGTGCTACTATAGCAGATCTCTGTACTTTAAATGGCAATACAATCTGCCAAAAAGAGAACTACGTACTCTAAATCTCACATGAACAGACAAAATAGTTACCTTTGCCCCTCTAGCACACTAGCGTTTATCGCTGACATAAAGCATTTGTCTCTTTCGCACACGCATACTGGTTAGAACGCGATTAAAGCTTTATGTCATCGATAAAAGCTAGCGTGCTAGGCCCCCTGGCGTACATTAAGGTAGTATAATCTAAGTTTTTCTTAATCATTTGCAGATTTTACTATCTTGACGCACACCAGAGGTCACGGTGTTTTCACTGCCATACAGCCACATACGGCACGGCATATTGGATTTAAAAAAGTAAGTGATATTTGGCCTAGAACTGGTAGATGGCGCTATAGGAGCAAAATCTGCGAACAGAATTAGAAAATGTTTTGACATTTTACGTTTCGTTTCATGCAGTTTCCTTTAGTTCACTACAACTTTATTGTATCTTGTACTCTCAAAAGTTAGAACGACAATTGCTGTAACTAAGTTATAATAACAATGTTTACAAGATGTTATAATTTTAAATTAATTTGTATTTTTAGACGTCATAAGTTAAAGTTCATAAATTGTTAAATTAAACTTTTAGAGTACAATGGAATACAAATTTCTGACGTTTATTTTGCCATTCCATTATAAATTTGAAATCTTCTTGCTTTCGTGGTAACTGATGGTGCATTTTCATGTTTAACTCTGCTCTTACTGATTTTTTTACGACGATTCGCTCCACTTTCGGCTCCGAAGACCCTGCTTTCTCTTAATGAAATCTTTTTCTATTAAAATGAGTTGAAAAGAGAATTCCGATTGTATAACAAGTTATTATGAAGAGTGGCCTGTTTCGTTGACTTATTGGATGCAACATTTTTATTACACTCGTCTGGAATAAGTATATTAAATTCGAACTGAGTTCATAATATACATATTCCAAGACAAATGTAGTAAAAACGTTATATCCAGCAAAAATATTACAGCGGAGTGAGCGTATGATTTATAGGTATAACTATACATATATATGTTGTATGTTATGTTAGTTATGTGTATACATATATATTGAATAATATTACTTGGCCTACTAACAATAGATGACGCTTTAATCGAAAATCTTGACTGACAACTCTATTTCTTATAGTTCCAAGTACTCTATGGGGCTGGGTTTCTATTGGTTCTAGCTAGCGACAGATCTTGACAGATAGCCGATCACAACAGTTGAGTTGTACCACTGTTACACTAGGGTTGCGCCTTGCACCAACCTACTATTTCTCTCTAACCTGTGGCACAAACCACAACCGCACATATTATAAAAATATAGCAGCTATAATCGGTTGTTTTATTCCAAAGACTAAATGGACATTTCGTCCCAAACATATTTAAGTCTAAGTCTTCACATCGCCAATTCCACAGAGTCTAAAGAGGAAAGTCTTCAATCAGTGCGTCCTACCCGTCATGACATACGGTGCCGAAACATGGACACTCACTGTAGGGCTGGTCCACAAATTTAAAGTTACTCAACGTGCTATGGAAAGGGCTATGCTCGGAGTTTCTCTAAAAGATCGAATCCGTAACGAAGTGATCCGACAGAGAACCAAAGTTATCGACATAGCCCACCGCATTAGCACGCTGAAGTGGCAATGGGCCGGCCATATAACGCGAAGAACCGATAATCGTTGGGGTAGACGAGTTCCTGAGTGGAGACCACGGATCGGCAAACGTAGCGTGGGATGTCCTCAGACTCGGTGGAGCGATGCTCTTCGCAGGGCGACTGGCAAGAGCTGGATGAGAGTGACCGAGGATCGTGCCATGGGAGAGGCCTATGTCCAGCAGTGGACGAACATAGGCTGATGATGATGATGATATTTAAACGTTTTCCGTCGTAGTTACCTGTCAAATCAGTCTACTGCATAAAAAATAGGCTTTACATAGTAGGAACTCGATGTGAACTATGTATTGGTCTCGTAGACAGAAAAAAGCTACCTAATGTAATGTACATTCTACGTAGGTCAGTAACTCTATACATGAACTGGCTGCTGTCGAAGTATTCATGTATATAGTGATTATCGCCATTTTGGCGCTGTACGCAATGTAACCAGTGACGTCATCTACGTAAACATATACCTATAGAGTTTGAGATGGCGTTTCAACTTTCGTAGTCTTCATACACAAAATAAGTAGTCAAATTATGGGACAGTATATCCAGTGAAAAAATATAGATCAGGGAGTGTATTGGGGACGATGTGGGGTTTACCAATAGATTAACTGAATACATACTACACTACAGACGATGCTTGTGCTTTATATGCAAAGTAGTGCTTCACGACCCCCCAGGCCCCCAATTCTGGCGCTCTTTAAGATTCATCTTACATTCGAGATGAGTCAAAAAATTACAGATTTTGAAGGGATCTGACAGCTCTTTTTGACTTATCTCGAGTGTGACTTTATCTCTACGGACGCGAGAATTGCCCCGCTGGTAGGAAAGGCATGTATATATTTAAAAAAAACATTTATTCTCAGGCTACAAAGGCCCATAGACAAATACCTTACAGACTAACATACATAAAATTATATAAATAAAATAATTATATATGCTTTATGTTATCGATATAATTTTATCGATGACTTAAAGCATTTATCCCATCCTAACCAGTAAGCGAGTGCGAGAGAGACATACGAGAGAGACGACCCCCAATCCTGGCGCTCATCGAGATTCATCTGACGTTCGAGATGTGTTAAAATATGACAGATTTTGAAGGGATTTGACAGCTCTTTTTGGCTTATCTCGAGTGTGACTTCATCTCTAATGACGCGAGAATTGCTCCGCAAAGCATTTATGTGCGCGATAAACGCTAGCGTGCTACTATAGCAGGACCATCCGGAAAAAATCAGGGTCGTAGGACAAATAATCTAGCTATCTCAAAGTTTAGCTGTAAGCTGTCATTTTAATTTTTTAAATAAAAATGTCATAATAATTATGTACAAATCGCTAAACAAACATGGGAGCCGTTTTAGTAGCTAGCAACACTATGTACATCGGTTTTTCGGGTGAAAAAGGTTAACGTATGAATTTCCTTTCGATTACTTTTCATTAAAACTCGAAACTTACATATAAGCTTATATACAAAGTTACATATAAGCCTAACAGAAATAATTAATTCTATGTTAATTTTTAGTCTGTGTCTGCTCGCTTTTACATAAAAAGATATAATATTAGATTTTATATGATGGTCAACTGTAAGTAATCTCTTTTTTTAGGGTATTTTATCAGTCAATATTTATTTCAGTCTTCTGTTTCAATCAATGACGCCTACTCGTATCTGTGCTGTAAAAGAGTTACAAGGTAAGAAAAATGCCATGTCGGTTAACCTGTCTAAAAAAAACTATTCGGGAAAAATAGTAGTAAACAATTCGTATTTATATCTCTTGTCATAGATTAATTATTATATCTAAGTATGTAAGTATTACTTATTCTGTAAGTTAAAGAAAAATGAAGACCATCTAACGACATTACATGGAATTGTCTAAGCTAGAAGAAAGGCATCAAGATAATTTGTCAAAGTAGCTGATTAAAGAGTACACAACCTACAACCACTAGTTGGGCAGAACACCGTGACAGGTGCCCCAGGAGAGTCCGGTTTGCAATGCAAAGATAGAAAGCATCGAGATGGTTATATTGGCTGTAAAAAGCTAAAATGAGAAAATAAGACTGCGTGTTAACTAATTCATCTACTTAAAGCATTTGATTACCAAATTTGTTAAACTGCTTTTATCACGCATTCGTCTAATGGTGGTTACGTCTATTCAGTTCCATAGCAATTTTAAACTTAGAAGATTTAAGAGACAGGTAAATACCTTATTTTCATTATGTATTCTCATCGGCGTTACCTCATTGCCTCAAAGTCTCCATATTTCTTTTATTATAAGCCAATATTAAAAGATTTATAAGGTTTGGTAACCTGTTAATATGTACAGTTCTTAATTTGTCACAAATCTGATTCATCTGCTAGTATATATCCAAATGGTGATTCTTAACCAAGACAGAGCAAAAAGAGTTGTAGTGGATAATTGCATTACACTAATATGCACTTCTGCCCCTCTAGCACACTTACATTTATTGCAGATATAGAGCATGCATCCCTTTCTAACCAACGTGTGTGCTAAAGGAATGAATGCTTTATGTGTATGATAAACCCTAGTGTGCTAGGAGGGCTGATGTACACCTAAATTTCAAATAAAGTCTCCATACTTCTTATGGGTGCACACATTTATGGATGTCCTCCCTTGTTAAAATTATGTAGTGGTAAAGTGTACCATACATATATGTATAATCACTGGAAGTTGGAAATATGATTGAATTATCAGTTTGCATAAGGAACATTATGCAAGTTTTACTTTTTCTTCACACTGTTGCTGGTCACCTTTAAAATACATTTTTCCCTCACTTTAATTGATATTTAACTGACTTAATATGCAATTTCCACATCATTGAAAGGTTTATGAAGCAACCAGTTTTTTTTATCAAGTATGACAGGAAGACAAACAGACTAGCCACTTGATGATATATGGTGTTCCATAATATTGTTACTGCAACTGTCCCCACAGGGGTGTGACAATTCTTGCTTAAATGTTGCATAAAGAATGGCCACACCCCGTCCCTCA
Source organism: Ditula angustiorana (assembly GCA_963691745.1). Lineage (NCBI taxonomy): Eukaryota > Metazoa > Arthropoda > Insecta > Lepidoptera > Tortricidae > Ditula > Ditula angustiorana. The sequence continues at coordinate 24,836,649 of OY829472.1, forward strand.
CTAGTGGTCTTAGCACACTACCTTTTATTGACAATGTAAAGGATATATCCCTTTCTAATAACTTGTGTGTGCAAGGGGGACAGACACTGCATTTTCGCGATAAACGCTATAGTGCTACTATAGCAGATTCAAATACTGCACCATCCACCTACTATATTGACAGAAAAGCGACTACTGATTCATTGTTGGCAACATCATGGATTAGCTGCAAGTTTCAGATTCCTTAAGAGTAAAAGAAAGCTGCATAAGTTATGTACAATAATATTGTAAATTGTTTCAGATAAAATGACTGATGAAATTGACATAGAAGAACATGATATAATGGAGAATCCTACCATAAAGAAAATGTTTCCAGATTTATCAGTAATAAAAGAAGAAATTGACAGTTATTATGACAATGGTAAAATGATAATTACTTTAATTATTGTCTTGTGATAAAATTGCCATCTTACTTTTAAATATTTACTGTATAGTTATTCAATTTTCAGCTTTTGAATCAACATCCTTTTTAAAAAAAGGTGATATCTTATATCAAGATATGAAACCTAATCCGGGAAAAGAGTATGTGGAAGAGACTATTTATAACTTAGAATGCACAGGAGCTTCTGATTCTTCAAGATCAATTGATGATGACGAAACACCAGATAATAAACTTCTTCAATGCAACAAAATTATTTTGGGCTCAAAACCTAATAAAGTTGCTATAGATCAGAACGTCTTTGAAAATTGTGTGAAGCCGTATCAAGCTAATGTCGTGCTACAAGATATAAATTCATATTTACAGAATTCTAAACGATATTGTCAAACTTGTGGAATTTTATTTCCAGAACCAAGTGACTATGGAAATCATTTACAATTATTTCATCCTGAAAAACATATAGCAGACTCTACAAAAAATAAAATTGTGGTAAAGAGAAGCTATAAACATAAATGTAATGTATGTGCTAAAATGTTTGGTTCAAGCTTTATATTAAGAAGACACATGGAAAATAGTCACAACTTCAATCCAGTTAATAATAATAAAACGATTGAAAATAAGAACAAAACAAAAAATCTAAATCACAGCGAAAATAGCAATTCTGATTTGAGTAACACTTGTTTCCATTGCAAGGAAACTTTTGAAACACAGAAGTCTCTAATTGAGCACCTGTATGATATTCTGCAAACAAAAAGAAAAAAAACTGAGATCATTCCAGTTTTGAAATCAGTTTTATTTAGATGCAATAAATGTGACATCTATTTTGTGTCTTCACAAGTTGCCGCAAATCACACCGATCACATGGAAATGTTAATAAATTGGAAATGTTCTATCTGCTTTCGGATATTCAAAAAAGAGGATGAATTGAGTCATGAAAGACAACATTCAGTCTCTAATAATTTTGCGATTTACAACTTAGGGGACATAGATCTCAATAAGATTTTGTTTAAGTGTTCGAAATGTACTGCTCATTTTTCTGAGATAAACTTTCTTTATCATTTTCGAGACTGTGGCTTAAAAGCTTCTGAACTGGTATATTGCAGTTTTTGTAGCCTATCGTTAGATAGCGGTTTAAAATTTTCACACGAATCTGATCATAAGATATCTGATTTCAACCTTAATGATTTAACAATCATCGAAACTGAAGTTATTTCAGATAATCCTGTGAAAACAGCTGTGAAAGGATCTCAAATGAAAAAAAAACTAAACGAAATAGTTGAGACATTTCGTGAAGTTAAAGTTGTGTTACAAAGACTTGATGCAGATGAACGCTTCTCACAAATGATATCTACGGAGCAAAATATTAAATCCAAGTCTCCCAAATCATCTAAATCAGATATAGTTGGTTACGAAAACATTAATTTGGTAAAAAAAAACAAGAACCACAAAAACAACACAATAACAAATAAAACAATAAAAAAAGGGAGTGTTGAAGAAAACATCCATAAAATAAATGAAACTGGTAACGTTGCTCATGCAAAACAACAACTTGGCACGAATTCAAACCCAACAGAGCTTAAAAAGCTTAATCGTGCTTATTTCTACTGTGGGGATTGTAAATGTTTTATACCAAAACATGGAAGCGTGAAGCATATACAGTCACGCTGCATAAACTTAAAGAAACTTGCTTGTAAATACTGTGGTCTCATGTTGACCATGACATCCTTTCGGACCCACAAAAGGTTGCATGAGAAATGTAGCGACTTAAAGTTAAAACATTTCAAATTTTTTAATCTTTATAATGGCCAACTCATAGCCCCACCTATTCCCGATTATCCGAATTGTGACATTTGTGGGGTGCATTTCTTGAGTACAGCTGCCAGGAATAATCATGTTTGTAGTGAAGAGGCTTATTTGACGTGCCATATCTGTGTAATGAAACTTTCTGAAGCAGCTTTTAAATTGCATATGATGTTTCACCATTACTCAATGAAAGATAACCACGCAGTAACATCAAATTATGTGCATTCTAAAATCGATTTAAACAACAAAACGAATGTAATGGTTCCTGTTGAAAATGGTGTGAGGATACATAATCCAAAACAATACAGCTGTGATAAGTCAGTACAAAAGAATACACCAACTCATTCTAAAATTATTTACACCTGTAGAAATTGTACTGTTACTGTTGATTCCTATGATAAAGTAGTGGAGCACTGCCATGGACATTACAACGCCGAGGAAAAATATATACAAACAGAAACGTGTAATATGTGTTCACTACAAATCGACAAGACCTGTTATCCAGAACATCAAACGATACATGAAAAAGGAATTACATTCAAAGTATTAAAATTTGATAGTTACTATTTCCCTGTAGAAAATGATATGTGGGTTAAACATATTTTTAAAACAATACCAAAAGATACAGTTTTGGAAATTTTGAGCAAATCTATTTACAGGTTTGAGGGTAGGATCAAAATGGACATTATTCAACAGGGAGAACCCGAGTTGACTATGTACATATGCGATCAATGTCGCTGTTTCATAGAGCCTACTTCATTGTTCAAGCATGCGGATAATTCTTGTTTTAAATTGAGAAAACATCCTTGCACCATATGCGGTTTACCTTTTATCTCATCAGCATCACGAATGGATCATGAAAAAATTCACAAACGCCCTGGTATTACTTCGAAATCCTACAGAATCGTAGTTTTTAATCGAGAACAAGACAAACAGTTAAATAGTTCCTTTTGTTTTCGTAAAAGATATGTATTGTATCAGTGCAGAAATTGTGGTGGAATTGTAGATAAACTCCACTCAGATACTCACCAATGTAACGTCAACGATTTGACCAAGTGTCCAGACTGTGCTTTGTTGCTTTATAATAAAGAATTTGAGGCCCATGCTGCTGAACATAAAGAATTTGCCAGCTTTAATTACAGAAATATGAAAGTTATACTCATTGGTGAAGTTAAAAGTGTTCACGCAATAGGTGAAAAAGTGTACAAAACCAATTACCGAGGTATAATCTATGATTATAAAATGTACAAATGCAATAAATGTCAAATTTGTATAAAAAATGAGAAGTTCATACCGAAGCACTCTTGTTATTTTGGAAAGCCACACTCTAAGTGTCCAAAATGCGATCTCTACTTCTCCGTGAGTAGACTTAAAACTCATCTACGGTGTCATGAGAGAGATCCGGATTTCCTGCGTTCAAATATGACGATAGTCTCTTTCGATCCATGCTCATCAGATCAAAATAAGAATGTCACTGAACAATTAGAAACTGGAGATGGTGAACTCACAGATAGTAATACAGATTCCGATTCTGATATTGTTTTGAATGCGGAGGAAAAAGGTAATTGTTATAATGGAGAGTCATTATGTAATACAACAGATGTCGTCGAAGAAACTGCCAAGGTTTACAAATGTGCTTGTGGATTACATTTTTTAAATGAAGATAGTATCTTAAGACATTTTGGTGTATGTAGATGTAAGACCAAAGTATCTAAGGAAAAGTGTCCAAAATGCGACCTATTATTTACTTCAAATGTTTTATTTACTCATTTGCTAGCTCATCACAGTAATAAGAACCGTCGTTATAAATATGATATAATAGAAAATTTTAAATTACCATCACAAAATACGTAATATAAGGGGTCATCTGTAAAACGTGAAAACTTAATTTACGAATTAAGTAAAAACAAGGCGTGGTGGAAGCCAAAAAATCAGGTGGATGGGGGGGGGGGGGGGGTCACATGTTTAGAACAGCGTCACAACTCTGGGCACAACTAAAATTCCAACCAACTCCTTAAAATCCCTTTAGGATGATTAGGGGGGCGTAGCATGCATGACCTTTGTGAAACCGTTCCCTCCCTCCACCCGCTGCGCTGTGTAGATACCTAACAGATGAATCCCAAGATGTCATAAATGTGTGCAGTTATTTATGGCCGGTCTCTACGACCAAATTTAACACGTTATTAGGAGCACACGGAAGAACGCCAGTAATGCTCCTAGGATTAAGTTTTTTTTGTGATTTACTTATGTAAATGTTTTGTTTTAATTACATGTTAAATAAATAAAAGGTTTTTAACTCCACCTTTTCATAAAATGGAACTTAACAATGAACTTAAGAAATGGAACAAACTTTTCATACGATCGTATCGCTTATGTATCGACGGCGACGCTGCTGTCCTGAGTTTGATGTGCATCTTTATCTTCTTTACGAGATCTAGCTGATAGTTTACGAAATGACAAAATATGCAAAAAACAACAATGCAACGTCCTGACAACCTATGTCATCTTTCAATTAAAAATATACCGTCGATTCGGAAACTTTCAGCCAGCTCTCGTGTACGTAGTCTACACTATCTACATCAACACTAATATAATAAAGAGGTAAACTTTGTTTGTTTGTTTTTTTGTTAGTTTGTTTGTATGTAGGGGGTAATCTCTGGAACTACTGAACCGATTTCAAAAATTCTTTCACAGATAGAAAGCTACACTATTCCTGACGGACATAGGCTACTAATATTACGTGAACGAAGTCGCGCGCGTCCGCTAGTTTTAAATAAAGTCCTCATCGTTCGTATCTTCAGCCGCTTACTTCTAAACCACGCAAGGGATTTTGATACGGTTTTCACTGTGTATAGAGATTTTTTTGGTTTTTATGCACAATCCATTTTAATTAAGTTTTGTTAGTAAATTACACTCATGGGAAGCTGGGGCGGATTGCTAGTATAATATGTACAGGTGAGCAACCTGTAAGGTCGGTAATCAATCGGCTTGGGGAAAGTTATAGTACAGAAAATTTATTCTAAAGAACCACGTTGTCCACTTTCGAGCTAAGTGTTTATTTATACGTAGTATCTCTTAGTAGTCTGTGATTTATTTGTTTTTATAGGTAGGCACTGATAGGTAGGTACCTATATAATCATGGGCGTACCCAGGTTCTGGCCTAGGGGGGGGGGGGCAAATCATATCAATGACGTCACTCTGTCGCGATAGTTATATTCATTTTCCGAAATAATTACAGTACAGTAGCATTATTTGAGCGCTTGGTCAAATTCTGCTTCTTCGTTTGGCACCTTAGATGAATGAATACCTAACAATGAATTCCATAATCTAAGTTTGGCGCCAAGTGTGTAAAAAATTTTGGGTAGAAGTTTGGCTACTGCCGCTGCTTTTTTTTTCGAGGACGTTTATTAGGGGATCTTTTTTGATGGCATTTTATGATACCTATGTATTATCCGGAGCAACAAAAAAGCCCGCCACGTCTATAAACTGCGAACTTCGTTGCGAGGGTGTTAGACGGTTATCGAGTATTCTACTTATGAGTTAAGGTGGAATGTGAGACGGATATTTCGAAATTTTCTCCGTTTTTTGTTAAGGTAAGTGGCTAAATGGTGCAACTTTTTATCAATCCATGTAGTTTTCGGTATCCTCGCCTCATATGGATCCACCCTAATTTTATAGTTTGATGACGAGGAAGGTAGCAAAGCAAGGTAAGTAGGGAAAGATACGGAATAAAGAATTTAAGGTAAAATGAAAATTAAAAAGGTAAAAGTGGATAGGACCAACGTCATCTAAATATGTGCTGACTTGTGCAGGACCATTGGCAGTAAGGTGGCCAACTGTCCAGTATTTTACAGGACGTCCCGTTTTGCAGCTGTCATTTTGACCGTGTCCTGTATTTTAGTATGAATAATACAGGATCATTCCGCACCATAAACGCGTTGTCCCGTATTTTTGTCATGAATCCTGTAATGTTAGATCAAATGTCCTGTAAAATGAGCATACGGGGTTGGTCACCCTAATTGGCAGAGGCGTATACAGCAGCACATTCTTGGTTTGAGGGGTCACGACTCCCAGGATCCCCTCTCTGTATATATGCCTAAGACCATTGGACCGTTGCTGTGAATGTAAGACAGATTTATACTTATTACAAACAAGTGTCGATCATTAATAAAAGGGGGTAAATAAATAATTTTGCAAATATTTACAATTTTATCGGGTATATCGATCAACTTAAGTCACTAGTTTAGTTTACAGAATTGGCTTAGAGCATTTATTATCTCTAAGTCAGCATTGTATAATTTTGCTTGTTCGAGCTCCAAGAGACATTGAATTTCAATGTAAAAATCAGCACTTTAATGCCATTATTCATAATCAACTATGAAGTGGACACATGGCCTCGGCAAACTTCAGACTTTTTTTATATCAGATATGATTGTATGGGCTAGATCCTTTTGCATTGTATGGATCGAATAAACTAAAAAACCAATCATTCAAACAAAGTTTGTTTTCTCGTCTATGCACTAGTAGTGACTGACAGTCTGACAGTAGTGTAGTGTAGTACAAAAGCGAAATCAAATCATACAAATTACAAAAAAAGGTATAGTAGGAGGTAGGACTAGGAGTAGGGCATTTGTATTGATGACTATGTAAAAGCTAGAGGTTCTATTTGAATATATTATATTATACACAAGTATGTGATAGTGCCTATACCTAATTTTAGTAAAATGTTATTTAATGACCGTCTTTGCCAATGGCTGGGGCATTTAAAGTTATCTCGTGTAATACTAATGGTCTCCGTGATACTGTTCGTGGTGCCGCTTGTAACTCATTACTATTTATCTAAGGTAAGTAAAGTGTTCATCTTGTGTCTGTTTATGCTATGGATCCCGCTATAATCTATATGTATATAATATTTTATTTGCCGAGAAAACCTGTCAAAAACCCGTCACTGCATATTATTTTCAATGCTGTTAGTAATTAGCGAAAATTACAATTATTTAAGAAATGATTAGTGGTTTAATATTTCATATTATTTTGGTCATGATGAGATCTTAGGAATTTAGATAAGTGCTCCTAAACGGAAATATTTTTTATTAAGGTTTAGTACAAAACTTGTGTGCCAAGGGCTCCATATCTTTTTTTATTGATAACAAGGATAGTTTCTATTCAAGGACTGAATAAGGATTCTCGATTTACATGTATTTTGTGTATGTTGAGACAAATACTTGACAGCTTGATTGTTTACATTAGTGTTATATGAGTTAATTTGTTGCATAAAAAATAAATAAAAACAAGGTTATTACCTCTCAGGCACTTCCTACTATAATTTAGTATAATCAATAACAAGGCTGGAAAAACCCTGGCCGGTGGGCTACAAAGTTGCCTGCCAAGACATTTGAATTTACCTGCCAAGCCTGGCTAACTGCGACTCTGCCCTCTGCATATTTTTTATTATTTACTTCTTTATGAATTTGGTAGTAACTACCTAAGAAATTGGTGGCATCATGCTGCACTATGTATAAAAAAATTGCCTACTTGGAAAATCTATTGGCCGGCCTCGATCTATAATATCATTTTCTATGTATGTAAACATACCATAAATTGCTGAGTTTCTTGCCTTCTTGTGAGCGGTTTTATTTCAAGTAGCGGTCAATTTTTTTATATTCATAATTGCATCTTGTATGCGTAATCTATATTCGGTCTGAAAATTGTTTGTTTCTGAGATAATGATAATTCCTATGCATTATTGTAGAACATTTTTGTGTTTCATGAATTATTATTAAGGATATTCAGTTAAATTATACAATTTAACAATCTTGGTGTACTTGTGAAGTTATTAAGGATGTATGCTACTTTTACCTCTTTTACTCTTATTTAAAAAAAAATATTTATTATGTTCTCTCCATACAAGGCGTCAGCTTCGTTCCATAAATTGAAATATGGGTGACATGGTGAGAGAAAAGTTAGTTTCTAAAATTTATATGAATACAAAAAGTTAAGTCTTAAAACTTTATAAGGCTACAAAGATTATGACATTTTATAGTTTTCTAAAAACATTTAAAGCTGTTCTATAAATTCTCAATTTATACTTTCAATCTGGGACTGTTGAAACGATTTGGATGATGTGTATTATATTAGTAAATGTAATGTGGTCCACGGACCCCTGGGGGTCATATCATAAATAAATGTCACCAAAAGTCTAGTAATCGCTATGCACGCATTTTTTTTTTGTAATTTGTAGTCCTAAAATAAATGGTCTGAAATTTATTGCTGCTTTTTTTATTAAGGGGGTCCTTAAAATTGTGCTTGATTTCCTAAGGGGTCCGTGAACAAATAAGGTTAACAAACGCTGTTCTATGCTACTTTATTTAAAAAAAAACGAAAAAGGAGAAATAAATGGAAGTGAAAAACTTTGCGTTATTACACATAGTTAAAGAATCAGGCCAAGGCAAAGCAGGGTAGAAAAACTTGTAATTCATAAACACTAAGGTCTTCCATAATAATACCCCACATTAAAAGGTCCTAAAATGGAACTAATATGATCAATATCTCTGTAACTAATATTTTTTAGACTGTATAAGTCATGACCTATTTTACTTCAAATAAGCTCTACTACCTGTTCTATACCACTGAAAAGAATGCATCAAATAAATAATAACTCTCTGTAAGTAGGATCTAATATCATGGTTATATTTGAGACTACAATAATATACAATCTTGAATACAAGCAAAGTAGGTTATATGTAGCCACTCCAAGAACATGCCTCAATCCATCTTACAGGGTCACATGAATGCATTTGTATGCATGTTGTAATCAATGTATTTTGTCATGTAACAAAAACATTTTGGCTCCAACAATATTTCCAATACATAGCAGCTTTATCTTAGCTCTCATGAGTTTAATTTTGGTAGTCAGTCAATCAAGTCAATGAATAATTGTTTCAGTATGATTCAATATCATTCTCATTTGATGGCAATCCCATGCATCACACTCTGGATACATATGGAGACTTCTCAATAATGAATGCTGCGGACCTAAAGATAAGAATAGAAGAAATGCTTAGAATTAAGGTATGTAAAACATGACAATGTCAACAGTACTTTCTTAAAATGTAAATGAAATGATAATATTTGGTCTATGAGCTGTATATTAAAGTTTTAGCAATGCCCACACTAATGAAATAAGAAATGGTTTATGCCAATTAATTAAAACAGTTACATTTGTTAAATGTTTAATGCGTGTGGCAGGCGTCGGTATCGACGGAGCTCCGCGAACTGGAAGCGCGGCGTGCACGGCTACAGCGCGAGGCGGCAGCGGCGGGCGCGCGCGCCGACAGCGCCAAGACCGAGCACTCGCGCGCCGCCGCCGAGCTGCAGCGTCTGCGCGTCTCAGCCGACCAGGCGCGCCTCGCGCAGCTCGAGGCTATCCGACGCGACTCGCCCGAACTCGCCCCGCCAGAGCCCTTGCTGCCCTCCCGACCCCCTGCCCTTCTCCCACCCATACCCTTAGCTTCCCAACACGACTGCCGCATGCATTCCTGCTTTGACCATTCCCGGTGCTCGCTCACTTCTGGCTTTCCCGTTTACTTCTATGACCCTGACAAGTACGCACCTATTGCTGGCGCCGAGGTTGACGGATTCCTCAAAACTACGGTCAGGCAGACCCTCGGATATAACGCGCATCTCACCCAGAACCCCAAGGAGGCCTGTATTTACTTAGTCCTGGTAGGCGAGGCTTTTCCATCAGATAGGAATCCATCGTAAGAATTTGTTTTTTTAAATTCATGTAGAGATATTACTGTACATTATTTTATCTTTAGCATTCACTCGCTGTTTTAAAAATGGTAATTTTATTTTTAGATCGACGGCCGAGACCGTAAAATTGTCACTGAATGAGACGGTAATTAAGAGTCTACCTTACTGGGGCGGCGACGGTCGCAACCACGTGCTCGTCAATCTGGCGAGGCGGGAGCTGGCGGTGGGCTCCGGCGACGCGTTCGGCGGCGCGTCCACGGGCCGGGCCATCATCGCGCAGTCCACGTTCACGCTCAGCCAGTTCCGCGCGGGGTACGACGTCGTCACGCCGCCCGCGCTGGGGCCTCCCGGCGGAGACGTGTGGCTGGACTGCGCTCCCATTGCTCCCGCGAGGCGGAAATACTTGCTGAGGTAAGTTTCATATTTTCTAAATTTATTCTGACATAAAATATTCATTTGTATGTTTCGCTCTCAGCCTGGTATGAATTCATTAGCTGCGTTTAGTTTTCAGGGCTCACAACCACTGTTTAATGGATTAAACAAGGACCAAGACGAAAATATGATCGACATCCTCCAGAAGACTGCGAAGTCGAGTTCGACGTCGGATGTATTTTTCTTGCAATTCGAATGCGATCCGCCCGTCGAAAAGCGTGCTATATTATCTATCGGTGACTGGGCACTTTGCGGCACTGATCGCTCGAGACGTGCGCTGCTGAGGGAATCTACCTTCGTCCTGGTACTCGCCCCCGGCGACCTGACTTATACTTCTACGGCTTTGCTACAAGCAAGGCTATATGAAGCGATGAGATCTGGGGCGATTCCAGTCATCCTGGGAGGAGACAGAATTACTTTACCGTACGATGAAGTACTTGACTGGCGACGGGCAGTTCTAATGCTCCCTAAAGCGCGAGTCACAGAGTTACATTTCGTCCTACGAGCGTTGTCGGATGCCGATTTGCTCGCTTTCCGTCGACAGGGACGACTGCTCTGGGAGCGCTATCTGAGCTCTGTGCAAGTGATGGTGGATTCGCTTCTGGCAGTTATTCGAACACGCCTGAACATCCCGGCGCGACCGGCGTCGCCCACGACCGGCACGCCGGCGTTCAACGAGTCGTACTACCCGCCCCGGCTGGAGCCTCCCGTGCTGGACGCGGAGCCCGAAGAGACGCTCGGGCCGCTGGAGGCGCCGTACGCCAGCCCCGCATACCGCCGCAACTACTCGATCAGCCTCGTTCACGGTTACGAGCTATGGAACGAGTGGGGCGACCCCTTCGCGCTGTTCCCGCAGCTGCCGTGGGACCCGCCGGTGACGTCGGAGGCGCGCTTCCTGGGCTCGGCGGCCGGCTTCCGGCCGGTGGGCGCGGGCGCGGGCGGCGCGGGCAAGGAGTTCAGCGAGGCGCTGGGCGGCGACCGGCCGCGGGAGCAGTTCACCGTCGTCATGCTCACGTACGAGAGGGAGACGGTGCTGGCGGCGGCTGTGGCCCGGCTGCGAGGCTTGCCGTATCTCAACAAGGTGGGTGTCGGTCGTAAATGCAAACGAACGATTTCTGACGATTTCGAAATTATTACCTAAACTAAAATGCAATATTGTAATAGACTTACGCTTTGATTAAAATAAAATACGGGAGATACGTGACGTCATAACATTACGTCCTGAAGAATTGGCTATGGTACGGTCAGCCTCAGACGTAGTTGTACATTTTAGTACCTCGTCGCTGCCAGTAATGTGACAAATTCGAGCAACTCTCATTTCATACGTTACTAAGACAATGTTCCTAAGACTTTAGCCACTTCTGGGGCTAACTGTACTGCCATAGATCCATTTATTCACACAAACTTAGGCTAACATTACACGCCAACAGAGAGAGACACAATGACCCAAACAGGGCGCACGCGAGGAAGACAACACTCGTTCGCAATATGGCGAAGAAATAAAACGAATTGTGACATATTTACCAAGAAATTTTAAATTTTCAAGTACTAACGAGTATCGAACAATTAGTATGAGCCCGCACCCGCACCCGCGCGAGTTAGCGGACGCTCTCATACTATTTATTAGGCGTGCACCCGCCCCGTGCGCTCGCGAGACTTAGCGGAGCCCCCTATGAAGAGATTAGCAATGTAGCATGATCGTAGTGAGGCGACGGTCCCCGGTCCGCAGGTGGTGGTGGTGTGGAACGGGCGCACGCCGCCGTCCGCGGCGCTGGCGTGGCCGGAGAGCGGCGCGCCGGTGGCCGTGGTGCGCGCGCCGCGCAACTCGCTCAACAACCGGTTCCTGCCGTACGACCTCATCGACACCGAGGCCGTGCTGTGCGTCGACGACGACGCGCATCTCAGGCACGACGAGATCGTGTTCGCTTTTAGGTGACATATGTTATACTAGCTTTTGCCTTCTTCCGCGTAGACTTGTTTAATTGAAACATGCAATGTGCAATATTTCCTGGACAAATTAAATGAATTAATTAATGAAAATTAGTTGCTTTGCTGCTCGTGACGTCACGGCGGCGTATAACTCACTTTTTGCTATCCCGTGGGAACTATGCATTTTTACGGGATAAAAAGTATCCTATGTGTTAATCCAGGTTATAAACTATATGTGTGCCAAATTTCATCCAAATCCATTCAGTTGTTTATGAGTGATTGAGTAACAAACATTCAAACATACAAATTTTCACATTTATAATATTAGTAGGATAGGATAACACGAGCTTTTACACGCGGCTCCGGCCGCTCGGGGTTATTTATGCATTTTACGGGTTAAAAAGTATCCTATGATTTAATCCAGGACATTATCTCTCTGTCTATTAAATTTCATCTTAATCCATCCGGCTCTTATTTATTTTTTTATGAAATAGGAAGACAAACAAGCAAGTGGGTCACCTGATGGTACCACCGCCCATAGACACCTGCAACACCAAAGAGATTGCAGATGCTTTGCCAACCCATAAGATGAAATACCTCTTGTGCCAGTAATTGCACTGGCTGTCTTGCTCTCCACGCCGGAACACAACAGTGCAAGCACTGCTGCTTAGCGGCAGGATTAGCGAGCAAGATGATGGTAGCCCGCGTTAATGCGTGATTGAGGAACAAACATCCAAACGCCATTACTTTCGCATTTATAATATTTGTAAGATTAGCGATCCGCCTCGGCTTCGCATGAGTGCAATCTGGACGTAATGTACATAAATACCTTCCGCAAAAGAATATCTAAATGACAGTGAAAACCGTATCAAAATCCGTTGAGTGATTTAGAAGGAGAAGGCTGCTGAACATTCAACATAAGAATTAATAGATTCAGGCGTTACTACGGAGGTCCATATCGACAAACTGGCAAAAATGACCTTGCTACTCCGCGAAACCAAAAAGAGGCGTTTACGCCGCACTGCATGTCAGCAGCAGCTGTAGTTCGAAGATTTGTCGAGATACAATTTCTTAGAATTGTTGATGATCTAGGATAGTACTGTAGTATTAATCCAGAATCTGTAACGTGGCTCATTTGTTTTGCAGAGTATGGCGCGAGCACCGCGACCGCATAGTCGGCTTTCCTGGTCGATACCACGCGTGGGATCTCAATTACAATAACGGGTTCTTGTATAACTCCAACTATAGGTAAGTAAATTTTACCATGGAATAAACTGTGACCAGCATTGGTCGCATTCGCTCCGAAAATAGCTAGCATGACATGGTCCGTCTCGGTTTCTAACAAAGGCTGTGTTTCTCTAACTAGCTCAGTAGGAGACAGACGCACTCAAAGATAACCGAGACAATAACTATGAGTGTTAGCCGTTCTGGTTAGAAATGGATATATGCTAAGACGTGCTAGCTCCACTGAATTCTCATGAAACAGATAGATTTTTCGAAGCGTTCATTTGTTTTCTATTTCAGTTGTGAGTTGAGCATGGTGCTGACCGGCGCAGCTTTCGTACATCGGTATTACCTGTGGGCGTACTGGCGGCTGCTGCCGGCAGCCATACGGGACTACGTCGACGAGTTCATGAATTGCGAGGACATTGCGATGAATTTCCTCGTCTCGCACATCACTAGGAAGCCACCTGTTAAGGCAAGATCATTGTGTATACATTTAGGAACAAGCTAAACGACGAGTTGAATGCAAAAGTGTATTGAAATTGGCAGATCGGTTTATCCTCTACCTCACACTGCCGCATTCGTTCTTTAGCTCCTTCCAATATTATATTAGTACAATACCATTTTATACATATAGTCGAAGCTTTGAAATCGTTTGGGATTCCATGGTGAGAGGGTGACGTTAATTAAAAAAAGTAATAGGCTGAAGACTGCCACAATTAGGTTTTCAGAGTAAGATAACTGAGTTTACACAAAGCTGTTCATGATTGAATTCAATTAATTGTATAATTTATCTTTCAGGTCACATCGCGCTGGACGTTCCGGTGCCCCGGGTGTCCAGTAACTCTTTCATCAGACGAAACACATTTTCACGAGAGACACAAATGCATACAGTACTTTTCACAGGTTGGTGCCACTTTTCCTAAAATCCTTTTTATTTTATTTTCTCAAAGGTCTACTTCAATTAAGATAAAGTATGTGCCGAACTCATAAATACTTTGATGCATCAGTTAAGTAGCAAATAATAAAAATTCGAACCTAAGTTTTTTTAGTTGCTTTCAAAAAAGTAAATTGCAGTTGTTCATTCCAGGTAATGGGTTATACGCCCTTGCTCTCAACACAGTACCGCGCCGACTCTGTTCTATTTAAAACCCGCATACCGCATGATAAACAGAAGTGTTTCAAATTCATATAACACGCGTGCTTCCAGCTAACTGCAGGTAATGCGAAATGCCAAGTGACATGATGGACTCATCTCGACACATCGATTTATCATTATTTATATTTAGTCTTTTATTCGAACTTAACATATCACAGGCGTTTGCGCGTATTTGAAACTGGCGAGAAAGAAAGATAACTCCGAAAAAAACCTGTGCTCTACTGCAATGCATTGTAACAAGCTGATGTTCGGTTAGACCTCCGTTAGACTTAGTTCAGGCGCACCAACTGCAATTGAACGCAACTACAATTTTCACGTTTTACCTAAACATTATTTGTGATGTATTCCTTATGGTGGTAGTTGTATACCGAACTAAAGTTGCAGTTTGATACTTGTTGCAGTATCGAACTGGAATTTGAGTTCGGGTTTATGACTACCACCTTTAAAGTATGAATAACTCAAAAGCGTTCACTGTGTTGTAGAGTACCGTTCGCAAGGGCTAGAGTGTGAAAGTTAGATTTGATAAGAGGAGGGGCCTTTATCCAACTGTGGGATAGATGGATGAGAAAATAGAAGTATATTTTTACTTCGCATTTACTTAGGAAAAGTAGCTCCTTTTTTGTTGAACTATCAGCACGAGTAATATTTTTATTATGTATGAGTAAGCCGGTCGCTTATAAATAATGGAGCAATGAGGTTTTTTCTTATAATGAGGCAATACGTGTAGCTAATTTTGTGTAGTTTCGATAACCAAGTACCTAATGGAATTGCAGTACTGAGTACATTTAAGTATATTCTCGAGATATAAAAATTAGCATCCAGCTACTGGGCCAATATTAATTATCCTTGACTGTCAAACAACGTCACTTTGATATTAATTACTTAGTTCTATGATTCTATCTTACACATTTTATGACGTATCAATGACCCGTCGATTATAACTAGATTGCAACTTATACGCTGCTATATAAAGGCGAGTAAAAGCGAGGGACAGATAAATAATTTAGTACGTACGTTGTAAAGAAAAAACAAATTTAAATTTAGCGCTTGGAATGCTTTTAAAACACAATTACTACTTTAAACACGAGTCGTTAATATACCTACTAACCTCCTTATTTATAAAAGTCTACTAACCTCTTTTAACTAAAATATGTTTTGTTCCTATCATTTGAATGCGAACGTCACCTTGGTATAAAGACAAATAGAGGTTTATTAATCGTATATAAACAGAGGGCTGTAGTAGTAGCTAGTAGCAAATGCGCGTTCAGTCTCATCCCCAACATTGGAATCTTACCACCGTATTCGGAATAATAATTGACGTTTAAGCCGTTCATTAGTGACAGTTTCTCGCATGGATGTATGACTAAAGCATGGAAGGAGTCTTAAACCTTCAGACTAAGGAGACCTGGTACTCGTATGAACTGTCACAATGCTCACCGTTGGTGTACATTTAAGGCCAAACCATACCGGTCGCGTACACGTCGCATATGCGACACGGCTCCAACTAGCTTCGTAGAGCTGCGTTACGGTACGTGTACGCAACCGGTGTGGCCTGGCTCTTGGGTAGTAACGCTGTCCTTAATAATTTCAATATACTACTAAAAGTAAACATTTGGACAGTTTCATGTGACTACGCGTCAATGATTTTGAGGCTTCTTCCAGCTTTTAGCTTATTAGTATGTACATTAAAAAAAAAACGATTTAAGTGCCATGGAGAGCATATTCACAGGCGTATTTCTGTGCCAGCGATCGAAAAGGTAATGAACCTAGTCTCTCTTCAAATAGCTGTTAATGTCTTAGATGTGTTCATTTGAAATTTATATGAGTGTATGTCCTTTGTATGTGTGAGTGCTGAGTAGGTAGCGAGGTTATTTGTACGTGTGTGCTGCCTTACCCCCCATTCTACAAATGGTAGTACACTTTTTTTAGCTAATTGAGCTTGATTCCCTCCTTGAATGTATTACAATACATTTATTTTAAGAAATGACATTGTTTGGTCGACAATTTGTGTTTATTTACATCACTGGCTGACAAAAGCCAATTCGCCGTTCCTTTTAGTTTGTATGGATCTAAGTGACAGTCAATGACGTGGCGTCCCCGCTGGCCCAGCCTCCTAAATTGACATTGTATTTTGTACGGCGTGGCCGTCCTGTGCTATAGCATTTCTAATGCTAAAATCACTGATTGAAATAATTGTACTATATACATATATACTTGGAATCAAATATATCGGTGCGGCCATGGTGCTTCAAAATATCTGATCACGACTCTAGTATCAAAGGTGTTCGGACGTGTTCCGAGATATTCGATGGCGACTGTAACTATGTGTACTATGTTCAGTATAGCCAGAATATAATAAACTATTCCATAAACATTTATAAACTTCATTGACTAAGCTAAAACATGTTTTGTTACTTTTTTTAGATAGCAAACGTTACAATGGCAGGTTGAAAAGTAAAGACGAACGGTTTTAAATAAAGTAGGTTTAGTAGGCGTTCATGAAGGCGTCGTTTCTTTATGCATTTTATACTCTCATAATTTACTGGTTGTGCAGTGCCTTTTTATTTTAAGTTTTTAATTTTTAACGTTAATATTATGATACAATTAAATGATTATGCAATAAAAGTATGCTGTGATCGATACGGTTCGGTGTTACGAAATAACTTGTCACCATGCATAATTTTCTCACAGAACTTCACTGAATTTGTTACCATTTTCGAGCGCTGCTGTTACTTGCTTAGTAAAATGGAGGTAGCACTTTATAAACATTTAATTGCTAATACGCAATTATTACGTATTCTAAGTCAACGTTGCATCACTGCTCTTTATAATATACTTTTTTTATTGATTTAATAATGTTAATGAGTAATGTTATTGAGTCAAATCAACACTTTTATTATTATTTTATAGTACTTCCATTTAAGTCTTTAGGTTAACAATCCATATTATAATTTTTTCGAATGTTTATGATAGCTAGAAAACGTTTGGGTTTTGTAAAAAAATGCATTTTGACACCCTCCCTAAAAAATTTGTGACGAATGTGAGTGACGTCACATACCAGGTTACTTTCCTGTTTCGCGTTTGGGTCGAGCTGACAAAACCCATGAATTTGTAATTATTTTAAAACACAAGTCGCTCCTTCATTCTAAAGGAGCGACGAGTTCAAGTCTAGATAAGCTATACTGTACAGTCTGCAGCAAAGATATCTACACAATCAAAAAGGCCAAAAATACACATGACTCTATTGTCAAGAGAGTACAAGCTTGCGCAGAACTTTACGACCTCTTTTAGTGCTCGGCTACTTCTGTTGCATACTATATCAAATGTATTAGTAAAAAAATAGTCTAATGTCGAACTTACGAGTTTTAACTGGTAGCTAGTTTCTGTGTGATTTTTGATCACCGTTGCTAGTTGTGAGTGTAGAATAAAAACTTGTTGTTTTGTAAAATGGGCTGTGGAGTTGTTGGTATTAAGAGTTATCTAAGGTGGGAACCGAGCTGACGACGCCTAGGGAAATCAATGTCGCATTATCCTCCTTAATAATAAGGAATTAAGGGAAATTTACGGAGGACAAATTGATAAGCACTTGACGTAAAGTGATTTTTTTATCGTGTTTAAAGGTCTATTGATATTTCATGAAATCAACATTTCATGAAACTTTTAGAATATTTCCCGGATTTAATGCAATATTAGTATACTCTGTAGATAGTTGAGGAAGGTATCGGTAAGGGCAGGTACTGTGACCACGTGAAAATGAATTGTCATTCAAAGATTTTAGAAGAAATACAGTCGGTTAATACTGGTAAAACTACAGATTTGGTAAATTTTAGTTTGGCAGTTGATTTCACTTCGACCCAGGGTCAAACACGTTTTGATTGAGACTAGTTAAGTTGCATTTAGAGTGCTAGAAATATTTTAAATATTGATAAAGAATTTTTGAAATCGGATGAGTAGTTTCGAACATCTCCTACTAACAAACTTGCAAATTTTTCTTCATTATTGCCGCGTTATTGTTATACCTTAAGAGTTGATGAAAATTTCGCTCTATGCTTAAGTGCTTGTCAATTTCTCCCTCAAAAATTCCGTTCGCTGTAAATTACACTTCGGCGCGCTCGTTCCTAGAAGTGTCTTTCCTCGAATGCTTGCGTTTATCGCATTTATAGCGGGGTTGTACCTTAGGTGAATTGTAAATATTTATCTCTTATTTTACCGACAAAAAACAGTCTTAAAGGAAGTATATTTGTAGATTAATTTATGAATAGGTACAATATTTATATATTATAAAATTTTCTATAATTTATTTATTTAAGTTAATTAAGACTAAGTTATACACCTAAATGTTTAAATGAGTTCTGGCCAGCAATAATAGGTTTAATGAAACCAATGTAATAAACTTTTTGATTAATTATTTTAGTCGTCATAGTTTGTATAATGTTGGAACGATTATCTACATATCTTCTGTAATTTTACAATTTTATATTGTTATTGTGTGTCAATGTAATCATTAAGTAAATACTTATTATCTTTAGCGCATTATGCCTGATTTCGATTTTACTTTGCGTTTTATAATTTAGAACAAAAAATGTGATTCATTTATGTAAAAGAAATTGGTTGCAATAATGCATAGTTGTGTGTATGTAATTATTTAGTGAAACACACTAGTCTCATAATCGTAGTTTATGATATAAGTGTAGGAGTTCATTGAAATGGCAGCAGCAAAGCCCGTATGTAGTCCGCAGGGACGTGGCGCCGCGCTACTGTGAATAAATCGTCTAATGTGAAAGCGCTCTAACATGTACTACGTTTTTACTAACGTCAAATTTAATTATAAATACGTATCGATCAAGTACGGTAAACAACTTTTAGCACTCGGTTGCATGTAAAGCATATATGAACTGAGCATACGAACTGGAAAAGTATTTTAAGACTGATACATCTACCGACTTCATACTAGCCCGTAGACTTGCAAAACGTTTCTATGACAAGAGCATCTGGTGCGCATACGCCTTAACACAAGCCATTCCTTTTGTCTTGTGCTGGGGCCTCGCCACTGCATGTTAGTTTAGTACGCGATTTGTTGATTGTTGTGTTAAACTTCTTTGATTTCCGACAGCAGACAATATACATAAAGTATTTCTTGTAACGGTCATCGTTTTATGCCACTATAGTACTCGTTTGTAGAATCACTATCTTATATGTATAAGAGACAACATTTTTAATAGGTATAACAAAAGTCGTCTTTCCTGTGGTCATAAGTTAACGACTTTGTGCGTACGGTCAGCATCATAAATATCAAAAATACGTTACCAAGACGTCAAAAATATCTATTTACCTTTATGCCACTAAACATTAGGTCGATGTATACATATTTTGACGCTTTGGCTGTATATATATTTTTACAGCTGATTGTACCTACCATTTGTGTTTTCTTTGAATAGGCCAAAACTATGCCCGGAACCTTGTATGGCGATGTAGACTTGACCATAAAAACGACAGACCCACAATTATTGTCCCCAGGAAAGACATTTTTAAAATCGAATCACAATTTTGAGCCATTGTTGAGGCATTAAAAAAATAAGTGAGCGCACGCTAAAGGCCTTGACAAAAGGGTTGCGTAGGTACATAATACCTTGATTACCACGAAAAATCGTGGACTCGTGGAATCGTGAATCGGTAGCTGCATCGTATGTAAAAACATACGATGCAGCGGTGGCGACCGGACTCATCAAAAGTGGATTATTTACTTCTATAACGATTCTGGATTCTCGAAAAGCATTTACTCCAAAGCTTTAAGAAAACGAATAAGATTCAGAAATTAATCTAATTGTAAGGGACACTAATTGTTTTCCCTCACTGGCCCTGACATGACGTCCAAGTTTAAAGTATCCCTTCCTGCGATTGTGTTTAACTTGTGACCTAAGAAAGGGACGCATTGAAAGATAAATTTAATGTCGGCGGTCATGTCAGAGCCACTGTAGTAGATACAGCTTGAAAAATATTGCGATGAAGGTGGCAATACTAATTATTAGATATGTTCTACGGAACATTGTGAACATACGTTAATTACTTTGTAAAACTTAGCAATTGTAATATCCTCTATATACATATTATATAAAATTAATAATATTTTAATTATACTGGTACCCAATCACTATTTTTTTGTAGGCAATTAAAAGAATAGCATGTTGATCGTGTACCTAATAAACTGTGCATTTTGTATGAAAACAATGATTTTTTTTTCCTTTTGTCGTTTAAGCGATAACCATAAAAAGATACGAGGGGAAAAAAGGAGCAAAAGAAGCCAAAAATATTTTTAGAATTTCTGTCTGTTTTTCTTTATGTTTTGTACGCGCTTCACACAAATACTGCCCCACGAAATTACATGCACTTTCACAATTATAATGCTCGAGGTCTAATTAAAAATCTGCTGCATGTGTTATCGCGATACGCCACCTAGAAGCCGAGTTAGATATCTACTTCCAAACCACGCGTACGGCCAGCCTCAGAAGTAGCTGAACATTTTAGTACTTTGTCGCTGTCAGTAATGTGACAAATTTGAGCAACTCTCATTTTATACGTTTGTTACGACAAGGTTGTAAAATGTCAGATGTAGCTGAACATTTTAGTACGTCTTCGCAGTCGGTAATGTAACAAATTTGAGCAACACTCATTGTTTACGTTACAACGACAAGGTTCTTAAGTGTTTAGTGTCTACTTCATAGGCTGACTGTACAAAGTTGCGGGCTTAAGCTAGTATATATTCTTACCCCCTTATTCATTTTGTCCCTTTCATTTGAGGCCAAAAGTCACAATGACAGATAAAGACATAAAACATGTTAACTAACAAAAGTTTACGAAGCGATTATGAATAAGGGGGTTAGTTTATAGAGTAACGTGTCCACCTACAGGTAAAACTGCGAATACGAAACATTTGTCAGGATGAAAAGTTAAAAAGATAACTAAGTATCTAAGATAATTAACTAGTCGACATTGCTTTTTAATTCGATGGCAGCAGCGCAGAATCGGTCGTTGTGGCGATCTTAGGGAGAGGCCATGTCCAGCAGTCGACATCTTTTGACTAATATGAAAATAGTTATACTTACTGAAAATCATCCCAGGTAGCACTGAGTGTCATTTACTAGCTAGCTAAAACTTAAAGACGCTCAAGTATTCTCATCGTTCAAAGCATTGACTACGGACCTGGCATTATAAGTCTGATGCGACTTTGATAGCTTTCAAGAAAAAGTGACTGTGACATACAGACAGAGAGGCCAATAGACATAGCGAAACTATGGGTTACACTAAGTAACCCTAACAAACATACATAGACTGCTAAATACATAACTCTTCCTTTTGGATTTGCCGTAGTCGGGTAAAAAAGTGCAAATATCTTTGTCGAGTTAATAGTCATAATATAAAGAAAGGCCATGTCACGAAATGAGACATACCCCGGCCTAACTTACAGTTTAATTGTAAATTAGCGCAAATATCTCAGGGCACAGGAGTGAATTTTTGAATCTCACCGGGTGACTAAAGCTCATCAATATGGCCGTTTTTCACAGAGATTCGACCACATTGGTGAGCTTTAGTCACCTGGCTGGTGATGATTCAAAAATTGCACCCCAGATGTAGTACTCCAAGGTCCTTTAAACCGTATCTGATTTTGGCAGGCCAGTTTTTGAGCAAAGCGAGGCACTTGCCAAGTGCTTTCAAACTCACTGAGTAATTGGACACGCTAATGACAACTGCAGCACAAGGCGGGGCTGCCGGGCCGCACCTAGCAGGCATGGCGCTGTCACTGGGACATAGAAAGTAAAACTATTTGTAAGTATGTAAGTAAAATAATAATTATTTTATTTCATTATGCGCTAAAGACAAACTACTTTATAATATAATGCACACGCACAAATATTCCTGAACACATGCAGAGTAGAGTAGGTACAGTAATTACAGACACTGATGAGTAAACTCGAATATATTAGTTCGAATAGTTTCTAAATTGTATAATGCAAAAGTCATATACACTTAAAACAACTTATTGCTATGTAGTAGATACCGTAACTAAGTAAGGTTTCGAATACGTAGACTACAATTTTAAATTTTTATAAAAATAGTAAATACTTCACTACACGTGCCTTGTTTACGGTGAAATTTAAACTTGCATTTCTTTCCTTACAAAAGCTTAATACTTAGTAAAAAATTGGTTACGTATGATAAGATACAGGTAATTTCATACTAAAAGTAGCCCCTAGTTGCAACAATGCGTCAGTAAAAAAAATGATTACTTACACACGCGCTTATTATGTAATTTATGAACTAAAAATATTAGAAAACCAATTTTTGAGGATTTAAAGTAAAGGCAGGAATAGTAGCGACGGCTCTTCTCTTACTGGTCTAAGGTCTTAAAAGCGTTTGTGCAACAGGGGGCACTTTTCTAAGTAAACCAGTGTTTATATACAATCGAAAACACATTTGTCATACATTATACAACACAAATTTGAACGTTATTAATTTATTATTACCCTACTTTAAAAATTATATAATTAAGGTGGTTTCGAATGCTAGTTATACCTTTACCCTTCGAACACAACGAGTTATTTGTTAAGATAACATTTTTTTGTCAATAATTCAATCAGTAGGTACTGATTCGCTAGTTGTTTAAGACTTTAGTTTTTTCCTTTCAGCCCTATTCATTTCACACTTATATCGACACTCGGCACAGCGGTTTTCAAAAAACGATCAAGTTATGAACTCTCTATACTCGTATTATTATATCTTAAAACACAAATTGCAATAGTGCCTATTTATACTTGTTGAGTTATTCTACTTGCTTTTCGATGCATAAAAATCCCCTCTAGAATAAGTACCCATTAAACTTTAATTAAATTTTAATTTCACTTACATCCACATATTATTGTGATGTTAGTCCTCAAAAATAATATGTACCTAGCTTGAAACAATTGTTACACCAAAGAACTAGTCCCAAATACTCTCAAATACAGCAACTAAAGCTGCTCAGCTTTGTATACCTACATATATCTATGTGGTGGCGTACCTTACTAGACATGAAATACACAATTAGAGCCAGTAATATTTACGTTACCTAGCTAGGTATTCCGTAGTAATACCTAGTCATGCCAAAGAATGCCCGGAGGAGGTCTGGTATAGTAGGCATAAAATGTTATAAAGATCACACAATGACTGTTAGGTCCTTATTATAATGTTTAGTACACGGATTAAGAACTCCCAAAATTGCTGCACAGTTAAAATGTTCGCCAATTGTAGCTAAAACAATGAATAAATGTCCTATTCATACATTTCCGTCAGTACTCTAGGCATTTCATAGAACGCCTAGGCAGCGTTTGAAATTTATTACATTTCATAGATTATTTACACTTCTGGCGCATTTCATAAGATCTATAGTTATTCTGAATTTCATGTGTAGCCGGTAACGTTTAATAATCCATTGATTGCAGTGTAATGTAAAACTGTATATTTATATACCAAAAATAATTTGTACTAGATTGACAATCGCCTTATGATAATTGTAGCTCGGATCTGTGGGCTATATGCATAAATCCAATTAAATAAAAATAATTAATTGAAACTAGAAATAGCAAATTAGTGAAGATCGGGCTTCTTTAAATGTTATTATTGAAACGTGGTTACGAGCGTTTAGGATGAACCATTATAGTTGGAATAAATTGTAGCTTCAACTTATGGAGATTGGCAGTCCTTATATGTATATCGTCCTTGGTACATATATACATATGTATGATCTTAATTGTACAAAGAAATAGTACACACACACTTAAATACAAGACTTAAACATAACATCAAAGTTGGGTACAAATATTCATATTCAGCAAACAAATGTTTGCCCCTCAAGGTAATCGAAAGAATAGAGTTGCTAGATACCATATTATATGCATCGAGTAGTAGAAGGACCCAGTCGTCTAAATCGAGTTGCATACAGGGTGTGTCTGAAAGTGTTTGTTAATATGGTCGGTGGAGGCGGTAGTGTCGTGTGTCGCTGGGCACAGTGAGGCCGGCGGCGGGCCCGGCGCGCGCGGCCCGCGGCGCGGGCGCCTCGCGGCTTCAGGCCAGCTCCTCCGCCTTGCCCCCGTCCAGCCGCTTCAGCTACGAATAAATACAAACATACATAGACTGCTAAAAACATTATTCTTCCTTTTAGCTTTGCCTGATTACACTCGACACTTTGCTTACATGTGTCACTTAAAACGAACTAGAATACTTTTTATCACATAAAATGTATAGAAAATAATATCAAGTGGGCAAAGCCGCGGGTTAAAGCTCGCGAACAATTTTAGCTTGAACTGTTTGGAATTATAATGTTATCAAGTATTTTTGAACTTGTATCAATTAATCAGCTGCCGAACTACAGCGCGAATACACGCAAATTAGGACTTTTAGATGTAAGTATTCTGAATTAGATATATACATCGAACGTTAACTTAGCATAACTTGACATCAAGTGCTCAAAACTAAATAATACGTAACCAGTACACATCAGCTCACGTTTAGCCGCTTCAGTAATGATAAGGCAACGTTAAATACGCAACGCTCAAGTTGAAAGCGGTTGCCCCGATCGTAACTTACGCTCTGCTCTACCGTCCAAGCCGTGGCGGCGGCGGCGGCAACAGGTAGGCGTCCAGCGCGCTTGCAAGCAAACACATCAGTTAACTTAGTTACTGTGACTTAGTGCGAAGCGGCCCTGCTTGGGGGGCAACGAAGGTGCAACAAGACCGGGCGTCGGGTTCCGAAGTAATGATCGAGGCATGAGCCCACCTTACTTCCACAAGAGCTGGGCCTTGGGCCACCCCAGCTTCAGTACCCCGCTAAGTAGGCTAGACTCGCCAGCGGTCACTAATAGCGCGGGCGCGCCGCTCCCGGGGAGTGCCCCGCCCTTGTCGCGGGCAATGCTCGCTTGTTGATTGATACTCACGCAAATGGTGTCTTCATGCTAACTTCCATTTATTCTATTAGCCTATTAGTTTTCCTATCATGCTTTCTATCAAGTTACGTATAAAAGAGGAGTAGTTATAATATAAAGTATTCCTGTGACTTCTAATAGTTAGATATGTGCGTTATGTAAGTAGGTACTTAATTTTTCTACTCGCAAAGTATTTATTATACCTACAGGAAAAAAGCCGGTAAGAGTTATTGGGTTATAATTTTCTTACTATAACCCAATAACTCTTGTGATGGAAGCCTTGTCGTTGTATAATGACGGTAGGTATCGTAATACTCGAGTTATGTTCTTAGGTATTTCCATTCTTATCTTTTCGATGCAATAGCAACCACATACATCGAAAATGTTATTAAAGTAAAAATATCTACTATACACGTCTTGTCAGAAGTAATTAGTATTACAATTTATATAATATTACATATGTACAAAAAACACTGCGTACGTTACGCAGACGCAGATAGAATAGCCCATTATTTGAGCACTTAGTGTTGATTTCTTCTCAAAGTTATCCATATTATCCAAGCTCTTAACGGTCAGGTGACAGGCCAAGCGGCTAATTTGGCAAGCTCTGGGGGCAGTTTCCTATTCTCCAACTGTTTGTACCTGCTGGGGGTTTATATTTGAATATACCTCTTTGTCGTCGGCGGCGACGGGGCGGTACCGCGGCGGCGCGGCGGCGTCGGCCGGCGGCGCCGAGAAGCCGTGCACGTACAGCAGCGCGCCGGCGACGCCTCCGGCAACGGGCCCGGCCCAGTACACCTACAAATTAAACAAAACATATTTGTATACACAACCAAGATAAGCGGCAACTATCTAGCGAGAGCTCGCTTTTACTGTGACTACGCTGGACCGTCTAAGTCGCCTTACCCCTAAATTCAAAATTGTCTTGATTAATCCGTAAATGTTTGACAAGTAGGTGTTTTTTTACGAGGTTTACTTCAGAAGTATTGTTTCCAAAAATAGATTTCAAAATCACTAAATTTCTGTATTATATATATTGTTATGGTCGCTGAATTGTCTTAGCAAATCTGGTTATTTGAAATATAGCTGTCAGGTACGTATTTTAAGAACAGCGGCCCTAACATGACAGCCCAGGTTTAGTTTAACCCCTCCCTGTGTCCCTGTCTAACTAATGTCATAAGAAAGGGACGCAGATAGAGATAAACTAAACTTGGCCAGTCATGTTAGGGCCACAGGAGCTTGAGAATACCTGTCCGAACTTTTAGATTTGCGATCATTTAATACATAAGGTACCAGCATATTCATCAGGTGACGCTTTACGGTACTTTAGCTCACCCAGTGGTTGAGCCAGTCGTTGGCGACGAGCGCGGAGCCGAAGGAGCGCGCGGGGTTCATGGCGGAGCCGGTGTAGTCGACAGCCAGCAGGTGGCCCAGCGTGACCGTCAGCCCGATGGCCAGCGGCGCCGTCGCTTTGCTGTCCGGCTTGTTCGCGTCGCACACCTGTACGCACATGGACTCATTTAGGTCACATTTTTCTTTGTGTTTCCAAGACTGGCTATGTAAAAATCCTTTTAAAAACAATGCCTTCATATTATTCACCCGCGGACTTAAGTATACCTACCTAAGTCCGTGGGTGAATAATATGGAGGCATAGTGTTTATTAACATCCCCATAAGGTAATGGGGATGTTACACTTAAAGTTAAGTGTGGATTGATAGTAATTTATGCATCGTGGTAAAAAAGGTATACCTACTAATCAATGGACGAGCATGCCTTTGGCACAACTAAACATTTAAAAAAACTTTACCTTTAGAACATTTCTTCCAATCTGTAAGATTCGAAATACCAAGTACTCGTAACTTGTATTTCGAGACTTTAACTCTTGAATAAAACAGAGCTCAATGCATAGATACTCAGTTTTTTTTAACCCATCCGCTGTCTTAGATTTCATATATTTCAATGTCCAGGCCGTTTAATTAAATTATTGTTAATTTTATTTTATTCATTTATTTATTAACCAACTAAAATTTACAGACATGCCACACATGAAAGTTATCGGTTACATAGTTAATTAAAGTAGAATTAAAAATGATTTTTTCAAAAAATCGCGACCCCTATATTGGATTCCAAAAAAGAGATAATAATTAAAAAGCCATCCATTATATTGATAAAAATACGGGTAATTAAAAATACAGAACCAGGTTAATAACGAATTTCCATAATACTCGTAGGCACAAACTCGAAAATCACGTTAGTAATGAAATTGCATATTGTATATACGAGTATTACTGCCCCCTAACTTAATAACCTTCTTATACTTACTTAATAAACATTTTAGACCCCTAATACAGGAGTGATTTGAATAGCTTGCCCAGGCAGTGGTCCTAACACCACCGCCCAACTGTAATTTATCTGTCAGTGTTCCCCTTACGCTACAGTAGTTAGAGCCGTAGGGAGGGATAAATTAAACTTAGGATAACATTACCGTTAGGGCCGTAGGTGTCATATAAAATGTATTAATGCTTTGCTTGTGACAATATAAACAGCAATTTAAAAAAATGTTTGTCTTAGATTATGACAAATGAACACACTCGCTACATTATCAGTAGATAAACGTGCTGCTACTTTGCCTACTACTTACGAAAGAACGTAGATTTCTCCGTAGTGTTGATTAAGTAGAAGTAATTAATTCCGTATCTGGTTTTTGCAGGTATCGTATGACTAATGGCTCCGCTGCTCCATTTCCATGTATGTTAAGTATCTCACTGCGGAGAGCGAGGTCATCCGATTTCCGCATTAACAATATTTCTTTTAATTAGTTCAGTGCCTGAATAAATACTAAGAACAGTAAGTGAGGCTTAGCTACAGTCGGCAGCAAATACGAGTATATCTGCATACGACTCTACTGTCAAGAGATTTAGAGCTTGTATCTTTTTGATCGCTTGGAGTGTCAGCTGCTTCTGTTGCCGAATGTACCAATGTCAATTAAGTGTGTTTTCGCTGATATCTGGGAAATGATATAATTAAGACCGACGCTTCTCTGCGCTGGTAGGAAAAGCTTTTATAAACAATTTTACTAACTTCACTACAAATTTTTACCTATATTCGTAACGATTGCTCAAAAAACGGAGATTTATTTTCACAACAGATGATATTTATTGATTATGGTGAGCTTCATTCCTTTGTCGGGTTCTTTTAGCGAACAACGAGTAACAAATACTGTAGTCAATCACGCAACGGCATACTTAAGAAAATGAGGCTGTCTGATATTTTTTTACGGTCTTCTCTTATAGCTACTACACCTTCGATAGCGCTTTTAAGCTTATAGATTCTTAGGTTAATATACCTACTCTACTTTTATAGGTTAGTAACAGAAGTACCCATTAACTACTATGTACCGACTCAAAATTACTAGAAATCCGCAAGATTTCTTGCAGAGGTTCTGGTTGTGGTCACTTGATATATTCATCAGTGGGTAGGTACCCAACGTAGCCCAACAGCCAAACATCCACACACCAACTAATGATTTGTATTGGTGACTCATCAACCAAAAGAATATGCTAATAACCACCATTAAGTTATACATAATGCAGTAAAAAACTTATACCGGCGGCGTGTATTTTTATCATACTCACGTAATCTAAACTGAATGGATAACTATGTACGTAAAAGCGTATAGAAGTAGCACGATATCAGAATGCTTATACATTGAAATAGAAGTTATTATTATATCATTAGATGCTATTTTAACGGCCACGAACCCCGCAAGCGCGAGAATTCAAGTGACATTGAATAATTACCTGCAGCCAGATAACGTTTTGCCATTGAGCCGCGGCAATGTAACTCGACGAAATGTTTTTTATACCAACTTAGCAGTCGTAAAATCAATAGGCATACATGAACTAACACTAACAACCAGTCCATAACAGTGACTGACTAACAGTTCACAGTTACTTATTGCTTTTAAGTTAAGATCAAAGACGCTCATCATACTATGTACAGTCAGTATCATAAATATATTTATCTACACACATATCATAAATGCTCAATAACGCGTTCAAAAACCTTAGGAAATGACCAGCATTATTACAACCAATGTTATAATAAGCCTTTACTTGTCTGTGGTAGTAGGTAAATCTGTTCTTTATTGGTCATCACATTACCGATATCTCGTGACTGCTCGTGACGTTATGAATTTAAATTTTGGAACAGCTGTCAAAATTCAAGTTGGTCTCTATTCTAGTATCCACAGATATAAAAACAGTTATCGATACGAAACGTCAACTCAGTATGTTTTTTTAATTTAAACGTACGACATTTGATCTCGAGTGACATGACAATAGGGACATCATTCGTTTGTCTATGATTAAAAAAAAACGTTCGTCTTGACGGATAGATAATGGCCGCCATTACTAGTTGTCATTCGTTTGTTGGTTTTTTTTCTGTTACGGTTTTTTGCAGTTATGATATGTGTGTAATAGTATTTTATGCAACTGCTATATAATGAGAGGCCTTAAAACACGAGTGTGGTTTTATGAAACGAGCGTCAGCGAGTTTCATAATAGGATCACACGAGTGTTTTAAGGCCTAATTATATACAGTTGCATACATTACTTTATCTACACACATATCATAACTGCAAAAAATCGTAACAGCAAAAAACCTACAAAGAATGACAACTAATGGCGGCCATTTATATTAAAAAAGTACTCTGTGATTCGATCTATCCGTCAGGACTAACATTTTTTTTAAACCATAGACGAACGAATGAAGTTGCTATTTTCATGTCACTCGAGATCAAATGTCGTGCGTTTAAATTAAGAAATCATACTGAGTTGACGTTTCGTATCGATAACTGTTTTAATATCTGTGGATACTAGAATAGAGACCAACTTGAATTTTGACAGCTGTTCCAAATTTAAATTCATAACGTCACGAGCAGTCACGAGATATCGGTAATGTGATGACCAATAAAGAACAGATTTACCTACTACCACAGACAAGAAAATTCTTATAATAACATTGGTTGTAATAATGCTGGTCATTTCCTAGGGTTTTTGAACGCGTTATTTAGCCTTTATGATATGTGTGTAGATAAATAAAGTAATGTATGCAACTGTAAATAATTAGGTCTTAAAAGACGAGTGTGGTTTTATGAAACGAGCGTCAGCGAGTTTCATAATAGGATCACAAGAGTGTTTTAAGGCCTCTCATTATATAGCAGTTGCATAATAGTATTTTATCTACACATATATCATAAATGCTCTATAATGCGTTCCGTAGGCAATGACCAGCATTATAACAAC
The DNA here is from genome assembly GCA_963691745.1 of Ditula angustiorana. Classification (NCBI taxonomy): domain Eukaryota; kingdom Metazoa; phylum Arthropoda; class Insecta; order Lepidoptera; family Tortricidae; genus Ditula; species Ditula angustiorana. The sequence goes on from OY829472.1 coordinate 24,867,629, forward strand.
CAATATTATTATGAGAATTTTTCTAATTTGTTTCTATATTTGTTCAAATTCATTTTTTATTACATTATTTTAATGTGTACAGTCTATAGATATTTAATAGGTACCTAGCACTAGTAGCTAGTAGCAATGCAGGTCATTGCCCTATTGCTTCTGAACCAATCATAGAGTACTTATGATATGTGTGTAGATAAAGTAATGTATGCAACTGTACATAATCAGGTCTTAAAACACTCGTGTGATCCGCTGACGCTCGTTTCATAAAACCACACTCGTGTTTTAAGACACCTCATTATGCAACAGTTGCATAAACTACTAATACGTTACCTAGACGTCAAAAATATCTATACACCTTTATGCCACTAAACATAAGGTCGATGTATACATATTTTGACGCTATGGCTGTATATATATTTTTACAGTTGACTATACGAATACATTCTAATACCTACTTAATTATTTTATTCACAACGCAGAGCTGGATAAAACTGACTAGCCGACCGTAAAAGTCTTCGATTTGAGACGTGTCCAACTCTATCGTTTTCACCCTTGAAAATCTGTATAAATGAGAAATTAAAACCAGTAGATGTCTACTGGTTTTAATTTCTCATACATTAAGAGTCAAATACGTGGTACGAGTATTAGGGCAGAGTTTTATGAGTCGGTTAATTTTATTACGAAGCACTACCAATTTCATCGAATACGTCTAAAACAGATACCTACTGAATGTCAACACCGTCTAATTTTTAATTTATATGTACTTATACACACACAATATTTATTGAAATTAACACTAATTAGATAATACTTATATGTATAATTATCTATGTCATGACCTATGAAACCGTAACAGGTAATGCTCGTTATCAATGCAAGGTAGTCCTGGGTATTCGTGACAACATAAAATGCTATTTTATATAAGTACGAACTTGCATTTATTCACCTATTACATTAATAATTGCCCTAAAACTGGTAACATTTTATGACGTTAAAGTAAATATACTTTAGCCGTGTCACGGCCATAGACAGAGTTAGAAACCAAACTACCTTAATTACCCTTTTCTATCCTCGGTTGTTTTGTTTGAACTACTTTTTTGTATCAGTCAGGCATAGTTTTGACCTTAGTCAAAGAAAATAAAAACAACTGCTATTAACGTTAAAACCAGCTTACCCCACAAACGACGAAAACGAGCACGAAGCCAAGGAAGAACTCAATGCCGAAGCCCTGGAGCGGCGTGACGTCGGTGCCGAGCGCTGTGACGCCGAGCTTGCCGGCGGCGGCGCGGTCCGGCGTGAGCGCCTTCAGCAGGCCTGAGCCGGCGGCGGCGCCCGCGCACTGCGCCACCACGTACAGCACCGCGCGCGCCGGCTTCACGCGCCCCGCTGACGCCAGCCCCGCCGTCACCGCCGGGTTCACGTGCCCGCCCGAAACGTGCCCTATCGCCTGCGCACACATAGAGGTTATTAATTTTCGTGTATCGTTCCAAAAACATAGCTTATTTCGATTATTTGGTCCATCCCAATTAATTCATAGTCATACCCGTACATAAACAATCGTTCTATAGCATTTGCGTGCATGTGTAGGTATTTAGCACATATTTTTGTTCTTAAAAGGTGGGGTCTCCATTGACATTCTCCATTGGTGGGCATTCGCCTGCGTAGCCTGCGTTTCATTTTCCAGCTTTTTCTAATTTTATTGGCACTCTTGGCCGTATGCATAAAAAAAAGTGAAACACGTCCACATGAAAGTTACCATTTGATTTCTACAGTTTTGCAGACTTTGCTTTTAAATATTATTTTTAAAAAAACCGGCCAAGTGCGAGTCGGACTCACGCACCGAGGGTTTCGTACAATATCAATAAGCACCGAACGTTGCTCCAACAAAAGATGAACTAAATTGAGAGACAAACTTAACTTTGGTAAACTGAGTTGTTCTCATATATCGACATAGGTTGCGATTGGTCGACACTAATTGTGATTTCACTGCTAATTTACGCTTTATGGACTTTTCCCTTTAACTGTGCTATACGACATAGCTTCTTGGCAAATTTCACGATTTTAGGTCAACAGGAAGTACCCTATAGGTTATTGATTCCCTTGTGTCTAAATATGCGGCATAAACGGCCGTATCTATGAAATGCGTTGACTCTAGAAGTTCATTTTTTTTTACAGCACCAAGGCATTGCAGACTTAAGTATTTGATAATAATTTCAACTTGATATTCATATTCATTTATTTATTGCAACATTTGCAACCATGGTATTTACAAAGATCTTCTTAAAATTAACCAGTACCGACATGGACCCTACTAGGGCATAGCAACTATATACCTAATACCTTAAACACTACCGTACTACCATACATACATATAAACATAAACCTAATACACTTAATTTACAATAAACTAGATATTTACACAACATTTTAAGGAACATTTTATTTTGGAACATTTTTATTTGAATATTCCATGTACTCCTGGAGAGAATATGGACATTTATTTATAAGGTAGGTCTTAAGGCTATTCGCAAAAGTATTATAGTTTTCCTCCTGAGATATATGCTGAGGTAGTTTGTTGTAGATTCGGACAGACATCGCATGGGGACCTTTATTGTTCATTTGTAGCTTAGCAGGAGTGATAAGGGCTAATCTGTTTTGATGACGCAAGTTACGCGCTTCTGAGTACAGGTCTTTGGATTTACTAAAAAGGCTATTGTGTTTTTGGACATTATATTAGTGAGTACTCTTATGCATCTCTTCTGTAATAAAAATAAGTCTTTGGCATTCACACTATTGCCCCACAATATTATCCCATACTGGAGCCATGCCTGGGCAAAAGCATGATAAGCTGAAATTGCTGTCTTTAAGTCAGTACTTATTTTTATTTGTCTGAGAGCATAAGCAAACCTTGACAAGATAGTGGCTAGTTTTTTTATGTGAGCTTTCCAGTCTATGTGTTCATCAATATCTAAACCAAGTAGTGAGCAGGTATTTCAAAATTCTAGTCTGTTATTTTGATAGGAGTAGTCAACATCTAAAGCTAATCTCTGGCGAGGCCTGAATTGAATTAAGTTGGACTTTTGTAAATTTATGTTTAAGTTATCATCTTCAAGCCAGGACAGTATCGTATTAAAAATAATATCGAGAGTACATCCACGCGTTCCCAAAAAAAAGGATCTTAAGGGTTGCTTCTTTCTTTCAGATACGAAACCCTATGAAAAAAAACCAGTCATAAGTGGAATTAGATATCGAAAATAAATACCTATAAGAATATACGAGTACATTGTTAATAACTCTTGTTCAAACAACGCCTTAGTGGGAGCTTTGTTCAAAGATTTACACAGTTTTGCACAGAGTAGTTAGACAAACGTAGAGAGTACCTAAATGTTATCTCCACGTTATCTCTATCAGCTGTTTTGGACCGCTTTAGTTATTGTTTAATAAGTGAATATTGTATGTTAGCCGTTACTTTAGTTCCGCATTAATATCAGTCATAAAGTTAATTTAAATGTTTTAATAATGAAACTGAAAAGAAACAGGTGTTGTTTTTAATGAAAAATGTAACCTGCTAGTATATCTGTTCATTTATTGGCGTCTTGCGTCACGGACGACTAACCGCTTTTACTTTTTTAATGGCCAGAACTTCCCAAAACATACAGTCAGAGCTTTTTAATGCGGAGGTCAAAATTTGCAATCGTTTCTTGGTATATTTTTGTTCTTTTTAATTTTAATGTTTTTATTTTCTAAGAAGTCAGTGCGTCATCTGAGTTTTGGGAATACGTCTCAGTGTACATAGAAAATGTATAAAAAATATAAGTACACAATTTTTAAATATGTTTCGAACGCGGTTTTTTATACTTAAAGTTTTTTAAATTAAGTTTAAAAAGTATTTTATTTTAAAAAGAAGTTCATTATTTGGATATATTTTAGAATTTTTTCAATATGCTTAAGTTTATTTCTTTAAATATACAGAAAATATTTACATTGGGAAAATTGATACTAATACAAAATTTATATATATTTATTTACAACAAGAACACGTCGTCCAAGTTTGTGCTGCGAGGCATGGACCCCAGAACGCTGGCGCTATTACCCCGCTGTATGGCGAGACTAAGCCTCTGAGCAAAGTAGGCGCCAGCTCTAAGGTCCCCAGAATATACCGATCGTTGATGAAGTTTATCTGGTGACGGTTTTTGTGGCCAAGAGTTTTTTTTCGGAGGTTATAATAAAAAACAGATTATATCAAAAACTAAAAAGACAATCGGGTAACATACATCGGGATCTAAGCCTTGAGGTCCTCTCTCTTCAGTTTTCGTTTGGTCCTAATAATCTAATACAACTAATAACCCTAATGACCGTGCGGCGCGGAGCTTGACTATTAAACGGCTATGTCTGTTACAACAGTCATCAATTTTCAAACCTGCCATGTAGTTACATTGTTAAAATATAAGTCAATAATTAAATAACGTACGGATACGATGGCGAAGACAGCGAGGCCGAAGGCGAGGGCGATGAGAACGATGTCAGGCGCAGCGTTCGATTGCGCGATGTTTACGCATGCGCCGCAGCCGAACAGATTGAGGAGAAGATTTCCTTAACAATAAAAAGTCATTTAACATCTTAGAGTACTAATACAATACTATTATATACGCCTACTGTAGCGGCCTTGGGAAGAGCCACTTGTTTGTTCGACCAAATAAATAAAATGTCTCTGTATTATGCTGCAGTGCTTAAGTCATTCATTATATTTATTTTCGGACTAGTTCAACTAGTGTAGTACTTCGTTCGAGTAAGTAAGTTATAATACAGGCAGATGTAAAAATATACATATACATACATTCAAAGCCTCAAAAATACGTACGTATCAAACGCTCTTACACCGACTTACTTATTTAATAAGATAGCAGCTACAGTGACTTCAAGTCGTCAAACATACCTAGTACACATACCTAGTATACATACTTTTGCTCTTGACATCAAAATGTACTAAAAGTTTAGAAGATAAATGATACTGATATTTTATAATATAAACGAATATAATGTACCTATAAATTCGGCAAGCAATGCTCTGCTGATGCCCGCCGCTCCGCCCGCGAGCTCGTCTAAACCGAGTTTCGTTCCCAACTCACCCATGACTGCTTATTCTGTAAAATAATATAAATAATAATATGTTTCCAACAGTTTAAACCAAAAATTCTATTAACTGGTAATCTTCAGAGTTTATGAAATCAGACTTATATGGGAGTTTTATTATTAGTTACGCACATCGTTGATTCGAGGGCTCACGCACTCTTCACGCTTCTAGGAAACGCGTTAATTGTTCATGATCATATGGGTTGATAACTTCGAATAACATCGCCCCTTTATTACTGGAAAGGCTTGCGACATAGTCCGCTAGTTTACTAAATCAGATAACATTCTTTTGTTCCGACGATACCATTATTTGGTGAATTCGTCGGCGGCCACCGTTATGTTGTTAACAAAGAGCGTCGGTGACTCGGCGCTAATTCACCCGTCAAGTGTAATGAGAGCTTATAGACGAAATGGTATGAGTAGCTGGAGCCGGACGTGCATTATTATAATTAGTGCAGGGTTCACGCTCCGAATGTCCCGTCCCATCCAGGCACTCGCACGTGCGACGCTACTGCGCGACTGTTTACGTGAAATTTGGAAAATTAACTTCCGTTTTCCATTCTATACAATTTCGTTCACCGGTCCTAACATTAATTAATGGCCATAGTTGGGTATCTCTTCCGGTAGGTAGGTATGCCAATAATTACAAGAGCTTTTATTCACAGGTAGTTGACGATGAGAATTACTAATTTTATAGTGGCGACGACGACACTGCCACTGCCACCGCCGCGGGGGCTCATGATTAAGGCCCACGGACTGGTCCGAAACATTTCGGGCATTTCTCGACTTAGAAATACGTCAGTGATCCGTTTTATTAACATATCCAAGTCTCACGGTAGTTTCATGGAATCATATTCGTTAATAAAGCAGATATTTTTAACTATGAACATATTATTAATGTCGACAAATAGTTATATCTTAAGGCGTTATTGGAATCGACAAGTATAGCGGCTGAACTCATCCATTGCAGGTAGAAATATGTGGTTGGCCGTGGCCGCGGCCCTAAAAAGTTAACAACACATTGTAGATAAAAGCAATACCTGGCACAACCGACCATATACGATACTAATATACATGATAATTTAAGCATTGTGCAGAGCATAGGACGAGCGGCTATTTGTTACCTTCAGCGCATATGCAAAAAAGTTACGTGCTTATACTAGGCTTGGTAGCGGTGTTTGTTCTTGACTTAAATGTACTTACATAGTGGCGGCGACGCTAATATTTTATGAAAACATTGATAAAGGAATACTCGTGTCTTTTGCGTTTTCTTTTCATTTTTAGATAAGTATACCTACTTATCTTTGTCCGAACACTCACAAAGTACTAAACATCCTAACCGTTAATAAATATAGAACAGATTATCTAATGAATATTGTTCTGTTCGCAAGATAGGTAAAGATATTATTTTACCATGCTGACGGCGTTATGCATAATTTGTAGAAATCAGTTTCTATACAAAAGCTGAGAATAAATTATACATACTAATATTTTGGTTTAATCCAAATAATGTATAACTATCTGTAATGTAGGGACAGTCTACTAACTGTACCTAATAACCCTTGTATCAGCTGACCTCGAGTGTTTGACGGCCCAAAAAATATCGTTGTGGCTTAAATACGACGATTAGATATATATTGTAGATAAAATTGTGTTAACGATGGGGAATGTTGACATGTAGAAACATTAGCTGGGAAGTTCAAGGACTGTTCACGAACAAATATTAGACTAGAAAGTCGCCCTGCCCACTCCTGCCGCGTCCCCGTCATATCGAAATGGATTTGTAGACCGAGTTATTATTGTATTCTTGAAATATAAACTTACTTAAGCAAACTACTTCGTTCGTCCCATTAACTGGCTTCTTTTTTAATGTGGGTTATATATATGTTGCTGCTATTAATATTGTAGCTATTTTTAAGGTATGGGTATGGCCGAGGTGTTCTATGCAATTCAAGTTATTTTTTTAATTCTTACAGTTCTCTTTTTAAAGAGATTCGTATTAAGTTTTTGGAGCCAGCAAGGTCTTAAAGTTTTTTTTTTTATATTTTTGATTTTGAAATTAAAAATAATTAAAATGAGAGTTGGTTTGCTACGCCATCAGTTCTTTGTTGCGATCAATTGACAAATTAGGTACATGGTAAATTTTTATTATTACGGATAAAAATTTATCTTTTACTTCCTCAGGAACTGAACTTCACTAAACATTAACTGCCTTGTCTGTTGGTTTGATATACTCGTAATAGTCATACTTTGGCTTGGCTAGGTTCTTTACGGTCACGATATATTTATTTAAAAATGTATTATTTAGTACTACGAAATAATAATAAAAATGTTCGCTATGGTTTCCATATGCATGTCTATAGGGAGTAACTTGCCTAATTATTTAAACTTTCACTGGAATTGCATTGCACAATACAAACATGAGTCTGTATTTAAAACACATTTGCGTATTCATGTATTCGTGTACCGTGTGCTGAATTTAATTTGCTTGTGAACATCAGAATGATACGCACGTTACGAAGTTTGTACTGTAATATATATATTATAGCTCTAGAAGATACGAACATTCCTCTTTACATTATGTGTTAATATCTTTTTTGTGTGGAAGCAAGCTATTTTAAAATGTTAGACGTAGAAAATTTCGTGTTTGTCTAAATCTTTTGGTTACCTCTACTTATTTTAGTTCATTATGTAGCTAACTTTATTTTGGCGTCAGCTACCTTAATATTGACTTTAAGTTATCCCTCAGTGCATGCCCTTCTTATTATGACACTTATTAGATATAAGAGGGTAAATTAAACTTAGGCGTCATGTTAGCGTGGCTAGGGTCAACAACCCTGCATTTCGTGCTAGTCTCGCGATCGAAATTGTCAATGAATATTCAAACTACAGTAAATACCTAACGAAACTTGTAAAATATAATGTAATCGGTAGAGGATGAGGGACTATTTCGTAGTCATTTATATTTGAAATATATTATATATCATTTCAACTTTAACTACGAATCCAATGTCAATGCTCTCTATTCTCTGTATACTTAACACAAATGTTATCTCCTTCAGCGGGGCGGGCAACATACTTAAAGATCTGTATCATAACTTGTTTGACTCGAAATATGAGGTCCCTACGCTCCAGTGCACACACCACTTCGGTTGTGAAAGGAGGACAAAAAAGGCAAAACTAATTGAGGAATATTTTAAAAACATTTTTAGATCGATTATTAAGTTGTTAGATTACAAATCTTGAAATCTATAAACAATGTAAAAGTTCTGTTGTTTTCTGAATTTTATAGGTATTATCATTTCAGCAAAACGACGTCCACTGCCAGACACAGTACATCATCAAAGATTCCGCGGGCTCCATCACGTCGTCAGTTTACAAAACATTTACATAGTTTTTACGAGAATGACACAAACCGATATTCAGTAAAATAGTCGAATTACTGGTTTATACTATTTACTCTTTTTTACAAAGAAAAGCTAAGTGGTTAAATGATGCCGTAGGAGTGAAAAGTGCTTCTTTTATGACCCTAAGTAAGTAGTTATGTAAAACAATCTTGTGTATCTTTGCCACACTAGAGAAGAGAGCCAATGCTTTTGGTTTATTGCTGTGTTAGCAATAGGATAATGGCCCACATGGTGGACTTGTGCAGGCTGAATCCAGGGCGATGGTATAAAGAACTACTAACTCGACGCCAACCGCGGCCGTAACTCGGCGAATCATAACTGTAACTACATTTATGATTTGTGTACGGAACGCGTATGTTGACGCCACTGCAAGCCTTGGGCAGCTCGTAATGCACAAATATTCAGTGACAACGTGCCAACAATTGTATCATCTGACACATAACTTTTTAATCGTCTATGAATTCACGAAATGCTATACAGGCGTAGCGTAGGCGGTAACTGTTACCACGCGTAGTAATTAGGTATATAAATAATAATAAATTACTCAAGCAACCAAGTGGAGAAGAAAAATATAGAGCTAATGTACTTTAAAACTGATTTTATTTTTACTGGATTTTTTCTACAATGAAGGTGTCAAACGATGGGTGGTACATGAGATTTGGTTATTGGGGTTATATAAATACTTAATGGTTCACATTCTTACTTGGAGTCGATTTATGCTAGAGTATATACGTTGTATCTTATCACCCGTTATCACATTGCGTCTGTTTGAAGAAAAGGTTTATTTTTAAGTCGTTTTCTAGATGCCGTCAGTGGCGTCACGCAGGGTTACTTGTGATTTTTATTGATAGCGATAATAATAATCAATAACCTATATATAATAGCAGTACCATATTGCCTTATCTCATGTGACGCAAGCGACTTTCCGTTCATACTCACGAGGGAATTAAGTGGCAACGAATCCTTGATTTGCAATTCGTCCCTTAGGACGAACTGTTGACTAAACGTATTACAGTCAGCCTTCGTGACTCCATAATTGACAGATGCGCAGTGCCAGCGGCCTTTATACCTGCATGCAATCATTACCCACCGCTGCAGCGAGAATTATCAATCAATTATTCATTATAGTTTGTATACTTGGTAAACCTATGCGGGGTCGTCGCGGAGAATTCACTTATATGGCTTATTATGACATGCGCCGGATATACTGTGAATGATACAGTCACAACGAGCTAAGGTATGCAATAATTGCAAATGAATGGAAAATAAATGTAGCGTCAGCTAATCCACATCCAGTTTCCATTCCACTTAAGTAGTAAAATTAGTCATAGATAAATAATCAGATCTATAAAGAATTACACAGTGGCAATTGTGAAGCTAGTCAATTAAAGTAGGTAGTTTTTTTCGTCACGGTTTTTCTAAGAGTACGTAGGTATCTTGTGCAGGTTTTTTTTCTAATAAAAACAACAATTTAAGTCATGGGATGTAGTGTAAGTAGTTTGTATGTGATGAAATAGGTATACAGAGCATGACGGTGGGCTAATTTTTAAATTTTTTAAATTACTATCTAGACGGTAAGAATTGTTCTATTTTAAACAGAGCGTTCAGATGATTTGTTTGCTAGATGTAGGGAACTAGAAATAGCTTAAGGTGGCAAAGAGGTAATGGTCGGCTTCCCTCGGGGGAGGCGCAGCCGGCCGGCCCGGAGCGCCGCACGACCGCCGCAAAGATGCATGTCTTGCGTCACCGCTACTAATAGAATCATTCTTTTAGTAATACGAAGCAAGGTAGGCAGTATGCTTTTTAAGCACTTATCTAACAAGTAACTAATGAAGATTAGACAAAGCACCGCGTTTTAAATTTTGCATTCTTACTGATTAACAATCGCCACGCAAATAATTGAACTCTTTTAATTTTACGGAAACAAACGCAATGTAGCTAAGTCCAGGTGTATCATCGCTTAGATATTAATTTTATTGTCTTACAGGCATTTTGTTTCCGCGTAGAATGTCTCACGCAGGATCCTGAGCGTGGCACGGCGTGGCACCACGGTAAGCGATGCTCTCCAAATGTTCGTCACGACATGCTCACCTAAAGCCCTTTTGTACTTACTCGCGATTCATTTGCAAGTTCGGAAAGCAAAATATTATTGTTTCCTCTTAACTATACAATAACAATAAATAGTTTACTTATGAAAAAAAAGAATACTTTATAAATACTTAGTACCTATTTGTATAACTTTTCAAGGCGCGCCCTTAAAATCCATTTCCTTTACTAAAGTGTAATAATTCATAATGACGCGTAATCCATTTGTAAAGCTTCTTTCAATTGGCGCCAGATTAAAGATACGTTATAAAATATTTAGTAAACCATTATCTTAAACAATAAGTGGCAGCGCCTTAAGGGTTACGTTTAGTCCTGAAGAAGTTGGGTTTCTCTTTCAATTGTCTTAGAAAAAATAGGTACCACGTATGTGTTAACCCCAGTTTTGTATTTCTTGTTTTTATATGATTTGTTCGATCGGATCGGCTACCACCGCCTATAGACACCCGCAACACCAAGGAGATTACAGATGCGTTGTCAACCCAGAGGGCTAAGATAGAATACCTCTTGTGCCACTGAGTGCATCTCTACGTAGCTAGTATCGTAAGAGAGTGATGCACTGAGGAATCACTTCATCTTATGTCAGTCATGATAGGAGCGCTGATTGGTCCTAGTTCAAAACTACAAAGTATTACGTAAACTTATAACAGCAATCCACGGAATGCTGTTGATAATATTTCCTTCTGAATTTGACCATATCAGGCAATAGATCAGTGGTCAATTATAGGTTTCGGGACTATTGGGCTGTCCATGTTGCGTCCCATTCTTATAACTCTTGTTTGACAAAGAGGCAGGTATATAGGGATAAATTAAGCACGGGGCGGTCATGTTAGGACCTCAGTACTGCGGATGATTTAATGGATACATCAATCAAATTGATTTCTGTGTAATGTAGAACCTTTTTCAATAAACGCCGTAATGTTACAAAATTGCTCATATTGCACTAGGGTTCCACAGCGGTTCAGAATTTAAATTGGATGACCGGTACGTAGCTTAACTTGGCTTAACAGATGTATTCTTTTAAAAATATTCTTCTACAAATATTTCTGAACAATGGTGAAAATCTAAAGGCTTAGTTAATGCTCGATACCACGCTTATCAAGTGTATCAGTAGCTTGGCGAAATGAGATGGAAACCTGATTCTTTACGCACCGCTAACAACCTTGTTTATTGACAAGCAGAGACGGCTATTTCTTGTGAAGAATTAACATAACACTGCACACAATTAACTCAATCTGTATCCAGGCTTAGGTTCTCTAGGTCAATGAATAACACATAAAGTTTTGTTTACGATTACGCGTTACTGACGCCGGCACATTGGCCCTAACATGACTGGCCAAGTTTAGTTTGTCGAAATTTGTCTCTACGGCGTCACTTTCTTAAGACACTAGTTTGATAGAGACGCCGGAAGGGATATGTTAAACCCGGGCCGGTCATGTTACACATATCACAGTACAAGGTATACAGCCCAAAGGATCAAATACTTAACAATGTTTTCAGACTACCTACACAAAGTAAAAACGTTGAATTACTCTTGTTATGAAGAAGCAAAATATCATGTTTGCTACCACACGACTAAGACTCTCAGAACCAAGCAAACAAAGTTCTGGAGTGCAATTTTTGAATCTCACCAGGTGACTAGAGCTCACCAAAATGGCCGCATTTCTATGAAAAACGGCGAAAATGGCGAGCTTTATAGTCATGCACCCGGTGAGATTCAAAAATCGCACTCCAGTTACAAAAAACCGTTTCGAAATTGGTTCATAAGGTCCGAAGCTATACTTTATTTGGTTAATTAAATATACTTATATACAGGGTCATAGAAAATAGTGAGACACGCTTACATAGAGCTTGTAAGGCGTAGTCCTTGTCAAGTAAAAAAAAGAGTATACGAGACCGACAGAGAGAAGCTTCAACTTATATTATAATACTACTAGCTTCTGCCCGCGGCTTCGCTCGCGTGGCCTACAAAAAACAAATGACATCTAAATCCGAAAACCCCGAAACATCGTTATTTATTTATGATGAGCAGCTGCAATTCTAATTTTCAAGTTTATTTTTATTATTATTATTATAAGCTCACGCCTGTTTCCCTTTGGGTTGGCATATTCCCTCGCTCCCTCCACACACATTCCTCTCTTCATGCATGCTCGGCGGTTCCGTGTACTTCTGGTTTGACCTGTCTTCAGGACATCACAAATTTGTCAGTAACATCACCTTCATAAATTTGCTAACATAATTGCCTTTCATCCATTCGTTCAACATGCCCAAACCAACGTTACATTCGTTTCTCTATTCTAGTCACTACATCTTCTTTCAGACCTCACCTCTCTCTTATAACACCATTTCTCACTCTCTCAGTCAGCTTGATCCCACTCATACTACGCAGAGAACGCATCTCCACGGCATTTATTCTACTCCTATGCTTCTTCTCGCAAACCCAGCTTTCGTTTCCATACATCAACGTGGAAACTAACACAGCATCGTGAACAGCCGAACGTCGTAAAAGGCACGTTTGGCTGTTCACGTTGCTGGATGCGACATTCTGGCTGCTCACAAAAGCACGCAGACCTCCCAATTTCCCGCTTTCACTCTCTTTTCAATGTCTTCATCGTGCTTTCCATCCCTAGTAAACATACTACCTAGTACACAAACTCTTTCACTTGTTCAACTCTTTCATTACCAATCTTTATTACACATTCAGAAACCTCTTCATTCTTCTCTTACACCATTACTTTCATTTCGTAACATTAACTGTCATTCCTTAAAGTCTTCCAAGTTTATATCTTCGAAAAAGCCTCCATACCTCCAAATAAAGTTATAACCCCGTTTCTCTCGTTTTAATTGTGAAAATCGAAATACCCTTAAACATGGCGGTATTCATTTATGCTCAATAGTTCTAATTTTCAAGTTTCTACTTTTAAAAAACGCCGATACCTCCGTACAAACTCCCACCTCCCCGTGTTACCCCTACAAAATCTAAAATCTCTGAAATATCTCATTATTTATTTATAACTATCTCCTGCCCGCGGCTTCGCCCGCGTGGCCTACAGAAAACAAATGTCTTTTTTTTTAGAATCAAAAAACTTATAAGTGCTCTCACTCCGTCTCATATTTTCACCGTCCATTTTGCCCCCTTCCAATGTAAAAATCCAAATACCCTAAAACAAATAATCATTTTGAAGTTCTTATTTTTGAATAAACCGATACCTCCCCTCCATACAAAGTTTCACCCCCGTTTCCCACCTCTAAAATTCGATAGTCATAAAACCCTGAAACACATAATTATTTATTTATTATAAGTATCTAAATTCAAAATTTCAAGTTCCTATTAAAAACCCGATACCTCTATCCATACAAACTTTTACTCCCCGTTTCCCCCTACAAATTTGAAAATCCAAAAACCCTGTGACGCGTCATTATTTATTTATGATAAGTAGCTGTATTTTAAAATTACAAGCTCCTATTAAAAAAAATCTATATGTCCTATCAAACTTTCACCCCCGCTTCTCCCCCTTTAAATGTAAAAATGCAAAAATCCTGAAATACGTTATAATACTTATAAGCTATTTATGATCAGTGGTTCTAATTCAAATTTTCATGTTTATAACTTCAATCAACAAAGACTTTCATACAAAGTTCAACCCCCACCGGGGGGTGGGTTTTCCCCCTAAAGGTAAAAAATACCAAAAATGGTTTCTTAGCGGATGCCTACGTTATAAAATAAACCTATTTACCAAATTTCAGCTTTCTTCATTCAATAGTTTCGGTTGGACGATGATCGCAAATCAGTCAGGACATGTTAGCGCGTGGCAGACAGACAGACAGACGGATAGACGGGTGGCAATAGAGGCTTAGTAATAACACGTTACCACGCACGTTATTTTGACTTCAATACATAAAAATTGTGAACGAACAACTCAAATACAAAATTTTATCCCCCTTTTTCCCCTTAAGGGTTGTAATTCCAATAACACTCGATATACACGTTGCGTTATAAGCCTAAATAATAAATGTAGTGATTTTTGCTGTGAAAATGTAGGCCTTTCCATACACAACTTTATCCCCCTTTTTACCCCTTCAGGGGTGGAATTATCAAAAACACTGAGACCCGTATAAACTAATTTTTTTACGTAAGCCTAACAACAGAATTTCAAGATCCTAACTTCAAAACTAATGGACTTTCATACAAAATTTCATCCCCTAATTTACCCCCTTAGGGGTGGAATTTCCAAAAATCCTTTCTTAGTGGATGCCTACACTATATAAGGTATCTATGTGCAAAATTTCAAGTCCAGGTCCAGCGGTTTGGGCTGTGCGCTCATATATCAGTCAGTCAGTCAGTCAGTCAGGACTTTGAATTGTATATATATAGATTTAAGTGGCTAATATTATTTGATAGGCATCAGGGGTTAAAAACATATACATATTTATTTATACACGAATTCGAAGTTCGTTTAAAAAAGATCTAATCGTGTTGAGTTCTTAGATCCGCTCCTGAATATAATTACATATGTTTGTAAGAAGGTTGGTAGCGTTACAAACGGAAAACTACTTAATTACGTCTTATCTGTGTTTAATCTAGCAATTACTACTCAGGATTACACTACTATGGGCCTGTCTCACTTTGTGTCAATAGATGCAAACTTCATGATATTACGTTTTTCATTTTTAGAAATGATGTCTAATAAAAGCTGCCATCTATCGCAGGAACAAATGTTTTAGGCCTCCTATATACAACCTTTGGTCCACTTTAGACTATACAGTCAGTTTAGTTACCATTTATGTATAGGCATGTGTAAAATTTAGTTTCTTTTTTACTTATTCCATATTTTACCTAGGTATTCTGTACATATAATGCCTAGAGGAAGTTCAGGTAAAGCAAGTATAAATTGTTGTGAAGTAAAACTTTATAAACTATGTACCAATAACACTTAACTAGGTTTGACAAACTTTGTAAAACTTTACGTTTGCGGGTGGTAGGACCTTGTGCAAGGTCCGTCCGGATAGCTAACACTATCTTGCTTGCTAATTGTGGAGTTGAGCAGCAGTGCCCGCACTAGTGTTCCAGCGTGGAGAGCAAGACAGCCGGTATTTACTGGCACGAGAGGTATTCCATTTAAGCCCTCTAGGTTGGCAGCGCATCTGCAATCTCCTTGGTGTTGCGGATGTTTATAATCGGTGGTGATCACTTACCATCAGGTGACCCACTTGCCTGTTTTCCTTTCTATATTATCACTTTCTATAAAAAAACTAAAACACTTTGTAAATATAAAGTATTCACCCTAGATCCCTAGCTCAATCATTATTTCGGGTCATATGGGGCACCTAGATATGTTAGCGTACAGTTTCTGTACAAGGAGTAGGAGCAAGTATATATTGTTAGTTATAGTACGAGTATAGTAAGTACAGTGTTTTATGTTCTATGGCGCTGTGGAAAGAAATTAAGTTTCAATCAATCAACCAATAATAACCTAATAAAAATTTTTTTTATAATATCAATTGCTTGAAAACATCATGTGACTTGTACTTGATAAAATATCGATGAAAGATAGTGTGAAGGGCAGTTGTTGGCTGTTCCAATTTACAATAGCAAAAGCATGAACATAAACCAATCAAATCTTCCACAAAACGAAAAACGACTTCTATGGTTCTTCAGACCACATGCTCATACAAAGGAATCATCATCATGCGCCATCTAAAGGAATGGCGCAGGCCGCAGGCAGTGTCAATTATCCAAAGCTCTTTTGTTTCTTCCGAGTATAAAATAATCGTGTATAATACATCACGCGGCCGTGGACGAACCGACATAATTGTATCCCAAGAACCGAGAAGGAAAACGATGGAGTTACGCTCCGGAGGGCCCGTGACTCAGTAATTTTGGAAGAAAAAAAACTCGACGCCGTTTATTGCGTTTCGTTTCAATGGGCCGCATCAGAAAAGGACGGAGCACCAAATTCGACTTCCATTAATTTTTTGTTGATCGTTCGTCAGACACGCTTTGCGCTTTCTAAGCACAATGGAGCCACAAGTGGTACATAGGAATGCCTTGGGGCTCTTGGGTACGTACCCCTCGCTCAACTCAAGATGCTTGTGTTATGTGGGCTGACTGCTTTGTGATAAACGATTACAGGTATGCCTACTGCAGTTAGAGGCAGAATTTTCTGGTCATCGACACGGACGAAGAAATCAAATAGGATACAAATATAATCCAAGGCAATAGAGTTGTGTTTTAGATCATCGTCTTTGTGGATTTTTTTTGGTGCTGGCAGTACCTACTTTGATATTATTCAGATTGAAGGGGCGGTACTTATAAAAGATGAATTTTCAGCGTCTATGGAATATTCAATAATGTAGCAAGATACTGATTATTTAGTAGTAGGTTTGTAATTAGATGACAAAGCTTAATAATTACAGGTCGATTTCTCATTGTCTTCAAAGCAAATGCGTAGGCTGCTACTTGATGACAAGACCGTAGGCAGTACGGTGACATAATCTTTTTACCTGCTACTTATTAAATTTATTGTAAGACAAAGGAAGGTACAGAACCATGCGGGTCACCTGATGGGAAACAACGAAAACTTGCCTGCTTATATATAATTCTAATAGAAATGTCAATGTTTTCTGCGGGATAAATCACAGCAAATCTAACTAAAATTGGTAGGTACAGCAGTTATAATACCGCCAGCAACATAGCCGCCTGAATTAAATTATCCCTTCGTGCAGCTCCGTCTCATTTTTGTCACTGACAATGAAATAATACCAGAGTGACGTTATTATAGTACATATTCGCAGGGGCCTAGCACGCTAGCTTTTATCACTGATAAAATATAATATAGCTTTTATCATTTATATCCTTTTCTAACCAGTACATGTGTGCGAGAGGGACAGATGCGTTTATTTATGAGCGCGATAAACGTTAGCGTGTTACCAGAGCTGGAGTGCGATTTTTGAATCTCACCAAAATGGCCGTTTTTCATAGAGATTTGGCCATTTTGGTGAGCTTTTGATGAAAAAATTGATACCCTGGTAGCATGTTTTTGTGGAGCGTCACTGGTTTTAAGAATTTTTGGCAGGATGCGTTTTACATAGTAATGTGTAAAACGCATTCTAAAATTTTAATTTTACCTGCTACTAAAATCAATAGTTTTTCGTTTTTCATTCGTCATATTTTCTTTGCTATAATGATAGGAAATAACATCATGTGAAGATTAATTTCTTTCGCACGTTTCCTATTGGAGTAACGACATAGGACGAAGTTCCTCCTATGTAGTTACATATAACAACTTTCCTGCACCATAATCATTGGCGAGAGAAGTCGGCGGTCGAACTTAGTGCTCCGTGAGAAGCGTATCGGCATGAATCATGCCGAGTGATTAAGTACACGTTTCGTGCTTTTTGTTGGTCGCTGGTAACTGGTTCCGCTTCCAATGTCAAGGCTGTCTATCACTATTTCAGTCAATAATTGAATATGACGATGATGCAGTAATAACGTAATTGTTATTGTTTTTATAATATAATTTCATACTTAATACTATAAGTAAACCTTTAATGGCTTAGATAAATATCTCATGAAGGCTGTTTACTGCGGCAAAACATACATAGGTAAGCTAGTTTTAAAAAAAGCTTTATTAATTTTCCTCATACCAGAGTGCAAAGACTAAATTTCATGCTTTGCTCAGGATTCTACGTTCGGATCCGTTGCTGCGATTGCGTCCCAACATGAATGACACAAAAATGACTTAAGCCTCAGTGGGTGCAGCTTTAATTGACTAGTATTATAAATTACATATAACAACAAAGGAATGCGATGAGAGATAACTTGAACTTGAACCGCTGCGCTCAGATTTATTACTCTGCCCTAAGCGTCGAAGTAGGTTTACTGGTAATACCCACTATACAAGGTATTGCAATTCTATGCTGTGCAAGGTTGACACGATTGGTTTGCTACTGTTTTAAACCTTTTAGTATTGAAAAGCCAAAAAAATAAAAAAACTGTCAGTAAAACGCGATTCCATTATTTATATTACCCTTTACGAATTCAGGCGAATTTGAGAAAAGTCTTGCGTGGAGTATGTGAACTAAATTATAAGTAAAGAAGCTTTAAAAGTAGGCAAAGAAATAAAATGCAGACCGGGTGTCTTTTAACGTTATTATAGGTATTAAGGTACTTGGCTCCATTAGCCTTTTATCAGGGTAGCTACTGCGGCGGGCCTTACATGACCGGTCCAGGTTTAATTTATCCCTCCCTGCGTGTCTTGCAAACTAGTGTCATAAGAAAGGGACGCACGTACTCGTTGAGATAAACTTAGAGAAACTAAACTTGATCGGTAATGTTAGGGTCACAGAAGCAACATGAATTTATACTATATATATAGGCATTTACATTACGCTAAACTAGACTCACAGGTATTTTAAAATAGTAGGTATTGCATGTCTATTGTTTGACCGATTAGAAAGTAAAGTACCTTTTAATGTTGTACATTCTAAAAAAGAACGTAAGTAATTGTCGTAATAAACGGTCCGTCCACAATATAGTTGATGCATGCGCGAGATTCCCGGCGATAAGTTATTACAACTAAACAGGAAATTAATGTTCGGTAAAATGTGTGTTTTCTCATTGTTGGAAAGTTATAAATTACTTGTTAGAGTTCAAGGACAGTCTTATAAAATAAATGGAAAAGCGGCGCTTAGTATACATCGCCGGACATCCGGTCCGCATTTCCATATCGTATTTCACGGGCCCGGCTCGCCCTCGCTGCATATTATTGCTGCTACGTAGTTTTTAGGCCACTTTGGTTTATTTTTGAAACAAGTTTAACCTTTTGCTCCAATGCTTCTCCTAGTTACAGAGTTATTTTTTTAAAGATTTCAGTTTGTTGGAAGAAAAAAGTCCGAGGCTAGGCAATATGTATTACGATCAAAACTTTTTATAATTTTGACTGTTATGAAAGAATAAGTTTTTGTTAAAAAAAATAACACAAGGTTTTTTGCTGACAGATTTTTATTACTATAGTTTGTCATCGTGTTTGGGTACGGCATATTAAAATTAAACCTATCTAACCACTGGATGTGGGTCAAAATTTCCTTACAATATTTTACTCGAGCATCCAAGTTGGCGAACTAGGAAATAAATTGAATAATCATTAAAGAAGATCGGTCAACCTGCCAACATCACACCGAGTAGGTGAGGTTCATTAGGTTCAGCAGAGTTAGCACAGTTTGTTGACGTTTAGAAGCGTTAAATAATTTTATAACTTCGGATATTTAACATAAACCAGAAAGGCAAAGATCATGTAAGAGCTCACTTTGATATTTTTATTTATTAGTTATAGTAGTTCTTATTTATTAGTTATATTTTTATTTATAGTAGATCTGAAATGATAAAGTGACATTATACTCGTATAACTACATATTAGCGCAATTGTTGGCAAAGAAAATATCTCTTATCTATAAAAGTGTCAGGATTCAAGTAGCGACAATTATCATTACAGCAAACATTCTTAATCTTTTCATAGTGACAAAGTACCTAACATCTCTACATTTTACCCGCAGATGAATAGTTTTATGACATGACCGCACTATCACTTTCCACGGAAAGCAAAGTATATCTAAACTAATCTAGTTTTAGACTATTTTAGAGTCAAATAGCATTTTACCTGACGTGGTCTATTTTAACTAGTTGCCTGGGTGGCTTAGAAATGCAAAGATTTCTAACTACTTTATGTGAGTATGACAGCGTCCTTCTCAGTTCTCCGAGTGATAGGTTAGCTGAATAGGTTGGATTCGTTGCGGGTAGTGGCTTACGTATCGAGCTATTTTGTCCGTCTCACTGCACTTGTCATGTAAGGCAAATCTATACAGAAGCCAGTCTTTAGTTGCGTGACAGGGCCAGTACAGTATTTGAATGATCTTTTTTATTTATATAATTAAAACAATTCGTTTAAGAAGAAATCTGTTTTTATTTTTTACTACGATCATTTTTTTTAATAAGAAAAAGTAAAATTATAGAGGGCAAGCGTCGAGAAATCGCTCCATCGCGCTTCATACAAAAATACGCACTAGTAGTGACGCCATTGATTGTAATTGAGTAGAGCAAACACTAAAACGCGTTTATCTAACACTGTCAGCTATAATAACTCTCATAATAAAACTTTGTAAATTTTTTATCTGGACACTTTAATAAATACTGTAATGAACATTTTTTTTACTCAAAAATAACTTTTTCTTCGTTATTATCGTTTTTTGTAACGCTCCATTCTTTACTTGTCCTGTTGACAAAATATTTTTTTATCAACAAATTTTTTACACTTACATGCAATTTCGTTTGTGATCTTAAAAAATAAAGTAAGTAACTTACTTATATGTACGTAAATTACGTGTTGCCACCGGGCGCCATGAATAATGCGCCGTGTACCTACACGCCGAACATGTCGCATGGTTATCATTATCATTACAGACATTGATTACGAGGATGGATACGGTTTATGGGCTTAATTATATCGAACGCATACCCATGTCGCAACGTAACTAAGCAATCAATACCTAGTTAACTAGGTAAAATAGAATTAAATGTAGATGTACCTCAAAAGTTTTGAAACACTGAGCTTTATTACTTGCTGTAGGCAACTTAAGAATTATTAAGCCGCCTAGTCTAATTGTATTAAGTAAGATTTCTTTCATATTGTCCTTTGATGTCTCTAGACATGGAGCACATAGACAAATTAGTGTTTCTAATTTAAATGACGATTACTCTTTGAAACTCTTCTTGCTTTCTGCACTCACAAGCTAACATAATATTGAGTTGGATTCTATGAAAAATATACGTAATCCGACCCGGTAATAATATGCTTGTGTATATTCGACCAAATTGGTAATGTACTGAAAGAGGGCTCTTTAAACTGTTACAAACTGTAAAGATCCATGAAAAGAGAAATGTATGTCAACAAAGCTAGTGAGGTATTGAAAGTATAGGAACTAACAAATAGTGTTTCTAGGTTCCTACCTGACTGAAAGAGACAAGGGTGAGGTTATGTAGGTATGTTGGCGTAAGTATACAAGTGTCTATACTGTCTATCAAGCCCGGCGACAGAAATGTTACTCTGCCTCTCATAGGGGCCCTCCTGGTCCCTAGTCATATTACATGGGACCCCCCTATCGACCTGAACCCGGTTAAGTCCCCCTTGCCACGGGCCTGATAACTATGTAGAAAAGTTGCAATCTCCGTAAGTTATTATATTATTTTGCATCGGTATTTGTGTTTAAGATAAATTTAGTTAAGCGGAGGCGTGAGCCCTGCATGCTAACGAGCCGGGTGATCGCTGCGACAATTGTTGAAGGCCCGCGTGAAATTTCGAGCACACATTGTCTGTAATCGGGACGCAGCTGTGGTTCCGGCAGCTCATGGCTGATCAATTAACACGCTTTGGACACTAAAAATGTAACACTACTACGATAATTTTACAAGATTGTGGACACAAATTTTGATTTTCACGTCTCAATGCCAGTCTAGTTGCGGTGTGCTAAGTTTGCACTGCCAATATTTCTCATTACCTATATCAACGCTAGCCTAGTAAACCGGTTACCCATAAGAACTTGCTTCATAGGGTGTTAGGGATGCGTTCGATTGAAAAAGGTGAACAATTAATTGAAGATGTTTGGGAAAATACGTTTAAAATGAAGAGGGATATTTAAAACAGGATACAATTGAAGCAAGATATATATTTATTAATGTGTTTTACTTTGAAATTGTACTATTTTGGGAGATTTGCAATTTTTTTCCTAAGCACGTTAGATTGGTGTGAGTCTGACAGACGAACAGATATACGGACGAACAGTATTGGCTCATAAAGCCTCTCAATATATTTTTTTGATTTGCTAAACTTTTGAAATTACTAACTTCTATTTTTGAAGCTTTTACCCAGCAGTGGGACACTAATAATTATTTTTATTTTACGAGACGTATCGATGGTAACTGAACCCGAAGGGCCTGTAAAGATTATTAATTTTATTAAAAATACCACAGATAATATTAAAAAACCGGACAAGAGCAAGTCGGACCATGATTAGTAGTACAGATAGTTCTGTAGTTGGTCACAAGAGCATACCTACTTTAGACTGGTTACTTTGTGTGTGAGCATTCCATTTTTTTTTATTTTAGCGTCTTGCGCTTTTTAGATTAGTCTAGCTTAATAAAAGTAATGTACTAAAGGCGCAATTTTTTAGTTTAATACAACATATAAAAACTAACCTTATGTCGGAATTATATTAAAGTAATTAGCTAGGTATAGTTGTAACATTGTTTCATGAAAAATATTTTACTGAAGCTATTAATGGTCACTTAGATATCTAGACATTTGGTTATGTGTCGGTATTGATGTTTGTGCTTGTATTAAACCTAAAGTATTGATTTAGAAAATATTTTTTTGTGTATGTACAGTGAGCAGCAAAAGTAGGTGAACACTCGAGGTCAAAAACAACTACACAAGCTCTTACTCCAATTCCCTTGACAAGAGAGTCGGCCGCAGATGTTTTTGACCTCGTAGATTGGGTAGATATGTGCTGCCGACTGTACGTGCTTTTGTTTGCGGACAAAGAGTCTTACTCTTAGTATCTCGCTTACAAGATCGTTGAAATCGAAGATCATCAGTTGTTTGTTGTGCAGAATGTGTGTATCTGAGGAAGCCACAATTCTTTTACCCGACTGCCGTCAGAGTAGAGGGTTAAATTTTTCGAGCCCAAACTACCTAACTCTCACTACCCCAATTGTCGCGTGCGACTTTTCATATTTTAAAACCTTACTTCTCTTACATCTCTTAGTACTTATTCAGGCAATACTTATTAACATTTGAGTTGAGAGGTCTTAAACAAGTATGAGCACGTTAAATAACTTATAAGTATTGTAAATTAAATAAGGGCGTAATGTAGTAGACAACCCACAGCGGCAAATTTTTATTGCCATCGCTCATATTGTTACACGATTGCCGCCAAAACAGGGGTGCAATTTTTTTATCTCACCCAGGTGACTAGAGCTCACCAAAATGGCCGTATTTCTATGTAAAACGGCCATTTTGGCGAGCTTTAGTCACCCGGTGAGATTCAAAAATCGCACTCCTGAAGGTTATGTTTGTCGAGTGTACGAATGTATTTAATACAAGTGTTTGTGGAAACAGCGTTGACTTCCGTGTCGCCCTAAGGGTTATTTTTAGAAGTACGAATTTATTTTTTGCTACAGAACTCTAAAAAATTGTGACATAAATTATTCATTATTATAAGCGTTCGCGTGATTGCAGTTTGTGACAGGTTACAAGTTCGCGTTTCAGCAATTTTATAACTTACATAGGTACAGTCAGGAGCAGAAGTTGCTAAACACTCGAAGAGGACAAAAGGATCTAAGCATACTTATTCTTAAGCTCATTGAGAATAGAGTCCTGTTTAGATATTTTTGACGTCTTGGAGTGTTCAGCTGCTTCCACTGCCGACTGTACCAACCGCTTTAAATAATTCAAGGGTACATGGACAGAACATGTCTAGTCACTTTGTTTTAATGAAATTTTAATCTTAAATTGTAGAGTTAGCAATAAACTACATTTTGAGATTAATATCGAATAAAAATAGTTTCTAGACATGTTCTCTCCGTGTACTCTCCAATTACAAAGTAAAATAGCTCTAGACATTTAGAAGAATGAAAAAAAAACTATGTTGTAACTTATTTTTTTGCCTGGTTTTAAAGTTTCAATAGCAAACAAACATAAGTCACATTTTTGAAATCAGTTTTAAAAATCAGCTTGACTCTATTTTTTGTTACGAAAAGCTAGTATACTAGTTTTCGTTTCGTAAATTTGTGAATGCAAAAAAGACGATGTTAGTTACTTTCTCTGATAGTTTTTACCCAACAACAAATGCAAACTTGATCAATTAAAAGTTTTTCCTATTTAATATTACTTAAACTCTAGACCGAAAATTAAGTACAAACATGAGCACTTTATCTGACGCCTTGCCTACACCATCAATTAGAATTTTTAATCATTAAGAAGTAGGACACACATATCGCTTACCATATGTCGTTATCTTATCTAATCAAAATTACCAATTACATCTGATACCACACGTCCAAAACAAATACAAAATACAAAACATTACCTAACAACTAAAATATTTTAGCCAAATCATAAAAAGTAAAGGTTATTTTTATTAAGAAATAAATAAATTTACTAGAAAGGGCTTTGGAAAACATATCCCTTTGGTACATACCTGAAAATTAGTGAAGTAAAAAGAAGTTTTACAAATCTTCAACAATGTGCAGTCAGAAGTAACCAAGTAACACTTAATTCGATAATTCACGTGTCACGATTTATTTCATTAATATGTTTTTCGGTATTTCAGTTAAGCGGTTTAATTTTGATTATCTACCGCAGCCGTTTGTCGCGAGTTTTTGATGTCGTTTGATCAGAACATTTGAACAAGCCGCCGCTGCGAATGATCGGAACATAATCGCCTACTGAAGCGTCATCTAGGGCGCATTTAATGTAGCTTGAATATTGATGAAAGCGCCATCTAGTGGCCGCTTTTATAATTTGCCGTAGCACGGCAACCATCGAACTGAGACCATCGAGTACAGTCGGCAGGACTGAAATATATATGAAGGCGCCTCAGTGCTTGTGGCATTTTTTGAATGTAAACATCCATGGTTTTCCCGTAGACGGTAAATTATAAAAGAGAGGCAACGGACAAGGCAAGGCATGATGATTCATAAATGATTTTGCTCATCGCTTCATTTGGGTGTCTTCTTTAAGTTTATAGAATAAAAAACTGTAGTTCAACGTCCTAGAGCAAATCTTAAATGTCATTCCGAATACGGATATACATTATTACTAACGATTAGCAAATTTCTGCGAATTTACTTGCGTAGATTTATTTTTATGGATACTTACCTAAGTAGCCTAGTGTATATTTTCCAGGAATACTTACTTCCCATTTCATTGTGCTAAATATAAATTGACATAAGCCCTTACACACGATCACGCCATTGCAAGATGTGTACTTTACGCATTTGCTCAGAACCATAGCAAAACGGTCTTGACTGGGTATCCACCGTGGGCATTCACTTGTAACGTAACAGCTCAGATGCTAATATTACAGCGAGTTACAATGAATAGCCAGAGCGCTGGTGTATAGAAAATTTGAACATGTAGAAATTTCATTTAGTCTATTCATTTTAGAGCGAACTCTGGCAGTGGGTATCCGATACCTACCTTTCCGATTTGATGGAAAAATAAAAATTGAAACGTTTTGTTCAGTAATCATAGACTAGAATTTTGTTTATAAAACGGGAAGGAAACGGGCAAGCGGGTCACCTGATGGAAAGTAATCACCACAGTACAACTGTAGAGATCTATTTAAGCCACAGGATCGTGTCGTTCGCGTTCGGTAACCCAATGTATAAATAAAATGAGTAATCTCTTATTCCCGAGTTGCTGATAAGTTAATAAAATTCATTAAAACACAATCAATTGCAGTATTCTTTTACTATTCTTTATTTTTCATCATCGTCCTTAATTTCTAATCAAATAAACCAAAATGTACTTAGTACGAAGTACAACATAATCAAATTCCATGTACAACACATAATCAACATTAAAGGAGTTTGAAATGTATCATAGACAGCAATCGTAACAATACACATTTATGTCACCTTGATTCTATAACATATAATACGGATATATTTAGTAAATAATCAAACCGAATGTCTGATTAAATCAAATGTCACAATATGGAAATATATTTTCACCGCCTGCAGACTGTTTATAGATAAAATACATTGGTCAGCACATCATGATTACACAGTACATAAAAGAGTCTATATATAGAGAAAGCACATACAAATTATTTAATTGAAAGTTGCCAATGCAATAAATTCATTGAAGATTTCATTTAACGAATAAGGTCCGTCGTTAATAAGAGCGATAAAGCAAAGCGATATGCTGCAACTAGAAAGAAATAAAACTCCAAATAAGTCAATATCGTTGACTGAACGACGGGTCTACATTAAAAATGTGTAAAGATACTTAGTATCTTAAAATTACTATGGTTGTCTTATCGACTACATAAACTAACTATTGGTTACATGTCAACATACACACTAATTAAAGATTTTCGTTCAAATGCTTTATAAGTGAAATATAGTTTAAATTGGTTTCAATGAATACTTCAATACCATTTATGTTATAATCATACAATCATAATGTTAACTAAACTATGCACCTTACTTAGCCTAAACATGAAGTATAATGTCACATCTAATGATTGATAAGATATTTTTGTGAGCTGATATTATTCTTACAATGACATTTTATAATCCCAACAATTATGCTTCTTCTCCGTCAAAATTACACCGCGTCGGGGTAGCAGTCACTTTTCGAATTGCTGAAACAAAAATATAAACTTTGATAGCCAAACATTTATGAAATAATAAAGGGATTTTACAAATGTTTGGATTTTGGGAATAAATCACGGCATTATTTTAATAAAAAAACCGTAGTATAATATAGTCAGTTCTAAATACATCTCAATACTTTTCGGTAAGCTCAAAGACGTTACGTTAGGTACATTACACTAACTACAGGTAATCTCGTGGCAATTACGATAGTACATTACAGCAGGGACTAATAAGTAAGCCACTATAGTAACACTCGTTTATTGCAGGCGTAAAGGCGTGCGTCTCTCTCGCACAAACTAGCTTGTCAGAAAGGTATACATGCCTTAAGTCAGCGATAAAAGCTAGGTGTGCTAAGACGACGATGGAAGACGAGATTAATTTAGACTTTCGTTTAAATTACTATAAAGTCAACACCACGGGCGTTGCCAGGGGGAGGGTTTTGGGGGTTCAACCCCCCCCCCCCCCACCAAAAGTTCAGTTCAGATATTAACATTCATAGAATTAGAATAGGCGTGCGTCATATATCATTGATTACTATATTTTACCTACATTAACACCCCTCTCCCCCCCAACCCGGTTAAGTTAGTCAAGACCTATTTATACAGGAAGTTATTCGGTCCGTTACTTTTGATTGAAATTTGGCTTTTATTGTACTTGCTAAAAAAGATTACTTACCTCCCGAATTAACGAGTCCAGACCTCATGGCGGCTGGATCAGATCCTGATAACTTAATACCTTGCTTCAAAACCATGGTCCCATCCTGAAAGTATGGAACTCCGTTATGAACAAGTTGGGTTACATTTTTGCCCTTGAATATTGCCCAAGATAATTTTCGATTTTCGCTTTTCGAAAGTTGTATTCTAAGCAAAACATTGCATAACAACTCAGAATTCAATTAACAGAACAGTAAAAAAAAGCTATGGGGTTAGATCATTCGTTTTCAGGTTATCACTTTATTACTGTACAAGTGTACACCTCCTTTTGCGAGCAGTCAAAAACTAAAAAAAGAAACATTAAACGGAAAATAAATAAATAAATACCTTCAATTCCAGAAGGCCTTTCTTCGCCATGGCTTCAACCTCCGCTTTGGTCATGACGATTTTTTGCACTTTCACCATTTTTTTGCCGATTTGCATTTGACACAAATCACCTGCTGGATGCATAAATAGATATTTCAGATATTTAAGTAACTAATAGGATTAAAATTAAAATTTATATCAATACCGGGTGAAATTTTAGATTTGATTTGATTATGTTTTGGGATAGAATCGAGCAAATACTGAGAGTACCCAGAGTGCAGTGCGAGACATTAACCAGGGGAACCCCAAGCGGCACTCTCGCAGCCTCTCTAGGTCAGGGGGCGGATTGAGCTCAGAGTGATTCAGGGGTATACTTATATGCAAATTATATTAAACTTACGCCTTGCGTTTATCGGCAAAGGCAGCGGCTTGATGCCTGGTGGCAGAGCTTTAATGGGAACCTGTAACAAGCACATGGTATATGAATAAGTACGGCCATGCCCAATATAAAAAGCAGGGCTACCCGCTAATAACATAATCAATATACCTTTTTCAATGTTTGTCCAGTCGGTGAAACTAGCATGTTAGTCAGAGGCGGCTGTGATTCAGTACTAGGCGGCGAAGCTAAAGCCTGGAATAGAAATCGAACAATATTACTTTTACATTCAAATAACGTCACATCACAATAATTATATTTGTAATGCGAACCGTGACAGTATTCGGAGACTCCGCTGTGGCTTCCTTATTCCCTGTTTCCGGTTCATCAGCTTTATATTTGGCATCATCTAGGCTGCTACCTCCTTTGCCCGCTTGACTGTCTCCATATTGGTCTTCCTCGGGGACGTCTTTGGACAATCTGAAAATGTGTACGTTGTTTTTAATCCTGGTCATATTTTCAGACGCGTATAACTGGAAACAACAATTAGGAATAGTAGGAATGGGATAAAGTTGAGCAGAGTGCGCTAACTTGTTCGTGCTGTTCTGCCAGTTACAGTTGTCAGGGAAGTTCTTAAAAAAGTTATAGAATAAAGGTGACTCACGCATCCTTGCGCGGTCGGCCGCGACGGCGGTCGGCGCTAGCCGCAGCCGGCGGCGGCGGCGGCGGCTGCTTCTGCCGCTTCGGAAGGCTCCTGCGTCGCGACACTGGGCTCTGCGTTCGTAATTGCTACAAGGAGACAAGGCGATCAATTTGATAATCATATCACATTTCATTCATTTGATGCCAACGTCAACATTTTAATAAATGCATAATGTTATTATGCCGGATGCTACTGCTAATATTAAAGATGCCCAACTTAAAAAAAGGAAAATACCGGTTGAAATATAAGTTATGCTAAGAATACACAAGACTCTCTTACGTCTGCCTCCTTCTCAAGGTCAGAATCATCATCAGAGTTCTCTTCATCGTCGTCCTCATCCCGGATCATGCGTGTTCTGCGAATGACAGTTAACCGTTATTATTGTTAAAGAGAACATAGCGCTGCTAATGATTAATGTAAAATTTACCTATCCCGTATCATGCTGGCATAGTTCTTGATTTTAGACGGCCTGGTTGAGCGACGTATTACATTTTCCTCAGAGCTACTTGTGTCGCCATTCTTGAGAGACTATAAAACGGATAAATGTTTAATTAATACACAGATGTTTTATAAGAAAGGCAAAGAAAAATAGTTTGTAAAGTATAATAAATGACCTCTCGCTCATCTTTAGCGCCAGCGTTAGTTTTGTCTTCCCTGTCAGCAGTGCTGCGCTTCGCTTCCTTGGTGTGGCTAGTGCTAGCCGCATCGTTCTTGCTGCTGGAACTAGGCACATCTTTGGAAGCAGCTTTGGCCTTACTATCCCTAGTGCTAGTGCCACTCTTATCTGCCTTAGCGTTATTTTTATTTTCTTGAGCGGTAGCACCCTTGGCTTGTTTCTCAACAGCGATTTCGTCTTCCTTAGCGGTCGAAGCTCTTTTGTCATCCTTATTGACATAGGCCCTCTCTTCCTTGTCGCAGACGCCTAGCTTGTCATCCTTGGTGCTCGAAACGCTCTTATCCTCTTTTGTACTTGTAACGGTATTTCGAGAATCTTTACTTTCTTTTGTTTCTTTAATATCTTTGGTAACTTGGCGTCGCTCTGTAGCCTTCTTTTCCGCTGTAGCAGGCATTTTCACTGATTGGGACTTCTTTTCATCGGCAGATCTAAAATCCACAATTTTATTATTAAATTTTTCATATGTATATATATATACTTCAGTTAAGAAAATGATATGGTATTATTTAAATTTTTAACAAGTTAAGTTTATTTTCCGCTTTTAGATATTCATTTTTCAAGCAAGCCTTGAATGGCTGTTTCAGAGATTAAAAATAAATAGGAAATTAATAGTTTACTAATCTAGTTTCATTAGGCACAGAATGTCTACAAATGATGAATGAAATGAAAGGCACATCACACAAATCGCGCGCAAATACCATTATATCCCATTTAGTTTACATTAACACTGACCTGAGTTTAGGAGTAGAGGTATGAACTGGCTGCCGTTTACTTTTTGCTTCGCCGGTTTTAGTGTTTTTTCCCTCGACCCGTAGAGGAGTCTGAAACAGAAAAAGTTTCAGATTAATGTGACCCGAAACAATTGCTACTTCATTAAATAAAGTTTTATCAAGCAGCACAGAAATGTTTAGTTTTCGAACTACATAGAGCCAAATTCGCCAATCAACTCATATCCCGCCTTTTTATTTTTTTATGGAACATAGACTGAAACTTTGAAATCTTTTAAAGCGTTGAAGCAGAGATTTTAAGAAGTAGCTCGAATTAACTCGTTCAGTTTTTTCCGAAAATGTTTACAAAGTTATATGATGTACTATTAGATGGAGTCTTGGTTATACAAAGTACGAAATAATCGTTTAGTATAAGGCTTTTTCGACGGTAGGCATCTTACCCTGGCGAGCTCCTGCAATTCTTTCTCCAGCAAGCGAAGAGACTTGTCACTCGAGAGAGCGATGTTGGTGGTGCTGTCAACTTTGGCAGCTCTCTCTTTTTTCTGAGGAACTGTTTTTAAATTTTATACAATCGTCGTATTTTCGGAGGGCACTAATTACATAAATAAATTACCAGATGCGAAGATTATTATGACGGTTGTTTAATTAATAACTTTTATACTAACCCTCTAAATCATCTTTTGCAGCTGCTTTACGTTTTATCGCCTCTGCTTTCCGCAAAATACTTATCTGTGAATACAATCGAAGGTGAAGGTGTGTTTAAATTGAAACCTATATAGCAGAAGTAAAAAGATAATAGCAGATTAATATCGCGAGAAAAACAAAAGCTAGACTGCAAGGATTTGCTACTTGCAGTCTATCTTGTTTGCACAACACAAAATCCAATCATATTTTTGAAATGCACTCACTGGCACAATTGGCAAGTAGAGGTTTTAGTTAAAATTAGATGGTTCATTCAATTATTTTCCGCTTGTAAAACGTATAAAATACATGACGATATGATTCAATGACGTGTGTGAAGTTACCTTTACGCAATGGGCTAGCGTAGGAACTAACGGCCAAGCCCTCTGTTGCGGGCTACACACGATTAGTTTTGACTGTCAGTTAAAACTAAGAGCTAGAAGTGACAGTGTGTAGCCACCATAAGAGGATCATTGTTACCCTGTCGCTGGTTTTAGAGGTAGGCGCGCGGGAGGTCTTGGAGGAGGTGGCCTCGGACTTGGTGGTAGCGGGCGGCAACGAGGACTCGGCGCGCGCCAGCGCCAGCGTGTCCACCGTCGCCAACTCCGTGTAAGTCGCTTCCATCTCGCTATCTGCATTCATATAGCCAATTTTTCATGGAGCCAACAATTTGCCGTCCATGGTAAACGGCGGCGTGTAATTCGACCACGACCAGTGCGCGAAATTTACAAGAAGAATTAGGACTGTAAATAATAATAAGATCCAATTATTAAGACAACTGGATCCATACGTTTATTAGTAATTTGCTGATGACTATGTAAGTATTAATATTTTTCAAGTGACAGGGTATTCTTATTTAGGAGTAAGGAGTAATGTAAGAAGTAAGGAAAATTTATAACACGGAGAAAAATGTAATTAATTTTGAAATTACCTTCTGAATTGGTATTGGTAGTTTGTCCAACTTCTATATCTTTTCTAAGCTGTAACATAAATTAAATGTAATGTAGTTACGTTGGCAATGGGAACACAAAATATACATAATTATTTGTTATCAGGAGATACATACCATATAGCCATCTGCTTTCTTTATTTCCACGACCATGTGATCGTCTTCTTCTTTAACTAGAAACGAGAGAACTCTTTTAATATCTACGGATACTCGAATAGACCCACTGAATTTTGACAGCTGTTATAAATTTTAATTCATAACGTTAGAGATATCGGTATATGATGACCAATAAAGTACAGATTTAGCTACTACCACAGACAAGAAAATTCTCATAATAACATTGGTTGTAATAATACTGGTCATTTCCTACGGTTTTTGAACACATTATAGAGCAGTAACGATATGTGTGTAGATAAAAGCATTTTAAACAGTTATTTAGCCACCAGAAGAGCCTGTAAAAGCTGTATGACGAAGCTAAATCCTAGGCGAGGAACAAAATCCACCAATAGGATTGCTTCATTTTCTTTGCCGCGATCAGCGGAGCAATCAGATTTGTGGATTTAAAGCCAGGTATATACCGTTAAGTCCGTTGTCTTCATCGTCATCATCCGCATCGGCGTCGCCCGCGTCGGCCTCCAGCGAAGACTCGTCCAGACCCAACTCCTAATATTACAAATATTTATAGTAGAAAGAGTCTGGTCAAAGAGACGTGTAAAATTTTGTCACATAACGTATACGCAAAAAGGTGCTTATAATATTTGAGCCTGATTTATGGCCGTTCCTAACTTTTAAATAACGGATAGTTATTGTATCCATCACCAGTTGATTTTGACATTATATTATTGATGAGAATTGAGATTGCTGGTCGGTGAAAATATCCATTGTTTGAATATCAGGAATGGAAACAAATCAGATGATAAATAAAGGAGCTTAAAAAAATCTAATTTTTTTTACCGTCGTACTTTGCGTTTAGTAAGTAAAGTTTTCGAGGAACTTGTGAAATGCATTAAAAATTTAAATATATAATGTACAATAATTTAACGCGAATTAAAACACAAGAGTTTAATTAGAACATCGAAAATAAGAGAATGGGGGTACGCTGGCATGCTTAGAGTTAAAGTGACAGCCCTTCTTGTGACTGACAAGGCGCGTAGCGTGTTTTCAAGCGCGGGACTCGCCATACATTCGTTCACAGGATATGTAAAGTATTTTGGACGATTGTTTGTATGGATTCGTGTACAAGTTGACTGAGGTGTAGGCTACCTGTCGCGGCGTGAGCTCGTCCTCGTGCGCGGCGGCCATGTGCGCGTCCAGCTTCTCCTTCGACGTGAACACGAGCTCGCAGTACTCGCACATGAACTCTATACCTGCGCAAACTTTCCTTGTTAAGTCACTTAGCCTGGTTCCTGCTGTAATCTGAGAGACTCTGGTAATAGTATTTATAGTCCTTTTTAGACAGCAAGCGCACAGGCTGCTTTTCTTTTAAAAATGCTCTCTCAGTCAGAAGTTCAGAAATAAAAATAATATCAAACTTATAAGAATTACTCAATAAGATCTTAACATTTTTTGCTATTAACCATGATTTAACACCTACCATAAATGTCTGTAACTGGTTACTACTTTCTAAGCATATTGTAGTACGCAATTAATAAATAGTAAGATACCTCTCCACTGTTTTTCGGATACGCAGAATGCAGATGTTATATTAAAATTTTAAATACACTATCTCCCACAGTCAAGACGAATTTAACGACATCATCACATATGCTAAAATTCATAGAGCCGTTTAGGCTATAGACCGTGCCAATAAATCGTAACATACATACATATACCTTAATTTAAAAAAATAACCCTACCTTTTGGTGGCAGTCGGGTTAAAAAGTTAAGAAATAGCAACAATAACTATGTACGTAAGTACGTAAGTACATAGTTATTGTTGCTACAGTATTGTTGTTCCAAACAACTACAGTATCGGCACCTGACATAGTCAGCCACGCGCATCGGCGCCTTATGGCGGCTTTACAGTCGTACCTTATGACTTTATAGTCGTGCGCGTCGTTGGACGCGCGAGGACCACCAACATTGTTCTAATGTGCTATTCTATTGTGCCCTGTACTTCAATGAGATATACTCGTAGCCTCTTGTGCAGCGAGCCGGTACGCACCGTTGACGTGCGTCCTGATGTGCGCGGTGACCGCGTCGACGTTCTCGAACTTCTCCTGGCAGAGCGGGCAGATGAGGTTCTGCGTGGCGTGGATGGCGGAGTGGTAGTAGAGGTCGTCCTGCGTGCCGAAGCTCTCGCCGCACTGCTCGCAGCGGAACTCGGCGTCCGCGCCGCGCGCCGCGCGCACTTGCTCCTCGTGCTTCAAGCGGAGATGCCTGCGCGCGAAGCAAGAATATTTTAATTTTACTTCTCAGTAGTCACCTGATACACCAGGG
Organism: Ditula angustiorana; assembly: GCA_963691745.1. NCBI lineage: Eukaryota > Metazoa > Arthropoda > Insecta > Lepidoptera > Tortricidae > Ditula > Ditula angustiorana. The sequence goes on from OY829472.1 coordinate 24,902,275, forward strand.
CGGTGGCGGTGCTCAAAATATCTCAACACGCTTTTAACCAAAGACTTTTATGTATACACTATACACGTTGTACAGTCAAGGAATTTAATTCCCTACCCATTTCGTTGAAATGTCGTCTGACATGCGTAATGCATTAAGGTCGATATGTCAAACTAACGTCTTGCTCTATAGCTCTTATGGTGACAGTTTGCTATATGCTATTGAACCTTAGGTGGGTTGGAAATTAAATTCCTTGACTGTACATACGGAACAGAAACATTGTCACAATAGGTTACGGTATATGGCAGCACTTGGTTCGCAACTCTGTGGATTAATAGGACTATAGCCACTATCCCGTGAGTTTTCTCCAAATGATGTGTTGAAGAACTTTCACATATTTGGTTAAGTGTAATGCAAAAAAGCGTCTGCTCCTTACGCTTGCGCACATCTTGCGCACATGAGTTGCGGCTATGTACCGTAACTCGGTGTGAGAATGTTTCTGTTCCATACATCATACTCGTCCTTGTAATTGCTTTTAACTATATATTTTGAGCACTTTATTCGTGGCGATATATGTGGTGCTGACTGTAACTGCGTCAGAAATCATTTAAAAACACGGGAATACTATTGACCAACCAGGATAGTCTACACGGCGCCAATTTGAATAGAAGGAACTGACGAGGGCATCGCGTTTACTGCTCAGAAGTTATGACTTTCTAGTGACGAGCGTAATAAATTTATCTGCACACTCTGCTCCTCGAGTGTAACTTAACTGAGTTTGAAGCATCTTTTATCTTGATGAATCGCCCTCGAGACATATCATAGCGGTTAAAAATTCTTTAGACTTAATATGACTTATTGAATGTTATTTTTCAACATCCTTCTAGTTTAAAGGCCGATATGAAATAAAAGATGACTTTACCTAGTGTAATGATGTGATTTCATAAAACTCTTGTTACAGTACTTGCAAGGGTAAGCCCTGTCTCCTGCATGGGCCCGGACGTGCCGTGATAATTTAGACACGGTCGAAAATCCTGAAATTAAATTGTCTATTATAAATCAGTTTGACAAACAACATACTTCATAAATTGGTATTAAAATCGACAAAGGCGAACGGTATTTTTTTGCGTATGTACAAACGAAATATGTGACGAAATCACTAGACTATATAATATAACCACAAAGTACCGTATCGCCTTTGCGAGATAATTCTTATAGTAATAAGTTTGCGCATGTTCATAGCTTCGCTTATGCTACTAGATGAGAGGGGGTGAAGTGATAAAGCCTACTCTCTCCTACTGACTCACGGTGCGGACAATATTCGCAAGAGAAATGTTTCTTTCCGTGGACAACATCCCGGTGCCGTTGCAGTGTACCTTTGGTATGGAACCTATGAACAATCAAACATATTTGACATAATAATCTGTGGACATGATAAACAGAATAGTTGAATTAGACACAATAATTCCAAAGTGTAAGTAGTTTGGTCAACGCTTACTTTCTGTCGCATATAGTGCATACATGCTGTCGTGAAAAGTAGCCCTCGTGCCTTTTTTTGTGAGCCTCTAGTTCCTCCGTAGATAGGAACTTGGCTGGGCAGTTAGTGCACAAGTGTTTAGGTAAATCAGCGTGCACCATCTGAAAAGATGCACTGCACTTAAAACTTACAAATATATTGGAACAATCTATACCAATTGACCAAGCCCCATATTAAGCAACAAAAGCTGCTTGTGCTATGGGCAACAGACGATGGATGTACATACTCACGACTCGAGTGCAAACATTCATATTCATCATACAAATGCTAGCCCCTGTCAGGATTCGAATTCACTAACAGCTAAACTATCTGGTCATTAAATACATTAGTGATAAGCACTGCCGATTAACTGTCTGGCACAGTATTAGACAAAAACATTATTATAGGTCTGGTGGCTTACCTTTTCATGCCTCTTAAGCAATATTAGCCGTTTGAATTTTTTATTACAAGCAACGCACTGGAACGGCATTTCGTTAGTATGACGCAACTGGTGCGTCATTAAGTCATATTTGGAGAAAAACTTACTGCAACAAATTAAAACTTACGGATATTATTTGTTTTCGCTTACTGTTCTCGAGTAATAATTTGATAACCAGGTAATTCAAGCAATAGGTGGTACTATCTAGCATGTTAAAGTGACACCTGAAGAGGTAAACCAAGGCAAAGACTAATGTTCCACAGACGAGCACAAGGGTAGATGTCTAAGTAGGGGTGATTGAGGCTGAAGGCACTCGTGTCTAAGTAAAGCGAGCATGGTAGTAGTTAACGATGCGGAAGTTAGCGGAGTGACTTACGCGTCGCACTGCGAGCACTGCACGTTGCGCGCACGGTGCTTCTGCGCCATGTGGATCTCGAGCAGCTGGTGCAGCGGGTAGGAGCGGTCGCACTGCTCGCACGGCCAGCTGCCGAGCCCCGCCGAGCGCCGCCGCACGCGCACCATCACACCCTTCCTTACCGCTGTCTCGCGACATCGAAACACGCTTCTTTAATTGCACGTTTACTCACTACTTTCTTAGCATGCCGTGTCAATATATACGGACTCAAAGTATATATTTTAAACAGCAAATTGTTCACAAGTTTAATCCTAAAAGCACATTAGTACATATCTCTTGAGATTACACAATTTCATTAAAAATGTAATACAGCAATTGATATACATTTATTTATACAAAGTATATGCATTCGTATAGAAATATATATATATATACTTACCATGTAAAATTAAATTGTGGGAATGAATTGGGGGCGGATAGGACGAAAAAACGAACTTAAAACTAGCATCTAAATGTTTGTTATGCTCTGGTTTTAATTGCCAAATTAATTTCCGGATGGTGATTGATGGATGCACTGGAATTCATTTGGCTCAAAGCAGAGATAACCTGGAAACGATGCCAGCTAAGCATGCTGCAAACAAATAGTGCTTAGCAAAAGAATAACATGATGGAACATATTGAAAGCTATGAACACACGCAGATACAGAAAAAAAAACTTAATCATAATAAAATTATAACATATGACAAATAAAAACATTGGAATTCTTTATCTTAGGATATGAACTTACCTGCTTTTTTCGAAGCAGTTGTGGGTTCTTTTTCTCCACTCGCCGTTACTTTAATGCACGCAGCTCCGCTTTTAGAACCGTCTCCAGAAGGATCAATCTGATAAAGTAATATAATTTCGATTGGAACATAATATGTAGATATTGAGCTTGTATATTGATCACATCTTGTATTTATAAGATTCCAGTTTGGTCAAGTCCACAAGAATCATCAAAAAATAGTTAACCAGTGGTTTAACATTGGTTCCTTGGCGGAAGGGTCGTTGTCTTTTGTGGGACGCAACATGTGTAAGCACTTTTGCGGCGTCCCATTTAAGACAAACCTGTCGCGGCTGGCGGATTTAGCAGCTACAAATGCCGCAAGGTTAAAGCACGACAAGTGTTCTGCCTTGGAGTCAGTGCACGACTTTGTACCGGTCGCGGTCGAACCGTCGGAACCTTGGGGCACCGAGGCTCGGGACCTCTTTAAGGAGCTTGGTCGCCGGCTCTGAAATAGGTGCTGCGATCCTCGCTCTGGGTCGTGGCTGGTTCAACCAGTTTCTATTGCTATCCATCGAGGCAATGTCGTCAGTATAATGGGAGTTCTTGAACCAGGCACGACACACGGCGGGGATAATTATTACGATAAGTTAGTTAAGTTAATTTCAGACGAAACTTGTTGTGGATCCCAATTTCTTTTTGTGAAAATCTACTGACGAAGTCTGGTGCTGAGCTTTAGTTTTTGTAATTTTGTTGTAGGTATTTATTGTGTTTATTTATCTAAATGTATGTTTTTATGGAATAAAGGATTATTATTTAAATTAACCAGTAGGTTAGGATCTTGTTTGGCAAGCCATCATACCTTAATATTATATGTCTCTTCTTCGTCATCATTTTCTGATACATCTTGAGAAGTAACTTGAATAGTTGCACCACCCTCAACAACGGTGTTAATAGGCCTAATCCTTTTTGTCAATTGGAATATCTGAAAAATATTTTGTTTTACAATTGCTGAGTTGCTATATCTTATTTTACACATAAATAACTCTTGACCAATAATGTGCTATTACCTTAGTAAGGGATGGAGGCCAGGTAACTGCACTTATAGGTATCCCATTCTGGACAAACTGAAGGCAGGACTCATCAGCTCGCCGGCAGATTTGTTTAAAGTCATAACAAATATCCATGAAAGTCCTGCAGCGCTCGCAAATGTAAGAAGGCATCTTATCCGAGGGAAATACCTAAAGAAAAAGGTAGAAATAAAAATAGGTTAAATGGTACACATAATCCGATTTTACTGTACAAATTTAAAATAACATTAATTTTATTTAGGAAGGTTGTTTGTTGCTCCATGTTCCTAAATCGCGACTAATCACCTGAACGTGGTTTAAATTTAGTTAAGTGGTGTGCATCTGACACCAGTGAACAAGGTTTAAGCTTAAACGTCAGTTGGTGCACTGCACAGAGCACATGGAGTGGCCTTCTGCTGTGATTTGTACCGAAACTGCTGTTGCTGATGCTTATCGCTCACACGCAATTAAACTCTGCCAAGACTGGCAGCAAGACTATACAAATATATGATCATTTGCTCACATGCATCAGTTACTCTATCTTCTTTCTTCTTTATTGGCGGCCATGAGGCTTTAGCCAATCTCAGTGACACAAATGTCCTAATATTTGGGTCGAAAGCCCCTCATTATTAGCCAATGATATGCCACCATGCATTGGCCTAAGCACAACAACAAGCTTTTCACCCCAGAGGAGTCCAAAAGGGAACTGCTGAACTTGGGGACACAAGGAGGAAACGACACACACCCCCATGAAGCTTCTCAAATTGCAGCAAAAGGAGACTTCATGTGCTTTATAGGTTGGTGCAGGCCTAGTGGCAATTTAAAAATAAGCTAATTCGGTCAGAGTATAGCAAAGGGGGCCATATATATTAGGACGTAGAAATCTAACCTAAACTAAACCTAATAGATACCCGAACCGTTAATTCAAATCAGGTTTATGCAAATACACATGTATTAATAATCAATTACATTCAAATTTTACCTGCATCACTCAATTACCAAACAATCAAAGTAGTCTAAAGCTGAAAATCAGTTGTTTGAAGGATATTCACAAAAGTTCCTATAAGGTTTTTGCTTCAGGTGTAGAAAAAAAACTAAATTTACTATGAACAAAAATTATTATTGAATCAAAGGCTAGTTAGTATCTGCCAAAGTCACCTTAAATACTCCATAAATGAGTATTAAAAATCGGTTCATCTCGACTTTGTACATTCTGGTGATATTGACAACATTAATTTAGACCCACTTACAGTAGTTGGATTGACTTCAAATTAGCAATGAATATTTATTATGTGGTGACAATGCAATAATTAAGTATCTTTTTCTTTAAAGCTTGTAATATAGTTATTTTTACTACTTCTTAGTTACTCGCAGATGCAGGAGAATTAGTTTCCTATATCCATCAGCGATAGTTTAACATTCTACTAGTGGAATAATTTTTAGAGTTGGTTCAGTACTTCTATAGATTACCCCTACATGCAAACAAACAAACTTTCCTATTTATTATGTTAGTATAGATAGTGTAGACTACAATAAGGTCACTGTCTAACAGAAATTTGAGCTTGTTTTGTATAGGTACCTCATAATAAAAACTACCACAGGAAATGGTGGTTTAAAAAATAATACATCAATTTACTGCTGCTTTCTACTATGCTGCAGCCAGGCTAACTAAAAACTAGTTATACAAATGCATTTTTTTTGTCTGTATATAAAGTTAGCTTACTGTAGCTTGTTAGACATTTATTCATAATAATTTACAGAAGTAATTCATAAGAGCTTGGAATTTCGAGGAGATAGAATGGAGGCTAAATATTAAAAATGTTTAAATGCTGTGGATGTAGCATGCTAAATTCACTAGATGGCAGTCATACAGCTTCAAACGATGCCTCGTCTAGGACTCGCTTAGAAAAAATCAATACATATGACAACAATAGAAACAAATTCTTCGTTTAGACAAAAGAAAAGCATTTATAACCCTAAATTGTTACAGAAAACATGAATGCATTTAAAAAGGAATTCGGCGCCATTGCAATGTCGCTAAACTAGCCTCCTAATGTACTATCACCAGTGGTGTTTTTATTATTATTAAGCGAAACGACAGCATTTTATATATAAAAAGTAATTAACATAATTTTATTGAACTTTACCTCAATAGATACACAAGCCATGATTTTTAAAGGAAGGGTCACCAATATGGGGTCTCGACTTCTATCATATAAACTGGTTAATGAAGATTCTTGAGTTAAACAAAATCTACATAGTTTTATGTCACTTAAAGATTCCTTTCTTTTCTCCATTTTGGCTTATCGTAAACGTATCAACACTACATAAAATAGTTTTATCACAATCTCACTCCACTGATTCCGACGCAAAATGGGGAACATACAACATTCCACAGACAAAAATCGAAACGTTTGCCATGCCGACTAACCAAACCACTAGCGCCACCTAGAACGCTACATTCTTGTTTGTTATGTTGTTAGCGTTGTGTTCTAGCTTGACCCAGAGATGGCGCCAAGTTCGGCCTAATATATTTTATTAGAAAAGTAGGTTTTTTAGATTACATTAAGAGCGTACAAACAAATACTAGTCGAACTTGCAAATGTTTTTAAGTAAAATAATAGTACAATTGAAATAATTATAAGTCTTAAATGGCAAACTAGAAATCTGAATTAAATGTAAGTAGTCGTTAAGCTACGCGATGTGTAGCGGCGGTTGTGCTCAGGACCCCAATTCTCGGGTCATGCGAGACGCTATCTCGCATGCCACATACGTCAAAAATGACAGATTTCCTTGGGATTAGACAGTTATTCTCGTGCGAGATGAATCTCGCATGAACCCAGAATAGGGGCCCAGTTGTGTTATGTTCACAGATTAGAGAGATATAGTAGTAATGTTATGATGACATAACACTTGCGCTTGCGCCTCTATTCGTAGTGTTACCATAACACAAAAAGTTGTACTCGCTCGGCTATAGAACGAGCGTGGATTATTTAATTTTTGACACTCCTATCTTGTAAAGATAAACTTGTCTCGTTTGCATAGACGGTGGCGCCGCCACGCTGCAGGCACGTTTTTTCATCTTTTCATGTCTCGGACGTATTGCATGAACAGCGTCTAAAAAAGCGTCTGAAAAAAAAGGAAGTAGATTTCGATTACAAAAATTTAGCAACAAATGGCGTCAGCTCTCGTCAGCTAATGGGCATTCATAATTAATAAATGACCAAGTAAAATGAGATAACTTGATTAAATTTCTCATAGATGACACCGCGGGTACCCAAAAAAAAAATCACTAATGTAATGACCGTAAAAACAAAAAACATTGAAACCTTCGCAGGGTATGGCAGTTAGTTGGTAATGTGGCAAAACTGGAAAACGCAAGGCACGGAATGCTGATGTTGCAGGTTCGTGTCCTGCCATTACCCTAATTTTTCTTTGTATCATTTAAATTTATTTTAATATGCTCCATGCCTACGACAATAGCTAGCGTGCTAGGCCTACTGTAGCCATTGCGGGTCGTGGGCAGGGTCCAGGACTCCAATTCTCGGTTCATGCGAGATGCATCTCACGTGCGAGATCCGTCAAAAAGTGACAGATTTCCAAGGGAATTGACAGTTGTTTTCGTGCGAGATGCATCTCGCATAAAACGAGAATAGCCCCGCAGGGATGCAATTTGTGAATCTCACTAGGTGACTAAAGCTCACCAAAAATGGCCGAATCTCTATGAAAAACGGCTATTTTGGTGAGCTTCAGTTACCCGGTGAGATTCAAATGCAATTTTTGAATCTCACCAGGTGACTACATCTTATCAAAATGACCGCATTTCTATGAAGAACGGCTGTTTTGACGAGCTTTAGTCAACCCCGGTGAGATTTAAAAATCGCACTCCTGGTCAACCTATTTGTGAGCCTTGTATTGATGAGCCTGTCCTGACCGGACCTCGACTATGTGACTGACTCCAAGGCTGGATCCGTCCTTGAAGCACAATCGTAGCACGACCCTTAAGATCACTGACCCAGTTCAATCGGTCGAACGATGAGGTGTTATTTTTTCTGTGGGATCGGTTGATTTAATTTTCATTTGGCTTTGTATTCAAAACCATCACTAAACTAAGGAAATTTAAAAACGTAATAGTTTTAAATCATTAAATCTCAGTCTAAATTTTGCCTATATTCACTATAATTCGCCTGCAAAGAATCCTCAGAGTTAAAAAATCAACGTATTGTTATCTTCGATGAAAAACGAAAGTGGGTTACAGACGTTCTGGTACTGCTTGAACTCGACCTCTAGGTTAATCAGCTACTTTGCCTTCATAAAACTTTTTATTTTTATTTATTTTTTATTTTATTAATGATTACATTACACCATCATTACAGGATACCCAATGCAATGGTGTACCAACTTAATCATGTACAAATTAGTATACCTACTTAAAAACTTACAATAATTTATTTACTGTCTACTTATCAAAATAGCATACAACATAAAATGTCACCCTAGTGAATTCACACAAAGAGCACGAGAACAAGTCGGTCTTTTCGGCCACATCATTTAAGAACTTATTTACTTTGAACACTATTGCAACTTGCAAGCATTGCAATTGACTTTCCTTAAGAGGTATGTGAACCCAGTCTGAAAAATCGTTCCCCATACAAATACGAAAACGTTTTCCACCCTCTAAACCTTAACAATTAGTTTTAGGTATGTTGTCCTTATGCCTTAGAACTAGGTTTGTATGTTTTGATTGTTTTAATATTCTTCATAATATTTGCATTTCTGGAGTTTTATACAATAAAGCGTGAATATTTTTGAAGCTATAAACAATAAAAAAAAAACAAAACTTAATTATGTATACAAACCTTGTTCTAGGCCATTAATGACAACATTCAAAAAGAGTAAAAAAGACCATGGTAATAAGTAAAGGTTTTTTTCATACAACATAGGAAAGCAAACAAGCAAGTGGGTCATCTGGTAAGTAGACACCCATAGACACCCGCAACACCAAGGAGATTGCAGATGCGTTGCTAACCCGAAGGGTTAAGATGGAATGAATACCTCTTGTATCAGTAATTGCACTGGCTGTCTAGCTCTCCACGCCGGAACATAACAATGCAAGCACTGCTGCTTAGCGGCAGGATTAGCGAGCAAGAGAGGGGTTTTTAAGTTGAAAAACGTTATGGCCTTTTGTAAGGGGAGAGCGCTGGGTACACAATAGTCCACTTATTCATAAAAAATTATCAATCTTTTAAACTAACTAAAGTTTTGTCCCTTTCATTTGTGGGCAAACGTCACAATGATAGATAAAGACAAAACATGTTAACTAACAAACGTTTACGAAGCGTTTATGAATAAGGGGGTTAGGAATGCTCTACGCCGCGTGCATTGGATAAGCATTCGAAATCGAACATCATTTCATTATTATTATCTTTTGTATATAGTAAGTATAAAATAAAGTCACTATCCCTTCCGCAAAGCAATGCGTGCACGTAACGGATTTTGATACAGTATTCACTGTCATTTGGAGATTTGTTTGTATGTAGGTACATTACATCCTGATTGTACGCGTGGGAAACCGGGACGGGTCGCTAGTGTTATTATAGTCAAAGTAAAGTCAAAGATATGTTAAGCATCAATTTTGGAAAAAATCTTAAATCTACTTTGAACGTTATTTTAAAAGCCTATGCAAATACCTATTGCCCTACCTGTATCTTGTCCCTTTCTTTCTTTCTTTCTATTATTTGTGCCATACTTACTACGGCAATAGGCAATCAAATCGAGTGAGTAGAACCCTACAAAAAATATTAGAGACGATTAGGTAAAAAGAACAATTTTCTTAAGGAAATACCCATTTTATTAACAATTAAAATCGTAACGTTTTTGTTTTAAGCTCTTTAGCACATTTTAGTCGAGTCGGTCTTAAATTTAAAAATATTTTTTTTATATTTACTTATGTTGCACTGATTTAAAAAAAACCATTTATATCATGCGTAGTGACTTAATTTGTTGTTTTGAATGTATTGACATGATAAATTTTGACACACGTTGATAACGCCAATAGTTCATAAATTGTTATCAATTAAAGCGTCGATTAGCTAGCGTTATCAATTGTAGTTTTGAAATAGGACTAAATGTATGCATCAATAACATTTGATTAGTACGTTATACAGAAAACGGACGTCTTCGTTTTCGTGTCTTTCATTATTACTTATTAAGTGTAGTGTAGTCTTTGTCCCCGAGATATGGACAGCGAAAAAATCGACAGCAATGAAGTGGCAGACCGCCGTCCACGCCCTTCGGTAGTTTCTAGCCAAAGCAGCAGAAGTGGTGTAGTATATCGAGACAGAAATAGGCCATTCAACATGTAAATCATATTTTCTTTGCTATTCTCTTAATTTTATTCCTAAAGCTTATTTTCTGTGGCTCTAACGTGACTGATAAAAGTGCAGCTAGTGATGTGATTTCTCCCTGCGCCTCTGTCTAACTAGTGGCATAATAAAGGGATGCACTGAAAGAAAAATTAACCTTGAGCGGTGATGTTGAATAAAAGGCTGCAGATACTAGTTGTACATCGTGGTTATTAAAATTGATTTTGCTATTTATTATGTTTTTACAGGATTAGTCTATGATCGCTTAAACCCCATTTGCATGCTATACATTCATATTTTGCAGCTTTATATTAATTAAGAAGACAGTTACAAAAGCTGTCTTGCCAATGTTTTATTCCGTCGTTTTTCTCTATTTTTTAAGAATAATTCAAAAGTGTATGACACATGATTTATTAGGTGTAAGTACATATGCGTAGGTAAGGTAGTTTGATATTACACTGCCAGAAGTCACTTAATAGTAACCTACTGTAAAAATATACTTAGTACCTATTTAAATGTAAATTAGGTCACTGAATTTATCATCTTCTCTCAAAAAGCATATGTAGTATGAAGTAATGGGCGAATCTTATATATAATTAAAAAATATCAAAACCCCGCATTTCACTCGGTTGTATTACCACGCTGCACGGCCTCGCCAGACGACGACCAGTTTAACCGACACTTTACCTCTTTTGTCATATGATAAAAGTTAAAACTTTAACTAACTACAAATCTACTTATTTGGCATTCACTTAAGACACAGTGGATAATAAAAGGTTTTTATTTTGCAAAGGTTTCGTCCCAGTTCATATCTCAACTTAGTAGTCAAAAGCAAAAGAAGCAGAACCGGATCCAGCGCCTCATCTGACCAGTGCGACTGGGCAGGAAGTGTCGCGGGCCATGAAAAGGTATTGAAATACTATACAACTTTGTAGGTATATGGATATCCAAAGGCCCTAGCACGCTAGCTTTTTATCGCTGATACAAAGCACATATCCCTTTCTAACCAGTAGGCATCAGCGAAAAAGACGGATGCTTTTATATGCGCGATATACGCTGGCGTGCTACTGTAGCAAGATTCCATTTTTTACCCGACTATGGCAAAGCCAAAAGGAAGGTTTACGTTTTTAGCAGTCTATGTATTATCCAAAATTGTAATCTTTGTTTTAGGATACAGCAGCAGATTACATTAAGAAAGTTCGAAATAAGTGGAGATGGACTACTCTCGTTAATGTCGTAGTTGTACAAGCTAAAGGTCTGCCGCAAACATCAGACGGAGGCTCAATGTTCTGTAAGATAAGGTAATAGCGTAAAAATGTTACGGTGTAGGGACCTTTTTTATCAACGGTCCACGTACAAATATTTAATTTTTACTTTCCAGACTAGGATCCGAAACGTACAAAACTAAATCTCAGCAACAGCCCGAATGGCGGGAACAGTTCCAGTTGCGCATTTACAGGGACCATCTTTTAAGAATTTCAGTTTGGGACAAAGGAAAACAAAAGAATTTTATGGGCAGGTACTGAAATAATGCTTGGCTACATATTACTTAAGTATTAGTAAATAGTCAATTTGTTGTTTCTGTTTAATGTGTCTCCATGCGAGTATGCCCCTGTGTTTGATGTTCTTAGTTGTGTGGTGGATCTGATGAGATTGGATAAGGAAAGGACACATGACCTCCGGCAAGAGTTGGATGACGGTTTTGGTGAAGTCCATTTGTACGTGACGATGTGCACGATTCGTGACAATACCCCATCTCCTGTTGACGAAACATCAGAGGTGGACATTTGGCAGAAAAAGAAATATGTTAGTATAAAAATTTGCTTTTCCTCCTTTTGTATTGGGGTCTTACATCTTGCTGAGAAAAAAGATAACTGTGGATAGTATTAGGTATTAAAATAAATATTTCAAGCACATTTCAACAACATTTTTAAATACTTACACCACGATATTTATTATTTTAAACATGATCATTTATAAATGTATGTTTATCCGTTGTGTTGACCATTTATACATAGTACAAGCTTTATTTAGTTTTGGACTAGCTCAATAGCCCCAAGATGTTTAAATTATAATTTATTTTCATAATCGCTCATAAAACCGATTGAAATTGGGCCGAAAGGGTTCTCAAGTGGAGTCCTCTACTTTACCAGAAGACAGTGTTAGTAGGCCTCACACAAAGAATGCGAGCAGCACAAGACTGACTGTTGTGGGCATCCTTGGGAAAGGCCTATGACCCGCAATGACGATGACGATTGTCTGAATACTGGAGCTAACTTCAAAGAAAAGGCATTTTTATCACACTTCAACATTTTTTAACGGTTCTGTGCTGCAGTCTCCCATGCTCTTTATAACGTAAGGTAAACTTTCCCTCAGGAGTGGTTCAACGTTCAAGAGATACTACAGGGTGATATTCAACAAGTCGGCGAGCTCCATGTAAGGGTGGTAGCGGCTCGAGGCCTGTACGCGAAGCCCAATGCTTACTGTACTCTAGAGCTGCACAACCAGAGGGTGCAGACCCACAGTTGTCGAGCCAGCAGCGAGCCCGTGTGGAACAAGCGATACGTTTTGTAAGTTACTGTAAATGCGACGCAATTAAGGCCCTAATGCATGCTAATGCTATTTTGCGATTCAAATTATAAGTGTCTATCCTAAATGTACCGCTTTGAGGTAACGGTACCATATAACGGGGTCTTAAGGTAGTTTTTTGTTTGAAGATGATTTTTTGCAAATGTAGAAAGTTACGCGGTTAGAAAGAAACCGTTTTATTACAAATATGGGTTTTATGAAGATCAGTGAAAATACTATTTTCCTCAATATTTTGTAATTACGTTACGTTTATTTTATTTTATTTACTTACGTTTAAATCTACATAGATAATATTCTGCTTATAAATAACGATAGCGTTGAACAAAAGGCGTATAACGAATCTATCACTCTATGAAATCTGCACAGTCTTCTGAAGATCGCACCGATAGCGCATTGTGCATAAATGCTTGACTTGACGGCAGGTTATAGAAGATTTTCGAATTACATAATAGCTATTAGAGTTTTAGTTTTTCTGTTACACTGAAGTTATATAAAAGTCAAGTCAAAAAAAAAAGTCAAAGTTAAGTCATGTTATGGTGCATGACATTATGAAATTATTTGCGATTGTCTTATTTTGTGACAGTAATCAAAACCTCCAGCGTTAACGTATTATACCCCACAGTCGGGTACAAGTCTCAATTCATACTAAAAGAGACGGCTTAGTGAGGATTGGGGGGATGAGAGTTTTACGAGTAATTCTACACATACTCGTACCAGTATATTTTGAAAAACTTAGAAGTGCAGGAGTGCGATTTTTGAATCTCACCGGATGACTAGAGCTCACCGAAATGGCAGTTTTTCACAGTGATTCGGCCATTTTGATGAGCTTTAGTCACCCGGTGAGATTCAAAAATTGCACCCCCTTTCCATGCTTTTTAGGTAGATTAGTTGGGAGTCAGAGAACATTGAGTAGGTAGCTACTTTTTCAATGCTAATGTTTTTTTCCAGTGATGTATATGATATAACCTCAACATTGGACGTAAAAATAAAAGATAGTTCGCTTAGAAACTCCTTCCGTAATGATAATTTGGGTATAGTGTCCATACCGTTATTTAGAATTGTAAGTGGAGAGATGCGATGGTACGCATTAAAAGACGTAAACAAAAGGAACATTGCAAAAGGGAATCATCCAAGAGTTCTGCTGCAGATGTCAATGGTGTATAATCCAGTGAGTACCCAGAAAAGCGACATCAGTTCCATTAATTAAGTAGTATAGCGCTTCTTCATTTTATGTAATAAATGCCAGCATTTACATAATTACAAAAAACTTATTTTGTAGACTAAAGCAGCGCTGAAGTTATTCCGTCCTAAGGAAGTTAAGTACCTGGAAAAACCAAAAAAATTAGATCTGGATATCGTGTACAAAAACACGGTTTTTATTCAAGATTTGTTTAACTTCCTGCATTTTTTGAACGACGGTTATATGTAAGTAACTAATATTGCATAACATTATATTGATCAATGTAATGAATGAATGTCAACATACCCAGCGAGTTTTTACAATGTTATAAAAGAATTCATACTTATGAATCTGTTGTAAATTAATAAGACTAAGCTTTGCTTTGCACTGTTTATTTAGCCTAGAGTCCAGCACGTAATTGTATCTCTGTTTGTGGCGATCGGCATTGAGGTCATTACAAGTGCTCATTGGCATCCTATCCTATTACGTTATACGCCCTTCGCGATATCAGTCGCGTTCTCACATTGTGGAGTATTTTTTGGATTCTTAGTGGTCGTACCAACTTTCTTGTTAAGGTGCTGATAGACTTGGGGATTCACATGTTATGAGCGTGCGGCGTGCAGGCGTTTAATAACGGCGAATGCTCGGTGTTCTGATACAAGTGAATGCTCAAGTCTATCAGCACCTTTACATAGTAAATAGGATTATCAATATTATCATTATTGGTATTGTAATCCTAAAAAAAATCATGGTCGTTTGAATTGAGAACAGGATTGAAGCAACCGATTAAAATAAAAGGATAAACGTGATATTAATTAGCCTTCGTAAAGGTCGAATCGTTAACAATAACAAAAAGATAACGTTATCGTGTAAATTAGTTGACTTGAAATATGTAATCTTGTCTTAACGAAATGAATATTTGATAATTGTCCTGGAAAATAACAGAATTTTGGTTTACTACGTTCCAATGAAAATTAAATATTCATTGGAATTCCCGTGGATTAAAATAAACGTAAATGATTACAAGTATATTTTGTTAAATCAAAGTGATGTCACAAAACTCATCAGGTAGGTACTGTCAGCTGCAGAGACAGTAATCCCTTTTTACCCGACTGCGCCACGCAAAGGAGGGTAACGTGTTTATGTATGGATTCGTTTATACAAGGGGGGGTTACTTTACTGTACGGCCGACTGTACTCACAGTACTTCTTTGACATTGGCTAATGCATCTAAAGCCATTAAAAAAGATCACTCTCTAACAAATGATTCTAGTACAGTAAAGGTACCACAGGTTGTTCGTGCTCACTTTAAAACACTACCTGTAACATTAGTACTAAATTGTACTAGTAGCACCCAAGCGTTTATAGTGGACATAAGACATCCGTCCCTCTAGCACAGGCTAAGTGGTTAGAAAGGGATAAGTAATATATGCTTAATGTCCACAATAAAAGCGCCACGCCAGTGCAGGGTGCAGGAGTGCGATTTTTGAATCTCACCGAGTGACTAAAGCCCGTTTTTAATAGAAATGCGGCCATTTTGGTGAGCTTTAGTCATCTGGTGAGATTCAAAAATTGCATTTTAATCTTACCGAGTAACTGAAGCTCACCAAAATAGCTGTTTTTCATAGAGATTCGGCCATTTTGGTGAGCTCTAGTCACCTGGTGAGATTCAAAAATTGCACCCCAGGGCCTATGAAAACAATTGGATGGGAGTGATTGTGGTTTAAAAGTCATTCGGGTGGAACTTTTTAATGTTGTACTATACTTTTCACAGGCGTCTTTTTGAGTGGGATAACCACGAAGTCTCGGTGCTTATGCTCATCGGTTGGCTGATGTTTTGGTTCTATTTCAAAGCATGGACGTTACCGCTGTTTCTCCTGGCTCCCTTCGTGTTTCACTTGGTATGGGGCCGGAACTTAGGTAATATTTTGATACAAATTGAGCTTAATCCGCCATTCACGTGATAGATAAGAGATCGATCGATTGATAACGATACGTACCTTGGTAGCTCGCAATGCAATGCAACATGCATGCGAGAACTTGTATTGTATAAATGGTCCTTCATGGGCGGATCTCCTTGCGGCACACCCTACCAATATGCATGTCATCGTCCCACAGATAAAACAAAAACCCTTGCTAGCTTTTGTGGAGCATCATATAAGTAGATATAGTGGCACCAGAGCTTTAACCCTTTAACCTAATCCTCAGACAAACTTAATTTGTATTTCAAAAGTTCATTTGTAGTATATAATTCGCATAACAATATTACGCTAACTTGTGAACACAAACGCGATCAGTGATAAACTGCAATTAGCCCGAAGTGGGTATCTAATGCCTTCCTTTGTTTTGTTTTCTAGCCGAAAAGACGCTTGAGACCTCGTACAGAAACTACGATGACGGAAATTTATTGAATAACAGCGAGAGGGTAATAAAATTCTGTTGTTTAAAATTTTGACTTATTCATATTTAAAATGTCTACTTAATTCTACTCCTGTATATATACTCACCTTTTTACAATCGACTGCTACTTATGGATAATAAAATATACCTAACTATTATATTGTTTCAGCATGATCAAAATTTGAAAGGGAAAATACAAACACTGCCAGAAATAGCTAGTAATATAATTTCAAACATTGAACTCGTAGTATCTTTGACTGAACGAATATACAAGTAAGTCCAATAACCGACGTAATGATGACACTTACGGGTTTTTAACCTACACGAGATAAAATCATATTGGTTCACTCATTTGCACGTGTTTAAGTCATGCAAAGTAAGTACGTAACTGCTACAACTAATATTGATAATACTGAACTGGCTACCTACAAGCATTAAATGTATTCAGACCTACTGTCATCTGTGTCGTAGGATTTGTACCTACGTGCATCTCCAATTAAATTAATAAAAAGAAGAAGCTCTAAGTTACTAGACTCTAGGTACCTAGATGGCGGCTAGCCAATTATGCTTGGCAGTAGGCGATTATTTCGAGTCCATATCAGTCGTTGGGCTGTCTGAAAACTAAGTAGATCACCATGATATTACTATTATTAACTCTAATTATGAAGATGTTGACGCCATATTTATGATAAACTTTTTTTAGCCCATAAATTTTCTGATATGAAATGAACTCGGTGGTGCCAGAAAATAGTTGCGTATTGGACACCTCCGTGGATTTATTTACACAGTTTTTAAAAGTCTTGTCATTTTACTGCATTATCTAGAATTTATGTATTCTGATGATTGCTTTTGGCTGACCAAGATTAAATTAATTGGCCCAATAGAACGCGTGCGAGTTGTATGGCGCTAGTATGTGATAACTCTGCAGTCAACTCGCGCGCAAACATGTTGACCATGTTGTTTATTTGAAAACGATATAAAAATGGAATAGAGCATTTGTTACGTTCAGAGAATTTTAACAGTCGCTGAACACAGCAAAATGACGAGGCAAAAAAATAGCAATAACACTATAGGTTTAGGTCGATTCATAAGGGCTGGCACTGAAAATGTATGAAACTGTTAATTTCATAGACATTCGTTGCCAGCTCTTAGAAACAGGAACAAATTTAACTGACCATTAGAGGGAACTAAGAGAATGCTCCATGATCGAAACGGATAGACATACATATTATCAACTTTATAGTAGGTATTATAGTAGGTACATAATGTATGCCATCCTTTCGAAAAATGACTATATCTTTCAGTTCCGTCTTTAAAGGGCACTAAGGTGTGTCTTTGACTGTACATGTGCGTGTTAAAACAACTGAACATCTTTTTTGCATTCCAGCCTAGGAACGTTTAAAGTGCCGTTTCTGAGCTATGTCACAATGATGCTTCTCGTCGTGTCGTCGTTCGTTATTTATTTTATACCGTTTAACTACCTAATGATGGGACTCGGTACGTTATCGTTCGTTGCGAGTTGCATGCTAACAAAACGTTTGATGAAAATACAACTATCAATAAATATGTCTTTATTTATTGCAGGCGTATATAAATTTATCAGAAAATATTTAAATCCTGATAGGAAGTTGAACAATGATTTAGTTGATTTTATATCTCGGATACCGGATAACGAAATATGGGTAAATGAGAACGATTTAATTTATTAACGAAGACAATCGCAGTAAGCATTTAGGACTCAGTGTTATTTTGGTGTTGCAGAAAGACTGGAAGGAGCTCAGCGTGCCGGAGCCTCTGCAGAGCAGTCCCTCTGACAACCAGCTGGCGAGGAGCTTCAGCGAGAGCCCACCTGAATCTGACCTGGCCTAACACTGGCCTATTAAGAGATTAATCAAATAAAAGACCTCTGTTTAAACTTATTATTCTTAATAATTATAATCTTTAAATCCTCTTAACTAAAATCACAATTTGCAATTAACCTAAATTCGGCTAGACTAACGACAGTGAAGTCAATGCAGACAAAGTGTACCAATACGGAAATTTGCTACATCTTTTGCTTGATTCACCGTCATTGGAAGCCTTACAGATCTCACACCTCTCCTAAATCTATGGCACTATGCACGCAGATCGCACCGACGCGGCCGCTGCGCCTGCGCCTTTCGTCCCACTACCGCCGTTTCATGGAGCCTTGTCTGTTCAGATTCGGCTCAGGAACTTTAAGCTCTCGCCACTCTTTCTGTAAATCATCAATGATGAATGGAATCAGAATCAGGCAATGACTTACGTAAGTCATAAAGTCAGAGGATTAATTCTCGATGCCATCAAGATTCATTTCGATTGCGTGATTCTGAAACTTCGGTATTCAATGTCATCTCATAGTACTTAGTAGAGATAAATTTCAATGTCATCGAGAATTGGCCTTCAGATTTGGATAAGTCATAAAATTACCAATTCTTTGTTGTCCGGAACTCGGGACAAAAAGTCGAGTAGATCGTTGTTAGAAACTCTCTCCGGGCTTAAAAGCTTGCGCGTGAATTTGTACAACCCTGAAACAATTGAAACATGAAAACAGAATAGTGAATTCCTATCATTCATTAAATGCAAGTTAAGAAATAAATTATGCTTACCTAATGCCATGAATAAGTAGTTGACTGGAATGAAGTATAGAGCCAATGATATTATCACCAGTAATATCATCGCTAGGTAGCTCAAGTACGGGACGCTGAACATCACCAGGCTGTAATAGAAAGGGTGATTAGTTTTCGGTGTTGTTAGGCCAATCTTATAATTGATAATGAAAGTGATAAGTGAGTCCATACTTTTTGATCCTCTCGATAAGCGACACGATATAGTCGATACTGTTTTTAGTCGTGAACGTGAGATCTTGTAGTTCGTATAATCGCTCCTTTATCGTCATTTCGTCCTAGAAATAGAATGATTAAAAAGTGATTATATATTCATTCGATATTTATAAGTATACGCATTGTGTGATAATGCAGATATTAAAATGATAAATTACTTTTTGTGTTTCTAGATCGTCGTCAGAGTCGTCATCAGATGTGTAGACTGGCACTAGGGCATTATTGTCTAAAAAAGAAAAAAACAAAGAAAATTATTTAACTTAATAATTAGAATTTAGTTTATCTGACACATTTTACAGGCCTTTAATTCACGCGTTCATTTAGTTTTATCTCATGTCTCATTTGGAATAGGTATCTCAAAAACTCTGGTTACATTAGGACAAAATGTTTTTAGAGGGGTCTGATAGCTCTTTGCGACATATCTCGAATGCAAACTCTTCGTATCTATTGACGTGTGAATTAGTACTATACGTATATCACCAAAAGCTTATATTACTATTTACTGCAAGCGGTTACCCTATACCACAACCTATACTGATACGATCACGTTTAAAAATATGCTGGCACAATAGGGTGCTCGCTACATATTTTTGGGACGTTTAAATCGATACATATATTTGCACTTGACTGTAACTTGACTGTAACAGCGTTGTGACCTAGAAACAATAGCTTAAATACCTACGGATTAACAGTAATTAACACTAATTTCTTAATATTAGGTAAGTTGATCAAATGAATCAATTACTGAGCAATGTGGGCGTGCGCCTTGCGTAGAATTCTGGTTTTGGCTTCAAGCCGCAACATGACTACACAAAGGTTAAATCATATCTCATCACGGCCTTGTCTAACTAGCAACTACCTAGTTTCAAAAGAAAAAAGGGTTCAGGTATAACTTGAACTTGTGTCAGCCATTTTAGGGCCGTTGGAGATTTTTTATTTTTTTATTTACTACACTTCTAAACAAAACTCACAAGGGGAACGACTATTTACGTATTCAACTTTATTGCGCAAAGTAAACAATAAAATTAACAAAAGGCTGCCTTTAGGCCTAAGGCATTCTCTATAAGCCAATATTTCTACTCTATGTCTATCATAAGCCTACTTTGTTTAATGTATAAGTTTACCAGTCCAATGATCGTAATATAACCGACAAGTTTAGCTTATCTGTGTTTATTTCTATGGACGTCCCTTTTTTATGACACTGGTTTGACAGAAACGCAGGGACGGATAAACCTGGGCTGGCCATGTTAGGGTCACAGCATAAGCTTTTAACTAATTAAAGTGTTAGTAAATAGTATTTACTATTTTTCGCCTCTAACTTTTACTTTACCTGCGAAAACGGCCAAAACACAAAGAATGAGACAAAGAGATATATAGACAGACTTCCTTTCGCATTTTCAAAATTAGTTTAGTACCTATAGAATGTTAACTTTACATCAAGTGGTTCGTAGTTCTGTATATTATTTTTTTTCGCGATACAGACCTAAAGCGTAGTGCGGTGACCGCTAAACCACTATGTTGTATAGTACACCTAGCAATTGCTTGACCACTTTACAACCCTTTGTACTACGGTCGAAAACTGGTCAAGCCATTTCTTGGTCGACTATTATCTACGTTGTTGGAATTTTTGTTACTTGTTATTTTTAGCTGATGACATTACTGTATGTTATCCTTTTTTTTAAATAAAGTGATTCTTACTGTTATACTATTCTTTGAATGTTTCAAATAACTCACTGCAACTGCGGTAGCCAGTCCACTGGTAGACGAACGCAGCGAGCACCAGCAGCGGCGCCATCCACACCTTGAAGTAATACCAGAAGCCGAGCCACGCCGCCAGGGCCAGCACCGACCTCTCCCGGTTCTCCCACTCAAACAGAACTCTGGAATAAACGAAAGACATCACCATTGAGCGTAGTTTACTAAGCTTTGCAATAAAAACCATCGAACTGCTCCAAATATCTATAATATAAAAAAAGGTTATTGAAATTATGTATGGAAAACTTACTTAAAATGTTCATTCCCAAGGTAAATAACGTGGAAGATATCCTTGATAAATTTCAAATTACTATAAATCAATGGAATGTCAAATTTGGCCGGTTTCTGAATGTATTTAGTCTCCTTCGGACTCATGACTCGCAGAGATGCTTTGATCTGCAATTAAGTAAACAAATGAGTAGGTAAATACAAAAAAACAATGTACAAATATCTTCCTGGGAACTACATAATGTTTATTTGCTAGAAAAAAAATCTTGCCCGTATTATGCATAGAACGTGGATGGAACTATAAATTAGGATGTAATCATTTAGTTGTTAAGTTATTATACATAATATGACATCTTTACTTAGTAAGTAGCAATATTCTATAATTTGCATAATCTTCTTTGTGTCAACACATGTAATGTAATAGTACGTTGTAAGTAAGTAATCAAAGTAATGAATGGAAATTGAGTTAACTTCGTTATGAACGGCTTCGCCTCACTATTTCCTCTTAGATAGGTTACTGCCAGATTAAAAGAGTTGGTAAGCCTTACTCTAACAGAAATGATGTATGCAACTTACCGGATTCCATGCAATGGACATTTCTAATAGAATCCTTGGGCAGTTCCCTTTGGCGCTGGTCGTTTTGGAGCGGTTCTTCAAGGCGTACCATCTCTTCTCGCCATTGTTAATTCTCAATAGCGGTATGGAGATCTTGCCCAGAGTCTCGCATTTGATACTATTGATAAAAGACTCATCGTAGACTGTGATGTCCAGCGTAGATGTTATGTCATTAACGCCACTGGAAGGAACAAAGTCGACGTATTAATTATCACGTTGGTTGTAACTTGTACGCCGGATGCTCTTCACATCAAAATAACAGTTTACCAAGTAAAAAACATTGTTATAAGTTCCTCCGAATACCTACGAATCCTTGTGTTAAACAAATAAAATACATGGAAATCGAAGCACCAAATTATTTAGGATTCAAAAATTAGCTTTTTAAAAGCCTTCAAATTATAAGAAATTACCTATTAGGGTAAACGTGGCGAAGACAGGAACATTTTACTTGAATAATAAAATCTAATGAACAAAAGTAAATGAAACAGTTTACTCCTATTTTATTTTAGTATATAAGTAGTGTGTTGCACGTTACGAACAAAGAGTTGCCAGTGCACCTTTTGCATTCTAACCCCCGTAGACTTAATGCAGACTAATACAGTTGTTATCTTACAAGGTGTAGCTCTTGTTCCAGTTGGGCTCGGACGTGCCTCGCAGGGTGTGGGTCTGGACCCGGGAGTTGTCCAGTTCCAGGACGCAGAAGGCGTCGGCTTTGCCGCTGAGCCCCAGCGGGCTGAGCCCCCGCGCCCCGTGCACCGTCACCGACACCTGCCCCACTTCGTTCCAGCCGTTGTCCAGACGATACCAATTCTGAAAGCCAACACAACAAGTTATAAATATGATTATAGTTGGCAGAACTTCGCAATACAATACTACAACAATACTATACAAATGTTGCATACAGAACTACAAATAACTAAAACCTTAAATATAGGAATTCAAAAGGGACTCCTATCGTTTGAGAGCAAGACAAACTTTTAAACTACACACTTAGTAGTAAATAAAGGTAATTTGGTTAATGTTCATATTTAATTTATTGGTAGATTTTTGAAATAAAATTTGTTGTAATTATAAGTTTTGAAGTAGTGCTAATGAAATAGAGTCTCCTTTTGCGATACGCAATTTGCAGCGCCGATTGTATCCAAAAATAGAAGTTCCGTCTCAACTTAGCTCCATTGACCATGCATTACATCATCCATCACCCATCAAAGCAACATTCAACCTTTTTTTGGCACCCTGAACCCAACACGTTTTTTGTGTAGAAACCCAGAAGAAACGTGGAAATTTTTGAATAAATATGAAGCGGATTAAAATATGTAAGTACATTACAAACACACTTTAATGAATACCACATGAAAATACTAGAGGAATAAAAACAATAATAGGCACTATAAGATATACAACTGACATAACGCACTACAACAGACAACGGTGACAACGGTCTTGTCGCTAAAAATTAGCCCTCAGAGTTACTGCGTCCAATATGTTGGGATTAATAAAATTATTTTTCCGTAGATTACCGCGGGAGGCTTCACATACTTTAAAACGATTCAGATTGGTCTGACGTAAGCGTTGTGTTTCATTGCAACATATGATCATTAGAACTCATGGCAACGTATTTGATAGTAGCAGCAGCACTCTTTTATTTGCTATGGTGTACAACTATGATGGGTGCATGATAGAGTAAGTACGAGTATTGTCAAACTAACTGTTCCGGTCCATCACAGTAGGTACAATTGCGTAGTAAGATGCATCTAATGTTGTTTAAATTACGGCCATTGACCGGAATACACTTGTGTGGTTATTACCACACCGGGGTATTACGGTCGATTTCGACGCCCATATTACTACAAGCAAAGTCTAAGGAACGCCTAAATGTTCCCAAGAAAATAAATACTGCGAGGGGCTAAAGCAAAATGTGACGTATTGCACAACTACTTAATACTAACGTTGACAGCGATGGTCAACTGAGATGAATATATTGGCGGTTTTTGCATGAAACATTTGACCAAGGTCCTTGTTTTTTTGGCTGTTTTTGCGGTCAGTAATGCTATAAAAACATTATTTGAGCAGAATAGAGCCGTTTGAACGCGTCTTAAGAGCACTAGAAATTATTTACTTCACACTGGACGGGCCGGATCGGGGCGCACCGGCGCGGCTTATACAATCTATACAGGCAGGTACGGCTGCTGATGTGTAAGAAGAGAACAGGAATGGCGGCGCCGCCGATACCCTTGGCCCCAATGTCGGTTCATACAAGTTGCATCTCACGTGCGAGATACGTCAAATAATGACAGATTTCTAAGGAATTTGACAGTCGTCCTCGTGTGAGATGAATCTCGCCTAAACGGAGAATAGTCCCGCTGCCCTGAGATCCGTCCGGTGTAAGTGGTCCTTATTATACTCATACGTCGTAACGTAAATGGGCCAAAATTATTTTTAGTGCCTAAAAAAAAAATTGAAAATGTATAAGCACTTTTACAAAATTGTAGAAGTCTCGAAATAGTTTCCTAGTAATATTACGTTAGTTCTCAACCGGGCCCCAATTTTTATTATGAATTTTCCCACCATCCTGGGTTTTTTATTACAGAAAATTCTCATTTGGTACCCAAATTACCACTGCGTTACCAGTCCCCATGACTCCTCAAGAATAGTGTCCACTGCGTTACCAAACAATAGTTTTTTTCTTATTCTGACCCCAAATATTTTTATAATAGTCATCATTCGGGTATGCGTATGTCATTCCGAATTTAAAGGTAACATATTATTTAAAGAATATCAGGATAAATAAAAAATATGCGTTAAAATGTACAAGGGACATTTTATTAGGCATCAAAAAGAATTTTGGCCCAAATACTAATACTGAGGTATTACCAAAGCATTAGAAATAGCTATTTGACGCACACGTCTTATTAGTAATGTGGTAATAATTATTTTTTATTGACAGGTAAATAAAGGTATACACTAATACAATTGAAACGTCGCAATCAGTTTCGATGTTGCAGTCGATTATCCAGGCAGTTGCCATCAGAAATTATAAACAAGCGGTGATGGTTCCCAGAAGTATTTGTTCACAACCCTTTCCTCAGGATTTAGGAGCGCTTTCAATGTTTTTTTTTACACTTTATCGTTTATATTGACAGTACTATTTTCCCGAGTACATAAGGACATTCAGCAGTAGAAATAGTAAACACTCGAAGAAGTTAAAAAGGTCTCTTGACAATAGAGTCGTACATACTTAGTTTTTTAAATACCTGCTTCTTCTTTTTCTCTATTAAGGCGGTCGCAGGATCGAATATCTGCTTCTGTCCATTGCTGACTTTAACTTAAGGTGATGTCTAAACGCAGGAGCCGTTTTAAATGTTTTGTTAATATTTAACTTCATCTTTACATAGGTAGTATAAAACAAAGCCACTATCCTTCTCTCTGTCCTCATATCTTTGGTCGCTGACTCCTTCTTAACCACGCAACGGATTTCGATACGTTTTCACTGTCACTTAGAGATTTGTATCGGAAGGTTTTTCTGCACATTACATTCTAATTGTACGCATGAGAAGCCGAGGCGGGTCGCTAGTATTATATTTAAGTCTGCATACAGCATCGAGGACTTGTGGGTTTGGGTGTACGTCAGGTTTTTACAAAGTTCGTTTACAACGGTTATTTATGTATTTATATCTCGTACAGTCCACAGTAGAATTAACTACACAGTCGAAAAGGTCAAAAGATCTTACATGACTATATTGTCAAGAGATTAAGAGGTTGTGTAAGGTCATTCTGACCTCTTTGAGTGATCAGTCATTAATGGTTCTGACTGTACTTATGACGTGATATTGATTCTAACACTATTATTTTTTGTGGTTCGGCAAAAAATTTAGTCTTACATGCAAGTTAGTGTTTATGGTTGAAATAATACACGTACCTAATTAAATAAAGTTATCAACCAAAAAAGTTATTATGGTCAGTAAAAGATGTGCTGCTTTTAGTCAAGTTACAAGTACATTAGTAATTGATCAACTAAAGATGTATAATAAAATAATATTATTAATAAATATGTTTAATTATCTACCTAGTATGTAGATAATTAAGTCTTGGTTTATAATCGACCGCACATTTAATAAACTACGCAATTAGAAACAAAGGAAACGTTTCTTTCATCCGTACTAAGTATCTAAGTATAAAATTTTGCGTAAAACGTTAGAAAATAAAAATTAAATATTTTTTATTTAAATTATAGGTCCGAAATCAAAATTGTCTGCATTATGAGATTATGACGCAACCGCGGTACTTCATTTCGCGCTATTCGTGCTTGGGGTGTTCAAAAGAACAAAGGAGATGCATTATACATATATGTATAAAAAAATTCTCGTGATATGGTGCATGCATTTCGTTCTCACGAATACCCGAATATGAATAGGTACCGAAGCGTGGTCAACCAGTTTGCATTTCGACATTAGTTGTGAAAATTAAAATTACATTTATTGTAAAAAAAAAACTACAGCGACTCTGAAATCAACTTGGTTGAGTTAGCGTCACACAAAAAGAGCTTTGAAAGACAATGAAAGTCGGGTTCTGCGGAAGGGTCAACTGATGAGCTAAATAATCACAGAAAATGCGATTTATGCGACCCGTATTGAACAATTACCACTACCCACTGCCGCTACGAATTAGGCCGGTATCGACTACTTGACGATAGAGGTGCTCGCATAAACTCAATAAATACAAAGTTTAAATAGGTAGCCAGGTACCGACAGGGTCAGCCTATTCTTATAGTTCCATGTACTCTATGGCCTATTCATATGGCTCAGGCTTGTAAGATCATACCTCAAGCGCCTCAAGTAACTTTTAACTTTAAAGCGCTTGACACTCGCCAGCCGCGCGCTTACCAATTCCAGCTACAACATTCTCTCATTTTTGATCCACGGCTGGCTAATAACGAGCGTTCGAAAGTCAAAAATCAAGCCGGAGTGAAATATAGTGATTGAACTCCTCACGTATTTGTCCTCGGGAAGGGAGACGCGGTGCACGCAGTGCGTGGTGGGCACGTTGTCGAGCGGCGGGCCGCGTACAGCGCCGCTCAGCGTGACCAGCAGGTGCAGCGCGCCGTAC
This sequence comes from Ditula angustiorana, assembly GCA_963691745.1. Taxonomy (NCBI): domain Eukaryota; kingdom Metazoa; phylum Arthropoda; class Insecta; order Lepidoptera; family Tortricidae; genus Ditula; species Ditula angustiorana. The sequence continues at coordinate 24,929,496 of OY829472.1, forward strand.
CCGCAGTCCAGCTCTTGCCACAACTCATGAGTTTTTTCGCGTTCGAGCTTCGACAGGTCGATGACGCATCTGGAACCAAATTTTGGGTAATTTAAAAGAATAATAGATATTTCATTCACACTTGTACATCTGCACACCGTATCCCCATCGCGATCATTGGCCTCCACGCCGGCGACCATGATAAATGAGGATACATGTCGGTGATCGGTGATCGCGACGAGAATAGGATACTGCGTGAAGCTACAAAGGCGAACGCGGCCTTAGGACTATTCATGGGAAGCACATTATTCAAAAATATGCCCATATCGACAAAGGCATTCCTGCGCGGACGTAATCATGAGGCAAAACCGAGCGTTAGGTGTTTATGACTTAAAACGTTATATTATGTATCGGTTAGGTGTAGTCGCTGCTAGATTGAAAAAATACGTTTTAGAGTAAGGGTTTTTTACTGCATTTAAAATATAATAAAACTCATTTCATTACAGCTAAGCAGAGGCCAAGTTGCTTTCCAGATCGATAAAATAAAATCTAAATACAATTAATATAACCAGAATGCTAATAAAAACTATAATGTTTGAACTTTTACATAGTAATATTTTAATAGGCCTCGCTCAATCGTGATCTGATTATATGAACACTGAATTATAGAAAATTCTGATTCGACTTTTCTAATTTCGGTTCATCGTCAACACCCCAAAATGTAGCGTAAATCCTAGAACATGTGTGGAGTTTTGTAATTTGTGTCACTAAAAACAGAAAAAAACTTATTTTTGTCACGCAGTACTGGATGTAAGTATTGGATGGTTGTGATATCAATAATAATTCGAAATCGATTTCCTCAATTTACAAGTCAAATATATAAATTATTGTTCTCTAAAATGCCCTCTCTCACTAATTACGGAACTAGCTGTAATTTCAAATTTCAATATCGTGACACAAATTATTTGAAGGACACTCGCTGTGAAGAATGATTCAAATATAAAATTACATAAAAATAGTAACACAGGATCATGTACAAATTAAAAATAACTGTTGCATTAGCAGCATGACTTTTGGTGAGAGTGGAAGGTATTATTCAAAGCAAATAATTAAAATACATCTACATAAAAACTAAGTACAAACTAAACAATACTATTTAAATTATTACTAAAATCAAAAATAAGAAGGCCCCCTTGGCATGGTACCGAAGCTACTAGCAGCATTACCTCTCTGTATAGCTAAGTTATTTTGGTATACACTCGTAGATATTCTAAAGGTGTGTAACACGTTTTACGTAATATCGGGTCAGGATTATTGTGTTTAGGTACTGCACAAGCTCGAAATAATTCAAGGCCATTAAATAAATATCAAGAGCTATAGCAATCCCTATTAGCTTCTTGGTAGCTTCACCTAAGGTAAATACCTAAGTATGTACTGAACATAGGAACGAACTATTAGTCCAAGACTGTTGTAGGTAAGCAAACCGTTTTTAGTTGCGCAACACATAATATACGGTAGGAATGTAGCAATTTGCCTTTTTTACATGTTATCACATTGAAAGAGGGTGCTAAAGTGACAAATCTTTACACTCCACCACTTTATAATAATATGACTCGTACTAGCCTTTAGCTAAAATATTCGTCTTATTGACGTATTAACCCATTTTCTGTTCCACGATTGCATTTATATTTGCTTACTTTTTGTTTAGAGATTGGTTTCACTTGTCCAGTTGTTTACGTACCTAGTTAGAACATATTTAATTGCTAGTGTTCAGGTTATGTAAAGTATAGTTTGGTAAGCGGATAATATAATGCACCATATCCGATGAAAATTTGATGCAATGGAAAATTACTCGCAGCGCAGGTGCAGCTGACTTTAGTTCCTGTGTACTCTGATACAGTCTTATTGGTCTAGCTAGGTAATAGGAATTTTACTACTAACTCACAAACTATTCCATCATCAGTAGTGTAATATTTAATGCTCTAAACGTCTAAGTAATTGATTTGATTTGTTCAGGTAAGGTAATTTCCACGGATAACTTTTATCATTAGGCTATAAGAAATTTAAAAGTAATTAAAAATAAGTGGGTCAATCACAATAAAATCTTTATACATATAAAAGTGTTCGGTGATTTTGCTTTTTATCTTCTTCTGTTCTTTACATACTTAGTATAAAACAAAGTAGTTATCCTTATCGTAACTTCGCTTCGCAGCTTCGGCCGCTTACTCGTTCTAAACCACGCTACGGATTTTGATACGGTCTTCACTGTCATTTAGAGGTTTTTTACGGATGGTTTTTATATACATCATATCCTAATTTCACCCGTGTGGAGCTTAGCCGGGTCGCTAATATTCTATAAGACGAGGAAGGAGCTAATGGGTAGGTATTTATGTAGAATATTCAAAATTAGAGGTAACCTAATCTCTTTTCGGTTTACTGCGTAATTAAAATAGTTTTGTTATTCAGTAGGTAGCTTTCCGTGCTTAGCGTATAGTTTTTTCTATTTTCCGTGTGCTTTTCAATAAAGACTAGGTCTTTGTCTTGTCTTGTCTTCTTTTGTTGCTTGTCGAGAAGTTAGTATTTACTTAATTTTTTTGTGTAATTTTTAATTTATACTGTAGTTGTCTGGTAGAGAATGCCTACTGAAATTAAGTCCGTCAACTGTGTTTGTTTTGTAAACTGTGCATCGAAGCTTAAACGATACCGAAATAAATAATGGGTGATCATATTATAATATTTATAATAAACAGAATCAGAGTAATGTCATTTTGTAGACAACATAAAAAAGACAATCGAAAATGGTTCGTCTCTATGAGGAGGCAAGGTGTTGAAATGGTCAAGTGTCGAAATATTAATTGTTGCATGTAATTGATAACCGATAAAGGGACCTTGACCGCGTCTGCTGCATCTTTGTTACAAAATCGACGGTCGACGTGATGCGATAACTGGGGATTCCTTTATCTTGAGCAAGTTGCAACACGGTCGAAGTACACGTCCGAGCGATTACAATATTTCTTGCGAGAACACGCTAACAATAAACAAATTAGCTGTAATCCGTATGAAATACCCACCCATCGATCGATTTATCTCGGTGGTGGTTTTCCTTTTACCCATGGTACTTGTTGGATGTAAAGATACCATATATGGTCTTTGAAATTCAATCAACAGGACAAAACAAGAGGATATACCTGTTAGGGACTAAACGGATTATTAGTTAACTAATATTTAAATAAACTAGCAAATAGTAACGGTCAAAGTATTCGCTACCATGGTAGTAATATTATTTTTTGCACGATTAAGTTTCGAAGCCACTCAACTTGCGAAAACAATTAGCAATAAAGTAAATCCATTACATGTACCTGTTTACTCACGAGAGCTACCTGGGTAGAGTCCAATCGCTGCGGCAATTAAAATAAAAAAATCTGAATTCGCATCGCAAAGGTACTTAGTGGAAATTCCTGGGTTAGTGACGCAAACTAAGCCGTAGGTAGTAAAGTAGTGCCGAGTAATCAAATGAACAGTTGTTCCAGTACAATTCCAACATCTCTACCTTAGTAGACATGATAATGAGGTGCAACGGATAACCATAACTAGACATATTACGCAAGCAATAAAATTATCAATAATTACAACTTACCGGCCCATAAAGTTCTTCTGCTTTCCTTTATGCCACACCGTCACTTCCAAGCTATTATCTTCATATTGGTAAAGGTTGAATCTTTCACACCAAGTCGGTTTCGATTTGGGCACTTGTTTAGATTTGTGAGATTCGTTTCCTAATCTGTAACAAAGCGGAAGATCAATAACAAGTAACGTTCATATTATTAACATGAATTAATTTACTAATCTAATATATTCAAAGCTCATTAATAACTAAAATCTATTATTTACACACGTTTTATTTGCGGTAACGAAGTATCATTTTGAAATAAAAAAGTAAAAAGTATTAAGTATTTGCCTGTGTATGTGAATTCTTGGAGGGTACAACAAAAATAGTTGGAGTCTTAGAGGAAGATTTAAATTATGACCAATTTTTCTGAATGCGGGTTAAGAATTCGTATCGGCTTTTAAACAATTTCCCCTGTTTTGATAAGATTTGCGTTGCGATTTGGTTTTGTTAGATTGCGGAAGTCAGAAAAAAATGCAATAAAAGTTCCACAGATTTTTTTCTACGAGTAATACGCACTTCCGGGTCAGTCATTACGTTTCGATGCGCACGACAGCATATCAAAGTACTTTTTGAATAGCTATAACATACCGCTGTGGTGATTGATAGAATAGATTGCGCAGAACCACGGAAAACCATTTTTTTTACTAAAAAATTATAGTAGGTAATAACTTAACTCAGTGAATATGGAATATTAGTTTTTCGCTAGAGATCGCACGACAACTCACAAAAGTTTCGTCATAACCGGATAAATAATTTAGAAACGCATGCGGAACTAACAACAAACATTCATTTTTAAAGTAACATATCAGATAGGTTAAAGGAACCCTTATGGTGCGTTTGTCTGTCGTAGCGACATAGTTCACAAAGTACTAGTTCTACCAATGTGATATTTAGAATAGCTTTAATGCACCCAAAAGTGTTAAAATGGAAAATTGAGGTCCTAATTTAAAACAAGGTTTTTAATTTTTAAAGCAGCTCGCAAAGTAGATTCGTAAATGAGAACTAGCCAAGTCAAATCTTAGGCTACAATATATTATCTTAAGTTATAAGAAGAAATGATTTATGTTGTTATAAATAAATTTCAGGACTGACCATTGAACTTGGCACCCATTTAGATCTCACTTCTTTTGTCGTTGAAGTCAACAACCAAGGCATATATCATAATATTGAACTTGGATCTCATTTCACATTTATGTTTTTGATGGGATATCATTACTTTTTGTACATAAATTATTAGTTGGTACTTATTTATAACAAAATTAAAACCAAATAGTTTTTGTTAAACTGCTGTATTTTCCTACGTTTAGACCCTAAAGACCTGCTGTCATAAGTGTTCCCAATAGACTCAATTACGTGAAATATTATAATAAAATAAAAAAAATTACCACTCTCTGATTTATTCCTTTGTATTCACCTAATTATTTATCTGCATGCCAAATTTGAACTTTCTAGGTCATCTGGAACTGGGTTAGAGTTTCGATCTATAGGCCAGTCACTGATAAAAATGACGATTTTTGGACGTCAATATCTAAATAACCGTTTGAGATGTGTTTAAAAAATTTGGAGCACATATGTATCTCGCAAGTCTCAATATATGAGCCAAATTTGACACGTTTATGTGAAATAGTTTTTGAGTTATGACGGGGTCAAAAGTGACTCCAAATGGTTCGTGTAATATTACACACGGTGCTGCACGCCAGTTCTGTTACTTGAACTTGGCTTAACACGCTACCGCGTGTCTAGATGTAATTCCCAAAGTCTCGTGCCCTGATCTAGATTGTTATGATCCTGTTTTTATAGCTGATAAATCATTGTGCAATGTTTGATCACAAATTACGTATTCGCCGACGTCATCAAATCAGCTAGGCACTACGGCCACTTCACTGAAGCATGACGAATCTGCGTGACCCCCAGTGTCGCGACTCGAGACAAAGCTCAGCGTAGCCAATCCTTTTTTTATGCATTTGGTAAGACATTAACCAATTGCTGTTTCACTTCCATGATGTTTTTAAGGCCAGCAACGACAACAACAGCGTTTTTCTAGGTGTTTAATTCGATCTGATCATCATTGGGCCATGTCGACATGTTTGGTAACGTCACGTGTTATGGGGAGATCAGTGCTGAGCTGGCTATTTGGAACAGACGTTGATCAAGCAACTTGAACTTCCCATTTTGGTTTAGAGTATTTATGTATATTTGTCCTACACGATTAAAAAGTTGAAAATCTGCCTCGAGTTTTATTCATAGTTTTATAAAAATCTTGTTTTATTCGATTTCATCTTAACTGTATGGAATAGAAAGTTAATTTATGCTTAGATTACACCTTTAGATTATGTAATACTGTTACTGATGCAGAAATATACTTTTGGAATCATTAACAAGCTAGTTTATTTTCACTATGAACTCTGCCGTGTTGCAATCAGTAGCTTATGGAGGCTGATAGTTACTGTTTAGATACAACAAATAACACGATTTTATATGACAATATTTAGGACTTGTGTGTATTAGGTAGGTACCAAATAAGAACTGCAGACAACGAGACGAACATAATCATATGGACAATCATATTAATCATGTTATAATTTTGGGATAATTTTAAAATTGATAGAGCAGTCCCAAATTATAATTAATTATTATTAAGCAACCACAGCTGATTGTGCTCTGGGTATAGATAAGATATAATATACTGCACACCTAATTATGTTTTCGAAAAGTTGGTAATTTCGTAGATTGCTTGCACTTGCTCTTAAACAATGTCGTAACATGCGTGCGCAGTAGGCCGAAGGTCCTTAATTAATACCACGTCTTTTTATGTATATCACATTATTGCGCCAGGGCGTTATCTTTTTATTTACACCGCGGCAGTCTCGTACGTTAGGTTCATACTTAAACTTTAGGTTAATGCAACGCTTAAAGCCCTAGGTTTTAAGCTTGAAAAAAATTAATTGTTGTTCGTTATAAATTTTGTTATTTTTTTTTAAATAATGTTATTTAAATAAAATAAAGTACTATTTTAAGAAGGTACTTTTAAAAAAAATATAGAATTTACACATATACATACTTTTATATGTATAGCCAAAGTATAATGTGCTTTAGTTTATTAGAATTCCGAATGTCTTAAGTGTATACATCAATATAAGGTAACCGTACTAGTGCTTGACACTTCGTACATAGGACATTGTTTTTACCGGTAGTTGACATACGTTGTCTGTAATTTTTACTCGTATGTTTCCGTACCTTCTCGTCAATTATTGCTTCACTGTCAACGAATGGGACCGTTACTTTACAATACAACTATAATTATAAGTTAGAATTTCAGTTGTTTAAATTGACCAGATTAGTCATAAAATAAGCGAAAAATAAACACAGATTATGATACAAATATCTTCCGGCTGTACGAATCGAACCAGCAACCTATAGCTTTGTAGTCAGGCCCATTAACCTAAACTATCCGGTCGTCGCACAGAATATTTACTTACTAAACTTGAAAATCTTAAGTAGAACAATGTGATACTTACTTAAACTTGCAATAGAGTCCATTGGCACCGTTGGCCGGTCCATACGGCAAGTCTTTGGCGTCCACCAACACCACATTTACAATTGATTTCCACGACCGCCTGAGAATGTCAAACTTTCTGCTTTTCCAGACATACTAAAACAAAAGAAATATATGTTTAAAAAAATATTTCTTTACTGCACAGGGAATATAAGTGCAGACAAATATACCTACATTTATAATAAGCAGTATATAGTTTGTAACATTGTAATAAGCAGTTTTAATATTTTAAAATTTTAATTGTACATTAAGACCATTTTATATCTTTCTAATTCCATTTTTTAATGTATTTTATGCCGAAAATTTAAATTTCAGTTTTTAATTTTAACTCCACATGAATTCATACCATATGAATTATTCTCCATTTATTATATTTAATTTAATTATTTTAATAATAATTATTTTTAATTTAAATTTTATATTTTATGATCTTTTGTTAACATTAGAAATCATTTCAAATATCCAAATTATAAAGAAAAAGGCTAGCTGGACTTTAGCTGCTTCTCATGCTTCCACGAATATTTGTATTTCGTTTAGCAGACGTTACTTTCTATACATATATGTTACATAAAATAATACCTTGTGGACTTTCTTCCCATGGTCCCTAAGCAGGGTGAGGCCGGTGCCGATGCGCTCCATGAACTCGGTGGAGACGGCCAGCGGCGCCGGCGCGAGCGGGTCCATCGCCAGCCCGTCCGGGATTGCAAACGACCTGGGGCGAAATGTCGACACGTCAAGTTTCACCTCAGCAGCCAGTTTCATTAACATTAAGTAACACGGTTTCTAATTTTAAACTAAATTCAACTCCAACGAATACAACTGTTTTTTTCACCTGTCCAAAGAGTCCAACCACGACAGATAAAGAACCATAGTAACCGAAAAAGACGTCGCCGTCTGTTGTCTGTTAAAATGTTGAGTGAAGTTTGTGGTATTAGATCAGATCAGTAATAGTACTTAAAACACTTGTGTACCATTCATTACACCTATGCAAAGTCCATTAAAAATTTAAAAGGCATGCGTGTTCGCCTTTAAGAGGCTTGATTCTGACGTCTTTTCATTTTATCATATCATTATATACCCACATGAAGAGGCATCGCTCTACGATTCAAGTTTTTCTATTTTTATAAGACACTATATGGGCATTCTCGGCAGCTCTTACGCAGGTAAAGGCAAACAGTGAGTAATCTATTCACACTGGCATAAATTAACCACGACAAAAACATTTGTCTTCATTGACAGCTTTGCCGGAAGAAAATGTAGATTTTTACTAGTTAAACCACACTTGGATCTGGCGCCTTTAATAAAGGGGCAAATCACGTGATATCAGCTTTGAGTTTTGACGTCAATATCCGCACTAAATAATTAGCATAAATAACATAAAATTTGCACACACTTATACCTATTCCTCTATAAATATATAAATTATGTGTTTAGAAACTTCAGACAAGCTTTTAATACGTACACGTATACGTACATACTGGTAAATATTGATATTACAATAGGTATCTGATTCATCAAGTGCGCCAATAATTAAAAATTATTATAAGTAAGATTCTTCGCTCTATACGATTTACCTTGAGCGAAAATGACCACACCTACCCTACCTACCTCTCGAAGAGGTAAAAAAGATTTACCAAGCTCATATTCTCTTATGTAGATGATAGATTAAAGTGTACTTTTTTACCTCTATCACCATAATAGCATCTAAGTATAGTTGTCATTCGATCGCGCCGATCAATAAACGAAGAAGAACTTGAAAAAAATGAGGTCAATTACGCCCGATTATCGTTTCATAGTTTTAAATACTCGACGCTTTCTGGTAACACGTATTCGGGTGCATATGGAACTCAAAAAAATGGCAAATTTGAATTCGGGCGTGTTAAACCTGGTTGGATTGCATTTGGCCCTTGGTAGCCCGAATTCTATAAGCGTTTCCAAGTTCGTATTAATGACCTGTGCAAGATTAATGATGGATACCCGAAGTTGCGCAAAGTAATTTGGGAACCTGAATATCGACTAATCAATATAATTTGCGAGAAATTTGTTAAAGTTACTTTAGGAAATATAAACACAGTTTCGATAATTTATCAGAGATGTTGATTTACAGGCTACGAGTACTTAGTCGCTAGTAGCATATTTCAATTCAAGAAATGCCATTAAATTGGATAAGCTGCGCGAGTATTAGTGGAAGCTAAGTATTGGCAATAATGGCGTCATAAAGTTACAAAACATTCTATAAAGTGAAACAGAAACATTTCCATTGTTGTACCTGTACGGGATTGACCGAGAAATTCATCTGGTGTAAGACACATAAAGATACCGCTGACAAGTTTGTAGTACTTACATAAAATTTTGATTTAGATTTCAGGAGGTTGGAAAATTTCAACGAGGTGCTTATACGACATTGAAACTAGTTACGCTACTTCCTGTTCAATCGGGTAAAAGTAACTTGAGCTTCCGTGATACAATAGATACTAAGTACCTATCTACTTACGACATGAATTCGACATGGATTAATGGGGATGCTGGCGATCAATTTTGGGGTTAAGATGTGAATAAAACGGCCCAAAAATAACAAGACTTCTGTGTATAGGCAACGTTAACACGTTCAAGCAAAGATTGCATCCATGCAATGGTCTAAGGTTTTAAACGTTTAATGGGACAAGTGCCTGGGTTACCGATTTCTGCTCACTGAGGACAGATGCAAAAAACACGGAAGAAACGATTTTTTGGAATTGAGACTAGATCGATTGTTTGCGTTCGGACGAAAGGGCTAAGTATGTAAATGTCAACGAAACCGATGGAGGCAGCAGAGAGGGAAAGCGGTTATAAACAAACAAATTGCTCCTATAGAATAATACAGGATAATAGAGTCTGCATATTTGTATAAGTAAGTTCTCCTAGATAATATTTTTGAATAAGCATAAAACATATTTTAATAATAAGAATCAAATACAGACATGACGAAAAGCTATTTAGGTTCAAATAATGCTATGATGGCATATACCTAGTGTCTTTTCTGAATGGATCAGAAACCTTCTACGGCCCTAAAACATGTCCGGCCCAGGTTTAGTTTATCCCTGCCTGTGTCTCTGTCAAACTAGTGTCATAAGAAAGGGACGCACATGAAGACAAACTCAGATAAACTAAACTTGTCCGGTCACGTTAGGGCCACTGGAGGGTGCTAGTTCCCATGAGTAGCAGTGACTCCCATCAGGTAAAAAATAATGTAATGAAAAGTTAAACTATTTTCTTAAATTAATTTACCTTTACCTAGCATCAAAATAATCGACATAATAATATGTTACTAAACAAACAGAACACAACAGTCAGTAACAATGGGTCGTTACCGTGAGTCATTCAAATTACCTTTCCAGGGTACTGTAGGTACTAACTAGTATAAGTATTTTATCTAGTAAGAAACTTTAGTAGTATTAAACAAATGTAGATCGTATCAAGTTAGATATGTTCAAGGTTGTAGCATTTGGCGTTTGTAATTTTTTTGTTTTTACTAGTAAGTAAATGATAAAAAACTAGGCAGACATTATTTTTGTTCTCTCGTAGCGTAGGTTTTTTAGGAACTTCTTGCCATAAAATTTTCAAGGAATGTTTATTCGCGTGACAAAATGTATCAGGAATGTGCTTAGAAACGGGAATTCACACAAGTTCAAAATCTACTTAACCAATAATAATTGAGAAAAGGAAGAAATAATGTTTTCGCAACGAGACGTCGAATTTTAACGGCTCATGATACCTAACCAGGTAATGATAAACTAAAGGTCACATGTATAGTAGGTACTTGCAACTTAGAAACTCCTTAAGAGTAATGTTAAAAATTTCCGATCGCTCTAAGACGTAGGTAGACCTACCTACTAATTAATTTCTGCTTATAATAAATGTAAACTTGGCTGTGGTCGTCTATCCGGCTGAAAGCTTCGATTATATTAGCACTTGCTTAAATTAACACTTATTAGGTGATAAAAACATTAAAAACACTCCATGAATAGGTAGTTTAAAAGTTTCCTTCAAACGTTACATGCTATTTAATGCCAATATTTGCCGACAATTCCACCGACCTCGCACTTATACATGTACTTAAATAAAATAATATCGGCAAAAACGTTTCTCAAGACATTCACTCAATAATGGCAAAAACTGCATCACAGTCTTCCAAGTGGTTAGTCTACTAGCCTTAGCCAAATTCGCAGATGGACACATACAGTCAGCAGCATAAGTATAGCTGAATACGAAGTGGTCATAAAGTTTTTATTTTATACAAGTTTATAAATACTCTCTTAACAACAGAGGTTGTGTAGATCTAGTTGGCCTCTTCGACTGAGTAGATATAGATATCTGCTGTTGACTGTACCTACTTGTAGGTATCTACTTATTTGAGAGAACAGAGATGAAACTACTTACATTGTTTCTTTGAGGGGTGGTACATTTCACTTAAAAAGGTGAGAAATAGTTGGAACCGAGTAGGACACTAACATGAGGAATATAACAGTCATTACGTCTCGGATGAGAAATCCACCGGCGAATTTAATGAAAACCGGTTTTGTATTAATAATTCAAATAGCAAATAACAACAACACACGCTGAACACACGTTTCGGATTTTTCCGTCCAAGAATAACATCACAGTTAATATTTGCTATTTATAAACAACCTGTTTGTTTCAATTCCGCATTAAGTATTTGGCATATACGAAGACTTAATCGAGACTTCCTTAAAATGGTCCGAATAAAATTGTTTGAATACGATTGAGTAGCCAGCTATGCCACGTACGAATTTAGAAACACTCAAAAGTGAACTAGATTTAGAACCCACTCAATGCGATGCTTTAAAAAAATTAGAGGCTGTTGGATTCTCGTGGCTTTGTCTCGCGACCACGTTCGCCACGCGTTTAAAAAAACTAATTTTGCGCCGCTAAACCGGTGTTGTGTCGAGGCATAGAGCATAAAATAAATTTAATCGCCTCCAACAGTTATATCTGCCTACTTAAGTGAATCATGGCAGTATTCAACACTAGCCTACTAAGTCAATCCGTGACAAAGCAAACAAGTCACCCACGCGCTACTTCATGACATATTTCTTAAGACTTTTTGTCGTTTTATGGCAATATCGACAGCCATTGTTAATACAAAAGTTCCTCCACCGTCCACCTGGCTCATACCTGACCCCTATTGCACCAAGCTGATAGGTGACACCGACAATCCAGCCTACATTGCTAACTCGAAGAGTTCTTTTATTATCGGGCTTAAATAGTGGCTACGTGATGTACTCTGAATTGTCGTTGTAAGATGACATATGTCAGTTTTCGTAGGTACTTTAACGTGTGATATCATAATCACGATGAACGTCAATAATAAGTGATAATAACCACAAATCTATATTCTTTGTACATGCGTACATATGTAAAAGGCATTGTCGCTAACTGATTTACTACGATGCTGCTGAAATTAGAAACATGGAGAACATCTTTTTGTAGCGTGTACAAGTAAGTAATAAAAACAGTATCTGTTACCATTATTGCGTTTTGGCGCAAAAATAAAATAATTGTATGTTAGTCTATGTATTTTTATGTATGGTAGTCTGTAAGGTGGGCCTTCGTTGCCTGAAAATAAATGTTTTTTTATTATTATTGGTGGTACCTACAAAACACAACGGACTTATGTGACAAATGTTCATGGGAGTAGATATTTAATTTCTTTTCCAACCACCAGACGAACCCCAAGGCTCTTTGCCATCATCATATTAAATAAAAAACCACCAGTAAAAAGTTACCAAAGATATTGAGAATTACTTCCTCAGTAGTAGATGGTAGTAGGAAGGTATTTTCAGTAGTTTTTTAATGATGGGTTCCTTTCCCTCAGTAATTTCTATTGTATTAATACCTACTAACCAGCTGTCATCCAGTAAGGAAATCAACTAATATTTAAAAATTCACAAGTTCCAACTTCAACGTCTGTTCATCAGATTGTTATATTCAAATAAATATTAATACCATATCTCCTAGCAAGTCTCTTTGTTACACCCACGTGCTACTAACTGTTGAGGAGTTTAAATAGCTAAACCTGGGCTCGTCATCATTTCCACTTGATCAAATACTGCCATAGAATAAATACCTCAGTTATCACTCAAAATAGTCCAATCGCTATTATAATGTGCTATATTTGAGGTTGTCTGGACGAGATCGCTGCTTAGCGATAAGACCGCCTGTTAAATCCCATGTAAAATTTCCCTGTTTGTGTTCCTTTATTTTTGTTTACTTGTGTGAATCAATAAAGAGTATTTGTTGTTGGTGTTGTTGTTGACGAGTTCCGACAGTTTCTTCTGGAACTCATCATCATCAGACCTTAACTTTGATCTAAATGGGATCGATTTGGCGGTATAATTCAAAAAAATCAGTTCACAGGGGACGAGGAGGTAAGAAACAGAAATGAAGGAATCAAAAAGTTGTAGCCATGCGGACGACACACTTAGCCCACGGTGAAAGAAATACTGTAAAGAAACGATAGCAAACAGGGAGTCTACAAAGTGATATTCTGTTAGCATCAACGCTGGTAAAAACAAATGCAGTATGGGTTTGACGTTGACTATCAACAAATTTTGTCATTTTCTTTCGTTACCTTACCTCAAGTCCAGTGATTTTTGACATTTTGACGTTTCTACTCTAGCATAACCCTAACCTTGTCTCGACAGATGTTAATGTTATTGTCTGGCTACTTTATTAAATACGTAAATAGATTACTTATACGTCCACAGTGACAATACGAAGGCATAATTCTATATTATACAGGCGATATTTATGATTGCGCTATCGAAAACGGCTCAAACGATTTCGATGAAATTTATAATGTAGGGTTTTACCGGGGCGGAAAAACGATCTAGCCAGGCCTCATTTCTGAGAAAATACGTTCTTCCTATTTTTTACATCGCTCGGTCGCCCGAGTACCTACTAATTACTTGTCTACATCTACACTAATAATATAATAAAGAGGTAAACTTTGTTTGTTTGTTTGTATGTAGGGGGTAATCTCTGGAACTACTGAAGTGATTTCAAAAATTCTTTCACATATAGAAAGTTACACTATTCCTCACGGACACAGGCTACTAATTTTACGTGAACGAAGTCGCGCGCGTCCGCTAGTTATAAATAAAGTAATAAAATGAACGTGTCTCAAGTTGAGGACCGAGTGATTGCAAGTAATGCGTCTATTTGGTCGTAAATTGAATATAATTAATGACTTTAAAAGTGCTGCGCCACATATTTTGACAAACCTATAGAGTACCTACTTCCCGTTGACCTAAAACCGTGTTTGGCAAGTAGGAAGGTCTCACAGCACAAATAAGGGGAAAAGACTGGAAACCTTAAATTTGTAGTTTTACAAACTTAAATTTGCATTTGGTAAACTGACCGCGACATGTCGATGTCTAATACAGTGGCATAGCTTGGTGACCTTAACCCTGGGATAAAATAAATGGGACTAATTCAAATTATAGGTACAAATAGATAGATTGTCAGTCTGGTGGTCGGAGAACATTTGCAAGTAGGACAGCTAGAGTTAGAGGGCCCCTTGAGCTGGAGAGCCCTGGACCACGGCACTGCCCAGCACCTGGGTAGATATGCCACTCCAAATGGGGATGGGGACAACACTTTTCCAAACGCAAAATTAAGTTTGTCCCTTAATTCAGTTTATCTTTTCGTTAGAGCAATATACTCGTATTTAAGTTTGGTGCTTATTATAATAAATATCCCTGGACAATTCACACCAATTGACCTAGTCCCAAACTAAGCAAAGCTTGTGCTATGGGTACTAGACAATGGATATGCTTACTTAAATAGATAAATACATATTTATATACATACAGCATCCAAGACTCGGGTACAAACATTCATATTCATGATATAAACATTTGTCCCTCCCGGGAATTGAACCCGGAACCTCAAGCTTCATAGTCAGGGTCGCTAACCCCTAGGTTATCCGTTTGTCGATTATATTATTATTTTCTACGGAACCTTCAGTGCGCGAGTCTGCGTTGCACTTCGCCTGTTTTCTCTTCTTCTTTTAGGCGTGCGAAGCCAGGGTAGGCTAGGGAAGCTAGTTATAAAACAACCGCCACTTATTCATGAACTGTTTGTCCACGAGGACAAACAATAACAAACAAACGATACTACAGTATACGATATATACCTGCTTAATTATTTGCACTTCTTATTACTCCATCAAGGTCTTACGGAAAAGCCCGACACTGGAAAGGATATAATACTAGAACTGAACGCCGATTCCTCGGACTGTGTTATGACTAATGAAGTAAGAGAAAACCATTCATTGGCTACCTTGTAAGTTCGTACGTATTTATGGACGGGAATTCAGAAATGGATAGACTTGCAACAAAATACACGACAGGCAGTGGCATAGGGAGTTCATTCGTTTGCATACGTTTAGAATAGACATGCAAAGATTTGGGCATTACGATAACGATTTCAATCGTAATTTGTTACAATTACGAATGCATTGCATTATTTAAATTAATGATATTTCATCTTTTAAATATAGCCAATTATCCGGCACAAATGGCACCGAGACTTACGGACCAATGTGAAATGTTTGAGACAGTCTTAAGACTAGAATTTAGCTGAGATTGAATTACTAATTTCGTAGCAATTATTAAAGTTACCTTGGTAGCTAGTTGCGTTCCGGATCTACTTTTTATTTTTGTTTTAATGAGGAATTCGATAAATTTAACTGGTGATTCATTCGCTGTGAAAAATAAATCACACCAATAATCTTTATTTTCGTGCGGTGAACCGCATCTTTACTAATCGTAAAAATTACAATAACAGGCGGTTAACGATGCATCGCTTCGTAATCGTTGCATCCCTAGTTTGGATACAAACCTGCGTATTTTCACATTTTCAAGGCAAGGTCTGGTCTGTACGGAACGATGATTTCCGCTTAACTTTGACATTCAATAAGTGACGCGAAAATTCAATGTCAATATAGATTGTGGGCTCGAGGAACGTTGAGGAAAGTATAAGTCGAAGTGTTGTTTGAGTTATTCAGTCATTAGATGTAATTACAAGATCGAAAATGTGCATAATTTGAGTTTTACGAGTTTAGTTTAGTTTTAGTTTAATTTATTCAGTCAATATAAAGTTACATTATAAATTGCATTGCATGTCAAGTTACACGAATTTATACTGAGATCGTCAAAATTATATAATTACAAAAATTAAAATCAATTAAAAAATATTAATAACACGATATTTGATACAAATTTACAATAGAATGTCAAATAAATTAAATAAGTCTCCGATAGGGATCGTCAAAAAAAAACATAAACAAAACAAATAAATGAAACAAGATAAAAAATAGAAGATTATTAAATTAAATACTCAAGTCGAAATATTATGTCAAATTATACAAAAACTAACTAAATAAAAATATCTAAAAACTCCCTAACTGAATATAATGGATTATTTAACAAAAGGTTTCGCAGTCGATACCCAAATGTTTCAAGTTTTATTTGTTATTTTTTTGAGTCATATTGACAAAGAAAGTATGTTTATGTCGTATGATGGCGCCGAAGGCTTTGCATATTTGTAGGTATACACTTTTACATAAAGGACTTAAAATAATGGAGAAATTGCTGAAAAGAATTGGAATTACTGAATGTGTTATAAAATATCCTTATTTTTATAAGGACCTTTTTTAAATTAAATATTATCCATAATATTATCCCAAAACTAAAGAAACACTGAATGTTTTAAAATTAAATTAAGAAATAATGTGAAAACAAATCGAAATTAGATAGGAATCATTAAACGCAGTTTAACATTTAGATATTTTTTAAAATAAAATAATCCTATATATTATATTTAAAGTAGTTACTATGTGAAAAATAAATTGTAATTTATTATATTGTAACTTACGTCCACCTTTTCAACGCCGTTCGCTCGCGCACGTCGTTACAGTTATCAAAGACCCGCGGTTCCTCGCTACCAACTTTTGTATTATCTCTTAAACCATTTTCTGGAGCCTTGTAACTATTTGTATCTTTTCCTTTAGTTGATTCTTGTTTTGCTATAGGGTCACTTTGGCTCATCGGCGTAGAGTCTTGTTCACAGCACGGAGTAGTGGGGTCGGTTAGCTCAGGGCTGGTTTGTTTACACTTTTCGAGGTTTACAGGCAATGGCCCATTATCGCACAATTCTAATTGAGATTTTGAGTTAAATATCACTTTCTTTTTTAAATACATTCCGAACTTTATTTTTCTTTCTAAGCACACACCCGTTTATTTTGCAATCACTGAATGAAGTACGATTTCAGATTACCCTATTTAAAACAAGGGGCAGTTTAAATATCAATGATACAATTGTACCGGTCCAACGACGACCACAATTCGACTAAACAGTTGCGGTATTTACAGATGCACTTATCACTACACCAAGCGACCATAATGGATGACGGTGCTGGATATGATTACACTAACAAATAAAACTGGGAGTCGTTAAAATTAAATTAAATAACGACAACTAAGTACTTATCTACTTACTTCCTTTCAAGCAGGCTCGAGCGTAATGGAGGTAGGTACACGAATGAATGAACCAGCGGAACCGCGAGTTAGCTCTGCGCCGATCGACGAAGGGATTTCCACTTTCAGCTTGTCTACATGTTTGTTTTATTCCGCGAAGGCTAATTCGTGTTCACATGTTTGTGACGAGAGTAATTTGTCGTCAGATAAAGCGCATGAGCAAGCTGCCGGCTGCAGCGGACAACAATAAGTGACCCCGCGCACTCGGCGCCGGCGCATAGGTACGTGGATTATCTATTCGAATTATTGAAATCGCGTTGAACGTGGGCGTATAAATTAAATGCAGCAAAGTACATCCGAGAAACGTTAACTTGTTAGTTAATGCCATATGAATAGTATGAAGTAGTAAATAGAAGCCATTATAAAACAAGAAATTTAATTAAGATTAATGGTGATTAAATTAAATGTTGCTATTAGTTCATAGGTAAGTGTATCATCATTAGTTTATTGTGTAAGTTAAGGAGGGTAGGTATTTAGTTAATTGTCGTGCTTGACAAACCACGCTGCACTTGAGGCGAGGAAGAAAAAAATGGCTAAAAGATATGACTTTTTAACAATCTTAGCCATTTCGCAATAATAATAAATGAGTGTTTCTTACGCGTTTGTGTTCTTCTGATTTTGAGAATTCAATACACTTTATGTTTCAATCGACTTTCGCGCAAATAATGAACAATTATTTAAAAGTAACAGCATACATTTTTAAAAACTCAACACAGTGCCTTAAGCAACATTATTTTATTACAGAAAAACCAGTTGAATTGATTAAAAATCATTTCATTTAGCTACGATTAGTAAAAAACTGCAAAAATTTCGATTTTTCCATTTCATACGGAACGATCCAACTTTTGTTGAAGATAATAAATCAAGACGTTTATAGACAAAATATTACTTACGTATATATGAGGTCTGATTGATTATGATGCACCAAATCTGTTTTATTTGTCAGTTCTAAAATGTGAAATGGAATCCGCAAGTCCGTGCTCCCACAACAAACGCGGGCTAAAGACGAGTTTACCATTCTATGGTAATTTATTTTTCAGAACAATAGTTTCGAAACAAATTTTCTTTAACTCATTGGCACACATTTCATACTGATGCAAGTGGTAGTTTAACTATATTAGCTTGGCCAAATTCAACTAAAATCAAGTAATTAGGTATTCAGTTAAATTCCATAATTCACTAATATTAAAAGTTCATAGAGAGGAAGGATAAAGATATTTAGGTTACCATTGTAATAATGAACAGGTCAGACCATTAAGGAAGTTACGGCCAAATTATCATTTAAACATTATAATTAACTCTCTCGTTAAACAGATGCAGTATAAATAAATGGTCTTAGTTTCGGTTGGCACCTAAATAAAAAACAAACAAGTACTTAACGCTATTGCTGGGCCGGCAGCCGGCACTGAGTGAAGATGCAGGTTTTATTTTAAGGTTCATATACACTTCGTACGGGACCGCATTGATGATGTGGCCCGTCAGTTTGGGTATAGGATATTTTTGTGAGCCGTTTTTGCCGTACTCAAAAACAACTTTAACGTTTTAGGGTTCCGTACCTCTAAAGAAAAAACGGACCATTTATAGAATTACTTTGTGGCCTGTCTGTCTGTCTGTTAAGGCCTTTTTCCTCAAGATCGCCTGGAGGTATCGAGTAGAAATTAATATGAAATACTCAAGTCTGCAGTCTCTTTGAGCTGTAAAGAATTCGACCTTCTAAATCAATGCAGTCAAAAGATACAAACGTTTATGCAGCATACTTCCTACATTTGCAAGGGAATCATAAACCAATAGTGTCCTTCCCGCTGATCTAGAACTATAAAACTTGGCAAGAAGCAAGGTCTCACAGCACAAATAAAAGAAAAAACCTGAAAACCGTAAATTTATAGTTGCATCACAAAAAAATATTTCTTTGTTGTAACATAGATGACATTCGCTCCTTAGCACTCGAAATTTCGCACGTCTTGACCATATCCAACTTGGCTTAGTGTGTAGGGAACCAGTCAATAAAGCCGAACGATCGGGGTTCGGATCCCGTACCGGTCATAATGCAAAAACGCTTTTTGTTTGTATGTGAGGGTTTTTCTCGACTTTTTCTGTCTGTTCTGGTAAGTTCTTACGGAACCCTCAGTGCGCGAGTCTGACTTGCAGATGGCCGGTTTTTTACAAGTAAACAAGAAATTCGTTTCTAATGTATAAGAGGTTCAACGACGATCGATAATAAAGTTGTATTGTTGACGTCGTGAGGCCTAGTTTATTTTTTTAGTTTGACGTTTTAAAAGTAAATTAATTGCTCGAATCCAAATATAATCGTCGCCGAACGCATTACGTGAGAATTGAGTTTTTTTTGTAACACGAAAGTATTATTAAATTATGTTTTTTTATAAGCATGCCCGATTTTTCACAGAGAGGTCACGATCCCATTGTTGTCTAACGATGCAAAAGTTCATTCTGTATACACTATAACGTTAACTGTACCTACCGTAAGTTTGGTCCGTCATTATTATTGTTAGTAATAACTTAAAATAATTTTATTAAGTTGAAAAAAATACATTAATTGACAATGTACGGAATACTTACCATGACATAATTAAAAGAGGTTATTTAAAAATCCTCTTTGACACAATCGAAGCACACGCGATTAACGATTTAATTTTTTCGGAATAACTTGTTATATATTTTTTAAGTCACATTCTCAAGCACAAAACAGCCGGACTGACACGAGTAACTAGTTAAATAAAAAATATGAGCGCGGTGGCTGACATTGAAACACGAAACAAACTTTCAATGCTGTGCGAACTCTACTTGGAACAACATTTTCGCAGAGACCACTTCAATAGCGTAGGAACGATTAAGATGATAATCTTTTATTAATAATATTATGGTCGTGGCTATTCCAAAATTGTAGATTTCAAACGGATTTTAAAACCGCGATAAATTATATATGGCTCGCATGCGGCTGGGTCAATGCGGACGCACCAGTATGCTGCGGTCGAATCAAATTCTAACTGGCTGAATTTCTTACTGCTCCCTTTCTCCACACTCTCACTCGTTACAATGGTTAGGAATTGATAAAACGATAAACAAGACCACGATACTCGAATGGTATAAAGTTACTTTCACTGTGCCGGATTATTCTAACTAATAGTCTAATCTGATGCTTCTTTAACTGATCAAACCATGGAATTAATAAGTATTTAGGTGGAACGTGCTATTATTATAAAGCAAAATTAAACTTAGTTCTAACGACATGAGGCTCGTATTTTAACTAATTTTGAGTTACATTGTATAATGTTCTAGGTCAGAACCCATTTGTCATTTTTGTGAAGAACTTTGAGGTCTTGGTGAATGCCAAAAATGTGCAAAACCACCGTTCCGATTTTACCATACCTTTAACTCCTATAAGTAGGAAGTAACGAATTAGTAATTCTTTATCTCGAGGTGAACGACTCCAATGCTTGTAAAATAACAAAGCTCGAATGTAAACTAAGAAACTATTGCTACCTATTATTTTATTAGCTGTATTTTATTGGCTACTACCTGCCAGGAATAGGACCTAGTAGGTACTACAGTTAAATCTCATGCTGACATAAGATTCTATGACTGTTGTAATTTCATTTTGATTACATAATTTGTTTCATTTCTTGTAATTCCTTGTTAGTAATTTTTGTTGAAAAAAGATTTAAGTATTAGCTGAGTTTCTTGCTGTATATTGTTCTCAGCAGATGCTATTTTCCGAAGCGCTGCCAAAGTTTATAGTCAAATTGCGGCAATTGAAACGATTAAATTTTTAGTTTTACTGTTTAATATTTATTTTCCAAATTGAGTAGTTTCTATTTTTAAATATTTTATTGCCCGTAAACATGAAACTGGAAAAAGGTTCAAAACGGTTGAAATTAGATTCGTTGCAATATATTCGATATAAACCGTCTAAATTGTTTTATTTCAATCCTTATAAGTCGCGAAAACATAAGAAATTGTAAAAAAAGAGAATAAATATCATGGTTTCGGCTATACTTTTAGTCACAATTACACGGCAGTCGGCGTCGAGACCCTCGGTCCATGAGGTCTAGGCGCTCATAAGCTCTTTTTCTCAAGTTTTACTTTAGAACTTCATAGTTAATTAATTTGTATCCTATTTTTTGAATCAACGGACTCTGATTATAATTTGAATGATGGAATTAGCGTGGCCTAAATTTTGGAGTTTTTTTTTAACTAAATTACAGGATATATGAATATTTTTATAAAATTTTACAATCCATTTGATTCCATCATCATTATAATTATTATATCAGCCGGAAGACGCCGCGCACCGTTGGGCAAAGGCCTTTTCCAAGTATCTCCACAACGGTCAGTCAGGAGCTGCCCACCAGATCATCGGTCCACCTTGTGCGAGGCCTACTAATGGTCGACTCCATTTATAACGTGATGTTTTTGGTACCATTTTAAACCCTCCCTCCCCTTTGGATCACCAAACGACGACGTATATCGTATTTTATTTTAATCAAAGATTTGTTACTATAGGTATTTTTTATTTATTTGAAAGTAGGAAGTCTCGTTTGATAAAAATAAGATGACCAGAGAAGATCCTACGAAAAATAAAGATGACAAAAGGGGTCATGCAACACCTTGCGCAAGACAAAGAAAAATGGCAAGGGGTCTACGGTAGCAAAAACTTTGGGGACTTTTTTTGGTGGATAGGGCAAATAACTGCTTTTACTTTTTAATCGTTAAATGACTCATTAGTAAATGATTATTAGGTTGATATTGTTTTCAGAAATTAAGATAATCAAGTAGGGAAGTAAATTCCTCTGATACCTAATTAGGTAGGTGCGAGTGTAAAGTATGTCGCAAAATTCAAGTCAAAGTGCGTTGTAGTATTGTTAATTAAAAAAAAAATTAGTATGAATAAATTTCAAACTGGCATTGAGACAATGTAAACGACGAAAATAATTATTCCCCGGCAATGTAAAAACAATATTTATTTAGCAAGAGGACTCTTTTATAAGTTCGATTCTAGCTTTTTCTTAGAAACAACATGCTAAGCAACACCATGGGTTAATTGCATTGTGGAAAAGTGTCTGACCTGTGGTTGATTGCTAACGCTTAAAATACTTGAACTATAATAGTCACTCGACTTCACAAATGGTATAATTAGGTACTTCACAATTTCATTGCAGGCTGAAAACCGTCACGTTGTGCCGACATAAGTATGTAGATTAATTAACGCTGACTCTTGCTCTGCGACTCAAGTCATAGGTTACGATGGACTATTTTCAGAGTCATCTGCTTGTAGTATGACACCTACATGCGAACGACTACGACATACCTAATGCAGGGCGTGCGGCTATGGCATGCGTGCCATAGAAAATTTTAATGTTACTTTCCTTTTAGTAGAGTTGCGATGATCAATATGGAGTTATAGTGTTATATTTTATCAAAAAATGTAAAGGGCGTAAAGATGTTAAAAAAACCGACCAAGTGCGAGTCGCACTCGCGTAGTGTAGTCTTCCGTAGTTGCCTGATCACTCGTAAATTTGTTAAGCCTACTTAATTGTGATAGTTTTACTTTTAATTTCGTTGTACCAAAATCGTGAATTTTCCACATATTGAAAAACAGCTATTTACCTGGCAGGGGGCACACTAGTTTCTAATGAAAATTTGCACTTTAAAGCTTAACATTTCACAAACGAATCTCTAAGTAGGAAAATTAATTGCAAACCCACAATATAAACATCCCCAATTTACATGTAGGAAAGGTAGGCTAAAACAAATTGCTTTTTCTAGATTTTATTTTACAACTGTATCGGAGTGACTAATACGTATAGCCATGCCAAATTACAGATTTCTAGTAACTACTAAACTAAGACTCTCTGAGCTAAGCTGCGGACGGACGGATGAACGGACATGGCTAAACTATAAGGGCTCCTTGTCGACTAAGGAACC
The DNA here is from genome assembly GCA_963691745.1 of Ditula angustiorana. Taxonomy (NCBI): domain Eukaryota; kingdom Metazoa; phylum Arthropoda; class Insecta; order Lepidoptera; family Tortricidae; genus Ditula; species Ditula angustiorana. The sequence goes on from OY829472.1 coordinate 24,953,245, forward strand.
CTAAAAATGTTAGTTAGTTAGTTTAGCTTAGTAGGTAAGTATAGTCGACCAAGAAATTGCTTGACCACTTTTCGACCGTATTACAAAGCGATAAGGTTGAAAAGTGATCAAGCAATTACTTGGTCGGTAATACACTTTGCAAGTGTAGATTAATGCACTGGTAGGTATTTACACTATGATTAAAATAAACGGATCAAACCAAAGCAATTATCGTTACTTCCTGGGTTGACGAAAATAATTTATTAATGAGGCTGTTTCTGCGTTTACCGTCGTTATAATGGAATAATTTATGACGTACCTAACATATAAGCAGTTTTGCGAGTTTTCTGACTTTATGTACAGGTGTAGCCAATATTGTATCAACAAAGGTCTAAAATGTTTATAAATATGTATACCTACACCTTTGTTTGTTTATTTCCTAATAAAACTGTAAAAAAACTTGAAGAAAACAAACGTCCACAATTGCATATGCATTATGAGAATGACTGAGATAATGATCGTATCACAAAGATCATGATCGTTCTGTTTTTTATCAGGTTGCTATAGCAACCGCATTGTAAACTGTAAGATTATCGTTCAAAATTAAAATCTGCAGAGCAATTCTCGCGTCAGGCCTCTTTAACTCAGAAAAGTCGAAGAAGCCTTCCAAATATATCAAAAAGATTGATAAAGGTATTTTTTTACGTATCTCAAGAGTGAGATGAATTTGATGAGCATGAGAATTAAGGGGCAAATGCCTAATGTCATGACATCGGGCTGTTCTTTGAATAAAATCCTACTTACTAATCGACGGTTTCGCCTGCATGATCATATTTTATATGCATATTACGGCATAACATGAGTTCTCTTGCTGAGGTATTATTTGAACATTGTTATTCCGAAATCCGTTGAAACGAATGAGTTTATTTAGATTACTAGTATGGACGGAACTATATACAGTTTTTGTTTTATATGAATTGAGGTAAGTATGTGGATAGACTGTTTCAGAATAGCACAAAGGTAATAGAACGGGAATGCTGAGGATCGAAGTTTGAAAATAAAATGAACCAAACTACTTAAAAACGAACATTTATTGTTATAAAAAAAATGTATTGAATACTTTTAACAAATTTCTTAATTAAATAAACAAGCATTACATGATCGATCTAAATTCACATTCGGATCAACGCGGATTATGTTCCTATCGGGGACTCTTATTTAACCGAAATAGGTAAAAAAACAAGAATTTCTTTGTATGTACTCGTACGAGTATGACCCCATTTACTTAAATTAAACATAAAAATACTATGGAATTTCATTCGGCAGGTTGTCAGTCACTTATTAAATGCCACATTAGCCTTCAGGTGGGAAAGATTTTGTGATACTAATTTATGCCCTACAGCAAAGACTGTGCCATAACATTGTATCTATGTAGGATCCACTGTTTCCTTGATAGGCAACCCTTTCAATTCATCTAAACAGCAAAAACATTATTATTATTAAACCTTTTTTACATTGTTTAGGTCATTTTATATCGTGCATTTCATCGTCAACGCACATGGCTAAATTAAATAATTATAAGGTTAGACTATTATATATTTATTTACTATTAAAATAAACGTTAAGCGATTTGTCTTTTCTTTTCAGTTCTTGTCCAATCTTTGGCTAAGCTAGGTTAATTAGTAACGTAGTACAGTCAGCAGCTGTTATCGAAAACTGCGAAAAAGATAAAAAAGTTGTACCCACGACTCTGTTGCCAACAGAACAGCTAGTGTACCTTTCTGACGTCTCTAACTGTTCAGTAAAGGCTTGTTCTAAGCGAATTTAACAAGCATGTAAATAACCGGTCCAATGATTCTGTTTAGTGATAATACAGAATAAGAAATCCTAGAGTCAATTCAGTAATTATTTATATGTTTAGTAAATTATTTTATAACAAGCTATACTTTTGCTGGCGGCTGAACAGATATGTTGAGCTGTAACTTTGCTCTTTGGTTCGTTGTTCTGTCCTCTATTACTTGAACTTTACTAATCCACCAAGCCTTACAATCAGTCAATGATCTAATAGACTATTTGTTATTATCATTACATAAGATCTAAATATGGTAGTTTTTAGATTGATTAATTTTCAGCTTCAGAGCCTCCATGTATCATTTTACAATTGTAACATAACTAGTGAAATAATCGAATATCAGATTCCGAATGACGATGAAAGTGTTGCTTTTAATCTACATAAAATTACTCAGCTCCACATCATGAAAATAAGTTTGTACAGTCAGCAGTAGATATGAAAATGGTTTATGAACATTATTTAAATACAAAGTCCAAATACTTTGATTTTCTATTTCAAATGCTAAATATTTTTCCGAGCTGTGTTTTAAACGCTAAAAATGTATTTTCAAACTACCTTTTTATCAGTAAACATTACAATAGTTTTAAATTTTAAATGTAAGTATTTGAAATAAGTCATATCTCAGCAGCAGAATTAGCTGAATATCAAGAAATTCAATACAAGCATTGATTCTCTTAGCAACAGAAGTGTGTAGAATTTTTAACAAATTCACATGTATACTGTATAGATATATGTATATCTGCTGCTGACTGCACCATAAGAACATTCCTCATAAACATTAGGTAGCATAGTTATTTCAGTTACACAATTACATTCAACTAAATGCAGCAAACTTAAATTATGAAGATAGCTGTTTACATTTGACAACACAGATTGTCTACAGCGAGCTAATGCCACCTAGTGCAAACCAATAATCCAAAAACATTGTATAAAATCAATAACCATATTGATCTCCTTCAGCCATGATAGATGCCTATACTTTATTCATCATAAATAATTCTTATACTATAGTTAACTAGTGATATTTGAACTGTATCATAAATATACCACTTTTTGTTTCATATTATCTAATGTATTAATATAAAACAGGGTTAAGGGTTGTTATTATGTATATTTAATTACAATATTAAAGAAGAAAGTAAAAGCCAAAGAAAAATATTTAAGCACCTATTTTACTACAATATTATTCTACAACGAAAAGTAGCTAGTAGTTATATATGTGCCTTATAATTACCAATACACTTATAACAGAAGTTGTATTGACAAGTAAAAATATTTCGTAATCCTAGAGGAATGTAAGAAAATGGACAGAAATCAAATGGTCAATCAGTCAATGTCTAATAAGGCTAAGCTTGTTGCTTTTTGGTTTGTCTAATGTTGGAACAAGAATTGTTTTCATTTTCGCTTTGCTACAATAAACAGATAGCAGGAAACATGATTGTCAAACAATAGTCACCACAGCATTGCGTTCGTTGCGCAATTGCCTCACAGCAACATATTATCAAAAACTAGATTTCAACAGGTAATGCAGGAAAATAAGCAGAGGGGATGATGAGTGTCAAAACCAACAAACTACATTAGTTTTAGATATGTAAAAATCTGACTGCAATCATTTATGATATTTGATTATTGTATAAGTGCTAATTAACTGAAAATCAGTCTTCGTTGATTACATAAATATATCAGTGAACACAAAACTGTGGGGTCAAATTTTAGCCCCTTATTCCTAAAACTTAATAAACCTCTTTTACCTAAAATATGTTTTGTCAGTTAGTTTCGAATGCAAATGTCAAAAATGACAGATTAAGATGAATCATATTTTAACTAAAGTAGGCTTAGTGAGCGTTTATGAATAAGAGGGTTAGTCTTTGTCTTTCTATCGTCACATTTTAGTGGTGGCTTCTAGGGAGCGCAGAAGTGGCGCACGGGCTGTATACTAGAAGCGGTCTTTAGAGGCATGCAGGTCCGGGTTGGTGAGGTACTGGAGCTCTTGCAACTCTTGGAATTTCTCATGATCTCGAATATGAGCATAGTTTGCAGATAAACACATTAAATAATGTACCAAACTAAGAATTACAAGTATGCAAGAGACCATGGCTAGAATAAACATGAACTCAGCCTTTTCAACATAGTCTTTGCAAAATAGTTTCATCTTCTGAGCATCGCAAATCTTCATATCTTCTTGTTTAACATTGGCCGGGAACATAAAATCAAACTGCGTGAAATCAATACATGTACTCAGCTTGACGTTCTCTGGTTTGGAACACAGTTTCCAGAATATGGTAAACAAGAATGTTGTGATGACAAGGAACCCCAGCAGGATAATCCAGGTGAACGTAAGTATGTAGGTGATGATCATAAACACGGCGCAGGAGATGCGGCCGCCGACGCGGGCGCGCCAGGCGCGGTACACCTTCTGCCGGGTTGCGCCCGTCGTCAGGCAGCCCAGGCAAAGCAGCATCAATCCCAGCGCTGCCATACACGCGCTGCCCACGATGAATATCATTTGCAGTGCTTCGATCCATATCAATCGGAAGTGAAACACGTCGTCGAACATCAAAATGGACAGCGCTGAACCGCGGTACATGGTGCCACAAAACACCCCCACGCCCAAACAGCACATAATGGTTGCTATCAGGGTCGCATGAGGCACCCTGGTCAGACAACTTTGACACGCGTCACCCATTGCTAGTAGAACACTATCACTTCAAAATAATACTGGAGATGATCGCTTTTGTTTAATTTCGAAATTTTATAAAAATCTGATTCATCAACACAAGGGAAAGTGTTTGAGTCAAGAAAACGACACACAAATACAGATAAGATAAGTAAAAGCAACTAGTTTTTTTTCGACAGGCCATTCATAGACAATGTTTTTTTTCAAAGAGTTCACTGTCAGGTGTATTTTTCTAAGTAAAACTGGTTTCCTATTATTACTAATCGTATTCGTTAGTTTTTATTCTTATTTCATTTCGTGTACCAAAGTTAAGTCTTCGCAAATTAACTTTTAATTTTATGATTTGAGCACGATTTGAGAGATTACAATGAGTTGTAAACTAAGGTAAAAATTACTTTTCGTTTCTCTTAAAAAAATACGTATTTCAAATACGACACGTCAGCGGATAAAACACCTCGCTTCCAATCCGTTTTCGTTAGGAAACCTCCACGTCAAAATGACAGTTCACAAACAGCGCAAAATTCATTTAACAATATTAATTTAAATTACTTTAATTGAATGTATTTCATTCATTCTAGAAAGTACCGAAAGAGATATAAAAAATTATCTATTGTGAAATCAAGATATACAAGTTGTGGTCTTGGATTTTAAATGTCCAGCAAGACTTCTGTTTAACGACCCAGCTGTATGTGATTAGGTTATCACATTAAACTTCTTCGAATTTGTTGGATATCATAATGGATGCTTTGTATCATCAAACTTCTCAATTAATCCAAGAAGCATCGGATTTGTTTCAACAATTAGAAAAGGATGTAAACAATTCAGAAGCTATTGAAAATGCAATTCAAACAAAAATTAATGCAATCAATGCGTAAGTATGCCTACATTCTGCTCTCTTGCGTTTCGACGGCTTTAGGCATTGCTCCATACAACTTGTAGTGTAACTTCATTCTAATCCATTTATCCTAGGACTATTTGGCCCATTTGATGCACTCCTAAATTAGGCAACTACAAGTGCTTATGGTATGGGTAATAGACATGGATATACATGTTTATGAAGATAAATACTTATAATATCTATTATTTGAGTAGAAACATTCAGATTCATAATACAAATGACGGTAGCAGGGTTCAAACCTACAACTGCTAGCTTTGTAGTCCAGAGTAAATAACAACTAGGCAATAGGGTCTTTACAGTTGTTTTATTTAATACCTAATTAATACAAAAATCACTCTTTACTTGTTAATCCTTCATAAATTTTACAGTATTGAGTTGTTCCACTAACATGTATCACTTGGTATTGATGCTGTTGCCATGGGTATTTCATTCTGCTGGCAAACATGATTGTCAAAGTATAAGAGTTATAAAAGTCCCTGGTGAAATTGCTAAAATCATTCTACGAATGACGACCGAATAGCCTAGTGGTCAGAGACCTTAAGTACGAAGCCAGATGTTGTGGGTTTGTTTTCTACAACAGAAAGTTGTTGTATTATGAATATGAACATTTCGACGGCAACAACGTATATGATTCTAACTGAAAAATCACAACTTTTACAGGAGAGCAAAATAACGGTACAAGTCTTCATAACTCTTTACTACGTGAAGATAATAATCTGAAACTTTAGGTGTATGATTATTTTTATACTTTATGTCTATATTTAATATCACATTACTTAAGTTAATTGTAGTTTTTGAGAAAACGCAAATAGGCAGTTTGCCCCTTGTATGTTGTTGCTGTTGATTTGTACCTGAGTTTTTGATGATAAATATGTGTATTTGCTTAGTTTGGGACTAGGTGGTGATCACTTACCATCAGGTGACCCCACTTGCTTGTTTGCCTTTCTATTTCATAAATAAAGGTCAATTCAATAATTGGTGAAAATGTTCCCAAAATATTACCATTTATTTGAAATAGTAATTATTTAGTGCACATATTACGCAAACTAGTTTGTTTTTGATAATGTCATGTTTAAGTCTAATCAGTTATTTTCTTATATATTTCAGGCAGTGTGAGAAACTCGATGTATTTGTCTTTAAAACTCCTATTAATAGCAGACCAATGGCCAAGATGAGGGTAGATCAATTGAAATACGACAATAAACATATACAGGTAATTAAATGGATCTTAAACAAGTGTTTGTCAATATAGCAACAACAGTCAGTCAACAAGTACACTCGAGGAAATGTATTCACATACCACCCTACAACCCTGTTGCACTAAGGTGACATATCGACTGCTACGTTACTTAAATTTGAGTAACATTGCCTATCATTAAGATGGTTCTATGGAAGTATGTATGTGGATGCATTTCTTCTATTGTTCATTAATAAAAAATAAAAAAATATTTTTGGGACAATTGGGATGTTGACTAAAAAATAATAATTAGTCCATCTTTTAGAACGCCAGAAAATAGTAGATACGTATTTTTTCTTTTGCTTCTAAAACTTAAAATAACAAAGTTACAGAGCGGCGAAAGTTCGCGCTACGTCATTATTTCGTAAAATTTTTACGAAAGAGTGACGTCACGAACCCCTACTCCTGAATTTGAATGTGCTGTATCTTTGTCAATATTATTCGTATGGACAAATAAAAAAATACGTATCGAGTATTTTTCTATAATCTAACTGACGGACTAATTAGAATCTTGTTGTTTTAACCCAGGAGACATCCCTATTAACATCAATTGACCTAGTCCCAAAGTAAGCAACTGAAGCTGCTTGTGTTATGGGTACTGGACAACGGATGTACATACTTACATAGATAAATATATACTTAAATACATATAACATCGAAGACTTGGGTACAAATATTCGTATTCATCATACAAACATTTGCCCCTCCCGGGAATCGAACCCGGAACCTTAAGCTTTGTAGTCAGGGTCACTAACCACTAGGCTATCAGGTCGTCAAATTAATTATGACATATTATGATGATGGCTAGTATGGTTATGCTTTACTATTCCAGGATCTTTGGAGGTTGAATATTGTTTCTAGAGTCTCTTGGCCCATTTAATTTTGATATTGTGTTGGATAAGGATTTTTTTTTTACTAAAATGTATGCAACCATAATTTGCCACTGTAAAAGCTTAATTTCTGAAAACACAAACACCCGTTAAGTATAATCTTCTCAAAAAATTGAAATATTCACAATCCTTGACCACACCTTATTCAGCTATAAACCCAGTACAACCCTCCTTGCATGCTAAACATGTTGCTATGGTACCTGAATTAAACAATATCGCTCTCAGCGATCTTTGATGGCAAACAGGTTAGCGGTCCTCATGATTTGTAACTTTAAAACTATTTGACTGGTTTGGAACAACCTCTGATGACAATACCCCCAAAAAACTCAACAGGGAATTAAATAAAGAGAACAAAGCTTTGTTGTTATTTTTTACATCTTAGGTATGCATGACGCAGTGCAGGTATATGTTTGAAGGAACTCATAAATAGTCTTGGAAGACATGCAATGCCACGCCTTGCATAATGAATTTAAATTGTTTATGCATTGTAAATACAATGAAAAAGTTAAGTTAAAAATATCCTCCAAGTTGATTGGATCTTTTTTCTGTTGGTTGGTGATAGTATAATTTTGTCCACCCCAGTGGCCCTAACATGACTGGCCAAGTTAAGTTTATCTCTATCTGCATCCCTTTCTTATGACACTAGTTAGACAGAGACACAGGGAGGGGTTAAACTACACCTGGACCGCCCGATGTTTGGGCCGCTGGTATAGTTATTTAGATAATAATGCGATAATGCCTCTATGCTGGCCCTGTACAGGACCCTGGATGTTAGCACGCCTCATGTAGTATATGTTACTGAAGCAAAACTGGGGAGCAGAAAGACTAATATGAAATCGTCTTGTTTGCAGGCATCTCTGAACAACGCTCAGAACAGGAGGCGCCGGCGCGAGCAGGAGCTCGCCGACCGCGAGCAGCTGCTGTCGCGGCGCTTCGGCCCCGGCCACGATACCACTGTCACCGTGGACTTCCTGGCTCAAGAGCAGCAGTCACTGCACAACTCGCATAGGAACGTCGACGAAATGCTGCACACGGGTAAGCTATTTTTACATTAAAACGAGGTGCAGTGCTTGCACTGTTGTGTACCGGTGTGAAGAGCAAGACAGCTGACGATATTACTGACACAAGAGGTGTACCATCTTAGCCTTCTGGGTTGGCAACACATCTGCAGATTTCTTGGTGTTGCGGGTGTATATGGCAGTGGCGATCACTTACCATCGGGTAAACCACTTACTCGTTTCCCTTTCTACTTTATAAAAAAGCCACCGTTCGACGAGTAAAGTCTGATCAGTGTTTAATGGCACAGTAGTCTCTTTAAAATGTATCCTAGTATTGCTCAATATTGTGGAAAACTGAAAAACTTATTACATAGACTGACAGGCCTTCATTCGACATCGCTTAATTTTGTAAGTATACCTGAACATAAATTCCTTTTAAAAACTTCCTTTTTAGCTAAGGTCCAATATTATACTAGGCAATCCAGCGAGCCCAAAATATAAATGATCTATGTGATTCCAAGTCACTTTAGTTTATAGTAGTAATAATTAACTAAAGAAATGCCTTACTCTTTGACTAGTCTATTGTTTTCGCGGTTATTGAAAATTGTAACAAAGGGACAAGGGGTGAATGTTCGGTGTTCTGTTACAAGTAAACGCTCAAGCCTATCAACCATAGGCTTGAGCATTTACTTGTAACAGAACTCCGAACATTCGCCGTTTTTTAAACGTTATTTGCGCGCCGTTTTTTCCTATTTATTTGGTGAGCTTTGTAACATTCGTTAGAATGCAAGTCTATGCTAATATACTTGTAATGTAACCGTAACTAGAACGGATAATTTGTTTATTAATCCGTATATACCGAGCTCTATGCCAGCCTCAAACGTGTAACAGACATCAAACGTCTAACTTAAATTTTTCTTGATACACAAACCCTCACAAAATATATATTTTTTATTTATTGTTAATGCATTATATTATCTCTAACCAGTAAATAATTACAATTCTATATGTATACTAAACATGACTCGCTAAAATATAGTACCGTGGCGCCATCTTGTTTTTTGCTCCAATGTAATTGACGCACCTGAGAACGCGGTTAGATGCGAACAACAGTATTAGACTATGCGAATACCGTAGTGTCTTAAGTAACAATGTCAATCCCGCAGACTCGTAAGGCTTGTGCATGCACAGTCTTCGGGCTTGCTGCCGTAGCACAAGGACGTCACACTCAGCGGATAATTCAAACACGAATGATACTATCATTATTTTATAAGTACGTACCTTGGCTGAATGGAAATAAGCCAGCCAGTAATTATTAAGAATAATGCGGTACAATCGACAGACGATGTAATTAATTAATGTTACCGTCAAAAAAACTTGCATTCCGGGAGTGACATAAAAAGGGTGTATTAAATAAGTAAGACTTACCACATTCTGCATGCAGTTGTCTGTATGTTTCACTATTCTAATCAATTAGCCGCTAATCAATTAAGTCGCGATGCTCACTTGCACGAGGCGAGTTAGCGTGACCACATCTGCAATACAAAGTACTGAACAATGGTAGTATATTTTATTTATCGAAGTACACAAAAGCAGGCTTTGAGTGAACTCGGCACTATTAAATATTAACGACATCAGCTCGGCACCGCGGCTGAGACGCGAGTTGGACTCGTGTATAATTACGTTTTCTTACCCACCAACGCTGAGCGTGTCAACCATATAACTTAAATAAAACCTCTGATATATTTTTATTGTTTGTCAGAATAGTTGGTTTACATAGGTATACTTATTTCCTTTTTTCATCGTTGTTTTTTATATTGAAATATGAAGGTGCAAAGCGAGTTTCATACCAATAATGAAGAAGCAAAAATTATAAAGAACTTGTTATGCTAATGCCGCTTAGCCTTTTTGACCTAGCTTCAGCGAAGATAAACTGTGTTTGAGGCGATATTTGCTTGACATCGCTTTGCATTCCAGTTAACACTTGTGTAATTATCGTTCTTTTCAGGTTCCAATATATTGCAGACCCTGAGGTACAACAGAGATACTCTAAAAGGTGCCCACAAGAGGTTGATAGACCTGGCCAACACTCTAGGACTCTCCAATGCCACAATTTCTCTTATTGAAAGGAGAGTGTCCCAAGATAAATACGTATTGTTTGGGGGAATGTTCGTCACAGTAGCTGTAATTGTTCTTGTAATTATATACTTGACATAAACGTGAATAAAATACTTACTTTGGGAAGGCCTAAGGCATTACATTTAATTTACTTTTGGAGTTTCTGTAGGTAGGGCAATTGCGAAATGTGATTAATATGGTTGTGGACCTGGTTGGGAGGATATTATAATTTTCATATCCATTTCAAAAGCACATTACAATTGTTGTACCTACTGGCCCTCTGGCCATACTACAAAGCCAGATGTGATAAGGTCTAGGCGAAAATGTTTCGTACCGTATTCTATGTAGTTTTTGTTTCGTTGGAGTAGATTGATTCGATAGAGGATGGACGGAGGTTCTGTTCGTTGTTAGGTCTTAACCAACTTATTAAGAATATAATCAGCGATGATAGGACATGTTTTTACAGGTTCGGATCATGTTTGTGTTGATAGGGAACCTCCAAAAGAGAGACTCTATACTTCACTTACCCGCTTACCTCGCCTCGTAGATATGAGTACTTCAAGTGTGTTTTCCTACACCTGCTCGCGGGTGCAGTATGCAGCAATTGGCCGTAAATCGTATAATAGTACAGACAGACGCGTAGGTCCCCTGAGTTTTTTCAACGCTATATAGCCTTCTCGCAATACACAGCCGGCACTGCCACTGTCGTCTGGTGCCGCGACCGCAAAAAAACAAATACAATACCTTTAATCGTTATTCAAGGATAATTATCTATTTTTTTTATTATAATTACTGATGAAGTAATCATATACGCATGCGTGGTAATAACCCGCTATTTTGAAGTTTGTAAAAAACAACAGCGTCATCCATCATGTAATAAATCCAACAGTTATTTAACATTTTTCCTTTTTGAATGCAAGCCTATATACATCAAGGTATAAAAATAATGCCACATAGAATCTTTTCTTTTAACTATTTAGCTCGTTTCACTTCTTCACAAGTGTGATGAAAAAGATTATAGTATAAGTATGTCAAAGAGTCGGCACTGCAATTATAGCGCTCAAGGTATTGAATATCACTCTGTTATTTACTAGTTACCACTCTCGTAACATAATCTATCATTACCTTTTCAATGCAGTACGTTAGTATTACCTACATACCTATCGTTTAACACGTTCACAGCCGGTTAAGACAAGGTTTTAAGCACAATGACGATCTCCGTATATCTTAAAATTGGTTCCTTACTTTCTTATATGTATATAAATTAAATATTTTGAACAGTTCCCGTCTGCCTTACATGTTATATAATTATGTATAATGAATCTGTAAAACCTTGCGGTGTACCAAATCCAGGACAGCAAACGTCACTTATGATTAAAATTCTAAACATTTCCGCCTAGACAATCTTTTTGTTTTAAACAACCTTTTTTCTTTCAATCTTTATCTTTTAAAAATATTTATGTAGTACGTAACGTACAGTCAGGGTCTTAAATATGCAAACAGTTAACCGCCCTATGTCAAGGGAGCAAAGTGAAAAACTGTACCTATACATATTTAAAGGTTATCTGAAATAGATTGCTCTCAAGCGATATGACTGTCATTTGGATATCTATATTTAAGATTTACCTGTAATTTTGTGAAATTGTTAATGTGGTACTCTACTCAATAAAGCATATGTATTTGTATTGTATTGTATATTTCTGACCTTGACTGAACATATTTTATGTATTGTGTATATCAATCATGTACATGACTGTGTAAATTGTTTGTTCTCTGCAACGCTTGTTCTATGCAAAGAATACGATATACAAAATATGAAGCTATAATAAAATATGTACCTTTTTTTTAAATTAAGGAAAATGTGTTATTGAATTACGACGTAAAGTCGATAAAATGTCATTCCCTTTAAAGTCAGTAAATAAAGCGGACTGCCACTTTTCGATTCTATCGCGTGTACATTAAGATTTAAAAGTGGTAGACCACATTTATGGCCGACTGTACCGTCTATTCAAATCATACCATCTTTACGTTATTTCCTTTAGAGAAATGATTGAAAAAGAATAGAAGTAAGCTTATAATAGTTTCGATATTTATGCACTAAGTATAATTATTTACCTGTTTTATTGATTTTTGTAAATTTAATAATAATTATTTGCTAAATTAAAAATAACAATTATTGGACTCGCGTCTCTCACATTTTCCTTTTTTATATTAGATTAAAAATCGAGTGGTAGAAATAAACTTTGGACATCAGAAGTAGGATGTAATTTTTTTACGAAAATCACTTTTTTTAACATACTCAGTTTTTTGTCCTCTGCGTCTGTGTATTTCAGTCAATATAATCATTATATCTATCTGTCTCTTTTATTGACCAAGTTAGATTAACTGAAAGTGATTAAAATATTTAAGACTAACAAAATAATGTTGGTATGTTTTAAAAAAAGTGAAAATAAGTGGTTATGGTAAAAAAATGGATATCCGACCTTTTGGCTCTGATGTCCAGAACTATGTTTCGTCATCTCAAGTGCTGGACACGGGCCTCCTCTTACAACGAGATAATGAGACTATAAAATATAATGCTTGTTAACCGTTTCAACGCTAAGAAGGCCTAAAGGCGTTGTTAGTTATCGGGACTACCGCGCCACCGCCAGTGGGGTTCCACTCCGTACTTTAGGTACGCTCGGCCATTTCGCCGACCGTGAATGACCTAGTTTTTTATTCGAGTTTTTTTTCTGTACAGTTGTTCTTAATGCCACATAATAGTACATTATGATACGAGTGTATTATGTTGGTCATTGTATTCGAGGCGGCGAGTGATACGTTCGGGCCTGTTTCGATATTTTTGACCGCCTTGCCCGCTCCGATATATTTGATGCTGACTGAACATGTGCACAAAGTGCATAAGGGTTAACTTTGTGTTTGACATAATGACGACGCGGCTTGTGAGTGACAACAACAACATCAGTGGCGTGGACAATTTGAAATATTCTATACCTATGAATTACGTAAATTCATATTTTAAGCAATAACTTCTAATAGGTAAATGTAGTTGTCCGGCCAATAGACTACACAGACGTGTCTAGGCGTCAAAACAGGTTTCGATAATGTCGCTAGCGGAATCGCATATTGCAGTGGGGTCAATAACCATTTATTTTTATATTATGGAAGTTGGAGTAAGTTCAACGTATTCGCGGAACATGGAAAGTATTTATAGCTTATTTATTTATAATTAAATATAAATGCACGCACCTCTCCGACCCCTCTAAACCAGACTCCTACAAAACAGATATTTTTGTATTTTATAATAGTTTTAACTACACAAAACTTTCGATGGTAATGTTATTTTAACCTTTCAACCCTTATAATTTAATGTGAGGTATGGAAAAAATGATATTAAACCCTGGTATTTTCTAAAGATTTATTGAGAACGCTTGTAGTTTTTTCCGTCTTCATAAAGAATACCGTTGCATAATCCAAGACAGCAGTGATTATGATTATTCATGGGTTCAGTTGTTTTTTTTCAAAATTTGTCTCTAAACCCTGAGTAATAACATAAGTAGTTGTAATATTTTTTTACCACGCATTTAAAATACAATATTTGTCGAGAACGTGGCACAGTTATGTTGCACGTAAGTGAAGGTTTGTTATCGAGTGAACAAAAGTTTGGAGCTGCTATTGACAATATTGTAGACTCGACGCACGGCTCGCAACGTCCGGGTTGAATCAGTCACGGCCGCAGGCTGACGCATGACGCCTGACGCTTTGATAGGTGGGTCAAAATGACAATTGGCTTGTTGAATAATATTTTCTGTTACCAAAATTGAAAGAATCGAAAGAATGAAGAAGAACTGTGTTTTTAGTTTGTTTTTATGATCACTAGGTATTTCAGGAACTATCGCGAGTAAAAAAAATGTAACGCCAGTGCCGCGTAAACGCTCCATACAAAACGTTCTGACATTATGACGTCACACTAATATTTTTGCTAGTAAATGTACGTAAAATCGCGTTTATTGCAATAAAAAGAGCTACATGGTATTAACTCTAATAATAATATGATAAGGTTTATGAAGCATATTTGTTTCAAAATTGTTAAAATTGCCATTGATTGCAATTGTGCATTCATTCACACGAACCCTATTAGGTATGCGAGGTTAGATGAAAAAAGAACACAATAGACTATTGTTAACAGAAAAATGTAGGAGGTTTTATTCCGAGAGAGAAGTAATGTGACGTCATACGATTTCGGAAAAAACACTGTTACTTTATTGTCAATTTGCTTTAACAAGTGTCAACAAGACTTTTTTATGTACAATATGTAGATTAACTTATTAGTTTTGGTTGTGTGCTAATTGAATTGTTTAATCCTACAACGACGGGGTGTGTGTACAGCCAGCAGCAACAGTAGCTGAAAGGAGAAAGAGCTCGAAAAGATTAATGGAGTTGTCAGTAGACCCCGAGTGTAAATGCATAATGCGTTTTTACTGTTCACGCGTCGGTTACGACTGAGGGCTTATCCTCCTGCGGTACCGTAGTCTACATCTACATAATCTACACTAATATAATAAAGAGGTAAACTTTGTTTGTTTTTTTGTTAGTTTGTTTGTATGTAGGGGGTAATCTCTGGAACTACTGAACCGATTTCAAAAATTCTTTCACAGATAGAAAGCTACACTATCCCTGACGGACATAGGCTACTAATTTTACGTGAACGGAGTCGCGCGCGTCCGCTAGTAATATAATAAAGAGGAAAACTTTGTTTGTTTGTTTTTTTGTTAGTTTGTTTGTATGTAGGGGGTAATCTCTGGAACTACTGAACCGATTTCAAAAATTCTTTCACAGATAGAAAGCTAAACTATTCCTGACGGACATAGGCTATTAATTTTACGTGAACGAAGTCGCGCGCGTCCGCTAGTGTATAATATTGCACGACTTAGTTATATCACTTGTATTTTGATGGCTCGGCAAAAAAAGGAGGAACCCCTCCCTACTAAACTTACAAGTGCTATAATTAAACATATTTGTCACATTTTTATATGAAAAACTTTACAATTATGTCAAATTGTAGCACATTTAAGTTTTGTGGCTAGGGGTAAGCAGGGAGCGTACGTGAGGCGCTCGCACCGCACGAATGATTTGGCGCAACCATGTCGCAACCGGCAAGTTTACTTACACTGAACACACTCTATAAGTTTTTCTATGCCCGGGCGAATATTTAGGCGTTAGAAACGCCGTCATTCATCTCCACGGGATTACCGCCCACGCAGATGACCGATGTATTAATCAAGTCTTAATTTTTCAGTTATTGCCTCGAGCATCTGTTTTATCATAAGTAGATGTTGATCATCATTCTTGTTGCCCATATATAGCAAAGAACAATGACGGCGGTTGAAACGCTAGTATATCCGCCCGCCCATTCGTATGTTGCGTTCGGTTAAGGACATTTTGTGTCAAAAATGGATCTGTAAAGTTTAAACAATCCAGTTTATGTTTTCGTCAGAGATTATTAAGAGTGTACGGAATCCTCGGTGCGTAAGTCCGACTCGCACTTGGCCGTTTTTTTGTAACAAAGTTAAACTTTATGCGATGTAAATCACTTATATATTGTACGTGGTTACGTACGTATATATCGGTCATTGGCGTGGAACTCAGTACGGAGACATCGGTCTTTGGCGTTGAAAAGGTTAAAGAAAGAGCGCCAACGTGACTATTGACTGATTGAACCACATTTTTGGTGCTTGCTGCGATGTAAATATATCATTTATTTTTGATAGGGTCTGTCATGATTATTGTTTCCGCAAATTCAATAATTAAATTTGGTAAGTATATAATGCCTTTATAACATAGTTTGTAAAATTGTAATAAACTGGTTTTATAAGTGATATTAGGTAAAAATTAAATAATGTATTTTATGATAATAAACAATGTTTAAAAAATGTTGCTTGAAAATGCACAGCCGTTTTGACACATTTGTCTTATTATAACAATGCTTTAAATTAGATTCCAATCATCATCCCTTAAGTAACAGGCTAAGAAGATCGCCGTTATCTGTTAAGAAAATGGAAGTACCATTTATGGGTACGATTAACACTTTCACGAGCCGCCTGAATAATGGAAATTAAAACACATGCTGTAGAAATTTCAGTGCATAGTTTACTAAAACAACAACCGTGTCGCATCAAACTGATAGTGTATATCATTTGTCTCTCTTGTCGGGGTCGCAGCAGGGAATGCGCGCCTCGACGTGCGGGCAGGAGAAGGCCACGTCCTCGGCTTTCTGCGGCGCGCAGGGCCCCGAGGCCTCCGGCGGCGGATGCACGCAGGCCTCCACCGGCGGCGGCTCCGTGCGAGGATGCTCCGCCAGGCGCACCGCCGCCGGGGATATCTCCGGCACCTCCCGACGGAGTTTCTTCACTTTCTCGTAGGCATCGGGCCCCATTCTCATGTGTTCTGGTAGCTAGACAGAAGACATACTTCGTGTTGTACTTTATTCAACATACTAGGTAGATACATAATATGTATGACACATTGATGACGTATCGCTATAATAGATGTGGAGCCTTACATCCTCAGTGTCCTTACATCTGTAGTGTAAATGCATCATTACACGTCCATAATATTAGTGCGGATGATATAAGTATTATGTAGGTAGGTATACGTTGATTGATTAAAGAGGCGGTTTACTTTAGAGTATATTTTTAGTCGTCTCTTTTCGGCATATTGTATTGCCAATCAAACTAAAGAGATGAGCTATTAGGTATAAGTAAGTTCGCTTTCAATTTTAAAACTGCTATTATATTACTATTCATTTTCGTAAGAGCTGGCACAGGAGATGTACAGTACCCGGCCAAAAAGATTGCAAATCGGTCTTTGGAAAGAGACATTTGGCTGTTTACGAAGATTTCCGAACACTGGCGACCGTCCATCAATCATCGTATTCATTAAGTGTTGTTTCATACCAAATAAATACTGCACTTTATGGACTTAATTAGTTTACGTCAAATCGATGACATGTAAACTTTGAATATCTATAGAGAATGATTGCAACTACTAGAAAAATAATAGTTTATGTATTATTTTGAAATAAAATAATATAGACCTATTTTTTCAATAAGTATTGTAAATCAAAAATTTCAAAAATTCTCAATTCCTTTCATTTCACTATCTGTGCTCTCGATGAGGTCAATATAGTGTCACGATCACCCGTATTTATTATACTAGTCTAGCAGTGTAACAACAATCAACATCATAATCAAAATTGTCTATATCTAAATTTTATTTTTGGACTCCCTTTTTTCGGAATGATGAACTTAACTGAAGTGGAAGATGTCTCAGTACTGACTTCGTTTAATGTTTTGTTCAAAGTTATTCTTGAAATTCCAGTGGCATTTGCAACATCTTAAAATAAAACCAAATATTATCATCTTCTTTTTTTTTAATCTGTAATTTTCGGTTGAGGTATAATTATAAACATTGTTAATAATTTCGCGTGACTGACCTAAAGGTTTTCCTCTTTTTTCTAAAAATGCCATCACACAATTTTAATTTGGGGGTTTCAACAACTCTATATTATATATTTTCAAGTTAATGCGTCCGTACCCTACTGGAGCTGTACAACAACTCACGAACGTCGCATAGGTAGTGTGTTACAACGCTCTATGAAGCCGTAATTTGCCGAGTCTCTTTCCAAAGACCGATGTGCAATCTTTTTGGCCGGGTACTGTATGAAACTGTTATTAATTTAATAGACATTCGGTGATAGCTCCTACGAATCGACTTATAACTGTCGTTCAGAGCTTTACTGTCGACGTCGAAGATATGTTTACAGTTTTTCACTTTATTGCAAAGGAATAAAGTAAAAAGTGTAAACATACATTTGCCGCCAACTGTACAGTAAAGTTACCTCTTTGCAATCGACGCCATAAGTTCCGAGGTAACCTGGCAGCTGAGGCTTTTCGACCACCTCCTCTCCCAGTGCGCCCACCTGCGCCGAGCTCGGGATGATCTCGTAGGGACATACGCCTGCGGCGCGCCGCTCCGCGCGCTCCTTGGCTCCCTGACATTATAAAACGTCATTAAGGGTAGTTGGTGGCTTGGCTGGACAACGGTAATTGGTGGCCTGGCTCCAATTCTTCCGTTCGTAGATATTCATCTCACAAAATTATAGATTTCAAAGAGATCTGCGGTGTGATTTTGACTTTCACTCGACATTCGCTAGCCGCGGACCGATCAAACACACGAGCGTACAATTTAGCCGGCACTGATTGCCGCGCGGCTGGCGAGTTTTGAGCGCTCGAAGATTAAAAATCATCCTGCTGGAGTGCAATTTTTGAATCTTATCGGCTGACTAAAGCTCACCAAAATGGCCGCTTTGCATAGAGATTCGGACATTTTTGTAAGTTTTAGTCACCTGGTGAGATTCAAAAATTGCACCTCAGGTGACTAAAGCTCACCAAAATGCCCGCAGCTCTATGAAAAACGGCCTTTTTGGTGAGCTTTAGTCACCCGGTGATATTCAAAAATCGCACTCCTGGTCCTAATTTAACCAAAATAACATATTTCAAATAGTAAAAACAATTCAGAGTACATTACGTTATCCACTATTTAAGCAATATTCTCGGCAGAACTCGTCGAGTTAGCCACGTATGTCGAATTGTCGCTGACACATGTCACCTGTCAGCTTGGTGAAATAGAGGCCAGAGCATGGCCAGAGGACAGTTCCGTTTGACATATTTCAAAATTTGAATATGAGCTCATCTCTACTGACGTGAGAATTGTGAGAATTTAAGGCAATGAAAAATGTTATGAGGAAACCTGCACATTCTTAAAGTTATAACCGATTGAGCAACTACGATTCTATCGGTCTAATTTCCCAGTCACATTAGTAATCAACTTAACTGAATCTGGATCACTGCCTGTAACCCCTGAATCCAAACTTAGCATTATTAGAAACTATATAAGATGACTTTTTTCATCAATTCGTGAGTGCTTCGCTACAAAATTCGCTCTTCGCTTTTGCGTTGCGTCACAATAGCGACGAAGTAGCGCTGCAGTCGCATTGTATTTTATAGTAGGTAGAAATACAGTCGCATTCGAGATATAACCAAATCTCTTTAAAATCTGTAATTTTTGACGTACTACCTTTAATAATAATGTGAGATGAATCAGCGGTTACTAACCGATTGCATAAAATCGAATTCCATTTAAGTTTCCTATGCAGAATTATTGTTCCTGTGTGTGCTAGCTAAGTAGGGGGTGATACATGTAGCATCGCAGCTTTATGCGACTGTGCCTTACCTATTCGCCACTGCTGATCTTACCTGTGACTTACAAGGAAAGTACTAAGAATAATTAATAGATTCAGGCGATACTTTGCGGAGGTCCATATCAACAAACTGTAAAAAATTACCTTGCTACTCCGCGAAACCAGTGCCAGGCTCGTGCAAAATAGCTGCGTTTGTGCGACATATATATTCATGCAAAAACCCACCCTCCTCCGCTTCCACACGAAACAACATTTATCACACAGACTCAACTACACACCACCACAACTAAACACTAAAACTACACGATCGACGATCATTATCGTCGACGATCATTATCAGTATCGTACGAGGCATTATCAAGATCAAACAGAACGACCGTTCGCAAGCAAAAATGCAAAAATGTTGGCGGTAGGCGGGCTTAAAGAAAAATGTTTTAGTTTGTCAGTACGCCATTTGTTCAAGTAGCGAACGGTCGTACTGTTTGATCTTGATGATGCCTCGTGTAAAGGCGAAACGCGCGTCGATCATGTAGTTTTAGTGTTTAGTGGCGGTGGTGTGTAGTTGAGGCTGTGTGATATGTGTTGGAACGGAGGAGGTTGGGTTTTTGCATGAATATATATACGACGACAGACGCAGCTATTTTGCACGAGCCCGGCACTGGTTTCGCGGAGTAGCAAGGTAATTTGTTCCAGTTCGTTTACAGTACTAAGAAAAAAGTGAATCGCTGTGCAAATATTTAGACTGTCGGAGGGCGATACTTCGAGCATTATCATTATCAAATTATAAATTGCCGACTTGGTTAATGTTGACGTGTACTTGCCCATTGTGCTCTGAAGTGAGTGTGAGGCTCTTGAACTTAAAGTTTTGAAAGCAGCAGCTCCGCGGCTGCTGCGGCGTAAGAGGCCTAACTTCCTGGCAGATGAGGAGCTAATTTTACAACTTTGATAAAAGTTTCGCAAAGCTTTCGAAGCGTGTCGGTGGATCGATGACTAATAAATTGTAACGAGAGCGTTATTAATGACGGCTTTTACCACTTGTTAGTCGCTGACACACCGCGGCACATGAAATACTACCTCGCATATTCAACAGGAACGGAAATAGTGTTACATCGTATTTATAGTTGCACGAAATGTTCTGTTTTTATTACACTTTAGATGATGATATTTTTAATGGTCTGATTTGCAAAATTAATTTTTAGTCACTTCAAATAGAAATTTTTTAACATGATGTCTTTCTTGCAGCTTTATTCGAGGTCAATGAAAAAGTCTTTAAAAATAGTGATCCAAAAATATCTATGTACTCGTACACGGTCAAAGTGGCCTGAAAGGCCTACACCCGAGTTTTTTTTAAAGAGGGTTCAACCTTGTATAGATGCACGTGTATAAGTGTGACCGAGAGTTGCATGACTAAAACGAGAGAAGTCAAAGATGACGCTCGCGCCAACGGCAGCAACATACCGGGTCCTTGTATCTCTCGCAGAAGTCTTCTTCCTCGTTGAAGTGGGGTTGTTCCCCAGGGGGGTAAACGACGCGGCGCGGAGGCGCGCGGTGCTCGTCGCCGGCCGGCCCGCTGAAGCACACCACCTTCTGTTGGTCGTCACGCGCCGCACCAGACTTCAGGATGCCTTTGAGAGGCATCACGTTGTCGCACACTGGTTTGCTGAGGATAGGACACAGTTTAGATATTTGACCCAATGGCGTGTAGGGTAAGGAGCGGTTGTTACTGATTCTGACGCAACCGAAGGTGGAAGTCACATGCGTTCATTTCGCGACGAACTGATGATGTTAATAAGTTGGCTTAGGCTTACTGTGTTTTGGCCAAAATAAATGCGTCATGCTTACATGCATGGGGGATTGTTGTAATTTATTAGTTAGTAAATACTAGCATTTTTTAATAAAGCCTGTACAAACAGACGACATTGGTCGTTATTGCGTTTATTTTCATATATTTCTTTATTTTCGTTTCGTTAATACGCCAATATGCCTATATTGTTTTTCGGTGTTCTGAAGGTAACTGAATTGTACTTCTCAGACGTTTCAATTGCTACCTCTCTGACAGGCTATAACTGGCTCCATGGAAGACGAAAAACGAAAAATTCTGATAAATTTATATGCTGGTTCCGTTGCAGATTCTCTCATCAAAAGTCGATTCAATATACAGTTCAATATTTTGCGAATAATTCCGTGACAGACGGGTAGCGGTTGAAACACTTGAGAAGTCCTACCCAACTGACTAAAGTATGTACTGTTTCGTAATTTCTACGAAGAACTTGACTCAAATAAGGGGCGCGATGTTTAGCATTACTTATATCAGGAATAAATAACATTAGGACCTTCACATTACACAAGCATTTAATGCATAGGTGGTAGGTACATATTGATATTGATATAGGCATGTTAATACCTCAATCTGGTGGCTCTGAGACTGTCCTCGTAGGAGATGTGGTCGGTGGTGAGCGGCGGAGTGGGCGGACGCGGCGGTGCGGCGCTGCCCTCCTCCACGTCGAGCGCCGCCAGGCAGCGCTGCATGGCGTTGGGCTCTGCTACGGCCGCCTGCCCGATCTTTGCCAGCTGCGCGCGTGTATCTGCTAGTTGCTCTTCGCGTATTGCGTTCTGAAATAAAACTCTACAAGGTAAGTTTACTTCGGGAGCTATAGATATTCAATATTAATAAAAGATATTGGATTTATTTCGGGGCAATGCGAGGGTTCAGCTTATTTTAAGCAATAGTTAAGCCCAAGGTTAAATATCTTTATGCTGATTAGGCTTACAGGAAGCTCTTATGAATGCCATAATATTTGGGTGTTTTGCAAGGTTAAAGACAAAATACAAGAACGATGCATAAGAATACCGTCGGCACCATGAGAAAGATCACAAAAGTAAGGTTATGACATCACATGAACTAACTACTTGTACTTTATGTTTAAGGCGGATAAAGTAATCAAGATGAGCAGTTAAAAAACAAAAAAATACCTATTACATTACCTACAATTGCGTAGTGCCATTCAGTAGGGAGGCTTCAAAATTTCTGGCACTGGCCAGATTGAAAGGGTTAAATTCAAAGCACTTAAGTATGTTATGAATGTACCTACATTTAAAGCTTTTTCGCAAGTAATGTAGAAAACTAAGGACTTTTGTAAACGAGTACCAAAATCTTCGCGATTCCCGGCTATATGTAGACACTTGGCAATCGAGGAAGCCCTGAAAATTTACCTCTAGTTCATCCTTCAAGTTGCCCTGGGCCATGTGGTAGTTGCGCACGTTGTCGATCACCTCGCGCGGGAACTTCTCCGGGTTAGCGCTCATGTACCGGTACACGAACAGGTCGCAGCCGATGATCTTGAACCGGTGTTTGAACACTGGCACTATCGCACCTGCAGCGGCCGAAACAAGCATAGATCGATTTCGAATCAATCTGAGCGTTAGCACCGATCTAATTAAACATAATAGGCGTCTACCCATCTGGGCGATAATTCCGTTTGTTGTTACTAAGGCCCGGGCATTTAGCATTTGGCTCCTTATAAATAGTATCTAATTAAATAAGTAGTTATCCTGTACAAAGAAGCGGCCCAATCACGACTATGACTGGTTGAAGTAATAAGATACGTGCAGATTATATATTTAACATGAACAAATAACTTTCCGTACACTGCTCTAGCGCATCTTACCTATATAGAATCTGTCAGGCGTGTAGTAGGTAGGGAAGCTGGGGTCCGATTCCGGCGTCTGCAGGAGCATCGACTTGAGGAACTTGCCCTCCTTGATGCCGGAGTTACGGCGCGGGACCTCGCCGATCTTAATGGTGCCGTCGGCCAGGCTGTAGGACAGCACGAACTTGCGGCCCTCGTCCTCGGGGTGGATCCAGTCCAGCTCGCACAGGTACCGCAGGTTCTGTACGTTCACAAGCATACATCAGGGCGTTTATTGCCCACCCGCCACCGTCATTGATATCGCGACGCTGCGCGCAAGGATTACGCTTTGCGATTTAAAGTGAGCCAAAATAATATCTAACTACGAGAACATAATTATTATAATCTGTTCGCGCCGCCTGCCAAAATCCGCTTGCTTTTGTAGCGGATATTTCTTTCAGCAACCCTAACATGACTGAAATAAGTTTAAGTTATTTCTGAGTGCAACTCTTTCTTATGGCAATACCTTAGAGAGCCACTCTGAGCGATAAGTTATTCATATGCTATTTATGTTAGGCCACAGTAAGGCGTGTGCTAAAAAAGAATGCTTTACTTTACATGCCATTGACAAGCAGAAAAAGTAACGAACGACATAATTATAGTCTTGGATTAAAACTATATGTTTTCGGAAATAACAGTCCATATCTGGAAAACTACTGGACCAATTGTGATGATACTTTCACAATTCTCAAAGTCGAAAGATACTTAGATAATCCAATAAAAAAATATTTTTTGCAATCCGGTGTCTAGTTTCTAAGAAAAACGTGAACAAACATTCATACATATATTTATAAAAACTGGCACACTTGTTCAGAAGCCCACATAGAGCAACATATACGAGTATTATGCGTTTTCAACAATATTAAATACACAGAGGTCGAATTGTGATAACCTCCTTTTTTGAAGTCTATTATAAAAACTATTTCATTCATTTTACGCCAGTTAGTGTGTTAAAGGGAAATAATTCAATACCTAGCTCAAAAAGAAAGAAAGTTTAAATTTACTGCAACCCGGTTGCTGTTGTGTAGGCAAGCAAATTGAAAAATATAAACGCTGGAGCAAAGGCAGCTCGGAAATGTTCGCAGCAGCTCAAGGTCGCAAGCAGAAAGCATCAAAGGTCGGGAGAGCGGGGAAGTTTTGCAGTGTACTTGGAATAACGTGGCACGTTCTAGTTTCTAGGGTTTCGTGGGCAAAAGCGCAAAAAAGGAATTCCTGTGGCATGCCGCTTTTATGCCTGTTTGTCGCAGAAGGATTAAGCTTGCTGGTAAGTGGTAACTACTAAAATTACAAATTGGGGTTTGTGTTGTTTTTGCGTAGAGGTCTGGAAGGTGCTATTCCAAACCTTTTTTTTGTTTCACCTTTTATTATCTGATGCAATTAAATACTGTTACTATTTCGATGTGACGTCATTTCATAACGACGATAGCTTTACACCAGTGCTGATTTTTTTCAATAGCGGTACAAAGTTAGATAAAGATATTGATGAAACCATCACCCTGTACTGTACCATCTTAAGTGTTGTGCTTGTTTGCACCACACACTATATTTATTTATTGTTTTTATCTCTTATTTCGCGCTGTTTGGAAAAAATCATTCAAAGCGGTAAAACCGCCTACCGTTGTACCTACCCTGTTGACATATCTACAAACTATTCCTGTTCCTGTATTTTTTTTGTGTGGTGTCCCATAACAAGTATTTGTTTTGATTCGAAACTGATGAAAACGGTTAAGAGAACCGTATCAATTATTTAACGGTTAAGCAACCTCAATGTTTATACCCGTCTCGCTCCACATTTTAAAAGTAGTTTTAAAAAGTCGCGAGGCGGCTGTACATTGAAGTTGGCCGCGCCGCCCCGTCAAGATGAAGAACTCACAAGAATTGCTTACTGTTAACTTTTCCGAGAGTGCTGCAAATATAATGAAACCCTGTAGTACGTATTTAGAGTACTTATTTAGTTGGTGTGTACTGTTACAGTGGCACGGATCGGCCCGCTTTACCGGGATTATATCGCTCTCTGAGAATATCTTCGTTGAGTAATACGTAGCTTACTGTATTATCTACGTATAGGTAGTGAAACATACAGAGATCCCTAGGACACCTAAAGGCTGGGCTAAAGGCTGAGCCGGTGGTTCCCATGGGCAGGATCACTTTCCATCATGTGAGCCGCATGCTAGCTTTTCTTCCTTTTCCATAAAAAGTTATGTTACGGTATGGTTTAAAACTCCCACTGCCCCAGACTACGCAATCAACGTCAATGTCAATATCAAAGGCACTGGGAAAATTGTGTGGGTATTTAGGTAGATTGTTTTTTCTGCCCTACTATGCCCCTTCAATTAAGTAAAGTTAACAAGTGGATATATTTTCGCCTGTACATGATACTGTATATTGGTATCGTTAGTCTACTTAAACACACTTCCACCAATTCGCACTGGGTCCGCGTGAGAATTAAAGCAAAAGTACTCATATTGTAAGAGGAAGGAGACAGGACAGAGTTGACTATTAAATGATTGATTACCTTGTTAGCGTTGAGATTGTACTTGATGACGTCTTTGTGCGGTGGCTTCGGTACCAATCCGAAGCAGGACTGTAAGGAGTCCTCCGGAGTCCCGATACCAGTATGTGGCGGGTACGTCTGAATAACGTCATAAATCATTACATTTTGTTACTTACAGTTTTCTTTCCGCGATTGAGCAGTACTTCTTTAGAACTACTGGGCTTTGAATACAATTGCCGTTATTAATTTAGGTAGGTACAGTTTTCAAACAGGAGTCCCAGGAAGAAAAAATAACCTGCTTAAATATTTTAAGAGATCATAAGTGCTTATTTGTAAGCCGTAAAAAGAACTTTGACTTTAGGACACACGAGTTGTCTTATCAGTTATCAATTATTGCATAAAAATCGATGGAAAAAAGTTCATACCTAACCTAGTTTACTAAATTTTGCTAAATAAAGGTCGGAGAGACACGACCATTTACCTTGGGGAACTCTTTCACTGTCTTCTGCTTTATCTCGATGCGCGGAGGCTGCTCTATGTTCAGCATCGATCTAATAATAGACATACAAACCACTTACAGTTCATTAAAGGCTTTTTAATTAGTCAATCCACTGCTAGATTACTCCTCGCAACAATCCATTTCATAATTAGCGTTGACAATGTATTTAGCTATAGAGTGAGCTAGTTGACGTAACGCCTGTGCAGCAGAGGGGTTGGGTACGGAGTGAGCTAAAGTTGATTCGGGGGTACTTAAATCAATGTTTCTATTTTATTTTATTTATATATACGACCGAATATTATGGCCTTGGTGAGAAACTTATAAGTATTTTTCCATGTTTATACAGTAAAACGGGATGCCATTGCACAAAGATAAACATCCTTATACTCATACTATACATCTATTACAGATGCAGGCTTCTGCATCTATTACAAATGATTTAAACATTGCTTTGGCGGAACCTACTTTGATGGCTGTGTAAGCCGATACGAGAGCAGCACGGTCGACCGCACCGCTATAGGTGTACGTATAATATAACAAACGTGAAAGTAGGTTCCTTCCACATTTGTTCCTAATTCCAAATACACAGCTGACCGGATTTGCCTGAAATTAGGCAGACAAATAAACCATATTCTGAATTAAAAACCAAAGATATCTTCTTATCTAATAATATGCGAGCGAACCATTACAAAGAAGTCAAAAGCAACATCTAATTATGATGAAATTTTGCATATCGAGGACGTATTTTTATCTAATAGCTCCCCATGGGTAGTCATAGAACGATTCTTTTTAAACTATTTATTTACTAGTCTCCACCCTTGAACGTGGCCGTCACCACGGCCAGCACGGATTTAATAATGTACACGTGCTATGCACTGTTGAGGCTACACATAGGCAGTATTAATTTAGCAGTCTACATACACCTATCGATTGATGAAATATGTAAGGTCGTTTCGCCATTTAAGTCCGGGACTTGAGGTGCATTCGTATTGTAAACAAAATAATGCTACGAGTTACGACACGATGACGTAGATATTTGCAGTGTTTTATAAAGGCAATCACTGTGAAGTCAATGGTGGGAACATTCACGTGCCTACTCGTGTGGGGATAATTGACTGTTGTGAGTAAAAACCAATTCCCGGAAACACCTGCGGCCCTAACCTAACAAACTTAGACACAACTCGATGTTTACTATCAGTGCGTCGTTTTCTAGTGGTATCAGTAAGATAGAGCCGTATTAAGAGTTAGATATCCTCGTGCCACTCGTGTAAGCGCCACAGAGGTTTTTTTCTTCATCAATACTAAAAGCATAAAACTATATGTATATGACAAAAGTTATGTTATGGAATCAAATCCCAGCTTCTAGAAGATTGTGTTCCTACTGTTTGTACCTAAAGTTTATCGTTTGTTTGTCAGAAGACCGGAGTCTAGTGTTTACTGACCGTGATTTCGAAGATAGAGGTTGTGCGTTCGATTCCGACTATGGCTAAATATTTGTATGAATAATACGAATGTGCGAACTTGAGTCCAGGATATATGGAGCATATATTTTATTTATTTGGGTTTGTATTTATCTCCATTTGCATGTTTATCCCCCCATGCTTAGTAACCGGTCGTTGTAATAGTAATAGTAGTAGTAGTAGTGCTTTAGCAATACATACATACGTGTAGGTACTTATAATACGATATTATCTAACTTGCGCTGCACAGTTGAAGACTGATAGCGAATATACGTCAGTGTCGTAACGAACAAAAATACTAAAAGAATATAAAAGATAAAATGAATGGACTCAAATATTATGGCACTAACGCAAATGAGCTTACTGCGCCTAACTTTGCGTTGACGACGGGACACCCATTGTGGTCCCGTTCTTGTGCCTACGATCGTTAATCGGTCACATTTGATCATATCTTTCTATTCAGTTGTTTAATCGCTCGTTGGTGGTGTTTAATGTTTAAGAGGCCTGTTCCAAAGCTGAACTGAAAATGTCCCACTTTTTCTTTGTTTGGGTTCCGTACTTAAAAGTTAAAAAATAAAACCTTAGGGGTCAACACCGTCCATCATCTGTCTGCCACAGCGGAATATTTCAGCAACGACTAATGCTATTAATTTCACATTAATATTTTTTGAAATATTATTACTTACCTACCTAATTTTGTTTTGAATGTTCTATTTTTATTTTTAGTTTTCTTTGCAAAAAGGGGTTGAAAGGAAGTTAAGACTTCAAATCAAAGTTATGAGGTCAGGTGGGGTTTATTATAAAAGGGCTTCATACACATTCCAAAAATGATTTTTTTATGACAAAAAATAGCACTCTCGTCTTTTCTCCGAAATTTGTAAAGCGATAAAGCTGAAATAATTACAGTTGATAAACATTCATGAAAATGTATAGGTATTGCAGGAAAAATAGGATGACCTTTTAACGAGGACAGCTTTTCATAAATTTTAATTTCACTTTATGGTTAAAAAACAAAAAATGCGACGTTGTATGCAAAGCCATTATTTGAAGGTCACACTGAAAATTCTTAGAATTCCCCACGTAGAGACAATATGTTACAATATAAAAAAAACATTATAATTTTTAAAACGGAACTTTTTGTGTATATAGTTAGTAGGAGGTAGATTTCATTCATTTGTCATTTATTTAAGAAATTTGAATTTAACTCTTGAACATTTTCGTGTAATCATTTTATTCGACATTAGTTGTGGTCTCTTGTCAGCAAAAAAGCTACGATAGACTTCGGCTCGCTTTTTATGATTAAGCTTCGTCTCGAGCCGTGATTTATAACTGGTTTTATAAATTCAAACGTGGTCGTACTATTCTTACAGATGATCTTCGCGAGGGGCGTCCTCCAACAGCGACTTCTGAAGGTAGCATTGACTTGTGCGACTAATGGCAAGGACAGACAAAAGAGTTACCAATGAGCAGATTTGGACAACCAAAACCGAAAACTTGGGCGTGAGAAAACTTTTTGCTAGGTGGGTACCCGATAATTTGACCGGAGCCCACGTACACCTTCTTATGACTGATGCAACAAAATTATACAAAGATACGACGATGGGCACTCAAACCCTGTATTCGACATTGCAGCGCGAAAAGCGAAAGCGCTTGCAGGGCCAAAGTGTGAGGGAGAAAATGGGAGTTTAATTCCTTATAGTCAGATACTTCCTACATCATAATTTTCATCGCACATTACTAAGCGATCAACCGAGTATTTGGAGCCGTATAATGTAGAAATATTGGGTCATTCATCGTACAGTCTCGAGCTTACGATTATTATTTTGTTCCCAAAAATAAAAATAAAACTTCGAGGTATCCAGAGATGACAATGATGAAGTGTCAGTCGAAAAAGCCATAAATGAGGTGCCTGAGAAAAAGGGCCGTGCGCTTTTTTTTAGTAGTTCAATTGAATGGAAAAATTTATACGCTGCAACGAAAACTATTGATATTCTAAAAAACCTTCCGTGCCTCCGTCGTATAGAATAGTTCTCTATACCTCTTTTAAACTTAGATGTTACCATTTTAAAGACTTCCAATAAATGTTTAATACAAAAAAAGCGAAATCTAAAAAGCTAAAAAGTAAAATTTAAGACAATCGACAATTTACTTGACAGTTTGTAGTATGGTACTTACATACACGCATGGTAGTGTCTTGAATAGCACAGAGGGCAACACTTGAAACAGTTGAAACTTAATAATTTTCGTAGAAGTATAAAGGTTTGCAACAAGACGTGGTATTGTTGGAATCAGCGTGGTTTACTAATCAGAATCCTCTTTGTTGTTTTCTAAAGTGGTGGAATTAGCATCTCTGTCGTCACAAAGATAACACCAACTGTTGTTAAAATTTTGTCAGTTAAATATTGCAAAATGATTTGTCTATCTTTTTTTATCATTGATTAGCCAACAACGTTTTAGCAGTTTCACTATTATTCTAACTGAGACACTCAACGCTCAGCCTAAACTAGTGCGTCTAGGGTCATGGAATTTTGCTGAGGAGTTGCTAAAGGGAATCCTCCCTTTTAAAATTCTTTTCCTCACTGAGGCGATTAAAAACGGGGTGGTCTTCGAGATTATAACTCTCGTGATTATAATCTTTAGGATTGTAGTCTTCAGAATTTCAAGCTTTTAGTCAAACGTACTTTAAGGAAATTACAGTTTTGGTTCAATAAACGTTCGACATTTAAATATTGAGAATTTTGTGAGTAGGCCCTATGAAATGTATTATAAAACGAACCCTGACAAACTGCGAAGGATTGGGTAGGATACTATTAACTTTGCACTTTTAACTTAAAGGAATAGTTGTCCTTGCAGAACAAAGCTCAGTTTTACTCACTGTTCAAAGGATTTCTACTAACTCTCCCTCGGGGTAAGTCCTTTGTCATTTCGCTCGAATTCTCCATGCATCAATCGATTACATTTTTCTGTACACAGCTTAGGTTTTTTTAAAGATATTCAAAGTGAGAGTAAGTCATTACGAAACGTATTAAGCGGGATCAAACGATTAAACAAGAGGTAATTAAAAAACGATACATTAGTATCATAATTAATAATGTTTACGCGTCTTTTTAATTGTGGGTTTGCTTTTTTAACCACTACAATTGATTAATTTTCTTAATAATCCTATTTTAAAAAATCCTATATAAAAAGGAATGAAACTCATAAATTTGGATATATAGGTACAGTACCCGGCGATAAACATTGCACATCGGTCTTTGGAAAGAGACTCGGCTAATTTCGGCTTCATAGAGCGTTGTCACACACTAACTATGTGACGTTCGTCAGTCGTTGTACAGCTCCAGTAAGGTACGGACGCATTTAGTTGAAAATATATAATATAGAGTTGTTGAAATCCCTCAACTTTAAATGGTGCAACGTCATCTTTCGAAAAAAGATGAACACCTTTAGGAGGTCAGTCACGCGAAATTATTTACAATGTTTATAATTATTTTGCAACCGAAGCAGACAGATTTAAAAAATGGCTCCGACTATCCTTCACCATCGCACTCAAAAAACCATTGCCTAGTGGAAAGACATAACCTCGTGTATATGAACAAGGCACAGTAACCAGATTCTTTTGCTCGTCATTGTATTTAGTTACTACACAAGTAACGTCTAGTATATGTATACGTTACTGGTAATATCTCCGGGAGAATTTGTCACAGTCGACGATAAGGAAGCGGCGGCCCAGCACAAATACCGTCGTCCCAACTATAAGGTCTTTCGGGGAGTAGTATTCCGTCACCTCCTCTTCGCTTGTTTCCATCACGATCGACGGAAATGACACTGTAATCAGAAGGATCCTCGATAAATAAGTAAAAGCTCAATATAATTAATTTTGTTGCAGTAACAAAGCAATAAAAAAGTAAGTGCAATCTACTGGTCGGTTTGTCATGTGACACGGTACCAGCGTCTAATCACAGAAAAGGGCCTATGCCTTCTTAAAGAGATTCAGAGTAGATAATATGAAACTTCTGCTTTGTCGAGTTGGAGAAAGTTGCTCACCCACTTACTGAGATTAAGATTTTTAAGACAAGCGCAAGGGCGGCTCGGCGTCTGAAAGACTTAACAAAGTGCCTTTCCAGCTTTTGCTGCTTATTACTTGTCAAATGTTGTCCATTTCAATTGAAAGTCTTATTTTCATTTATGTAAAAGTTTGATTCATCAAGGGCTTGATTGACATGCAATTTACAAACCCAACATTTTAACGCCGCTCATATCGTAAAAGTTTTTTATTATGATTGAGCCATTAAAGAAAAGATATCAGTAGGTATTCACCCTAACTTCAAAGCACATATCATTTCCTCGTTCATATTTTATAGACATTGGTGCGTAAACCTCCCGATTCCCATTGACAACTTATGATAACTTATTGGTATAAGCATTAATATTTTTCCATAATCTAAACAGGTTAACTTAGGTATCTGTATCAATAATTATTAGCATTACTTAAATATTCAATATGAACTTCGACAAGTATGTGAACGATATTAAAAACTTTTAATGTGACTTGTGAAAAATATATAATCCTAAATATTATTTTTAGAAAGAAAATATTAAATATTAATATTATGATGTCATCTGCTCATCTACATATGTTATTTTATTGTTATAATACATATTAATTTGTATGGATGAAAAACTTATTGGAGACAATCTAGTAACGGACAAATAAAGTGTGTCGGAATAGTATTTTATGCACCTGCTATATAATGAGAGGCCTTAAAACACGAGTGTGTTTTTAGGAAACTAGCGTCAGCGAGTTTCATAATAGGATCACACGAGTGTTTTAAGGCCTAATTATATACAGTTGCATACATTACTTCATCTACACACATATCATAACTGCAAAAAACCGTAACAACAAAAAACCAACAAACTAGTAATGGCGGCCATTCTATCTATCCGTCAAGACGAACGTTTTTTTAATCATAGACAAACGAATGATGGCCCTATTGTCATGTCTCTCGAGATCAAAAAGTCGTGCGTTTAAATTAAAAAATCATACTGAGTTGACGTTTCGTATCGATAACTGTTTTAATATCTATGGATACGAGAATAGAGACCAACTTGAATTTTGACAGCAGTTCCAAATTTAAATTCATAACGTCAGAGATATCGATAATGTGATCACCAATAAACACAGACTACTAAGAGATACTACCCAATAAAGAACAGATTTACCTACTACCACAGACAAGAAAATTCTTATAATAACATTGGTTGTAATAATGCTGGTGATTTTCTATGGTTTTTGAACGCGTTATTGAGCAATTACGATATGTGTGTAGATAATGGTATTTTATGCAACTGTTGCATAATGAGGGGTCTTAAAACATGAGTGTGATTTTATGAAACGAGCGTTAGCGAGTTTCATAATAGGATCACATGAGTGTTTTAAGACCTAATTATGTACAGTTGCATACATTACTTTATCTACACACATATCATAACCGTAAAAAACCGTAACAGCAAAAAACCAACAAACGAATGACAACAGTAATGGCGAAAATTCTATCCATCCGTCAAGCCGAACGTTTTTTTTTAATTCATAGACAAACGCATGAAGTCCCTATCCTCATGTCACTCGAGATCGAATGTCGTGCGTTTATATATAAAAAAACATACTGGATTGACGTTTTGTATCGATAACTGTTTTAATATCTATGGATACTAGAATAGTGACCCCACTTGAATTTTGACAGCTGTTCCATATTTTAAGCTCATAAAGGTACAGAAATCGGTACTGTAATGACCATTACAGTACAGAAATTGGTACTGTAATAACCATTGCAGTACAGAAATCGGTACTGTAATGACATTACAGTACAGATTTGCCTACTACCACAGACAAGAATTTTCTCATAATAAAATTGGTTGTAATAATGCTGGTCATTTCCTATGGTTTCTAAACGCATTATAGAGCACTTATGATACGTGTGTAGTAGATAAAACAACTTAAGTACCTACAAGAAATGTAAAAATACAAATATGAATACACACCAGGCTTTTCTTTCCACTTCTTAGGCAGCTTTGTTTTTTTTAGTAACAATGGAAAAGGATCTTTTCCACCCCGTCCGTCGTGAAGCTCCTATAATGTTTAAAATGCATAAAGGAAACAATATTTTTGACTTCAGTAAACTCATCGCTCAGCATATACCATATACGTTCTTTTTAACGAGTTCTGCACAGCTACGATACCTCCATGTTTTCTGACAAATTGCTCTGCGAGCTACGTTCTTGCAGGTAGTACAAACCTACTCGTATATTGTATTCCTACTATCTCGTATCAGAATTGAAACTTTAGTCGCGCACCAGTAACGCCTTTTGAACTTGCTTTTTAAATAATTAAAATTAAAATAATTCGTGGTGTTTTTTACCTAATACAAATCTCATGATGTATTAAGTTCTTAACCGACTGGCGCCCGAAGGCAAAGCTATTATTGTACTTTTTTTATTAGAGCATTTATAAGACTCCATAAAAGAAAAAGGTTTCCAATTCGACATGTATTTTTCTTCTCTACTCGTAGTTTATCGCTATAACCTCAAAGCGGCATTGAACGTGGCTTCTATTGTTTTAAATGAAAGTATCTAATCTACTACTAACAATTTTACTCTCGTACGTCCTTTATTTTAAGGTGTCATGTACCAAATTTTGTCTTTGAAAAGTGTGAATAAAATATAAATAAAGGTAGATTAAGGTGTAGTAGTGGAAGCATTAGTTATTCCTCAACTGTGTGCCGCGGCGCAGCCGCGTGCGTCGCTGCGGACGCAAATCAATTTCACTGGAGCGCCTGCTCAGTCGGCGCAGCAACGTGCCATAAACAATCATCACACCGTAAACTAATATAGCCTACCCTAAAGCATTTGGGGCGGTTGTCCATAAATTACGACAGGCGATTTTGGCGATTTTGGCGATTTTTCGACCCTCTCTCAGCTTGCTGATCTAAGATGTCGTGAGATATTGCTCGACCTCCCCCCCCCCCCTCACGTGAGATTTTCCAAAATGCGTATTTTTAATGTAAATGAGGTAATTTTTGCTTGATTGCGTTGGATTTAGTTAGTGAAAAAACAATATCTTATTTAAGACTTTGTAATTACTAATTTAAGACTTTTAAGTACGTATGTTCGGTGGCGGTTAAAAAATCGAGTGGGTGCTATGCGACTTTGTGGCATTAACATAACCGCGATATATATTATTACATATGATTTAGCCAGATTTTAGTGATAAAACATTTTTTACTTAATTTACTGTTCCTTGCCCAAAAAAAACGTCATGTCTGCCGAGACGCCCCACTCCCCCATGTGAGATTGGGTGAGGTCTAGCTGATCCCCCCCCCCCCCTCCCGTAAATGCCTCACGTAATTTATGGACGTCCCCTTTCCATAAATGAAGATTTCTATATATCATCTTTTTATTCAATTTTTACAGCCTATACGCAATAGCGTGTTATGTACGGTCGGCAACGCATGCGTTTAATTTGTTGTTACACCCGACTAAACTGCGTTAAATCCTGCAATACTTATGTATTACTAAGTTAATCTCGTTTTGTTGTGTGGGAGACAGCCAATAAAATTTACTAAAATTATAGGAGTTCAACTCGGCTATGTCACTGAAATTATACTTGTATAACTGAAAGCAAAATCACACTGAAGTGGCACTTCAGTGAATGAGGACGTTTTACTGGCCGTAGCCGGACTCCGCGGCATCGCGTATACAAATGTACTTTTTCAGAATTTGATATTTCGATTTAATTGGGTCGTTATAAATTGTACTTACTCGACCAAAAGAGTCAATGTACCTTAATAGCAATAGTATCGTCTTGAAGGAAATACATCATCTTGTACTGGCTTAGTTCTCCATTTTCGGCGTCGCGGTTGTCCCAATACACGTCGAACCTAAACAGAAAAACCATACTTTCATCAGTCCGTAATAATATTTTCTTAAACATTGTCGGAAATGTTGTCAATATAATACAGCAAATTGTGCTAGACATTCCAGCTAATTTTATCCGAAAGGCCTTTGGTCAGGTTTCCATAATAACTCGGAGTCACTTACATTAAATGGACTCGGGTTTTTTTGTGTGTACCTCTTATAGTGAAAAATATTTTTCCGTGTATGAACATCCTACTTGTGATAGTTTAAGACTTATGAATTGTTTTTCAGGATGTATTCAAGCGATTCGCTTCAAATTTTGAGATGATGTTCTTTAGATAGATTTGCATCGCCACCCAGAAAACCAATACTAGATCATTATCATATTAAAAAAAAGATCAAATAAAAAAATATTTCTTTATGTGGTTGTGAAGTAGTACAGTAGTGATTTTTTTCTCAAAATAGACCATACATTGGCCTACTGCTTGCCTAAATATCAAAATTTTCCAGGCGGTACTCCTACCAAAAATTTTTCAATAAAGTATACAAACTCTTCAATTATGTTTTCTTGTCAGTACTAGCATGCTGCGTTTTGTACAGTGAGTGAGAAACCCAAAGGCCCACAGACCCAAGGGATCAGTGGTTCTCTTAAGGTAGCTGGTTGCCTGAGGCAGCGATGATCACTTCCCATCAGGTGGCCCGCGCTCGTTTCTTCCCCATTCCATAAAAAAAGTATTGAAAATAAATAAATCGATTACCGCAATCGCTTCGTTGAGTAGCCGTAAATCGGTAAGCACCCTAATAAATAAAGAAGACATGCGAGAGGGCGCCGGCGGGCGCGGCTGCTGAATGCTTGCTTGCAGCAGCTTCGCTTTTGCGGTGGATAAGGCTTGGACGGCAATATCAACTACTTTTGACCTAACTAACTTTTTTACTTTTGGCTAGAAGGAAAATATTCCTTCTAGCTTGAAGTTCACACATAATTGGCTCCACAACAAAGGACAGTTAAATAAATATAGCCCCCACACATTGTCGCCTGACACGGATGTGTAATGAATATTACAACGCTTGCAATAAAAATATAACTGCGAGTTATATTGGTGTCTAAAATATTGTAGGTCACATTCGCGTTTTAACATAAGGGACTTATTATTAATGGGTCATAAAAATGCGGACGCGACTGCTAAGAAGTGGAGAGTCAAGTCGGGAAACTTTATGTCTACCGTGACCAATAATCCAGCCGAAACGTGTTCAGAAAATTATAAAGCCCTTTCAAGTAAATTTCCACGAAGCATTTCAATTGATGAACGAGTTCTATTAATTCGGTATGAGAATACTGACTCTCGGAATACTTTTTAGAGTGCCAAAACTTAAAGGAAAAAACGGAATCCCCGGCTAAGCAGCGCGACTAAACCGCCTGAATAATGTGAAAGCGCTCTTAGGGATACGATGACTCTCGTGCCCGTCCGCCTGTCTTTCGCAGAGGTTTTTCACGACAAATATCTATTTGTCAGATTTTATTGACGTGCAGAAACATATATTTTAAATCTATTACAGATTGGTGCAAGAAAAAAGTTTTAAACTACGTAGCGTGTGATGAGAATAGATACTTACGAAATGATATGATTTCATAAAATCAGATTCAGGTTTATCACTGCTAAATTACGTGACGCTCATGACGATTTTTTGCCAGAATGTCATCCTCCGTCTTGGATTCAAAAGATAATTGGTTAGATTAGATTTAGATTTATCACTGCTAAATTACATGAATGTGATTCTTATGTCGATTTTTCATTTGGAAATGTCACCGCCAACTTGAATCCAAACATGTCAAATTTGTATTTAAAATAATTATCCTTCAACATGGATAAAAAAAAATTGAGTGCTAAAACAATGATACCATCGCCATATATGTGCTAAGTTTTTTAAATTATTTCCGCACATGTGCTGCTATGTATTACTTTCTGCAGGCTTGTCAGCTATGTACCGCCCCTCTCTCCGAATATGAGAAAAGGAAAAAAAATACTTATGTTATTTGCATGCATTAACATTTAATTAATTCATCATATTTTGTAACCGAAATTTCTTTCGATTTTTATTTTAAATGTTTTTAACATTCAATTTTAACATTCTATTGTTGCAGGTTCAAGTCCTGCCATTGCCCTAATTTTTCTTTGTGTTGTCATTACAATTTTAATTTAATTCATCATAGTCAGTGCGAGCGGTAGGTAATATTAGGTAATATTAATGTGGCTAGCGCTGCAATCTGCGAGAGCTTTTGTTCTGCGCTTCCACTCAATCAACCACTGGAAGTGGTTTCTAGTAATCCTATTGCAAGTTGCAACACAGTGGACAATCCGCTTTTTATTCACCAGTTTATTCCCATTTTCTATTTAAATTTACTTAACGTTTCAAGGGTCCCGTAATGCTAACGAGGAGCTCAAAAGTACTTAAAACCGAAGATAAATGAGTATCTTTTTATAATTATGTTATATTAAATACCATTGGTGCTGGTTGCTTTATTTGCAAAAGCTTTTAAAAGTGAGAAAATTACAGTAATAACCGTTAATGATCCACTAGCGCGAACCTGATACACCGATCTTAAGTATTTCATATTCGCCGGCAAGTGAATTTTCCACCGTTTAATTTTGGCTCTATTCTTCCACTTCGTTGTGGATATATATAATGTACATTGGAACGTCTGAGGCCTTCTATAAGGTATTTTAGATTAAAAATAAAGCAAATTTCAAGGATCCTGATAAATACTGATATTAATATACTTAAAAAGGAACACTTGTAGGATCTCTTCGTTGCCCTGCTGTCTGTCGGTTTCATATTAAAAGACAAAGTAAGTAAGTTATTTACACCTTGACAACTTGACACATCAATCGAAAATAATTAAACCGGATCTCAAAGAGTTCAAAGATATTTTAGGTAGGTTTACAAGTCTGTCAGAATTTCATAAACTTATTCATAGGAATACACATTTATCCAAATTATAATCAAACTTTACTATGACATGTATCCTTGCGTTTGTTAACCAAAGTGTGAAGAACAAAAGAAAACTTCTTATAGGTATGAAGAGTATGTTTGTCGAACCATCAGCTAAAATATCCTTGAAGAGGAACTATGATAAAGACACGTACATACATACAGTCAACCAATTTGATTTATTTCATAGGTCACTGTAGAACGTCGTCGTAATATGCCACCGCTGAGACATTTATGACATTTATTCAGAAGGTTCTACTGTATCTATGTAAGTATGAATCAAATTGGTTGACTGTACGCCTTTAATGCTGCATGCTTTAAAAGCTATTCTATGACCTATAGTCAAGTACCTACATAATACAGAGAAAGTTTACCACAGCAAAGCACGAGAGGATAACCAACTTGATTGATTTAAATGCAGTAATCTGACGCTGAAGACTACAAAGGCCAGAGTCGGTGGCCCGAGGGAGTTTGCCGGCTCGGCAGATGCCGCTTCCGTGAACCTCCGATTTGATTTGTCAAGGAACGAGCAATTTAATTAATGTAACGCGATGACATATGGGCTGGTGCGGGTTTACAAGTACATAACAAATCATAAAATTCCACAAAAAACTTAAATTGTTGTAGTTATGAACCTGAACTGCAATTTTTGAATCGCACCGGGTGACTAAAGCTTACCAAAATGGCCGTTTTTCATATAGATTCGGCCATTATGGTGAGCTTTAGTTACCTGGTGAGATTCAAAAATTGCATCACAGGAGGTTGGTTTTTGAGGACTGAGCGTTAGTTTTAATGTTTTCTTTTTCTAAAATTTATAAAATTGCTTAAATTCTACTTTTTTGACTATCCTGTCCTTAATGTTAAACATGCGGCCTCGCATTGCATTCGTTATTGTTAAAATATTAAATATTACTAAAAAATACGAATGGTTTTAGTATTTTGCAAATGTTGCACAATTCTGTTTTCAAGAAAAGATAATCTTTAACTAGCTTTTGTTTCTCTGTAATGTGTGTGCCTGTTGGAAACGATTTTTTGATCAATTAAGGTAATTTTGAATAGGTACCTACTTATCACAAATGGTAGTGGAATTGGCTTGTGGTGCAAAATAAAAGCAATAGTTAAAATAACGCAGCGCTTTTTTTACCCCCAACTCAAAAAGAGGGAAGTTACAAGTTTAACATGTGCATCTGTGTATCTGTATGTGGCATCGTAACTCACAAACCGTTGGGCGGATTTTGATACGGCTTTTTGTTTCTTATATCGTCTCGGTGGGTAGGTGAATTTTAAACAGATAATTATAGTTAGCTAGCGACCCGCTCTGGCTCCGCACGAGGGCAATTAGTATGTAATGTACACAAAAACCTTCCATAAAAAAAAATCTCTAAATGACAGTAAAAACCCTATCAATATCCCTTGCGAGGTTTAGAAGGAGTAAGCGGTCGAAGATACGAGGACAGACAGGAGCGAATAGCGACTTTGTTTTAAACTGTGTAAATAAAGAAGATGAATGAGGAAGTGTAGTCAAGAGTCATCTTTATGGAATTGGCCTTAGTTAGAATGGCGCGGCGACCTGTGTCAGCCAAGTCTCGGCTAGCCGTGACGCAGCCGTGAGCTGCCGCCAGGTATAAATGCATTTAGCCGAGCAGACAGTTTTCAAAGCGCCACCGCCAGCCAGCTGAGACTGCAATATTATAACGACGAAATGCTATCTGCATACAATAAAAGTTTTAACGAGCCAATTTACGCTACGACATAAAATTCTCGACAACTTATTACGGCAGAAATATATTTCCAATTGTAGCCCATTAATTCCATCCATGAGTGCCTTCTGCTTTCATAATATAGAAACCATTATTTAGTTTAAGAGTATTAACAGATAAGTAAGAGTATAATTTTACATTGGAATTTCTGTCTGCAGATAAATTGATTTATTAGTGATTGCTCGAAATCGCCCTTCCTAAATCAAGTTTTGCTGCATCATGATCAGATATGTTAACTTTTTTATCGTTTTCATTGAAATGTAGTATGAAAATGACAAAGGTTTACTGCCGATCATTGATTAAATGAATAAATTTGTTCCAATAATAGTACGGCCAGAAATAGCTAAACATTTTAGTACCTTGTTTGTTGCTGTGAGTAATGTGACAAATTCGAGTAACTCTAATTTCATACATTACTACGACAAGGTTTTTAAGTGTACGGCTACTTCTGAGGGCTGCTGTATGAGTCGGTAACACTGTCACCTTAGAATTTCAATGAGAACGGTAAAAAAGTTAACGATGTTTGATGATGATCGTATAGAAAACACGTGGCCACCTTATCCAGGGCTAAATTCACGTTAGCACCGCTGGGAAATGTGGTTGTGTGTAGAAACCCATAGGATAAAGCTAGCCGATGTTTTGCTGAGCTATTGGCTCATTGAATTTGTACTCGTAAGAATGCTATCCAGACAACGTAATCCTTTTGCTTCCAGGTCACGAGGTCGTGACAGCATCCCTGCTCGATAACGAGGGAGCTAGCCGATCTTGTCATAGGAAAATCGCGTACAGAAGTTTTCTCTTGGTTTCCAAAAACTCACTACTAAAATGTATACTAATATCACAGACATAATAATATTATACTAGTACTAATATTATAATGCAAAAGTGGTTATGTTTGTATGTTTGTACTAGTGTTTTTTTTAAATATTTCTATTCAAAAAAATCTGATCATTGGGAAGGACTGTTATTAATGTAGTAAAGTTATTTTAAATATAGTTTGAAATGGATTCCAGTGGTCGTATTGACTTGAATTTTGGTATGTGTGTGTGTAGATACGATGACAATGCAATAACAATACCGTCAACGAAAAAACTTGTAATAAAAAAGACATTTCTAATAAAAAAAAATCTTAATTTAGCATAAACATGCTAGCCAAGCTTTAGCGTTAGGAAATCTAATTTTTAATGCAATTACGATTTTTTCTGTACTATCAATATAAAACCGCACATTTAGCCAAATTTGTTTCGCACGTGTTTTCTATTGTTCTAAGTAAGTTTTCTAAGGCATTGCATAAAATTTGCTCACTAAGCCAATTCGTTATAGGTTTCACAGTTTTCAAATCTGTGCTAGTACAATGCGGGTCAGCTTTCCATTTAAATATCAGTCAATTCCTTAACTTCAAAACTGGTACCAAAATGTCTATTACTTAACTTTACAAACTTACGCGAGAACTTTGCCGTCATATTCCAAAAAGCGTCGTAGGGGATCCTCCTTCTTTTTCTCTCTGTGAGGCGGTGCCACTTTCTTCCAGCGCTCCTTCTGCGAATATTGATCCACGGGCAACTCTTCTTCTTTCGA
The DNA here is from genome assembly GCA_963691745.1 of Ditula angustiorana. Lineage (NCBI taxonomy): Eukaryota > Metazoa > Arthropoda > Insecta > Lepidoptera > Tortricidae > Ditula > Ditula angustiorana. The sequence goes on from OY829472.1 coordinate 24,995,541, forward strand.
TAGCTCTATGCCTTGCGACTCCAACCATTCCTAAAAAGGAACAACTCGTATTCAGACACTTTTCAATCGATACAACGACGACGCCTTACAGAGTATGACTGGCAACAGAGCACCTAAATTAAAACTGTTTCGATTTATAAATAACACTGGTGATTAATGTCATCGTTATTATGTTTGAATAATTCTATTAATAAAGTTTTTGTGGATGAGCACGCGGTTTTAGCCATTTGCCGTTAGGCAGTCAAAATTCTCGGTGTTAAAACAAATTATTCAAATGATAATTTATGATATTGATCTAACAAATATTAGTATGTTTACTTAAGTAGAAATACTACAATTACAGTGAAAAAACTGGAACAAATTACCTTGCTACTCCGCGAAACCAAGCGCGCGGTTTCGCGGAGTAGCAAGGTAATTTGTTCCAGTTTGTTGATATGGACCTCCTTAGCAAAGTAACGCCTGAATCTATTAATTACAATTACAGTGGTTAACTAGTTATTTAATACACTTTTCAACCGACTTCAAATAAAAGGAGGATGTTCTCAATTCTTTGGGCTTTTTTGATTATGAAGTAAACACCTACTAAACAGTGAAATAGGAAACATGACAATAAAATCTAACAAAATGTGCACACATTTAATTACGTTAGGTAGTACCTAAATAAAACACCTAGATGCATACGTTAATAAAATAATTAAAAAAAAGGTAATGTTTTGCGGGTGATAGGATCTTGTGCAAGGTCCATCGCTACCACCATCTTGCTCGCTAATCCTGCCGCTAAGCAGCAGTGCTTGCATTGTTGTGTTCTGGCGTGGAGAGCAAGACAGCCGGTGCAATTATTGGCACTAGAGGTATTCCACCTTAGCCCTCTGGGTTGGCAACGCATCTGCAATCTCTTTGGTGTTGCGGGTGTCTATAGGCGGTGGTGATCACTAGGCTTAGGACTTTTCGTAGCATACCGTGGTTCTAAAATCTATGGAGCCGCTAGTTGTAAAATAATATTTCTCAAAGTCAAAGTTATCATTTTTTAATTTCCGTATATGGCTCTATCCAGTATTTAATTTCGCAAGTTGTAATAGTGCTCATTTTCATTCTCATTTGTCTCTAATCAAAACTTACAACTAATTTTGTCAATATTTATAATTTTAAATTGCGAATGAGTTTGAACTACTCACTAAACACGGACTTTAAAGAGGATGCATATTAGGTAAATCAAATTGTAGAGTCACATGTGATTAGTAATTAATATTATTATATAGGTTTATGATACAATTAATTATGCTCGATTAAAATAAACTCAGTAACAATGTGACAGTGTAAATAATTATATTTAATATTACATCATACTTTTTGACTTTGACTTCGAAAAATTATATTTCACATATGGCGGCTCCATGGATTTTAGAACCACGGTATGCTACGAAAAGTCCTAAGCCTAGTGATCACTTACCATCAGGTGATCAACTTGCTTGTTTGCCTTCCTATTTCATAAAAAAGAAATAAACCCGATAGCTCTTTTTTCGTAATCAGGGTCGCTAAGGGCAACCGGTCGTCCTAAATGCAATGTTCCAACGGAGCCGCGAACACAGCTAGTAATTCATAAATTTTAATACTGTTTTAAAAGACCAGTCAGCCCAAGTAAACCCGCTTTAGTATGACCTTTTACATTATTACTGCCGACATGCAGTAGGTAGTTACATTTAATCGAGATCTTTGTAAATTCTATACGCTAGTATAGACTAAGTTTACGGAAATAATGATTAAAATGTTTACCCGGTCCGTATGGCCCGAAAAGTAAATATCTATTTGGCTAAAAGCAGTTTCCTTTCTGAGACAGGTTGGTCTACTGGCAAGCTTGCATGCAATCGGCGTTGCCGCGAGGCAGTGCCAGTCACCGGATCACTAATAACACTTGCCAACCGCAAACATTTCTGTGTTAATAAGTCTAGGACAACCGGTAAATGCACTTTGAACGTTCAGCCGGAAACTTGTCTAGCCACATAATTGTGGATGAAATCTTGCTTGACTTTTAGGGAGGTATATTATTTCCTTATGTTTTCGCGACTTGTAGACATTCAGGTAGGTATTTTAAGCATGAGCTGTTTAAGGTACCTTACTAATAGCAAGCATGTTTAAATTGCCTTTAGCAATTAAATAACTCTATATATAATTAAGTACGATGAGATAACTAACGAAAATACCGTAAATAATAAGGGTATGATTAAAATATCGCAGTCGTGACAGTAAACGTAAATCAAGATTATTTTATTATATTTTTTTTACTTACTTACTTAAGATTAAGTTTCGTGAAAGTCATAGTAATTTATGCATCATGGGGAGAAAGGTATTAATAAATATTTTCAGATATGTAGTGTATGAGACACCTAAACAAACCAAAAAACAATCTTTAATGACTTAATTTTGACTTTGAAATTAAATTTTATGAATCATATTATCATGACGGATTTTTTAAAATTTAACGTATTGAGTGTCAAATTAAAAAATGAAATTAAAGACGATTTCGCAAAAATCGCGTCCGCGTTCTTGGGTTTATACATGTTTTTTTTGCCAAAAGTAATATTGCATGCAAGAGGACATTTTATGACGAACCTTCGTATCATTTTGAACCTTATAAAACACTTTGACGTATCAACAATGTTACACGCCAACAAGCGCTTCGTTCGTCTTTCTAGTATACACTAAGTTTGTGTTTCATGGCAATACCGTTACAGCCGGCCCGAGTCTTCGTATCGTGTCGTAATCGTAAGTAACCCAAGCACCGCGCTCGCACGTCCGACCAGTTATGATTTTGGCTAGCCGACGACCACATAATCAATGTTATGGACATTGAACTACATACACGGGTTTGCTATCACCGCCTGGGGACACTTTTTATCTCTAATTCCAATGCAGGCTTGCCAAAGTTCATTATTGTAGATATTTCTGATGGATGTTTAATGTACATAGGCTATGCGTGAATAGTCACGTCACGATGAATGGATAGCGGTACATACATATTCCTTGGCCGGCGTCGTTTATTTATTCATTCGAGGTGTTACCATCTCAGCGAGCAGGCATCTTTTGTGTCGCGTGAACACGTTATTGTATTAATGATGGTCCTATCCCTGGATGATCCGGCCGTGAGGTCGTACATCGTCTACAGTGCGGTATTAGGATTGAAAATGTTGAGTGTCGCAACGTTGACATCCTTGACCCGTGGGAAGCGTAAGGCATTCGCGAATCCAGAGGACGCAAAGGCGTTCCAGGGGAAAGTGACAGTGGATCAGGAGGTTGAACGCGTAAGGCGGGCGCACCTCAACGACTTGGAGAACATCCCCGCGTTCTGGCTGTTGGGCGCGCTATACCTGACCACGAGCCCGGCGGCGGCGTGGGCCACGCTGCTGTTCCGCGCGGCGACCGCCGGCCGCATCTTGCACACCATCGTCTACGCCGTGGTGCCGCTGCCGCAGCCGGCGCGCGCGCTCGCCTACCTCGTGCCCTACTTGATCAGCGTGTACATGGGAGTGCAAGTGGTGCTACATTACGCAACAGCATTGTAACTGTTTCAGTCTCAAAAGTAAAACCATTTATTTATACTTAGTCGTGAATAGTTTCTGTTTAACCTCATTTGTCAATTTTCAATCTAGTTAAATTTTCCTTACCCAATGGAAAAAAGAAATATATAATTAAAAAAATATATATATTCTGTGAGTTCTGAGTCTAAAATTCATAGTTTCCAAAGAGTAGGTTAATAAATATTTCATATCAATTATAATTGTTATAATCCATAGGTGTTGGTTATAACTTATAATTCATGTAATCTTAAGTCACTAGTTTAGAAACTATATTATCATTGCCACATGCTTAGTCGAATGTTGAATAATTTTATCAGTTCCAATTATGATCCAACATTGGTAAAAGACAATTAAGACAGCCCTGGAAACCAGATGACAACTAAAACAACTTTAAATGTTGAAATTCCAGATTAATAAATGTTAGATACTTAATGTAATATTATTATGATTTTGTATGTATCAGCCACTAAGTATTCCCCATTTCACATAAAATATAGTATAAATTACCATAGGTACTATAGTTATGGTTTGGTATGATATAATTGTGTTATACGAAAACAGCATACTTAGGTCAGCAGATTAACAGAGATTTAGCGCTAAAAAGATGTAGGCATAACGGACTGAACAAGGCGCCCAAAAATATGTGAAGTAGCTCTAATATCCTTGACACTAGAGTGCTGTATTGAGATATTGCAAGCATCTTGCCCACTTTAATATTATTTTTCACTCTTCATGCTCGTAAAGTTCCCCATAGATACTTCGTGTAGACAAGCTAAAGTACCACTTTTCCCCCAACGGGGCCGAAGTAATATTGTTTTAGCTCCTAGACGCTAAAGTAAAATTATTTTATCTACACACATATCATAATCGCTCAATAACGCGTTCAAAAACCATAGAAAATGACCAGCATTATTACAACCAATATTATTATAAGAATTTTCTTGTCTGTGGTAGTAGGTAAATCTGTTCTTTATTGGGTAGTATCTCTTAGTAGTCTGTGTTTATTGGTGATCACATTACCGATATCTCGTGACGTTATGAATTTAAATTTGGAACAGCTGTCAAAATTCAAGTTGGTCTCTATTCTAGTATCCACAGATATTAAAACAGTTATCGATACGAAACGTCAACTGAGTATGATTTTTTAATTTAAACGCACGACATTTGATCTCGAGTGACATGACAATAGGGACTTCATTCGTTTGTCTATGATTAAAAAAAAAAACGTTCGTTTTGACGGATAGATCGAGTTGCCGCCATAATTGTTTGTTGGTTTTTTGCTGTTACGGTTTTTGCAGTTATGATTTGTGTGTAGATAAAGTAATGTATGCAACTGTATATAATTAGGCCTTAAAACACTCGTGTGATCCTATTATGAAACTCGCTGACGCTCGTTTCATAAAACCACACTCGTGTTTTAAGGCCTCTCATTAAATAGCAGTTGCATAAAATACTATATGCGAAACATTAAAATAATAAATGGACCCGATTATTTTAAATCAGTTACCACCAAAAACATAACAAAATATATCTGACTATGACTACATAAAGCAAGAAGATAGCAGCTATGTACATTATCGCTGCTACTGATAAAATGTATTTATGATCAATCAGTTCTAAAAAAATGAATTTACACACCATCATCGTTTCTAGTGCGTCATGTTTGGCATGACATGACACAGTAAAATTGATGTTTCTAGAGCTCCGCTAGCCGCACTTTGGACACGTTTTCGACGTTTCCGTACGAATTTGAGACGTAAATACCGAACACGTACGTATACGTTTCGAATATAGTATTTTATGCAACTGCTATTTAATGAGAGGCCTTAAAACACGAGTGTGGTTTTATGAAACGAGCGTCAGCGAGTTTCATAATAGAATCACACGAGTGTTTTAAGGCCTAATTATATACAGTTGCATACATTACTTTATCTACACACATATCATAACTGCAAAAACCGTAACAGCAAAAAACCAACAAACAATTATGGCGGCAACTCGATCTATCCGTCAAAACGAACGTTTTTTAAATCATAGACAAACGAATGAAGTCCCTATTGTCATGTCACTCGAGATCAAATGTCGTGCGTTTAAATTAAAAAATCATACTCAGTTGACGTTTTGTATCGATAACTGTTTTAATATCTGTGGATACTAGAATAGAGACCAACTTGAATTTTGACAGCTGTTCCAAATTTAAATTCATAACGTCACGAGATATCGGTAACGTGATCACCAATAAACACAGACTACTAAGAGATACTACCCAATAAAGAACAGATTTACCTACTACCACAGACAAGAAAATTCTTATAATAACATTGGTTGTAATAATGCTGGTCATTTTCAATGGTTTTTGAACGCGTTATTGAGCATTTATGATATGTGTGTAGATAAAGTATATTACTAGAGCAGGAGGGAGTCACCACAGACTGTGTAAATGTGCTGAAATATTGGTACAACAACCAGGTCAATCAGGTGAGGTGGGCGGGAGTAATGTCTGATGAATACAGACTCCAATGTGGGGTGAGACAGGGTGGTTTGTCATCTCCGATTCTATTTAATCTCTACGTCAATAAGCTGGTTGAGGAGCTCAGCAGCACACATGTCGGATGCTATATTGATGGCCAATGTGTCAATAACCTGCGTTATGCGGACGATATGGTGCTGCTGAGCCCCTCGGTCAAAGGTATAAGGAAATTGGTCGACATGTGTGAGGGCTACGCGGTGCGGCACGGTCTAAGGTACAACTCTAAGAAGAGCGAAGTGGTTGTTTTTAAATCTAGCAGGTTAAACCCTTCAGTTGTGCCCTCGATTGTGCTGGGTGGGGTGGCTCTTGGGGTTGTGGACCAATTTAAATACCTAGGCCATATCGTCACTTACGACCTAAAAGACGATGCTGATGTGGAGAGGGAGAGGCGGGCTCTGGCGGTCAGGGGGAATATGATTGCTCGCAGGTTTGCTCGATGTACGAGGCAAGTTAAGATTACCTTGTTTAGAGCCTATTGCCAGGTATTCTACTCGAGCAGCCTGTGGGTTAATCACACTAGGCGTGTGTATGGTACGCTGAGGGTTCAGTACAATAACATACTCAGGATGCTGTTGAGGATGCCGCGCCGCTGCAGTGCGTCTGCTATGTTCGCCGAGGCGCACATAGACGACTTTTACGCAGTAAGACGGAAGAAAGTCGCCTCGTTGCTGAAGCGTGTGCGCGGCAGCAGCAACGGCATTGTGGGGATGTTTGCAGAACGCCTCGATTGCCCTATCACTAAACACTGGGTGGGGATTGTGACGGGGCAATTAAAATAAAATCATTGTTTCTCTCTTTTTCTTGAATGTGTTTAATCAATGATGTAATGTATGTATACTAACGATGTAATGTGTGTATGTATACTAATAGGTAAATAAGTGTAATGTACCTACTAACAATTATATGGGTCATCTGGCCTGAAATAAAAGATTTTTATTTTTATTTTTATTTTTTTTATTAAAAAAGCGACCAAGTTCATCCTTATTTTGTAAAGTAAGGGTAGGTTCATTATTTACCTTTTGTGCCTAAGAGCGATAAATAGGAGTCCCGTGAAGCGGGGCTCCGTCGACTTTTCACTGGGTCCCGATTACCCGTCACACGAAAGTTAGATAGGTACAGTCAGCTTAGCATCATAATGATGACTAACAATACATTATATGAACTCCACATTTTATGGAAGTCATTATGATCCCGTTGTTGAAGTTTGGACTTAAAAATCTTTATAACAAGTACTATAGGTACAGGTAAACTAGACATTATAACTTTAATACATTAGGTATGACATCAAATGGTGTGACTGATTTTTTATGACTTTCGTCGAATATGGCCCGCGTAAATTGTCATTCCAATTTATACTATTCAAAATGACCACTTTCAACATTATGATTGATACAAGTTATGACTAAAAACGCAATGGACTATAAAAATCGAAACTTTAACTTTATGGCAGTCAATATAGACCCTAAGGGCCCACCTATGCTGCCGACGCGAGAGTGATAAACCTTAACAACATCATCGCATCGCGTGCGAATAGAGACAAGGTGACGATTCACACGAAGGCAAGATTGAAAGGAAAATCAAATAATTCCTATTAACTTGACAACCATAGCAATTTAAAAAGCTGACTTTCAATTTTGAGATATTATAATTAGCTTACTATTAAACAAAACAAGCAGGTTTACAGGGTTGGTAGCAAGTGTTTATTGGAAGCAAAAGGCTTACATCCCATTCGTACAGCTAACTACATTGGTAACTGTCTCTCTCTCTCTATCACTCTCAGCATATAGACGGCTGCTGAATGCTCTTGATGCAACGTCTCTAGTTCATGTCGGTCCAGTTGTCTTTTTTAAATCGTTTGGCACAGATCTGCCCCTAGAGTCGGTGTCGACGCCCAGTGACGTCAGTATAGGTATGATATTTATTATAATGGGTACACTACGTGTGAATGTGATTTTTGTTTGTTCTCGTTTTAAATCTTTTGGAACTTCAGATAAAACAATTATTCAGTGGCAAGTAGTCAATTCCGTCCCCCTCCTCAGATTGCTTGTAACCTAGATAGAATCCAATGATGAAGAAGCGTTTGTATTTAAAGGGCATAAAGCAGGGTATTCTTATTTATAGGTCGGGCAGCGCGGGCAGGGCAGCCTGCTCCTCCAGCAATAAACACATCTCTTTAAGCCGCGCGGCCTCCCCGACGACGACGGCTTTATTCTAAAAGCCATTCGAAGGTTTTACGATGCCCATTCGTTTCGCATTATTGCTCTGTTATTGCATAGGAACCACGTTTTGAATTTTAACTTGAATAGATTATCTCTCACGTTTTTTTTTTCATTACATATTATCAAAATTGTATTTTCTCCTTCATAAAAATGAGATTAAAATCCCTTGCGAAATATTCCAAAATTTACGAAGCCAGACTCACGGTTTAGGGGAATCCGGCAATTTTATCTAAACAATCTTGCCTCAACCCGTCCATAATAATAATCATCCTGCAGAAACCCGAGAACCGCTGACACGGATTAACTTAAGCGCGTTTGCTGTTTAGTCAAGTTCTAAATGTCTATCTTTATAATGAATACTTAAACTCTATCTTTAATGATTTGAAGTAGGCATTGATCTATAGACACCTGGTATTTGCCAGTGTTATAGTATAACTCGCTCGCTATCACCTCCAGCCAGCCATCCCGTAGTTGCTGCCTATAGGTAATAGGCGCGCCGCGGGACGAACAAACAACTGTATGTAATAATAAGACCGCGCTGCGCTCAATGCCGAGTGGGTACGAATAGCCAGCTGGCGACGCGTGTTGTATTTTTTTGAGTTCGAGTCTCAGTTTGGGTTCGTCAAGTAAGATCGAGAGTCACACTTCGAACAATTAAGGGTAAGCTTACTTCATCTGTCAATTACAATTAAGCATGCATTAGTTTTACTACAAAGGTTATGTGTGGCTTATACATATTATCCATAAGACGACAGTTCATTAATCCTGACGACCGGGTTTGGGTAATAATAGCAGCGAACTCCGTTTTGGGTTGTGACGCGTAGCATGGCTCAGTGAAATGCGTCTCCAGTGCAGTTAGAATGGTGGTATAAGCACAGTAAACAGCGTCACACGGCATGAGTATCTGGTTTATTATGTTCCGCGTGTGTCCGCGGCCGGGACAGGGGGGGGGGGGGGGCGCGGCGCGCGGCGCGCGGGAGCGCCCGCCAACACGCAAGGTCATTCGAATGAGATAAGCAGATAAAAGTATAAGTACCTAGGTGTACCACGTTACCTACTATTATACAACAATTATGTGACAGTTCAGTTATGCTTTATTAGTATTGCAGTGATCCCATCAGATGTTGCACTTTGTAGCACAAGACATATAAAATGCTTCCGTGACAGACTGACGGACAAGGCACGGCCTAAATCCCTTGTACTTTGATCCTTCAAAGTAACAAACATGCGTTTCTTAGTGGGCGTACTAAGACAGGCTTTTTGGAAATTCCACCATTTAAGGGTGTTGTGTTAAAGGAGGGATGGAGGTTAGTATGCAACGCAGACAAAGTCGCGATGGAAACGTAGTCTTATTATAAAGCAACAAATGACCCCTTTTCTGCTGTCTATTTTGTGGTGTTGTAATTAAGCTTCTTATCCACGTACTGTCATAATGATCTGCCACCCTCCTTAAATAAAAATTCAGTTTTTCTATAATCGCGGTACGTAGCCGAACATACAGCACTTCAATTTGTCACACTTCCGTATTTCGAAGGTAAATACCCGTAGAAAACCGATGTAGAGTTCATGACATGAGATGTTTCTTAAAACCGTAAACAACAATTATCGCGAGAACCTTACTTAACTGCTAAAATTATGTGAGCTGAGTAAAAGTTACAAATGAAAAAACTACCTCTGTCCGAATCACACCTATATGTAACAACTAAGCACGGCTGCCCCGTAATAGAACCCTTCTCAAACCTTCTTCAACGTCGCTGAGATTATACACACAATACCTTGTGCAGTCAGGCTACAATAACTACCAAACCCAGCTTCATAATATCAAACGTTATACGAGGTTCATTTTTAATTTATTTCGAATCTACCTCTATTAGATACCGGCGATACCTAGAGATTTTTAGCTATTATTGGCTAAGTCAAGCCTATACGGTTGGCACACTTGCTCATTTTCTCGCTTGTTGCTCAGTGGTCTCTTTCCTACTGGACTATTCATAAAGAGATGGACTAGCCTACAAAGCAAGTCACGGCCTGTAAGTTAATACATGTATTGTAACTCACTGTCTATTTGTCAATCATTGTCTATTTTATTCTAATTACTAATTGTCTTGCACGGGCAATAGGCATTGTGCATATGTTTGATACGTTACACCCAGAAGCGTAGTGGTTCTGCATTACTTTATTGGCTAGGTATAATAAACGTTTATTCGACTGCAGATCGACAATGTACTATGAGAAAACTACAGAAAGCAAAAACTATGAATTTACACGACTTTTAAAAATTGAAGTTCTAATGAACCGCTAATCTCTTTTAATATACTCACCTTCGTGAAAAGGTCGCATGACACAGTGTGGAAAACCTTTCCGAATATACAAATATCCTTTCCGACGTCCAAGTCCTTCCAATGCCAGAACTCGCCGAGATCGTTTTTAGGTATTTTTCCGCGCTTTACCATCCTCCCCTGCCACAAGCCTGAATTCTGAAACAATTACTATTCATTACTAAGTTCCTGCTAGTACACATTCCTACTAAAGCTGGTAAAAACCGTTTTGGAGATAAATAGGAACATTCGTTTGCACACACAAACAATCTCTCACCCTAAACGCATATAATATGTTATCTTTTCCGTTCCGTCGTTGGTAAAAAGGAGTAAAAGGGTTAGAACCATTATCATCCTAAGAACTTTACTGTTGCTTAAAAATGTGAAAATGCAACACTGACACTAGCTAAAGTAAATAAAAAGAGAGAAAAAATAATACATTGGAAAATAAGTAGTGATGGATGGCAGATGTACCCTACAATCAACAGAGACTTTTTGATTCGCGTTGTTTTAGGAAAGTAAGTAGGCACAGGTAACTGCGTAACTTACATTTGAAAATCTCTCTTGTTATTAATTAGTTTAAAACATAGAAGGTTACTTTACAGAATGTAAATGATTCGAAGTAAAATCTAGGCATAAGAAGATATTAGTCCAGAATAGGAAAGGCGATTACTCCGAGGTGCCGGGCGGCGCTGGCGGCTGGCTGCCAGCGAACAAAAGCTGCAGCCGGCCGGCGCTCGCATTCAAGGCAGACAAATGCAGTCATTTGCTCGCTCTGCTTCAGCTTCATCTTAACAACCCTAAGCTACCAATTCTGCTGCGTTGCACATCATGCATTAAATTAATTGTACCTACTGGGATGCCTTTATAACGATCACACATGTGAAAATATTGATCGCCTTAGCCTAAATACAGTTAAGTATTGTTACAGTCTTACTCAAAGATACTTAAAAGATATTACAAAGGTTCGTTCCATTTTGGACTTTCGACAAATATGACCCGCGAAAAAAGGAATACGTTAACTATATAGCCAAACAGCGTGCAATTTCGAGCTACAATTTCTATGAAGCCATTATTAATCTATACATATTGTCTTTAGACGCTAATTCTAAATACATACAAACAAAAAATTGGAAAAGAATAGATTTCTAGGAATTCCGGAGTGTCATCGCTTACTTATAAATTTCATAAGATGTAACAGAAATAAAAACCTTGGAGCATAATTAGACATTTTATAAACACCACCTACGAACACGTTTTCACGTGTTAATATACAATAAAACTATGTACGAGTGACTAACTGTAGGCGTCAATTTAAACATCAAAATCGAAACTATAATTTGAATAAAATCTCTGTATACGAGATACCTAATTATGTAGGTAACTAATTAACATTCTTTCATGTCGAACAGGCTGGAATGGATAGTTGTGTTAAACCACAAACCAAATTGTGGTTTAATCATGTTAACAATTATACGGTTAAGAGTGTGTATTTGTATTAATAAGAAAATGAAGCGTGCTTTAAAGTCGCCATAGATAATGATTTTATAGATATTAATTTTGAAGGTAGGTATATAGTAAAACTTAACAAAAAACAGCGAAAAAGCATTAAACTATAATGTAGGTACTAACGTAATTATAACTAACGCGAAGAATTCAAGTACTTATTTAACTTATGATAAAAATTCAATTAAGTATTTATGTATATCGTTGTCATTTTTCAGAACGAATGACGATGTAATAGTACTCTTAATATAACGTTAAATGTGCAGCTTGCCGTGCCTTAACAATAACTACGAGTAGATCATAAATATTTATTTACATAGGAGGAATTTCAATAAAGTGACTACGGTTGAGTGAGAGGGCTGTGTTATGGCGGCATTGTTCGTCTCGTTACTGTTGGAGATTAATGACGCATTTTTTCGCAGCAGTCTGGGAATGATAAAGAGAATTGAACCGAGAAGCGCCTCAAGCGACACGTCCAACGCAAACCACAACGCGCCGACACTCGGAAGGATGCACAGGCGTCGTTATAATAGGATGGGTCCCCATTTGCCGAGAATATTTCATTCCCTACAGCTAAAGTCCCCATTCATCATATTGTAAAAGTACCTTTCGTATTTTATAAGAGAAAGTAACTCATAATCATCACGATTAATAGGATAGTGTATCATGATTCTTTTTCGTTGCTGTATTTCACATATTTTTGTTATATGACACCTGCTTCACTTGACTAGTTGACTGGCACGAAGAATGTTTCTATTCTAATAGTTTTTACGTAAAACCGACTTCATGCCCTTAGCTTGATGATGCATTCATATTGAAAAACTTGCAAATATCTATATGATAACAAAATTATTAAATCGCTATATATTTGCTCACAACATTTGAAGAGTTCCGTTGATTCCTCATGCATCTCATGATCAAATCTTGATTATAAATAAAATAGGGCCAACTTATCTTATATCAATAAAAAAAGATATGTCCAAAACGATCAAGCCATCTTCAAAATAATCGGTGAGCATACCAATACATTAAAAAACAAATATACGCGCTGAATTGAGAACATATTATCCTCCTTTTAAAGTTTAAAATGTGTAATTGCATTCCTTAAGCAGAATTTTTATATTAATTATTATGTGGTTGAAAGCAAAGCAAGCGCGGACGAGACGGCAATAACGCCCGGCCGCCGCCCGCCCTCGTGCTCTTAAGGGTAATAATATGTCTGGTAAAACCGAAACCCATTTCCAAGTTGGTCCCAACCATTTTCGTCGCAATAGTTTGTTCATTCCTACCCTATGGTTGAAAACGTTGTTTTATAAAACACGTGGCGTCCACAGCGTCCACGATGCCCGCTTGGAATAGTAAGTGGGTAGGTAAATGGCAGAAAAACAATATCTACAAATATTGCCTGCGCCGTACCGGCAGTATTTTACAGTTAGGGTCAGTTACACCGCAAATTTTCAATGAATCAGAGTGGGGCGGTGAAAATTTAATCAACGAAGCCAGGGAATTACAAACGGTTTATGTTTGGATATTTATTTACGCCGTCAATCACTTCGCGTCGGGCAGATAATTCCTCACGGCGGAAATGCCAATTCGTGGCGGAATTCGCCAAGGATAGCACCGGGCAGGGCAATTACCCACGTCATTAATGTCATTATATTATCATGTATATTAATGGGCCATTAAGCGGGATTAGAGGCTCGTTTTTTAGGAAGCCGCAAGACCCAGTATATTTATTTCGCTTAGTAATCAGGAACACCATTTAAACTGCCCAGTGCTGTAGGGCATTCAGTATTTAGTAATTAGATTCTTGTCTGTACAGTTCCCTCCAGTGCTTTTTATTCATCGCGAATTCGTAATAACTATTTCTCGGCATTCCCCTTCCTCTTTTTCCTTCTATCCATCTTCTATTATTTTATGGTACCCACAGTGTTGTATAAAATTTTCTACCATTTTCCCTTTTTTAGATTCCACCGTATTTGAGATGTTTCTCTTTTCTTTTAATCTTTCCGAAACCTCGTTGTTGGAGATTATTTTGGTCCAATTTATCTCCTCTATTTTTCGTCAGCACCATATCTCGACTACTTCCAATCTTTGTCTGTCCCTCTCGTGTATATGCTACAGCTTATGCGGCAATAATACCTAATTTATATTTTTATAAATGAAGTCTTTGATGATGAAGATTTTGAAATATTTGATTTTATTTCGGGCCATAAGTTTCCTACTAGGCAATTGCTACCTTTAAATAATTAATAGATTTGCGGAGGTCCATATCACCAAACTGGAACTTCCTGTTTGTTAATTGCTACCTTTGTTTTGATATCAGCTATGCGTCTCAAGTCCTCCATTAACAGTATTATACTTCCCAAACATTTAAAACTTTAACTTAAACTTTAACTTCAAGCTTGCGGTATTTCTATGTTTTTTTATTTTTACTTTATGTTCGTCATGCTGTGTTTTACTTCTAACTACTCTAGTGTTTTAGTCTTGTTTAATTCAATCTTTAGATTAAATTATAACTTTTAGGGAATTTAATTTAACAAACTTTATCAAGTGTTTCTAAATGTTGATTATGTTCTAAGTTATTGGCGAATCTAATAAATGTTGTACTTTTACCGTTGCATTGAGTAATAGCCCTTCTTTTTCTTCGTTTACGTAAATAATAGTTTTTTTTTAAAACACTTTATAAGTTAGATAAGGTCTTTACGAGATTCGTATGTTATGATCTGGTTTTCATTTTGTTGTAATGGAATATTATTAGTTAGTGAGAGAATACGAAGCTTACTTTGACACGTGGCTCCATGACGGTGATGGTGTCGTCTTCGATGAAGTAGACGATGTTGACGATTCGCACACGGTAGCTCTCGTCGGGGTTCTCGTACACAGGCTGCTTGAAGAAGGCGGTGAAGTTGAGGCAGCGCTTATCGTAATGCACCCAGTGCGGGACCACGGCCGGCAGCGCGGGTTGCTTCACGCGCCCGTAAGTCAGCGAAGGGTCGTAGCTGGGGGCATATGTTCAACTACTGAGTACTTACCATAAACAAATCAATCAACAAAATGCACTGAAGATAGTACAGATGACTTCAGGGCTATGTTCACTATGGGGTTTACTGTAATCTTTCATTAATTTTCTTTCATATTTAATGTCTATTATTATTTCTTTTTTCTTTACTTTACTTGTAGTGCAAGACTTTGCTTTTTAGAAAAAAATCGTGATTCTAGGTCAACCGAATGTACCCTATTTATTTTTACTTATGAAAGACAAACTTGACTTCGTAGTTGAAAAAACATCACCAGTTACACCCTTTCAGTAACGGTTATTGCTCCAACGGCAAATCTAAGTTTGTAATGTAATGATACATTCTTTTTAATGCAACAAATTAATAATTATCGGGTTTTTAGCTTTACTTAATTGTGTCAAATTTCATAATTCTAAGTCCCTAGAAGTACCCTAGAGGTTTTTTCTTATTTGCGCTTGATTAACAGACGGACCGAATGTTGTTTAATACTGAAGACAAATATGAAAGATGTATATGGCTTAGATAAGTCCGTATGTATATGCTGGACAGATAGATGAATATCTGACCCGGGGCGTCTTTAGAAAACGCGGTGCGCGGTCGGTTTCAGAGATTGAAAATGTAATTAAAAAGGTCGAGCACGTTGGCGACTGTCAGTCTGTGATTGTTTCGGTACCCTCTTCCTAACAGCTTGACATTTGTTGTGGTTAAAACGCCAAATTCAGGTTACAAATGAGAGACTTTTTTGTCAAATGTTTTTTTTTGTATGGCTTGATGATAATAGGGTACAAAATAGAACACTTTGATCCTCTTTCTCTTTGCCCTTTGCCACACTTATTTCACTAAAGGAATATTGAACTAGTAATAAAATCAATTAGGTATAAATAGATACTCGTTACGGTAAAGGCGATATGAATCAAAGTAAAAAGCTTCCTGAGTCTGTGGTTACCTGCCATGACTGGCAACATTGAAGTCATAAACTCCGAGCCCTGGTACACCACTCCAATTTTTTATTAGGTTAGGGGAACGTCGGGCTTAGATACGTTTGATGCAACACGATATTTAGAGGCGCGCTTATTGACTTAAAGCCACAATTACATTGTTAAGTCCGCCCCATATGGCGCGCTGGGCGCATCAGTCTTAATTCAACTCCCAACCTGGTCCGACTGCCTTACGTTAACAATATTATTTTACCCACATGATGACCATAACATATAATCGAACAGCATATACGTCACTTTGCCTTTACACCGTTGTTAGATACAACTACCACGTCGTAAACGAAAACTGATAAGTATGATCGTCCCATAAAGATACGAAGATTATGTATATGTCGTTATACAAATCAAGAGTACCAATCCCTAAAGGTTAGGTAGGAGAGGTTTCATGAGTACGCGGTTACTTGACAGAGTCGTCGGGCAGGGCGAAGGCATTGCTATCGACGTCGGTGGCGGTGCCACCGGGCCCGCGCACCAGTGTGTCCGGAAACCGGTGCCCTTGGTAGAAACGCAGCGAGCTTCGCATGTGGAACTGCGTTTTCGTGGGGTCCGAAAACGTCAGCCCCGGCAGCTTCGGAAGACCCCATGCCATTCTAAGATTAACGAAACAACGCATCTTTAAATAATAATTATAGAAAAATTATATAACTAAAATAGCATAAATGGAGCATTAATCGACTATGTATAGTTGTGACCGAAGCCCTGATGCAACTGCGTGGCAAGATAATTTCCAAGGTTGATAGCCACGTCCCAACTGTAAGCATCAAAATGCGTTACATTCACCCTGGTCGCCCTGTTATGTTTAAATCGCTGCAATAACGGTGATAATTACTTCCCATTAAATGGTTCGCATGCGCGCTTGCCTCACCTTTACATAAAAAAACAATGCGGATTTTAGTCGCATATAGAAACAGGTAATTAAGTAATACTTTAAAGGAATACAAATTGCTACGTAGAAGTCAGTAGTCAGTATTCAAATCAAGAATGACTTTGCATGTTACATCACCATAGTCATCATTGTCGCTAAAACTGCAATTAGGTGCGTCCATACATAAGTTGCGAGTGTCTATTTTAAAGCGGCACCGTGAATAAAGAAAATCAGGCTTCTGAAATATGTATGGATGAGAACAAACAGCTGCATCGAAGGCTGAGGGCGACGTGTAAGTTTGAGGCCATCTCCTTGGAGCGAACTTGGCCCTGGTTCTTCATTGATAATTTACAAGCAAGAAGCAAAAATAGGTCTACAAACAGTTTGCTAAACCAACTGCAAAACGGCTAATGAATAGCGCAGAATGGCATTTATCATATATTATGCATCAATCGTGTATTTGCATACAGTTCTGCAGCTCAAACGGGTATAGAAAAAAAGTCACCAATATTACTTTTGTGGTGCGTCTTAAAAGAAACTGGAATCAAAATAATAAAATCGTAAAGAGTTTATAGGTTCCTTTACATCGACACTTACTACAATTTTAACGAGTTCCATTATAATTAATAGATTTCTGCGTTACTCTCACTCCAAATATGGCTCTACTTCATTAATTTTAATGTGAAGCTGTTTTAATCACAATAATTGTAAGTAATAGGAATTTAAAGCAAAACTTACTTCGTTTACTTCGTTGACTTTGAAACAATAAAATGATTAGCTCGCTTAAAGTAAAACAACTGTGCACAAACTATTTACAAATGTAAAAGAAATAAAAGGAGACTTCCAAATCAATGACCAGGACAGTGAGTAAATAACGTCGCCTGGTAACGGCGCGGACACGCGTTCCCTCGCGTTCCCGTCACGACGCTTGCCAGCGTTGCTTGGTTGCTTCATTGCTACATTCCACCTCTTTGGTACTACTAAAAGTGAATCAATAGAATAGGGTGGCTTGGAAAAACATGAAAACAACTCAAGTAAAAAATACCCTCTTTTAAGTCTGGTTAAAACCAAGTTTGAAGAATCCCGTCTTTATTAAACTTTTAAAAAAATATATCAAAGGACAATTTACACCAATTCACCAAGTCCCAAACTAAGCAAAGCTTGTATTAAAGATACTAGACAACGGATAAACATACTTAAATAGATAAATACATAATTAAATACTAATAACATCAATGACTCAGGTACAAACATTCGTATTCGTCACACAAATATATGCCCATACTAGGATTTGAACCCGGGACCTCTTGCACAGTAAGCAGACACCGTAGAAAGAGAAAGCTATAGAAAAATGGACGTCTTCCTTTTCATTTGCACAAGAATAAGATATAAATATGAATTTGCTTGTGAAAAAAAGAGACAGAGCTTGATATGTTCTGTCCCTCATCCCATGTTTAAATTTTTCAAGGTCAAATTTGCTAGGCATACTTCTATGCTAAACAGACTTTGACGTTTTGTGACAAGCTCAATCCATGTCACCAAAGCTCTAAGATGTCACCGGAAAAATTACAAAAAATGTCCGATTTATTTAAAATTACGTGGACTATTGTTTATACAGGCGTTAAGAACAATATAACGAGTCTGCAGAATGGTGCGATGTTCTGTTTTAGGCTGCAAAAGTGACAGTGAATCGAAAATTGATGAACTATCTTTTCACTCTGAAGTTTTTAAAAATTTGATCTTATTTGACTTATTAGAACAGATGTTTCATATTTTGTGGTTTCTTCCCGCTTTACATACACATCCCAACGTGTTTCAAGATCAAATAAAAGCTGTTTTATGCATTTTTAGTTGGTGCTTTTTACATAACCTTAAAACTCAGTGTTGTCACTTTTTCCCACGAACATTACCGTGAAGCCCCGTGAAGTGTATTCTGGATTTAACTTCCAGATTCTCCCACGAACCACATATACGAGAATCATGGATTGCACCTACTGGAATCTTCCAGAATGTGTTGTCAACACTTTGACCGAAATCTATTGTTACAGTGTGGGTTTACTACATAATTATTTCCTACTTTTTTCGCTTTAATTAGGTACCATTGTTATTATTAAGAGTGATTTTATAAATTCCTGTTAATTATTAAAAACATTTTCCAAAAGTAATTCTTTTTTTCAATTTAAAAATATTGTTTTTATATTGACATCGTAAATGACCCCAGGGAAAACTGCCTTACAGATGGTAACCCTAAATTTTCATGTGTGTGTATTTGCTGTCCCTTTCGGAGACACGCACGACCTCTGTCTTCCTATAATAAGTCTATGGCAGACACAAGTGCCACTGTGCCATACAGGTCGTCAAAGTATACTTACTTACTTATCCACAAAGGCATTAGAAATTATTAAATGACATTATTCCATGAAACCGTGGCTTGTTTAATGTGACTCACTGTGATACACAAAGAGGTGATATATATAGATTACAAAAAAAAAGATCCTGACGAATTGAGAACCTCCTCCTTTTTATTAAGTCGGTAATAAAATATAGCAAATTGTAAATGCTAACGTGTATGTAACGTATGTTAGAGTATAGTACTTCTAATGTATAATATTTAAATTTTTCCTTGTTATTTACCTAGAGCAAAAACTCAAAAGCCCAAAAACACAAACATACAGTGTATAAACATAGACCACGCCACTTCGTGTGTAGTTGTTTCAAAAAGAAACATACTAAAATAGGGACTGGACTTCGCAATGTATTTTATAATAATTAACAATCGAATACCAATAAACAAATTACTATTCAGTAAATACGGAACCCTCTGTGCACGAGTCCAGCTCGTACTTGATTGCTTTTTATTATCTAGGTAGGAACCTAAGCGAAGTTTTATTATTCATAATCCATTGTCATACTACAACATTTTTTTTAAATAAATGATTTATAAACCATCTGAGCAGCACTTACAGAGTGCAGTAAGATGTATAAAAAAATATGTACTCTTACATCCTCTTTTGAACCGCAGACTATATAAATCGATAACAATTCCAATTAAGCCCCGGTTTCCTCTCGAGTTCTGTTTTAGAAAGGCTCTTTCAGAAGCGAATCCTTTATTAACGTGTACGTGCTTTGTACTAGATACTTACGCTTATATCTCCTGCCTGAAACACGTTGATGCATTTTCCTTCAGGGCTTTGCATCAAACTGGGTTACAGCATATTTCAATTAAATTCTGTTTTGAATTTCCAAAGTCTGCGAATATAATACGTTCATTAACACTGATAGGTACACGAGTACCCTAATAGTAAATATTTTCCCTTATTAACTTGATAAGCCAAAGACTTTATAGTTTAGTTCCAATTTACAGACTGGCTAAAATTACGTATACCCCAAACGATACTAAAGTCCAAACCAAATAAATAAAAAATTGTATTCTATGTATTGTCTTGGGGTTCTAACTTATCTTAATAATACCTTGTCGTTTTACTAATAACTTATTCTTACTTATTTTATAAATTGCGGAAGAAATGATGTTTAAATATTTAGATGTTTGTATATTTGTTCTTCAATCACGTATTAACGGATGGACATGGATGCATAGGTACTAAATAAAGTATCACAAAAAGTGTTAAGGTGGATTCCGGTATTTGGAAATTTTCGCAGTCATTTGTTTTTTGTGGCTAAATGGAGTGACTTTTTATCAATTCGATTAGTTTTGTGACAGTAAAACGCTGTGTCTTAAGGCACTGTGTTTAGTTTTAGTAAGTTCAACCTGATAATCTATACATATAATAAAATCGTTAAGACAAAAAAGTCTGTACATTGAAGATTAAAAAAAAGAACCACCCAGGGCGACTTAAAATGAGTAACTGAACACGATAAGACCATTTCATTTTTTTTATTTGTTTGTTTGTTTGTTTGTACGCCAATCACGTATTTGAAAAAAAGGGGAAGAAGGGGCAAAATGGGGGGGGGGTGAAGTTTGTATGGAATTTTTTTTAATGATTGTTCTAGAATCATGAAACTCAGAATTCATACTCATTATTTAAAACAAAGAAATACCTGTTTCAGCATTTTTTCCAAATCGCTTTCAGAAAAGCAAAAAAGTGGAATTAAGGTTTAAAAATACTTAACTTCATACAACTATATTTTAGAAACAAATGAAGCGTGACTTTTGAAACTTGCTACACATAATCAACATCTAATAAAGATGAATACAAATTCTCAGTTTTCCAGAAATATGCTTTATTTGGCGGTTTTGAACAAAAGAGTGCAACAGAAAAAAACAGTTTTTCTCAGTACATGAACTTGCAGTACTAATATCGCGATAATGGTACGGTCTAATCATCCTGGATTAACACAGGATCATTTTTATTCCGTAATTTAACTTTGCTCTAATAATTAAATAATTAATTATTTAACTACTATTGTTTAAATTATTATTTCACTCTCAAATTAATTTATTCTAATAAACACATCAAATTAAATTACAAACAGTCAAACTTAAAAACTAACATTAAATAATAAACATAGGTATATTTAGACAGTACAATAACACAAACAGAATTAAAACTATTGCTAACACTAACTTAACCTAAAAAAAAACCCACTCCGCATCGCACCTGGCTCAAACGCGCCCATCACGCTTGCCGCGTTGCCCCGCTGTATAGCCAGCGAGATTTGCTGAACCAGGTACGACCCGGAGCGAGGGTCGCAACCTCTGTCCCGCAACCGACGACCTATCTCCCAGACCAACGATTTCGCCTCCACACCCCAGGAGCCGGCCGTCTCAACCGCAACAGGCACGAAGTCGTACGTTGGTTCCAAAGCTGAGTATTTAAGATGCTTGGATTGCGCTGCACTCTCAGCTGCGGACCCAGCAACCCTAGAGGTGTGACCTAAGTGTGATGGTGCAAAGGTACTCACACAAGTTGCATCCCACAGGAGACAACGCCCTCTCCGCCAAGGAACCAACGTCAACCCATCGGGCCTCTTGCCGTCACTACGACTTAATCCCGGTGGTTCCAAAGCACAAGGTACATTGGCAGAAACCATTGCTCTGTGAATCAGACCATTAATTGAATGGTGCCTTGAGAACCGCCCAGCGGATCTTTGGCAACTAAGACCATGGTGGCCATCTTCTTCTACCATCGCCCCACACACGCATTATTTAATAGTTTTCATTAATTATTTGACGGATTTGGATGAGAAACGGAGATAGCCTCTACCCTGGATTAATACATAGCATACTTTTTTCCGTAAATATGCATAGTTCTTGCAGGATAGCGATTAATGAGTTGTGCGCGGTTCTTCTTCACCTTAAAACGGCTGGGCGGATTTAGACGAAATTTGGAATGGGGATAGCTAAAAACTTGGATCAATATCGAATTTTTCCGCAAAGATACAAAATTCCTACGGGACAACGCTAAACGACTTCTACGCGTTACGAGCAGCAAATAATCTTGATGTATTTTGGCAAAAAGATAAGTTGTATTTTGCTCCTTTAGGCTTCTTGGGCTCACTTGAGCAGGAATAAAGACAGGGGGACGCTTGCTAACGTTATAATACTGGTCGCCCTCGGGTCTTGCAAGTTACTCAAGAGTATTTATATCAGCGGGACGCATCATCGCAGGCGCTTACATGGAGCCCGCACTTCAGGCCCGCTGGAGGGGGGTATAGGAGTTATGTGCTAACGTCATACCGCCGCTCGCGATCCGGGCTCGCAAGATGCTCAGGATTATTTGCATCATTAATTTTTTATACCATATAGAAAGGAAAAGAAGCAAGTGGGTCACCTGTAAGTGGTAAGTGATCATCACCGCTTTTAGACATTCGCAACACCAAGGATACTGCAGATGCGTTGCCAACCCAGAGGGCTAAGATGAAATACCTCTTTATATTTATTTCAGACTAGCGGACGATCGCGACTTCGTTCACGTCTATGCCTGTCACGGATAGTGTAGCTTTCTGTGTGTGAAAGAATTTTTGAAATCGGCTCAGTAGTTCCAGAGATGACCCCCTACATACAAACAAACAAAGTTTACCTATTTATTACATTAGCGTAGAGTAGATAGTGTACATGTAGATTACTGTAGATTATTAACCCATATTGGATTAGTAACAAAAGGACGCTTCATCAAGGAATGCTACGTGGACGAAGTCGCGGGCAACAGCTAGTTTTAAATAATTATGCATGCAGGTCGCCTAAAACTTAAAGTGTATCATTATTTAAAATCTGTAACTCGACGTTCCAAAATCAAAACACAGTCGTGTAAGAAACATAGGACCCTTTATTGTATTAGAGTAAATTGACTCGAATTGCTAGAGTCATACCCACTTATTCATAAAAAGATAACAATATTTTTAAGCTAACAGATGAATTTGTCCCTTTCATTTGAGGGCAAACGTCACAATGACAGAAAAGAAATAAAACATGTTAACTAACAAACGTTTACGAAGCGCTTATGAATAAGGGGGATAGTATTTAGCCACACTAATACTGCATTTTGAAATTCCCGCTTCAAACAAAGCAATCTCCCTTAAAATAGCATGCTTAGAGGTGATTTAAGTAAAATAAAAATTTATGCAAATAAACACTATTTACACGAATTTATGATGTTAAAAAAAAATGTTTGGAAAAATTATAGATACATCGTTAAGTTTCTTGCCCTTATCGTCTCAACGGCCAAGCTTTTCACAAACCGATGGTACCGAATGTTCCTGATGTTTATAAACGCTTATGTAAAACTAGTCTGAATATACGTTGAGGTTGTAATACAATTTACAAATAACCATTTTTTTGCAGAAAATCACATTCGTAATGGCGTACTTACGCAGCATTGCATTGAGTGGCCGCGGG
Organism: Ditula angustiorana; assembly: GCA_963691745.1. Lineage (NCBI taxonomy): Eukaryota > Metazoa > Arthropoda > Insecta > Lepidoptera > Tortricidae > Ditula > Ditula angustiorana. The sequence goes on from OY829472.1 coordinate 25,019,428, forward strand.
GGGTTGAAGCTTGGCTGGCGGCGGTTCTCCCGCGCGCTGGTCTTCTCGGAAGAGGTACAGGACGCCAAGGTGGCAGGAAAGCCCTTAGTCGCTCTCGAGTCAACCATCATCACACACGGCATGCCTTACCCTCAAAATTTGGAAACTGCCCTGGCCGTTGAAAATATTATCAGGGAAAAGGTAACGTGCAAGCGTAATAATCTTCAGTTTTTAAATTTACCCACTCTTATTAAGGATGGACATAATATACAGAATTGTAAATAGGAGGCCAAGTTCGGTACAGTCAGCCTCAGAAGTTGCTTAACACTTAAGAACCTTGTCGCTCGAATTTGTCACATTACTGTCAGCGGCAAAGTACTAAAATATTCAGCTACTATAGAGTACAAGGAACGTTCAGAGTGATCGGCGTCGCCGACATACGATTTGAGACCTAAATTCAATAGAATTTTTAAACCATAGCTATTGAAAGGTTACCATTTAAATCAGAATTCTTAATACTTATACATAATAGTTAATTTGGTTTCCGCACAAACTGGTTGTTATATCTCCACCCGTCCTACCATCGCTATTCCCCGTTTCATCATTCGGAGTACCCTTTCAAACATAAACCTCCAGTTCAGTTATTATTATACCTTCACTGCTTCATGTTATTATTGAATGCATCGCGCCTACGCCCAAGTTTTATCTTCTAACTTTGATACACCGCAACTTGAACCCACGCGCTCTACTAAAGCGATAACATTCTACGTATAAACTTTAAATAGACACTCGACAGTAACTTTCACGCGGTTAGCTTTAAGTTAAGAGGATTGCTTAGCTTTGGCTTTCCTTCGTGCTCTCTTTTTCTTCTTCTAATTTCATATAATCCAAGCGGAACAGTCTGGGGCAAACCTTAGAGCGCTTTCATATTAGGCGTAGTTATATTATTAGCGAATGCCTTCACATTACTGCGGTTGCAACGCTACTTAGTCGCGCGTTAGCCGCGAAACCCGCACTGCTCGTAGCGGCGTGACCCCGCGCTGCTAATGTTTATATGGGCCCTAGTCGCGCGATTATGCGCGATGCGACTGCTGCGCGACTAACCCCCTAATGTGAAAGCGCTCTTAGACCAGCTCTGGGCGGGGCGATTCACGGATAAGGCATTTTTTACAAATATTACTTTCTATGATCTGTATAAGTCAGTTACAGCATCTGGTTCTAGTAAATACAACTTTTATTCTATTTCTAACTACGATTCAAGTAAAAAAAAGTTGTGTTACCTGCGTAATACGCGAAAAAATGGCAAAATTTACGAACTTTTTCAAGACCAGCCATTTCTTACAAATAAAAGGCCTAAAAACGCAAAACGAGATGTAAAGCTGCATTTTGGTATGTTGTTTGGGAACCCTTAGGAGAGCGTGAAAGTAGGTAGGTACGTTTTGCAAGCAAAAAGTTTGTGCTATCATGTCACTAAAAGTACTTAAATGTAAAAAAAAGATCCCGATGAATTGAGAACCTCCTCCTTTTTTGAAGTCGGTTAATAATGCGAAAACAGAAGCGTTTTTAAACATTTTTTTTATTTAAAAGGAGAGACAGGCAACTAATTATAATTTGACAGCACCGCAGCTAACAACAAGCAAACCTGATTACTGATTATTATAGGGTGCGGTACCGGCAACTGTGGCCATCTTAAAGGGCCAACTGACGGTTGGTCTGTCCAAGAAGCAGCTCGAGTACTTAGCACAAGCGAAGGGCGCGGTGAAGGCGTCGCGGAGAGACCTGGCGCCGGTGGCGGCGGCCGGCCTCGACGGAGCCACCACCGTCGCTGGCACTATTGTAGCCGCCGAGCTCGCTGACATACCCATATTCGTTACCGGAGGTATAGGTAAGGAAGGAGAACACAGACTAAACAATTTCTTTTTTGATTACTGACAGATAATTGAATACTCTAAGACTATTAAATGAGTGAATCTTGTCTGAGTGAAAGATATTCGTAAATATGCAGGGGCTGAGGTTTAGATATGTAATCCCAAATCATTAAATAATACGTCTATTTCCGAAAATTCAAGCTTTTAATCTCGGTATGTTAAGTATGTCATTTATTTAATTCCTACGGATAAAGAAATAAGTTATCAGTTTGTGTGTGTTTATTTATTTGTCTATTGCAGTTATTTTATATGTACGAGCAATTAATGGCATTGCTAGGCTGCTTCATGGCTGTTTCGGCCATGCGTGTTACATCTGTGTAGTTTATGGAACGTTATTTTGTTTATCTACACACATATCATAAATGCTCAATAACGCGTTCAAAAATACAAAAGATACAAAAGTATCTTTAACAATCCTTTAATGAATACATAATACACCTGAAGTTACTATGCATCTTTTCAATACATTAGACAAAAGCGAGAAGTCGCACAGATAGAAGTTTCCGAGTTTAGCGAAAAGCGATTATAATTATGAACGCCACGCCGCTCTGACGCGTCTCAACGTATTCCCTGTTAATTGTAACTGAATATCAATGAAATTTGGCTCGGGTGAATTCACCGCTCGTTCACGTAGCACATTCAATTAGTACGGCAGTCGGAGCGCGATGGTACGACGACGAATGGACGACGTAATTAACAAATTCCGTGCCACGGTACATGAGCCGTCACATCAATGCTGCTCGTGCTATACGCGGCGCGGCGCTCCATGCTCCCACTGCGGCACAGCTCCAGACTGTTAATCGAAGAATCTAGCTGACTTTTACAAACTATGAAAATAGATTCGGTACGATCCTGACCTTTGAAACATTTCAATTGTTTTAGTGAGTTTGCAACAATTATACAGTTAAATTGTAAATAAATAAATGTTATGTTACAGCGTATATTCATATGTATGTATAGTCATAGTGAATTAACTATTTGACAAATACATTTATGAGTCTATTTTATTTGACATTAGGAGACTATAGGTAAAGGAACCAGTGCTTGACACGCGTAGGATACTGTTTTACCAATATTTGACATTTTTGTGTGTCTGTAGATGTATTTACTGCTACAGTCTTACGTAAATTAATATTTTATTAACTTCATTATCTTATTACGAGGTACCTACGTCTTTACGGTACCTAAATAAACTTAAAAAGATTAATCGAACTCCAGAATCGAACTCGGTTCATCAGCTTAAGGCCGACCACACCGGTCGTGTACCGTCGCGTAATGCAGCTCTAGGAAGCTAGTTGGAGCCGCGCTGCATAGGCACGCGACGTGACGCGACAAGTGTGGCATGGCCCTTAGTGGGCGCCTGTCTAACCACCGAACCTTCATAACACTTATGATTTGCGTTCGAATTTTTGATGTCATAATAGTATTTTATGCAACTGCTATATAATGAGAGGCCTTAAAACACGAGTGTGGTTTTATGAAACGAGCGTCAGCGAGTTTCATAATAGGATCACACGAGTGTTTTAAGGCCTAATTATATACAGTTGCATACATTACTTTATCTACACACATATCATAAATGCAAAAAACCGTAACAGCAAAAAACCAACAAACGAATGACAACTAATGGCGGCCATGTATATTAAAAAGGTACTCTGTGATTCGATCTATCCGTCAAGAAGAACGTTTTTTTTAAACCATAGACGAACGAATGAAGTCCCTTTTGTCATGTCACTCGAGATCCAATGTCGTGCATTTAAATTAAAAAAACATATTGAGTTGACGTTTTGTATCGATAACTGTTTTAATATCTGTGGATACTAGAATAGAGACCAACTTCAATTTTGACAGCTGTTCCAAATTTAAATTCATAACGTCACGAGCAGTCACGAGATATCGGTAATGTGATGACCAATAAAGAACAGATTTACCTACTACCACAGACAAGAAAATTCTTATAATAACATTGGTTGTAATAATGCTGGTCATTTCCTAGGGTTTTTGAACGCGTTATTGAGCCTTTATGATATGTGTGTAGATAAATATAATAAAATAACTGAGCATGTGTACAAGGACGTGTAAGTACTTAGTTAATGAATGAACAAAGCAATTCGTAAAACATTTCCATGTCAATATGTCAACGTATTAGGAGGCGTTCATTTAAACTTGAGCTCAAAACTCGTTTCAAAGGTGAATTAAAATCTCGCGTGAAAATTAGATTAAACAACATTAAATATTGTTCATGCCAAATACTAGACTATAATAGACTATATTTTGTTATTATCTAGACTGGGAAATTGTGCAACTATACGCTTATTGGTAGAGTATTTTGAGCTTTAAGCAATTCCAATTTCATTAAGCGCAATTACTCATACACTAAATACCTACGTACACCTTAGGAAGCGAAGTAAAATTATTCAGTACCTACGTAGCAGCTGTGTCTTGTCGCCTGTAATATATTCATATTCGTAGCCCCAAGCGAATCGTGTTGGTTTCAATGTAAATCTTATTCAAGTTGCTTTAAGATATTACCATTGCCTGCATATATTGCCTGAAACCGATTTAGGACTACGTCGGGTAATGAATGATTTCGCATAAAACTTAAATTCAAGGAAGCTTATCTAATTAGCTGTGTTGGTTATAGTAGACCTCATTTCGATGCAGCGAGAGGGTAGGAAGACTCGTTAAGTGCCTGCTCTGTGGCGTCGAACATGGCAAATAGACATCAAATAGACAAACGACAATCAACTCTCAACTTTTGGTTGAAATTTATTTATTTTTCGTCATACCAATAAATTTTATAATTACTCACTTTTTGTTTTTTATCTGCAATAAAAATGTTTTATTCAATACGCTTGCAATCCAAGTTATGCTCCCAAATCGTTTAACTTTTTTACTTCTTTAAAGCTGCTATTGTGCTGTATTCAGTCTGAAATAAAGAATTTATTAGGTGCATTCAAGGTCATGAATATGCAAGCACATTTTTACGTTAGTCCATTGTGAAACAGAGTAAGTCAGACTATGTAGATGTGACCTGACTATACAGTTATAATGCAAAAAACAATTATCTGCTTATCTACTAATGAATCCAATCTTCGTCTAGTACCTAAGGGAATTTCTGTCAAAGCACTTAATAAGGATGTTAAGGAGATGGGGTTTTATCAGAGACGGCGCGGTGGCGGAGTAAGAGATCTCATACTGACCTCCGCTAAGTCGAAGATAAGGGCCATTAATGCCATTATAGACGGACTGCATTTAAACTGACAGCCAGCTGCAAAGTTGCAGTTTTGAAGCAGTTTTATGCCGTTGGCATAACGAAATTGAAACTGCAAACTACTATACAGTCCGCTTGCAATCGGTACGCAGTTCCCACGGCTGCACACCGGCTGTAGTTATGAAAACTGCACGCCGACTGCAAGTGGACTGCATTGTTGGTTTGTAGTTTCGATTCAGTTATGTATGACAACCGCATTGTCCAAACTGCAATTTTTCGTCTGTAACGGTCCTAAGTCGGAGTCAGTGCCTGAGGTTGCACCATCCGTTGGGTTGGGCGTTGGCCCAAGGTTGATAGCTACAGGAACTAGCGTTCTTGATTTAATTTAGATACCCAAGTTTATCGACATTTATTCGTTAAGTAACCAAGTAATTTTCCTTCTCATGTTGCCCCCGGTCTCCCAGGGGGCGTGCACCGCGAGGGCGAACGGTCCTTGGACGTGTCGGCGGACCTCACGGAACTAGGTCGTAGCCGCACACTCGTGGTCTGCAGCGGCGTCAAGTCCATCCTCGACATCGGCAAGACCTTGGAATACCTGGTCTGACATTTTTTCTTGCTCACATCTTGTTTTTATTTAATATTTCTTTATGTTCTTTGCATATTTTATACGATACGGTTTTTATTATGAAATAGATTTTTTTCGTTAGTAAATTAAAATCGTGCGAAGCCGGAAGGGGTTGCTAGTATATTATAAGGTATAATGAACAACTCCGTCCGTGGACACCCGCAGGAAAGGGAAGAAGAAAGAGGTGGTATTTGGGATTGCGCCAAAGAGCTCTAACTGACTGAACGAAACGCTACAAGGGCAGTTCAATCCACTGGGTCATACAATAACCAGATACTCGCTCTCTACATCGTGGCTCTACCACTATAAAACACTTTTTTTAAACTACTCGACTATTGTCCAATGTTTCTTAAAAAAACCTATTTCATCGGGTAGCATTAATTTATTTGCTTATTATAGGCGAAACATGCGCATTGATGATGATGATGAATATGATGTTATTGATGACGATTCGTCACAATTGTGGAAGACTTCAAGTGTGGTTTCTAGGACGTAGCTGGTCTCCTCACTTAATACTATGGGATTGAATAAATTACCGCTATAGTATTTTATTGTAACGGTTTCGGATCCTGTTGCCCACTCACCCGTTAACCGAACATCTCTGTTGAGAACATTAAAAACATGTCTGCAAAAAATATTTGGGTATTTTAAAGGACACTTAACAGGATTATTAATAGTAACAGTCCATTTAATTAATAGCTTGATAATATTGAGCCTATTATGGGGATTCATAGTAGGTAAGTTCCAGTCGTCAGAATTTATAAGTACATAACACAACAATAATGCTTCTTAAACTGTGCGAGTCAATAATAAATGGTCCTTATGTTTGTCGTTTCGTGACTATTGCCTGTATTTAGGACGGAAATATCGAATTTCCGGACGGAAATATTTTATTCAATTTATTTTTGCTTAATGTTGGTCTGGGGGCAGCTAGTTCATTATGATATTTTTCTAAACCCTATTTGATACTCTATCAGAACAAAGAAAAGTGTGCTTTACAGCAGGCTGTCCAGATTTACTTAATCGAAAAAAATATTCCGCCATCAGACCAACATCAACCGGGTATTTTTATTAACATTACCTTCCCTATATGTGTACCAGGAAACTCAGGGAGTGTGCGTGTGCGCATTTGGCGCGTCGGATGAGTTCCCGGCGTTCTACACGGCGCGGTCGGGGCACCGCGCTCCGCACCGCGCGCCGACCGCCGCGCACGCCGCGCGCATGCTGGCCGCTGCGCGCGCGCTCGATCTCAGCTCTGGCACCGTCATTGCCGTGCCTGTACCCGGTGAATTTGCGATGGATGGTACGTAGTGTGATTATTAGCTTACTAGATCATAATAAGAATTGTGTGCCTAATAAAAAAATGGGTTTTGACACGTTTGCGTTAATATGATTCACACAGAATTCGCCACATCGGACTTCGCGAAACAGAAATTTAGTGATGATCCCTAAATCATTAACATGAAGTATTAAATACAAGGTTGCACTCCTTGAGTTCAACTTTGTATTCGACTTCGCTCGCATTCAGCGCCATTCCGACGACCGCGTTCCTCTTCAGTCGCGTGTCGTGTCCTGCAAAGTTCTGCAGAACTCAGTCAGTTGGCGTTCATATCGCTTAAATTAACGAGCGCGCGACTGGTTGGTGCTTCCGGCAACCCTCGCCCGCGTCCCGTCAAGCCCGCAATGATCCCGACCAGCGTACACCTGCCCGAGTAGCTGCATGACATTGACGTTGGGAAAGCGTGGATGGATTACATAATGAGCCGTGGACGCCGAGTGCATTTTGCAGCTCGGTAGCTGGTGAAATAGACTAAAGCCTCTCGCATTCGTTGCACTTCGTTTCAGCGTCAGATCCACACGTAGGTACTCAGACCATTAGTCACACCGATCGTAGCTATATAAATAAGTATTTTAAAAATTAACAATTTTATCGTAATTTCTAACTGCATCTTAATTACGAACTACGAGTAATTACTGGATGAAATTACTGAAAGAGTCAGGGTTTGTTTTTAGGCATTTTTGCGGTTGGCCTATCCTTCTCAGTCTCATACTTAGGTATGGTATACTTATACGCTGTAGTAGGTAGTAGGTAGGCTACAATTGCCCATTGTTCAAAAAATCTTTCTACTTTATTTGAATCTATATTCTCGCTCAGAGTATCTACGTTTTTGGTAGGTAACATAAAATTTAATTTAGACACACACTCAGACGTTGGATTGACTTTTAATTTTGTTCACATTCGAAGAACCGATTATTTACTATCTTATGCGCATTTTCGTGTAAAAGATTGAATTAAATTGTTACTAAATATTTGCCTGTTTCATTTATCCTTGATCTAGGAGCAGCAGGCTTTCTTAACCATAGATCTATAGAGCCTGGCGGATATCTTGCAAACGAATATTTAATTATTTTCCTTTAAAAATTGTAATGACAACACAAAGAAAAATTAGGGCAATGGCAGGACTTGAACCTGCAACATCAGCATTCCGTGCCTTGCGTTTGCCAGTACCAGGGTAGTTGTACCCTTAAAATCAACTTTTAGAAAAGTTTCAAATAGATGACACCGAGGGTAGCTGTACCCTTAAAATCAATAATGTAATGACCAGTGATCGGCACCGTCCGTGCAACACGGTGTCAATGACCTCAATCATTTTGTTAATATGGATATGCCCCGGTATTCCGAGATTTTTGTCGTAAAATGAAATCAATATTTATGATTTTGATCCTTATCAGTAAATCAGAAAAGGATGGCGTCAACTCTTTATGTGGATATTACTTTTAGCCGTCTTTTTCGCACCAGTTTCAACTAAGCGTTTGGTCATAAACATAAACAATAGAAAATCCGAAAGTGACTTTCGACAAGCCAGGTAGTCTGGCAAAGGGGTTTGTTGCACTTCAAATGGTTACATTATAACATTTACATACATATTTTATATGAGTGCAAAAAGTAAATGTAAAATATAAATAATCAAAATTCAAAGTATATCAATATTTTCTTTAATGAATAATGATACAATTTATGAGTTTATTAAATATTCAAACGCCTATTTACAAATATATAACACTCAATAGAATTATTTTTCGAACAAGATCACGGGATCATGTCATATTAAGATTTCTAGTGCGAATCCCGCGGTGTTGCACGCATGGTGCCGATCACTGGTAATGACAGTAAGACGAAGCACATTGAAAAATTCGCAGGGTAGGGCAGCGGCAGTGGGGAGAAACTGGCAAACGCAAGGCACGGAATGCTGATGTTGCAGGTTCAAGTCCTGCCATTGCCCTAATTTTTCTTTGTGTTGTCATTACAATTTTAATTTAGTAATTTGAATGTTAAAAACGTTTAAATTAAAAATCGAAAGAAATGTCGGTTAAAAAATTTATTTTCCTTTTTCTACAGAGTTGATCATAGAAGAAGCAATTTCCAATGCTTTGCACGACGCGAAACAAAAAGGAATCCATGGCAAAGAAGTGACACCGTTCATATTGGCTGCTGTCGCAAAGGCGACGGGTGGCGCGTCTCTCACTGCCAGTATCCTTTTAATTTAATACCTAAATTAAGCAAATTCAGGATTAATAATATTGGATATACACGTACTTTAAACAAAGGGTCAGTAACATGTATGCTTGATTTTAGCTACAATGCAATCCCGGAAGACTTTTAAAAATATGTTAAACGTCGAAATAGGTAATTGCTCACATACATGTGTCCATTGCACATCCGATGCCTGTGGCTGTTTGAATTATATAATAAAGACTTTCTTTTTTAATCGCTACAAATATATTCTTCATTCTTCAGATTTGAACTTGAGATAGCACTTAGAATGGATTGGAAATGAGAAGAATTTTAAATGGTCACAGTCAAACAAATGTGAACCACCCAGAGTTTTATGAAGGAAAAGTGGTAAAGCGTAATTATAACGCAATTAAAAGCCTAATTAAAGTTTAATCAGCTTGAAGCATCTTAATTTTATCGTCGATAAAACATAATTAAGCATAGAAACGCCGACGCCCTTAAATGATAGTATTTAGTGAAGCTAATTGCCACAATCTCTTTCTTTAACGACTCGCAGACATCGCCCTCATAAAGAACAACGCTAAAGTCGGCGCCGATATTGCCGTAGAGTTTAACAAACTGAAGAATGTGGACCATTTAGCGAACAGTTTTAATATTGGATTCTCGAGGGGCGGAGAATGTACATCGTCGCGGGCGCTCCACACTCCCAGCGCAGCGCCCGACGCCGCGCCAGTGCTCATCATTGGGGGCGCCAACGTCGACAGAACGTATCGGGTGACGGAACATCAAGTTAAGGTGAGTGACTACTAGACTAGACATAAAATGTATACTTGACAATTAGTTTTTTACACCTTAAAATGTTTCCTTTATTTCGATTGTTTCTCCATAAATACTTTTTTTAATATGAAATAAAAATGGATATTAAGCACATAGTTTTACTATCCACCAGTATTGAGACCTTTTTGCTCTTAAAACGGGGTAATTAGAATTCGATCTTTAGATAAGAAGGTAACTAAAGATAACCTGTTTTTTATACTTAATTTTGTATCTTTCGCACTACTACTACATATAAAATTTAATGAATAAATATGAAATGGCCGAATAGTACCTACCTTTGCGTTTTTAAGACGAATTATTGATTACAACTTGAACGGATTATTTATGTAACTTCCTAGCCTTAGCTTGTAGACTGTCATCTCAATAGTTGTTGTGCAGGAGTGACCCGTTGTATTCCCACAATTACACAAATCTAACACATGACGTGTATAAATATAAATATATATAAATTTGCCTGTAGCCTATACGGTGTATAGGCTACAGCGTGTCAAAGACATAGACATATTTAAGAGCACACATAACCTGGATTTTTAATAAAATAGGTGCGAAAGAAACTTTTACTAGCTTATTATTTTGCTTGTGGAGTCAACCTTTGAAAGCAGCCGAATGTGTGCTCTAACAGGATTTCAAGTGCGGGAACAGGAAATTGCGCCTTGCTTTCCCTCTATCCTCTATGCTCAAGAAATCGCAGTAAGGAACCTTAGACTTGGCACGACTTTGTCTAGATTTCATTACTTTTTAGAGATAAACAAGCAGCTCCATCGAGACTTGGCTAGTTTTTACAGAATGTTTTTGTTGGGTTAACATTTACGAAAATGTAAAATGATATCGTTATAATCTGCATGTATGTATTTACATCATAATCTTTCCTTTTGGGTTTGCCGTAGTCGGTTATCATTTAGTATTTAAAAATAGTCGCCCCCACATTGCGACACACGGGACCGTACGGGACGGGCCATGACTAAAAGGTGACTTTCAACGTTTTTTATTTTTTTGCTACCATTATTCAAATAAATAACTTATCGAAGTACCGTTACCAGCGACTTTGGAAAATCGACTTTTAATTTAAAGTTACCACGATAATTGCAATGATTGTGAAAACGAGACATTAAAAACTTTGCAGTGTCTGGTGTGACCATTTGTAGCTCAATTGGTGAGAGCAGGGCATTTAATGCCGAGTTTGCAGGATAACTTAGGAGGTAGTCATCTGGTAGGCCAGATGACAAAGTTTTTATTTGATTAGTAATCACGTATAATATTTAAGTTTAATACCATGATCAAATTTGATAAATGCACTCATGTATATAATAAACACTATCTTCCCCTGAGGATTTAGCAGCAAGGGTGGAAAATGTTATGTAAAGGAACTAATCGGGACGGGACGGACACGGACGTAGTTTCGGAGCAAAAGCTAATCATAAATAAAACAAAGAAATTTAACAAACTCTTTATTTAATGCATTTATTATGACAGTATTAGCTCTCAGTCGCCTAGCGCGTACCTTCGGAAAGTTGGAACAACCCTACCGTAGAAATCAAAGTGGAAATAAGTATAAGCCAAGTTAGCTGAAAGGGTTTTTGAGAGGAATGCCAAAATAAGTTTAATCCTATATGCGGGTACATTAAAACTTCAATTTGCACTATTTAATTATATCACGTAATTAATTAAAATATGAGGGTTCTCAATCCAGTAGGGAACAAATAATAATCGCAAAAAAATAATCACACAAACAAGTCTGTTAAAGGTAACTAACATTTGAACTAATATTAGGTAGAAGTATATCATATAAATGTTGGTGTAGCGTTAAGTATAAAGTATGCAGTAGGTACAGTAGGTAGGTAAGTGAAGTACAATTAAGTGACAGATAGTGAGTCGGGTAGTGTAGAGTCGGTGTCGGTGCGAAGGAGTCGGCGCACTCTGGAGACGAGTTGTTGTTGTTGTTTTTATTACTAAACAGTTTTGCTACAACGAACATAACTTCAATTATACGATTCTATAAGCCAAGGCACATGTTATTTTACCGTTTTTTTTGGAAGAAATGTAGGATTTAGATTGGATCCTAGCTACAAATTATTCAACTTTCCGAATATACATTTTGTAATAAGATTGGTTGGTATATTCATGTGACACCAATATTAAAAAACTATTTTTCTGCTCAAATTCACAAAATACTATACTCTAAGCAAACATAATACGTACTTTCGTAATTGTTTTAAGTACAATATAATATATATCTAGTACTTCGTAATAAGTAGATACAAATATGGTTTCCGAACTGAGGTGACACTGGCCGTGCGCGCAGCGCTGCCGGCGCACTCGCGCGGCGCCGGCGCTTGCGCAGCTCGCTCGTTTTCAAAATGTAACACCTAATTTCATACATGGTAAAGATTTTTAACCATAACTTGTTAAATATTAAATTTCTGACACAGCCTTTAAATTTAACGTACTCGTATTCTCGTTTCGCATGTCATTGTACCAATCCATTTTGAAAGCAAGATTTTAGAAATATAGATATATTATATATTTATGTACGTGGGGATTTGGCCCTTCAAAAACGTGTAAGTAGGTACATGATAAATATGATACGAAACGTTTTAATTTCTCTGCCAAAAAAGATGTTTACGTTGTTTTAAAATTGTTAACAAGCATAATCGTAGGCACTACGTATTTTAAGCTCATATCAGTACTATTTTGTCAATCTGTCCATGCACAATTTTATTATTACTCGCATTCTACGCACGTACAAATTATTGTAATTTATTTACATAAATAGACAGGGGGTGCGAGGCGCGGCAAGGTGGCCCGCTCTCTTCTGCTCGGGATCAGTAAGCTCTGATTATTACTTCTAGTTTCAGTAAACGCACATTAAACTATTAAATACTGAAAAACTCCATGCACGCCAACATTCCGCCGCGCTGGCCGAGCTGCGCCGGCGGAGCGCGGCGGAGCGCGGCGGGGCGTCTGTCTCTGCGAGACTCGGCTGGCGAGGGCCTGACGACTCGCGCTAGTGGAAGCGTGCGCCCGCCGCCGGCTCGCGGTCTGTCTAGTCTACGCGGCGCGGACTCTGTACGGGTACTTGTGCATCATAATCTATAACACTTTACTAAGGATTCTAAAACGTTATTGTCTATGTAGTAGAAAATTGCTAGTTGTTTTCGCGTTGGTTAGTTTGTTTGTCAAATAATTCTTTGGAGTTTTTGTCAGGTCAGATGACACATAATATAGGTACTTATGTAGTGCGGGGTATAAAGCAGCAATATCAACGTCTGGAATCTAAACCACGCAAATATTCTATACCTTTACATTATTTACTCAAATAACATGATATTACGTAAGTTTAGGAAAATAACCTGATAAAATCTTATGTAATTGATATACATAAAGAATACTCAAAATATAACTTATGATTATGACTAAACACATTTGTAAGTAAGTACCTTAAATAAATTAGTCATTATTGTTAACCTGGTGATTGCTGTTATGTACTGATATAACGTGCAAAGTTAGAGCTTAGCATTGCTAAAGCCCTCCAACAGCGGGACAGAAACTTATTCAATCTTAGGTATCGTTATTTTTCTCATTGTATGTCTTGCATCAAAAATATATTTAACACAAATATCCATTTAATTTTCAATATTAACTGAAATCGAACTGCCAAGCATAGGAACTAAACACAAGCTTTGCTCGTGGATTCGACCTCACCGATATATAAGTATAACTACCTACTATCGTTCCACACTCGTCTATATTTCTTAGTTCACTCCCTTCATTAGGAAACACTTCACTGATCAGTCTGGATTTTATCTACCACTATTACATGCATAAGTCACACTGAAAAAATTTCGGCACTCGCAATGAATTGACAGCTGAGCGATTAGAAGTCGATTCCCGCGTAGAGAGCGGGCGCGTTTGCTGGTGCAGTTTTTAGTCTCGCGATGCGCCGACGCGGCGCAATCACAGCTCGAACTCGGAGCGGGTGTGGCGGCGCGTGTCGAGACGCACGCGCGCGGCGGCACGGCGCGGGCATGGCGGGGCGGCGCGCGCAGGCAGCAGGTCCGCCTCGCAGCCTTCCGCCGGGAACGAGCGCCAGCGCCGCCCAAACAGCCGCTCCAGGTAACATCTTAGTCAGATCCGAGTCGCCGCGCTGTCGGCCGCCAGAGGCCTGTACTCGCCCCGGGCCAGCTCGCGCATCTCGCAGTTGTTGTTCCCGTTCACAGTCTTCGGCGCCAGGGGTTCGTCGTGCGTGCCGCGTCGCGAGCACGGGTCTGACACGCGACCGAGCAGCGCGTCACGCTCGCCAGCACGCTCCGGGCTGCCGCCATGCGCGCGCACGCCTCCGTTCGCATTCACAGCGTTCACTATGACGGTCTGCGACAGTGGACCGCCGTGAAGCGGACTCCCGTCTAACAGCTCACCAGCTCCAAGTTCACTTCGTAATATTCTAATTTTTTGAATCATCTCTTTTATTTCGTATCGCAGAATACCTAGAAAGCATAATTTCAAGAACGCGATTACGCAGTAACCTAGGACGAACAATGCATCTGCCGTTCTTTTAGTCCAATTGTGTAACCGGTCCGCGCAAGGAGCCGTGTGCGGGACGCAGTGCGCCGGTGTGAAGGTCGCCAGCGACGTGGCCGAGGTCGCAGAGAAGAGCGCCGGTGTGACGGCCGGCGAGTGTGCCGGCGAGCGGCAGCAGCTCGCGGGCAGCGACGTGCGGTTGAACGACGCAAAATCCGCCGGCCCGGTCACACCGCAACAACGCTGCTCTCTTTGGAGGCGGTCCCAGGCTTCTGTGAATTCCATATCTGTTTCGTAGTCCCTGAGGAGGCGAAGTTTTAATTGCGGACGTAGTTCTCGGCAGACACGTTCGAACCGGAATGCCCAGTAAACCCCGATAGCGGCATCGCCGACGAGCAGAGCCAAGAGGGCGAACCAGTAGGCGTTGAGTAGACGCTCAGAAAGTCGAAGTGCCGCGACACAGCCGAGCATCTGCAAAAGACCCGCCTGAACGGGCAGCGCCGCATACCCATAGAGAAAACCGGGTTGCGCAGCGCCGAGACCGGGAACCAAACCGCGACGGTAGTCTGCGAGAGCACGGCCTGCCGCCGCACAGAATGCGAGTGAGCCCAAGAGCAGTGCGCCATTGCACGCGTAGATCCAGATGCGGTAGTAGCGCATGGCGCGATGCGCTGAGGGGTGAGCGGGGTTGCCGGGGTGCGCGGGGCGCGCGGGCGGCGGCAGCGTCATGGCGTCATCCTGCCGCCCGCCGCGCCCGCGCCGCCGCCACGCGCCGCGCCCCACGCCTCTGAAACATCACATGTACTATTACTAGTGAATCATCATCAATCTCAGCTACCAGACGTAAGTACGCCTACACGGAAGTGTCGTTTTGAGGACTTCAGATTTAAGTATGTGTAAATAGAGAAATTAAAATAAATTGTGCTTAGTCCTAAAACGTCTATCATTGTTTCTCGCTTAAAAGCCTCTTTATCGTATATATCATTAAGTTCCTTTAACAATATAGACCAGGCAAATTAATTAAAAATTGACATCTTTCGTGACATCAGGCGTAAGATGCTGAACCAACCGCTTACGCCTCAAAATTAGCCTCTTTTTACTTTGCTTAAAAAAAAATAATAATAATACCTCCATTTGGGTTATTAAGTTTTGTTTTAATGTTAATATATTTTAAATAGCTTAGTGTAAGTCCTTAGACTAGACCTTGTCACTGCTGTCGCGTGCCTGTTATTGGTGCATAAACAATGGTCTCTAACTCACAATTGTATTTTTCTTGTCATGTTTATGTTCTGTTGGCATGTCTAAATAAATTAAATAAAATAAAATAAATAAATAAAAGGAGCAGTAGCGGTGCAAAAGACAAACATGAAAAAACTCGATAAAACAACGCCTTGTTATATTCGTATCTATTATCTGACCTAGCAACAACTCCCCATGGCTATTCTGTTTAAAGCATTTCAAGAAGTCAAGTAAATTTACTCTCCCTACTTATTTGCCAAAATAGTTAAGTCAAGGAAAGAAAAGACCCATGTCACCTACAGGTCACATACATATTTGTAATTAGATTTATTGTAAATAATAAGATCTTGGCAGTTTAGGATTTATGTATTATCTATCTACACATAGTATTTGCCAGCTGACCAATGCCCATCTTTGTGTAAGCAAATTTGAAATCGAATTTAACGTGCGCCTCACGTAGTTACTTAACGCTTTAAATTATTTCACGCCTTTAACATTCATTAGCTTTGGCTGCATTAGTAGCGTAGTATTAATCGGGGTTTTATCGTAGTTTTTAATGAATTACGAAATAACATCAAACCATTGCTACTTTAAAAATTAACTCATATTAATCTGATATTGTTAATGGTTAAAGTTCAAATTGTACAATTATTGTTGATGTAACGTCAAGAAAAGATTTTCTAACGCTCAATTAAATGTATTTTTCTTTTTCTTACATCTGCGTTTGCTATTGTACGAATAAGGCGTCTCCTTCTTCGACCTTTATCTACCCACTGCTGAGTACAGGTATCTTCCAATTTCCTCCATATTGAGCGGTGTGTTTGAATGAGACGTACCTACTTAAGTAAGGTAAGTTTTCTAAGTACTTACGGTGACTGCACTTTCATGATTTTCAAGATTAATACGTTAAAACACCATATCGTACAAGACGCTAATTAATTACCAATTTAGTTCTGTTTTGAACTAAAACCATGTAAAAAATCTAAGTTTTAAAAATAAAAGAAGTATAAATAAATGTGGTAGTATCGCGCGGTCGACTTAGCTTTGCGTCAACCCGCATCATAATAGAGTAAACTAAAACTTATCTCTATCACATTGAATTTTGATTAACATTTATGTCCCGTTTATTATTCAGATTGCCAGATTACGATGGAGTGTCCCAGTAGGTACAAGTTTTCTACTGATTGTGTATTTTATGCATACATTATCATCATCGATTTTGCATTATAACAAACATTAACTACGACGAAGGGCATAACAAAATCAGTTATTGTTTGTCCATATTTATATGTATGTTCTTATTTATATGAACAACGGCGCGCGTATCACTTAAAATTTAAATCACGAAATCGATGTCTAACCAGCACATCATTATCTGTGACGACATGGGCCATCCGACTCGCACTTAGCGACTGTTCAACGACGAACGTATGCAAATTCAATTTTATTCATAACAGTGTGTAATCCCTCTTGGCCCGAAGCCCGTCGCCGGCGCCCGACCCTCGCACGTCTCAGCGCACACACCTTTGTGGAGCACAAACTCCGCTACTTCTCTTTACCTGTTAACTAATCTGTTTTGATCAGCTTTTCAACTGAGTCAAAACCCTAAAATAACATTTAAGTTGCGAGTGTAGCTAGTCATGTGAAACAATACCTTTAAATAAATATGTATTTTTAGATTTGCGGTTCAGAAACAGATAACCTACTCTTAGATCAGCGGTTTCTCGAATTTCATAATTCGTATCGAAGCTACCTGCCACGCTCCATTATTTATAGCCTCTCGATATCTGAACAAAACAAGTCCAATAACGACGAGATGAAAATGAAGTTGTTTACTTCGAGAGAGAAGTGCCGATACCCCGTCCTGAACTGTTCAAAAGGACTTTTGCTATCTTTACATGAGTAAAAGCGTTTTTAAGTGACTTTTGCATTCATATATATTTTCAATACACCTTAAAAACATGCTATAATATAGTAGGTAGGTCTAAAATTTTCCTAAAAGTTTTCCTTGCATAATGGAACTTGTATAATTACAAATAAAATGCTAAATAATAAGTGTACTTAGTATTAAATACTTACAATCCGCCACCCGTGCCTTGGGCTAGAGTCCGCGTTAGTCACAGGATAGGCCGAGCAACCCTCTGCAGGGCGCCTAGCACGCCTGTGCGGGGCCTGGAACAACGACACTGGTTTCTTAACTGTACAAATTAAAAAAGCTTATAACCTGTCTGATTAGGGCAAACAGCAGTGGTAGCGTTTTGTCTGTTTTGTAGAGCCGTGCTCAGTTGCACTTAGTACTAATGGGGGAAAAAGACAAAAATTTCATCTCTACGATGCTCTGCTAGCGACTACCTCTAGTATGATCAACAAAACCTAACAAAAGGTTGGTCAACGCGAATAAAACAGTTTATGTTAGCTAACATTCAGTGTAGGTCTGTTCTACATAGCTCATTAATCATTATCTCCATCATGCACTTGTTGTGAGCACATCTCTCTTGTTGCCCGACGTTAGCGAATGTGGAAATCAAACCATCATTCATAAAACGCAAAATCATTTTATGTAAGCTTTTATTTAACATTTTTCATTCGTGTGGCTGTCTTTCTAGTGTAAATCCTGCAAGCGGATTTTCACCCATATTCAGTGGCCTGACTCAGTTGAAACATGTATATGTAGATCCGTATATGTCAATGACAACTACAAAAGAGCTTATGTTGATATTTGTTTCGTATTATCCGTGATACTCTTACTCGAACTTTAGTACAATTATTTTTAGTCTTTTTTAAGGTTTCGTAGTCCATTACTCAAACTATAAGAACCTTATAGTTTTATGACTCTTACATCCATCCCGCGCACAAGGACCAAGAAAAAAATAAGCAATTTTTTTTGAGTAGGTATCTCTTATCCATATTTTTATGTATTTGTAAAGCAAGGACGAAATATTTGTTATTCTACAACATCGAGTGAAGTTTCGTTAGAAAACAAATAAAAGCTTTACATGTTGATATGTATAAAAAGAACCCTAAAAAATATTACGCTTGGTTCCTGTGGGCGGTACATAAAAACATATATGTATGTATATACATATATGTGTGTATAGGTTTTCGTCTGTTTAAATTTTATAGCTTTCGAAAGAAAGTGACTGTGACAAAGCAGACAGGCAGGCGGACATACCGAAACTGTAAAAGTTTATAGTTTTTACTACGGAACCATAAAAAGTTAGAACAACACAATTAATTGACAGTGTACAATGTAAGCAAGTATGTTATTAGAACCTTTTTAAAGCAGGAACAAATAAGATTAAAGAAGACTACTGCGAAGTTCCTATTGACTGACACTTTGACAGATGCCCCATAGCAAATGTGTTAACATTTTACGACTGGTAGGTAAAACGATCCGTTGTTTGAATATAGCATCGCGTCATTAGAAGTTTGATCTGTTGTACATACAGGGTGAGCAAACCAAATACTAACCACTATAGGGAATTCCAAAACTACAAAACATAGCTTGATCTGTTCTAACTAAAGCACAATGACGTAAATTTTAGAGCTAAGAAAAATTGCATTTTATAAAAGAAAAAAAAACGGTATTCCTCTTAAAACAATCAGAAGTGGTTTTATTGCTGTTATTATTGTGCTATTATTTGCTGAGGATAATGTATTGTATTTGTTTTTTAATTTTAACTTGTTTAAGTTTCTCATGGATGACACCGAGGGTAGTTTTCCCAAAAGAAAAAATATCAATAATGTAATGACCGTAAAAAGATGAAACACATTGAAAAATTCGCAGGGTATGGCAGCGGTAATGTGGCGGAAACTGGCAAACGCAAGGCACGGAATGCTAAAGTTGCAGGTTCGAATCCTGTCATTACCCTAATTTTTCTTAGTGTTGTCATTCACTATATAGCATTTTAAATTTAATGCGAGGTAATGTAACAAATCTTGCTCAGAAACCGAAAAGAAAAAGGCAATTGTAGATTTTACATTCACAATGGCCCGCGACATTGCCTCCGTGCTATTCGACTCCCGCGTAGTGTATTTAGTAGTGTAGTGTTGGACTAAGGGTAGTCAGTATTTACACCATCCCAGCTTTCAGAAAATGTTTTTATTTTTTATTATTAAATGAGGCAACCAAAAATCTGACATTATTTGGGGTTACTAAGGAAGCTTATTGCTTTGTAATGAAAAAATATCTAAGCACTTTGCTGCAGTTCATCCATAGCCAATTAGCGTGTAACCGAAGTCTTATACTGCTCGCATCTATCGGTGTTCCGAGATTCACACTAGAGGCCTACCAACACTTCTGCTAGGAATTCTTAGCACCTCCATTACAGTTACCCTGTCCGCTACCATAGCCAGAAATAGCTTGAACATCTTTTAATGCAGTTTGACTTAACTTTAAAATCGACGACTTGGTTGCGTAAAACTAATTTCCCTATAGCTTATAGTTTCGTACTACTCCACACTAACACATTTGAATTGCTCACCCTGTACACGAAAGCAAATATATATCAGTAGGCTTTTATTGTTAATGCGTAAATACCAACTCGGCAGTCTTCATTGTACGCCCTCGCTCGGTAGAGCATAGGGCGGAGTGGGGGCCTCGACATTTTGCGGTGCTGCTTCTAATAAACCACGTAGGCATGGAATGAGTCAAAGCAAACTCTAAAGGTCATTCAAACTCTTGGTTAGCCAGGATTCTTTTACAGTGAGCAGCAGATATATCTGCACAGTCGAAAAGGTCAAAAAATCTTACACGCTACTCTATTTTCAAGGGTGTAAGAGCTTATGTACATATTTCTGACCACGTCGCGTATTCAGCTACTTCTACTGCAGACTGCTACACAACTGTTATCGATAAAATTGTAATAAATCTTTGTATAAAGTTATTTTGTTAGCAGTATTTCGCATCAAGCATTAAGTGTAATGCCATGCATACCGACGTTAGTTGATGATAAAATTGAGCTGACAGTGTTTAAACTGCACTTAGTACTTATAGACATTACTTATATATTAGTATATGTCTGCGAAGGTCAGTACGAAGGCATCATGGGGGAATAGGGGTCAGAGGCTCAAAACGAAAGGAGGGGCTTTTATCTAGGCCAGGAGGCTAATCGTGTTCGAAGTCTTTAAACGTGGAAGTTTTTTTCAAAAATAACTCAAAAAACCTGTAATGTAAAACTTAAATTCTGGGGCCCTAGTGAAAAGGGTGTTAAGTCTGAAATAGTCATTTTTCACTAGAGCCAAAAAACAACTGATTTTCGAAAAAAAAATATTACTTTTCAATGGAAAACGATAAGCAAGTACCAAAACTACCGTTGTAAATATGAGCTTTTCCCGCTAATAAGTATATATGTAGCATTGCCCTAATGTTGATAGTTTCTGAAATTGGATCAATAAAGAAGGGTACAAGTACTAAAAAGGAATAAATCGTTCATGTAAAAGGTTATGACTCCGAAACATACCTTTTTACACAGTATATTGTCTTTGTGTAAGGAGGCACCTCACTAATTTGATCGGCGAATATTTCTAAAAGTCGTCAAAAGTTTGGAACTTTGTCCATATAAACAATCATTTTTATGTAAATGAGAACACATTTAAACAAAGAAATATGTAGTTTTATGTAAATTTAAGACTTACACCTTTATTCACGTTCTTGTTCACTACGCTGTAATAGATAAAGTATTCTTGTATCCTTGCTAAATTGCCGATTCTTCTACTTATACCTTTTAGACTCGTAAACATAGTAAAGCAAATACAACTGATACATTTTATTCATGTTGAGATCTGGAGGAAGATACTTCAATGATGTTTGCGAACGACAGTATTGGCTTTCGTAGGCAGGAAAACTCAAAATATGCTGTTTAACTTCTTCAAGTCTTGGCTCACTTATCGATTTATACTCGTAGTTTGGTTTTTTGCCACGGCCTTGCTTAGATTCTTGATTGCAATTAATTTACTGCACGCAATTTGAATAAATTTATTTGTTTCGTTCAATCAGAGAATCTTAGCAAATTTTTAAAAATTTCACCTCTTAAATTTAAATCTTAAATTTAAATTATAGTAGTTAGAATGAAAACTTTCTTAAACTCTTGCCTTTAGGATTGTTTTCTTATTCAGTTTTTTTTTAATCTTCTACTACTATAAGAGACTTCATGTATTCCACTCTTTTATCATATATTTTATCCCTAATCGCCAATAGTAATCAAACACCTTTTTCCTAAAATCTTCTGAGATCAGATCAACGCATTTTAGTCTGCATTGTTTTAATGATTTTTGAGACCTAGCGTCATTTGTTTTCTTTTTAATAATTCATAACTTTTTCCTGTATTCCTGCAGCGTTTTTTATTTTCTCTATATATTTTTCTCTCTTTTGTATTCGTTTTGTTTTCCTTTTTTTTCCACCTATAACTTCTTCTCTTTCCCAAAAGCTACATTCATTTTGTTCGTCATCTAAAGCTGCAATTATTATATTTTCTTCATTATTACTTTTATTTTTCTTTAGATAATCACTTGAACAGGATAAATCTGTATTTGGTATAAATTTGTCACTACTTCCATAACTAAAATCAATCATAGATTGAGCAGAATTACTATCATCGGTTACATCAATATTACGTGATGTTGTTGGCACTGGCTCATCGTTACAGGTTGGTGTTAGATTTGCAGCACTGGTACCATCAATACCGTAATTAGGTTCCAGCAGGGGTGGTTTATCTTGTTGTAGTAAGGGCAAAGTTTGATGTTGTGCAATACAAACGGTTGACGCTGTAGTAAAACTTTCTACTTCGTTTAACTCAACTCCGATTGACATCGATTCCTCAGTATAAATGCCGGTATTACTGACAGTAATACATTGCAGCATTGCCGTTGCAAAACATTTATGGTGAAGAAAAACATCGCGAGGAAACCTGCATAAGCCGGCGAAGCAATTCAACGATGCGTCTGAAGTTACCAATCCATCTCATTGCGAGGAAAAGCCTGTGCCCAGCAGTAGGACGTATAGGTATTCTAAAGTATATTTTTCTATTTATGATACGTACGTATGGAACAAAAATTTACAAAGCTACACTACTATGACTATTTAGTCTGTCTATGTACTGTGAATAACAAAAAAGTCACGTAAATAGACACGTTATATGATGAACCAATAACAAGTATAATTGTAAATTTGTAAAATTTAATAGTTGTACCAAGTAAACGTTATAGCCTGCCCTGTTAAGTTTCGTAGACTTTAGTGATAAATAAACAATTATTTACTCTTGCAAATTGAATCTTCACGGTCTTTTTTTGTAAATTTTACCCGTGTAGGTATAGAAAACGTAATTCTACAATACTTTGTGCGTAAGGATATAATTACTATAAACTACTTTAAAAGTACATCAGTTTAAATTCAAATTAGGGGATAAAAATGTGTGAAAGGGTATAAGTCGTCGCTTTGGTAGCCAACCTCACCACTCCGCAGCACGACGTCCATTGTCGACCGGCTAAGCGGGAAGCGGTCTAGAGCGTTCCCCTCTCCCCTGTGTCTCTATTACGTGTAAATCATAATTGTACCCTATTTTACGAAACTAAAACCCTACACGCTTTTTATAATTACACCTGAACCCAGATACACTAACTATACTTCGTTTTAATAGTGTGTATAACAACATAACATCAGTTAAAAACAAAAATATTTAATAAAATATTGTGTAAAAAGTTACCACTCAACTAGCAATTTATTGCACGTTGTGAAAAATGAATTTTTTTCAAAAGTGAAAAACGTCATGTCACGACTTCTAGCGGTTATCACTTTTTTCTTGAAATAAATGGTATTTTAACTCGTTTTACCTCCTATAAATAAGAAAATAGCGACGTGAAAAAAAATACATCAAGTGTTATAACCTTCCGATGTGGTTTTTAGCTCTGACTTATATCCTTTTAACAAACAAAAGTCCATGTTTTAAAAGGATTATGTTATACCGTTGTACACCAACATATGCAGTTTTTTTTTCTGATTTCAACCATATATATAACTTAAAAACCGCCTATTTACACTTAACCCCCTTTTCACTAGGGCCCCAGAATTTAAGCAATTTTTAAATACTGTAAGTTATTTTCAATCCCCAACCTAACAATAAACATTGTACTGTGTGTGCTTTTCATAAGACTAATCCAGAGTAAATTTTGCAGTTTATTTCCGTTACGTATTTATTATCTTAATAAATTCAGGTTAGTAAACTTTTGGTTTACATTTATCGTATTTTAATTATATTAATTACAAAAGGAAACCTGACTCTGAGCTCTAAGCTTCACTTTTTCACAGCATACGTTGTTGTTAAATTATAGGTTTTTAAATTTGCAATACAACCTTATAATGCTTATTACCCCTTTAGTCGTTTAAAATATTGGCACAGGCCTACACAGATAGTTTGAAATCAAATAATATGGTAGATATTATTGTATTTAACTTTTCTACACAGAATCCAAATTTAAAATCAGTTGACTTTGTTATGACAACTCTTCCCTCTAAAATAGCACATTTCGATACTAGTGCGGCACGTATGTCATTACTTCACGAGTCACGAGATATCTTGCCACGAGCCGAAGGCAAGTGGCAAGACTCAGGACGAGTGCAGAATGACATTTCCGCGCGTGTATCGAACGACGTTTTTCATAAGGCAATGGCTTTTGCTATTCAGCCAACTCAATTAAAGATTTTTTTCAAATACATTTTTTATAAGAAGGAAACAATTTTATAATAAATAACACTTCAATATTATTAACTTAGTATCATTATGTTCGACTATTTGTGTATAGAAATATTTAAATTGTATAAACACAAAACAACTGTTGCCTTTAAACCATGTTTGCAGTTGGAAAAACGCCTCCACTTTGACCGGCGTTTTGGCAGCTATTCCCACAGACTAAAGCTATTCCGTTCCATTCAGCCACTTTAATAAGAATTGTTTTTAGGACTGTTATTATTTAAAAAATAATCATGAACAGGCCAGAAATAATTATTAATATTTTGATATTCTTACATTAATAATAGGTTTTTAGTTTTATTACGTCTTGGTACAAACTAACATTATAATAACTCTTTGGTAAGTAGTCCTGAATTGGAACAAGTAAAATTTTAAAAAAAACTAGAAAAGTAAATCGCACTAGTTCGCAAAAACGAACTTTGAGCACGCAAAACAGCCAAAAAAAGGGCACTTATTGAGCAACCGTATTGAAATAGTACATTTCGATACTAGTGCGGAAGGTATGTCATTACTTCACGAGTTCCTAGATATCTTGCCACGAGCCGCAGGCAAGTGGCAAGACTCGGGACGAGTGAAGAATGACAATTCCGCGCGTGTATCGAACGACGTTTTTCAATACAGTTGCGAAAAAAATACAATAAATTTGCAACTTTTACTGAAGCTCTTAATTAAAGTAAAGTAAGTACAAACTTTAGCAGTGAACATTTTTGACAAATTAAACGCGTTTTTGTTAGCTGTCAAATTTCATAAGGCAATGGCTTTTGCTAGTCAGCCAACTCAATGAAAGATTTTTTTCAAATAGATATTAATATGAGTGTCAGGACAATTATTAAAGGATAACGAAATATTCTTGCCGGGAACATTAATATTTTCACTCGCCCGCCTATTTTTACTTTTTTTTTAACGATTCCGTTCTTAGTGGCCAGTCATTCAAAGGCGTTTTATTTTTTAATTTAGCGAAGCGCTCCGAAGTGCTTAAAAACACCCAGAATCGCTTATTGTTTGAAAATCTTTGCCATTTATTTCTGAAGAAGTGGAATTAAAAAGAACCTTATTTTTTTAATGTAAATAAATATGGGGTACCAGAAAAGACCCAGTGTTCTGATTGGTCGATTTTATGTCGTATGCAGCACAAGTCGTGTTCTGATTGGTCGAATCAGTGATCAGCGTGCTGATGTGATTGGTCGATTTGCTCTTTAAACAGGCCAGCCAAGTTTTTGTCTCAGAGAATTCCGTTCCATTCAGCCACCTTAATAAGAACTGTTTTTAGGACTGTTATTATTTAAAAAATCATATTTTTTGATGAACAGTCTAGTAATAAAATATAAAATCTCAATATTTTGATATTCTTACATTAATAATAGGTTTTTAGTTTTATTACGTCTTGGTACAAACTAAAACTATAAAAACTCTTTGGTAAGTAGTTGTGAATTGGAACAAGTACAAATTAAAAAAAAACTGGAAAAGTAAATCGCACTAGTTCGCAAAAACGAACTTTGCGCACGCAAAACAGCCAAAAAAAGGGCACTTTTTGAGCAACTGTATTGAAAAAATACTTACACTATGATCAGTCGCAAAAACGAACATATTGATAAAAAGGAACCAAGACGTTCCAGTCGGACTCTGCAAGCGTATTTTCTCCCATTTTCGCCATTTTCTTATTGATTGGCAGCATTAAGGTTGATGAGGGTGCCCGGACGATTCGATGTCGCCACGTTATTGGAAATGGTGGCTTCAAAGTGTCATTATAAATGTGAATACTTAGGTTTACTTTGAATGTCCAGTATAAAATTATTAAAAATAACTCGAACGCGCAACTTCCGTATGAGGAAGATTTCATAAAGTCGAATTGTTGGGTGTAATTTTCCGTGTTTTAAAAGTTAGCCTTCGCAAAACGAAGAACAATTAGGGGATTGCATGAGCTGAGCGCCTTCAACAAAACAGAATAATAAATTATTTGAAAATACAGTTTAATTTATAACTTAGTTTTGTTCTTATAATTAATAACTGACCTACAAATAGAGCTCAAGTCCGAGATCGCATGCTTAACTAATGATTCCTTTCTCGTTGCGTTCCCGCCTGTCTCCCGTTGCCAGATCTTTGGCGCGAATGCCACTTTAATTTAATCCTAACTAAGCGGCTTAGTTAAATATTACCCATAAACTACTTGTTTTAACAACCAAAAATGGCAGAGTACGTCTAATTATCCTTAGCTTAAATATGTAGATATCGATTTCATAACCACCACTAAGGATTCTTTGTTGAATTACGTTCATGTGAAGTTAACATCTCTAGAAATCCAGTGACGGAAAACTGTTTCATTTAATAACACGAATATTACAGTTTTGAACTTTGAACTTTTGTATTTTATCCCGTATTCATGGAGCCAATTAAAAAGGGATTTAAAGCTGCGCAATGAATTATTCATTTTGTCAAAATGTAACTTGGCCGAAATAAACGTCCAAGTTAGCGATGCGCACTACGGCGAGCCGGGGACCCTGACTTAAGTCATTGTTCAGGCAAATTTCTTCAATGAGTTGCGTTCCGCAAGCTCAAATACTTTAACATTTCATCTGTCTAATTTTAATTCATAATTGCCGACTTTTAAATTAAACCGTGAAGCTGAATATCCCATTTTGGTTCAAATTGGTTTGTATTTACCAATGCACTTTAAACAGTAACTACCTACCTCTACCTACAAGTAAAAGCCATAAACGAGTGTTACCAAAGGCCATATATTGAATAAATTGACAGTCGCCTTATGAAAATCGTGCGGGGGTCGGGATCAGTATATATCCACTATGCTTATCCCAAAACTAGATGTCGCTATTAAGTGAGATATCTTCCACCAAACAGAAGTCAGACAAAAAAGAAACAGGAAATTGGCGTTGAAATGTTATTTTTTAATTAACGTATTATTATAACTGCCAACTTAACTAGCTTTTCTGAATGAATCAATAGCCGTAATACACGAAAAATACAAATAGATGGCGTTACGATAACCGATTACGCTCCAGTGTGTGGAGTCTGCCACTCTAGTCTAACCTTTTAGTCTTACTCCGGAATTTAAAGCAAAATGACCTGAGCCTGTTAACAACTAGGTATATGATTTTGACTCTGAATTTAAAACATATTCTTGCTAGCTTAAAAGGTGATAGAATTGTCCAATTTATCTTGAATGTTTGCTCTTGTGATTTATGTCAGTTCATTAAAAGTTCAGAAGATAAATATTACGAACGCGTTAGTGATAAACTGATAAATAAAGTGGAATCTCACTAACATAATAACGAATTTTGGGTCAGTTCAGTACTTGGTTTTTATTACGTATAATTTAATTATCGATTTGTAATAGCTAAGCTAACTAGGATTTGTGTAAGGCAGAGAAACGAAATAGGATTAAACCGCTTTATTGAAATATCCGTGCCAATTAAAGAACCCGTCGATTACCTGCGGTCTGTAATAAAACGATCGTAAGGTTATTTTAAATTAAATTTACACATTAAAAACATTGAAAAATGTAGCGCTATTTAATTAACTAATTAATTAATTAATAGGTCATTATAATACCTATTCAATTTTATGGTAAACAAGCTCTCACCCACTAACGACCAGCGTTTATTGCAGTAGCAAAATCAAAATGTTGTTTTGTTAGAAAGCAAGAAAGGCAAGTGTAGGAGCAACCCGGTTGGCAGCAGGCCAACGCGCCAGCCTCCACTGTAGCCTTGCGCCCATGATGACTCACCTAAACCGATCACTCATTAAAAATAACAATCATTTTCGAAAAAAAATAGAAGCCATATGCGTAGCGCCTCTTTGCCTGCCAAGATATACCTCCGCCTCAGCTATATTCGGTTGATGAGTGTGACTGAAACAGCTCAGTACATTTCGTTATTGCGCTATTTAATAGAATTTCGTAGGATAGGCGATGCAGAGTCCTATCTAGAATGTTGAATTCAAGTCGAGTCTCTCCGTGATTTTTGTGAGCTTAATTTGAAATTGCTAAAACTATTTAGTAAGACATCATTTATGAAAACCGCTAAAACATTAAAACTAGAACCAAAGCTAACCGCAGTAACAAATTGTACCCGCAGGACCTTACGTTACGGTGAAGCGCCAAGAGATTGAACTCTTGTCAAGAGAAATAATAATATGCAAATGGGATTGCCACGGGTCAATGTGTCAAGGTCCCGTTGGGTACTCATAGAATTTTATACGGAGGGGTGGTAAGACATATGAGCTCTGCATATTTATTATACCCACATTCTTCTGCCTACTAAAATATTACTTTCTTACAGTGTTAGGGCATTAACCGTGCGCTTTTGTACCTACAACTAAAAACACTCAACTTATTTAAAAAAGAAAACGTAATCTAACCTCCTGTATTTTGTCTTTCAATCTGCCTCCACCAAATATAATGGCATCTCCTATACTAAAAGCGAGGTCATCCATTATCAGTCAGAACTCAAATTTATTCAATCCAGATATGTCAATGACATTAAAAGTAGGTTAAAAAGATGCTATCTAAAATAAAATAAGTACTTACCGTATTACTAAGTAAATAGTCGCGTTGTGTGTGTGCATGGTTGCGCGCTTTATGTTACCTAAAGCAAAGTAACGAGAACTTTTGATTTCAAAAATATAAATAGCATGTAAATTCGTACCGATTTCGAGATTTACTACTTTTTTGAACATAATCATAGATATTTTTCGCTGGACATTTCACTTGCCAGCGACATCCCCGAAAAGACGTTCGATGTCCCGTCTGTATTGAAGTCACCGTTACCGTTGACCGTTATACTTCGTTCTCCATTTGTCAATAGACACTCAGGAACTATCCTGAAATTCGGTATTTTCAAATAGTAGTTGGACTGGTGTTTGCTAAGGGTTTTTACCAAAACAAACCGTGAAACTTGTGACGCGCATAGAGATAAACTCAGTCTAACTCAGATATACTTAACTTGACCGGTAATGTTAGGGCCACGGATACAATTCGTTATATTTCATAGTTTTACACAATTGAATCGAGCAATGCTGCTACGGACTTAGCGATGCACTACGGCGCGCCCGTTCCCCTTTCATAAAATCGAATGCGAATCATATCTAGCAGGATAGAGAATGTCTTTGGCTCAGCTCCAAGTGCATTGCAAATAGCATTTGTAGCTAGCGAGCTCTAGCCGGCGCTTGCTTGTGACGGGCTAAGTAACGCCACTGGTCAGACACATTCAGTGCCAGGAACCGGGTTCGCCATTCGTAGCGAATTTACGCTACAAAGCGGATAAACGTCACTACGGACTACAAACTTAGACTAAAGCTTTACGTGGTAGTAAAGGGTTAAGGTTACATGTTGCAGATATAGCACAAATAGTGCTGGTCATTAGACATATCTATTTATTAGGTTCACCAACCATTGTATAAAATTTAAATGCACTGGTGCCTGGTTATATGAAAAAATACATTCTAGTGTTATGTTAAAACTACTTAAGTGCAACAACTTATACAGTGAAACAGTAAAGTATACAAACAGTAAATTGAGGGCTCATCACATCGCAATACCTACTTAAATACATAAAGTCAATTTAGAAACATGCGCATAATAAATTGTATAAAATTGATCGCTGCTATTCAACAGCTTGCATAGACTAGCAAGCCAACTGCACCTAATTGCGTCCTAAAACAGTTCTTCTCAGAGGAGAACCAGGAGCGAGAGACTGAGCGGGGTGTGTGAGAAGGCGCTCGATATTACCTCGAATATTTTGGTCTAGAAGCTTGAAATGAACGTTATTTAAGGAGTGTAGAGGTGCATTATAAAACGATTTTGCGTAATTCAACCCCTAAAAGGGTAAAATAAGGGTCGTAAGATTGTAAGAAAATCCTTTATTTTAGAAACTTTGTACATTCATAAAAATAATATAATTTGGCTATAAATTAAAAACAATAAGATATATTTAAAATATTTGAGACATCAACCCTATAGGGGGTAAATGGAGATTAAAGGGTTCTATGGAAGCTCCGCAATTTAAGCAGTTGTCCATGTTTTACGTGTAAACAAAATTGTGGGCAAGAGGAAATATTGATAAGGCAAGCAAATAATTTGCGTATTGAGGATTAAGGATGGGGATAGGATATTTTTATCCCGCAAAACGTATAGCTCCCGCGGGATTGCGATGAACGAATTGGAGGTAAAAAAAGTCAAGGGCAACAGAGATTACAGATAAGGCAATAGAAATGTTCGCAAATACCCCCTTTTCATTTGAACATGCTTGCTTGCTTACTGGCATGCTTGCATCGCTTCTTTCAAGTATACGCGCTT
Source organism: Ditula angustiorana (assembly GCA_963691745.1). Classification (NCBI taxonomy): domain Eukaryota; kingdom Metazoa; phylum Arthropoda; class Insecta; order Lepidoptera; family Tortricidae; genus Ditula; species Ditula angustiorana. The sequence continues at coordinate 25,050,342 of OY829472.1, forward strand.
GCTCACTTCCTTGCGTGCTTGCTTATATACTAGCCTGCTTTCACGCATGCTTGATTGCTCACTAGCTTCCATGATTATTTGTCTGCAAACGTGAAACTTTCATATTTCACGCATGCGAAGCCGCGGACAAAAACTATGAATGTTTACATTAAACGTAGACCCTCTACGACGTCGTAGCATAGCATTTCCATATCCAGTGTACCGGTATAAAAGTATAATGATATATTTGATATATTTACATGTGATAAACGCATGCATATGACATATTTTATGCAGGTAGAAAATTGCTGGTATAGATGAATTATTTATTATTTCGTTAACGGATTGTTGTGGGTGTGTAATACAAAAATATTATGTTTCATTAAACTTGGGCTGTAATGCCAGGATCAGAAAGATAAGGGGCAATGTATTTTTTTATACATATGTATATCTAAAAGCACATTAAAACATTTTTTTTAATGTGATCATAAACTCTTTATTTGGAATCCCACATGACTAAAGCAATAACGATATCAAAAACTCTATACTTAATACTACATCAAATATCGTCCACATAAAATCGTAGAAAACTACATGGATAGACATTATGTATATATGAGTATAGGTTACATCACTTTATAGACTCAAATTACGTTCAACCCAGAGATATTAAATTAACACACTTTTATTTTAGAATAAACTCGCGAGCTTTTATTTTTATGTCTCATGTTCCTGATGTACTAATTCTTATTTCGCAAGTATTTAGCTATAAAGCCATTCGGGTCACGTTTAAACGTGTCCTTCGGTACCAAAAATAGAAGTAGTCGCAATTAATTAGAGGCGTTTACTTGCGGAGCGCCGGCGGAGCGGCGACCCCTCCGCCTGCGAAACTTTCACTATAAATGGAATTTATTGTCTGTCTGATAACCGATAACGGTATTTAAATTGACCCCATAAATATCCTCGTTAATGAAATATGTTACTAATGAATAGGTAATTCAGTTAATTACCCAGAACATTCCAGTGCTAAAAAGTCTCTCAGCTTTCGTCGGTGGTGCGGGAAGTGACAATTCGAAGAAGAAGTATACCATTGCCCAAGAGTATGGTAAGTAGGTGTTATAATTAATTTAATGTTTATGACAGCGGGAACAAAAGTGCTAATCTCTGTATAGTTCATTGAAACAATTCAACAGTGTGCCTTTACGAGCATTCGACCCAAGTAAAGCAATGTAAGCCATATGTTTCATATAAATAAATGTACATAGGTCGTGAAATATTAGATCTGTGAGAGTGACATAGTCCCCAGCATATATAGCATAGTAGTAAAAGAGAAGGCTGTTTTTAGTTACAGATTTGCTATTAAGGATTTAAAATACAATGTTTACTAGAAAAATTTGATCCTTATGATTATAGTCCGTTATTTTTGGGATTTTAGTTGCGTCAATTAGTCCGGCTGAACAAACAATTATTTAAAAAATCTTTAAATGCAGTTAATTTTCCGTTGCCTAAACAAATAAATAAATGCCATTTTTATGTAGAGATTTAACAAATTGCAAAGTAATAATTGTGTAATTTTATTTATCAGTCAGTTAGCTGAGTTTTAATTTTATTGAAAAAGGATTCATTTTGTACCTGAGTCGACACAACGGTAATCAACCGCAAGGCAAATTGCTTTCAAGCGTCAGCCAGTTGAGGAGATATCAGTCTAAAATTTTTTTTTAAACACAATGTTGTGTGACAGGCAAGTCGAATGGCAAAGAATTCGACATTTCAAAATTAGTTTTAAAATCAATTTTAACTTAGTTTATCTACACACGTATCATAAATGTTCAATAACGCGTTCAAAAACCATAGAAAATGACCAGCATTATTACAACCAATGTTATTATAAGAATTTTCTTGTCTGTGGTAGTAGGTAAATCTGTTCTTTATTGGGTAGTATCTCTTAGTAATCTGTGTTTATTGGTCATCACATTACCGATATCACTGACGTTATGAATTTAAATTTGGAACAGCTGTCAAAATTCAAGTTGGTCTCTATTCTATTGCAGTTATGATATGTTTGTAGATAAAGACAAGTAATGTATGCAACTGTATATAATTAGGCCTTAAAACACTCGTATGATCCTATTATGAAACTCGCTGACGCTCTTTTCATAAAACCACACTCGTGTTTTAAGGCCTCTCATTATATAGCAGTTGCATAAAATACTATTACCTTTTCAGAGCAATAATAGGGACGCGGTCTTCTAGTGCCTGCGACTTGTATCGGGTATAATTTAGATGTGCTTTCTTTCTATTCTGGAACTATAATCGAACAACAATCTGACTCCGGTAACTAAGCGATGCCTTCGTTTTTTAGCTTTCGTTGAAGAATATTCAGCTCAGCTCATAGATTCCGTTAATTTATATTTAAATTAGAACTGTATTATTCAGAGTATAAAAAAATTGTGTTTATGTGGCGTAGTAATAACTTCAAGCAAGTTAAATCAGAAATACGATTAGGTACTAAATCGTCCAATTCATTTGTGTTTCTGCCAGGACTTGACTATTTGTCTTGTGTTTGTGAGTTTTTATCGCATAAAATTAAGTTGTAAAATAAAAGAAATTTTTACGAAACTAATAACTGGCTTGTAATTATAATAATCGTCCAATTATTTGTCAAGAGAACAATTCCGCGTGACTGTGGCATGGTGAGGTATTTTGGGTTATAGCATATAAATAAAGACCTGTATTAGCTATAAATTACATTCGACCGCCGCTGAAATTGTGTTTACTATTTCGAGATGTTGCAAACCGGATTCCGCGGGAGCTGTTCCCAAAGCTGAACAAAGGAGGGTCGAACCCTATGTGTTACCGTTAAGATTTAGAACCCTCTTCTATATATAACCCGGTGATAATCTTTAGATTCTTAACATTAACGCAATTCACAAGTCGAAAAGAAATGTAGAACTCTGTGAATTTTTTAATTTCATAGAATGTTTACTTATCTGAGCAAGAAATATTTACAGACGCGTGCCACGATACTGCCTTCATTTTATTTTTCATTAAAAACTTCCAACAGTAACGTAAAGCTAGTTAATTTAAAATGGAAATTTTCTTCAATACGGTATCTAATAACATTTAATAGGTACCTACTACCTTTGTGACACTGATGCTGAACTGAAATTAGCACTTAAAGACTATTAAATAAAAGGGTGTCCCGGTACAATTAATGTGTTTTTAATGGTTTCTCTTTTCACTCTATCGTAAAAATGGCAATAAATACAATCGTCAAACTTGGTGTGATTATATCGCAAACTCTAAAGTATAACAACACATAATAAAAACCAATAAAATGTTCGTCAAGCTCTCAGTTGGCGGTATTGTGCGGTAGTAGGGAACCCTTGGCGCACGAGTTGGACTGGTATTAGCACTTGACCAGTTTTTAACCAACTTATCCAAATTGAAAATTGAAAAGCTTTGTACGCACATACAAAGGAAAGCCAGCGATAGATGAACGTTCTGAACCATTTCTGAACAAATAGGAATCAATCAATAGGATGTGCCGCTACGTGCTATCAAAGATAGCATACGTCCATCGTCGATCCGACAATTGCCTCGAGCTACAGGAAATTAGTTTCCAACTCGCGAATCGGTCCCGCCGGCGAGTTATTCGTACGAAGTTGTCTTGACCTTAATGCCCGTTTTATAAAGATGTACTCGTAACATGGCGAAATAACCGCTTGCAAAAAAAAACAATATTCTACGCTGCGATAAAAGGCTGCGGCCTTGCTTAGTGTAGAGTTCCATCTACATTACTAGTAATGACCATTAACTCAAAGAATACCGCGACCATAAGCAAAACATTTTTAAGTTACCAACCAACTTATTTCTGCGCTGGCTAACTTCTCAAAAATTTTACTATGCTCGTATAAGTTGTTATATTTACTATTTTAGTATACGATACAAAACAAGTAATGTTAAAATTTAAATAACTTAAAAGTTTCGTTAACGGTAGTTTATGGCAGTTTATTGAACTTTTCACCAGCCCACCACTATTAACATTATTAAATAAATAAATATCTTGGAAGATTCAACACCAATTTATCTAGCCCCAAACAAAACTAAGCGTGTATGAATCGATTTCTTATTAATTTTTTGGTTCAAAAATTGAAACTTATAGATTTTTATATGTATATTTTTTGACAATATTCAGTAATGGGGTCCAAAGTGTTGATGGCCTAGTGGCCAGTGGGTGGACTCGTGATCGTCGGCTACCGTACCGAGTTCGATCCTAAGCGATCGGCAAGTACCAAATCAGTTTTTCTAACTTATTTACATTACCTAAGTGCTGATATTACAGTACTGAAACCAACGGTCTTACCGTAACGGAAAACATCGTGAGGAAAACTGCACATTTATGTATACATATAAATGTGTAACCATTATCCTGTCGTCCGGGTTTTCTGTAACAGGGTTTACGGAGGTCTGATGGTACCGATCCACTGTAATAACCTGACTTGCCAAACTTGGGATCATGGTCAGCGTACCCTGAATTAAGAAACGGGAAAAAGCGCTAGGATCCACAATAAATTAATGAACTGCTCAATAGGGATGTCTCCTGGGTTAAAACAACAAGATTCTAATTAGTCCGTCAGTTAGATTATAGAAAAATACTCGATACGTATTTTTTTATTTGTCCATACGAATAATATTGACAAAGATACAGCACATTCAAATTCAGGAGTAGGGGCTCGTGACGTCACTCTTTCGTAAAAATTTTACGATATAATGACGTAGCGCGAACTTTCGCCGCTCTGTAACTTTGTTATTTTAAGTTTTAGAAGCAAAAGAAAAAATACGTATCTACTATTTTCTGGCGTTCTAAAAGATGGACTAATTATTATTTTTTAGTCAACATCCCAATTTGAAATATATATTTTTTGTCCAAAGTTTTGCTAGTTTCGAAGTAGCCTTCATAGATAGTGAGTAACTTTTTTCTTCTACCTAAATCACGTACGACTTTTAAATAACTGCCGTTGAAGCTCAGAGAAATTAAAGTAACAAGAGAAACTGTGTGGGCCTTACTAAGTGAATGCAATCACTAATCGGATCAATGCATCTGGCGTAATCAGACAGATATCAGGCGGACGATATTACAGAGTGGCAACCGATTGAATAAGCTTCTTGTCTAATCAGTTATTACCATTGCTTCTAATATCAGACCACAATGTGAATGGGAATGGAAAGTACCGTTAGAACAACATTAGTTATGATTGACTTACATAAATAAGATATCAGGTAAAGTAATAATATATATTAATGTTTTAGGAGCAGATACTTGTAATAGTTTTCCGATTTACTACAGTCAGTCAGTCAATATGTTAGCTGTCGTTGACTTACATATTTCAATTAGGTACTAAAAGTCTTATTTCATGGGTTTTATAAGAAAAATATTGTTGGTGACGACTCACTTCATTATTAAATTTTTAACATTATTGCATCTACTTATTTGCCTTTTGAAAAAATATTTTTATGTACGAGTTTTATATAACCGCGAATATTAGAGGGTTGGTTCATAGGTTGCTTGGTGTATAAAAATATTTTTCAATGTTAAATAGAAAAAAAATGTACTGTTTATTTTAACTGCATTATAACATCATAGTACTTAAAAAATAAATGTATCTTTACACCTTACCATCGACAACTGTCATTCTATAGGCTTGTGTAAAAATTATGTTTTTAGTTCATTCCCATTCTGATTGCGGTCTAATAATACCTAATTGTACATGTAACTACCTACCGCAAGCGTAATTAAAGGCAGATACAGGCAGTGCTGATCCCTGCTTTTAACTTCTAACCCAAACAAGCACAAACAGTATTTTATTTCAAAATGGAAATTTTAAAAATACGATGGTGTATGTTGATATGACTGATTCATGAGCGGCGGCGGGTGACAGGCAGGCAACGCGTTCGCTAATAGCCCGCAGATAAAATATCTTGTGGCCCGGGAGTGCTCTGTATTCCAACGTGATTCGTCACGTGCCGTGATTAATGTAACAAATTTAATCATCACGGGTGTTCACTCTAACAATAACAGGACCAACGTTAACGAGAAATATCTGTTTATACTTACCCTTGAAATTCGTGCGCCATAAGTTTGTCAGACTTCATTTTTGCAGCATTTTTATTCTCAATGCCGAACTACCAAAGTACTTGAGGTAAACGGAGAGCGACGTGAAAGTTCAAGATAAAACAAAAAAAACTATTTGTTTCCGTCGACGTGCCAATAAATCTTGTTAGATACTTTGCGAAGCCCAAACGATCCGTAACGCACATTTTATATTTAAACCCACTAGAAGGTCAAAAGGTTGAAACTGAAGTGATAAAAATTGTGTGTTAATGACTAGCGACACGAAACGTAAACTTACTTGTTTGGAATTGATTCCTTTCATATAAGTGGTACCGTGTATAGTGCTGATCAAAATAAGCATACTTACGTGAACTTGTGCTATAACATTAATAATGTATAATTATTAGACGCAAATCAGGCGTTACATTGCGGAGGTCCATATTATCAAATAGGAACAAATGACCAAATGTGTTGGTTTTGCGGAGTAGTTAGATGATTTGTTCCAATTTGTTAATAATGTGTAATTCTTAATCTACATAAGTATAACAAATATCATAATTGTAGTTAAAGCGGTTAAGCATAAGCGAGAAATTTTGCTTGCTGCAAACAATGCAGAGTGTTAAATGGTGCATAGCATAGCGTAACAAGTTTCACTCCAACCATCACAACACAGGGCTGCTGCAAGCTTACTTAGGTGGCATGTTGAAGTACTCCTATACCCTGGAAACTGCCTGTAATGAAAGAAAATTGCAAGTAAATATGTGTAACCAACTACTGTTAAGAATTTATAGAATTACGTACACTCTATTTATAGCTTGCAAGGAACAATTAAGTGCTTAAAGCGTTTTAAACACAGAACGTGATGTGCAATCATTATTTTAAAATACGAGGGAAATTACTAGGCAGACATCAAAGACGAATTGTGCAAGAGTATAATATATCATATTTATTACTACACTAAATGAGGGGCTTCAAAACAAGTAAACCACTTTCTTCGCAATTCGAGGTAGGCTATCCTTTCTTGAATATATTTATTTGTACGAGTCGCAAGAACACCGAGTTGCATTAATGATAATTACGCGACCCTCTGTATCGCTATCGTGAATGTAACCATTAGCGACAAATGCTAATATCTTTCCTTACAAATTGTGCCACTAGTAGATATATGACGCAGACGACATCACGATATAAGCAATATAATATATCTAGGGCACAGATTGTCCCACCTTTTTGTTGTGTATAGCAAATCAGCAGCGTTTTAGTTTAACACGTTCAAGTCCAATAGTATACGTAATATGTACCACACTAAAAACTCATTGTGAGTCCAGTAGTATATACATATATAGTATGCCAAGCTATATAAAGTAGGCCCTGTGGTTCCCGTGCTTTACAATAATACTAGTATGTACCTCGCGACTGCATTCTAAATGATATATCTCTGCCGACAGACAATAATATCTGTGAGGACGTCAGTGTATTATACTTGAAACATTTTTTATGAGGAAGGCAAACGTGTTAAGTGTCTGGTGACCTTTGCTAGTTAGTTCAGCTGGGCGTTTATTCTATAGATATAGTTACAAAACTCTTTTACTTCAGTATTTAGTTAGTTGAAGATACCTATAGGTTTTGTGTCACAACAAACGTCTCGAGCGCGTTTGCGTTAACTCTTTAATTGCTATGAAACATTTTAATGCAAATACGCGCCGCAAGAGGCGCTGTCTTTACTTCCATAGTAAAGTTATTGAGAAGTTAACGCCAACGCGTTGGTAACGTTTACTGTAACAGAAACTTATGCTAGTAGACGCACTGATTTCTAGTGATTGTTAGTTTCATGGTGTTCCTTCAATTTAAATTACCATGTTATTCAGAGAAAAATGATCATTATCTATAACCTTTCCGATCTATGTATAGTTATCGTAAAAAATAGTTTTTTATCGCATTTGATCGGTTGGATTCCCGATTCAGCTGCCCCCCCCCCCCCCCTGGGTACGCCCATGGTCATTTTGGTAAGCTTTAGTCACCCGATGAGATTCAAAAACCGCACTCCTGAATATAGTAGGTTTTTTCAATATATTAATAGTTGCTAAAAAAATTAATTAAAATAAAATTAGGTCTTTAATTACGAAGACCTTTTAATTATAAGACTGGAAGAGATCCCTTAAAGGGATAAGTTCGCCTTTGTACATCTGTTTTGTCCTGTTATCTGTTATTTTATGTGTTTAGTACAATAAAGAGTCATACATACATACATACATACAATTATTTCTTGGCCAAATTAAAAAATGGTGGTTAGCTGAAACATGTTTTGCAGATTTTTTCCCTTAACTATTAACATCGTGTAATTTTATATGATTCCGTATCTTCTCGATAATTATTGGGTCAAAGTCAATGACGGCCCGTACCTTATTTTATTTAAAATGAGGGCTTGTAGTGCTTGTGAGATCCAGTGTAGCGATAATAATCGCCTAATTACCTGTGACGATCATCTCAGATACGCATAGCAAGCTCGTAACATACGTCGTACAGTCAGCAGTATGAGTAGCTGAGCACTCAAAAAGGTCAAAACAATCTTCTTGATAATAGAGTGTGTGTAGATATATTTTTGACCGCTTCGACTGTGTAGATATATCTCTTTATGTTTATATCTGTATGATTCTTGATTAATGCTAATGGGGAAAACGCGATTCGAAATGCTATGCCGAACCAATGAGTTTGGGGATATGATCTAGGTACTCCTTAGTTAGAATCTATTTGAGTATTATTAACGGCATGCCACGTAAATATCATTTTTTTTATTTGAAATTTCATCTTTGTTTCATCTTCTTGTCCCATAGGTCATATCTTAAACCTCTATACTTAAATGCGCGCAAAGGCGAGCAAAGATACGTAACCATTCTTTGCTAATATATATAGCCCGTAATATATAAACCATTGAAATGACACAATTTCACGGGACAATAGTTTTCGGACCCCTCATAACTTGGGCTAAAGGTTCTAATCTAATATTGCTGGTTAATTAACTAAGTAACCAGTAGTATTTGCTATTGGTAACTCAACTGCAAAAGCCATTCAAACAACGTTTTACACTCCTATTTTTAGAACTTCAAATATTTTAAACTTATTTATCGTATTCCTAGCTCAACTTTATTTACTTCCCAGTGGCCCTGACATGACCGGCTCAGGTTTGATTTATCCTTCCTTCTCTGCGTCTCTGTCAAACTATCATAAGAAAGGGATGCACATAGAGATAAACTCAGTTAATCAGTTAACTTGGCTGGCCATGTTAGGGCCGCAGGGTGGAAAACTGGATCGCCTTGTCGGCAAAAATTTAACAGTTAGAAGAACAGCTTTTGAAACTAGTGATTTTTGCTGCTCCGTGCGCAATTCAAAATATTTTATTCCTTAGCTTACTGAATGTTAATGGAAAAGGATCTCCTAATAATCTAAATTCTTACCCAGCGCTGTGCCACAAATTTCATGTAACTAAATCCACTTATTTAATGGTTACGTGAGAAGGACATCAAACCGACCATAATCCGCCTGTAACTATGGCGTTACCGTAATTCGACTTCTCGCCAATGTTTACGTAACATTCATATACTGCCCGTTAACAGTATGTTTCCGTTTGTACCTTCTCTACAATACAGCTGTCACCAACAGCCAAATTTTCACAAATAGGATAAAATTACTGTCGGTTTTGTGTTTGAAAGCTTTCCAGGCGATATAATTTATGTTTCGCTTAGAGCAAATTGTCAGCTCATAACGGCTTTTAGTCTACGCAATGGTATTCAATAATAATTAGGAAAAGGCATTAAGACACAAAAATACTGTACCATACAAACGGACCAACCGCAATCGAGGAATTAAAAAGGTTCGACACTTTTACAACCTTATCACATTACGAATATTACGATAGGGTACCAAAGTGACGAACCTTTTAATTCCTTGATTATACCCATGATACTTAAACTGACTTACTCCAAACCCAAGCACAAGTTTTGCTTGTTTTGGAACTAAATAGTGTAACAATTAAATAATGTAAATTGTTCTATTTTGCTTATATTAAAGCATGAAAAAAGCAATTGCTTTGCTTGTATAGCGTAATTTGTCACTGTATTCAAGCTATTTTAGTAAGATTCGTTTTTTAATTGTGTAAAACCAGAGCAACACTAATGGCAACGTTGGGTGCAGGTGTTTAGAGGTGGCACTCATAAATGAGAGTCATTAATCGGGCTAGGGCCCGCCCCGGGCACATGCCTTGCGTTGCGCGCTCTTCTCAAACGCCTCATTTGCTAAAGGGCACGCCCTCATAAATCCAGACTCAGCTCACACAACGCCGTTGAGTCATAAACTTTATTAGTCCAACGTCGCCTCATTTAGACAGTACGGGGAGACACCACGTTTCGCTGCTGCAATTATCTCCTCGTAACGAGGGCACTACAACACCTCATTCGGCTACTTCATGCACGGGTCGACAAAAACTGCACAGCACAAGCTTTTTAGGGTTATTCTACTGCTGTCTATACTATAACCAGAGTGTCTGCACAAGGTGACATTACCTTAGCGTAAACGCTAGTAGAAACAACAACATGTATATGAACTTGACGTAAAATATCAAAATGTATGAATCGTCAAACTCAATCCCATGTATATTCTGTCGTTAATACCAGTGTTAATAGTGCCACACTGTCAATGAAATAGTCAAAAATGAAACAACAATTATAAACTTTTCACGCCACTGCTCGAAAATGTGGCGAAAGATGGTCTGTGATGAGGCCCCAAAACAATGAATAGTTTAAAGAGTATTGTAATATAGAATAGTGTAATATAGTTGTAAGTTGAATGAGCAGGCCTTCTATGAATTTAAACATTAAACAGGACAGCAAAAACTTTGTTAGCCTGTTTTAAAGAGCAAATCGACCAATCACATCAGCACGCTGATCACTCATTCGACCAATCAGAACACCACTTGTGCTGCAGACGACATAAAATCGACAAATCAGAACACTGGGTCTTTTCTAGTACCCCATATTTATTATCATTAAAAAAAATAAGGTTCTTTTTAGTTCCACTTCTTCAGAAATAAATGGCAAAGATATTCAAACAATTCGAAGCGCTTGGCTAAATTAAAAAATAAAACGCCTTTGAATGACTGGCCACTAGGAACAAAATCGTTAAAAAAAAAAGTAAAAATAGGCGGGAGACTGAAAATATTAATATCACGTTTAAAATTAGAATTTTTATAAGAATTGATTTTTATTTCCTCGCAGTAGTCGTGAAAAGCTCCATGTTATGTCTCGGCCAAAAGTGCAATAGATGGACTCGTTTCTTCGAGGGCCTCACCTACGGCTCGGCCCTCGAACTCACACGTCCATCTATTGCTCACTTTCCAGCCTCTACAACAATGTACTATTATAATTCTTTACCCGTACTGCGTAAGATCCAAAATTTAGTAATACAATATCTATTCGTCTAATTATTTTTCATAATACTTTTATTATTAAAAAAATGAATAATTTACGTTTAGAAACATGAACCCGGTAGTGGTAGAGCTACAATGCTACAGTGCGCCACCGAGCGACAGGTGCCGGGCCACCCATTCGGACTGCAGTGCTAATGAGCCGACTTGACCGGTATACCACACTCTCACAGAATATGCACTTCTGTAGCTAAAGGCGAACAACGGTCCGGCGATTGTCTTAAAATCGATAGTTCCCATGAGCAGCGGTGATCACTTCACGTCAGGGAGACCCACATCCTAGTTGTCCTCCGTAGTCCATAAAAAAACGCAGCATTTGATTTTGGCAAACACGTCTGTGCCTCGACGTGGTGCTGCTTAAAAATGATTGGAAAATGCCGTCAAGTTTTTCTTGTAGTTTATACTAACATACATTAGTTGTTTTGGAAGAAAATAATAAATAATTAACCAGGTGCGATGTTTCAAATCAGGCCCAAATCGTGAAAATAATATTATATTGCCGCCAAAATGGGAGTTAGGTATCTGACGGCTTACGATTAATTTGAGACAACAAAAGAAGTAAAATCGCCTGCGGAAGATGTTTTGATGGATTCTCCTGTTTCGTAAAATGAGCTGTAAATATAAGCCGTCCTCCCAAAGTGGTCAATATATTTTAGGAATATTGAAAAGCACTCCTGAAGTCCATTATAGCTAAAATATTTTTATTTTTCCTTTGTTATTTAATAGGTTGACTGGCAGAGAATGTATTAAGGGATTAAGTCCCCTTTTTATATACTTTTATTTTTTATATTTTTTGCTTTAACGTTTAAATAAAGAAATACGCAGCCGGTAATGTTTTCTCTACCTCATGACGATGGCTTTAACCCGGGTTTACACTGGCCAACTCATTTGTATCTCGTATGGAAAATACATATTGTACACAGTAACACGCAATTAAGTATAATAACATTAAGCATGAATCAGTCGGTCAGCTTTATCCTTATTACGGCTATTATATTGCAGATTGCCGGTCGAGCCGGAAGCCCTGCCCGTGGTCCTATTGACTAGAAAGACGAGAGTGCAGAAGAGCGCATTACTGATGTTCGATGTTACTTTTCCATACATTGACGTTATTATATTACATTTTTATATTCAGTAATAATGGCTCTAACGACAACATAAAAAAATTGATTAATAAGGCAAGACGTTAAGGTTACTTTATTAAGCGACGAAAAAAAGGAGGAGGTTTTTAAGTCGACCCGTATGTTTTATGTATTATTGTAGTGATTACAATTGTGTTTATTGTCCAGAAAAGTTTTAAAATTCTTGCTCCACTTTTCGAAAAAAAACTTTATTTTAATACATGATTCGAGCAACAAACTCACTTCTTGCTTGCATAATGCTATCTTCCAGCCCGCTGTCTTATTAAAATTAAATAGTCCTGAGACTTCTCCTTTGTTATTGTTCTGAACAAAGGAAAACATCGACTTCTTAATGAATTTATGTAGATAATAACTACTTTCAAGCTCCATAGCGAACCTCTCCAACTCAGCAGCTTATATTTAAACAACATTTCCTTTAAAGGGTTGTTACTTTAACCTTCGTATAAAAGACATAAATTTGCAGCACGCATAAAACGCGATTACCAAGCATAATACAAACGTAAATTAATTCCATTAAAAGCACTGACTGTACGTGTATAACTTTGTCGGTTAAAGTTAGAATATGGCAAAATGATGCGAGGCGCGACAATAGACAACTTTATCTCGACCAAGCGGTTTATATGCGCGCAGAAAGTAAGTCTTGTGAAACATCATTTGAAATAGCGCAATAAAGGTCCAAGCTACGGACACTGGTCGAGACTACTTCCGCAGTTGCTTTCTATTAGGTATATACCGCTTTCGAATTGGTGTACTCAATTCATAGCTGCTTTTTGATAGAACAAAACATTATCTTGGGATATTCGTACATTGAGTGTAAAGTTTCTAAAGACTGCTTATACTAGTGGTCGTAATCGCTGTACGTGCCCTACACCTAAAGTCTGACTTGTTAGTTTAAGTTTATATTCGATTTGAAAGAGTCCCAATCATTAAAACGTATGCCCGTCCAGTGAAGTTAAATAAAATATTTTCTTATTTTATACTAAGTTCTTTCAAATAGCTAACTATTCTCTTCCTAGACACATCAAAGCAAGTCATAGTCAAGGCAAGGCTATATGCGAGTATAATCTAAACGGAATCCTTGCAATTTGTTGGTTCTGCAGACCAACTTTAAAAGTTTTAAATATCTAACCTTTATCGATTATAATTTTTATGTAATGCGTTTGTGGTGATACTAGGAGACTTTTTATTTCACTTTCTTGTGGAATAACCTAAAAAAACTTCTTTATATAAAGCAAGTTATGGCGCTGCTATTCAAAGCTAATGTTTTGCAAAGCAATAATAGACGCAGGACAATCTAATTTTAATTGGCTCCTCGTCGTGCGGCTCCGCAATCCGCAACTGGGAGGCTGCAGAGTTTGCTCCTGAGACTTCAACATACTACTACATACAACATACACGTAACTACTAAGTACTGTAACCGAGAGAAGAAAAATAGCTGGTTAACTACGAACTGCGATTCAACTATCACTCAGCTTTTTACTAGAAATCGGAGAGTAGAGCAATTCTCTGTATAAGCCAGCAGTAAAAATACTTTTACCAACTTGTCACCTTATAAACGTCATTATAAATGATTTAATTAAGTGTTTGATGCTTACTTGAGCATCAAACAAACAAACTTTATTGTAATACTGTGCTTACAGTGTTATAGGAAATAATATACAGAAATTCAGAGTTCCTAGCTTGTTTGGTATTTGAGATCTAGACCTCATAACAAAAAGTGTCCAAAGCTGACAACTTGTCGCCCTCTCCTCCAACCCTTATTTTTTAGAGATATAAAATATAGGTTATACTTTTACTTTTCTTAACGAGCTTTAAACAATGCCAAGACGTATTGCCTTTTGATAAAAGACTATCTGCATATACAAGACCTGTAGTTATAGGTAGATCGTTCTCAAGCACTACGTGTACTCAAGATCGCATTTGACATATTGTTTATATAGAATAAAACGTCAAATGATAGTCAAATGCGATACATGAGAACGATCTATAACTACAGGAGTAAGCAACTTTATATCTGATAAGTCAATAAATCTTCATAAGTTTAAGCTCGAAGAAAAAGTAATGTTCGCAACTGATCTCATACTTCAGCCATTGATACACTCGATCGTTTCTTTTATGGCATTAGGTAAGCCTCACGTCATAAACTCGCTCTCGTGTCTCAATGGCCATGATTATGATACCTACAGTTGCATGCTCGTAATAGTACATTTTGTATTAACAATGGCGGTAAAAAAGAAATTAAAGAAGAGTCTATTAAAAAGTCCAAGCCGGAGGTGGAGGGCCCTAATAATGTGATGTTTCTAAGGCGCTTTCTGCCCGTAAGACAATCATCATCACAGTGGCGAAGAAACAGATAAAACAGTAAGGCGAAAGAAACTTAAGGCAAAATTAATGAATTGAATGTCTGAGTCAAACACGGGCGTTATCTATCTTCTATCTATCTATCTATCTATATAAATAAAAATGAATTGTTGTTCGTTAGTCTGATTAAAACTCGAGAACGGCTGGGTCGATTGAGCTGATTTTGGTTTTAAAATGTTTGTCGTAGTCCAGGGTAGGTCTAAACGGTGAGCAAATAAGGAAAAATTGCGAGTAAGATAGAGTAAGACGACAATTCCATTTTCTGTAGGCCACGCGGGCGAAGCCGCGGGCAGAAGCTAGTTCGAAATAAAAATAATTTCGATGCAATAACAAAATAAAGCAGGGCTAAGTAATAATATCAAATGGACTTTGAGTAAAACAGTCAGGATAAAAACAAAATATTGTGCTTTCACTAACGCCTTTACGAAATTAAAAATTACAGACCTTTGCCTTGCATTCAAAAAATTAACGGTAGCTAATAAAATGACATAGCCGACAGACGGCGTTAGCAAAGTTTATTTTATTCGGTTTCCATTATGCTCAAAAAGTAATAACGAAATACTAAAAAACTATTTGAGCATATTAAATGAAAAAACTTAGTTAAATAAGTAAATCGTAGATAGCATTCTAATACGTACTATAAACAAAATTTAGAATTAAATATCAATATTTTTTTGATCATAAAGGTTCTTTGCTTCAACTGATTGTTAGGTTGTATGGTGGAAGCAATAAAAAAAGACTACAACGCCTTGGAGCGATATTAATACGATCTAAAAAAAACAAATATAATTTTAAGAAGGATCCACGTCCTACTTTGCTTGCATTGTTATGACATTGATAAACTGTGAAGAAAGATACTACGAGTATACCTACCTTATCAGGTACATGTTATAAACGTGACCACCGGTAATAAATAAATTAAATGTGGAATGTCTGTGTGGGTGGAAACAATGTACTACAAAAGATCAGTCACGGTCGAGATAGCAAGGGCCGGTTCAGCACCCAGCCCAGCCAAACATAACATAACATCAAAGGTTAATGCGCGACGTCATTACTAAACGCAAGGTCAACCATTGGATTTTGGGCCACTGTGGCTTTGTCAAAAGTCGTAATTGTAAAATTGTTCTACAGTCTCCCAGTAATAAATTGGATTGGGGGTTAAAGTCTATTGAATGAAACAGGAGCAGTTGGCCGCCGACCAAATCCTACATTAATTATAATAGTCATTTACATGGAAAATACTTGCCTACTATCCCCTTTCTAAAGATTTTAATGATGTCATTAGTTGTTTAATGGGACTTGAAAAATTAATCAAAACGAACTTGTATCACACAAAGGGAGTGAAACCTTAATTTAACGTGGACATTTAAATACAAAATCTGGCCTTTTCTCGTTTCATAAAAGTGTATCTTAAATTAAATACTTCCGAGTTTTGAAAAACGTAATACCCATTGGTTAATGCAAAAATCAGATTTTTTTTTAAAGAAGTCGATATAAATTGATTGAAATGTAGAATTTGTATATGTCAAAGTGAAAAAAAATATTTACTTACATATTAACATAACGTCTCATTGACACCCTGCTCTACTAAAACAACGTAAGTATCTACAATGAGCTATTTATAAGGAAACATGGTAGTCGGGAAAATATAAATTCACTTTTAATAACGATTAAAAACTCAAAAAAGTTTTTTTGTTTAAATATGAGGACATATTTCATACAACGAACTAGAAACTAAGCAGCTGGGTAGAAACTATTCATCAGAAATCCAAGGAGCGCATGATTGGCATCGCATGCTCTAACCGAGAGGGTTTGCCGCACACAGTTTAGTTGGAGCGTGTGCTTGGATGTCGAGTTTAGGAAAGTCATGATTACTTTGTGTCTTCGACTATTAGTTTGGGAGCTTCGGGCCGTGTGGGGATACTCCTAGATTGCGATTTACAAAAGATGGCTCAAGTTTCAAGTACCGACTATTGACGGATATATCACATACGGGTCTTTTACGACACAATATTGTATTTATTAATATGATAAATGTTATATTAAAACGACATACTGAGCGAACGACATTTTGAGTTACCTTAATCAAATGAAGCTCAGTTCTCGTATGTCAAGAAGAAGTAAATCGATGTAGCGTGCTCTGTCCGGGCCAGTTTTGGTGCGTCAATCCGGAGGACAAACACCGTTACCCTCATCATTCGAGCCACATCTGCACCATAAACACGGCACGGAGATATGGTGTTAACTTGTTTAGGTTCCAGGCTAGCGGTTACGGAGTTAATATCTGGCCTGGGGCGTCGTTTTACGCCTACAAGCGGTGAATAGATTACGGGTATTGTTTACGGCCGCTATGTTGGGATAGCGATCTAATTTCCAATTCAGATACGATGACTTCATACTCTGTAAATACTGAGTGTGTGATTGATAGAAAACAATTTGAAGCAATGAACACACTATGCATAGTCGACCAAGAAATTGTTTGACCACTTTTACATCGTATTGCAAAGGGATAAGTTTAGAGTAAGAGTCATTTTGATTATTGTACATTTATTGTTCATATTGATCTCCGTTTGCGACACTTTTTATGAATATTTGTTTCAAATAGGACCGAAAGCCGTATCTGTGGATTTCAAATAATTGGTTTTCATTGGCCTCTTGAAAGCACATTAACAGATGAAAGAGAAACACGGCAGTACTATGTGCGTAGTTCTAAGTTTTAGAGAATGCCTACAGTTATGTTTGTAGCTGTCCACAATTGGCTATGGATGAACTCCAGCAGAGTGCTTGGATATTTTTTCATAACGAAGCAATAAACTTCCTTAGTAACCCCAAATAATATCAGTTTTTTTGGTTGCCTCTTTTAATTATAAAAATATAAACATTTTCTGAAAGCTGGGATGGTGTAAATACTGACTACCCTTAGTCCAACACATATTAAAAGAAGAACTATGACATTTGCCCTAGAAGTTTAAATGTCTGGAGATTGCACGCTGAACTTTATATTGAAGACGAGTTCATTCGCCTTTGCTTATGTTTTTTATCTTTTTCTCACTTCGTAGTTAGTTGCTATATTCAGAAAGCAATACCCCTGAAATTGAATTAAATATGTGAGATTTTCAGTGGTAATGATATTTTGTCGCGAATTTATTTATAGTAATTTTATAATTCCTTTGTGAATAAACCGGGTCATATCCGTATACGAAATCCACTAAAGCTACTCCTTTGCAAGTCCCATTTTTAGTCCCTATTCATCACATTATTATTTTCCCACAAACAACTAAAGCTAAATATACGTAGTTAGTGTAACAAGTCTCATTCAAATATTTTACCCACGGGCTACCATCCTTTAAAGAATTTCAGTTAGTCATCCCTGGTCTTCATTCCCAGTTACAAGTTCTAAGATTAAATACAAACAAGGCTTAAGCGGCGAATTTAAAATCTTCTTCTTTTTTGGAATCGGTAAAAGAAAAGAAGATACAGCTAACTGTACTAATACTTAGAAGGCTTACACAAATTCTCTATGCATGCTTCACCTATAAAAATAGAAAGCACTACTTTGGAAATCCTTATATTTATTTAACGATCACTTCAAATCGTGAGAGACGCAAGGAATATTGTTTCACTATTATAGAATGTTACCAAGCAAGGTTATTTACCGGTTTATTAATTGCGGTGCTAAGTTTTTCGGAAGATACATTTTTAGCATACTCTTAAAACAGAAAATACTTTTGTGCTCAACGGTCAAAAGTAACGGTTTTCCTTTCTTAGCTCAGTAGAAAACTTGCAAGTGGCCAGTGCCCGTGACCACTACGATACAATACGCAAGATTATACAGGAATCGAATCGCCGACCACTACGCATGTGCACATCATGGTTCAAACTCTTTTTCCTGTTTCTTCATTTGAGGTCCGCTTTTGACCAATGTGATCTTAAAGGGGAGTCTGGTTATTGCATTGGAACCACTGCCACCTGACCTTCGTAACCTCTGTGGAAGGCAGAGGCGTGTTTCAAGATTTGGCGCCCCAGGCTAGGATAAAGTATTTCATTTTAGGGGCGGCTGCCGCCCCTCGCAGCCTGGCGCCCCGGGCCATAGCTCAAATGGCCCTAGAGTAAATACGCCCCTGGTGGAAGGGGAAATTAGACTGATAAGATCACGTGAATGTTTAGGTTTCTAGGTCTTTCTCCTCACCGTAAGAGTGTTTCTCTACACTACCTACAGTTACTACTGTGGTAAAGTACAAACGGTGTACGAGCGTCGTAAAACCACTAAACATCTATGTTCTTGTCATGATAATTAGCAGTTTCCGTGCTCAAGCAGTTCATCGGTGACCTTGACCACCAAGTAGAAGCTATTCGTCAATTCGCTCGCCCGTGCACGAGCTACTTTAAATTATTTCAGTTTATTGTTTTTCGATGATTTGGATGTTCAAGTGTGTCTGGCTTATCAAATCTTATAATCTAGGATATTGAGTTTCCATCTCCTTCGTCTGTCAGTAATGTCATGCTTATACTTGAAATCTTTTGATTACTAACGAGTTCACACGTCACAAATAAACCTTCAGAATTATGCTGAAGTTATATTTTTGTAAGTTTAAAAAGAAATTCTGAACGGTATCGCTATCCCTCTTTTTCTTTTGCATGTTTTTAATAAGCACAACAACATAATTTCATGCAGTCAGCAAAAGCCATGTTAGCGCCCAAGGCAGATTATTCAGGTAGGTAATAGGATGTTAATAATGAGTTGTTTCCAGGAATAAAGCGTCAATATGATGACGGTCACAGTGCGAAGCAGGCGTCTATCTCCCGATTACATATTTAATCAGCGCTCGCAAACTGTCTGCCAAGATTGGAGCCCCTGAGTCTCTGTAATTGGACACAGCTATTTTTAGCGCACCACGGTTAACTGGAGGTATTCTGTCGCCAGTCGTAAGCGCCTCGTTATACGACCTATCTTACCTACGTGAGGCATTACCATACCGCGAGCTGCGAGGCGCGCCGGGGCGCTCTAAAATACGGTCAATTAATTTGTGTTGTCTCGAAGCTTCTGCCTGAAATTCGATACACAGGGCTGATTTAACATTCGTTTTCCTTCTTTTCTTTAAACCAGGGAACATTTTCAATTTTGTTTTATGGAATGGAAACCCACAGGAACCAGTTATCCCAAGAATCTTTAGGTACTGAAGTTCCTGAACTCTCACTCGCCGTATGCAACATCGCGGCTGACTATCACTTTTTGCCGGTATTCTGTGAGAAGTATTACCACGTTCCTGCCAATCCATTCGTACTGCAACTAATGACTGGCCACAGTGTGTCTATAAATATATTTATTCAACTTTTCAGCAGTATTATTCCAACCTCATTAAATCCAATACTCCATTGGCGATCTTCACGAACATAAATCATGTGGGGTGCCAGCGTGTGTGCGGGCTGCGCGTGTGCGGGTGCGGGCCTGCCCGGCCAACAGCCCCCCCCCCCCCCCTCCCACCGGCCGCGCTCACTCCGGCGCCCCCAGGGTTGGCATCACTACTTACGAGGCCACACATACGGATCACTTCTATTTTTACTCCGAATTTCCCACTTATGTGACTACGACAATCATTTAGTTTTTTATAGAGTTCTGTGAATCCATAGTGATGTAACGGAACGCATATGTTTTCTTTGTTGAATCAAACAAAAGCGAAAAGTAACAGACCGCATTTTTATTAAGGTCTAGCCGGATATATGTGTCGGGTGATTGTATTGCAAAGTGAAGTTTAGAGAAAGCTTATTTACAGAACAAAAGAAAGTTTTAAAAATGTAGAAAATTATTTAACGGAATAAACGGAACTTACATACTTGAGATTTGTAACTAATCCTATTAATATTAATTATAAATGTGAAAGAATGTGATGATGTTTGGATGTTTGTTTCTCACTCGCAAATAGCTATACGGATTTGGATGAAATTTGGCAAACAGGTAGAACATGTCCTGGATGTAAGTCATAAGCTAATTGTTATCAGATTAAAAATGCCCGCAGCCAAGCGATATATTTACAAATGATATGTAGACAGAGTCGGGCGCACTGCTAGTACCATTATATAATAAACCGTATCAAGTACCTTAATAAATAACCGTATATAATGTACGTGTTATACAGATTTTGTGCATCGTCTTTCATACATTATACGCCGTAGAGCACGCTACGATGAGAGCTACGAGCTGAGGCTACAAGCTACGAGATGGCTACGCGCCGTTGAGTTCACGAGTTGGCTCAGACAGAAACTCGACTACTACGCTTCGCTAATAATTTTCATCGGTGAGACTGTTTGCGTCAAAGCAATGAGGGGAAATCTCACCATTTATTCCGTTTGGTCGCGCTGCAGTCAACTTCACCTGTCAAAATGGTTTTACCGCTTCGGAAAGAATGCCCCGCACTTGTGGCGTGCTAGCGTTTGTCGCGAATATAAAGCATTCATCCCTTTCACGCTCGCTCTCTGATTAGAAAGGATGTATCCTGTATAGCCAGGCTCTATAGTCATAGATATGAAGATGCTCAGAGGCGCGGCCTCACCGTGGTTATGCTGAAAATCATATTTTTATAGTAATTTTTTTTTGTGTTTATTGTATAGCATTTAAATTTATTTGAATGTTTAAAAAAAACGGAAGTAAGTTTCGATTACAAAAATTTAACAACAAATGGCGTCATCTCTCGTCAGCTAACGGGGCATTCATAAATGACCAACTTGAATGAGATAACTTGATTAAGTTTCTCATAGATGACACCGCAGGTAATTCCCCAAAAAAAATCAATAATGTAATGACCGTAAAAACCAAACACATTGAAAAATTCGCAGGGTATGGTAGTAGTAATGAGGCGAAACTGGCAAACGCAAGGCACGGAATACTGATGTTGCAGATTTGACCTGTCATTAACCTAATTTTTCTTTGTGTTGTCATTATATAGCATTTAAATTAAAAATCATAGTCAAAATATCTTTATTAAGATTTTACATCAGTGTAACTAGAAGCACTGATGAGTATCAGAGTTAGTTAATTTACTACTTCTTCGGAAAATCAATATGGCAATAAATAAAAACAACTTCTAGCGATTTAACGGATTATTAGTTCTTAAAGCAAATAATTTGAAGGACATGATAATATCTGAGCGGGGCAACATTAAACGCGACATGAAAAGTGTACAATGGACAACATTTCATATTTTCTAAGACTATAATTTGATTCGTTGTCTGCATTCTGCTTGGAAAGAAAAAGACGCTGATAGTTTTAAATTTTTCACTAGGATTAATAATTAATTTATTAAATTTTTTTTAAGATGTGCTTAATCTTAAAGGGTATAACTCCAAATATAAGCAACAATAGATCCATAACTTTAGTCTAGTCTCTATTAAAAACAAAGATGATAACCATAGATGATACCGTAAATATGACGTTCCCGTTGTCAAATTTTTGTTGTGCATGGCGTGTGATTTTCTTAGGCGGCTTGCGTTCTTTCTTACTCTGAAACTTACAATATAAGACTTCTGCAACGATTTTGATACTGGACTGCAAATAAATACGACATCTGGCTTTCTTACGGATACGGCGGATGATCATAACATTGAAGATTTGGAACAGCTTAAAGGACAAAGAAACCTACCGATGGTTTTTGTGCTGCCGACAGCGGAAATCTACCAAAAGTAGATTATTTCATGTTGATGGAGTTTATGAGAGCCAACGAAGCCTTCAGCGCTGCTGAAATTAGAGGTCGTTCGTCGTCGTTCATGCATTAACAATAATAAATATAGATTATTTATGTATCTATAAATTTTCAATAACAATGTCAATTTAAAAATTATGACGGCCCTTTTTTCTGGTGAAAAAGGCAATGGAATGTCTATTCTGTAAAAAATTGGTAAATTCAGACATAATATTTTAATTTATTGTATTTTTTTTATATGGGGAAATAAATTATAATAAATATTTTTCCGTGTTCAGGAGGCAAAACTCTTTCGATTCCTGTAGTAATTTTCAGGTTTCAAAAAAATGAAATCTCGTCAATTTTCTAATTCATTTTCCATTCAAACGGTCTAACGAATCTGTTCAAGGAGGTTGGTTTGAAAATATCCTTGTAAATTTCACAAAAAATAATGCATAGAAGCAAATATTCTCTTTAGTTTACGGAATGCTTGGTCGGTAATCGGTAGATTTACTGGATAGTCTTGGAAAGACAGAATCATATTTCGCACTTGAACGGATTCAGCTGGTTAATCTGTAGATTAACTGATTTACGCACTTTAACAATGATATATCTAGATAGTGGCATACAGCTTGGACTTGTTAACGAAACCTTTACAAGTAATTATCGTGCTAAAGATCCGTGACTCCAGTAATTAATTTTTCGGTTGTTAACTCGCGATAAAGTTCCCTCCCTCGGTATTTTAATAAAAAGATAACACTGTTGTTTATGTTTCACATGCTAGAGCTTCTAGTACATACGCCAGCCAGCAAGATACGCTACATTATTTTTCAGTCGCAAATAACCATGTAAGCGTGTCTCAAATCAATACACAGATCGGGTGTCGGGAGCTCGCGGAACGCGCAGGAAGCGGATCTTATCCTTGCAAGTTTGCACAAATAAAACATTTTAAAATCGTTGGATCGGCTCAAATCTTTGCAGCATACTTTCATATCGATCGAGGACGCTCGCATTCTAAGCTCCTGGCAGCTATGTAAATCAACTTTTAGAATAGTAAGCATCCGAAAACTGAAACATACTGTCTGTATTATAACGAAGCCTTGATACGAGTATGTTTATAATAAGGACTGGTAGCTTGTTAAACGAAGGCATCAGGTGTCGTTTTTTACATTTAGGTACTTAATATCGAATGTGCAGGCCAGACGGTTCGTTTACCCCGGGCCCGTAAAGCAAACTACGAACATTCGTTATCTTGCTGCAAACTCGCCGGATATTCGATAAAGAAGCCAGCGACGTATACTTGCTAGATTAAGTCTAGTCCGCATGCCATAGCCACAACATGCAACCGAGGGCATGCAGCGGGCAAGTAAATGGTCGAGCAATGTTTGCAGCATTTTCAACTGAAATATATTATCATTAAAATTATATAAAATACAAAAGTACACTATAATAATTGTCAGGTCTCAAGTATTTTTAGTGAACGGTCCAAGACTTAATGGTGTCATCCCCGCTTGATTATTTAAAAAAAACCTTTGATGATGGACGGTATAATTGTTAAAGAACAAGCACATTCTCTAGGGCATGTATAATACCAAAAAAACATTATGCACCCTAAACAAGGCCAATTATTATTTTATTAGAATAAGTAAATTCGGTTTATAGACGAAACTTGTTGTGGATTCCATTTTTTTGTGAAACGCTATTGACGAAGCCCGGTGCTGAGTTTAAGTTTTGTATGTTTTTTATTTTAATGTATGTTTTTATTGAATAAACTGAATTCAAAGTCGTATTTGAGTTCTTAAATTTCAGGCCAATTCGATTTTAGTCTTTATACTCGTACATGGAACTACAGAAAATAATTTTTAAAATCTGTTATTTAAAAAAATACGTACAGGTAAGTATTAGCTTTCAACATCTGACATCAGCTTTCGGTCTCCTTGTGAGTATAATTGAACATGCAGCAGTCAGTGCACGACCTGCAACGTCGTGTCGAGAAGGGGCGCGGGCGCCATCGCCGCGCGACACCGCGGCACGCGCAGCTACCGTCACCCGGCACGCGATCACACCCGTCCCATTAATCAGCTCGTAAAAGCCCCTAGTATGTGCTAACTGCTAATAGATTATTCAAAAACGTGAAAACTGAGAAGCGAGAATTTGCAATATCTCTAAATACAAAGTGGTATGCTTACCAACGCTGATACTATAAGATAAATACGTAATACACGCCCTTATATGGTATAGTTTAAAAAAAGGTACATATCTCCTTTCCCTCAATGATTTGGAGAGAAAGAAATGGTGAAGAATATTCCTATATTTAAAAAGTAATTTAAAAGTATGAAGTTATTTGGAAGTTTATAGAATCTTCCGGAACTAAATCTGTTAATTATTAAATAATAATACCTATTTTCAATCAAAAAGATCTCAGAAGTTAAATAAAAAAATGTTGATGTGGTTTCTACAATGTGGACATTGTAGTATTTTTGGTATCAGTATTTTTGGTGGACCATCTTTCACGGAATTAAGAATATTCAAAACGAATATTTTGTGTTTCAACTTTATGATTTTAAACTCAAATTATAGTTCACTGCGAACTCTCATCATCATCATCATCATCATCATCGTGTGTTATTTCCGTGTACCCTTCAATTGATTCTGCAAAACGACTTATGAACATGTTTTAGCATGATCACAGTTTTCATTTCAGTTTAGAGCTAAACTCTCAATTGTTAGAAATTCCGTGAATGAAAGCTATGTGCATGTATTTGGTTTGGAGCGGTGTTGATCCTGTCTTTAACTTTTAAAGAAAAGAACGTTGTAAAGACATTTATTGGCTTAGCATATATGAACAACGCGCAACGGTAGTGTGCGCTTGGTATTCCAATTAGAACGTTAATTTCCCACTAGTCGAAAAGTTCGTGCCATTGTAACTATCTAGTTTTATTTTAACGAGAGTTCGTGAGAGACGTCGATCAATCACCGTATAGCGCGGCGCTGAGCTTCAGCGGACCCAAGCCTAAGTGAACCCCTTTTATCTAGATCTGATTATTTTAGAATAATGAACAAAAAATCGTCAATATTTTGATTTCATGCATAGCCATGTTTTTAAAGACATTAGGCGCGGCTTACTTTGCAGAGCTACAAGAATATCGGCGCACCACTGCAATAAAGTTGCCGCGCGTGCGAATGCATACGAGTTATAAGATAGACAGAGTGGCATACAGTAGGATGCTTCTTATACCGAAATAGCGTTTTTATTCGAAGTATAACTCCTATACTTGTACTGTTATTTATTTTGTGCTCGCATCATGCTCTAACTAACAATGTCAAGTTAGCAGCACTGCTCCTCAGATAGGAACGGGGGTACGTACGTGCATGTGGCCATTCTTATTATACTGTTTTCATCGTTTTCATTAACATGCCAAAATGGAGCGGGTCGTGACCTATTTGAATATAGCATGTATGTCCCCAGCCTTAACATCACTACAGAATAGCCTAGACTAGACGAAGCTTCTTTGTGATAGATGGAAAAACTTCACATTATTCAACCTCGTTTTTGTTGCGTCTATGGGCGCTACGAGTAGGTATGTGATTTGTTGGTCCCGCGAGCTTTTCCGAACTACCTACAGTTGCGGAACAAGTAAAGGTCCCTGCGAAGTTGCTACTGATTGTGCAGTATGTTCTATTTTGCTTTGGCGCAGGGGCCTGCCGCGGATGCCTTAAATATACCTGGAGTGCGATTTTTGAATCTCACCGGGTGACTAAAGCTCGCCAAAATGGCTGTTTTTCATAGGAATGCGGCTATTTTGGTGAGCTTTAGTCACCTGGTGAGATTCAAAAATTGCATTTGAATCTCATCGGGTAACTAAAGCTCACCAAAAAGGCCGTTTTTCATAGAGATTCGGCCATTTTGGTGAGCTCTAGTCATCCGGTGAGATTCAAAAATTGCACCCCAGCGCATTCGTATTTGCCTGATTTCCATTAAACATTTTTATTTTTCTGCTAACTACTTCACTACGTCGTTAGGGTAGAGGTAGTGGTTCCAAGATTTAGTTTACTAGTATTCTACTTTAACTTTGTATAGTGATAACTTAGTAGGATTATACTTCATGTAATTACTATCAAAGCCATTTTAAAAAGTATATACTAAACATGTTTCCAGATAGTTGTTTCGGAAAACAGATATTGATTTTCAGAGTGCACAATGACGACTGGGAAGTTCCATGTTAATGTTTATATGTTACCAGATTGGAAACCAACCAACACCATGATATCGTTCATTTACCTTAAACTTCGCTCTCATTTTGTATCTAGTCAAATTTAGGGTTCCACAGTAACCAAGTAATCTATGTTTCACATATGTAACTATTTACTGCTGTTCGTTGGCAAGCCCATCACTTGGGAACTGCTGGATACTATTCATTGTTTCAAAAATTGATAAAAGTCCAAAAAAAATAAAAGTAAATAAAAAATAAAAAAAATCTCCTATACAAAGTGTTCGAAGATGTCGAATTGGAGTTTCGTTAAAGGACAGAACAACATCAGTCGTGTCAGTTAGCTATTTATAATTTCATCATGGTCGTCTGAAGGTCGTGTATTTGTCTGTATACCACAGTAATTTACGTAAGAGTTACGTGTCCCCATCCGTTACAGCTAAAACTACAAATTTAAAATTTTGGAAAACATCGTAGATGAACGCATATACAATAATAAACAACGAAGTTAAAAGAAAAAATATGACAACTGAGCACGCTTTGTTGCTTCCTGAGAAATAGCCGACTAAAACACCATTGAAGATAGCATCAAATAATTTAAAATAGAAAACTTAGCGTTGAAAACCTTGGTAAAATCACCTTTATCCTTTGTAGAAACAGCTACGGAACCCTATTGCTGGACATGTTCTCGTCCGCTTTTTTGATAAAAACTCTGCTCAATTTCGTTCGGTATAGCTTTTAAAAGCGGTAAATTTAGAGCAAGGGTCTACTCCATTAACGGCGAAATTGGTTAGTATAAATTTAGGTTACTTTTTGTTCCTTTTCCTTTTTTCTGTTTTTCTGGCATTGCGATGTTCAGAGATATAGATATAGCTTATAATATTCAGTGTCTGTGTGTGTAGATTCTGTAGGATATCTAATGCATTAAGAAGGTGCTATTAAACTAAAACTTATGCATATATTGTTTTTACCAAAAACACTTCTTAATTCTATGCTTATTGAAAAGTTGCCAAGTGTGTCCAATTAATGCATCTGCCTCATTTGTAAATTAGGTGAAGAAAATATTATTAGTAACATTTATTTTATTACCATGCGCTAGTAAAGCGTAATCAAAGCGTAACGGCAAAACTGAAATTTATCACACATAAATCGTTCATTGAAGTTTAGTAGGTGTAAAAGCCGCGTTCGTTTATAATATGAAAATGTGCTACAGTATTTTTATGATGCTTTTTCATAATTTCGTCCGTAATACAATTATATTACACATTAACTTTATTTTGGTCTTTGGTAATGTTGTCCTTGTTATTGCAGTTATTTTATTATTAATGTATTTAAAGACTAAAAAATTAAAAAAAATATTCAGTAGTCTGATTCTCAACGATGAAAACTGAATCTGTATACAAAGATAAGAGCAAAACAAGTGCTGGCGCAGCTTTAAGCACAACAATATAACGTTACAGACTCCTGACATGTTTTAACCTTTTCAACGCTAAAGACCGATATATCCGCACTTTGAGTTCAACGCCAATGATCGATATATACGTACATACGCATAAGGTTCTACTTCGTTACTTGCGAAAAAAGCTTGGCATGTGAATGACGGGTATTGTACTGGACGTGGCGTTGAAAAGGTTAAAAGATTGACCAAACCACTCGCTTCTCAAAATACGATAACGCACCGTGAACGCAGTGATCTGACTCATGCCTCACGTTTTTAACGCATACCTACTATAGGTATACACCGGAGCTCAAAAAAGGCTTCATGTCCTACTAAAAATAGTGTAACTTTACATTAAAAACAATTTTAAGACAATTTAAAACATTTTCCTTTGAACGGACACTGTTTCCTAACGGCTATTTGAAAAAGTTTTCTTTGGAAGTATTTGTTGCCTCAGGAGGGCGTATTAACAGTCACTCACTGTTCACTCAAACCCATATTTAGGAATTCTTACTCATCTCAGATTTCACCTCGTACCTACAACAATTTTAATAGAAAATAATCACGACTAAAGAAGGCTTCGTCTGTTCTGTGGCCCTAACATGACTGGCCAAGTTTAGTTTATCTCTATCTGCGTCCCCTTCTTATGACACTAGTTAGACCGAGACGCAGGGAGGGGTTAAACTAAACCTGGGCTGTCATGTTAGGGCCGCTGGAGTAATTAATAGGCGACTTAAATGTTGATTCATACTTAATCATCAAAGTTAAGCTTGGAATAATTTTGAATAAAAAACTAGACAGATTTTTCAGTCCCTAGCTAGAAAGTAGTTTTTAACGTAATGGATAACAGAACCCTGCGCAGAGCATGGCCTGACATGCCCTTGACCAGTATTTTGCTTTAGTTTCTGGTTCATATTTACTTTGTTGCTAAAACGTGATTATGTAGGAGGATTGCAACTGTAGTACGAGAATTGTTCTTTCGCAAAATTGTTATAGGAGCTGACGTATTTAATTTAATTTAATAAGCTGGAATAATAAATTACACAATTTAACTTAATTAGGTATTAAATTATGGACTTTTTTTTTAACTATTAGAGTAATATTAAATTGTTAAATTAAATTAAGAAAATGTGACTTTTAATAAAATGGTTAAATTATTAAAACCTGTCTAACTTAGAAATAAGCATGCTGATATATTAAAATAACTAACATCCTATAGATTCATAAGTAGGTAGGTATCGGAAAATATAGATACCATAAGTAGTTTCGTGGTTTCTATGAAAGCTATCTAACAATTTTAACAAGCCATGTAAAGATAAAATGAGAAAAATACTCGTTGATGCAAACACAGTAAAAAGACAACTTTAACAGTGACCGAATTGTTGTCAGACATTCTATAAACATCGAGTCAAAAAGGCCTCAGAATCGCAATCAAAAAGGCATCAGAATATAACAACAGTAGGCTTCTCGTCCCGTCGTCGTCGTAGGGATTGTTGAAAATTCAAACCCCCTCAATTGATTGAAATGTTTAGTATGCCATCACTAATTAAAGTGCCTATTAAAAATAAATGATCATATAACTATTTCATACGACGACTGTGAAAACTGTAATTCCCGGTGGCCAGTTACATTCTTGTAGACTGCTTGCCGCTTTTGTATTATTTTTTTCTGATTATATCCCTCATTCATTATTCATGGCATAGAATACGACTATAACGAATAATTTGTATAAAACCTTCAATGACAAATTGAACGAACGTTCTTGGAACAACAGCATATTACCAACACTTTTAAAATGAACGATGAAGCTTCTGATTATGCTTTGTATAGACGGTCACAG
Organism: Ditula angustiorana; assembly: GCA_963691745.1. Taxonomy (NCBI): domain Eukaryota; kingdom Metazoa; phylum Arthropoda; class Insecta; order Lepidoptera; family Tortricidae; genus Ditula; species Ditula angustiorana. Next base: position 25,080,583 of record OY829472.1, read on the forward strand.
TAACAGAACCCTAAAAATAACTGCAATATGACATTACCATATCCATAGGCTTTTATGGCTATCGTAGTATTTTTAGAGGGATGACTGCATATAAGCTTTGTGTTGAGTACGTATACATCACCCATATGGCTGAAGGTAGAGAAGGGCAAATTAAAATAGTAAAACTATACATATAGGTTCTGTGATTTATTTAATAAGGACATTTCAAAATTTATTTTTAATGCTTACATTTTGAAAAAGCTGTCCTTATTTTCGGTCCTTTGCAGCTTTGTTGCAATTAAATGGCTTGCTGCTTTCATTTCTACTTGTATGTATAGTGATTTACCAAGAAAGTGGTACCATATCATACAACATGAAATAGACCGGAATACCCGCTGAACCAAGGTGAATCACGTGGATAAAAACCTATCTCCGATATCGACAGCTCGTGCCTTATCTTCGTCGTAACCTGCGCTGTAGGAGATTCGCTCACCTTTAGCTTTGGTCTAAACGATGCTTAGAAATCTGTCAACGTTTTTGTCGGTAATACTATCCTGCTTCTATCAAAAAGTTATAGAAATTACATTGCGTAACTATAAACCTATATCTTTATTTCTATCGCTGTTGTGTTAACAGTGCTAGCCAGCATCCAAAGCATGAGGTCATTAAGGTACTATTACCATTTAAGCAAGTTAACTCAGTGTAGTTCGTAACCAAGAATGTATCCAATTTTGAACGAATCCGAAACTAAAATTGCAAGTAGTGCATGTCGATCTATAAAGTGGGTATGCTGCTTTACAATATCAGCCGAATGTAAGGCGCTACACGAAGCGCAGGCCATTGCCACAAATGGCTCGGGGAATAGCTCCTATCAAGATGTGCGCGAACGGAAGCAGTACGTACACGATGGAGTTTGGCACCAATGTCATACTTGTCACGTTGCCCTAGTCCTAGATCCGATGATCGATCTTTCCACAACACAAAGATGAGTTGGCAGAGCATGATAAACATTTATCGTTGAGTAGTTCTTTCTTTATCGTTAAGTTTAGGTATGAATGGAGTTTTGAAGCCCTCAATGCTGCTTTTTAAGAATCCTCAGTTATTCTCGCCTAAACTTTCCTTTTCATACAAGCTTTATTACGTTTAACTTTAAAAAATACATGCATGAGATATTTAATCTGTTGACTTGGCTTACAAAAAATCAGAAAAGAAACTGCGGTTTGAAGTTTTGTATGAAAAATTAAGACCGGATTATGTATGGCCGGTGCCCAATACCCGATAAATCTGAGCGACCATAATAATATGATCACATATGCGTTTGATAAGTAAAATTTTTAATGCATAAATAAACACACCCTTGATCAAACAGATACAAAACAGTAAGATAGACAAGGATAGCACTCAAAGCAATAGCAGATATTGTATTATACAGTTTTCGTGGAAAATTCGTGGTTCAAACGGCGACTAGCACCCGTTAGCAGTGTGGTATGTTAGTTACTCAGGATGTAAAAAAACTGTATAAGGACTTGGGTTTTTCCTATGTATTAATATTAATTCATATATAATCATATAAATAAGATAAATTCTTCTTCGAAAAATTATCATTTTTTATTAACCTATTTAACTGTGGGCTGGTTTATATACAAAAAATTAAAAGCATAGAATCTTTAAAATTAATTCGGAGTAATTAATAATTTTGGGGAAACGCGGTGTTTTTATATTTTTTAACTAAGTACTAGATTTTTATAGTACCTATGTATGTATTATCTAAATAAAAAAATTACATAACTTATTGTATTTTTAACAAAATTGTTACCCGGGTCGACACAACGGTGATCACCCGCGAGAGTGCTCAGCAGTTAACGCCATATTGGCCTATAGCCTTCTCGCTAGGCCGTAACTCGCTACGTAACTCAGTGCGTCTCTCTTCTACTCGGCTAGTTATAAAGAGACGTACCGAAGTACGTATATGATACACTTATGTGGTGTTAACCCTTCTCATGACACTTACTCTTGTGCACTAATCCACAATGAAGTAAAATTAAAAAGTGTAAACATATTTATGGCCTAGACTATAATGCAATTAGTACCCAGCAACAGTTCATATCACGAGGTATTGATCCTAACGAGACATAAGTGCTGCTACACGCTGCCGGCTGGCTAACTAATGGACTTACCGGCGGCTAACAACAGTAACATGTAGCAAACAACTTTAGCTTAAGACTGACCTAATAATCTGCCAGACTTGAGCAACTTTAAGGTAAAAGAATTTCCCTTTAGGCGAGTTACGTCATTTTCTACCATCGTCGTGTTGTCAGTAAGTCATGGTCCGGCCGGTAACAAGTCAAATTCTCGATAGGTCATGTTCCTTTTTTGGTCAGATTCTCAGTAGGTAATTTTCTAATTTCGTCATACTCGTTTTCGGAACTTGTAGACATTAAAATAAGACAATTTGAACAGTTTATATCGCGTATATTACAACTAATATAATTCCCGACGCTTTGAGTTTTGTGTCTAATATTCGCGGGAAGACTGACAAAAAAAATACAAACTACTCCAGTTAGAATAAAATAAATTTACAATTTAAAAACTAAAATTAAATAGTTTCAATTCACAAATTAAGACGACCGACTGTACCCGTTGTTGAATTTAGAGGTTTCAGGGTCCGATGTTTGTAAACCAAAAGGAACAACTTTCCATTAAGCCGGTTTATTTGACACTCAAAAGACATTGATGGACAATTCTTTAACAAAAAATACAAATTCAAATAAAAAATCGAATGTTATATTTATTTAATCCTTCTTAAATCAACCCATATCGATTTTAATGTATATCTACATTGAGGGTACGTGGATTCATAATGTAAAAAATTGTTTTGTGTAGCAAAATTCGAAACAATTCTTTTTCCAGATTCTGTACGAAAGATCTTGTTAAAAGATAAATAACAACGCCCTGTCATTACCTCATTATCAAGAAAGTATCTACATTTCATCAGCGAAAAGGACAAAAAATAAACTTAGGCACACCTTGTTAGTCAAAAGCATGGCAACGGTCGTTGATAAGATTTAAAGAGACAATTTGGAGGGTTCATGAATAATGCCACCCTTCCGTCAAATATAACTTATCATGATCAACACACAGTGATCGAATATAACTTTTCGTGTACATGATCCACGCGTAATGCGTGTTTATTCAGTAAAATTAGTAAAGAAATAAAATTACATACCTACCTTAATAATATGGAAACTGTAACAGGATCCATATTTACTACAGGCTCATTAAAGTGACAAATATTTAATCCTTTAAGTGAATTTGAGTCCTACCTCCAGATCAATGTACGAGCGTTTCAACCGCAGCCTGTCATCACGGATTTCCATAAATCTTGATAACAGATATGAAAATTAGTAGAGAATTGACTAGGATATAAGCTGTGTCCGGGTCAAGAATTTTAATTTAAAACTGGTCATTAGTTTGTCATTCCTCTGGTTCTAATCAGGGCGGTGGTGAAGACGTGAAAGGTTTCGTAATTGACCCCCACACGTGCTAAAATTAAAATTCAACATCACGTACTAAATTTATAATATAAGTATCATTCAGGAAATAAACTAAGGGGGCGAATTTTAACAAAAACAGCACGCTGTCATTCATTTTCGAACATAATTTGACCGCAATGTCACTATTAGTGTCGCGGAAGTGCTTACCCTTCAGCGGGGCGGGTCGGTGTTGGTTTATGACTGCCATGGCTCAGAGCTCGTCCTAATAGGACGGCAACTCTGGAAAAACCATAAATATAAGTTAGTCAGCTATTGTCATATAGCAACACTAAGCGCAAGTTTTAAAAAGACTTCACATCGCTGAGCAGATACATGAAATTCAACGAAACATACTCACGGAGTTTTTTTATTGGTCTGCTTTATTTCACACTCGATACATTAACCCTCTTATTCGTAAAAGTTTATAAACCTCCTCACGCGAACCTGAGTTTGTCGCTAAGTTTAAAATATCTGAGGCTGGTATCGCGGTATAAATAGAAAATAAGCAAACTTGATGATCATGTTTGAGTGTTCAAGTAATAAAACCGTTTGTGCGGCGATGGCAACCAAACTAGGCCACCATCTTACTAAATGTCAGATTGGAGTATTACTAATTATTTATTAATTGTAAACAGCACAAACTTTTTTTTAATAGTTGTATTTTAATTCATAAACAAACAGAACAGAACAGCTTGTATGGAAATGAGTTACTAGTTTTCATCTTGTCAAACAAATTGTGTAATAATTCATTTCCTAACATAAGCGAAATCCAGTCTGAAAATAAATTGGCTTCTTTGCATAATTGATTGTATCACTTTAAGTTACTTACTTGCAATAATGACAATTGGTTTAATCCTTTAGCGGTTTAACATTATTATTTAAAAAAAACGGAACGTTTTCTGTTTGACATACTAATGATGTTAGTTTAAAACGACCGCAAATATCTTAACTTAACACTAGGGTTAAGCCACCTTTCCCCATTCCAATGTATTTAACGATTATGATATCCCTCGGACTCGACCTTGATAAAGATCAAAACTTTTGTAGTATTTTGTACTATAGTTTGAATGACGTCACGTGTTGCTATTTAAATACTTTGGAGTTCAAATTCAATCGCACATTTCCATAGATAGACCCTAGCTAAAACCCTTAGATTAATAACTAAAGCAATTACTATTTTTAACATGAAACTACCGTGAGACTCAGACATATTAATAAAGCGGATCACTCACGTATTTTTGCGTCGGGAATTACTATTTCTGTGATAAAACCTCAGAGACAAAACGTATTTAAAAATTTAACCAACGAAGAAAACGAATTATAGTTTTGACGAGGATTTCACTGCCAAATTAAACTGCATTGTCAGCTCAGTAGCACGAGTTACGCGTATTTGTAAGGATTACGTGTTAGCGTATAAACTAACAAAGCGCTCATTGATTTGTATCCATTTTTTATTATCAAAGAGTGATACGAGAACAAGGTTCGAAGCATTTTACAAATAATGCGAAATTTCATTCTAAATGGGGTTTACTTGAGCTGACTAGTCATTTAAAACCGATAAGCTACATCGACATTGTGTTTGTTTTCTTCTTCTTACTTCTTTAACAGCAATAATAGATTACTTTCTCACTCGCACTCGCAAGACGTCTAGTATATCATAGTTAAGTTATGTTTATAACGATGACTAGTATTTGCTACAATAGATATGTATTCCACCTACAGCCGTTATAGGCAGGTCAGTAGCGGAAGTCGTTGGGTCACGGGTCTTCCGGTGGGACCTCGAGCCTTACGCAATATCCCGCCCTTCCGGTCAACAACAGCCCAGAAAATTGTATTATTTTGTAAATCCGTCATTTACAAAAAAACGATCATTTGTTAACCGGCCCTTTACTTGATCCAACGCGAGAAACAAGAGACTTTGAATTAGAAACAAACAAAAGTAACGAAAAACTTGACGAATCAATCTGAAGTTTTTCCTGCACGCGATCCCACATGTATATGTATGTGGTAATATTGCTCATTATGTATGATTACCGTAAGTACCTACAATTAGGTAACGTTTGATTAAAACTCTCATAAGGTTTCCTGTGATTTGTTAGTTTAATTAAATTAGTGTAAGTACCAAATGTTTAAAATTTTGCGATTTTACTAAGACTCTTAAAGGTTTTAATTAATTTCACGCTTAGAGTTTCGTTTTTGGGTGTATGTATGTTCCTATGTATAACTACTTATACTAACTGCACCTTTGGGCAAATTTCAGTCTGTACCCACCTAGAAAAGGTCAATTGATGGCAGTATTGGTATTAGGAATTCACCTACAGAAAAACATATCTTGTAAATAATGTACCATACCATTAGCAATAAATAATAATCCCATTTAAATGCTTCATTAGAGGCTGTTAATAAACCTTTCGTTTCAAAATTTCATAAACGGAAACTAGTGAATGAACAATAAATAATAATACAATAAAACACGTCGTAATGGGAAAACGATTAAGTACTATGCTGAAAGGAAAGTAAGGTTTTCACCTCCCTTCCGGCAAAACGTTTCACGCAATACGCCATACTTTCCGGTGCTGAAAATCGGTACCCTATGCAAATCGATCTTCGGTTATAATAATAAATTTATTCGTTTATTACGAGCAACAGTATTATATATTTATTTTCTCAAATATTTCCGGAATTGTTATTATTGTTCCGAAGGAACAAACCACTAAGTAACAGCGTTATTAACTGTATACTTCAATATTTATCATCAACATTTTATTTCGCGATCCAGGATCTTTATATTAATTTTAGGTGCATTGTGCGATATTGTCAATATATGTCTCTCTAAAATGAAGTAATGTAAGTGAAGTAGTGCGTATTTATTACATGCATTTATTTACAATGAAAAAAATATTTAATAATTAGTTATTTTCCTAAAATAAACTTCAAATACGATCATCCATTACATACGCGCGTAAATATTAATCACTTAATCTGTTTATCGCATTCAACTAAATATGTAAAAATACTTGATATACACAGCTTTTGCGGGTTCATAGAATGGTGTCTGCTTCTAACGCGTGGGCACAGCGACTCAATTGAGTTGTGGTCCCGGGGCCATAACTCACTTTTCTGTTTTGTTCAGTATGTCGTAAGGGGCCGTTCAAGTATTACGTAAGCAGATTTACTACAATTATTTACCCCCCCATCCCCCTTGTCAGCAAAAGTAATCAAAGCTCTTACCCCCCCCCCCATGCTTACGTAAACATTGAAATGCATTTTTCTTTTAATGTATTTTTTTTTATTCATGAGCAGCAGATATAATTCTAAAAATAAGAAAATTAAAAAGTGCTCCTCAATGTTGTATGTCTGCTTACTTTTATCCGATTTTGGAATGCCTACGTCGTTCTCATCTCATCGAACCATTCAACATCTTGGTGCTCTAAATTTTGAATAATGCACATCAGTTCCATATGTGTAAAAATGTAAATAACTACTGCTGACGTAATCACCATCTAGACCCCCCCCCCCCCCCCATGTCATCAAAAATAAGATCAGTAAGGACCCCCCCGCCCCCCTTTACTGCTTACGTAATACTTGAACGGCCCCTAAACAGTAACAGTAACGTAACAGTCTTGGAAAACCAAATACAATGTTTAAACATCAAAATGAGCGGGAACGCGTAAAAAAAAAGTAACGAGTTTAAATCTATTAGTAGGTAACAATACATTTAGATAAAATAAAATATAAATAATGGGTTCAAATTTTTAAAAAAAGCATGGAATACCTAAATGAAACTATTGCTTATCAAAATTATAGCGGAATAAAACAATAATAATGTGTTTTATACTAATCACCGACGACGTTGTACTAAGAGGCTAGTTAGTGGCCCTAACATGACAGACCAAGTTTAATTTATCTCTACCCGACGGCTCGGGTTTCTAAACTAACTCAGCCAACAATTGCCAATTTCCCAAGAGTAGGCATTAATCTACTATTTCTTATAACTATAGATCTCGTTACGTTTCTTCACCTTTTATAAATGTAGGTGTAACACTCACAACATATATACCTAGTTAGATAGCATTTTTTATGTCGTGCTCCGACAAATGTTCATGAGAGTTTCAAAACAAATGTGTCCAAAATAACTATCCATTAGGAGAATGAATTTTCGGGCGGGCGAATATTGATGGTTATATATCGCTTAATATAACTATATACATTCATTGTGTGGTAAATTAATTAGATTAATCGTCCAGGAAAAGCCCAGTGGCGTCGCTGTAATCGAAAGGTTGCACTACTTATCCACATCAATGTAATAGTTGCATTACTGTTAGTACGGAACACACACACAAGCAACATATCTCGTCAACGTCTTCATGGCGGCGCTCCATCAGGACACTTTTTTTATTGAGCCGTTTGCAGACTTTATGGCATACAAAAGGCTCCATTAAAGAATAGATATTTGTGATGCAAGGACTTTCATATACATATCCTATCATTAATATGTTAATTAGTCGACACAAACATGGAAACTAACTAACGTTGGTAAAATCGGCTCGTGCAACGTTATTTTTTGAATGCCACTCTCCTAATCCAACTTTTCGTTTGTGTTGACGGGCAGCTGCCATCGAGTGAGCCTTTGGGATTGAAGTAGTTACGTTGGAATAGGATCCAGTCGTTTAATATGCAACTTTTTGAGATGAATTCGATTACCTTCTGACGTTAGTACCGTGGACATTCCATAAAAAAGTGTCACGAGAAGCATGTACCTACTATTGAAAACATCATTCTCCTAAAGTTTAAAAGTTAGAAAAATTGTAGTTATATCGTTGTGAAAATCCATCTGACGACTTAAAAAATATGTATATTTGCCCCCTCCCTCCACTTTTCACATCGACTTCATGGACCGCGGGAATGAGTCCTGAAAGTTAATTCTGTTCTGGCCGAAAGTTAATAATCTTAAAAAGGACTAATTGCTTATTTGTAGATAAAAATATGGTTACATAAGTTACGTAACTGATTTTAAATAATAAGTGCCCTCTACAATGTTTTTAGACGTCGGTTACACGCTCATTCTGTCGTCAGTTCAGTCCATCATTCTGGTCAGAATGACGAGAGAATTATCGTGTAACCTGTCTCGTGTCGTGTCAGTCTGAACTGATCATAACCGTGTCCATATGTCATCATTCTGGCATTAGTCAAAACTATACCGGAATTATGGAGTGAACTGACGCCAGAATTAGCGTGTAACCGAAGTCTTAGGATGAAATGGCGGAATGGCATTATTCGTGTCGACTAACATTTTTGTTTTTAGGCAGAACCCTAATAAAGGTCAAAACGGAACCCCATCGCTCTCACTCTGCTGTCTATCCGCATGTGTTTACTGCAATGGTAAACTTTACATTAATGTTGTAAAACAAGTAAAATGTTGTATTCTATAAAATTATCAATTAAAATTCTTGTGTATGATTTCTTATTGGTTGTATTAGTTTTTATAAAAAAAATACTTATTTTTGGCTCGTCTCTAGAAAAATTAAAACATCTATAACAACATTCGCATGGCTTGCATATCAAACACATATTACAGTTCAAGAGTAGGTATGTTTATCGAAAAGGGGGTGATTTTTGAGTTTTAAATGCTAAAACAATGACAATGTAGAAATGTTCATTTGCTTTCTTTTTATAAATTAATAAATATATCCTTGATAGTATCCTTAAAAAGTATGATTTTAGAACAATTTTGTTAGAGTATGTTTCAAAAATCATCCCCAATTTTTTTCTTGTATTATGTTTGTAAATACAACGTTTACAGAGGAAATGTTAACTCGCTTCAGCATCTTGTAAAATGTGGAAATAGCGCAGCAGTTTAGGTTTTGAATGAAGAATACATGTATTACCTACCTAATTACGCCACGTGTCTTGTCACTAATCGGTATTTTGAAGCTTTTGATGTTCCTATAGAACCAAACTGATTAACGTGCGACCTGATTAACTTTGCAGTCTTGTGTAATGAGTCCAACCCATTGTAATCCTTCCCTAATGTAACCTTGAGTGGACGGCGGAGGGAGGCCAAGGTCACATTTACCTGTCTCCTAGATTTAACCAGTACCTGAGTGTTCCTGTACATACTTTAAGGCAGGCTGTAAATCATTTACAACGGACAGCGACATGATACACGCTACGCAATACTAAGAAATTCAAGAGAAGGTTCCTATTTTACTGCTACGAAAGCCTAACCCGCATTCGTCGCACTGTGTGCAGAATTTATGAGGAGTTAGCTGACACAGAAAGCGGCAAGTGGCGAGTAAAGGATGCTCCAACGGCAACCAAGTGAGCTACTAAGACTTCACAACGCTCTGTGAAGTTGAAGCTGGCATTAATTAAAAGCAGACTCCGGTTCCGCGGCTCGGCCTCAGCCGCGTTCGTCGCGGACCCAAATTAACGAAGCGCTGCCACCGCTTACAAGACCCCTTCTCCTTTCAAATACTACTTCGTCTCCACAGAAAACGCGTAAATTTATTCTACATAGACAAAGTAAGGACGACGCCGCAATAAAAATACGAAAGTAAATACACACGCCCTACCACCATTTAACGCGAGTTAATAGCAGAAGTTAGTTAGTTATTAATACGAGGACAGTCACGAGCAATAATAACGTTACAGCTTTAACGTGTCATTAATATGTATCTCGACTCTATTGCCTCGAAATAAGTACCTTTTTGTTTGAAACGTCAATATAGTTACTATAAGTATTCTTAGACTTACAAAGTATTGATGTGTGAACAGCCTTTTAAACCTGCAACATGAGCTATAACCGCAATTGTATTGCCAGCGTAAGAACCACGCTCCTTCGTCTTTACGTAGCAATTCGCCCCTGTTCAACCATAAAACTCCCGCAAGTCTTTTGCATAACTGCGGCCCTAACATGACAGCCCAGGTTTAGTTTAACCCCTCCCTGCGTCTCTGTCTAACCAGTGTCATAAGAAAGGGATACAGATAGAGATAAACTTAACTTGGCCAAGGGCCACTGGAGGTGATAAAACATTACCTTCCCGGAGGGACTCATCGAACACGTCATAAGCATTAGCTAAGGAAGTAACTACATACCACAAAACAAAGGTGCCTACTGTAAAGTTAAGGTAATAGGTTCTACACGTCATGGTAAGATATAAAAAGAGATGATGCTCTAATTCGTAATTGTTTACGTGAATGGCGGAAACTATACGTACCCATGTGAAACGTAACATAATTTTTTCAGAACTTTGTACAAGTATACTTTGAAATATAAACAAAACCCATTTTATCTTATTTATTGAAATAACTAAAACCGTAATCACCAAAAAGAAACCAGAAAGGCTTCATTCACATTATCTCTTTGTTCTAATGCAATTCTAATAGGTTTTCTACTTTATTTCGTTCCACATAATGTAATATTCACTGACGTTATCTAATTCTTGAAAGTTATAATTATACAACGATTGAAATAGACTTTTTATTGTATTATCCCAGGGGCAACACGGCAGGATATTCTTGATTTCAGAGCTTTAATTTGAACCGCTCAAGAAGAATTTAATGAATGACGTAACATTACCAATACTACAGGAGTGATAATAATTTGCGTCATTTTTCCAACTGCATTGACGATCGCTGTATGCAATGTATACTCGTACGGGTTGCCTATTTTTGTTATTTTTCTGACAATTTCGTCGAATAGTTACTACATTTACATCATCATGTCCACTGAGGTTTGAACGCAATTATCACGTAAGAACTAGATCTCTAATGCGATAGTTATATCAATGTAAACAGCGCTCAAAGCTTTTCTCTTGAAGCAGTGAACTGTTCCGAGATACACCCGGAAACAGCATTTGAATCAGTTAAATTATTTAATGTGTACAAATACCCATATGTACCTGGTGTAGCTACGTAAGGTTTAATTCAACCTGCAGTCCCAAACAAATGTTACGTTCGACAAACGCATTGCACCCGAACCGAATCCTAGAATTTTGATTTGTACAAACTGTCATTTGACGTCACGGTTAAATGAGGGAACGGATTCAGATCGGACGCAGTGCGTAAGTAGCAATAAAGTGCCACAATCAACGCATCCAGCAGTCCAATGGGAGTGGTCACCTTCCAATGTCGATACATCATTTTGAGGGCTTTCACAAGTGATGGCGAACGATCAACAATCGCTATTGACAGCAGACCTTAAAAAACAGGTAGGTTGGCATCACCAATTTAGGCATTCATCGCCAGTGATGACCACAGAACACATGAATAAGATAGAATAGCCTTCCTCCATGATTTGTGCAGAAGATGCATATGAGCAAATGCTCGTACGTTTATATTGTATATCGCGCTATCACTTGACAATGGCTTAAGTCGCGTGTGGCGATATGCATCGGCGACAGTGGTTTTGGTACAAATAAAGGCAAAAATCCACTCCACCTTTTTAATTGGCTCCCTGGTGGTGACCTATCGATATCCGAACTGATTTTCCAGTTCAATTATCGATAGCCGGACTATTGAAGCTCGGGATTACTAGTAGAAGCATTCAAATAGATGCATCGACGATGGAACGTAGCCACGCCATATTTTGGACTGATGGACTCGTCGCCAGTGGAGCAGCAATCTTTATAAAGGAAAAATCAGTCAATAGGTACCTACAGGCCAGTTCAATTAGCGTTGTGCCTTCATTATCTGGTTGCTAATAATGATTGCTCCCCTGTGTCGGAAACTAAGCACGGAAAAATAATAATATAAATTGATACAAAGTGTACTTGCGTTCTACCGTAACGACCTATTACTTGATTACCAACAGGTACCACTGGTATCCGGAGCCCCTGTCATAATATTTACTCGAGTTAACCTTTTTATAAACGCAAAGGAGTTCTTGTCGCGTTCGCGTGCTGTAAATAATTTCCTCATTTTTTGGTTACTACATTATTTAATGCTTAACCGTGTAATGGTTGGTTTCGTATAGAATAGTCAACTTCCAATTAGTAAAGATTGAGAATAAATGTGTGTGTGTTTATCTTAAGGATAGTTATTAGTAAGCACTAGAGCCTTCCCTTCACAAGAATACCTTAATGGCGACCCGACGTTTTTTAATGCATTTTGTGTAAGTATTATATAAATTCATTTTAAAATTGATCTTTCATTCAGCTTAAGCTTGGATTAATAATGTGCACTTTCTCTACTGTTATTTAAGCCGGGCCGATCCGAATGTGGCCACGTTTAACCTTAACCCAGTTGTAGAAATCTATGTGGTATGATATTTATTATAACAACGGAACTCGCCTAGTTTCTGTACCAATTGCCTGAAACTATCGGCCCGATTAATAGTTTTTTTTGGAAATTCTCGTTAGCGGTCGACCTCTGCCGAATGGAGAGCAAACGCTGTGTATTCATTTTCGTTATCCTACCTATTATAACAGAACAAAGAGATGCTTAAAATTCATGGCAATCGAATGAATTCCACAACATAATTCATTTGAATGGGACAATATTAGAATACCTTTTCTGTGCCGATGTCTTTGTTACTTAAGATTCTTAACTAGTACTTCTGCTAAGTAAAGCTATACGTTATTTCATTATCCTCACAAATTATAAACTATGCAAATGATTTGTTAGATTATTCTTCGTTCACGCACCAAGAATCGATAAATTTATACTTATATATAAACAAAAACTTTATATAAAAAATTACCAAAATAAAAACAAACGGTTTGCTTCTACATAGACTTAAAAAGCCTCCTTTTTCGCATTCTTACTAATTTACGAGTATATGCCTGATTGCTCGCTTACATGCATGTTTGCATGTATATCTATCTACCTGCATGCTTAGTTCCATGCTCGCTTGCATACCCTAAATGCATGATTAATTCCATACTCGATTGCTCGCTTGCATGCTCGGTTGAATGCTTGCTTGTATGTTTAACAGGGACGACACTTGCAACCTTTCTGCATGATCGCTCGCTTGAATACTTGATTACACGCTGGCATGCTTGCTTGCATGCTTACTAGAATATTTTGTTGCCTAACTACCCGTATGCTTGAATTGAATTGTACCAGGTTTGCTTGAATTGAACCTTACGCAGTAAAATAGTTTCACCCGGGCGAAGGCGCTGTTGAAAGCTACTATATCCAAAAAAGTGTCATGAAAAGTCTAAGATATTATCGCGGTTGACAGATGCAGGTGTAGGTATGTTGCTTTAGTTAATCGGGAGTGCTGTCTGTCTGGTCGGAATTTTTAAGATATTTATGTTCGTCTGGTAGTTTTTATGTTGTCTTCAAAATGAAAAGTAGTTTAACGCTACTTGATTTGTGTTTTCCAGCATGCAAAGGCTTGGATAAAATTGTAGCTCCACAAATTCAGCTACACGAGTAACAAGAAACTAGATCACAAAAGATTTTTCGAGCGCCAACATAGAGCCGGCGGAACGTCGACGGCACTCCCTCGCCTATTTCCGTGGTAACATCAGGTTAATAACAAACCATTAACCATAAACATTCATAACATTTTTTGCCGTAATTGCCTTATAGTTACGACTTGATGTTGTTAGAATTTTCTCAAAATGCTTTATTCTTAAAAACAAATTTTAGTTTCGCATTTTTTCCCCATACATGATCAATTGAGTCACAATGTTCCTCATTTGACCTGCTAACATTATTCATATCGCGAATTTTACTGAAAAGCTTAGCAGAGTTTTGACTGGTTTTGGCCCTTGAGGCCTGAAATAATAACAAACTTAACCTAATAAATCATTTATTTACTTCAATGCCATCTTTCTCTAAAAACTGTAACTTAATCTATGAAAGGGAGTAATTGCGAATGATAAAAATTACAAATGGGAAAAATGCAAAGAAAATTTGCTTAACATAAGTATTTCCGGCTAGGAACGTATGAGAATCCGTTTCATCCGCTTTACTTTTAAATATTTGCATTTGCCATCGCAATGCGCACAGAAAAAAAACATACAGAAAAATATTGTGGCGTATGGTGATCGTATGCGTATATTTTCAGCAAGGTGCGTGTTTTTTTATGGAAAAAGGGAGGCAGCCAATTACACGGTCACCTGACGGAAAGTCGCCACCGCCGGCGAAATGGGAACCACCGATGCGCCGGATGTCGTCACTCACCGTACGACACGCAATAGCAGGCTAGAACTTTGCTTCGGTATTCTGTACTAGTGTGATACTTACTGGTCGAGTCCGTCCATTCGTACTACCAGCAAATGGTTGTATGGCTCTACCACTAGTAAAAGTTTCTTAAGTGTTTTCGAGACACATACGCATGAGTATACATACGTAACGAGTTAACGCGTATCGTGAAAATTTGTGCTAGATGTACTGTTCAATATGGCTGATCGACACGTACTTAATAATAGCCGCATTAGCATTGTTGACTGATACTTTTTCGTTAGCAATATTTAAAGAATTAGTTAAAAAATTTAACTATAAACTCAGCTCACTATTCCGTGAACTACTTATTCCGAAACACGATACATAACGCCTGCCCCGCGAAGCCGCTCCATACTAAACGCCCCAACATTATGACGTCACACTTTAATATTTTTTCTAGTAAATATATGGAGCTTTTATATTGTTACTGCCATAACAAATCTTGTTTTATTTTTTATCGGGGTTCTAATAATTACAGACAATAATTGTGCACTTTGACGCCGTTTGGTTTAAGGTGTCAAGTAACGTACCCAATCAGCGCGCATCTTTGTTTAGTTCTATTCTAAACATTCCTATGGATGCATTATACATTTTTAGTATAAAGAAAATATAGGTGTGTGTGATGTCATGTGAAGTTATACATGAGTCGTCATTTTGTAGAACGTATCATCAAGACATTACGGCAAACCGTCAGTCCACTTTACTACAAAACACCGCCGTTTTGTATTTCAATTAGCCGTATTGTAATCCAGCACATTATGCCACATGGCTGCGATATAAAAAGCTCATCAAAAGTGAGGAAGTGAAATCATACTGACATTAATCTGATATAATTTGTAATTTTAATCTTTATTGTAATGCATATTTTATTTCATTTTTTTATTTTGTCATTATTACGAGACATTTTTGTACGCCGCAAGGTGAAACATGTAGGACTTAAAATTGTAAACAAAAACATCTTTATTCCATATTTACTCATGTTTCGACAAATATTTTTTCAATACATTTGCTCAAAAAGTGGCCTTTTTTGGTCGCAAAGTTCGTTTTTGCGAACTAGTGCGATTTACTTTTCTAGTTTTTTTTTAATTTGTACTTGTTCCAATTCACGACTACTTACCAAAAAGTTATTATAATGTTAGTTTGTACCAAGACGTAATAAAACTAAAAACCTATTATTAATGTAAGAATATCAAAATATTGAGATTTTATATTTTATTTCTAGCCTGTTCATCATTATTTTTTAAATAATAACAGTCCTAAAAACAATTCTTATTAAGGTGGCTGAATGGAACGGAATAGCTTTAGTCTGTGGGAATAGCTGCCAAAACGCCTGTCACAGTGGAGGCGTTTTTCCAACTGCAAACATGGTTCATTTAAATATTTCTATACACAAATAATCGAACATAATGATACTAAGGTAATAAAGTGAAGTGTTATTTATTATAAAATTGTTTCCTTCTTATAAAAAATGTATTTGAAAAAAAATCTTTCATTGAGTTGGCTGAATAGCAAAAGCCATTGCCTTATGAAATATGAAAGCTAAGAAAAGACGCTTTTAATTTGTCAAAAATTTTCACTGCTAAAGTTTGAACTTACTTTACCTTAATTAAGAGCTTCAGTGAAAGTCGCAAATTTATTGTTGTATTTTTTTCGCAACTGTATTGAAAAACGTCGTTCGATACACGCGCGGAAATGTCATTCTTCACTCGTCCCGAGTCTTGCCACTTGCCTTCGGCTCGTGGCAAGATATCTCGTAACTCGTGAAGTAATGACATACGTTCCGCACTAGTATCGAAATGTACTATTATCTTTATCTTTATCATAAAGGAAGATAAATTTAGGAGAAAATATAAATTGCGGATTAATTTTCTCAAAAATTTAACAAATAAACTTTACTACCTACCTACATACAACCTCCCAAGTTTGCGATTTATTTCATCACGTTTTGATTATTGGACGTAATCGATTAAAGTTTGTTTACATTATTTGTTTTATTGCATTTTAATTTAATCGTAACAATTCCAAATAAAATCCAACTCTTATAATTTCTTATCTTTTGAAACAATTTAAACGTTTTATTTCGCGTAACTTATATATTTCCCGACGTTTCGAGCCCTTTTCAGGTCTCATGTTCACGATCAGACTGACAAAAAAATGTTAAAAATTCAAACTACCAAAAAAATATAATATTAAACAACTAAGAATGAAGAAATCATTTGAATTAACGCAGTTAGACTACAGACTCTACCAGCGCTTCAGAAAATGACATCTGCTGAAAAGAATAAACGCAGCATTAAACCTTTTTGTTAACCAAAACTTACAACATATTCACGTAATTTATACCTACGGTTCATCAAACGAACACTTTAATTAATAACAAATATATTTTTGAGCAAAGATATTAATATCAAATTACCCGTTTAATTTTAAAATAACCATTTTATTTATCGTAATCGTGACAAGAATAAAGACAAGCATTTAGATACTTAAAACTGTATCTAATCGCTTGTTTTTATTTTTGTTCCATTTCAATTTCATTCCAATTAAATGGCCAGATTTTACGTTCGCAATTGTTACTGGATCTGAATAAAGACTGGCATAAATGGTTAGCACTCGTATTAAGTATGTATAGGCCCGCAGCTAATGGCAATGCATTACCGAACTGCGACGGCGGCGCGGCGTGGCACCTCGCCAGACCGCAGCCGAGTCACCCTACTCCCTTATTATCGCAATACATAAATGCAGAAATATTGGGCTACTTAAATATTTGTACTAACACTACTTAAAAACAGCTTTAAACAGTTTAATCATTTAGAAAATATACATTGCAAACTAAGTAGGTCAAATAATGAAAAACCAAAGCCGCGTAAGATGAAATTGAACAACAGCTACAAACTCACTTCCTCATAATTTGGCACTAATTCTTAGCGTTGCCATTAACCTACTGTGGCTATGCTTGCCACAGTTTCAACACTTTGTTTGTATTTGCAATAATTTGGGTTTTAAAGTAACTTATGACTTTTTCATTTACCAAATAAAATGAAACTGCAGTACCTAGTTTTCTTAATGAGCCCCTACCCAAGTCTCTACTAAAATAGCTCTAACGACTTCGAAAATTTAAAAATCAATGGTTTACGGACGTAAAAAGTCGATCCAGCCAGGTCTTATTTCTGGGAAGGCTTACATCTGTGTTAAGCAGAGCTTTTGTCGTCCAGGTACTGCTACTGGTCTGCGCAATTTAAATATAACTTAATTCGTAGAACTCCAAACTGCGATCTAACATGCATTTTCAATAGTAACTGATAACATCTGAATTGAATGGAAAATCCATGGCTGAAGGCCAAACCTACAAGTCGAGTCGAGACTTAATGTGGTGTGAACTTTTGACGGTGCCAAATGAACTCGAGAAAACCTACCAATAAAATCAATGATCAAGCATTCAGAGTTCAAAGACTGGATGATGAGAGCAGACCATAACCTTAAATTAGCTTTTTGTTTGGATTAATTACTCTGCAGAGTCAAGGCTACAAGGCAAACTTTATACGAGTTTGTGTTCCTATCAGGTTTTATTTCATACGCCGAATCGCGTTAGAAGAAAGCCTATAGACATAAATAGTCCTGTTCATTCAACTAAAAATTAAATAATACGTTGATACTAGTAGCGGCGTGGTGATACATAAATGCGCGTGACTTCATAGCAAGTTTAGAGTATGCGCTTATAATAAAACTGCCATCAACTCGCTCACGCGCTATACCTAATATTTTGCATCTGGTATTACATCAGAGGTATAGTCTTAAAACGTGTAGACCCAATCTATTGGAAAGTTTTGACAATATGTATATGATTTTGAATACTTTATAAGTATTTTCTTGACACAGTATAAAATAAACTCGCTATCCGCCTCTGTCTGTCCTCATATCTTCGGCTTCTTACTCCTTATAAACCCGGCAATGGATTTTGATACGGTTTTCACTGTAATTTTGGGATTAATTCATCCGCCATTAACTATGTACATTTCATCCTAATGCGTCTGTGTGCAGCCGGGGCGGGTCGCTAGCTATCAATAAACGAGGAGATATACTTGGTTCTTTGATTTTTGTACTGAACCCATTGCGCCACGAGTCGCAAATGCACATAAAAACTGTTTTGAGGAAAAGCTGGAACATAAGCAAAAAAGTGGCTTATTTCTAACGAATAACGGCTCTTAATTCCATCTCGGCGAAAAGTAAAAGGTTTTAACCTATTCAAAAATAAAATCGGATTTAATTTCATTCAACAGTCAAGAACAAAGGCTGCCTTAGCTTATTGTGGTTATTTTGAAAGTCTTTGTTTTAAAACAATTGATCTTAATCCACTTATTTCTGGTAATAACAATACGAAACCCGAATTCGATTTCGATGAATAACACGTAGATACTTACCTAAATTGAGACGGTGGAGCTAAGTGCTTGCTGAAACTGAATGGACGGCGAGGTAGCATAGGCATGCCATAACTTGACCTTTTACTTTCGTAAAAGGTTATAAATGAAAGGGATACACTGGGCAAGTAACAAACTTGCGTGTCACGTAAGCTCGATGACTCTCCAGACACCCACATTCTACTTACCAAATGTAAAATAGCTTTTATTCACAAAATATTCTAATGCCGCGAGTAAGTCCAAAAATCCCTACACAAATAATAACGTCGTCTCATTTCGCAGTCACACATGTCTTCTTTAGCATACAATGCCATAATTGTTCAAATTGCAGACGATTAAGCTAATACTACACACTGTAAATTAAATGCTGATGATATTATTATAGGCATTAAATATATGTATTAAGATCATTAGTGTTTAAATTTGTAAGTATTTCCTTGTTCTGGCCTATTACGCTTTTTAGAATCCGTGCCCGTTTTAATATCATGCAAAATCAAAGGAGTTAAATGATATTTATAATGCAACCCCGGCCACGCTGCGCGCGAGTAACGAGTCAGCGGCGCGGCTGCGAGAGGAATCATGGACGCTTGAATAAATAACATCCTGGGAGCAGCCTCACGCCTCTACGTGCCAACTTTATCTATCTTTCACAAAATTCGTATTTAGTAAGTAAATAAGCACTCATCTCAGTTCCAACGCGTAATGTGTAATATGTATTACATTAATGAAGGTACTCGTAATTGTAGAGGTAGTGTGAGAGTGTGGAAATATGAAAAGTAAACAATCAAGAGCATATAACTTGTTTCGGCCATATTGATGAGTAATGTCGTTACCGCACAAAAAATGAATGAGTGCAAAGAGAATGGGGTACTATCGACAAAATGGAACCCGGACCCACGGTAAAACCGTGTCAAATTCACATAATAAGTAAACAGTAACAGATTTCTTACGATTTGATTAATACTTAACATTATTTTGACATAGACTTATGGTGGGTCAGGGTTCTATTTTGTTGATTGTATAGTCAAGGAAATTGAAACACGTACCACCGGCACCGTAGAACCTAGTCGAAGAGACATAACGCGTCGCGTCATTACGATAGGGTTCTAAGGTGGTACGTGAATATATTTCCTCTACTGTACATAAAGATGTACATACATTTCTTCTTATATATGGTTTTAACACATACTAATTTGGAGATGCTACCTATGACGCCATCTATGGCTCGTCATTAAGACTAATTATATTTTGTTTGAGTTGGGACCCCATGACAGAACAAAGTCAAAATGTCTTTAAAAAAAAAATAGGCTTACAATAGGAAGCACTTATAAATGTCAGAAAGTTAATAATTCGCTATTCCAGTGCGTGTTACGTAACCGCGTTCAATTTACTCGATGTTTACTTGATTCTCAAATACAAAATCGAATCACAAGAAAAATATATTAAATAACAAATACCCGGATGTGACCCAGAATATGTTTGCGAATTTAAAAAAATTCAGTCTTTCCTGGTAAATGGTTTACTTTAATACTAAATGTTAGCCATCCTTGTGTTTCAAAGGTATTCTTTAAGCCAAAACATTGCAAAGGTACCTACAGATAATAATAAAAATGGACGCTATCGGTACACGTCAAGTGTTGTCCGGCCTATTTGGTCTACGCGTGTCTTTTGATGTGTGACTAAACTCTACATGCCAGTAGATCTGCATATTTGCTAATGGGATTTTTGTCGTATACGTCCAAATATTCCTCTGAGTTGCAAAGAGTTCCTCCACACTCTGCAGTTTAAGAGCAAACATGGAAAATAGACAGATACAAACAGCGAAGTCAAGTGTCGCCATGAAAGGGGTTTGGACATTCTATAAATATTTTTATAAAATCTGATTTATCTCTGCCTTAAATGAAGTTGTGTGACTATCGCAGGAGGGACAGAGATACAGGATACCCTTCGTACTTCTCATACAGCGGTCAATATGAAGATTGTGGTATCAAAGCAATTTGTGCCGAACATATCAGACAGCCTTATTTACTATCACAATGACAAATGTGTAGATTGTCGTTCTTTGCTGTTGCGTGCTTGTCGAGAATTTGGAAAGTTTATGCAAAGTAAAACGTTATAATGTAATAAATATGAATGTATACATATATTCCTAAAAAAACAAACTGAACTATTTCTGTAAATAAACGCCAAGTACTTAGCTCCCTAATTTTATCTTCTTTAAGTGATAGAGTTCTCAAAACTCCACGCTCTATACGTCCTTTTAGCCAAAAGGAAGCTTAACGCATGTATACACAAAACTGGAAAATGACATAACATCGTTTAAACCAGTGACCAATAGTTTGCTATAATTATTATAGCAAAGATGGGGTCGAAAAGTTCTCGAATGGCGGCCGCGTATTGGCAAGCGCAGCGTAGGACGACCAGCCACAAGATGGTCCGATGACCTCATACAGGTGGCAGGAAGGCGCTGGTTGCATGCTGCTTCCAACCGGTCACTTTGGAAATCCATGGAGGAGGCCTATGTTTAACAGTGGACTTCTTGTGGCTGAGATGATGATGATTATAGCAAACTATTGGTTACTGATTTAAGTTTTACGTTTATAGGCTATACCTATCAATCAGTCAAATACCTAACCTGCAACTCATGTGATCTGAAACTAACTATGGATGCTAAAGTGCCGGATTGCTCTAATCGTCCTTATTCTTGACAGTTTTTAGGTGACAATAATGTACTATTTCCAGGATGGAATAATATATTTTGATGTTCATCATAATTATAAGATGAGAATGATGTAATCAAAACATCCTTTGACAAGCTGTTTATATCTTGCTGATTAGATTTATTTCAATAAAGGTAGAAACAAATCGTTTAATACATATGATTTAGTTTTATTAAATTTTTCATAATAAAGAAATAATACAAACTAATCATATACTATCATCATAACTTGCCCATCAATCAAACGGCACATACGATTATTAATAAACTATCAAGACGTAGAATCACGGGGTCGGTAAATTATAGTTTTAGTTAAACAGCAGTAACAAGGAGGCTATTATGTAGTTGGCAGGCGAAGCCGGCATCTATTGATTATCACATTAGTCGGCCGGCGGTGGGATATAATGAGCATCGCGTTTCGGGAGAGGTACCTATCTATAGTTTTCTTAAATATCACCAAAGGTCCCTTAACTCAGATCGTAGTTCCCGGGCCGCCCCAGGGCGAAGTTAAGTTCCCAACGAGCACAAAACAACCTCCCTAGTACCGTTTGTTGTCCATTGTTGTCCCTATCATAAATATTTAATGAATTCGTTTTATTCTGCTTCTAGCAACTGCACAAACAATTTTCTTAACGCTGAACTGCATCAGTAAATAAATAGCAAATTATAAATTTTGTTTGTACGGTATGATATCTACCCAAGGAGAGAGACTACAGATCTGTAAAAGACTGTTCAAGAACTGTAGCACTATACTTTATAACAATATAGCTTTTTCTAATTAATAAATTACTCTACTGCGTTTAAGTTTCACTTAAGAGAGAGTGCGTTCAAAATAAAATAATGTTGCTTTTTTTTCTTGGCCTCTGTTAAGATTATGGTCTTTGACAGTGACCAGTATTGATGATAAGATACGGAAACATAAGAGTGAAAACGAGAGACAATGCAGTCAACTACTGGTAAAAACAACATCCTGCGCCTGTCAAGCACTGGGACGGTTACCTTGTGTTTACTATTATGTTTTTAGAAATTAGAAATAACTATTTTAGAGAGCCGCCTTTGCTTTTTTTGGGTAAAACGCGTATAAACCCTATGAACTGAAAACTGACTCCGAAATGAAGGCATTTCTTAAATTAATTCCTAAGTTTTATGATTACTATAGAAATATTGTTTTATAATTTCTAATGCAATGCTGATCAATGTATGAAATTGATATTGGAAGTAAGTTTACAATTTATTAAATACGGTTTGTGACATACAAAATGTTTATGTATATCTAATCGTTTGGACTACACAATATAAGAACCCAAAATGTTCAGCTCAACTAATTCACTATTCAGTATACAGTTATACTAGAACACGTCCGAATAAGTGGTATGATGGGTACCTACCCAACACCATTTTGTAGTACCGATGATAACGTTGTAAATTTTTGTAAACGCAACTTATCCACGCCCAAAAATCTTTTTTTATATAATCTCTACGAGTCGCTACGTCACAATTAAAACATTTTCTCATAAGTTTCTTTTAATACCTATAGATTGCTGGAGCAGGGACGTACAATTACAAATCAATGCCTTCATTTAATTTATAGCAGCTTCACACTTTTACAATGATAACTCTTACTCTTTAATCCGAGCATTACTTACAATTTATCCTAAACTAAATGCTTAACAATATTGGCAAGCACAGAAAATGTTTGTAGAATTACCAAAAATCACAAACAACAAAATAATATTTGCATACGTCTATTAAAATTAAGGCTAATTTACATAATAGATCATAGTCATTTAATATGAAATACTTTACCCTGTAGCATGACGTAGACGTGGCGCCGCCCAATTTATTCGTCAAACACGAGTTTTGTGCCACATAACATGTTATTAAAGTCACACTTTCAATAGAATCGTCCAACTGATCAATTACTGCGGAGAAAATCGGAATTAGATGGGCGGTTTTCGAAAAACGTCGACGTACAGATCGCGGACACGCATCAGTGCACGTGCGATGTCGTTCGCGTTAATGAGTCAAGTGCTATATGTATGCAGTTTTCCGCTCGGCAATGTGGCAACTGGCAAGCGAGTGCGGGCCGCTGCCGGCGAGTCGCCGTCCGTGGTCCGTGCGGCGGGCGCTTCGGGCGGCGGGCCGGGCGGGGCGCGAGCGAGCGCGAGCGACGACGGCGGCGGCGGCGTGCGTGTCTTGCCTCTCGGCGGACTCGACTGTAGGTGTAGGGCTTCTCTGGCGACAGGGCGGCGCGCCCACGCTCGATACTGCCGCCTTCCTATCACCCTCCCACGTTGCAACTACATTATTATAACAAATACAGTTTTTAATCCGCATTCAGACCATTATTGGAAAGTCGAATACATCAGTCGTCTACTATAAACGAATTCAAATCGCATGACAGGGGCGTTCTAAACATTGACGCCCTATACTTCGCTTCTTAAGTCCATTTTCCCTGTGAGGCGTGAACACTTTGGAGCTGTTCAACAGAGGGATTAGATTTCATCTGTTTATTCTATCGGATTTATTCACGAGTATTAGTAAAAAATAAGCTTTTTTAATATATTTTCAAGTACATTTAAACAAACTGAATTCCAGATCATCTTTACACAATAGATATCTAATAACTGTTCATAGTTAATGTCATAATAATACAGCGTTTGTTCGTTACGACAAGGTTCTACAGAGGCTCTGGGTTCATACTGGTTGACTGTACAAGACAACATACGGGAAGTAAACTTTTTGTGAATTAAAAAAGAAAAGTAACTCATTTAGAAATAGCTTTGGCGCATTTATAAACACATCAGGTATGTGTTTTTAAACGCGCCAAAGCTGTTTCCGAATGAATTACTTTTCTTTAATAATAATATCAACATTTTTATTTCCAATTGAACGTCTTGACATGACTGCGGTGAAGCCAAAAAAAAGAACGAATTGGCACTTCAGTAATGCTATATTCCTGTATTCAAAAAACGAATCGTTTTAATTACTAGTGGCCCTAACATGACCGGAATAGAAACGGAACAGAAATTGTATAGTATTTAAGGTAAAGAGATCGCGTCTTATATTGCATTCAATTTTAAAAATCTTTTTCTAGTATAGGATATTGAACGAGTTTTAAAATTTCATGCGATATATAGCTGATCTCTTTACTTTAAAAGGCAATACAATGGGCCAAAAAGAGACGACTACATATTCTAAACCTCCTCCTCAATTGACACCCTGTACATGCCCTGTACACACATGAAACGTCAAAATAGTTACCTGGTGTACATTAAGGTAGTATAGTCTACGATTTTCTTATTAATTTGCAGGTTTTACTACCTTGTTTGTGTGTCACAGCGTGTGTGACAAGGTAGTAAAATAGTAATGGTTACCTTTGGTAACCATTTTGATAGTTTTGGATGTGTACGCTTGACATGTACTGAGACTATATCTAAGTTTGAGTTCTTCCAAAGTACTTCATTCAAGAAATGAACTCAACAAAAAGTAATCACAGGCCGGAGATAAAAAGGTTGTATACAATTTACAAATCAGTGTCGGCACAGATTCTACAATCAGCTATGTTTTAGCACAAGTGTGTTGAATAGCCACCATAGAAGAAAAAGGTCACACATATTTACACATATTTGTTTTTAGGTTACACATTTTTGTTTTTGTTTTAGTTTAATTTTTTTAGCTGTTCGACACGTAAACGTCGTTACGTTGGTAGCGCTCCTTTTCTTAAATTATGTACACTTTAAGTTAAAGGAATCCATAGCCATATCGTCTTGGCGGGCATGGCGTCACCGCATAGGTTTAAGGTTTATTAGTTTAGTTTAGTTTTTTAAGTTCAGGCTGAAAATCAGCGCTGCTGCTTGCAGCAGCTTATGCTGAGTGGGGTCCCTTTCAGCATACTTTATATAATATTTTACCTATAGCCTATTTCTGTTTTCTGTTTTTTTGCTGAATAAATATTTTCTTTCTGTCTTTCTTTCTTTATTTATATTTCGTCTATTTATTTCCAAAATATTCATTATTTTTATTGTAGATTATTTTTATTGTGCCCGACAACTTCTAGCTCTATACATGACTATACTATTAATATTCAACTTTTATTTAAAAGTACAACTAATTTATCGAGACAAGAATAAAATCAAAATAACAAATGACTGTCTATTTAGTTATTTCGAATCTTCTTTACATAGTATTAAGTTAAGTCACTATCCATTTCTGTCTGTCCTAAATCTTTATAATGTATGTTTGGCCGCCTTCTCCTTCTAAACCACGCCACGGATTAGATACGATTTTCACTGTCAGTCAGTTAGATGATCTTTTACAGAAAGATTTTATGTACATTACATCCTTGTTGTACCCGTGCGATCGTTCGTAGAAACGTAACGCATAAATCGATTTTGACAAGTGATATATCGTTACATGCACTAAGGGTGGTAGTTGTAGATCTTACTCAAGTTCCAGTTTGATACTGGATCAGTACCAAACTAGAACTTGAGTACGATCTAAATATAAGTACTACTGTAAATGCCTAAAATTCAAAACAAATACTATTTGGGATAAAACACGACGCTATGTTGGGCGAGAGAAAAAATAACAACGTCGTATTCTATCTAGTGAGTTGTCGAATCGTCGTTTTAAAAATAAATTATACTGAGTTTAAATATTTTCAATAAATTAAAAAATAAAAACTTAAAATTAACTTCGTCCGATCCTGTAGAGTTCCTGTAGGTTCTTGAAATCAATTTCATTAAAAAAATATTCACAGCTTATAGCGAATTTGTAACGTAAATCTGAAAACAACAAAAAGTTGTTTCGCCGTAGTGGGGTTTTAAACTTCTTTTACTTTACTTGTTAGCTAATGCTCAACTTCGTGGACTGAAACCGTAAATGTGAAGGTAGCTCACCCTAACAAAATACAGAATCGCGTGCAGCGATGATTGAAAATTGTTTTGAACTTATTTATGAGTAGCATGTTGACAGGTTGTATTTCCTTAAAAAAGATATGAGCCTTGCATTTCCACACCACCTAGTTTCATAATATAATCGTAAAGGGGATCATCTGTCTGTTGTAGTCAAAGTCAAAGTCAAAATGTTTTATTCAGATTAGGCTTACAGGTAGCACTTATGAATGTCAAAAAATTTACCACCGGTTCGGAAAAACCTCTGATGAGAAGATACCGGCAAGAAACTCAACGAGGTGTAATTTTTTAAATAAATCAAAATTACAATGTTATTTTACATCTCAAATATTAAAAAAATTAAAATTTAACACAGCAGGTGTACAATCTTTGGAGCCAGGTATCGCCAATACAAATCGGGATCATTTCCAAACATCCTTGTCCAAGATATAGTCATTGATTTTATAATACGCCCGAGAAATTAATGTCTTCTTGACAATAGATTTAAATTTTTTATCATTTAGTTCAGTTATGTTTTTTGGAATTTTGTTGTACAATCTTACGCAATTTTCCATGAACGACATATCGGTTTTAGCCAGTCTGTAAGTTGGAACTTTAAGCTTTCCTGTATTTCTAGTAGCCTTTGGCTTATCGACGTTGGTAGGGAAATTGCATATATTTTTCCTAACGTACAGGATGTGAGGCCCGCTGCGACATGCCACATCATCGCCTGCGGCTGACTAGAAGGGATTTACAGGATAGGGAAAGCTACGGATGTTCTGTGGTACGACTGTGTTGTTTTTGTTCTTCCTGTTTCGTCCGGGGAACCAGGCAGTTAACGGGCAGCAACCACGAGAAGGAGCGCAACCAGTCTTGCCGAGGATTTCATTGCAACTATGAGCTCCACCCCAGGCCATTCGCCAAGTCAACTGCCGGCCAGGCAATTAAAATAGAGATAGACCCAGTCCAGCTAGCGACCGGTCGCAAATTTACGCTGGGCTGATCCCATCCCCGCCCTTTTAATAGTGTTTCTCTTATCTGTTTTCTGCCTGCACCGCCCACTACTTTGTCTGTTTATCCCCAAAGGTTCACTGGCACAGAATGCCTTAAGTCATTACTTAACCACTACGTAAGAATGATTTCTTACGTAGTGGTTAAGTAGTAATTGTGAGGTGATCCTCACAAGTGCACCTAGCATGAAACTTCTTGGTACGCGTTAACTCGCTACGTAACTCAGTGCGTCTCTCTCCTAATGGGCTAGGTAGAACGAGACGCACTGAGTTACGTAGCGAGTTAACGCGTGTCGAGAAGATTCGTACTAGGTGCACAGTTTTGGATCGTATTTCAAAGGGATTAGGTTCAAAAGCGGTAAAGCAATTACTAGGTCGGCGATATGTACCTCTACATTTAGTTTTTTTGTGCAATAAAGTTTAAATATAACATAAAAATATGTTGTGTCAGTTATTTTGGGACACTTATTTATTTATCTACGAGTAGGTATAAAGACACGCCGAGCAGCATGAGCAGCCTGGCGAGCGCTCATCTAGTGAAAGATATGGTACGCGAGAAGATGATAAACACATCATAGCGATGCTATTGACAAAGCAGAAGTGGCACGCTTATATGCAAAATTGTCACTCCTATTTTTAAACACGCATTTCTCATCAGATTTTCTCGAGTACTGCTCAGCTTGCCCAAGAGTGTACTTATCGAGGCGGCCTAAAAACGCTTAGGGGCGAATCGAACAATCGGAGTTTAACCCTTTCACCGCGAGCGTCCTGCCGATCTACAATACGCTCACGCGCAGCACATTTCGTAGCCTCAAGGCCCTTGAGTCACGGGAGCGCGCTTAAGAGGAGTGTGAACCCAGCGCTCTCCATACAAACGACGATAACGTGTTGAACCCTCTAAACCTTAACCTGTACCCATGGTTTTTATGTATGCTATTATTATGTCCTAGAACTAGGTTTGTATGTTTTAATTTTTTTAATATTCTTAATAGTTTTAAAAATGTTGATGCTTTTTTGTTTTGTATGAAACTCCTAAAATGCAAATATTGTCAAATCTATAAAGAATATTAAAAAAATCAAAACATACGAACCTAGTTCCAAGGCATAATGACAACATTACAAAAAATCATTGCCATGGGTTAAGGTTTAGAGGGTGGAAAACGTTATCACCGTTTGTATGGGTTGTTGTATGTTTAGGTGGTATGTTTGTTGTGGGTTCACACTCCTCTTAATGCCGCTTCTGACATCACGCGATGAATAATTGTATGCAACTTGTCTAACAACCACACTATCGTGTGCGATTAGAACAAAAAAATGTTTGAATCGAAAAAGTATTTGGTTCCGTATATTTAACAAGGTGGTTACATACATGAAAAGTTATTTTTCTTTGACTTTTTACGCGACTTTGCGAACGCGAATTTTTGGCGAGGTTTCAGCAGTAGTGCACTGACTGGAAACGTAATGATTGCCTCAGTGATATATGGCGTGATTGACATGGGCATTACCTCTAAGCACCCCTTTAATCATGCAAGCGAGAGTGCCTGATTTGCAAACCGCATTTTAAGCAAAGAACACACCACATTGCCTGAGCGCCTGTGCCCTGCGCCGCATTTTAGGATTCCGTGGGCAAACTAAATATTAATATAGTTTCGCCTTTTCCGTGGCTGTTTGTCTGTCACAGCCATTTTTTATGGACAAATATCACAGTCACAAAGCTGAATATTGCAACTATAATAAACCCCGCTATCGCAGTCACAGTCACGAAGCTGAAATTTCGTAGACAAATAGATAATCCCACTCATAAGTAACTCACAAGTAACGAGAATAAAATTAATTAGAAATTAAAAGGCTGGTCGAACGCCAGGTGGCATCGTTAGATATCCTTTTAAATAACATTACTCGAATGTTGTCACCTATTAATTTGAAAAGATTGGGGGTACCGTTAGGTAAATATTAATCTACCTAACCGTGTAATTTGCCAACCAGCCAAAAGTAGTAAAAAATGTTAAAAAATTTAAAAATATCTTAGATAAAAGCGCATACGACGAAATTAAGGGAAAAATGTTGCGGCAAAGATGTTTATACCTAGTACCTACTAAAAGTCACCGAATAACTTTGAATGAAAAACTAGCTAAACCTTGAATAAGCTTAAGGAAATGATTTGTATCGTTTGTAACTAGTATACGACCCTACACTGTGGCCTAGCATGACCGCCCAAGTTCAATTTATCTCTATGTGCGTCCCTTTCCCGTGACACTTAGTAAGACAGCGCCGCAGGGAGCTATAACTTAAACTCGTCCGGACATGTTAGGGCGACTGAGTATGGCCCGACATATTCTTGCCCGGTTTAGTTTAAAGAGTTTACACCGGCTGCGGTAAACGAGCATGCTACTTCAACACTTTATAGGTCAAATAGTTTTAGCAATGATTCCTACACATATTATTTTTTTATAAAAAAGAAAGGCAAACGAGAAAGTGGCTCACCTGATGGTAAGTGATCACAACCGTCCATAGACACCCGCAACACCAAGGAGAGCAGACGCGTCGCCAACCCGGAGGACTACCGCTGCAATAATTTCACTGGCTGTCTTGCTCTTCACTTCATTTGTTTTGTACTTGCCCCCTTTTGGGCCCATCTTCAGATACCTATATCAGTGGTTAATAATCCCGTGTTTTTCATTTACATTATTAATCAATCGCAATTCATCGTAGCATATCGTTGTATATTTAGAAGTGGTGGAAATTTACTGCAATATACATGTATTATATCCACTTAGCATAATTAATCATCCATCAGTGATATCTGACGTTAAACTCGCCAATAGCCCTCGTTAATATGTAATTGGATGCCTCTAATTACCTTTCAGTTTATTGTTCCAAGCTTCCAGCTCTCTTGCTTTGTATGGCAGCATTGTTGACTGAATAACCGAATACCTAGTCGTAGAATTTTATTTTTAAAATAGGCTACCTACTTTGAAGCATGCTGTTCATCAAAAGCGATGTAGTGGTTTTTGTCAATGAAAAAGAAACATGTATAAACATTACATGACGGAATTCCCCACAAAGGACGGACTATTTATGTCGACGGTCGCTGACCTAGTTGAGCTTAAAAACTTGATTTTACGCTAGAGCCACATACATTATTGGTATTTATAGTTGCGCAAAAACTAGTGAATTGCACAGTACAGGAGCATACTGCAGGCGGTAGCGTGCTGCGCACTGATACCATCAGGCCGGTGCAGCCGCGGCTCGCGACGGCGTCCGCGATGCCATGCAAGCCCGGCACGAACCAACATTAAAATACAAACAATTTCCTTGCCTTTTTTGTTTGTTTACGTTGCTTTCTTTTACATAGATTTTTTTTTATATATTCGGTCTGATTTTGCCAAACGTAGTCTGCGGTATACTCTATTCCGGTTTAGTAGTCTGACTATTTACCGAACAAGTTTTCGTGAACATTAGACTCCTAAACACATAACCCATCCTTTCTGCATTGCCGAAGTCGGGTAACAAATTGGAACTGTATGTATATACATATATATGTACTTACGTTGCATTGGTGATATGAGGTAAAAGCTTGTAATGTATGTGTATAAATCTGTACCTGTGGACCATATGTATAGGCACCCCAGAAGTAGCTTAACATTTTAGTACCTTGTCGCTGTCAGTAATGTGACAAATTCGAGCAACTCTCATTTCATACGATACTACGACAAGGTTCTTAAGTGTTTAGCAATTTCTGAGGCTGATTGTACATGACCCACTAAGCTTAATTTATCTCTGTGTGCGACCCTTTTTTGCACTAGTTTAACGCGGATACGCATTTTAGGACCGCAATGTTACTGAGCTACCGAAATTTGTTCTGACATTTCATATTACGGCTTTGTATTACGGAGTCTTAAAAAACCGGGGATAAGTACATTAGAATACTAGAGCACTTTAGTAGATCTATAACTAACACAAATCGTATTCTATGACACCGCTTTATGACTAAGTACACTTAGATTAAGATCCCTGACGGTGATATACCGTAAGTATAGATAATATTTTACGCTCTTCCCGGCAGGTATTATAGGATCAAAATAAAATGGGCCGGCCAGTCCAGTATTTTTCAGAGATTATCCGGATTGTATTGTAGAGGCCATTGCAATGCCATTTAGCCACACGTAAGTGCTTTTTTAACTGTCGCCTATAGATTTGAAGCATTCGTAAAAACGAATCGTTAATGCAATCTTATAATGTTTTATAAGAGTTCTTCCGATTTTGTCCCTGAGAGCACATTGACCTTAACATATATGTTCAGTTCACGTTGATTTCACATTCAAGTGAAAAGAAAGACGGTATAATTTATTTTATAAACATAACAGCAGATCAAGGGGCCTAGCACGCTAGCTTTTATCGATAACATAAAGCATAATTATATCCCTTTCTAACCAGTGGGCGTGTTCGAGAGGGACGGAAGCGTTTATGTGATAAACGCTAGCGTGCTAGAGCAGGAGCTGTAAACAAAACATACAGACAAAGTTAATATTCGAGTCCTACCAGATGCCCAAGACACTCCTAGATTTTTTGTTGTCATCGTTGCAATCGTCTTTGTCTTCTTTACAAATAATATAGTATGAAACACAGTCGCTATCCTTTCCTGTCTTTTCTCATATTTTTGCCCGATTAAGCCCGAGTAAGTAGTTTAAACCACGCGAACGATTTTGATAGGTACGGTTTTTATTGTCATTTAGATAATTTTACGAAAGGTGCTTATGTAGATTACTATCCTTATCTTAATTGTACTCGTGCGAAGAAGCCGCGGCGGGTCGCTAGTTTAGAAATAAATTAAACTTGAGCGATCATGGTAAGAAGTGTATAATGTTAGGTGTGTGTGTTGTTACAGTTGGACGGCAGCACCCACCCATGCTCGGCGGCGCAGGGCGGCGGCGGCGTGGCGCGCAACATGGCGGAGGCGCTGTGGCGGCTGCGCGGCGGCCGCGCGCGCCTGCTCACCGCCGTGGGCGACGACGCCGACGGCCGATACCTCGACCAGACCGCGCCAGGACTCATGCTCGACGGTACACTGAGCAGCGGAATGCTGAAGCCTCACCTCAAGTTTCACCTCAACAAGACCTACAATCCTACACAAACTTTTATTGACAATAGAGAGTTCAGTTCTCTTCGAATGTCAGTTAAGTACTTCTGGTGCCGACTGTGCGTACCTTGAAGTCAGCAAGGATGGACCCTTGCCGCCGCTGCTTGAAACGAGGATGCCCCTTTGACATTAGACAAACTCATTTGTCGCATTCCTTGTTCAAGTGTAAGTACTTGAACATGGTCTAAGCGACGCCAAACTCAAGCAGCGGTAAATTTGGGAAAAATTAGCTGTATACATGTGCGTGTCTAAAATATACACAGGTGATAAAACTATCTAATTACCCTTCAGGGTGCATAATCCGGGGCGCGCGGACCCCCACGTATGCTGCAGTCCTGGACGCCCGCGGTGAGTGTCGCCTGGGGTTGGGCGACATGACCCTCCACGACCACATCTCAATCGATCTCGTAAGTGCAACCATAATAGTGCCAGCTATCGTCAAAGGCGTAGCCAGGACTCTGTTAAGGAGGGGGGGGGGGGGGGGGGGGGGGGTCAAGCGAAGAAAAATGTCCCTACCCAAAATACCTTAAAGGTTCGTAAGCATTCCTGCTAATCAGCTGCAACTTTTAGGGTTCCCTACCTTGCCTGTACCTCGCTACACCCTTGGCTATCCTGGGGTAGTTCAGATGAAAATTAATATTTCTGGGTCTGTAATTTTGACCAATACCAAATAGAAACTTATACTTAAGATCCCTCCTCTATTTTAAACAGCGCTCGCGCCTAGACCATGACAAAAACTTAGATACAATTAATAAAATAATTCATCAAAGAAGAAAACGAACCATAATTTTTAGGTTTTATAGCAAAACCCATAGGTGAAAAACCTTAAGAGAGACATACATGCATATGCGGGGTAATTGTTCGGTAAGACTCTGTACAAACGTACTACGATTACCATTACAACCATACCACTTCATCTAAGTGTTCTTGCAAATAAATGTTTACTTTTACATAGGGGAAGGAATATGTATAATAAGACTAACCTACTAACGCCCCTGCCCGCTCTTTCTTCCGAGCAACACCAAAACAATATACTTACAAACAACATCACACAGTAGACAAAATACCTACACCGTGAAATTTTTATTATCTTTTAAGTTTTCACCTATATGGAGTTTAATAAAACGTTAAAACTTTTTTTTGAAATGTGAGAGTACCTAATCATTACATCTCTTTCTACGTTTAAAATCTACTATATAAAAAACTCAATTCTGTTTTTGTTCCACACGACTAAAACAGAACAGTTTGACATCACGACCCAGAGAAGAGTCCGTGCCTTTTTTAAGGGTGCGGTATTGTGAGACTTGCACTTGGTATGTTTTCTAATTGTTAGGCACTATGCATGTATCATATATGTATTTATCTTAAAAATACTAATCAAACAGACAATTTTTTTTCACATGACTTACTTTCGGTTTAGATTTAAGAAAAGCGTTTTCATAACGTCTCTAACAAAAACAAATACTAACCACAGGAGAATAGTTGAATAATAAACAATAGAAGTTATAGGTGCTTGTGGGGATAGAATATCAGCCCACTTACTATAGCTTCAGCTACCTAAATATATAGGAATTGCAAAAAAAACCTATGAAGTACATACATTTGCACAGTGTTGGGAAGCCAGCGTTGCTAGAAGTTACGATCAATGCTACGATGTGAAACTTTACGGCGTGCAGGAAACCTAGATTATTCTACCTTCTTTATTAAATAACTTTAGTAAGTTCCTAGAATTAAACTATTGGTTTGATAAATTACTTTATTATGTAAAGGTAAGTTGATTCCATACTAAAACTAAATAAATAATAAAGCGCCGTGTCACTTCCCAGTTTGCAATAGTTACATACCTCGTGAAACGCTAATCCATCGATCGATCACAAACAGGGACTTTTCAAGTCACAAAAAATACAACAAATTCCATGTTTATTTTGAAGATTCGCAGTCTTCGAGCACAGAAATTTGTTATCAGGCGAGTTTACCTGCAATGGTAGGTACCTGTACAAAAGGCTTTTGTGTTTTGTTGGGTTCTTAACAAAGTTAACGAAGGCTGGCACACACGGTCCGTTGGAGACGGAACAAAATAAGGACGTATAGGTCTCGCGCAACTTCTTAATATTTCTGAACACGGGGCGAGTTTCCCCCACCTGCCCGGATCCCGCTCACACCCACATTTTCCTCTTTTTGTTATTAATACGAGAGCACGCGCCCTGCACTGAAAGAAATTAACAAATTTACTGAAACCCGTTCTTTTTGCAATACTAGGTACATAATTGACACCTATCTAAGTATGTGAGGGTATGTATACAGGGCGTTGAGTAAGTACTTCGATGTATTCTTTTTGAGGGAATATGTAGAGCTCATTTGATGTAAAAAGTAATGTACTTAGTTTTGTACTGGTCATATTTGTATACTGTCTGCAAATTATTGGTTTCGTAGATATTGAAGATATTAATTAAACATTTTGACATTTTAGTTTATGTCATTACTATGATATATTTATAGCCATATTCATGAGTTAATTCATAGCACTATCTGTGAAATTATACGCTTTTTCACAATGTCAGTGAATTCATGAAAATATTATCATTCGTATTAATACAAAATAACTACTAGCAATTTCTTATCTAAATGGTGCATAACTCGGTAACTACCTAATAATTTTCGGACTGGGTACTACTTTTACGCTAAATAGAAACTAGGTACCCAAATACTACAGCTCTGCCTGAACAAACTGACTTTGCTCACTGAATATGCAAAAGAAATAGGTTAATACGGTTGGTTTCCGATAATCTCATTAAAGACTTGCAAAATTCAGGGGTTTTTTACCTTTTTTTATTTACCTAGTAGTTTGACCAAAACTGAACATGTCAGCCCTGTCAGAATAGTATTTTATGCAACTGTTCCATAATGAGGGGTCTTAAAACACGAGTGTGGTTTTATGAAACGAGCGTCAGCGAGTTTCATAATAGGATCACACGAGTGTTTTAAGACCTAATTATGTACAGTTGCATACATTACTTTATCTACACATATATCATAAGTACTCTATGATGGGTTCAGAAGCCCTAGGGCAATGACCTGCATTGCTACTAGCTACAAGTGCTAGGTACCTATTAAATATCTATAGACTGTACACATTAAAATAATGTAATAAAAAATGAATTTGAACAAATATAGAAACAAATTAGAAAAATTCTCATAATAATATTGGTTGTTATAATGCTGGTCATTGCCTACGGTTTCTGAGCGCATTATAGAGCATTTATGATATATGTGTAGATAAAACAACATACTTAAGTACTTATCTAAAAAAACAACACAGGGTCACAGGAAAAAAACCTATCCTACCAAACTCAAACTCATAGCCGCATTGCTTGCTGGATCGATTTGATTTAAAAATCTAGTCATTTACTTAGAACAACAATTTAAGTATTTTAGGACAACAATTTGACAAATTTATTTCTTGTTTAGGTCAACCGGCACATGGAGGTGTTAGAGAACGCGCCACTCGTGGTGCTGGACGGAAATGCACCGCAGCCCACAATCGAATACGTGATACAGCATTGCAACCGAATAAATAAACCAGGTGAGGCCAAACACCGCCTAGGGAATTATTATATTAAGCCAGGCAGGCCGTCATGAAAACTGCAATGCCGGCGATTTGAATGCCGGAGTGTTGAATTTATTGCGAGATTTTATGTATAGTCCCATTGCTCCTAAAAGGAGGATTTCGGGGTTTAAACTCGTTTTAAACGGATACTTCGGTTAGGTACCGACGGACACTCGGGTGCGTATGCAGTATTATGTTTTATACTGATTTTCAAAAACAGACTTAAAACTTTTTGAAATTACAGTCAATGCATATTGAACGGCAAATGGTATTGAAAAATGTTTTACCGCAATATATATTTGTATTAATTGGTTCTTTAAGATCATCTTCTGTTTGACTTTTCCGTCAATGACAATTATTTAGACGTTTAATTGTTACCCCGAGTATTCATAGTCCCCTTATTGACTGTACCCCATTTATATTACACTTATTTTTTAAATTATTGTTATTCAAGTAATTAATGCGATATGTTCCGAGTTTGTCTAAAGACAAAGGGGTATCCTCGTCTTCCTTGCGGTCTACGGCTTTTTAAGAGCTACTGCATACTTTTATAAGAACTATTTATTTACATGCTTACAGAAAATTAGAAGAAAAAATAAGATAATACTTTGTGTGTATAAATCACTATTTACATGAAATTGACCATTTCCTGGATTATTATTACGAATATTATCTCAGGAACCTCAAGTAGCATTGCAGACATGGTAGATTTAAAAATTAGCGCTACTTGTTTGAAGAAAATTATGGAAAGTCTATTGCTACCCATTGTAACTCGACTCGTAGTTGTCAACTAGCAAACAAAAAATAGCAAGTCCCGCCCGCAAAGCGGGCTTACAAATAGCCTGACTGTGGAAGGTGGCGTTTTTATTATACGAGATAGTATTATGTTATCTGTTGTTAGTATCCTTATCCTACAGTATATTCGCACGTGAGAAGAGAAGTTCTAACATTATTATTGCATTTGGAGATATTTTGACTATTTCGTGATAATCAATATTCCCTCGTTACATTTGCTGTTGATTTCCAAATACAATGTAGTTTGTGCTTGAAACCAAGTATTTTTGATCGGATAAATATAAAAATAACGAATTTCAAAATATAGTTTATTAATTCAGTGGAATTCATTTTAAGTAGTACATATAACACAAAACACTTAATTAGTTGGACGGATTATAAGTTCAATGGAGTGTGGTTCACGATAAACAGATCGATATTATAAACATAGGTTTTTAATAAGTACATCTTTGGAAACAAAGTCAGCTAAGTATTACCTGAAACGAGATTAATCTTACGTAAATTTAATATTCAGAGATGAGAAAAATTAAAGGCGTGCATAAAATGAGCCAGTTTTGTCCTTGAGTAATGTTTACTTTTTTTAAGTAAGTACGAAAAACATTACGCGTTGGTATTTAGCTGTGAACCAAAATCCAATTAAAACTATTCAGCAAAAATAGAAACGCCCTTAAATAAAATGTTGCATTAAGAGGAGGCTCCCAAATCTTTCTACGTTCATAAATGAAAGTGCCGACTCAGGTTTGGGTACGTACAAATGGGATACATGTATGTGTTTGTTCGATACTTTAGATTTCTTAAAAATTAAAGCTTTTTTAGACATTCTTAAGTGTTCTCCTGAATTCTTGAAACTTTGTTTATCAAACATCAGTTTAAAAAAACTCAATCTTTCTTATTATTTTCTATGACTTACGTTATTTACTTTCGCGTAAAGAACGGCTCACATGACCTTCAGCGTAGTGGCTCTTCCCGTATTGCATAACCCCCCCCCCCCCCCGCAGGGACCTGACCCCCGTGTCGCCATAACACACATTTTTACGAAGCCTCGTCTTAAAGCGACATGCCAACTAGTGATTACTAATTACTGCAATTTATGTATGTATATTAAAAACTAACGTTACAACTCAGTTTTAAAATATCTTGTGATAAAATCTATGTTAAAAATCAATACTACTACTAAAGAATTATAAATTGCACCATGGAATTAAACCAATTGTGCCAGTCAGTATTATGTTTTTTAATGTGCAACAGTATAAGTAAAATTAGTTAAGGCCATGACATTTAAAATAACTGTAAAAAAATAATCTACTTAATAGACTAATACAAAACTTAAAATATTATATCATCCTAATGAATAAAGTTAACTAGCTAACAACTAAACGGGCATCTTTAGCATTTAGTGGACGGCAATGAGATTCCATTACAATAAAAATAATGAGATACGAAACGCATATAAACAGTCGTCACGAGGAGACA
The DNA here is from genome assembly GCA_963691745.1 of Ditula angustiorana. NCBI lineage: Eukaryota > Metazoa > Arthropoda > Insecta > Lepidoptera > Tortricidae > Ditula > Ditula angustiorana. Next base: position 25,119,330 of record OY829472.1, read on the forward strand.
TTCAACTGCAAGAACAGTATTGTAAATGGTTATTTTCGTAATACCCTGCGTTTGTAAAACAAAGCAAATAAAATGATTTCTGAGCGCATATTTGATTGAGCTACGGAAATCTCGTGTCATAAATACTTTACAATACTTTGACAATAGAAGGAATAAAATTCAGACAACGAATTTCAAATAATCATTAGATTCAGGCGTTACTTTGCTTTGTTATTTGTTTGTTCCAGTTGGCTACGAATTTCACTCATTTTCCCTCAAGCCAGTGCATTGAGAGAAAATTACGATACCTACCATTTCAGTTTACAGTCAAGCCCAATGAATTCTGGGCACAACCTTTCACAATCAATGTCACGGTGACTTTTCACAGTTAATGTCTTAATGCAGCGATTACTCGTTGCGACGAGGTTTATAATAGTGGCCCAAAATTCAGTTGGGTAAAATTCAGTCTGTATGTACCATCTTAAAAATTATTTCTACTATTAGAGATATTGCTTCAAAACTAATACTTCTTCTTGAAGTTCTCGTTACTTACAAGATAAGGCATTTATTAACAAGATTCTATTCCTAATTTAATAAAAAAAAGACAAATTTAAAAAAGCAGTTTACTGGACTTTTCGACAGGTCATTTCCGAGAACTACAAAGGCTTTGCTAAGAAGTACAATTCATTCCTACACTCATATTTTTAGCAACAGTTATTAATATAACAAAAGTAATGTGTAGAAACGTATAAATGCTATACACAGTAGACAGTTTGCTATTATTTTATATAATTCTAATTTGTCAAAATATAAACTCGTATGAGTCTGAAAATAATTCCGCAATTTTCAGTAAGATGTCATAATGTGTTTACCTGAACATAACAAGTTCTCCGTTTAATCTAGCCATTCTAGACAAATGGTACGATCAGCAGTGGAAGCAGCTTGAACACTCAAAGAGATAAAAAACACAAACTTTTCGATCATACATGACAATAGAGTCGTCTGTAGATTTTATTGTCCTCTTTGACTATGTAAAAAAATCTGCTGGTGGCTGTATGTAAAAGTAGAGGATTTATTTTAAAGTTACAGCACATGCTTGAAGTGTGTATTGTACATTATTTTTGTCATTTTGATTTTTAAACATTATAAATCCTTTTGAACGCCAACTTAGTGTAAGATTGTCGCGTTCTGTCGTGCGACTACATAGTGCGATAGCGACCTGCGTGCAGCTTAAGATTCAAATTCGCGTCTTACATTACAACGCGTAGACCATTATGCGTCATTGGCGTTGAAAGAGTACACAAGTCAAATTTCATTCTCAAGTTATTAAGAGTCATCATGAAAATAACAAGTGACATCCTTTTTCGAGCTTCAGCGCACACCAGGGAATCAAACGGTGCGAAGCAAGACGTAAATATTCAATTATTTGCAATACACATCAAGATTAAATCTATTTAATAGAACATTATTAAAAATGAAAGTGGTTAAACCACTTGTTTAAATATATTCATATTTATTTTTATAATCAAGTGAAGCAGCCATTTATGAAGGTGGGCGTAAAATAATGCTCATTGTCCTCAGTCATGAATCCCATAAAAATGTCTACACGTATGTATAGCCGACCAAGAAAGTACTTTATCACTTTTGACAAGACATTCTTATAAGTACATTAGAATTCTATAGAACTATTTTTAACATTGTTTTTGTCCATATTGGTTTGAAATGACGATCTACTACAATTTTACATTTTCACGCCATTAGGTTTAAGGTGTCATCTTTCCAACTGTCTCAAATATCGGAGTGCGTGTCGAGTTACCTTCTCGTATGCCTAAGTGCTGCGGTTTCTTTATGGACTCTGTCGCGGGAAAGCAATGATTGGGCCATTTTACCCTGGGCATTGGTCAATGATTTCACAGCCTTATCGTGATATATCATTACCAGACGGGGAGAGGGGGTCTCGACCCAAACCGTATGTACAGTGTACATTATTTAACCGAAACTGGCACAAGCCTCAAGGCCACCATTAAGTAAAAGAAGAAAAATGCCATTTTGTGTTTGCCAAAAATGCCATGTTTTATAGCGCGTCTGGATGTTTTTAACCTTACGGGTGGTCAAGTGATATCTTGGTCGACTTTACATAAGAGGTTTATCCAAGTCGGTTTTACCTGACGCGAGCATCTAAGAGTTCCACCCGATCTGGCGCTGCGAATGCAGCTGGTCGCGCAGCTGCTGCAGCGCGTGCTCGGGCTGGCTGTGCTGCATCTGTGCCACGAGGTTGCGGGCCTCTGCGCGCAGCTCGTACAGCTTGTGGCTCTCGAAGTACAGCAGAACTGCCGCCACTCCTGCACCAATACACGAACACATACATTTTTACTTATAGCATAACCGCTACAGTTTGTTACAACCAAGTATCATAATTACACAGAATTACATATTTTGACTCTATCTCAAATTTTCTTAATTCCAAAATGACAAAAATTTCATATTTCAACCCCAGCTACAGAAACAATTTGATTCATAGCTCAAAGTAAAAGGTGGTCGCAATGAGTCATCGCTGGTATCATCAGTGGTCATCAATAATGTGACAGTCATTGTGAAAAAGTTCTACAGTTCTTGACTGTACTCTCAAACAAGACTTAAAAAACACAGGAAAAAGCTAATTTTCACCCAAACAATTTTAAACCCCTAATTATTAATTTCATCATCAACTCAATTACAAGTGTTACATATATTGTTCTAATGATTGATAATAATAATACAACAGTTTTCCATATCTTACCAAAGAATATAAATGCAACCACAGCAAAAGCGAAGGACCATGAGACAACATTAAATGAAGGATACATGAGCCAGTCACGTCTGTAACAGTTCCCTCCAAAAATAACAACAGCCAGGAATAGGAACACACCTGCAAACAAACAAGTGTATAGACCTCCTTTGAAATCAACACACACACTACTTAAGAGACCAGTAAAGCAATCCTGTCCAAATATAGGTTACATATAAGCCAGAGCCGAAAGGAGTGGGCTTTTAAATAAAGGCGAGCCCGCAATGGCGTTTACTTTATGGTTGAAGCTTGTATAGTGTTTGTCTCAAAAATAAAACAAGGAAAACTTAAAAAGACAGATAAAGAACATTTAAGTATAACTTTAAGAAATATTTAAGTACTGCAACTACTTTTTTTAACTACCAACCTAACCTGACTATCATGAAATTAATGTTTGTATACTTTTAATTAGATATTACTGAACATGACAAAATTATATGGAGTTGAAGACTAAGCTACAACAGAACTTACTTGATGCCGCAACCAAAATGAAAGAGAGCGACACAAATATCCATTCATATTGCAGCACCATGCGCAGAGGCCAGCGCACGATAACACACGCCAGCAGGATCTGAGCACTCAGGGAGAACATGAGTGCCAATGTGACAAACGCCTGGACCGCCATCAGCCAACTTGGCAACAGCCACTCCCTGATCACATAGTACTCCTGCAATCAAGCCAAGCATAGGTGGTGCTTTAACACATTTGCTGCCATCTAGAGATACAAAACTCTATTAACAGAAAACCCAACTAGCAGGCTCCTATGACTGAATGTGTTAACAATCAAAAGCCAATAAATAATAAAGTAAAGTCCAGTTACCCTTAAAAACCACGCATTTTCAGCAAATATTGGATATTATACCTAAAGAAATATTCAGTCAAATTGAGAACCTCCTTATTTTGAAGTTGCTTAAAAATGTAAGTAAGATGACAATATTTTCTAACATTCTAACAACAACCTAAGGTGTTTTAAGTAAACATGGACTGTAATGTGTATACTTCATTATGAAGCTGTAGCCCAGCATTGATCAAGTATAAAAACAATAAAAATGATCAACATATCATCAATCACTTTTTATAGCAATTGCAAAAAGTTAAAGTTAATACATATCTATAATGGTAGAGGGACATTATTTATTTCCATTGTTTACTCCCTATAAACATTCCATGACACCTTAAGATGACTTTTGGTATTTATAGGATAATATCCTCATTTTGCTTACTTGTATTGTATCATGATTGATATCTCTATGTATCACAGTTATATCGAATGATTGCAAATGAAACCTAAACAACTTTTAAAAATCTCATTGACTGTTATTTATTTTTCAATGGGCATCTGATTAGTGGTTAATTGACCCCATATTATTAACTAGTTTTTATTAACTAGTTTTATTAACTAGTTTTTGTACACTCCCAGTGAACTGTAACTATGCTACCAGATGGAACAGATTCAATGAACAGAAACACCACAATACTTATACATGTATGAAACCTAATTATTTGTTAAAACCACACTTACTTGACTAAATATGTAGTGGCAACCAAGGAAGAGCTTGTCTAGTTGGTACGGAGGCAGCCGGAACCGATCAAAACAGTACTCCCACAAGCCCATGTGCTTGAACTGAGAAAACATTTCCGGGTAGGACTCTATCCAGTATGGGCTGGCAAATGAGAAGAGCAGGAACAAACCAGCCACATATGTGATTGTTGCTCCAATCAAAGTAGCATCTACAATAAAAAAAGCCAATCAATAACTGTAAACCATATGTTTTAAGTTATAACTATTATAAACTGGAGACCCGACCTGCCTTTGCATAATTAGGATGCATAAAACCCTTCCATAAAAAAATCTCTAAATGACAGTGAAAACTGTATCAAAATTAGTTGCATGGCTTTGAAGGAGTAAGCCCCCAGTGATACGATGAGGACCGATAGGAACGGATAGCTACTTTGTTTTATGCTATGTAAAGATAAGACCCAATACAATAATTCAGCTCAATCATCAAACTAACAAAAAGAAGTGATATGGAAAATTATTGTTTACTAGGCATAATTAATCAGTTTGCTTTCTATAATGGCACAAAACTGTAAAGAAGCAATGAATTTAGTACAAGAGAAAATTTTGTCTTCATACACCTCGTCCTCTGTAAGTTTATTTAAATGAAATGACTACATAAATTCGACAATTAACAGGTTGCTAATAAATTTATATTGATCTCCAAACTTTAATACAACATTTCATCAATCGGTATTATGGAAACAAAGTTGATTTTTCCAAGATTTAAGAATCTGGGATAACTAACGTTATCCACATCCATGGGCGTGCCCGGCATACTTACTCGAAGCCTTCGGGTATTCATTATCAGCAGTCATGTTGTAGAACTGTCTTCACGGTGCTTTTAAAAAATCACTGATCAAATCAGAACATTGTATAACACAATTAGGAAATAGTGCTAATTTATAGCCGAGCAAATTATAAAATAAAGTTGAAGTTTACAACAAAACGATATTTTGAACGTAAATGAGAAACACCATACCACAGATAATGAATGAAACGGTGATGAAACGTCAAATTTACCAAACAAAACAATGTTGCGATACAATAAAAAGAAGCGATAATTTTAGGTTGGCATTATAAAGGATGCGAAAATTGTTATAATTATAGTAAAATCTTTCAGGAAAACAGTATTTAATAAAAACTAACTTGGCTTGGTTTGTAATTGTGTCACACTAAATCTCAGCTGTTTTGACAAAACCATAAAAGCTGATTACGCTGACTATACGGCAGCGTATCCACCAAAGTTGTGCAAAATAGCTAGGTGGTGCGCGAGGAAAAATCCACCAATAGGATTACTTTATTTTTCTATCCTCGCTCAGTAGAGCTCTGGTGGAAATATGCTTAGCGGACCGAGGTTTTCTCATAGACTTATTATTACTTATATTATTACTTTCTCTTTCTACGGGTTTTCTACATACAAAAAAAACGAGACGAGAGACGAGATACGTCAAAAATGACAGATTTCTAAGAGGTTTGACAGTTTTTTTCATGCGAGATGAATCTCACACAAACCGAGAATCGCCCCGCAGACCGTTTCACAACTTCATTACGGATCCTCGCACCACTCCACTGCCTCGTATAGCTCTGGTGGATAGTCAGCCTAAGATCCAGTTTCAAAAAAAACTATTTTTACCGTTTGTACATATTATTTATGCCTTTTTAGAATAGAATGTGTAGATATATCTGTGCTAACTATACATACCTTACTAAACTACACAGTTATCGAATGGGTGCTCCGTGCAAACAAGGCAGTCAAGTCACCTGCCCAGCACCGGCCAACTACCCACCTAAATGATCATAGTTTGTTAGTTACAATTCATGTAGAAAAATTAACTTTTTTCAGATATGGGTTACCATTCGGAAATTATACCGAAACACTGTCTGAATACCGCGTAGTGTAAAGAATAATAATAAGAGTTAGCCTGTCTAATTAGACCGACCGAATAGGTTCGGCCGTGCTTACTTGCTTACTAAAGGGCTTACTACACTATGCGGTATTCAGACAGTCTTAGTAAGACTGTCTAAGCACGGCCGAACCCATTCAGTCGGTCTAAGTCTTATTACACTATGCTAAATCTTAGTAAGACTGTCTGAATACCGCGTAGTATAATAAGCACTTAAGGGCCTCCGCTAAGTCGCGCGGGGCGGGTGCACTCCTTTAGAAAAATAGTATGAGAGCGTCCGCTGACTTGCGCGGGTGCGGATGCGGGCTCATATTAACTGTTTGATAGGCGTGCACCCCTCCGTACACCCGCACGATGTAGCGGACGCTCTTACAACTGATAGTAGGTATAATTAAAAAACGCAAAATTACAATAGAAACTTTTTTATTAAATAAGTATAAAATATCTTATACAGTGGAGGAGGGCAGTTATAGAAATCAATCATAAAACTTACAAATAAAGAATACATACTAGAACTTATAAAAATAATTGCTCTTAAAATGGACGGCACTAAATTAGGTACATCAATCGTCAAAACGCTCTCAAACCCTTGATACGCTAGGACAACACGTCAAATACTATTGTTTCAAAAACCATATTACATTAATAATTTAATATCATCATTTATACTATCGTGAGATAATAACCAAGATTCATTTCATAAAGTCATTGTTTCGTTTTTGTGCAAGAATAAAAATAACGTGAGTTAATTATTTGCTACTTATGCACATTAATAATGCTACATTTTAAAGACAAAAAATGGACGGATACAACGTTAGTTAAAGAATCATTTTAACACTAGGCTAAGTCTAGGGCAATAAAAATATTGCCCTTCGTGAATATAACGATATGACATATAAATGCCCAGGTCACACATGAGCGAGCTAGAGAGTTCAGTCAAGATACATGGCGGGGGTTATCCTAGTTTCCGACGGATCCATTAGCATCACTCGCATGATTTTACTCGCACTGTGTAACCAGGGCCTAAAGCACAATAGTATAGGCAAGGCATCAAATACACCTATTTTAATTTTTTATAAGTCATGTCAAAGAAATATGTTAATAACATTGCTAATCATTTAGAAAAGTCAGCAACAAAGGCATTAAGAAAAGTACACAAAAGCTTGGGCAGAATATTTTCTACGTAGCATAAACATAAAACAGATTTGCACTGGTAACTGTACCATTCCATACGCTCTCAGAACTCCACGACTAACGTCGGGAATAGACTAGGTCAGACATGCCTGGGGCTTGCACTTTCATACAAGTAACGTAGTTGCACGCTATACATAACATAAAGGTGTCGAAGGTACAGGATTGTGTAATTCCCCGTTTGTAGACCCAATTAGACACATTGACAGAGATTCTCAAATGAGATTTGGATTCCTTATTCCTGTAGAGTTGGCAATGGATTTTTATTGCGATATTATTTTATATTTTTTTTAATTTATAAGTCTGACATATACTTGTGAGATTCGTATAATTGTCGTTACAGTAAAACATTATTGTAATTAAGCTTTGGAGTCATGTTCCATTTCAAATTGCGCCTGTGATTCTTTGAGCTTGTTGCGCTTCTTGTGTTGAATGTTTGCTTCTGTTAAAAAGAGCGCTGCCGTGATAAGACAGGTCACTGCTCCGACCACTCCTAAGCCAAAGGACCAACCTGTAAAACACCGTAGTTAATTTAGCTTATCCGTGTTAATGATGAATGAGGCCGAGCCCTATAAATTCGCATAAACCCTTAACTAAATTGTTAAAATATAATTTTAGGGCCTATAGTTAAAACAATCACCCGTCGTACCGGCGACCCAGTGCGAAACAGACAATCACAATAGTAAAACAATACACTAATTATATTTACCCAAGTAGTTGTTGGGGTGGTCTGGCATCCAGCCATCTGCATTTCCGAAACATGCGAAAATAATGACCGCAATTACTCCAGATATTCCTGAAACATAAATACGCATTTATTTAAATTTTATAAAAATTTTGAAAAAAAAAAAGCATTTTTTTAGACAGGATTTTTTGGTGTCTGTTCTTTAACTTTGTCATTGGAACTGAACATAAATCTGAGTAAAAAATGAAGTACTTAAAAAATAGAATACAAATAAATAATAGTGAATTACTACAGAGGCCAGGACGAAAGCAGTATCCGGACTAGTATGGGATAGAAGGCCGAGCGCAAGCGACCACTTTTATAATGCGAGTGAGGCAAATACTAATTTCTGTCGAAGATGTGTAGTTATTTTCTCAAAAAGGAAACAAGAGACCACTTATGGAAAAATAAAATAAAAAACCTCTTCTCTCAATACTGGTGGTGTACTGTCCAGTGCAGTCATTGTTTTATTTACACTCTTAGTAGAACTTATTTTAATATTTGTAAAATACAAAACAAAACAGTTAAGTGCATTTTGCCATCTTTATTGTTTTTAATTATTTACTGCAGATATATTTGAGCATTATAATATTTTTAATGTAATATGTAGATTTATAACGCAACGGCCAGGAATGGATTCCCATTCTTACATTACCGGCCAAGTCCGGCAAGAAACGGCGTTGCCCCTAAACCTAACTGTCACACTTCGAGTCTTGGTTTTTTGAAAGTAACACGAACATTTCCGTGTATGTTTGAGAAAAATAATAAAAGGAAAAAGAAACTAATCAAAAGCGTAAAAAAAGAACAAACAATATAAAGGCTTCTTACCTGAACCCAACATGATGTATCCAATTGTTCTAATTAACAATACAAATCTATTCTGATCAGGTCCGCAACAGAGAAAGAATATTAGCACCAGAATTGCAGATATCAATACTCCAAGAAGACATAATGTGAAGAAAAATTGAGTTGCAACCATGAAACCTGTAAATCATCAAAGATTGAACTGAAAAGTAGGTCAATAGAGAATCTTAATTAAATTATGTTAATGTCTATATCCAATACAAGATTATCGAAGATTATATTATTATGATTATGATATTCATGATAGAGTACAAACACCATAAGAAATATCGAAGCAAACAAGATGTTCGCCAATAACACGCCCCGCCCTAACGCCCTTGAATAACAGCTCACAGTACAGTTGAGATATTTTAATGCAAAACTCTGCTTTGTTTTTTTAAATCGATTTAAATGTTTCCAGAGTGTTGGTCAATAAATATTATTGGTATTGTATCTACCTTTACGTCGTTATTTAAAAGAATCTACAAAACGACTTATATACAATTTACTTTTTTTTACTAATTTACCATAAGCAACTTACCAGGCAATAGAAAGCCACGTATTTTGTCATACCCAGTTGTAAAACGGTCGTACACCCATCGGCATCCAACAAAGAATCGTCTCTGATATTGATCCAAAGGGTCAGGCAGGGATCTGAAGCAATGACTCCATAACCCTAATCTGTAAAAAACATAAAATTACAACAATTATGAAAGTGCCCGAACATGGGATGTTTCTTGACATGTACCTAGCGTAAGATTATACTGAGGGCATATTGTAACAATATTCCATCGCGCTCAGTCAGGTCAATTCAGGGAAGGCGCTCAGTAAGAATCTCCCGCTCAGTAAGAATCTGTACCGTATAGTTACAGAGCGTCCCGAGACCGCACCGACAGGTCTGTGAGCGCCAGTGAGCGGCTTTAGTCGTTATCTAAAAACGTATCGACTTAACTTTCGCCCCGCATCACGAAGCCCCATACCAAAGTAAAAGACGTGTTAATAAACAATATACCGATTATAATTACCTGTCCAGTCTGGCCCCTCTTATCCTGTAGTCGCTGACCAGCCAGCTAGGCGTGCCGAATGCCAATGCCACTGTGACAAGGGCAATGACGAACACACCAATGCCACAGTTGCCGGCTAAGCTTCTGTTTTTCATTGTTTCTGTAACAAATGACTGCGTTTCATTTAAAATATCTGCGTTAGTACAGCCAGCAGCAGAAGTGGCTAACGCTGGACGAGGTCAAAGAGATCTACACAAGTTCTTACTCTCTCAACAATAGAGTCGGGTATTAATATTTTTACATTTACGACTGTGTGGATATCTGCTGATCACCGTACACGCTTAACCTTAGCGTATGCGTTTGTTTTAATTGTCGCGTAATTTATCAAGCCGTCTCTGAGCCATTAGATTACTATTAGTTTAACTAAGGTCTTCCGGGATATGAACTCATAATGAATCCCAATCTGTACAAGAAATAGGAGCGTATTAAGGTACTGCGAATATTTACAATAACATGTTATACACAATACATACTTGCAGTACCACGCCATGTAATACGCCATGGACGGCTGAAAAGTTCCAACCCTTAAGTAGAAAAATACATTTTTTCATTTTATTAGCCATACGTGTTATATGTCCTAATACTTAGACCACTGTAGTAGATGAAGAGTTGTATACGCTAACTTCTCTGCAGCTATACAAAGCCTCTAAAAACTAGTCATTGGTCAAAGCTTTTAACTATACCTAGTATACCGTATGTTTGGGAGAATAGCAACGGATTTATGTTTACTCGTGGTGGCTGCAAGGCACTCGTTATTTTGTCTCTAATTTATGTAGGATTATTTTTCCAACTTATGTTTGGTATACATATGTACAAAACTGAATTATGTCTGTCAGGCTGTCACTCTGCAAGAGAAGGTATAATATTCAAAAGGTTTTAAAATTTGTCGCTTTACTCGTAGCCTTGGGATGTGTAATTGCCGGTTTAATAGGCTGACGAACGAGGGTTCCAAGCAGTGCAACTTGAGTCATACAATTGAGGTATAGGTAAGGTGGTAAGGTATACTTATAATACATAAAACCTATACCTATCAATGAGTGACAGATCGCTGATTACAGTATTTAACTGAAAGTATGTATACAATAGTAGTACAGTATTTTACTTAAACTTCCTTGATTCCAGCAAAATAAAACGTTAACAGAAATTGTTTATGAAATAAATAAAACGAAATGCACCTACTTTTCGCAATTCTAAGGGACATAGTTTGTAATGTAAATGCGCTAATTTAAACGAAATACTCTATACTAATTAAATATAGTAAAAAGTTTAAATCTACCCCTATAGAGATGCACCTACTAGCTTTTGCCCTTGATCTCATCCGCGTAGATTTTGCTTCCCATGCTAAATTCCACTGTTTCGCAGTTCACTCCAGTTTATTGCCCTTTAATGGTGGTATTCCCAAAAAATCTGTCCTAGTCTACAGACTACCCTAATACATGTTCCATATTTCATGTTTCATCTTTAGCGGTTTAGACTGTGTATGCCTGTCAGTTAGTAACGGAACTTAATATGTATAGTCGACCAAGTAACAGCTTGACCACTTTTGAACCTTATCCCTTTGTAATACGGTCGAAAAGAGGTCAAGTAGTTTTTTGATCGATTATACATTGAAGATATTAAAATTATACATCTAAAACCGCTTAGCAACTTTCCGTCACACATGAGTACATGACTATCACGATATGACTAATTCAGCTATCAAACCAAAAATCCGCGTTAAAATTTATTTGTCGGATCTGAAGCTATGTACGACGCCAGACAAAAACGCACCGAGGCTTTAAAGTTTAAATGCTTTAAACTGAGGTGCCTGTTTTCTTTACGTCACGTTGGGACTTAATTAAAATTTATTTATTTTATCTAGCTGTCTAGTTATTTAAAAGCGAAAGAAAAATCGACGCGCGTAAGTATCGCATTTTCCTAAGACATTGCTGCTTGTGCGATAAAACACTTGACGCACTTGTAACATAAATAATTGTGTCAAAATAATGGACTGCACTGCATGAATAAGGATTCCCTGTATGGTTGTGTAACTTAACACAAAGCTTGCAAGGCTGAGATGAATAACAAGTGAGTAAAGTGTTTCGCAATCTCTCTAATGAATGGTGGAGCTACTATTTAGCGTGTCGCATACAGCATAACATTCACCTCGAAACACAATGCCAAAAAGTTCACACACATTGCTGGTTGTGGGAACCTAAAGATTCATTTGCTGCTGGGTATTATGACGCATGCAGGAACATGTCGCCTATGCTAATTTATTACAAAGGTTGTAAAGCGCTATTTTTTATTTAAGACACATAATCTGTCCTGTTTTTTGCGATACTTAAACATTAAAACAGCTTTAACTGTGATCATAAACTGTAAGAATAATTTGATGACTATTTTTACAAGTAATTTTGAGTTGAAATTATTTAATCGTTTTTACCGCTTTTGCTACCTAGCCTTCCATGCCTTTCAAGCTCTTTTTAATCCCAGACGCAAAAAAGACGGGTGTTACGTATAAAATGTAAGCCTTGTATGTATGTGGGACTGTATGTATGTATGCGTCTTCGTAGCTCTCAAACGGGTGGATACATTTCAAAGCGTTTCTGCGACTTGTTAATTTTCCATGTGACCATGACACCTTAAAAAGCTCGAATTATAGTCTTAAGTACGACTCTTACACCGGCACTTCACTCTGTGTTTCGTATTCGGGTCCTGTCCGGTTATCATATCACATCTCTATCGCTGTCGTCAAAACAATTATTTAGTGCATGTCTTTCATTCTCGCGAATACACGAATAAGGAATACGGCGGTGAAATGTCAACATTCACACGTTCCAAGTCCAATGAAATGATATACTAACATAGGTACTACGCGACGGCCTTCCAAATGGCACTAGGTAAGGTAGTATCCCTAAACCAGTAGATTTGTGTGCAGACCCTTTAAGTTGATACGAAAATTATGCGTGAAATGCGTTATTTTATTCATTGTCAGTATACTTAAAAAAACGTATGGGCCCTGCGTATAATGGCCCAATGACCCGAAGTGAGCCTTGACCCCCGATACTATAATAGTTCAAGCCACTCGT